>CM060937.1:445968071-448468071 GCA_030765085.1 Allium cepa | reverse complement strand
TCACGTTTTAACAGTGAATAATCCTTTAAAATAAAATGAATAAAAGGATGAAATTTGTTAACAAGTATATTCACGTTTTTGAATAGTGAATAATATGTTAAAGAAATTGTTTTGAATGTGATGTTTTAAATAGAATTAGAACGATCTAACGATGTTTTAAAATGTGTTAAGATTCGAAACCATAGATTTCAACATTTATTGTTGAAATAGACGTTTTCGAGAAATAGAAGGAAATGGTGGACTATAACACTGTTGTTATAGTAAATGATTTTCGAAAGGAAATGTTTTGTATAGTATTGGGATTTATATATCTATTTAAACTTTGAATCCCTATACTAGTGATTTTGGGTTGTCGTAACGATGTTTTACGCAACATTCGTTTTGGCCCAAATAAATATGTTTAAGAGAATGATTTCCTTAAAGAATGAAATATATACTTAATTTCGATTGAAGTATATTGAATATTTTCCAAGTGTTGAAAATAAATGGATTTGTGAATTACTTATGAATAAATAAGTATGGAAATGTTTTTCAATATAAAGTGAATATTTTAAGAATTTATCTTTTTGAAGATAAATTGAAATGAATAATTGAAATCGAATAT
This sequence comes from Allium cepa, assembly GCA_030765085.1. Lineage (NCBI taxonomy): Eukaryota > Viridiplantae > Streptophyta > Magnoliopsida > Asparagales > Amaryllidaceae > Allium > Allium cepa. The sequence goes on along the minus strand of CM060937.1, from coordinate 448,467,467 downwards.
TCGTAGATATTTTGGATTATAAATTCACTAAGGAATTTATAAAGGAAAGGGGAATTTGTCTAAAAAATTAATATTGATTTATTTTTGAAGTGTGAAATTTTATATCTAGTAAAGATATTTCTGGAAAATAAATAATTTGGAAAATTATTTGGAATCTGGTGATGTGTGCATATCCATTGATAGTTCAATAACCGACTATCAATATTTACCTGTGAAAGGTATTTGTTGTGATTTGTTGAATTTGAATGCCACGCTTATTTTTGAATAAGCGCTCACTATTCGGGTTAACCGGGAAAGGACCATGGGGTCGTATAACCCATTCCGAATATGTGATACGTCGTTATGAATTGCATTTGAAGATCGGTGTTGAAGACCGGATCTTTTTGAAAGCGAAAGGACAACTCGTCGATTGTCTTTGCACCGAGTAGCTACGGCATAGAGACTTTCTATGTGATGGGAAGTCCGGACGTGATTAGAGATTATCCGGATTGCAAGGACTTCTTTGTAAGTGCCTTCGGTTTTGTTCGATCCCGGAACAGACTTGTATGGATTGTACGTCTGACATTACAAATTGAGATATAAAGAAGATTTCTTTCAAATATATTTTTGTTGGTGGCGGAGAATTTATTCTTTTAGCTTAACACCCTTCTCTGAGACGTACGAGCTCAGAGGTTATGTAGTTGAATGTTATAAGCGATATATTCCCAATTTGGTAACGTGACATGCTGAGTGTTGCTGTGAAATGATCATTGTGTTAATTATTTATGATAGGATCATTTATTTGATCGTCTATCTTGGTGATCATTTCTATGATCATTTGTTGACCCAAAGCATGGCTTTTGTATAAAGTATGTTTTTGTGGACGTGACTTCGTCGAGCCTCACACCTCGGGAATGTTCAAAACAGGAAAGATGCGGCAAGGTTATGAGGGGTAGCGCCCTTTAGGATATGTGCATTTCCTTCTGGAAAAGGGTGGTATCATGGTATGGAGCCCAGATACTTACTCATGTTGAAAACACTTTATGATTGTGTGAATTGATTGCGAGCGCTCGGTGAAAGGTCCCAAAGGACCGGGGGATGGCATATTCGGTCAGTTGTTACTCAGTTAGGGGTAACCCGGCCTTGTGTTGGTAGAGATCCGGTTTGGTTCTCGGGGATGTCCATCCAGAGGCATTCTCATGTGGCAATGGGAAGTTCCTTGGCCTGATCATTCATTGGAAATCCAAAGAAACAATACGAGACTTGTACGGTTTTAGTTGTAGAACCTGCCATCTAATATGGTAGCTATAGTAAGCATACTATAATGGTACATATGCTAGCTAAGATTTATATTCTACTTTCGAAATGATTTTCTCTACACTATGCACTAGTAATAATATCAAATGTTCTTTTTAATGCGTATCAAGCATCTTTGACTAACATAAGAAGAAATCTCCTCCAAGTCTACGTTTGCATTGTGTGTGTGGCAGGAGGTCTTATGGTAGTCTCATTTTTAAAAGCATTGCGAATTGACATTAAAAATATTCCTCTATTTTGATTTTAAAGATAAATAAACTGTTTTGAGTTCTCACACCAGTCACATGACTAACTCGGAGTTTATTGTTTTCCTTCCTAAACTCTGGGTGCCCACCAATTTCCACACGGGCAGTCAAGAGTTAAGGTTTATCAGGATATTCAGGAGTTGCTGGAGGCAAGCTGGATGGCATGGCGTATTACTAGTATATAGTATTTCTTTTTCCGCTGCACTATTTGTTGTATATTGGTGTACACTCTGATGATATGATGTAATGTATAAAATGTAATAACTGATATAGTTCTTTGTTTAAAGATTATTCATTTATTATTATATGTTGTTCCGCTGCGAATTGTGAGATTCTGATATTGTTGTGTTGTGTTCTGTTCCGTTCTTTCTATTTTCTTTTCTCTCTATTTCCTATCTTCTTATCTCTTCTTCTGTCTTTTTCTTTTTCTTAAAACCCTAAGTGTTCAGTTTTCCGTCGTTCGATTGCTCGGCAGTCGATAAAGTGAGTATCGATGTTGAATTTTCGAAAGACGAAGAATCGGGTCCTTACAATGTGGTATCGGAGCATATGGTTAAGCGACAACCATGGTTCTGTTGGGTATTACTCATTAGAGATAGAGTCAGTAGTACTCTAGAATGAGTTTGAGTGTAATAATAGCTATGATAGCGTATTTGTTAGCGAATATATAAAATTGTTTTATATTGTGATGATTGGTTTGTTGAGTGGTATATGAACCTTCGTCGGCGTGGTCTCGACAACTATGCCGAAGGGGTTTCTAAACACTTGAATAGAACAATTCGACACAGTATCGTTTTAAATTGGGTAAATGAAATAATTTTACCTTAATTATATTTTTATATATAAAGGGATAATTTTTCAGAATTATTAAAGTGTATGTAAGTTGATTGTTTAGTTGTTTGAATAATCTAAATTAAAGAATTATTGTATAAGCAAAAGAATTATAAGAATTGAATTATAATTAAAGTAATTTACAATTGTGAAATAAACTTATATATATGAGAAGTGAAACTATATGAATATATTTATGAATATGAGTTGTAAATAAAAACGAATTTAAAGTTAAATGGAAATATAACTTAAGAGATGTTGAATGAAGTTGATATTAGTATCAAAGTAAATTAATGAAGTTAAGTAATGGATATGAACTTAAGTTATGTAAATGAAATTCAACTTTGTAATTGAATTGAATTAATGGATTGAATGTTAATCAATTGAATGTAAATAAAATTGATAGGAAGTAATGAATGTAAGTGTTAATTCATTAAAATTTAATGTTATTGAAAGTTGAATAATTGAATGAAAATCAATTTAATTAAACCAATTGAAAGCAAAGGAATTTTGTTGTAATTGATATACATTGATTGTTATATGATTGTTAGTTGATTGTATATAATTCATTAAGTATTAATGAAATTGAAAGCTAAAGTAATTGAAATTCAATTGGAAGTTAAGTGAATCTTAAATAGAATTGAATCTTATTTGGAAGTGAACCAACTTGAATATGAATTAGTGAATATAAACTAATTGAGAATGAATGCTAGTAAAAAACATCCACTGTTAATAAATCAAATGTGGTTTAAATTGAAAACCTAATTCATTGAATATTAATGAGAATATGAATGAATATTTATTGGTTATGAATGCTAGTTGGTTGATGGTTGAATATATTGCTTTTATTGCATTTGCTATGTTAGCATATGGAGATATATGTTGTATATTGAGATTATTTTCATATATGCATGTTCTCATGTTGTTTGTTGAGTGTTTAGTAGGTGCGGATCGCGTTTGCTTCGCATTTGGAGCTCGCTTTCGCGCTATATTAGCCGTATATGCTCGCTAATAAAATATAAGGTACATATCTCGGATTACATACCGTACTTTTATACCTTTTTCCCTTCGGGATGCCTCATTACTTGATGAGATGTATATTTGTGATATATATACTGTCAATTTTTTTTCGGATCGAGCCGCGCAAAGGAGACTATGGCGAATTTTTCCAGAAATTTAAGGCTTTAGAAAAATTTGAGAAAATTTGGAAAATTTTGAAAACTATAACTTTGATTTTGAGTTGAAAGTTAAACATGTTTTTGAAAAGACAACTAAGTATGATTTGAAACTTAGTAAAGTTATTGTAAGAAGTTTAACTATGAATTTTGGAAAGTTAATAGATTCTGTAACCTTTTCTTACTTAATAATTTCGAGGACGAAATTCTTTTAAGGGGGGAAGATTGTAACGACCCAGGATTTTTAGTAATTAAAATTTGAATATTTAATTAATTTTAAATATTAATAAGTGAATTTATAAGTCGAATTAATTTTATTTCGAATAATTGGATTTAATTGGATAATTAAATCAATAATTTAATATGTGAAATTATGGAAATAATTGAAAATTGAGTTAAATATGATTGAAAATGATTTGTAAAATTTTATTTTATGATGTTGGAGTTAGAATGATGTTTTAGAACTTTTAAAATCGAATTAAAAGTTAATTTGTGAAAATTGAATATTTTAATATTTAATCGACTCGTGAAAATAGTCAATTTTTGAACAGTCTCAGAATTGAATGAGACCAGTTCCATTGGATCCGTAATAGTTAGTTATTACCAGATTTCAATTTTCGTGTCAATCGGAGTTATCGTTTGATCGTGGCAGCTCGAAACGCATTGAATTATTTTTAATTTTAATTTGGCAAGTTAAAATAGTCATTTTTCAAAAAGTCTCGGATTTCGACGAAACCAGTTTCATCGGATCCGTAATGTGATATTATTGTAAGGTTTCAAATTTCGTGTCAATTGGATTTACCGTTTGTCCGGTACAAATTAAAACGCCTAGAAAATTGTTTAAATCGGTTTAATTTAAATCGATCGTTTATAGCCATAACTCGCACAGATGTCCGAATTAGCTTCCGAAACCTGTTCCATTGTGTCCGTAACGCGGGGTAAACCCTAGAAATGCTGGTTACGGCGCGTAAATCGGAGTTTGGAATTTTCGGAATGAATAGTGTTTCGTTCGTTTCCTATAAATAGACCCTTCACCCTTCACAAATAAAAAAAAAAATTTCTAAACCCTAACCCTAGCCGCCATCTGTTCAATCTATGGCCAGAAAACTCCTATTTTCTTTCCTCAATCTCTCCCAATCCACTAACAATTAGAAGAAGTGTTTAACATGAAAGTTGTTAAGCGTCTTGTGATCTTTAAATCTATACGGATATGATCGTAAATGGAGCATCGTAGTGGGAGCTACAGGGCCGCGTTTGTCATGAAGTCGGCACGATTTTCTGTGCTCAGGGGGTGGCCGAGTTGGCGTATGCTCTGGCCGAGCATGGGGGTTGGTTCGGCCTTCGTCGTGGAGTTTCCTGATCAACTTATCGTCGAGTGTTGATGGCGAAAATTTAAACCCTAAATAATCAAAATGGGTTCGGCTAAAACGTGTATTACCTGTAGGAGTTGCGTGAAGAAGATGAAGGGGATATGCGGTCATGATGGAAGGATGTTGGATCCAGTGGCTAGGAATGATTGTAGGTTTAAGTTATAAAATTTATGTTGAAATTATTATATATAAATTCGTGTAATCTTAGAAAAATCATATCTTTTTCATACGAGGTCGAAAACGCGCGAAACAAGAAGCGTTGGAATCGTATGGACGAGCACTACACGATGGAACTGGATTGGAGTCATTTGGAGTTAGTGAGAATTTCGGGTAAAATTAAACGCGCGTTTAATTTTATTCGAAATAAATCGCTAAAACAAAATTGAAATCAAGGTGAGAACTTCTCACTCAATCGAATCAGTTTCGATTTTATTTTAAATAGTTAGATTTAAAATATTTGAATGCATGTTTGAATGATGATTGTTATCTATTGATTGTTAAAATAGACATTATGCGCCGTTAGTAAGCGGATGTTATTTATTAAAAACATATACCGCGAATATTTCATAAACAGTGAAATTGGTATTATATATAATAGCAATATATATATTGGCATATGTATATATTAGAGTTACTGATTTCCCGCATTTGTATAGTGGATGAGACCCTATTGCGCCGTCTATTAAGCGGATAATATTTAAATCCCATATACCGTGATAATTTCATACTAAAGCGAAATTGGTATTGTGCTAATGTTTGTGGATGCAGGTAAACAGGTTGGAGGGATCCAACTGGATTCCTCAACAGTATTTATTTGATTTCAGATATTTTGATATTTGATTGATTATCATATCCATATATGATATCGTTGTAGTCGTGATTGACTAGTTGGTGTGTAGCATCATTGAACCAAATTTTGGGATTTTAAAATGACTTTAAAGTGATTTTTGAAAGTATACGTTTATAAAATATTTTTGAAATTGATCCATTTTAAATAAATAAACGTTATAATTTTTAAAGTTATAAAAATTATGATTTTGAGAAATACGATTAAAGATTTATTTTTGAGAAATATAGTTAAAAACTGATTTTTGAAAATTATTGTGAAAAGTTTAAATATAGGATTTATGAAATTTAATTATTTTATAAATCAGAATGATGAAATTATAAAGGAGTTTAAAGACGTTTTAGAATAATAATACAAATTGATTTGTACAAAAGATTTATAAAATGGATATTTATAAATTAGAATATTTTGAATTATAAAATGAGTTTTTATAAGTGTTAGAATGAATTTCATAAGTGAATGAAATTCATAGAATTATAAACGGTGAAGTTATAAATGGAATTTTATAAGCAGTAGGTTTATAAAATTTATAAAGTTATTAAAATAATGGTTTTGGATAAATAAATGAATCTTATAAGTTATAAGATTTATAATTATGAAGTTCAAAGGAACGATTTTGCAAACGAATAAATTATAAGTATTTCACTTATAATATGAACCTTTATTTTATAATTGAGTTATAAATTGAATAGGTTAATAAAGGAATTTATAAAAGGGAGTTGTTATAAAATAAATAGAAAGGAATTTATAAACGTTGTTTTATAAATTCGCAAACGACTTATTTTAAGAAGTAAATTGTTATAACCTATTAATGGAGTTATATTCACGTTTTAACAGTGAATAATCCTTTAAAATAAAATAAATAAAAGGATGAAATTTGTTAACAAGTATATTCACATTTTTGAATAGTGAATAATATGTTAAAGAAATTGTTTTGAATGTGATATTTTAAATAGAATTAAAACGATCTAATGATGTTTTAAAATGTGTTAAGATTCGAAACCATAGATTTCAACATTTATTGTTGAAATAGACGTTTTCGAGAAATAGAAGGAAATGGTGGACTATAACACTGTTGTTATAGTAAATGATTTCCGAAAGGAAATGTTTTGTATAGTATTGGGATTTATATATCTATTTAAACTTTGAATCCCTATACTAGTGATTTTGGGTTGTCGTAACGATGTTTTACGCAACATTCGTTTTGGCCCAAATAAATATGTTTAAGAGAATGATTTCCTTAAAGAATGAAATATATACTTAATTTCGATTGAAGTATATTGAATATTTTCCAAGTGTTGAAAATAAATGGATTTGTGAATTACTTATGAATAAATAAGTATGGAAATGTTTTCCAATATAAAGTGAATATTTTGAGAATTTATCTTTTTGAAGATAAATTGAAATGAATAATTGAAATCGAATATTCGTAGATATTTTGGATTATAAATTCACTAAGGAATTTATAAAGGAAAGGGGAATTTGTCTAAAAAATTAATATTGATTTATTTTTGAAGTGTGAAATTTTATATCTAGTAAAGATATTTCTGGAAAATAAATAATTTGGAAAATTATTTGGAATCTGGTGATGTGTGCATATCCATTGATAGTTCAATAACCGACTATCAATATTTACCTTTGAAAGGTATTTGTTGTGATTTGTTGAATTTGAATGCCACACTTATTTTTGAATAAGCGCTCACTATTCGGGTTAACCGGGAAAGGACCATGGGGTCGTATAACCCATTCCGAATATGTGATACGTCGTTATGAATTGCATTTGAAGATCGGTGTTGAAGACCGGATCTTTTTGAAAGCGAAAGGACAACTCGTCGATTGTCTTTGCACCGAGTAGCTACGGTATAGAGACTCCCTATGTGATGGGAAGTCCGGACGTGATTAGAGATTATCCGGATTGCAAGGACTTCTTTGTAAGTGCCTTCGGTTTTGTTCGATCCCGGAACAGACTTGTATGGATTGTATGTCTGACATTACAAATTGATATATAAAGCAGATTTCTTTCAAATATATTTCTGTTGGTGGCGGAGAATTTATTCTTTTAGCTTAACACCCTTCTCTGAGACGTACGAGCTCAGAGGTTATGTAGTTGAATGTTATCAGCAATATATTCCCAATTTGGTAATGTGACATGCTGAGTGTTGCTGTGAAATGATCATTGTGTTGATTATTTATGATAGGATCATTTATTTGATCGTCTATCTTGGTGATCATTTCTATGATCATTTGTTGACCCAAAGCATGTCTTTTGTATAAAGTATGTTTTTGTGGACGTGACTTCGTCGAGCCTCACACCTCGGGAATGATCAAAACTGGAAAGATGCAGCAAGGTTATAAGGGGTAGCGCCCTTTAGGATATGTGCATTTCCTTCTGGAAAAGGGTGGTATCATGGTATGGAGCCCAGATACTTACTCATGTTGAAAACACTTTATGATTGTGTGAATTGATTGCGAGCGCTCGGTGAAAGGTCCCAAAGGACCGGGGGATGGCATATTCGGTCAGTTGTTACTCAGTTAGGGGTAACCCGGCCTTGTGTTGGTAGAGATCCGGTTTGGTTCTCGGGGATGTCCATCCAGAGGCATTCTCATGTGGCAATGGGAAGTTCCTTGGCCTGATCATTCGTTGGAAATCCAAAGAAACAATACGAGACTTGTACGGTTTTAGTTGTAGAACCTGCCATCTAATATGGTAGCTATAGTAAGCATACTATAATGGTACCTATGCTGGCTAAGATTTATATTCTACTTTCGAAATGGTTTTCTCTACACTATGCACTAGTAATAATATCAAATGTTCTTTTTAATGCGTATCAAGCATCTTTGACTAACATAAGAAGAAATCTCCTCCAAGTCTGCGTTTGCATTGTGTGTGTGGCAGGAGGTCTTATGGTAGTCTCATTTTTAAAAGCATTGCGAATTGACTTTAAAAATATTCCTCTATTTTGATTTTAAAGATAAATAAACTGTTTTGAGTTCTCACACCAGTCACATGACTGACTCGGAGTTTATTGTTTTCCTTCCTAAACTCTGAGTGCCCACCAATTTCCACACGGGCAGTCAAGAGTTAAGGTTTATCAGGATATTCGGGAGTTGCTGGAGGCAAGCTGGCTGGCATGGCGTATTACTAGTATATAGTATTTCTTTTTCCGCTGCACTATTTGTTGTATATTGGTGTACACTCTGATGATATGATGTAATGAAATGTAATGTATAAAATGTAATAACTGATATAGTTCTTTGTTTAAAGATTATTCATTTATTATTATATGTTGTTCCGCTGCGAATTATGAGATTCTGATATTGTTGTGTTGTGTTCTGTTCCGTTCTTTCTATTTTCTTTTCTCTCTATTTCCTATCTTCTTATCTCTTCTTCTGTCGTTTTCTTTTTCTTAAAACCCTAAGTGTTCGGTTTTCCGTCGTTCGATTGCTCGGCAGTCGATAAAGTGAGTATCGATGTTGAATTTTCGAAAGACGAAGAATCGGGTCCTTACAACAGAGAAATAATAAATACATCGCAGATAAAATAAATTATATTCATCGCAGCTCAAAACAAAACAATTCCTATCAAAGATCATCACACATCAGGGATATCAAACAATTCAACATTCAATAGAATCCAAACATCCATAAATAAGATCAATTAATTATCTGATTAATTTAAATCAGACTAATCACTTATGAATAAATTACTAATCCTGGTTAATTGACATTAATTAATTACAAACCATTTTGATTAATTATCCTTTAATCACTTATTAATTAACCTTTAATTATTAATTAACCATCTTTAATTAATAAATCAATTAACCTTAAATTATTAAATAATTGACCTTTAATTATTTAATTATTATTTAAGTAATTATCCTTAATTAATTACAATAAGTGATTATTCCTAATAAATTTCATTAATAAATTAACCTTTAATTAATTAATTATCCTCAAATTAATTACCTTGATTAATTAATCACCTTAATTAATTATCCTTAATTACTTTTATTAAGTAATTATCTTTAAGTAATTAAATACCCTTAATTAGTTACCTTTAATTAATTAATTAATTAATCAATCTTTAATCATTCAATTTCTTTATTAATAATCTTTGAAATAAATTCATCATCAACTTATTATCTTAAAACCTTTAAGTTAAATTAATAACTAAAAATCATTTAACCAAATTCAAAACTTGGATTAACCTTTAAAAAAGAATTTTTTTTAACCAAAAATTGTTTGAAATAAACTTGATTTGTTTTAGATGGAAAAACCTGTTTTTATATTAAAATCACCAGACCCGAGTCTTTTCTTGTTTTACCCGAGCTAAACCCCTGCCGTTCTCTTCTTCGCCTTGCTTCGAGACACTAACTATTTTTTACGAGCCCAACCTCGAGACCTTTGCTTCTTCCCTAAATCAAAATCAAAACTGATATAACCGATATCATATGTACGTGCACAGGCAATCTAGCACCTTCCGACCATCGCCGAGGACTCCCGATAGGTCACCGATGAACACCACAAACCCTTAGACCATCCAGAAATTCTAATTCCGATGTGGTTCAAAATCGAGCAAATTGAACTCTAACCTTGGCGAAAAATATCGCCTCGCGCCACCGATTCCAGTCACCATAATTTACGCCGTCCTACCAGAATATCCACCACATTCCCCCTCTTCTTTTTCCCCTGGTTGCGATCACTTCCAATTTGCTAATGACCACGTAATTATCTCAGTTTCAACGTTGATCAAAATAGGTGTTTTGATTTCATATGATTTTCCTGGTCAATTAAAAATTTATTGATTATTTTTCCAATGATCCACAATCTTCCCTCTACCATCAGTAATCATCGCGTCGATCAACTCTTCGCCGTTCAATAGGATTTGACAAAAATCCATAAAATGATCATCTCGAGAAATCTTGGCATTCACGACTTAAAAATCCTGATTTATACCTTAAAATTCATTATATTCTAGTGTGAATACAATTATCATATCAAAATGTAATCTAAGAATATTGGTTTTTTTAGATTTAAAAGTTTCGCTGTAAACCTTTTCCTTCCAGTAAAATATCTTATAGATTTTCTTATAATTTTTTTTAATGATATTACCATCTCACAATCATTTTTCATTCAGAAATTAAAAGTCAAAATTTATTAGATAAGGAGTAATTAAATTTCTTTAGTAGTTTTGAGTCTGCAGTATAACAGAGAATATAAATACATATACACAGACTTTCTTATACACATATATCCTTATATATATATATATATATATATCCACATGTAACACATTATCATTCATATAGACTCAATTCCAAGTCATTAATCTCATTCGTCATCATAGACAAAGATAAATATAAAGAATTGGGTTTTGAAATGGAGTTTACCCACCTGGATGTTTTTTTTGAAACAGAGATAGTGTTTTGCTTTTCAAATCTAGAACTTGTATTTTAATTTGATCTCGACCTGATATCTTTTGATCCTTTGAATGCTTGCTTGTTCTTTGAATTTGATCTTGATTTTAGTTTTAAATCTACATCTTTGATTCTGATGTTGCTCTGATCTATTACTTGTTGTTGAGCTTTAATTTGGAGATGATCTGATCTGATTTGTAGCTTGATTTGTATTTGCCAACTTCAGGTTTGATTTTTGAAAATTAAACCTGGAATTTGCTTTGAATCTAAATCTCTGGTTTTAAGCTTTTTTCTCAGTTTCAAATTTTATTTCTTCTTTGAATTTGAAAGAAAAATTATGAAGAGTAGGATAAAAAGGTATATATAATCTTGTTTTTTTTCCATTTTTCTTTTTTTCAAAATTAAAGGAAAAATCAAAATTATGACACTTTTATAATTTCCTTATTACATGGTTAACACTTGTTACTTATTTTATAAGTGTCATTTGTTCTTTAAATTGTGTGTAAGTCCTTTTCTTAAATTTATTTATAAATTATGTTTTAAACGTTATCATTTTAAAATTTGTGAATTTATTTACCTTTTATCTATATATTCATATTATCTTAAGAAAAAAATGATTTAAAAACAAATTATACATTAGTAAATATACATACATGTATATAACATATATATATATATATATAATTTAACTTAAAACAAGTTTTGAAAATTATTATAATAAATTCAAATCATAACTTTCAAAACACAATGTATATATATACATATATATAATAGAAAACAAATTCCTATTAGTTTATAAAGTTCTTAAATCCAATTTATTTCTCATAATATCTATTTTTGAATTTCAAATCAATTTCTATAATCATATATATTAATAAACAAACAAATAGCTTATTTAATTTGGAAAAATTAAAATTAATCCACAATTTAATTCAAAAATTATATTAATTATTAAAATAAATTTAGCTTAAAATCGGGATCGTTACAAATTTCCCCTTAAGAAAATTTCATCCTCGAAATTTGAAAGACAGGGAGACAACAAAAGAACAGATGGAGAATGGTTTACCAGATCAAGCTGAATATTTATTCTACATTTGGCTTACCAAATTAGAATATCATCAATAATTATGAGAATGAATTGTTCAATACTTCACGAAATACTCGGTTCATCCGGTCTACGATATATGTAGGGGCATTTGTTAGTACGAAGGATAAATAACCGTTCATAGAATATATCGGGACCCTAAAAGAATAGATAAATGGATTCAGTCTTCCACAATTCTCGAACACTAGCTATGGATTCCACTCAGGTCGGAATACCCAAAGTTTACACCAGCTTGTCCATCTTCGAACTTTGATCCACATAAGAAATTACAATAGAATTTCAAATTTGGTTTTAACCGAAATCGTTTTATCGATACAAATTAATCTATCTTCATATTGTGTTAACCATTTTATTTCAATATCAAATTTCAAATTCATTGAAGTTAAAAATGGGAAGATTGATAAGAAACCGATGAAAATACGAAGTAAGGATTTTCTACAACGATTTGCAGGGCTACCATCACACTAAAACTTCTTTCTAGAGCTGCCATGAAGCCATCAAAGAATTGATGATCAAAGTGATTGACAGAAAAAAAGACTGTTTCCTGGATGTTGCAGGGTATCGACCATTTGTAGTAGTACTCCCATGTCCCCTACCTCATCCTCTTCTTGCACTCATACTTACTATCAGTGGATAGTAAAGAATTTACTGAGGCATACAGGCGGTTATCTTAGGGATATACTCATTCTAGGGCATTTATAACCCTATCTCTAATGAGCTACCTAATGTGTTATACTCCTGAGCTAAAGTTCAACCTTCAGTTCTGATACCAAATGTCATGACCTGAAATCCGGCGCTTGAAAATCGACATCCATACTTCACTCGTATTCGAATACCGTAGATTCGAATGTCGAACTGCAGATCAGAAGGAGCTTATAACACATTAAATACAACAACACAGCGGAAGAAAACAATGAATATATCATTGATAAACAACATTTGATACAACAATGATACAATGAATATCACGTAATCAGAGATACGCAACAGCGGAAAGATAATAGCAACAACAGCAAAATAATAACATCGAATGGTCCTCCAATGGAACACAGTAACTGCATCTCCAATTCCCAAAGCTCCAAAGATCTCTAAACCACAAGCTCGAACCACCATCAAGTTTAATAGGCAAGGTCGATCTGATTGCTGAAGAGAAGCAAATGCTATCGCCAAATCCAAACGAATGGATACTATCGAATATACATCTACTAGCTGACTATTTGAAATCTAGCTCTAGGCTACCCGTGTGGAAAATTGTGCGCACTCAAAGTTTAGAAAGGGAACAATAAACTCCAGGTCAGTCATGGGACTGGTGTGAGCAAACAAAAGTAGTTTTCTTTGAATAAAAACAAACAAAAGAATTTAAAAACAAATCCGCAATGCTTTTTGAAAAATGAAACTACCATAAGGCCTCCCTATACACACAATGCAAGCGCATAATGGAGGAGATTTCTCCTTATGATAGTCAAACACACTTGATACGCAAAAACCATTTTTGATATTATTATTAGTGTATAATGCATAAAATCTTTCGAAAGTATAATCTCAATCTTAGCCAGCATAGACATTTCGTACTATGCCTACTATAGCTACCAACTAAACAGTGGGTCACCACCATAAGTAAATGGCAGGTTCTACAACTAAAACTGTACAAGGCGCGTATTGGTGATTGAATTTCCAACAAATGGTCAGGCAAAGGAACTTCCTGGGCCACATGGGTACGCCTCTGGAGGGACGCCTCGAGAACCTAATTGGATCTCTGCCAACACAAGGCCGGATCACCTCTGTAAACTAGGTAACTACTACACGAGCATGCCATCCCTCGGTCGTTACCGACCTTTATCCGAGAGCTCTCAACCACAAAGCAATAACCACAAAGTAAAAAATATGCTGTAACCACAAAGGTTAAATATCTGGGCTCCATACAATGATACCACCCTTTTCCAAAAGGGAATGGACATACCCTGAATGGCGTGACCCTCATAACCTTGCCGCATCTTTCCTGTTTCGACCATTTCTGGGTTGTGAGGTCCGACGAGGTCACGTCCACAAAGCTACGCTTTACACAAAAGCCATGCTTTGATCAACAAATGATCAGCAGCACTTCGTATGCCACATTACCAAATTGGGAATGTATCATTAGTAACCATCAACTACATATCCTCTGAGCTCATACATCTCAGAGAAGGGTATTAAGCTAAGAGAATAAATTCTCCTCCACCAAACAGAAATGTATTTAATAGAAACCAGCTTTACATCTTAAAGTAACGTCAGACACACATCCATACAAGTGTGTTCCAAGTTCGAACAGAACCGAAGGCACTTCACAAAGAACCCTTGCAATCCGGGTATTCACAATCTCGATCAGACTCCCCATCACATATGGAGATTTCTATACCGTAGCTACTCAGTGCAGAGTCATTCGACGGGTAATCCTTTCGTTCTCGAAAATACCCGGTCTTTACCAGCGGTCCTCAAATGCTACCCATTACGTCATATCATTATTCGAAATGGGTTGTATGACACAAAGTCCTCTCTCGGCTAAACCGAATAATGAGCGCAATATTTAAAATCATATGGATATAGTGGGATCTTAGTTAAGTCACAACTTAAAGCCCAAAACCTTTCTTTAAATGGTTTAAACAAATAACCATTTTCAAATCTTATAAATAAAAAGGTTTACTTCACAAAGTTCACCAATCTTACACAAAGATTAATTCATAGCTTTCAAAACTATTTACAATTCAAATCTTTTATATAAAAGATACACCTTTAAGATCCTATTATTCTGGAAACAAAGTTCATTAATCTTTAGCAAAGATTCATTTATAGCTTCCAAAACTATTTACAATTCAAATCTTTTATACAAAAGATACCCCTTTAAGATCCCCTTATTCTGGAAACAAAATTCACCAATTTTTCACAAAGATTCATCTATAGCTTTCAAAACAATTCCATTCAAATTTTTGAAGCCCCTTTCAACAAAAAATGGAAATCCTTTCTTTATTTGAAAGCTATTATCGTTTGAAAACAAATACATTTTCTTTTGGAAAAATTTGATCAAATATACACAAATTATAGCCTTTAAAAGTATAAACCAGAGAATCAACGAACTGCCTTATTGTTGCCAAGTTCTAATTTAAATTAAATTCAAATTTCCAAAAAAAATTATTTAAAATAGTTTTAAATTCATATATAGAAATTGTATAAACTTTTCAACTCATGATTTCCAAAACAATTTGTACTAATATTTACAAGATGTAGTATATTCAAAACTAAATTTCAATTTCAAAACTTCCTTTTCAAAGGCTTTTCACATTCAATTCAATTCCATTTCCAAAACCATTTAGATTCAATATTCAATTTAAAAAAAATATTTTGATTTCAAAATATCTATGACTTAATCGATTTGCCCATGAAATCCGTGTATAGTGTAGTCCAGGGGTTTTATACAATAGTGCAATATCATCAATCATTACAGATTCAAACACAGCAATCTCGATAAGCGGTATAATCCTATAACGTTATCTCCATTCGTAGATTTACAGAGAAATAATTTAAATTCATCGCAGATAAAATAAATTACATTCATCACAGCTCAAAACAAAACAATGCATATCACAGATCATCACACATCAGGGATATCAAATAACTCAACATTCAATAGAATCCAAATATCCATCAGTAAGATCAATTAATTATCTGATTAATTTAAATCAGACTAATCACTTATGAACAAATTAATAATCCTGGTTAATTAACATTAATTAATTACAAACCATTTTGATTAATTATCCTTTAATAACTTATTAGTCAACCTTTAATTATTAATTAACCATCCTTAATTAATAAATAAATTAACCTCAAATTATTAAATAATTAACCATTAATTATTTATTTATTATTTAATTAATTATCCTTAATTAATTACATTAATTAATTAATTCTTAATTAATTACCATTTAGTTAATTATCCCTATTTAATTACAATAAGTGATTATCCCTAATCAATTTCATTAATAAATTAACCTTTAATTAATTAGTTATCCCCAAGTTAATTACTTTGATTAATTAATCACCTTAATTAATTATCCTTAATTACTTTTATTAAGTAATTATCTTTAAGTAATTCAATACCTTTTAATTAATTAATCTTTAATCATTTAATTTCTTTATTAATAATCTTTGAAATAACTTCATGACCAACTTATTATCTTAAAACCTTTAAGTTAAATTAATAATTAAAAATCATTTAACCAAATTCAAAACTTGGATTAACTTTTGCAAAAGAATTTTTTTAACCAAAAATTGTTTAAAATAAACTTGATTTGTTTTAAAAGATAAAAAGACCCGTTTTTATATTAAAATCAACAGACCCGAGTCTTATTTTGTTTTACCCGAGCCAAACCCATGCCGTTCTCTTCTTCACCTTGCTTCGAGACACTCACCATTTTCACGAGCCCAACCCTGAGACCTTTGCTTCTTTCCTAAACCAAAATCTAAACTGATATAACAGATATCGTATGTACATGCACAGGCGATCCAGCGCCTTTCGACCATCGCCGAGGACTCCGATAGGTCACCGATGATCACCACAAATCCTCAGACCATCTAGAACTTCTAATTCCGATGTGGTTCAAAATCGAGCAAATTGAACTCCAACTCGACGACAAATATCGCCTCGCGCCACTGATTCCAGTCACCAGAATTTACACCATCCTACCAGGATCTCCACCACAGTCCCCCTCTTCTTTTCCCCCTGTCGTGATCACTTCTAGTTTGCTAATGACCATTTATCTCAGTTTCAATGTTGATCAAAATAGGCGCCTAAACCCTAATTTGATTTCGTATGATCGTCCTGGTCAATTATAAACTCATTGATTATTTTTCCAATGATCCACAATCTTCCCTCTACCATAGTTATCATCGGGTTGATCAACTCTTCGTCGATCAACGGGATTTGACAAAAACCCATAAAACAACCATCTCGAGAAATCTTGACATTCACGTACTTAAAAATCTTTATTTCCACCTTAAAATTCATTATATTCTTGTGTGAATACAATTATCAAATCAAAACACGAATCTAAGAATATTGATTTTTTTTAGATTTAAAAGGTTTCACTCTAAACCTTTTCTTTCCAGTAAAATATCTTACTGATTTTCTTATAAATAATTTTTTTAAATGATATTACCATCTCACAATCATTTTTCATTTAGAATCAAAAATGAAAATTGATTAGATAAGGAGTAATTAAATTTCTTTAGTAGTTTTGAGTCTGTAGTATAACAGAGAATATAAATACATATACATAGACTTGCTTATACACATATATCCTTATACATATATCCACATGCAACACATTATCATTCATGTAGACTCAATTCCAAGTCATTAATCTCATCAATCATCACAGACATATATAAATATAAAGAATTGGGTTTTAAAATGAGTTTACTCAAGTGGGTGTTTTTTTTTGAAATAGAGATAGTGTTTTGCTTTTAAAATCTGGAATTTGTATTTTAATTTGATCTGGACCTGATATTTTTTAATCCTTTGAATGCTTGCTTGTTATTTGAATCTGATCTTGATTTTAGTTTAAATCTACATCTTTGATTCTGATGTTGCTCTAATCTATTACTTGTCGTTGAGCTTTAATCTGGAGATGATCTGATCTGATTTGTTACTTGATTTGTATTTGCCAACTTCAGGTTTGATTTTTTAAAAATAAACTTGGAATTTGCTTTGAATCTAAATCTTTGGTTTCCAGCTTTCTTTCTAAGTTTCAGATTTTATTTCTTCTTTGAATTTGAAAGAAAAATTGAGAAGAGTAGGATAGAAAGGTATATATAATCTTGTTTTTTCCCATTTTTCTTTTTTTTTTTTTAAATTAAAAGAAAAATCAAAATTTTGGCACTTGCCTAATTTCCTTATTACATAATTAATACTTGTTACTTATTTTACAAGTTTCATTTGTTCTTTAAATTGTATTTAAGTCCTTTTGTTAAATTTATTTATAGATTATGTTTTAAAGCTTATCATTTTAAAATTTGTGAATTTATTTATCTCTTATCTATATATTCATGTTATCTTAAGAAAAAAATAATTCTAAAATAAATTATACATTAGTAAATATACACACATGTATATAAAATATATATATATATAATTTAACTTAATATAGATTTTGAAAATTATTATACTAAATTCAAATCATAAATTTCAAATCACAATGTATATATATACATTGATATATATATAGTAGAAAATAAATTCCTATTAGTTTATAAAGTTCTTTAATCCAATTTATTTCCCAAAATATCTATTTTTGAATTTCAAATCAATTTCTATGATCATATATATTAATAAACAAAAAAATATCTTATTTAATTTGGAAAAATTCAAATTAATCTACAATTGATCCAAAAATTATATTACTTATCAAAATAAATTTAGCTTAAAACCAGGATCGTTACAACATCTACAACTATATTCATATATATGTGTGTGAATGGATGTATGCATGTCTATGTTATGCATGTACATCTCTCTATTTAAACACTTACAGGTTAAATCCACTTTAAAAATTCAAATCCTCTTCATATAATCAATAATAGGCCAGGATATTTGAAGATGAAAGGAGTATAAGGATGTAACATTGTTTTTAATAATAATTTCAGGTAAGAATGTTTAATATTAAATTCAAAAACAGAAAATGACAGGAATGATCAAATTTAAATTCAAAAATCGAATTTTAAATCCTTTGTTTTGATTATGTAATCTGATTAGTGCTTGCAAATGATGAATTTAGAGAAAGAAACCATGATTTTTAATATCAGGAATAATGAGATATCTTGAGTTGAATGGGATCTATGGTTGCGTCAATTTCTAGTGAAAGGAGGATATTTGGTTCTCGAGATTTTGGCTGAAGCTTGCCTGGAGAAGGGTGGTCTTACGAAAAATGGTGACGCGATTATTAATATGCCATGGTGGCTGGGCGGGGAGAAGTTAGGGTTCAAGTTCTGGTTTGGGTGGTTGTTGAATTCAAGGTTGGATCATCATCAACGTCGCATTGGGTTGGATGGGACCAGAGGGATTAGAAGCGTAAACGTATGGCGCTACTTTAGACATTATGGCGTGGTCACAAGTGGTCGGAGTCGGCGTGGCGAGATGCTTTTGTCATCAATGTTGGGTTTCGTAGGATGCTAGGTATACTCGATTCTGATTTGAGTCAAGTTCGATGATTCTGGGTGTTCAGGTTAGTCAGTAGTGTCGTTGACGATTTGAGGATGGTCGCGGTGATGACCTGAGTTGACCAGACTGGTCGTGCACGTGCACGTGTATATAGATGTATCCGGGTGATTCTTGGATCGGGGAAGAAGAAAGATATTCCCGGGTTTTTGTTCATAATGGATCGTGTTTGACTCTGAGACGAGAGAGGTGGGGGATAAACTCGAAGATGGGCTCGGGATTTCTCGAGTTTGTCTCGGGTTATGATTATGTAGGTTTAAAATTTTAAATTAAACAAGTTTTTGAAAGTTAAATAATTTCTTACTTAAATTCTTTTACATAATGAATGTCTAATTTAGTTTGGGATGTATTAAAGGTTTAAAAGTAAATTATTTTAAGTTTAAAGTGTTTTCAAATTTTATATATAACCTTCATGTAAAAAAAAGTTTATTTTTAATAAACTTGATATTGTAATTAAGTAGATAAAGTGTCTTTAATCCTTAATTTAACTTAAAGGTCTTAAGTTAATTAGTGTGTTAATAATGACTTATTTACAAAGGTTATTAAATAAAATCTTAAATGATTTTGTATGATAATAATTTCAAGTATTTATCTTAATTTAATAAGATTTAAAGGATGTAATTAAGTGATTAAGTAAGTATAATTACTTTGTGTAATTGATGTAAAAGCTAATTACTTTGTGTAATTAAATTAAAGTTAATTACTTTGTGTAATTAAATTAAAGTTAATTACTTTGTGTAATTAAATTAAAGTTAATTACTTTTTGTAATTAAATTAAAGCTATTTACTTTGTGTAACTAATTTAACGGTGATTAATTATTGTGATTAAATTAAAGAATAATTAATAAATTTTAATTGATTTTTAAAGGGTAGTTAATTACTTAAGGATAATTACTTAATGGAAGTAATTAAGAATAATTAATTAATGATTAAAGGTTGATTAATCAAATAACTAAAGCATAATTAATTAAAGGATAATTAATTTATGTGATTAATTAATTAAGATAATTAATTTGGGGATAATTAATTAATTTAAAGGTTAATTAATTAATAAGGGATGATTTATTAATGAAGGGTTAATTAATTAACGTAATTAATTGAGGATAATTAATTAAGGAATAATTAAATGTTTAATGGATAATTATTTATTAATTAAGATTGATTAATTAATAACTAAAGGTTGATTAATTATTAAAGGTTAATTAATAAATGATTAAAGGATAATTAATTAAAATTGATTGTAATTAATGTCAATTAACCGGGATTAGTAATTTATTCATAAATAATTAATCTGATTTAAATTAATCAGATGATTAATTGATCTTACTTATGGATGTTTGGATTGTATTGAATGATTTGAATTATTTCATATTCCTGATGTGTGATGTGTTGTAATATGATTGAGCTGTGAACTGTGATTTATTTATCTGTGATGAATTTACATATTTATCCGTGAATCCGTGAATAAAAGATAAGCGTTATAGAAGTATACCGTTTATTTATATTGTTTTGCTTGAACGAATGATGGTTGTGATATGTTATTATTGCGTGTAAAACCCCTGGACTACACCACACACACAAATATGGATTTCACGAGGAATTGGATAAGTCGCATATAATTTGAATTTAATATTATTTTATTCAATGAAATAGTTTTAAAAGTTGAATTTTGAATCCAATTGGTTTGGAAATGAAATTGAGTTGAATATGTAAAGCTTTTGAAAAGAAAGTTTTGAAATCTAAAATCAGTTTGAATATACTATGTCTTTTTTTGGAATTATTTTGGGAAATGTGATTTGAAAGGATTATACAAGTTATAATATATGTATATATATGGATTTTAAACCATTTGAAGTATACTGAATAAATTATTTTGGGGAATCTGAATTTAATTCTAATAGGACTTGTCGATAATACGGCAGTTCGCTGATTTTCTGGTTTATATTTTTAAAGGCTATAACTTGTGTATATTTGATTGGATTTTTTCGAAACGAAAAGAATTTGTTTACAAATGATAGTGGCATTCATAAAACGAAAGAATTCCCCATTTTTGTTGAAAGGATTTCTAGTTTGAAATGGAACTGCTTTGAAAGCTATGAATGAATCTTTGTGAAAGATTGGTGAAACTTTGTTTTCAAATTGAAGAGGATCTTAAAGGTATATCTTTTGTTTAAAAGATTAAAGTGGAAATTTGTTTAAACCATTCGAAAGGAAAGGTTTTGGTCTAAAATTGTGGCTTAACTAAGATCCCAATATATCCATATGTTTTCAAAATTTGCGCTCATTATTCGGTTTAGCCGAGAGAGGACTTTATGTCATAAAACCCATTGTGAATAGTGATACGATGTAATGGACAACATATGAATAAGGTGGTGAAGACTGGGTATTTTCGAAAGCGAAAGGATTACCTGTCGAATGTCTCTGCACCGAATGGCCCCGGTATAGAGATTTGATCTCCATATGTGGTGGGAAGTCCGAATGTGATTAGGAAATATCCGGAGTTGCAAGGACTTCTTTGAAGTACCTTCGGTTCCGTTCGAACCCGTAACGGACTTGTATGGATGTATGTCTAATGTTACACTTTGAGTTGTAAAGTTGGTTTCTATCAAATACATTTCTTTTTGGTGGCGGAGAATTTATCCTCTTAGCTTAACACCCTTCTCTGAGACGTACGAGCTCAGAGGTTATGTAGTTGATATTTACTAGTGATACATTCCCAATTTGGTAATGTGGAATGCTGAGTGCTGCTGATCATTTGTTGATCGAAACATGGATTTTGTGAAAAGCGTAGCTTTGTGGACGAGACGTCGTCGAACCTCAAATCCCGAAAATGGTCGAAATAGGAAGAATGCAGCAAGCCTATAAGGGTCATGCCCCTTAGGGTATGTCCATTTACTTCTGGAAAAAGATGGTATCATGGTATGGAGCCCACATATTTAACCTATGCGGTTGTTGGAATTTTGTTGGTGATGAGGACTCTCGGATAAAGGTCGGTAACGGCCAAGGGATGACATACTCCTGTCAGTAGTTATCTAGTTACAGAGGTAACCCGGCCTTATGTTGGAAGAGAGCCAGTTAGGTTCTCGAGGCGTCCCTCTAAAGGCGTACCCACGTGGAGTTGGAAGTTCCTTAGCCTGACCATTTGTTGGAAATACAAAAAAACAATACGCGCCCTGTACGGTTTTAGTTGTATAACCTGCCATGGAATGTGGTGGTAACCTCCTACTGAACATGGTAGCCATAGTAGGCATACTGTGAAATGTTGTATGCTGGCTAAGATTAATATTATACTTTCGAAATGTTTTCTGCACTATGCACTAATAATGGTATCAAAAGGTTTTCGTGTATCAAGCATGTTTGACTATCATAAGGTGAAATCTCCTCCACTTGTGCGTTTGCATTATGTGTGTCTGATGAGGCCTTATGGTAGTTTCATTTTCCAAAAAGCATTGTGGATTTCTTTTTATTTCATTTTTTTTTGTTTATTTCAAAAATAAACTGTTTTTGTTTGCTCACACCAGTCCTATGATTGACCTGGAGTTTATTGTTCCCTTTCTAAACTCTAGGTACCTATAATTTTCCATATGGGCAGCCTAGAGTCAGATTTTTCAGATAATCTGATAGTAGATGTAGATTCGATAGCCTTCAGTCTTTGGTTCGGACCGGACTTGCTTAAGTTCAGCATGACTAGAATTCGACTTATTGGATTGGAGTCTTCGATGCTTTTGGGTTGAGCTATTTGGTTTTGTAGCATTGGAGATGGAGTTGCGGTATGGATGTTGGATTCTTTTGGAGCCTATGTTGGTGCTATCTTTCCGCTGCTGTGTTCCTGCTATGTGCATTTTTTAGCTCTGATAGTGTTGGGCATATGTTGTATCATATTATATCAGATACTGTATCCATTGTTGTATCAACGATATATTGTTTTTCTTCCGCTGTGTTGTTGTACTTAATGTGTTATATGCTCCGACGAACCAGATTCAACATTTGAACCTGCGTCATTCAAATACGGGTGATGTATTTCATTGTCGATTTTCGAAGGTCAAGTCAGGGTCATTTCATATACTTTTATAATTATCTGCATATTTTTATGTGTAGTCTGCATAGTTTATTTGTTAATAGGTCTATTTATATATATAGATTTATATTGGGTAAAGTCTTTTGTTATATATATATAAAGTTGGAACAAGTTATAAAATGAGTTGTCTATGCATTAAGTTGTTCAAACTATATAAAAAAATGTATATAAGTGTGACAGTGTAGTTTATATAATTAGTTTTCAAATACAAAAGTTTATAATCAGACTTTGGATATTTGGCTTTTCAATTTACATTGGTTACATTTAGGGAATTTCGATCTGAATGTTGCAGTATTTACTTTTATAATTTATCGGTTTATGACTTCTGATTTGTAAGAATATGCATATATGTATATATATTATTATATAAACTTATATGAGTTTTATACCATTTTGTAGTTTAAATATATGTCTGTAGTTTATATATATGTATATTGGTTACAGTTTATTTATATATTAGTCATATGTTTTATGATCTATAGCTTATATATTAGTGATACATATATTTTATTGATTTCAAAGTATAGATATATAAGTGGTATAATGTAATTTCAGTTTTAAGACTATACTAATATAAAGAGGTATACGTTATATATATTATATATTTTATACAAGTGATTTTTGAAATATATATATTTTATTTAATATATGCTTGGAATCTTTATATATATATAGTTATATATCTATATACGCTAACTTATACTCATATATCTCCATCGATCCAGTTCTGATTTGATTTTTTCTATTGCCTGTTATCAGCTTTGGTCGTCGAAATTCGAGTTCAATCTAGCTTTTCTTTAGAATTCGTAGTTGGATTCGTAATTCAGTTTAGTGTCAAATTTCTCTAGCATCGAAAGGCGGGTAATCACTTACGATTAACATTCTTATATTTAAAATTTGATTTCAATGGAAACAACAATTGAAATATGCCGATGTTAGTTATTTACATTGATATATATATATATGCTATTATTTGTATTTGTTCACCTGTGACACCTGACACCATTACCTATTATTTATATTGATGATATATCCATGTTTTATTATTATCATATCTGTTATTACTCTGCAAGTTCCCTGTAAGTATAGAATTCACTATGGGTTGAAATGATACATACTCGAACGGACTTTAGAATAGGAGGAAAACGTTATGGTTTGAAATGATAGACCCAAGCGATTTTCATTAGAATTGAATTTGGGATTGCAGGTTGAAATGATATATACCCGTATATAAATTAAATTACAGATTGAAATGATAAATATCCGTATCACTTGACCATAGGATAGAAAATTATATACAGACACCATGGTCTATATTTATATAAATATTTTGAAAATGATTTCTATGGTTTTGGAAATAAATATATAGTTTTATATAAGTAATATTATATGAAGGTTATTTTATATATAGTTAAATTCTTGATTTTAAGCTATGTATAAATTTATTTAATATAGAACAAGTTTAATAATAATGTTTAATTTTTATTAAAATATAATATGGTTAATATTTATTTAAAATTATATTTTAATATAAAGTTTATAATGATTTAAATAAATTAAGGTTGGAAGCTAAATTTGAAATTGATTTGAAATTGAATTTATTTATGAATTAAACTCAAATAAATTGATCTGAATTTTATTAAATTTGAGGTTTTGAAGATATGATTTTTATAACTTGATTTTGGTTTAAAGTGATTTAAATGAATATATCAAGTTTAAATAAATTAAAGTAATATTTAGTTATTTGAAGTTTAAAAGTTTTATTTAAATGATATTGGATTTATTAAGTAAATATTTCAAAACTAAATAATAGTAAATTAAATTTGATATATATATATATATATATATATATATATATATATGGAAGTATCAAAAAAATTAATTTTGAAATTATGGAATATTTAAAGCTTTGAAATTTATTAAAATGGTTTATTTGAGGTTCAAATCTGTATTTGAAATTGATATAGTTTAAAATGGTTTCTCGAGAAATTGAATTGAATTGAAATGAATGATTCGAGATTTGATTAAATTTGAATTTGGAATTCAAGTTGATTTGGAACTGATTTGTGAAGTGTGAGGAAACTATTTATTATATAAAGTATTTTTTATGTATATATTTCAAACTATATATACATTTTACTTTATAAATTATTTTCATATAAACTATTTTTAATATAAACTATTTTAATATAAACTATTTTAACTTATAACTATATTTTTATAAACTATTTACTTTATAAACTATTTTATTATACATACAATTTTAAATATCTAAACCAGTGAAGTGGGAAGTATTATGATTGCAAAGTATTACGATTTTTAAATTATGATTTCCAAAGTGTTTTGATGTAGAAATGTTATACCTTTGAAGTCTTATGATTTTAGAAAAGATATATTTGAAATGAAAATTATTTCGTATTTGGTTTTGAAATGGAAATGATATCGTATTGATATGGTTTTGAAATGACAATGGTATTTTGGTTTTAATGTATAAACTATTTTGAAATGACCGCGGTGTTATATTAACGTTTGGTTGTTAAAGTGACCGGTATCGGAAGTTGTCACATTCTCTGCCAATTCCGAAAACCACTTTAACAACCATGTACGTGGTGGAGATTCCAGAATGAAGTAGGATGGTGGCGACGTCCTATTGAGGTATATACGTGGACCCGACTTCCTTGAGTTGGCATAAGGTGGCTAAAACAGGAGAAATCGACGGGCTAATAAGGTAGCTCCTTTGATCGGACACACTCCTTCGATACCATTCTCTTACTTTGTGATTGATTGGGTGCACCTTTGATTTTTTGGGAGTGCTCGAGGTGGGCGGTAGTGGATGCTACACGATACCACCGGTCCGGAAGTGCAACTGGTATGTCAACACTGGCATTGCCTAGTTTTGCCGTGTCGCTTACCCTAGCGCTCCTTGTACGAGTTTTGATTTGTGTAGTACCTGTGGAGTATTTATGGTAGGCTCCCGATCTGGAGGTACGATGGTACTGTATAGACTATTGGCACTATTTATGTGTTAAGGTGGAAAATGTAAAGCCTTAACGCTATTTTCAAGTAAGTTTACTTTACTTTAGACATTATTATAATAGCTTATATTACTACATGGTAGATAGTTTAACGGATCCTTAGAGGATGGTTATCCCAAACATCCTTTGAGACTTGCATTTTAGTTGTTATTTCACTTGAGATGGATTTATTGATGTAAAAATGTTAATCCTGACTCGAGTGTTTTGTGTTTTGCTTTACGCTCGGGTCAGACTGAGTGGTTCAGCTTTTGAGACTCACCGTTGGAGTTGGAACTTCGCTTAGAGATCTAGTTATCTATCTAGCTTTCAGATATTCAGCTGATTCTAGTGTTGTATTCTAATCTTGTATTTAATTATTGTATTCGAGACCTCTATTGTATCTTATTTGACTTTGTTATATATATATATAATAGCTTCATGAACTACTATTCATTTTGTTTCTGCTGCACTATTATTATATTACTGTGTCTGTGATTCTGTGATTATTTTATTTACCGTATACGCTGAGTTTTGCCAAATATAAATTAACAACTTGACATTTTGAGCAATTTAATTTTGGCATGTTTGGATGCGAATGGTTGAAAATATTGGGTTGTTACATGTAATAACCAACACTAAATTGTTATATAAACCTATATTAAGTCATTGTAAATGTTTAAGTGATTAAAAGTAATGAAATTTGTTACCTATCAAATTTGAAAAAAAAGGTGATTAATTAATTTAATATTAATTTATTTAATTAACGTGAAAATAGCCATTTTGGCAACTGTCTCGGATTTTGACGACCGGGTACGCAATGGTGAATTATTGCAAGGTTTCAAATTTTGTTGCGATCAGACATGTCGTTTGATCATACGGACTCGAAACGCCTAGAAATCGATTAAATTAAAATCAATTTGAAATAAACTGATTTTTAGGCCAACTTCTTCATACGATGGATTTAGGACTTGAAACATATTCCAATGAGTTTAAAACTATCCTAAACACCTATTTGATACATGGGATTACCCATTTTCATTCCAAATGAGAAACGGGCTTTTCGGGTCATTTATTGTTCAATCAAATCTTGTTCGTTCTTTCTATTTTCAACTCTGCCAATAAATAGCCTATTATCGTTCAATCAAATCTTCTCCTTTCTTTCTATTTTCAACTCTGCCTATAAATAGCCTATTATAAACCCTAGTGTTTCTCAACTCAGTTTTTCGATACATACAAATCTG
Organism: Allium cepa; assembly: GCA_030765085.1. NCBI lineage: Eukaryota > Viridiplantae > Streptophyta > Magnoliopsida > Asparagales > Amaryllidaceae > Allium > Allium cepa. The sequence goes on along the minus strand of CM060937.1, from coordinate 448,439,596 downwards.
TCTGTCTATTCTTAGATCATTTGAATTGGGCCCTAAATTGGATTTTAAATTGATTTAAACTCAAAGGTGAGTGTTTTAACCCACTACAACTTCTAAAATTTCTTATGTTAGTTGACTTAAATTTATAGTGTGAATAGAAATGTATTTATGGCCATTTGGTATATTTAAATCGCTATTCTTGTTAATCTGAATTTATTTGAATTAAATTTTCATTTAATTTATTATTAAATTTAAATTGCTAGTTAATTACCTGTAAATGTTAATCTGTTATTTGTTGTAATTTATTTGATTAAATTGGATGATGAGTGTAACGGATGTTTGATTTTATTATTGGATGATTGAATGTTAGTTATATTTCTATCACTCTGAAAGTTCCCTTAACAATTATTAAGAAAATCACAATGGGTTGAAATGATATATACCCAAATGATCTACAGATGAGGAAAAATCGTTATGGGTTGAAATGATAGACTCGAGCGATTTTATGGATTTTAATATTTAATTTGGGATTGCGGTTTGAAATGATATATAACCGTAAAATTTTATATTACAGATTGAAATGATAAATATCTGTATCACTTGACCCTAAGGTAGAGAATCATATACTGATACAAGATTGGTTAAATTAAATGATTTTAAGTACTTAATTTTTGAATTTATTTAAATGATAGTTTGAAATAAAATTCGATTTATATGAAATGAACTACTATCGAAATTCAAGTTTTTTGTTAAAATTGGAATTGGTGTAAAGGAATTGTTTAAAGAAATTAAATTGAAATTTTAAAATTTGAATTTGAAGTATAATTAAAGTTATCGAAATTGAGTTATTAAAATTGTTTGAAATATAACTTTAAAATATATTAAAATGAGGGCAATTTAAATTAATATTTCAAACATGGATTGGAAGCGATATAGATTTAAATATTTTATTGAGAATTTAAATTGGAAGGTCTGAAACTGGGTGTTTAGAAATTGGAAATGGTCCAAATGTGTTGAAACGAAACAAATAGTTTAAATTGGTATAAATTTCAAATTCATGTTTAATATAAACTATTTTAGAAATATATTATTTTAAAAGATTCTAAATTTTAAGATTTCAAATTATTAAACCATTTTAATTTATATTAACTATACTAAATCAAGTTTACCTATTTTGAACCATTTAGTTTATTTTAAAACCAATTAACCCATTTTAACTTATTTTAAATCCAATTAATCGATTTTAAAGCTATTTAATCTATTTCAATTATATTTAATCTGTTTTAAATCTATTCAACTATCTTAAATCAATATAACAAGTACCTTTAATCTGTAATTAAACTATTTTAGAGTATTTTAACCATTTATAATTATTTATACTATCTTCTTAATTTTCCAATTAAGTAGAGGGAAAGTGTTTATATTCAAATTGTTGGTCTAAAAGCAAATACGGTTAAATGATTATAACGACCCAGAATTTCAAATATTTAAAATTGTAATATTTAATTGATTTTAAATATTTAAAAATTGATTTTTAACTTGAATTCCAAATATAACTATTTATAGGACAATTTAATTATTGGATTTAACAATTAGAATTGGTTGAAATATGAAATCTTCAGTTTTAAGCTTGTTAAAAATATTTTGAAGGCCTATAAAATTTATATTGATAATACTAAAGGTAATAAAAGTTTTAAAATTGAAATTGAAAGTGATTTGTTCAGTTTCGAAAATATATCATTTAAATTGACATTTAAAGTTGCCTTCCGAGACACAATCTCGGAATTCGATGAAACCAGTTCCATTGGATCCGTAATAGTATTATTATTGGATTTCAAATTTTGCAGTGTTTGGAGTTATCGTGCGGTTGTACGGTATGTAAACACGCTGAAAATCTATATCGAAAATTCAATATAATTATGGGGACCAAAAAGCTATCTTCTCCATACGATCAAATTAGGACTCGAAACCTTTTTTTCTTCGGCATAGGGGTATAACATTATAAATGCCTAGCGGCATGCCTCGATAGGAGCTTAAAATTTTAAGTTGTGATTTCGAGACAATTTAAATAATTTATATTTAAGTTGACCGGTCAAGCAACTCACATCGGAGCTTTTTCGACATCTCAAATCACCGTACAAACCTCATCCGACACGCAAGACCTATTATTCGTGCAACCATCTCTTCGTATCTCTCTCCTCATTTTCTTTTTAAAACCACATCAGATCAAATTTTAAACAAAAAGAAAATCATGACCGAACAAAATTCTCCCTTTCCTCCTCTTTCAGTTTAATCGAGACCTTATCCCTTCTCTTCTAAAACTAAAAAAATGGTTGCATTCTTTCAAAATTTCAAATCGAAAGTGAGAATCGACTGGAGGGGAAGTATGTTCGCGTACACGCGAACGTGACCAAGCAAGAACTAGAGGGGTCGAAGTCGTTGGTTAATCGGCTTTAGGGATTGATCGCGGACCACTAGCGTTTCAAACCAACAACAGTGGTGGCGTGGGCCACGAAGTGGGAGAGGCAGTATCACTAGCTTTGAGGAAGTCGACGTGGTGTTGTTAGCAGCCTGGTCAGGGTCGAGGGTAGGAGGATGCAGCGTGTTGGGTGAGTATCTCGCGCGATCTCTATGTGTATGCAGATCTCATGGTGGTTTTCAAATTTTGGTTTAACTTTTGATCGTCTGGGTAAACGAATATTTGGAAAAAAATAGTTGCAGTAAGGTATAAACAGTTCTGCTTTTAATTTAATTTAATATATATATATATATATATATATACATGTAGATTAAAAAAAACACACATACTATAACTTACTGATTTATTATAAAAGAAACATTGGTAATCTATTTTTATAAATTTAACGGTGAATTAAACTATTTTAGTTGTAAACTGAAAGGAGAAAAATATATTAGGCCTATATTTATTTAAAAATAGTTAATTTAAAATATATTAAATAGTAAAAATAAATTGTTTGATTATTTCAAATATTTATAAACTATATAATGTTTATACAATGTCAAAAATCACGGAGAGACGAGCCGGTTTGGATTGGGTTGCAAATAAAATCAAAGGTGAGTTAATCTCACTCAACTTGGAATTTCCACAATTAATTTTACGGGGTTAAAATTAATGTTTGGTTGATTGACTGAATTTAATGATTATTATCAGTATGGATGTGATATTAGATATAATAGTATATATATTGGAATGATTGATATTCGCACATTATATAGCGGATGAGACCCTATGCGCCCTGTAAAATAGCTGATGGCCTTATATACCTGTGATATCCCCTCGAAGTGGGATTGGTATCTTTATATTGTGCTAACATCCGTGGATGCAGGGAAACAGGTTGGAGGGATCCAACTGGATTCCTAAAAAATGTTGAAATTTGTTTTCACATTCAGTGATATGATTTATTTGGTAATCTGTGATACATTATGTTGGAGAATTAAAGTTAATGGAAGTTGTGAAATATTTTAGGTATTTTGAAATATCAAAAATATAAATATTGGGTTTTTGGAAGGAAATAAAAAGTAAATTTTTAAGTAAAATATTTATGGTGAAGTTGAATATATAAAAAAAAGTGAATTTTGGAAAAAAGTAAATAGTTGATTTTAAAATCCTTTTTAATAAATTTCGGAACATAGAAAAAGAATAGTGTCTTTGGATAAATGTGAACTAAAGGAATTTAAAAGTAAGGACTTAAGAAATATTGATTTTAAGTATAAAGAATTTATTTTTAAATTTAAGTTTCGAATGGGTTAGGAAAATTAAAGGAAAAGTTTGGAATAAATTATGAAATTGAAATTTCAAATTTAAATTAGGTTTAATCATATTAACGAAGCGAATCTAGGATTAATGCACTTTGTAATAAATTTGGGTAAATCAAGAAATAAATTTCAAAATGAAATTAATTCAGAAAATCGATTGAAAATCGAATTACGTGTTTTAAAACCGTGATTAAAAAGGGAAATGAGACTGTGGAATTTATAATCGAGGTATATAAATAAAGTGAAGTAAATATCAGTGGATATTTGAGATTTTAAATTCACGATGGGAATTTATAAGGAAAGGGTAATTCGTTTTAAAAATAAAAAGTGGTTTAATTTTTAAAAGTGTGGGAAATGAAATTTACGGGATTGGGATGTAAATAAACGGGAGATAAATCAAGGAGGATTTATAAATGACAAGACCAGTTTTAATGAAATGGAAGTTTTTTCCCTTAAAAGCTAAGTATATTTTCAAAGAAAGATTTTTAAGTATAAATTAGAAGTTTAAAGATGTTTTAAAAGGAATTCTTTAGAAAAATTCATTATTTAATTTTTTTAAAATTTTTAAAGTAAATATTTATTAAGTTAATTATAATAGTCAATTATTTTTAAAAGGTTAAATTAGTATTATGATTTAAAGGATAATTATTAAATATTTATACTTTATATAATAGTTTTATGTAGTGTCGGTTAAAATTTTGCTTGGAAAATTATTTTAGAATTTATTATCTATTATTTTGAATAAAGTGATCTAAGTAGTTTTATTTTTAAATATTTTAAGTGTATATTTTGGATAAAGTGATTTAATTTACTTAAAATCTGAATTTAATAAGACTTGGTGTTTTCAGTGGAAATAAAATAATTGGTTGAATGATTGTTTAATTTGATTGTTAAATAACCGACTATCAATAATTAGCCAATGCGCTGATCATTTCGAAGAGACTGGGATCGGATTTAATTATTCGAAAACCACTTTAATCCGGTTTAAACGTAGTGAATGAATGTCGTGAAGATGATGAAGACGGGGTTTCGGTTTGTCCAGACTCAGGGCAACTTGTTTGGATGAATGCTATCAGACCATCGTAATTGGACGACGATGAGCATTCTAGGTGAAATTTCGGTCTTAAAAGATAACACTTGGCCACAAGCATCATCAACCGAGAATAGCTAAAACAGGAGAGGTACAGCAAGGCTAAGTAGGTAGCACTCAATTAAGGTAAGGTCATTCCTGTCTAGAGTCCCTTTGATCTCGGCTGTGTGGCGATTGTAGATCCTAACCGCGGGGTGATCTTATTCAGTATATCTAGGTTAGGGTTAGGCCAGTCTTCTACTGTAGGGGATCGAGAGTGATCCACGGTATGCTGATCTAGGCCAGGTACTATAACGGGAGGTACCCCAGTAGCCCTGCCATTGTATGGAATCCATTTTCCAATAAGCGCTCGTATGGTTTTAATTGTGTCTAACTGTGCTGGAACATGAGATGCAAGCATTTCGACTATATTCTTTTTTACTTTCAATAGACACTATTATAATATCAGACGGATTTGATAAAAATGTTTTGGTTATCATAAGGTCAAAACCCGACATGTTTATTTGTGGCGTGGTCTTACGAGATACCTTTGGTTTCAAAGGATTTTGAAAACTTTAATAATTCAATTGAGTGTATTTTCTCACGCTGGTTTTCTAGACTGACTCGGGTGTCATTTTATTATAATGCTTGAATCAGACAAAGTATTATAAATACATGATAGGATGTTATGGAGCTCAGGAGACGATTTGGTTAACAGAGACGTATATCGCGTATCTGACTTATATTCTACTGTGTATGGTATGTTGTATATTCAGCTTTGTGAAGACAAGTTATTATAACTATCCAGTCTTGTGCTATTGATTGCGTTATACTATGACAATGTAGTGTACAAAAATAGTTATAGTTCTTTTTTTGTATAAAGATCAATGGTTATCTATTATATATTGTTCTGCTGTAATTGTGAGATTCTGATGTTATTTTTCTATTTTCTTCTACCTCTTTCTTTTCCCCTTACGGTCGGGTATTTCCGTCATTCAATGGTTCGACATGTATTACAGTGATGTATTGATGTCGATTCTTAGAGGTCGAAAAACAAGGTCGTAACATTGTGGTATCAGAGCTAAATGTTAAGCGAGAACCTTGGCTCTGGAGGGGGTTACTCATTAGAGATAGGATCAGCAGCACCCTAGAATGAGTTTGAGTGTATTAATAGATATGAGTGCATATTTGTTAGTGAACATAAAATTGTTTTATATTGTGTTGATTGGTTTGTTGAGTGGCTTATGGATTCTGGTCAATGCGAGTATTTAACGTTATTGATAGAGATTTCTAAACACTTAAATAGAACAATTTGACATAGTGTGTTTAAATAGGGTGAATGAAATAATTTTACCCAAATTATTTTTCTATATGAAAGAAATAATTTTCATAAATTATTATCAGTCCATATGGTTGCTTGGTTGTTGGGGAATGATAATATTAAATTATTATCATTGTTGTGTGGAAATTGAACAAGGAATTGAAATTATAGCCAAAAGTTAAGGAAATAGATTCATATAACAGAATGGAATTTCAAAATGTGGTTTATAATTGAATTGAGATAAAATTCCAGAGAAATATTTGAATATGGATTGAAGGGATTTGAAATTCAAAAATTTGGGAAAATTTAATTCCCTTTGAGTTTGAAAATGATTTCCAAAGGTTTTGGAGGAATAATAGTGATATTATTCGAAAATATTTTTGGATTGGATATGAAATCAGGGAAGATTTGGAATTTAAAAATATTTGAAATGTTTTAAAGGGAGTAAAAGGAACTAAACTCACTTCGGTCCCTAGAAAATAATTTCGGTAATGACTGCAGCATCATCGATATTCATTTTCGAGTTTCCAGGGGAGGAATTGCTACCTGAATGTTGAATTGGAATTTGCTTGCCAAATTGGTTTCAGAAATGAAAACGGGATAATTTGATAAGAAAATGAAATATATATATATGATTGATTTCAAATATGGTTATGAATATACTTAAGAAATTGTGTGAACTCTAGGAGTTGAATTAAAAATGTTTATGGAATATAAATTAGTTTGGGAACTTATAGAAACTTGAAATTTGTTGGAATAAAATTTAACTTAAGAAGATTTAAATTAAAGTAAGTGTGAAAATGAAATAAGTAAGAAAGTAAGCCAATTGGATGAAGTAAATTAAAGGGATTAGTGAATGGAATGTAAATAAGTTGGATAACTTATAGAAGTTTAAATTTGAATTGAAATGGAATTTAACCAAAATAAGTTAAATAATAGTGAATTTTGAGGAAATGAATCTAAATAAGCCAAATGAAATGGTCATTGAATTAAAATTTATCAAGTTGGAAATAATTTATGGATGAACAAATTTATTTAGCGTAACTAAATGGAAATTGGAACTGAACATTTGAATAATGTTTAAATTTGAATTATGTCAAAATTAATGAGTAAAATAAACCAGTTAAGCAAAATAAAATAGGAAGGAATGGGTGAATAGAATATTAGTAAGTTTGAACTTATAAAATTTGAAAATTTAACTGAAAAGGGAATTAACTTGAACTAAGAAGGATCTTGAAATTTAGCCCAAGTTGGACCAAAACAAAACAGAGGAATTGAAAACAAATTTAGTAAGTAAACTAGTTGATTTAAATGGGTAAGCAAATGAATTGAAATTGAATATTGGAATTATATTTAATTTAAATTGTGTAAGTAAAGTGAAATCGGAAAATTAGTTCGTATGAACTAAATAATATAAAGGTTTGTAAATAAAATTGATTGAGATATAAATAAATGAGTTCGTGGAAATAATTAAGGGAATTGGTTAATTAAGTGTGGTTTGGGAGGTGGTCGGTAAAATTCAATACTGGAAAATTGGAAGGTAAATTGAATTCAAATGGAATTGAAAATGCAAACAGAATAGAAACGGATATAAACTCCAGTAGTGAAGTGGAAATAAAAATAAGGAGTATAAAATATTTATATTGAACTTAAGAAAGGGATGGTGAAATTCTTAAGCAAAATTTGGTATGGGGAAGTTAATATTATAATGAAGATTAAGTAAAATGTGAAATGGGATAATTGTGAATAGGTGGATGGGAATCAAAATAAATGTGAATAAAAAAATTGATATAGCCAATAATCAATTGAGATAAATACGTAGGATGTACGTATATTATTTTATTCGCATAACGATTTGATCCAGATTCGATCATAGAATTTCGAGATATTTATATCGATCTGAGTTGGGATTTTTCACTCAATTTCCGAAGGTGAACCCTACATATGGATTTTTGATTGATTTCAAAAATTATCTATCATAATATATGACTATGCAAGGAGAATGACGGTTTCTGATCAAGAAACTAGATTTGACTCCGCACTAGGAAGTCGAGTGGACGATACTAGTTCGGAAGTGAAATTGTGTGATTGAGTGAGCGATCGGATTTGATATTGCGTATGGAAGATATATGTGCATCGTATGGGCTTAAGTAAAGTGAATATTGAAAATAGTGTAAACAAATGAATAAAATGATTTTGAAGTCTGTGATTGGATATTATTGCTAAGTGAGGTGCAGGTAATTAAAATCAAAAGAAAATTGGTGTTTTTCATTTCAGAAGATAAATTTGAATTGCCCGTCCAAAAGGTATATATTTAAAATTGTCGTATGAAATATGATTGATTTCTAGTCTAGCCACTTGGCTTTTGTTTTCTTTTGAAATTTGGGGCCCGTAGAGGCATTTTGTAATTGTTTCGATCTAGTCGTGCAAAGGAGACGATGGCGAAAATTTTCGAAAATTTAAGGAGCTAGAAAAAAAAATTAAAGAAAATTTTGATAATTTAAGATTTGGTTTTAAATTATAATTTGAATGGTTGAGTAAATACCATTATTTGAAATAGATGGATGAGTTTGGAAAGTTAGGATGAGTGATAGTGTGTCTTTAATAAAAAGATTGTTTTGGGGAGTTGTTAAAAACTGTTTGGCTTTGGGAAAATAGTAAATAGGTATTGGGCCATTCTTCTTAACTGACAATTTCGAGGACGAAATTCTTACAAGGGGGAGGAATGTAACGAACCAGAATTTTGAATATTTGAAATTGGAATATTTAATTGATTTTAAAGATTTAAAAGTTAATTTTTAACTTGAATTCCAAATATAACTTTTTATTGGACAATTTAATTACTGGGTTTAATAATTGGAAATTGGTGAAATAAAAAATCTTGAGTTTTAAGCTTGTTAAAAATATTTTGAAGGCTCATAAAATTTATATTGATAATATTAAAGGTAATAAAAGTTTTAAAATTGAAATTGGAAGTGATATGTACAATTTTGAAAATATATCGTTTAAATTGACATTTAAAGTAGCCTTCTGGGGCACAGTCTAAGAATTTGATGAAACCAGTTCCATTGGATCCGCAATAGTGTATTATTATTGGATTTCAAATAGCCATCATGTGGTCGTACGGTATGTAAAAACGCTTAAAATCTATATCAAAAATTCAATATAATTATAGGGTTCAAAAGGCTATCTTCTCCATACGATTGAATTAGAACTTGATGCCTTTTCCTTTGCGTTCGGAATAGGGGTATAAAGTTATAAACGCCTAGCGGCATAACTCGATAGGAGTTCAAAATTTTAAGTTGCAATTTAGAGACAATTTAAAAGTTAAATAATTTATATATAAGTTGACTGGTTAAGCAACTCACATCGGAGCTTTTTCAACCTCTCAAATCACTATACAAACCTCATCCAACATGCAAGACCTATTATTCACACAACCATCTCTTCATATCTCCCTCCCTTTTTTTTAAAACCGCATCAGATCTAATTTTAAACAACAAGAAAATATAAATCATGGCCAAACAAAATTCTTCCTTTTCTCCTCTTTCAGTTTGATCAAGACCTTATCCATTCTTTTCTAAAACTAAAAAAATGGCCGTGCTCTTTCAAAATTTCAAATCGAAAAATAGAATCGATTGGATGGGAAGTATGTCTGCGTACATGCACACGTGATGGTGCAGGAATTGGAGGGGTCGAAGTCGCTGGTAAATCGACTTTGGGGATTGATCGCGACCGCTAGGGTTTTGAACCGACATCGGTGGTGGCATGGGCTATGAAGTGGGAGAGTTAGTATCTTTAGATTTGAGGAAGTCGGCGCGGCGTAGTCAGCAGCCTGGTCATGGTCGAGGGTAGGAGGATGCGGCACGTTGGATGAGTATCTAGCGCGATCTCTATGTGTACGCAGATCTGATGGTGGTTTTCAAATTTTGGTTTAACTGTTGATCATCTGGATGAACGAATATTTGAAAAAAATAGTTGCGGTAAGTTATAAATAGTTCTGCTTTTAATTTAATATATATTTATAGATTAAGAAAAAATACATATACTATAACTTAGTGATTTATTATAAAAAAATATTGGTAATCTCTTTTTATAAATTTAATGGTGAATCAAACTATTTTAGTTGCAAACGGAAAGGAGAAAAATATATTAGGCCAATATTTTTTAAAACTAGCTAATTTAAAATTTATTAAATGGTAAAAATAAATTGTTTGATTATTTCAAATATTTATAAACCATATAATGTGAATACAAGGTCAAAAATCATGGAGAGATGAGCCGGTTTGGATTGGGTTGCAAATAAAATCAAAGGTGAGTTAATCTCACTCAACTTGGAATTTCCACAATTATATTTAATGGGTTAAAATTAGTGTTTGGTTGACTGACTGAATTTGATGATTATTATCAGTCTGGATGTGATATTATATATAATAGTATATATATTGGAGTGATTGATATTCCTGCATTATATAGCGAATGAGACCCTATGCACCCCGCATAATAGCGGATGACCCTATATACCGCGATGTCCCTCTCAAAGTGGGATTGTTATCTTTAAATTATGCTAACATCTGTGGATGCAGGGAAACATGTGGGGGGGATCCAACTGGATTCCTCAAAAATGTTGAAATTTGTTTTCATATTCAGTGATATGATTTATTTGATAATTTGTGATACATTATGTTGGAGAATTAAATTAATTGGATGTTGTGATATACTTTGGGTATTTTGAAATATCAGAAATATAAATATTGGGTTTTTTGGATGGAAATAAAAAGGAAATTTTTAAGTAAAATATGCATGGTGAAGTTGAATAGATAAAAAAAGGGTGAATTTTGGAAAAAAAATAAATAGTTGATTTTAAAATCCTATTTAATAAATTTTGGAACATAGAAAAAGAATAGAGCCTTTGGATAAATATGAATTAAAGGATTTTAAAAGTAAAGACTTCAGCAAAATTGATTTTAAGTACAAAGATTTTGTTTTTTAAATTAAGTTTTAAATGGGTCAGGAAAATTAAAGGAAAAGTTTGGAATAAAGTGTGAAATTGTCAGATTTAAATACGGTTTTAAATAATAATAAAGGAGCGAATCTAGGATTAATGGAGTTTGGAATAAATTTGGGTAAATCAAGATATAAATTTCAAAATGGAAATAATTCAGAAAATCGATTGAAAATCGAATTAAGTGTTGTGAAACCGTGAATAAAAAGGGAAATGAGACTATGGAATTTATAAATGTGGTTTATAAATAAAGTGAAGTAAATATCAGTGGATATTTGAGATTTTTAATTCACGATGGGAATTTATAAAGAAAGGGTAATTCGTTTTAAAAATAAATAGTGGTTTTATTTCAAAAGTGTAGGAAATGATATTTACAGGATTGGGACGTAAACTAAACGGGAGATAAATTGAGGAGGATTTATAAATGACAAGGTTTAGTGAAATGGAAGTGTATTTTCCTGAAAAGCTAAGTATATTTTCAAAGAAAGATTTTTAATATAAATTAGAAGTTTTAAAGATCTTTTAAAAGGAATGTTTTAGAGAAATTCATTATTTATTTGTTTTAAATTTTTTAAAGTAAATATTTATTAAGTTAATTATAGTAGTTAATTATTTTTAAAGGGTTAAATTAGTATTATGATTTAAAGGATAATTATTAAATATTTATACTTTATTTAATAGTTTTATTTAGTTTTGGCTAAAGTTTTACTTGGAAAATTATTTTAGAATTTCTTAACTATTGTTTTGAATAAAGTGATTTAAGTAGTATTATTTTTAGATATTTTAAGTGTATATTTTTGGATAAAGTGATTTAATTTATTTAAAATCTAAATTTAATAAGACTTGGTGTTTTTTAGTGGAAATGAAATAATTGGCTGAATGATTGTTTAATTTGATAGTTAAATAACCGACTATCAATAATTGGCCAATGCGTTGATTGTTTCGAAAAGTCCGAAATCGGATTTAATTATCTGAAAACCACTTCGATCTGGTTTGAATGTAACGAATGAATACCTTGAAGATGATGAAGACGGTGTTTCGGTTTGTCCAGACCCAGGAAAACTTGTATAGACAAGTGCTATCAGACCATCGTCATTGGAGGACGATGAGTTATTCTAAGTGAAATTCGGTCTTAAAAGGCAGCACTTAGCCTCAAGCCTCATCAAACGGGAATGGATAAAACAGCGGAAGTGTAACAAGGCTAAGTGGGTAGCACCCAATTAGGGTAAGGTCATCCCTGTCAAGAGTCCCTTTGATCTCAGCTGTGTGGCGGTTGTTGATCCCAACCGCGGGGTGATCTTATTTGGTCTGTCCAGGTTAGGGGTAGGCAAGTTGTGTATGGTATGCTGTATATTCAGCTTTGTGAGGAAAAGTTATTATAATTGTTCGGTCTTGTGCTATTGATCGTGTTGTACTCTGATGATGTAATGTGTGACGACCCACATTTCAGAAGGATAAAATCGACAATAATCCACACATGTCCGACTTAAATAATCCGAAATGTAGATAATCAATGGGGATAAATAAGAAAAACAAGAAGATAAGAGGAAAAAACACAGAATCTCACAATGGAAATGATAAAATATAATAATCCAACAAACAATTCATGGAGTTGTTTACTATACATTTGATTTTAATCTACACACATTTGTCAAAGTTATACATATACATCAGAGATAAATAATCAATATAGCAGAATAGCTTGATGTGGGGAAAATAATAATAGTAGTATAACAAAAATCTGTCTTCGTCCTCCAGAGAAAAGTCTTCAATACGCCGAAAAAGCTCAGAACTGATCTGAGCGTAATGAAAAACAAAACATTCGAGTCATGATTAAAATACTCTTATGTAAGTCAAATCAATATCACTATAATGAATACAATAACTTAAAGGATGTTGCGGGATTTTCCATCTCCTAAGGATCCGTTAAACTACTTACATATAATAGTATACGCTATAACAGAAAATGTCTATCAGTAAAATAAATATCAAAATAGTGTTAGGGCTTTACCTTGATCCATCTTAACACATTTTTACAATTTAAACCAAAGTCGTAATAGGCTTGTATAGGGATAAATAAGGCAAGGCACATGAGGCAATGCCTAAGGTAGGATTCTACCAGTTTACCCTTTTTGGCTAGTCGTAACCCATCCGTGGCCGACCGCGACAATCAATCCAAACGCACAAAAGGTGCACCATCGAATAAGAAATCACAATAGTAACGAGGGATCAACATCGCTAGAGGTAGCTAACTTCAATGGCCATACATAGGCTCATGTTTTAGTCATTTTAATTATGACACGAATGTCAATGCTATCCATCATTGTTCTCTTACTTCATTCCAGTAAGCGTTTCCAATTGAACAACTACATTCTGGATATCATCCACTGCGTATAAAGTTGTGAAAGTGGTTCCAATATTGATAGGGAGTATGCCAATAAGAGGCCCCGGTCTCTTTAACAACCAAACGTCTTTTACACACTGGTTGGTTCTTTTACATTTCAAAACAATTCGTATTTGATATCAAAATATCATATTCGCTTCAAAAATCAAATCTATTCCGAAATCATCATACTTACTCAAAAATCATATCCTTTTCGAAATCATCGTATTTACTCAATGTAACAACCCATAATTTTGTAAATATTTTTAACAAAATTTTATTTGAAAACTTTGATTTTTAAATCATTTAAAAGTGAATTTTTAGAATTTTCTAATGTAAGCTTGGAATATATTTGTAATTTATTTTTCAAATACAACAATATAAACATTTTCTGAAAATTTTATATTTTGATCAACTATGGTCAAACTTTAACTTTCAGCTGAAAATTTGAAATTTGAAATTTTAATTTCAAATCTTTTTCTTAGAAGTATAATATGATTTTGATATTTGTTCTGCTTTTCGTTTCATCAAATTCTATTTTATACTTTGTAAAATTGATAAAAGTCAGCGTTTCACATGCAATTTTTTTTCTATATTTTATTTTCTATTTTCCTTTGTTCATATCTCTATTTTATTTTTTTTTATTTTTTTTAGACTTTTAACTTATTTATTGGGTTCTTATTTGTTTATTTTGATAATTGAGCTTAGGAAAATTCAAGAGTCTTATGTTACTTGTTTTAATTGGGCCCATTTGTTTTCCTAGCCTTTTCATTTTCTAGCCTTTCCTATTCCTAGCCGTGCTTTACATCCTATAGTTGTTCATTCCATTTACCATTCACGTACAAACTCATTTCTAATCTCCTCATTTTTTTCATTTGCGTTCAAGTGAAAAATAATATACAAGTTTACTATTTCATGTCTTCTCTTCCTTTTTTTCATTCTCTTTTTTTATCTTTTGTTTTTCAACGTATTGCTCAGCCTCCAACTCCTAGCCAACCTCACCATCTCCACCACACCAACATGATAGGCCATCACCTCTACACCATCATCCCCATGCTTGGCCGTGACCCATAGATGCAAATACATCGCCATCCCTTGCCAAAAAGCCTAGTCAAGCCACATATTTCACCACTTCCTCTTCCCATTGCCTCGACCACCACCCACACCATCACTTCCATCACCTATCTTGACCAAAATGACCTCTAGCCGTGCCTAGTTGACCCACACCTAGTCCAGGCCGAGCACACAAACCATGGCCGAACCCATGTGTGCTTGTGACCTTCCAAGGTCTTGCCTCTTTGCCTTCCTTAACTTGTAACTTGCATCTCTTCAAATTCCTAACCTAGCCATGCATACTTGCCTTGAATCCAATCATGGTCGAGCCTTATGTGGTGATGGTCGAGCCTAATTGTGATGTGGTCGAGCCTACTTGTATAGGTGAAGCCATTTTATCTCACTTTGATTCATATTGTCCATTGTCTAAATTTATAATCTTTGTGTTGAATTATTTTCTTATGTTTATTGTTACGATCCCAATTTGGAATTAAATTTGAATTAATAGTTAATGTAAATCCTAGAACTAATTTGAATTTGAAATATATATGTATATGTATATATGAGTAAATTTGAATTTGACTTTAGAATTTGAATTTGAATATTGAATTTGTATTTGCATTTAAAATTTAAATAAATGACTTATAAAAATGATTTGGGTTTGAAAATATTATTTATGCAAATTAATTTATGGGTAGTTAGTTTTAAAACCATAAAGATATATTAATATGAATTAAATGTTTGATAGTTAAACTTTAAAACAAAGAAATAAAAATAAGTATTTATACTAGAAATAGATATAAAAATATATAAGTGATTCTTGAGTGTATAACATAAGTTAAAACTGAAAAAAAAGGATATAGCAAACTTTATAGAAGGCTTAGGGTAGAAAGCAAACCTGTAACTTGATAGTTAAATAAGAAAAGGAAAGAAAAAAAAATAAACATGAAACATGAAACAAGGCAATTGTAATTAATGTTAGCACACAAGAGAGCCATTTCGAAATGTATTCAAATCATATCAGCTTTCGCAAGAAAAAAATCTCTGACCAAGCTTAAGAAATATTTGTACCAGTAAACCAAAGCCTGTACACACCTTTGTGTCTATATATACATCTTTTAGTTCCATTCGTTCACCATAACTTTGTAACCCAGAAATTAATTCTACAACTAAAATTAACTGCAACTAATCAACCAGAAAGGAAGAGCAAATCCAGGCTGATAACATTTCAAATCAAAGTAGACTGTGTTCTTTGATCAGGACCAGAAAGTTGCTCTCTGTCCAAAATTTCTCTGTGAGTAAACAAATTATTTTAAAATTTAAGTACAATTTAAATCTAAGTATATGATTTATGAATAACTTTGTGCTTTGCTTGTGTATTTTCTTTTAAATTTAACTCTGCATATATCTATATGACTGTGTTGTGCATGTTCTTCTCTGCTTTTGGGTTACAGGGTGTAAAATAACCAAGAAATTCAATACATCTCCATTTAATCACTATTAGGCCTAGAGTTTAAAACAAAAAAGTTTATTTATACATGAGTTAAGATCTAAAAATAGTTTAAGTAGGATAGTGATATATAACATCTGGGAATTTGATTTTACAGAGAAAATTCAAATATATTTAAAATTCAAATGTCACGAATTATCAATTCATTTATATAAATTGAATCATTATTAGAAAATAGGATTTTTAAGATAGAAATGATGATTTTTAATCGAGTATACTTAGAGAAGTTTATAAATGAACTGAAAATTGATTTTAATCAAATTCCGGCGATGGGTGAAGCACTGGATGTCGGGGTTTTCGACTAGAGGAGGAGGAAGGCATGGCGAGGTTGGGAAAAATAGCTGCACATGTTCTAGTTCGTCGTGGCGTCGAATGGAGGGAAGAGTAGGGTTTAAGGACAGTGAAATGAGCGGTTAGGTTTTTGACTCGTGCGTACTCGTCAATGCTTCAAGTGTGGTCGGATTTGGAGGGGGTGTATGTGAGACATAGGCGGAGACGTGGATGGAAGCACGATGGTTTTGGTGGTCTGGATGGCCGTGTCGAGGTGGATTTTGGCGAGCTTGAGTGTTCCAGTTTCGACTGGAAGTGTCGAATTGTGACGCCCCACCTCTATACCCACGCTAGCCAAGAACACTACGGTGAAGTGCTGTCAACTAGCATGGAGAACAAGGCTGTTGAGGAGCGACCATCCATGTGATTTCTTATCACACGGTGGCTATAAATAATCTTCGGAAACAAACATAGAAATAAGCATAATACAAATCAGTCACAGACATCCATATCACAGAGGCGGAAGAAGATATGAATATATAACTAGCACATGAAAATGTACATCAGAGTAGTGGTCAAAAAGATCCACAATAATACAAAAGAATAGCAACACGTGCTATACAAAAGAATACAACTATGAGTCTATGTCTCAAGTGTATACAACAAAAAAATGCTAATCTAAATAGTTATCCAAAAGTCAGAGTAGCAAATCCCGGGAAGAAGTCAAGCAGAAGCACCTGTAACATCTCGGTCTGACCCGAGTATTATTTAAGAAAATAATAAACGGATCAGTCTAGCTATAAATATCAGATGACATGGTATAAAATAAAAGATATGGCATAAACATAAAATATCCATACTGACATACTACTATAAGTATGCAAATGATGATCAACAGAAGATCAATCAATAAGAGATAAATCGATATCACAAGAATCTTCTCAAAGATCCAAAGAGGGCATCATACCCTAAACTTGTACTCATAACAAGTCAATGACCTAAATTCCAGAAATCAACACAAGAAATCCAGAAATCACAGAAAAAGGGAAAGAGGCCTATCACATGACGGTCCGAAGACCATGGGGAGCTACCCCATATGGGTGAGTCGGAATCACCCAGATGAGGTCTAGGCTAACCAAAAAGCATAAAGGTATGAGTGAGTGGAATCACACAAATGGTTTCTAGCCTAACCTCGCAACAAAAAGGTATGTGTGAGTGGAATCACACAAATGGTGTCTAGACTAACCTTGCGGACAAAGAGATATGTATGAGTCGAAATCACACCAATGAGGTCTAGTCTAACCTTGCAAACAAAGAGACATCGGACAATTGCTAGTCTAAATCATAAAATGATCATCATGATCAACGAGAAGTGTCAATTACACTAAGTTAGTAAATATAAAAGTTTAGTTTCATGTCCCATAACCACTAGCTTAACTTAAATATTTACGAACATACTGTAAATCTTCACTAATAAAATTGTCACTAGAGGTTCAATCGAACAAGTCCAAGAATTAACCGACGAAGCAAACGCAAGCGTTTCATGCCACTTGTTTTACTAAGCCGTTTAATTAGATTTTTCATCCGAGTGAGGTAAAGGTTTGTATATACTAATAGATTGGAAAACGGGTTAAGAAAAGAGCTTTGTTATTAAAAATAGAGTTGAAATCATTTTGTTGAAAGAGTTTTGATATTTACTACTAGTATTGAAACCTTTATATTTTAAATTGACAAATCATAGAAGCGATTGTAGAAACAATCAATCACAAAGATCACATTCGAAGATGTGATAAAAATCCAAGGAAATCAGCTCAACAAGTTCTGTTGAATGTTTTTCAGATAAGATCCCCTACGGAGGGGGGGTCCGGGGGGGTGGCAACCCCCCAAGGTGGGGGTGCGGGGGCAACGACCTAAAGGGGTGCGCGACCTAAGACGCTACGTGAGATAAGGATGAGCGACCTAACAAGGTTCACGACCTAAGAAAAACAAGGTCACGCGACCTAACAGGAAACAAGGCCAAGCGACCTAAGGGGTTACACGACCTAACGTAACACGGGTCAAACGACCTAAGGCATCACAGGTCGAACGACCTAACTGGTTAAGGGACAGACGACCTAAAGAGGTTTGCGACCTAATGGGGTTCACGACCTAAAGGTATTCGCGACTTAACGGGTTATAGGTGTAAAGACATAAAGGCCTAACAACCTAAAGGTGATAGGGTTACGCGACTTAGGGACAGAAGTAGGACCGAGCGACCTACGACCTAGGAGACTCACGACCTACGACCTACGACCTAAGGCTCGCGCGACCTAGTGAAATAGCAGAGGCAATATTAGGTCGGAGACGACCTACGACTTAGGGCCAGCGTGACCTAAAGTTTTAACACGCGAGCGACCTAACGTTATAAAGGCCAAACGACCTAACGCTTAACTCGCGAACGACCTTCGGCTTAAGGCTTAACTCGCGAGCGACCTACGACCTAACGTCCAGGCGACTTTTCCACGCGCGCACGCCACGAACCCGAGCGACCTAAGGGTCCAGAACGACCTAAGGCTGGAAATTCACCAAAAACACTAAAAAGTGAAGTTTTTCGCCAATCCAATCCAAACCAAATGCAAATGTGCATGTTAAAGTGATAGGGAACCATTCCCAACAGTCTTAGATAGTTATAAGCAAGAGTGTGAGATAAAAATCTCACCTTTTCACTAGATGGATGAAGATGAAGCTTGAAGCCAATGGAGAAGCAATCCAAAGCTTGAATCCAATATCTTCTACTTGAATTTGGAGTTGAATGTTGGATTAGCAATTAAATTTGAGCTTGGAGTTTTAATTTCCCATTCTCTTCACCATTAATGCAAATTTCAAGTTAGTTAGGAATTTATAAAGAGTGAGGAGAAGGGGGTTGGAACTTGGGCTTAATAGGCTAAACTAACCCAAAGTCCAAAGCGGGAAAAGTTAGTGAAATTCCACTAACTCCAAACCTATCAATGTTTTTACTTAAAAAAGTTGTAAACGGCATTTCAAACTCAATGGAAGTGGTCTCCAGTCCTAATTTGACCGTTTCAAAAAGTAGCTCTTCAGACCAATATCCGATTAACGATAAAATATTTAAATATAAAATCGATAAATATGCGGGTTGTTACACGAATTCTTGTTCGTGTTCCGTGATGATGGTTCGAGGGCAAAAGTTGAACGTTGGGTCGATCGCCGATGAGTGGAGCAAGTCGCCAGAGGTGGCGATGTCGTCGATGCCCTGTGCATGTGCACGACATCGATTGGGTATCTGGAAGAGTTGGGTTGTGGTGACTCGAAGGGGAACTCGTGTTTTCCTAGGAGATGGCTCAAGTATTTCTTGTGTTGTCTGGTAGTGTTTTAACTGTTGTACTTAAACTTAATACTTAACTAAAAAAAGAGAAGAAGAACAAGTACGTGAGGAACGAGGGATGATCTCGGGGAAGTTGGTAAATAACTCGAGTATTTACTCGAGTAAAACCTGGGAAGTACTCGGGTTGGTTCACCAAACTTGCAGTATAAATAAAAAGTAAGTTAACAAACTTTTTAAACAATTTTAAGTAATGATGACAATTAATGTTTGACAAATTGAAATTAAGACTTTATTACGAGTTTAATTATTTAAGAAAATACTTAACAACTTTTTCTAAGATCTTAATTAAGTAGATAATTTAAGCTAAGTATTAAATTTAATTAACATTAAAGTTTTGCACTAATTTGATTTCAAAGTTTAAAGAAGATTTCTTGTAAAATGTTAATTAAGATAAATTATTATTATTAATTAATTATTGGAAAGTAATTAAGAATGACTAATTTTTAATTTGTAATTAAAGCTTGGTAAATTAATAATTAAGTGTCTGATTTATTTTTAATTAAGAATTGTTAATGATAATTAATTACAAAGAGGGTTGATTAAAGATTTTTGATAAGTTAGTGGTTAATGAAAGGATAATTACTTATGGGTGTTTGGATAATTAAAGATAACCAATTTCATGATTAAGGTTAATTAATTACATAATTAAGGTCAATTAAGTAATTAATTAATTAAAGTTGATTAAGTGATTAGGGATAATCACTTATTATAATTAATTAAGAATAATTAATTAAATGGTAATTAATTAAGGGTTGGTTAATTTATTTATGAATTAATTAAGGCAAATTAATTAAAGGGAAATTGAGTAATTAAAGTTTAGTTATTTAATAATTAAAGGTTAATCAATTTAATTAATAAATGATTAAAGGACAAATAATCAATTGATTTGAAATTGATCAATGTTAATTAACCGTGACTGATGACTTATCTGATTTAAATTAATCAGATAATTAATTGAGCTTACTTATGGATGTTTGAATTCTATTGATTGTCGAACTGTTTGATATTTCTGATATGTTATGCTTTGTGCTATGAATTGTTTCGATGATCTGTGATGAATGAAATTTATTTATCTGTGACAGATTTATATTATTTATTTGTGAATCTGTGAATGAACAATAAGCGTTATAGATTATACCGCTTATCAATATCGATGTGCTTAAATATGTGATGTGATGATTTATGATGTTGTAGTATTGTGTAAAATCCCTGGACTACACCGTACACACACAAATATGGATTGCACGAGGAAATCGGCCAAGTCGTAGATTTTTAACAATTTTAAAGATTGAATTCTGGAATCCAAAATAGTTTTGGAATTGGAATTGAAAACCTTTGAAAATGAGTTTCAAAAATAGGAGTTATTTTAAATAACTTAATAAAACATGAAATTTAAATATTTGATTTAAATTTGAATTCAATGATTTGGAAATTATGGTCTAAAAGGATTATACAAGTTATAAAGGTGTTTATATGGGTTTTTAACCATTTAAAAAGTATGGTTTTGTAAATTTAAAGTTAAATCCAAGTTGTATACTTGAATAGCTTTAACTTATGTAAATTGTAATCAGGTTTTCCCTAGACAAAAACTATTTGTTTCAAATAATAATAGCTTTCATAAAAAGAAAGGATTTCCAATTTGTATCGAAAGATTTCAAGTAGGAAATGAAATTATAAATAGTTTGGAAAAACTATGAGTTAACCTTTGTGAAGATGATTAAATCTTGTTTTGAAATCGAAGAGGATTTTAAATGGTGTATCTTTTACATAAAAAGATTTGAATTGGAAAGCGTTTGAAAGTTATAAATTAAATCTTTAATTGGAAGATCGATGAGTTAATCCAATTTGAAATGGAATTATTTTGAAAAGCCGCAAATATATCTTTGTGGAAAAATTGGTAAACTTTGTGAAATAAATCTTTTTGCTTAAAGATTTAAAATGGTAATTTGTTAAACCATTTGAAAGGTTTTGGATAATAATTTGTGACTTAACTGAAATCCCATATCCATATGTTTTTAAATATTGCGCTCATTATTCGGTTTAGCCAGGAGAGGACCTTGTGTCATATAACCCATTCCGAATAATGATACGTCGTTATGGATAACATTTGAGACCGGTGGTGAAGACTGGGTATTTCCGAGAACGAAAGGATAATCCGTCGATTGTCTCTACACTGAGTCGCGCCGGTATAGAGATTCCCTAAGTGATGGAAAGTTCGATCGGGATTATGAATACCTAGATTTGCAAGGGCTCCTTCGGAAGTGCCTTCGGTTCTGTTCGAACACAGATTTGTATGGTTGTATGTCTGACACTTCACTTTGAGATATAAAGCAGATTTCTTTCAAATACATATCTGTTGGTGGCGGAGAATTTATTCTCTTAGCTTAACACCCTTCTCTAAGACGTACGAGCTCAGAGGTTATGTAGTTGAAGGTTATCAGCGATATACTCCCAATTTGGTAGTGTGGTGTAACAACCCGCATATTTATTGATTTTATATTTAAATATTTTATTTAAATATTTTGTCGTTAATCGGATATTGGTCCGAAAAGCTACTTTTTGCAAATGGTCAAATTAGGACTCGAGACCACTTCCATTGAGTTCGAAATGCCGTTTACATCTTTTTTTAAGTATAAACATTGATAGGTTTGGAATTAGTGGAATTTCACTTACTTTTCCCGCTTTGGACTTTGGGTTAGATTAGCCATTATAACTCAAACCCACTTCTCTCCTTCTCCTCACTCTTCATAAATTTCCTAACAACCAAGCTTTAGCATTAATGGTGAGTGGAAGAGGAAATTAATATTCCAAGCTCAAATTCTCTTGCAAATCCAACATTCAATTCCAAATTCAAGAAGAAGATATTGGATTCAAGCTTGTGATTACTTCTCCATTGCTTTCAAGCTTTTCTTCATAAATTTGGTGTAAAGGTGATATTTTTATCTCACAATTCTAGCCTATAACTATATTGGACTGTTGAGAATGATTCCATATCATTTTTGCATGCATATTAGCATTTGGTTTGGATTGGATTGGCGAAAAACTCCAATTTTTAGCGTTTTGGTGAATTTTCTTTACTTAGGTCGTTCTGGCCATTTTTCTGTGTTCGGAGTTAGGTCGCTCGCGTGTTATCGCGCTAGGTCGCACTGCCTTGAATTTTCACTTCGGAGTTAGTTCGTTTCACATTATGTCGTATGGGGTTTAGGTCGTAGGTCGTTTCTGGCCTTAAATCCCCTCTGCAACGTTAGGTCGCTCATCCTAGTTAAGGCGTTAGGTCGCGTGGCCTTTAAACCCTTAGGTCGCTCACATAGATAGGCCGTATGACCTTAGGCCATTAGGTCATATGACATTAGGTCGTTTCCCCGTTAGGTCGCTCGCCTCTTCTAACCCGCGAGTTCCTTAAGTCGTTCGTCTTCCTTAGGTCGCTCACCTGGTTGAGTCGCACCTTACCTTAGCTCGGCAATGTAGGTCGCGAGTTTCCCTTAGGTCGCGTACCCCCTTAAGTCGCTTGACCATTAGGTCGCGTCCACCTAGGCCGCATGCTTACCACTTTAAGTCGCTCGTCCTTGCCTGGGTTGTTAGGTCGCTTGGCCATTCCAGTTAGGTCGCATGACCCCTTAAGTCGCTCGCCTCCGTTAGGTCGCGCATCACCCTAACTCGCTCGGCCTTACATTCGTTAAGTCGCGTGACACGTTAGGTCGTGCATCACCTTAACTCGCTCGATCTTGTTTAGGTCATTAGGTCGCGAATACCTCTAGGTCGCTCGATCCTATCCTCCCTTAGGTCGAACCCCGTAGCGGGGGCGTTGCCCCCGCACCCCCACCTTGGGGGGTTGCCACCCCCTGGACCCCCCCTCCGTAGGGGATCTTATATGAAAAACATTCAACAGAACTTGCTTTGTTGAGATGATGAGTTGACCATTCTTCGAGACAAACTATCTTGGGCATCTCGGTCGATTTATTGGATTTTTGAATATCTATTCCGATGGATTCTTTATCGGTTTCTTTGGATTTTATTCACGTCTTTGAATGTGAATTTTTATGATTGATTGTTTCTACAATCACTTCTATGATTTGTCACTTTAAAATATAAAGGTTTTCTATACTAGTAGTAAATATCAAAACTCTTTCAACAAAATGATTTCAACCCTATTTTCAATAACAAAGCTCTTTTCTTAAATCGTTTTCCAATCTACTAGTATATACGAACCTTTACCTCACTCGGATGAGAAATCTAATTAAACGACTTAGTAAAACAAGTGGCATGAAACGCTTGCGTTCACTTCGTCGGTTAATTCTTGGACTTGTTCGATTGAACCTCTTGTGACAATTTTCTAGTGAAGATTTACAGTTTGTTCGTAAATATTTAAGTTAAGCAAGTGGTTATGGGACACGAAGCTAGACTTTTATATTTACTAGCTTAGTGTAATTGACACTTCTCGTTGATCATGACGATCATTTTATGATTTAGACTAGCAATTGTGCGATGTCTCTTTGTTTGCAAGGTTAGACTAGACCTCATTGGTGTGATTCTGACTCACACATATCTCTTTGTCCGCAAGGTTAGTCTAGACACCATTTGTGTGATTCCACTCACACATACCTTTTTGTTGCGAGGTTAGGCTAGACACCATTTGTGTGATTCCACTCACACATACCTTTATGCTTTGTGGTTAGCCTAGACCTCATCTGGGTGATTCCGACTCACCCATATGGAGTAGCTCCCTATGGTCTTCGGACGGTCATGTGATAGGCCTCTTTCCCTTTTTCTGTGATTTCTGGATTTCTTGTGTTGATTTCTGGAATTTATGTCATTGACTTGTTATGAGTACAAGTTTAGGGTATGATGCCCTCTTTGGATCTTTGAGAAGATTCTTGTGATATCGATTTATCTCTTATTGATTGATCTTCTGTTGATCATCATTTGCATACTTATAGTAGTATGTCAGTATGGATATTTTATGTTTATGCCATATCTTTTATTTTATACCATGTCATCTGATATTTATAGCTAGACTGATCCGTTTATTATTTTCTTAAATAATACTCGGGTCAGACCGAGATGTTATAGGTGCTTCTGCTTGACTTCTTCTCGGGATTTGCTACTCTGACTTTTGGCTAACTATTTAGATTAGCAGTTTTTGTTGTATACATTTGAGACATAGACTCATAGTTGTATTCTTTTGTATAGCACGTGTTGCTATTCTTTTGTATTATTGTGGATCTTTTTGACCACTAATCTGATGTATACTTTCACGTGTTAGTTATAAATTCATATCTTCTTCCGCCTTTGTGATATGGATGTCTGTGACTGATTTGTGTTATGCTTATTTCTATGTTTGTTTCCGAAGATTATTTATAGCCACCGTGTGATAAGCAATCACATGGATAGTCGCTCCTCAACAGCCTTATTCTCCGTGCTAGTTGACAGCACTACACCGTAGTGTTCTTCGCTAGCGTGGGTATAGAGGTGGGGCGTCGCATGTGGCATGCTAAGTGCTGTTGTGTGTTGATGATCATTTGTTGATCATTTGTGATCAAAGCATGGCTTTTGTGTAAAGCGTAGCTTTGTGGACGAGACCTCATCGAGCCTCACAAACCGGTAATGGTCGAAACATGAAAGATGCGGCAAGGTTTTAGGGGTAGCTGCCCTATGGTATGTCAATTCCTTCTGGAAAAGGGTGGTATCATGGTATGGAGCCCAGATACTTACTCATCTGGGCACTGTAGTATATTTATTACTGTGTGATGTTGTTGGTGTAGAGGATCCTCGGATAAAGGTCGCAAACGACCGGGGTGGCATATCTTAGGTTTTACTCCCAGGAAGGGGGTAACCGGCCTTGTGTTGACAGAGAGCCAGCTAGGTTCTCGAGGCGTCCCTCCAAAGGCATACCCATGTAGCAGTAGGAAGTTCCTTAGCCTGACCATTTGTTGGGAATCCAATCAAACAATATGAGCCCTTTACGATTGCAATTGTATAACCTGCCCCCTCAGGTGGTATCTATAGCTGGCATAATATAATGGTACCTATGCTGGTTAAGATTAATATTAGACTTTCGAAATGTTTTCCACTATGCACTAGTATAATATCAAAGAGTTTTCTCATATTAAGCATATTTGACTATGATAAGGAGAAATCTCCCCCATGTGTGCGATTGCATTGTGTGTGTGTCGAGAGGCCTTATGGTAGTTTCATTTTCCAAAGGCATTGCGAATTTCAATCTAAATTTTTTTTGTTTGTTTTAAAGATAAAACCTGTTTTCGTTTGCTCACACCAGTCCCATGACTGACCTGGAGTTTATTGTTCCTTTCCAAAACTCTCAATGCCCATAATGTTCCACACAGGTAGTCTAGAGTTGGATTTTTCAGATAGTCGAATAGTAGGAACTAATCCGATAGCCTTCGAAGCCCTTTGGATTTGTGGATCGCATTTGCTACACTTCAGCTTTCACGACTGACCTTGCTCAACTGGGTACAACTTGATGGTTGTTCGAGCTATCTTTAGTTTGGAGATAGTTTGCAGTTGCATTTTGGAGATGTGTTCTATAGAAGATATTCTGTTTCGCTGCTATTTCTTGTACCTCTGATAGTATTGGTATCTATTATATCATTCTGCTGTATCATAATGTATTAGATATTGTATCTGTTATTGTATCAATGTTGTATATATTGATATTCATTTTCTTCCGCTGTGTTGTACGTAATGTGTTATAAGCTCCGGCACGAGTCAAATCTTAACGGTTGAATCTGCGGCATTCAAGTACGAGTATAGTATGGGTGTCGATTTTCGAACACTGAAATTTGGAACGTGACATTTTAGTATCAGAGCTGAAGGTTGAAACTTTAACTCAGGAGTATAACACATTAGGTAACTCATTAGAGATAGAGTAAAGTATACCCTAGAATCAGTAATCCCTAAGATATCCATTCGAATGCCTCGGTAAATTCTCTTACTATCCACTGATAATGAGTATGAGTGCAAGAAGAGGACGAGATATGAGACATGGAAGTACCACTACGAATGGTCAATACCCTGCAACAACGGAAACAATCTTTCTCTGTCAATCTCCTCTGATTCATCTTTTCAACTCTTTGATTGGCTCTGTGGCAGCTCGAGGGAGAAGCTTTGGTGTGATGGTGGCCCTTAAGAACCGTGTAGATAAGTTTCTATCTCGTATTCTCTTTGTTAAATTTCTATCAGCTTTTCATTTTTAACTTCAATGAATTTGAAATTCAATTTGAAATAAATTGGTAACTAAAATATGAAGTTAAATAAATTGTATCGATAAAATGATTTTGATTAAATCAAATTTGAAATTCTATTGTTTCTTGTGAATATCAAAGTCCGATGTGGGACAAGTTATATATACTTTGGGGTATTCTGAGTTGGAATCCATATCTAGTATTTGAGAATTGTGGAAGATTAAAACAATTTGTCTATTGTTTGGGTCTCGATATGTTCTACAAATAGTTAGTTGTCCTTCGAACTAACCAGTGCCTTGCTTATTTCGTAGATTTGATGACCCGAGTATCCTATGTAGTACTAAATGAGTTTGTTCTCATATTGGTGATATTCTGATATGGTGAGCCAAATACAGGATAGATATCCAGTTTGACCTGGAATACTTTTTCTCTATCTTCGTGTATCTATCTTTGTTGTTTCCTTACCTACAAATTTCGAGGACGAATTTTTTTTTAAGGGGGAATCTATAACGATCCCAATTTGGAATTAAATTTAAGTTAATAGTTGATGTAAATTTTGGAACTAATTTGAATTTGAAATATATATGTATATGTATATATGAGTAAATTTGAATTTGACTTTAGAATTTGAATTTTGAATATTGAATTTGTATTTGCATATAAAATTTAAATAAATGAATTAGAAAAATGATTTGGGTTTGAAAATATTATTTATGTAAATTAATTTATGGGTAGTTAGTTTTAAAAGCATAAAGATATATAAATATGAATTAAATGTTTGATAGTTAAACTTTAAAACAAGAAATAAAAAAAGTATTTATAGTAGAAATAGATATAAAAATATATAAGTGATTCTTGGGTGTACAACATAAGTTAAAACTGAAAAAAAGGATATAGCAAACTTTATAGAAGGCTTAGGGTAGAAAGCAAACCTGTAACTTGATAGTTAAACTATGGCAATATGTATATGAAAAGAAATGTGAAAAGGAAAGGAAAAAAATAAACATGAAACATGAAACAAGACAATTGTAATTAATGTTAGCACACAAGAGAGTCATTTCGAAATGTATTCAAATTATATCAGCCTCCACAAGAAAAAAGTCTCTTACCATGCTTAAGCAATATTTGTACCAGTAAACCAAACCCTGTACACACCTTTGTGTCTATATATACATCTTTTAGTTCCATTCGTTCACACAACTTTGCAATCCAGAAATTAATTCTACAACTAAAACTTAATTGCAACTAATCAACAAGAAAGGAAGAGCAAATCCAGGCTGATAACTTTTCAAATCAAAGTATGCTGTGTTCTTTGATCAAGACCAGAAAGTTGCTCTCTGTCCAAAATTTGCTCTGTGAGTAAACAAATTATTTTAAGATCTAAGTATAATTTAAATCTAAGTATATGATTTATGAATAACTTTATGCTTCGCTTGTGTATTTTCTTTTAAGATTAACTCTGTATATTTCTATATGACTGTGATATGCATGTTCTTCTCTGCTTTTGGGTTACAGGGTGTAAAATAACCAAGAAATTTAATACATCTCCATTTAATCACTATTAGGCCTAGAGTTTAAAACAAAACAAGTTTATTTATACATGAGTTAAGATCTAAAAATAGTAAAGTAGAATAGTGATATATAACATCTGGAAATTTGATTTTACAGACAAAATTCAAGTATATGTAAAATTCGAATGTCAAGAATTATCGATTCATTTATATAACTTGAATCATTATTAGAAAATAGGATTTTTAAGATAGAAATGATGATTTTTAATCGAGTATACTTAGAGCAGTTTATAAATGAACTGAAAATGGATTTTAATCAAATTCCGCCGATGGGTGAAGCATTGGATGTCGGGTTTTTCGACTGGAGGAGGAGGAAGGCATGGCGAGGTCGCGAAAAATAGTTGCACGTGTTCTAGTTCGTCGTGGCGTCGACCGGAGGGAAGAGTAGGGTTTAAGGATAGTGAAATGAGCGGTTGGGTTTTTGTCTCGTGCGCACTCGTCAATGCATCGAGTGTGGCCGAATTTGCAGGGGGTGTACGTGAGACATAGGCGGAGACGTGGATGGAGGCGCGGTGGTTCTGGTGGTCTGGATGGCTCTGTCGAGGTGGTTTTTGGCGAGCTTGAGTGTTCTAGTTTCGACTGGAAGTGTCGAATTCTTGTTCATGTTTCGTGATGATGGTTCGAGGGCAAAAGTTGAACGTTGGGTCGATCGCCGATGAGTGGAGCAAGTCGCCGGAGTTGGCAATGTCGTCGATGCCCTGTGCATGTGCATGACATCGATTGGGTATCTGGAAGAGTTGGTTGTGGTGATTCGAAGAGGAACTCGTGTTTTCCTTGGAGATGGCGCGAGTATTTCCTGTGTTGTCTGGTAGTGTTTTAACTGTTGTACTTAAACTTAATACTTAACTAAAAAAAAGAGAAGAAGAAGAAGTACGAGAGGAACGAGGGATGATCTCGGGGAAGTTGGTAAATAACTCGATTATTTACTCGAGTAAAACCTGGAAAGTACTCGGGTTGGTTCACCAAACTTGCAGCATAAATAAAAAGTAAGTGAAGGAAACTTTTAAACAATTTTTAGTAATGATGACAATTAATGTTTGACAAACTGAAATTAACACTTTATTACGAGTTTGATTATTTAAGAAAATACTTAACAACGTTTTCTAAAATCTTAATTAAGTAGATAATTTAAGTTAAGTATTAAATTTAATTAACATTAAAGTTTTGTAGTAATTTGATTTCAAAGTTTAAAGAAGATTTCTTTTAAAATGTTAATTAAGATAAATTTTTATTATTAATTAATTATTGGAAAGTAATTAAGAATGACTAATTTTTAATTTGTAATTAAAGATTGGTAAATTATTAATTAAGTGTCTAATTTATTTGTAATTAAGAATTGTTAGTGATAATTAATTACAAAGAGGGTTAATTAAAGATTTTTGATAAGTTAGTGGTTAATGAAAAGATAATTACTTATGGGTGTTTGTATAATTAAAGATAATCAATTTCATGATTAAGGTTAATTAATTACATAATTAAGGCCAATTAAGGCCAATTAAGTAATTAATTAATTAAAGTTGATTAAGTGATTAGGGATAATCATTATTATAATTAATTAAGAATAATTAATTAAATGGTAATTAATTAATGGTTGGTTAATTTATTTATGAATTAATTAAGAGAAATTAATTAAAGGATAATTGAATCATTAAAGGTTAGTTATTCAATAATTAAAGGTTAATCAATTTAATAAATAAATGATTAAAGGACAAATAATCAAATGATTTGAAATTGATCAACGTTAATTAACCATGACTGATGACTTATCTGATTTAAATTAATCAGATAATTAATTGAGCTTACTTATGGATGTTTGAATTCTATTGATTATCGAACTGTTTAATATTTCTGATATGTTATGCTTTGTGCTATGAATTGTTTCGGTAATCCGTGATGAATGAAATTTATTTATCTGTGATAAATTTATATTATTTATCTGTGAATCTGTAAATGAACGATAAGCATTATAGATTATACCACTTATCAATATCGATGTCCTTAAATATGTGATGTGATGATTTATGATGTTGCACTATTGTGTAAAACCCCTAGACTACACCGTACACACACAAATATGGATTGCACGAGGAAATCGGCTAAGTCATAGATTTTTAACAATTTTAAAGATTTAATTCTGGAATCCAAAATAGTTTTGGAATTGGAATTGAAAACCTTTGAAAATGAGTTTCAAAAATAAGAGTTATTTTAAATAACTTAATAAAACTTGAAATTTAAATAATTTGATTTGAATTTGAATTCAATGATTTGGAAATATGGTCTAAAAGGATTATACAAGTTATAAAGGTGTTTTATGGGTTTTTAACCATTTAAAAAGTATGGTTTTGGAAATTTAAAGTTAAATCCAAGTTTTATACTTGAATAGCTTTAACTTATGTAAATTGTAATCAGGTTTTCCCTAGACGAAAACTATTTGTTTCAAATAATAATAGCTTTCATAAAAAGAAAGAATTTCCAATTTGTATCGAAAGATTTCAACTTGGTAATGAAATTATAAATAGTTTGGAAAAACTATGAATTAACCTTTGTGAAGATGATTAAATCTTGTTTTGAAATCGAAGAGGATTTTAAATGGTGTATCTTTTATATAAAAGATTTGAATTGGAAAGGGTTTGAAAGTTATAAATTAAATCTTTAATTGGAAGATTGATGAGTTAATGCAATTTGAAATGGAATTGTTTTGAAAAGTCGTAAATAAATCTTTGTGGAAAAATTGGTAAACTTTGTGAAATAAATCTTTTTGCTTAAAGATTTAAAATGGTAATTTGTTAAACCATTTGAAAGGTTTTGGATAATAAGTCATGACTTAACTGAAATCCCATATCCATATGTTTTTAAATATTGCGCTCATTATTCGGTTTAGCCGGTAGAGGACCTTGTGTCATATATTCCATTCCGAATAATGATACGTCGTTATGGATAGCATTTGAAGACTGGTAGTGAAGACCAGGTATTTTCGAGAACGAAAGGATAACCCGTCGATTGTCTTTGCACCGACTCGCGCCGGAATAGAGATTCCCTAAGTGATGGAAAGTCCGATCGGGATTATGAATACCTAGATTTGCAAGGGCTCCTTCGAAAGTGCCTTCAGTTCTGTTCGAACACGGAACAGACTTGTATGGTTGTCTGTCTGACACTTCACTTTGAGATATAAAGCAGATTTCTTTCAAATACATATCTGTTGGTGGCAGAGAATTTATTCTCTTAGCTTAACACCCTTCTCTGAGACGTACGAGCTCAGAGGTTATGTAGTTGAAGGTTATCAGCAATATACTTCCAATTTGGTAGTGTGGCATACCAAGTGCTGCTGTGTGTTGATGAACATTTGTTGGTCATTTGTGATCAAAACATGGCTTTTGTGTAACGCATAGCTTTGTGGACGAGACCCCATCGAGCCTCACAAACCAGTAATGGTCGCAACAAGGAAGATGCGGCAAGGTTTCAGGGGTAGCTCCCATAAGGTATGTCCATTCCTTTTGGAAAAGGGTGGTATCATGGTATGGAGCCCAGATACTTACTCATGTGGGCACTGTAGTATATTTATTACTGTGTGATGTTGTTGGTGTAGAGGATCCTTGGATAAAGGTCGCAAACGACCGGGGGTGGCATATTTTAGGTTTTACTCCCGGGGAAGGGGGTAACCGGCCTTGTGTTGGCAGAGAGTCGGGTAGGTTCTCGAGGCATCCCTCTAGAGGCATTGTAACAACCCGATATTTTCAGCCATTTGCATCCACACATGTTGGACTTGAATTGCCCAAAATACCGCATTGTAAATAAATTTGGAGCAAATGAAATACAATCACAGAATCACAGACACAGAACATATCAGAATAACTCGCAGCGGAAAATAAAACCATAGTAGTTCATGAAGCTACTATAACAAACTCTCAAAACAAATACATAATACAGTCTGAAAACAACATAATAGAAATCCCAAATACATAGAAGTTTACTAATACATCAAATAAGCAGAATAGTTGAAATAGAAGTAGATACATAAGCAGATAGACAGGTAGAATCTCCAGCAGGACTAGCTCCAGAAAAGATTCGAAAGCTGTAAATACTCAGACTGACCGAAGCGTAAAGTAAAACACAAACACTCGAGTCAGGACAATATATACTTATATGACGTAAACTAACTCAAGTGAACTGTAGTAGAAATGCACAATAACTTAAAGGATGCTTGGGACCGCCCATCCTTTAAGGATCAGTTAACCTATAAATTAAATACATCCCGTGGTTAAAATTTCAAAATAGCAATTTACTTCGAAATAAAATCTCATTTCAAAATTCAATATCATTCAAAAATCCATTCAAAATATCAAAATATCATATTTCAAAATAGTTTATATTTCGAAACAAATTACTTCATTTTAAATCACAAAAATGAAGTTATTATATTTAGTAATTAAATTATTAAATTTCCAAAATTTTAAACTTTCAAAGTTCATTCGTTCACTTAAATTAATTAAAACAATGAAAATTCAACTTTCGCAGCATTTAGAAAATACTACGGAAAGTCATATTTAAAACATTTCAATTTAACAAAAGACCGCATTTAAGATGCTGTAATATGGTTACATTAGTTTCAAATAAACTTAGTTAAATTCAACCATTATAACATTTACAAAAATGCTATAATAGCTTTTAATTAAATTTAGCCATTTGGATCATTATTATCAAATACAACATTTACAAATGCTGTATTATCATTTACATTAGAATTTATAGCATTACAGAAATGCTATTAATTAACTTCAAATATTCATTATAATTTCACAAAAAATTATATTTTATATAAATCATTTTTAACTTATAAAATCATATAATTTCACTTATAAAACAATCATTCAAATACCCTTATATTCATTATTTTAATAAAGTTAAACATCCATTCAAAAATCAAAATTAAATAATAATTCACTTATTAAATTCCAATATTAATTTTAAATTCATTAAATTAAATTAACTTAACACTTAGGTTTAAATTTTAAAATATAACTTAATCCCATTTTTATCTACTTAGCTTAAAATTCACTTTTAAGTCAAATTCACAAATTTCCAATTTTTAGTTATATTTCAAAATTTCAACTTAAATATTCATTCATTTCACATTTTAACTTTATTCAAAATCATTAATATAATAAAAAAAATTCTTTTAATTTCACTTTAATCTAAATTATCATGAATTCATCACATTTCATATTTGATCTAAATTCCAATTATCACCCAATTAAAATTTCCCAAATTAACTTACATTTCAAATTTTCTAGTTTTACCATCAATTTATTTCGCTTATAAATTTTCAGAAAATCAATAATACTTACATAAATCATTTTTTTATTTAGTTTAAATCACATATTATAATATTTACATTTCTAAAATATTTTAAGATTTTTATAAAAACATATTTTAACAACGGGTCTGTATTTCATTTCTAGTCTAGGTAAAGTGATACGGGTAATATATCATTTCAACCCATAATTTACAAAGAAAACCCGGGTTTGATCATTTCAAACCCGTAATCCCAAGTAAATGAAAAATAATTGAAAATCATTCGGGCCTATCATTTCAGCCCACAACGATTTTCTCCTATTCTAAAGTCCGTTCGGGTATGTATCATTTCAACCCATAGTGATTCTAATCTAAATGGAACTTGTAGTGATAAACTGATATAAGTAACAGAACAACATAAAATAACAGTGATATATGATATAACAGGTAAATAAGCATGGATGAACATCATATGATCATAACATAGCAGATATAACATGGTGATGCATTTTACAGATTCAAATGTGATCGATTTACTAGTTATATAAGTATAAAACTGTCTGGTGAGAATAACTCACGGTTTTGTGCTGAAGACACAACGACGAATGCACGAATGAGATCCAAACAAGCACGATAACACGATTCAAATAAGAGTGGAGGAGCCAAAGTATCAAATCCCTCGAATACAAGTCACACAAACAATAGTAATATACATAAGTTTCAAATGCAAATACGATAAACAATGATAGAATAGACTACACAAATCGAAGTGGAATTGTTTTGCACTTGTCTCCAACTCACATTGAGTTCGGCCATGAGTGTATTACAGGTCTAAAGCAATGTTTTGGTTCATGTCTGGGTTGCTAAGGGTCGGCCTAACATGCTAGAAGGTGGTGCAAAGGTGGGTGGTGGTGGAACTACACTAACAAAGCAATATACAAGGGTTTAAGGCCATACTTTAGCTCGGCCAAGGGCATATAGGTCATGGGCCTCCTTGTAGCAGCCAAGGGGATGGTGTGGCCGAGAGTTTGGATGGTTCTGGAGGTGGTGGAGGTGGTGTTGGTGGCGGCCATGGGTGGTGGAAGTGGTGGATGTGGATGATGTGTTCGGTCTAGGCAAGTTTTATGGAGTTTGTTGGATTTTGGTGATGGATCAATCCACAAGGAGGCATGGCTTGAGGTTTGGTCAGAGAAGAGGTGATGATGGTGGTGTTCTCAGGTGGTGGTGGAGGCAGCAGGTCATGGAGAGGAGCATGGCCGAACCTATAGAGGTGAAGAGCAAGTGCAAAACTCAAATCAAAGAAGAATAAAAGTAAAACGAAAGAAAAGAAAAAGAAATTTTACCAAAACTTTTCTCAAAGGCAATGGCCGAATTTTTTTTGTTCAGGAATGAGAAAATGAATGTAAGTGAAAGTGAAATGAAGGTGGCAGCTGAAAGAATGAAGAGATATGGCCATTTGAGTGAAAAGAAACGTTAAAATGTGAAAAGGTGCGAACACAAAAAGCCATTGGAAACCAAGAGTCAAAAGCCTTTTCAAATTTCTTTAATTTATTTATAAAACTTTATATTTCTGGAAATAATAATAATCCCAGATGAAATTTCGAAAATTTATCAAAATATAAAAATTTATATAATATTTATTAATTATATAAAGTTAAATTATGAAAAATAGCTAAAAATAGTGAACTAGACTAGAAAATTTGAAATTAAATGAAATAAATTTTAGAAAATTCATATAAGCTTGAAAAATATTTTTAGACATACATAATAACATAATATAAAAATACATTCACAAAATAAATATATAAAATTTAATTTAAATATAATTTTAATGAAGAAAATAGCAAAAAAATACGAAAACAGCCTATAAAAATAGGAAATCAACACGGTAAACTATGGAAAAATTATAACATCACTTTGAAAATGTTTTAAAATAAAATATATATATAATATGTCATATAACATATATTAGAACATGATTTGAAAAATAAAATATTTTTTATATAAATTAAAATAGATGATTTTATTAAATAAATCAATTTACATACAATATGGTAAAAAGCATAACTTTCACAATACAAATCGGATTTCAACGAAACGAAAAGCAGTATTCTTGAAATTAAATTTATTTTCATAATAAAAGATAAAATTAAATAATTAAAATATTTAAATTTTAAATTTAAAAGTCAAAGTTTGACCAGATTGACCAAAAATCCACTTTTTGGGAAAATATTCAATTTATACCAGTTTGAAATTATAATTCACATAATAATCAACAATTATATTTAAAAATGAAATGTTTTAAATAAAATAAGTTCAAAATAATTCCAAAAT
Organism: Allium cepa; assembly: GCA_030765085.1. Taxonomy (NCBI): domain Eukaryota; kingdom Viridiplantae; phylum Streptophyta; class Magnoliopsida; order Asparagales; family Amaryllidaceae; genus Allium; species Allium cepa. The sequence continues at coordinate 448,403,445 of CM060937.1, read as the reverse complement.
AAAATAAGATTAAATATTAAAATATATGAAAAATCTAGGGTTGTTACAGGCATACCAATATGGCAGTAGGAAGTTCCTTAGCCTGACCATTTGTTGGGAATCCAATCAAACAATACGAGCCCTTTACGATTGCAATTGTATAACCTGCCACCTCAGGTGGTAGCTATCGCTGGCATAATATAATAGTACCTATGCTGGTTAAGATTAATATTATACTTTTGAAATGTTTTCCACTATGCACTAGTATAATATCAAAGAGTTTTCTCGTATTAAGCATATTTGACTATCATAAGGAGAAATCTCCCCCATGTGTGCGATTGCATTGTGTGTGTGCCGGGAGGCGTTATGGTAGTTTCATTTCCAAAGGCATTGCGGATTTCAATCTAAATTCTTTTGTTTGTTTTAAAGATAAAAACTGTTTTCGTTTGCTCACACCAGTCCCATGACTGACTTGGAGTTTATTGTTCCTTTCCAAAACTCTAGGTGCCCACAATTTTCCACACGGGCAGTCTAGAGTTGGGTTTTTCAGATAGTCGAATAGTAGGAACTGATTCGATGGCCTTCGAAGCCCTTTGGATTTGTGGATCGCATTTGCTACACTTCAGGTTTCACGACTGACCTTGCTTAAATTGGTGCAACTTGATGGTTGTTCGAGCTATCTTTAGTTTGGAGATAGTTTGCAGTTGCATTTTGGAGATGTATTCTATTGAAGATATTCTGTTCCGCTACTATTTCTTGTACCGCTGATAGTATTGATATCTATTATATCATTTTGTTATATCATAGTGTATCAGATATTGTATCTGTTATTGTATCAATGTTGTATATATTGATATTCATTTTCTTCCGCTGTTTTGTGCTTAATGTGTTATAAGCTCCGGAATGAGTCAAATTTTAACGGTTGAATCTGCAGCATTCAAGTACGAGTGAAGTACGGGTGTCAATTTTCGAACGCTGAAATTTGGAACATGACATTTGTGTATTGGCGTTGTTTACAATATATGGTTCTTAACTCTCCATCACTCAAAAATATTCTCGTGCTTTGTCGTGCTTTTCAGAATTTCAGTTGTGTGTCCTGAATTGTCAATTGTAATTTTAGAAGCTGAGTTTATCACTCTCGACATTCGTACTTATATAATTGTGAAACAATGACATATGAACTGTAGAAATTTATATGCTATGTTCATACATGCCTGTGATATGATTATGTGATGTTAAATGCTTCTTATATATTTGTTACATCACTTAATATGATAGTATATGCCATACTGTTATTTTATATTCCGTATCTCACATTGCAAGTTCCATATCACTATGGGTTGAAATGATGCATACCCGAATGGACATTAGAATAAGGAAAAATCATTATAGGCTGAAATGATAGGCTCGAGTGATTTTTACTTTATTATATTTGACTTGGGATTGCGGGTTTGAAATGATAGAACCCGGATTATTCTTTTTAAATTACGGATTGAAATGATACATATCTGTAACACTTGACCTAGGTTAGAAAATATTATACAAGCCTATGATTAATATTTTAGAGCAATATTTTCCTAAAAAATTATTAAATATTTTGAATTTTTAGAATATTTGAAATTTTAACTTAAATTTAATTTAAATATTTGAAACATAAAGATATATTGGTTTTCTATAAGTTAAAATTTTGTAAGTTGATTTCGGTTTTAACTAAAATTTAAAAATCTTTATTTGGTTTTAAATTTGTAATTTAAAGATTTTATGTATAAAAAACAACTTAATAATGAAATTTGATTTAATGTGGAATTCTAAATCTAGCCTAGTGTAGTAATGAATTTTATTTCATGAAATGGATATGTTTTGTATAAATAAGTTTACAGTGGTTTTCTATAAGTTAAATTATATAAGTAAAATGTATAAAATGCAATTTAAATATAACTTAACTTGATAATTGGAAATTGGTTTCCAAATGGAGATTTTAAGTTAAGTAAATAATGTATTTTGAATTGATAAAAAATGAAACACGGTTTTAGTTGGACATTTTATAATACATTTATTTAACTTGAAATCATTGTTAGTTGATGTCTAAATGAACAGATTTATAAAGAAAGTTGATTTTTGTATTCACTGTGACAACTTATTTTATTTCCAAAATGAGTATTTTAAAATAAAGTATTAAGTCATTGGTTAAAAATAAAAGTTAGGTAATAAAGTGCTTTTGACTTAATAAATGAATTATAGTTTAATTTGGATATTTGTTGATAAAATATATTTTACTAAATCATAAGTTAAATGATATCCAAATGAATATTTTCGGAAGCGTGAAATATGATTTTATAAGTTAAAATGGCTAAAAATTGAAATTTTAATGTCGTTGAAATGTTATTATAAATCTGGAATTATTATTGGTAGCACATCAGAAATGCTATGGTTTAAGATATCATTTGCTAAGTGCTACAAATTATGAGACTTAATTATATTCTGAAGTAATAATAAAGCTACTACAGCATTTTGTAAGTGCTGTTGTTGCTGAATGTAAACTGTTTTGCAATACTAGTAAGCTACTGCAGCACTTTGTAAGTGCTGTTTTGCTGAAAGTAAACTGTTTGAAATAATAACTAAATTCCTACTGTAGCACTTTGTAAGTGCTGTTGTTTCTAAATTTGACAATGTTTTTGAAATACTAATATATCTAATGTAATACTTTATAAATGATGTTGTAGCTGAAATCCACAATGTGTTGGATATTTTATAATTAAATGAATGAACTTAGATAAGCTACAACTTTGAAATGAATATTATTTGACAATGAATTTAAGTGGTTTAAATGAATCTTGTTTCGAAGATAATAACATTGAATTTAAATGGTTTAAATAAATATGTTTCAAATCGTTACGATTTTCTAAATATTATGATTTATAAATGATAAAATTTCCAAGTGTTATGATTTCAAAGTGTTTGGTCTTAGAAGTGTTATAACTTTGAAAGTACTATGATTTTGGAAATCAATTTATTATAAATTGTATTGATTTAAGAATTTATTTAAATTTGTTGATTTGAAACTTATTGAAATTGAAGATTGAAGGATATGACTTTATATCGGCTTTTGGTTTAAGATGATATTTAATAATATTTCAAGTTATCATATTGGTTTGGGTTTTAAATGGAAATGATATCATATTTACATAGTTTTTGAAATGCTATAGTATATATGGATCATATTTTCAAGCAGTATGATTTCTAAAGGATAACACCTTTAAAGTGCTATCGTAAGCGTATGTTTTGGGGAAGTGTTAGGATTTCTAAATTATTACCCTTTTTGAAAATGGATATTATTTTGCAAAGTGTATGGATTTGGAAATATTAACATTTTTGAAAATGGATATTATTTTGGGAAAGTCATAGTATTTGATTTATAATGGTTTTGGAATAGAAATGTTTTGAAATAAATATCCAAGGGTAATAATAACGTTTGGTTGTTAGAGAGACCGGGATCGGAAGTTTTCATACTCTCTGCCAACTCCAAAAACCATTTTAACAACCTTGTACACGATGGAGATTCAAGAATGAAGTTGGATGGTGGCGACGTCCTTTGAGGTATGTATGTGGACCCGACTCCCATGAGTTGGCATAAAGTGGCTAAAACAGGAGCGATTCTAAGCCGGTGAGGTAGCTCATCTTACCGGACACACTCCTTCGATACCGTTTTATTATTTTGTGATTGATTAGGGCCCTTTGATTTTGGGGGCACGGCTCGAGGTGGGCGATAGTGACTGCTACGTGTCACTACCTGTCCGGATGCATAATTGGTATATCTTCCCTGTCATTACCTCGTTGTGCCGTATCACCTACCTTAGCGCACCTTGTACGATTTTGGTTTTGTGTCGTCGCCTGTGGAGTATCCTCTGATGGCTTCCTGATTATGAGGGACTATGATACTGGATAGACTACTGGGACTATTTATGCGTTAAGGGGGTATGGGTAACTCCTTAATGCTATTTTAAAGTAAGTTTATTTTACTTCTAGACATTATTATAATAGCCTTTATTACTACATAGTAGATAATTTAACGTATCCTTAGAGGACGGACAGTCCCAAGCATCCTTTAAGTTACTTGTACCTTTCTATTACAGTTCGCTTGAGTTGGTTTACATTGTATAAGTATGTATATCCCGACTCGAGTGTTTGGTGTTTTTCTTTACGCTTGGGTCAGACTGAGTGATATAGCATTAGAGACTCACCTTCGGAGTTGGAGCTTTGTTTGAAGATCCGACTATCTATTTCGCTTTCAGTTATTCGATTGATTCCAGTGATGTATTCTGATTTATACTTGATTATCATATTGAGGCTTTTGTGGTATCTTGTTACTACTGTTGTAGCTTGTTTAACTCTGATGTGTATATATATAGTTGCCTCATGAACTACTATCTCTTTTCTTCCGCTGCATTATTTTATTACTCTGTGTCTGTGATCTGTGACTTATTTATTTATTATATGTTCTAAGTTTTGCCAAACTTAAATTAACAATCTAGTATTTTGAATTATTCAAGTCTGGCATGTGTGGTTTTATTGTCAATTTGAATGGTCCAAAATAAGGAGTCGTTACAGGTGTTAGCAGAGCTTCGGATTTCGGCAAAACATAGCGTATATGGTAAATTTATTTATAGAGTCATTTTGATTGGAGCTTGAATCTCTTCCTCTTTGACTCGGTTTTTTTGAATTTGGAAAGTTCCCACGGTTCCAAAATTCATTCTTGTCCCCCACTATGCATCCTCTTTTGATTTTGGAGTATCCCATAACTCCACTTCGAATGACCTTTATAATGAGCAGGCGATCTCGCCAATCTCCAAATGACTTGTAAAGGGGGAAAATGCTTTACAATAGGCATTGATTCACTGGAGATTTCTATGTATCCTCGGTTAGATGCTAGTATCTCTTGTTGTCCTGAATTCAAGCTCTTGAGATCGAATGCAGATTTGCCTTAGATTTTCACATCGATCTAATTCTTGAAGTCGCGGTTGACCCGGTTAAGCTTGCCCGCGATTCATATAAGCTTATCCATTTCCTTACTCGATTATTTAATCATCTTATCTTTTGTTCCAACTTATCCTCAAATCAAAATTTCCTTTGACTTGAGTTAATCAAATTTGAATCTCTATACTTGCTTTGAAAATTTATTCATGTATAGTGTATTTATAAATCTATATTTAAAATGTTTTATATATTGTGTGGTTTGAGTTGTTGATGTTGATTTGGGTTTTCGATCGATTCGTCTGATCAACGTTATCGATAGGATCTCCAAAACACATAAGCAGAGCAAACCGACACAATATAGTTTTTAAATTTAGTAAATGAAATAAAAAAATTTATAACAATATTTCATATGTATATAAGTATAATTTTATGAATTTTGATAGTTATTTGAATTGGATGTTGAGAAATAATATTTGACTCTATATATAGCTTGTAACCATTAGCTTTTGTTTCATATATATAAATAATGGAGCTATAAAACATGGCGATAAATTAATTTGTAAATTTAAATGAATATAAAACAAGAAACTAAGAATTTGATTTTCGATGGTTTCAAGCTTTGTGTTAAAGTTTTAAAGGGTGTATTATTTAAAGTATTTCAAGCAGAAATTGTTCCAACGAATTTTTGATTTGCAAAGCAGTGCTCTTTTCTTTCTCGCTGGAAAATAATTTCGGTGATGACTGCAGCGTCATCGACATTCATTTTTGAGTCTCGAAGTGAAGAGACCGTTCTGTAGTTTTACTACAGTCTTGCTTTGGAGAATTCAATTGATTTGGATTTCTAAAGTATGACTTGATTTATAATATATGTGATATATGATTTAAAATTTGATTGATATACAGTGTGTATATTTAATTATCTCCAAAATAGTTGAAGTTGATCGAAAATTTAATTCTTAAATTTTATCTTGAAGGGTAATTTCAATTATAAAAGGAACTCAAATTTTTGAATAAATATTTAAGCTTGAGATAATTGAATAAGAAAGTTTTATTCGTATAATACTCAATTGCATCCTAATTTAACTTACCAGAATTATTAGAAGTTAACTATGTAATTGAATAATTTACAATGTGAAATGATGTTAAAGGAATTCATAAATAAATTGGAATAGTTATAGTAGGAGTAAATATGCTGGATATATGTGATTGGATATATTAAGTGGAATAGTTAAATAATAATTTAGAATAAAGAAGAATTAAATTTATTGAATAAATTATGAGTATAATAAATGATTTTCAAATTGTTGATTTTAGAAATTGTTAATTTAAGATAATTGGATGATACGATAATGAAATTAGAAATAGTTAAGATTTATTTAACTTGGGTGAAATTAAATGGATGAAATCAATTATTAATTCAATTTGAGATTTTCATGGTTTTAAAATTTATTATCTCATTTTTTTCCAATTTTTTTTCTTTCGGGTTGTTCCTTTTCCCCTACATCCTAAGCGGGAAATTAAATTCTAAATTGATCTTATTCTTGAAGTTCGACCTGTAGTTCTTCCTCCCAGAAGAACTTATCTTTACCTTTCAGTTTGGAAAACTTTTCAAGAATCTTTGGGTACTCACTTGAATCTGAGCACTGCTTACCATCCACAGACCGTCGGTCAAACGGAAAGAAAGAATCAGATTCTAGAGGATCTTCTCCATGCTTGTGCTCTTGATTTTGGAGGATCTTGGGAAGATCATCTCCATCTTGTCGAATTCACCTATTACCATAGTTATCATGTATACATTCAATCTTCTTCTTCATCTTGTATTAATCCTATCTCATTCTACAATATTTTCTCTATTTTCCATGCCTCTTTCCTTTTCGAGGACGAAAAGTTTTGAGTGGTGGAGAGTGTAACAACCCATAATTTTGTAAATATTTTTAATAAAGTTTTATTTGAAAACTTTGATTTTTAAACCATTAAAAGTGAATTTTTAGAATTTTCCCATGTAAGTTTGGAATATGTTTGTAATTTATTTTGCAAATACAACAAAATAAACATTTTCTGAAAATTTTATATTTTGGTCAACTATGATCAAACTTTGACTTTCAGTTGAAAATTTTGAATATGAAATTTTAATTTCAATACTTTTTCTTTGAAGCAGAATATGATTCTGATATTTATTCTTCTTTTCGTTTCGTCAAATTCTGTATTATACTTTGTAAAATTGATAAAATTCAGCGTTTTACATGCAATTATTTTTCTGTATTTTATTTTCTATTTTGCTTTGTTCATTTCTCTATTTTGTTTTATTTTTATTTTGTTCAGACTTTTATTTTATTTATTGGATTCTTCTTTGTTTATTTTGATAATTGGGCTTAGGAAAATTCAAGAGTCTTATGTTACTTGTTTTAATTGTGCCCTTTTGTTTTCCTAGCCTTTTTATTTTCTAGCCTTTCCTATTCCTAGCCGTGCATTACATCCTCTAGCCGTTCATTCCATTTAACATTCACGTACAAACTCTTTTCTCATCTCCTCATTTTTTTCATTTGCGTTCAAGTGAAAAATAATATACGAGTTTTCTATTTCATGGCTTCTCTTCCTTTTTTTCATTCTCTTTTTTTATCTTTTGTTTTTCAATGTAGCTCGGCCACCACCTCCTAGCCTACCTCACCATCTCTACCACACCAACATGATCGGCCATCACCTCTACACCATCATCCCCATGCTTGAACGTAACCCATAGATCCAAATACATCACCATCCCTTGCCAAAAAGCCAAGCCACATATTTCACCACTTCCTATTTCCTCATCCACCACTCACACCATCACTTCCATCACCTGCCGTGACCAAAACAACCTCTAACTGTGCCTAGTTGACCCACATCTAGTCCAGACCGTGCCACGCAAACCATGGCTGAACCCATGTGTGATTGTGACCTTCGAAGACCTTTCCTCTTTGCCTTCCGTAACTTGTAACTTGCATCTCTTAAAATTCCAAATGTAGCCGTGCATACTTGCCTTGAATCCAACCATGGCCGAGCTATATGTGGTGATGGTCGAGTCCAACTGTGATGTGGCCAAGCCTACTTGTATAGGTGAAGCCATTTTATCTCACTTTGATTCATATTTTCCGTTGTCTTAATTTATAATCTTTGTGTTGAATTATATTCTTATGTTTGTGTATTGGTGTTGTTTACAAGATATGGATCTTGACTCTCCATCACTCAAAATATAGTTGTGCTTTGTCGTGCTTTTTGAAGTTTCAGTTGTGTGTCTTAAATTGTCAATTCTAGCTCTAGAAGGTGAGTTTATCACTCTCGGCATTCATACTTATATAATTATGAAACAATGACATGTGAACTGTAGATATTTATATGCTATGTTCATACATGCCAGTGATATGATTATATGATGTTAAACGCCGCTTATATATTTGTTACATCACTTGATATTATAGTACATGCTATACTGTTATTTTATGTTCTGTATCTCACATTGCAAGTTCGCTATCACTATGGGTTGAAATGATACATACCCGAACGGACATTAGAATAAGAAAAAATCATTATGGTCTAAAATGATAGGCTTGAATGATTTTTACTTTATCTTATTTGACTTGGGATTGCAGGTTTGAAATGATAGGTACAGGATTTTTCTTTTTAAATTACGGATTGAAATGATTCATATCCGTATCACTTGACCTATGTTAAAAAATATTATACAGGCTCATGGTTTATATTTTAAAGTAATATTTTCCTAAAAATTTATTAAGCATTTTGAATTTTTAGGATATATGAAATTTGAACTTAAATTTGATTTAAAGATTTGAAATATAAAGAGATATTGGTTTTCTATAAGTTAAAATTTTATAAGTTGATTTTGGTTTTAATTGTAATTTATAAATCTTTATTTGGTTTTAGATTTGCAATTTAAAGATTTTATGTATGATAAACAACTTAATAATGAAATTTGATTTAATGTGGAATTCTAAATGTATCCTAGTGGTTGTAATGACTTTTATTTCATGAAATGGATATGTTGTGTATAAATAAGTTTATAGTGATTTTCTATAAGTTAAATTGTATAAGTAAAATGTATAAAATGTAATGTAAATGTAACTTAACTTGATAATTGGAAATTGGTTTCCAAATGGAGATTTTAAGTTAAGTAAATAATGTATTTTGAATTGATAAAAATGAAATATAGTTTTAATTGAACATTTTGTAATACATTTATTCAACTTGAAATCATTGTTAATTGATGTCTAAATGAATAGATTTACAAAGAAAGTTGATTTTTGTACTAACTATGACAACTTATTTTATTTCTGAAACGGGTATTTTAAAATAAAATATTAAGTCATTCGTTAAAAATAAAAGTTAAGTAATAATGTGCTTTTGACTTAGTAAATGAATTACAGTTTAATTTGGATATTTATTGATAAAATTTTATTTTATTAAATCGTAAGTTAATCGATACCCAAATGAATATTTTCGGAAGCGTGAAATATAATTTTTATAAGTTAAAATGGCTAAAAATTGAAATTTTAATGTGGCTGAAATGTTATTATAAATATGGAATTAATATTGGTAGCACTTCAGAAATCCTATGGTTTAAGATAGCATTTGCTAAGTGCTATCAATTCTGAGACTTAACTATATTCTGAAGTAAGAATAAAGCTATTGCAGCACTTTGTAAGTGCTGTTGTTGTTGAATGTAAACTGTTTTGCAATACTAGCAAGCTACTGTAGCACTTTGTAAGTGTTGTTGTTGAAAGTAAACTGTTTGAAATAATAACTAAATACCTACTGTAGCACTTTGTAAGCGCAATGTAACGCCCTACCCCGAGACCCACCTTAGTAAAGAGAATTAATGAGTAATTATGTCTACTAAAGCGGAGAATAGGGCTGGTTAAGGGCGACCATCTATAACTTTGTCTTAAACATCTACTGAATACGTCGATAAATGCACTATGATTTTTCTTTTCTATCTTAATGGATCGACATACACAATAAATGCTTAATCCAAAACTATAGGTGGCTAACGGATCTATCAGAACAAAATACCATAACTAAATGTAAAGCACATCACAGAACAGTAATCAACATCATATATATACATATACACTGATACATGTTTAGTACAATACAATATGAATACAATAAAGGTGATATTCGACCACACTATATACATGGAATCGAATATAAATACATCAGAGTCAAGCGGAAAGAAATATAAACCACAAAAGTGCTAGGATGATATCCAAGCAGATGCATCAAAGCAAAGTCCCGTAACTGATAGCTAACCTGAAACAACTCGGTCTGACCCGAGTGATAAACACACGGGTCAGGCAACTGAATCTTATCATTAGAAAGGAATACGATAAGGTAAAGAGAAGAGCTTCGCAACGGGATAACATAAGTAGGTATGAACATCTAGGGTTGATATCAAGTAACTCCACTATGTCTCTATGGTGGTTTGCATATACATATACTTGGGTTAATCTGAAGGAATTCATGTATATGGTATAAGGGAAAACATTCAAACAATATCCATGAATAAATAAATCTCTCAAGTCGTATGTAAATCCCAAGTATAAATCCATAAAATTTGAAATCACCAAAATCCTCAAAGAAATCATATTTGCCTTATTTACATCTATAAGGCTAGGTAAACACATCAAAAATGATGAAATCGAAATCATCATAACTCATAAAAGAAATCTCATATTGGCCAATTATTACATGCAAAAGCATGTTGCACGTGCTATTACCAATATTGTTCACCATCATGGTACCATATCCATCTCTCGACCGGAATCCTCATCTCGAATTAATCCGGTCTATGACGTCATCTATATTCTCCCCGAACACCCGCCATCAAAAGTGATTGGAGCACCTCACTCCAATCGGTGTCCGCTGAGTCCCCGCCATCAAAAGTGATCGAGTCAAGTATTACTAAACCCGATCGGGACTCTAAGTACTGCTAGTTCTCTCAGAATGTGTCAACAACTCTCGGATAGTAACCCGGAAAGTGGTAACGTATGTCCCCTACCATACACTCTCACTTAGCGGTTTTCTAGCCGCTAGTTCATGCCACACTAAGAAATCATCAACATCATCAAAAGAATCGCCTCATGTCATCGGCATATGGTATAAGATGCTAAACCCGTCTCATCTCATCGACGAGTAGAAACTCCATAAAAACATCAAACTCATCAAATTCCATCAAAATCTTGCCTCATATCATTGGCAAGTATATCTCCATCAATATAGTCCTAATCTCGCATATACTCCCGAATAGGAGATCTCGGACTATACATATTAGCCAAATGGACTAATATAATCTCAAACTCATACCACAATGTGGTTAACATCAAGGAGGAAATCAAATGATTCCTCAAAATCTTTTCGGTAGTACAAGTCCGAAATTAACCGATAAAGTAAATACTCAAGTCCGATACCTCGCGGATTTACTAAATCGTTCAATTTATTTCCTTATACGTTCGAAAAAGCATCAAAGTAATTAAAGTAAATAAAATTAATTATAATATATTTTACTAGAGAAAACGGGATTTTAAACCAATTTATAGAAATTTATCTAAAGGATTTTGAGTGAAAACCCATCATTTAAAGAATTTTAATGATTTTTGAAAGCCTAGAAAATAAAGAATAATTGTTTAAACACCTTTAAAAATGTGTAAAAACATTTATTTCTCAAACCATGATTTTAGAAGATTTTATGCAATTTATTCGGATTTTTAAAACTCAGAAAAATATCAATTTGCAATTTAATCGGCAAATACCGATATTCAAATTTTAAATCGAATTTAAAACCAATTTAAATTCAAGTCACGTTCTAAATTTACAAGTCCATTGCTGGACAAAAGAATCAAATGTTAGCATCAAATTTCGTAGTAAAATTCTTGCAAAAGCATGCAAATGAAATCATCAAAGTCGAACAATTACATCAATATTGGGGTAGTTCATAACAGACCAACATTGCAAAACATCAATTTTCCACCATGCAAACTTCGAAATTCTACAAAACACAAAATACAAAAATTGTAGCCAATAGTCTTAGGTTTCCAAAAATTCATAAATTTTGATATTCCGATCAGTAACGAAGAAGTTATGGTAGAAATACTACTAAGAAAGAAATTATTTGCGCTGCCTGTCAACACAGGACAGCGATGAAAATGCCAATTTTCTACTATGTAGACTTCTAAATCAGTCAAAACCGAAAACATGAAAGTTTTGGAATGTTTCACAAGGATTTCAGATCATCCAAGAAATCAAAATTCCGACAAGTAACACAAAAGTTATGGTGAAAACACTAACCAGCCACTAGAATATTCTGGGCTTAATCCCTCTCGGATTTTCATTTTTGACAGCAACTAAGAAGGTCCAAACGGACTCAAAACCCAATGAAAATTAACATGAACAAACTATAATCAGTCCTCTACAATCTGAAAAAAGAGTGGCATCAATCCGACACCGGACGAGCCAGATATGAGCAAAACAAGACAGAGCATTTTCAGCATCAATCAATATAGAACAGAGGTAAAATTCAACATATTTAACCAAATATTTCAAGTAAGAGATTATTTGCTGCTGAAATATGTTCACTTACAGTTGCTATAAGCCTTAGCTTACCTATTAGCAGCAAAAAAGATGATGATTTAGGCTTGAAGATGGAAGTTTTCAACTCGAATTCGCCTTTGCCGGACCTATGATTGCTGAAAATAGGCATGCAAGAGAAGATAAATTACAAAACAAGAATTACAATAAACAAATATGTATTTCTCCACAAATTCAAGATTGAAAAGGATGGAGATTACCTTCTTGTTGAATTAGACCCGAATTTCTATTGATTTAGCAAAGAATTTTATTAATTATGGCTAGGGTTGAGAAGGCAGCCATTGTTTCTAATTTTTGAACTTCTACCATTCCTTTTCTCAAATGAGCTGAAGGAGGAAGAAGTGTACGTACTTCTTTCCTGACTCCAGAAGTTTCTCTAGTGGATATTGGGTTTGGGCTTAACCCAATGACCCATATTAATTTTACTTAGGCAAAAATTTGTTTAAGTTTATTTACGCTTATACAATGCTTAAATCTTCATAACTTCTACATTTTTAATCCGTTTTTAATGATTTTGGATGCGTTGGATTCGTTATGTCATCTAGCTTTTAATAAAATTATCAAAACATAAGTTTTAACAATTTTGTTATAAAATTTTCATTTATTACTCAATTTATCCAATTTTTCCATAATTGCAAAATAAATTGCAAATTTAATACAATTGGTTAAATAAAAAGATGTTATGTACCCAAAACAAAACATATACATGTTTAGACATTATTAAATTATTTCTCACATTTTTAATCATAGTTATCATGATTAATTATTTTATTAACTCATTATTATATATATATATATATATATTTAATTAATAAAATGACAATATTGGCAAACAAGCACAATATTGTACAAATTATCAATTTAATCAAATGTAGTCAATTAACTACATTCAAATTCATGAAATAAAGTAGAAACTTTATTTTACTCATGTCCATCATTTTTTATACTCAAAGAAGATTATTTTTTCTTCTTATTCCCCACATTTTATTTTACAATAAAATGTATTATTGGTTTTAAAATTACCAATATGATTTCCCCAACCCAAACAAAATTCCATTAATTATTCCAAACCACTCCAACCATCGAAATGGAGTGATTAATTTATTTTGTTACAATTCATTAGCCCAAAAATTCAAATTCATTATGCATATGATGATTAAACAATTATTTAACAATTTTCTTTGTATTTAACAAAGAAAAGATGCAATTTGACATTAAATTACATTATCACTAAATCGTACATGTTAATTGAATATAGTTGCATCTCTATATTCAAAATTCATGAAATAAAGGAACAACTTTATCTCACACATATGTTTATTACTATTAATACAATAAAATCTTTCTACTTTTATTTTCCCTTTTATTTTACAATAAAAGGAGAATATTGGAATAAATTGCCAATATTCCTTTAATGCTCCTACTAAATTCCATCAATGACAATTTCCAACTCAAAGATCACAATTAAGTTGTTTACTTCATCTTTCCTTCATCTTAAATTTTCTTCAATCATTTAATTTGAAATTAACCTTATTTTATATTGTTCTCCCAAAATTTATTCATATTATATTGTTTATTCCAAATAAACAATATAATTCATCATTTTCTTCCAATTAATTCAATTAATTCCAATATTAAATTATAATATTCATTATGATTTAATATTTACGGTAATCTCCAACAAGGGTTGTTACACGCAACTTTTTTTGAATTTGACAATGTTTTTGAAATACTAATATATCTACTGTAACACTTTATAAATGCTGTTGTAGCTGAAATTTATAATGTATTGGAAATTTTATAATTAAATGAATGAACTTAGATAAGCTACCACTTTAAAATGAATATTATTTGACATTGAATTCAAATGGTTTAAATGAATCTTGTTTTGAAGATATCAACATTGAATTTAAATGGTTAAAATAAATATGTTTCAAATTTTTATGATTTTCTAAATATTATGATTTACAAATGATAACATTTCCAAGTGTTATGATTTCAAAGTATTACTGTTTCAAAGTGTTTGGTCTCAGAAGTGTTATAACTTTGAAAGTACTATGATTTTGGAAATAAATTTATTTGAAATTGTATTGAATTAAGAATTGATTCAAATATGTTGATTTGAAACTTATTGAAATTGAAGATTGAAGGATATGACTTTGTATCGGGTTTTAGTTTAAGATGATATTAAAGAGTATTTCAAGTTATCATATTAGTTTGGGTTTTAAATTGAAATGATATCATATTTATATAGTTTTAGAAATGCTATTGTATATATGGATCATATTTTCGAGTAGTATGATTTCTAAAGGATAACACCTTTAAAGTGCTATAGTAAGTGTATATTTTGGTTAAGTGTTAGGATTTCTAAATTATTACCCTTTTTGAAAATGCACATTATTTTGTAAAGTATATGGATTTGGAAATATTAACATTTTTGAAAATGGATATTATTTTGGAAAAGTCATAGTATTTGATTTTTAATGGTTTTGAAATAGAAATGTTTTGAAATAAATATCCATGGGTAATAATAACGTTTGGTTGTTAGAGAGACCGGGACCGGAAGTTTCCATACTCTCTGCCAACTCCGAAAACCGCTTTAACAACCATGTACGCGGTGGAGATTCCAGAATGAAGTTGGATGGTGGAAACGTCCTTTGAGTTATATACATGGGCCCGACTCCCATAAGTTGACGTAAGGTAGCTAAAACAGGAGCGATTCCGGGCCAGTGAGGCAGCTCCTTTTATCGGACACACTCCTTGTAACGACCTGTAATTTTCGAGAATTAAAAATGTTAATTTAATTAGAAATTGTGAATAAATATTGGAAGACATAAAAATTTTGCAATTTATTTAATGAAATAATAACTAAAGCGAAACGCAACAATGTTATTTATAGTTAATTATTTACAACTTTAATGGAATTCCAATTAGTTGAAATAAGGTAAACGTATACTTAGTAATTAATTTACTATGAGAATACAAACGTAAGAATTGAATTAATTAATGAATTATTAATAATAAATAGTAATTGAATAAAATCAATGTTCTGTAAGTAATTATAATATTGTTTGGAAATGATAACTTATAAAAGTATGATTAAGAGTTAGTGGCAACAATTATTATAAGTTCCCGATATATTTTAATCCATTAAATTGAAGTGGAATTAATTGTAATAAATCTAAATAAAATATTACATCAATTGAAATTAAGATGGAATTTGAGAATAGTAATGTAATAGATCATGAATCCATGGTTAATTTCATCCATTTGACAATAATGAATTGAATAATAGAATGAAAAGTAAATTAAATGGAATTATTGGAAATTAAAATTATAATTTCTGAATTTAATGAATTGAGGTTAACACTGAAATTGATAAATTAATAAACTCTAAATTGACATCTAAATTTGTTTAAATTAGTGTAAATGATTAAGAAATTTAAAAATGATAAAATTTGTCAATTATAGAATTGAAATTGAAGAAGTTATTAATTAATTTAATATTAAATTATTTAATTAACTAGAAAATAGCCATTTGGCCATTGA
The DNA here is from genome assembly GCA_030765085.1 of Allium cepa. Lineage (NCBI taxonomy): Eukaryota > Viridiplantae > Streptophyta > Magnoliopsida > Asparagales > Amaryllidaceae > Allium > Allium cepa. The sequence goes on along the minus strand of CM060937.1, from coordinate 448,387,305 downwards.
CTCGGATTTTGACGAAACAAGTTTCATCGGATCCGTAAAAGTGGATTATTGTAGGATTTCAAGTCGTGTAACGATCGGACTTATCGTTTGATCGTACGGACTCGAAACGCCTAGAAATCAATTGAATTGAAATCAATTTGAAATAACTTGATTTTAGCATAGCTTCTACGTATGATGGAATCTGGACTTGAGACATGTTCCATTTGTTTTAAAATATTTTAAAACATCTACTTTGATACATAGGTTGATTCCGTTCCAGAAACAAAACGGGCTTTTCGGGTCAATAATCGTTCAATCAAATCGTATCCATTCATCCTTATTTCTGACCTACCTATATGATAAACCTTAGCCGCTCCTTATTCTCAATTTTTGTACGTACAATTCTTTCTGTTGCTCCTCGTTCTCAATGGTAAACAAAACCAAAATTCCATTTGCAATTTCAAATAAAATTCAAAGCCAAAAATTCAAACTCTACAAACTGTATCGAATTATATATGGATTCGAAGCTCTCGATGAGAACAAGTCAATTCCATGATTTTTTTTCGATTTGGGTTTCTGTGTGGCCGAAAAATGGTGATTTGTTCTCGGTTGTTCATCGCGCATTGATCAACGATGATGGATCGTCGAATCAGGGGTTCCACCGTGTAGAGGTGACCGAGTGTGGCTCATCGAAGCGGTTACTTTTACTGGTCATCGGTTGGATCGGCGGCGAAAATAGGCTAGGGTTTTGAGTTTTAGTGGCGGCCGAAGCTTCTGGACGGGGATCGATGGTAAGGTAGGCGACGGGGTTGGCCTAGGAGGTCGCGGAGGAGGAGGCGACGGGGTCTGGTTGTCGTGACTTGGTGCGATCGACTATGGTGTGTTGATTTTGAATGAGGAGATAGTAAATTGGGGTCAGCTATTCGAACGATGCTGTTGACTAAGGTGACGTGTTTCTTTACTTAATTATTATATTTTAAAAAATTCATATCGTTCTAATCTCAATAACTTTCGCATACGAGGTCCGATTTATGCGCAGCTTCTTTTGTTAGGATCATATTGAATTTTCAAACATTCTGCCGCTGGTTTGAACAAATTTTGAGACTACTTGAATTTGGGGTTTAAATTGGATTTTAAATTCAATTTAAATTCAAAAGGTGAGTGTTTTAACCCACTCACAACTTCTAAAATTTCTTTTGTTAAATTGATTTATGATGTGATTAGAAATTTATTTATGAGTGTTTGATATATTTTGAATCATCATACCAGTTTATTTGAATTTATTTCGATAAAATAGTTATTTAATTGATTATCGAATATAAAATGCCATTAAATACCTATTATTTATTATCTGTTCTATATTGATGTTATTGATTGAACTGGATGAAGACTGTGATAGTTGTTTGATGATTGATATTGGATGAGTGGATGTTGTACTTTATATTATTATAAACTGCAAGTTGTTATGGATTTTTATTTCATTCAGGATTGCAGTTTGAATTGATATATAACCATATTTATATTTTAAATTACAGATTGAAATGATAAATATCTGTATCACTTGACCATACGATAGAAAATTATATACAGACATCGTGGTCTATATATAAAAATATTTTGAAATGATTTCTATGGTTTTGTAAAGAAATATATGGTTTTAGATAAATATTGATTTTAGATATTACATAAATGTTATTTTATCCTTGATTTTAAGCTATGTATAAATTGGTTTTAATATAGAATAACTTTAATAATAAAATTTGATTTGTTTGAAGATAAAATGGTTAAGTATTTAAATTATATTTTAATATAGAGTTTATAATGATTTAAATAAATTAAGGTTGGAAGATAAATTGGAAATTTATTTGAAACTGAATTTATTTAAGAATTAAACTCGAATAAGTTCGATGTGAAATTTATTAAATTGGAAATTTCAAAAGGTATGATTTTTATAACTTGATTGTGGGTTAAAGTGAATTAAATGAGCATTCAAGTATAAATAAATTGAAAGAAATATTTAATTATTTGTAATTTGGGATTTATTTAAAAGATAATGGATTTATTAAGTAAAATATTTCAAAACTAAATAATAGAAAATTGAGTTTGATATATATATATATATGAAAGTACCATATTTAGTTTTGAAATTATTGAATACATATTGAATTTGGAATAGTTTATTCTATGGATCAATCTGTTTTGAAATCGATATAATTTGGAATAATTTATTTGGAAACTGAATTGAATTGAAATTTATGATTTGGGATTTGGTCAAATATAAAATTTAGTGATTCGAGTTGTTTTGGAATTGATTTGTGAAATTGACGAAGCTATTTTTTTATATAAAGTATTTTACTATTTAAACCATTTAAGTTGTAGAAGTTATGTTTCAAAGTTACGAGTTTTAAAGAATTATGATTTGAAAGTGTTATATTTCAAGTGTTTTGATTTCGAAGTGTTGTAACGTTGAAAGTGCTTTGATTTTGGGAAAGGATATATTTGAAATAAAAATGATATTATATTGATTTGGGTTTAAATAAAATGATATCATATTGGTTTGCTTTTTGAAATGGAAATGATATCGTATTTATATGGTTTTGAAATGGATATTATATTCTGGTTTTGAAGTATAAATTATTTTGAAATGACCGCGGTGTTATAATAACGTTTTGTTGTTAAAGAGACCGGGATCGAAAGTTGTCATACTCTCTGCCAACTCCGAAAACCACTTTAACAACCGTGTACGCGGTGGAGATTCCAGAATGAAGTACGATGGTGGCGGCGTTCCCTTTAGGTATATACGTGGTCCCGACTCCCGTGAGTTGGCATAAGGTGGCTAAAACACAGGCACTTATGGGGCACTGAGGTAGCCTCTCTTACCAAACACACTCCTTTGATACCATTCTATTACTTTGTGATTGATTGGGGCCCTTTTGATTTTTTTGGTGGTGTGGCTTGAGGTGGGCAGTAGCTTCGCGCTATGCGTCACCATCAGTCCGAATGCGTGATTGGTATATCTACCCTGGCTTTGCCTAGTTGTGTCGTGTCACCTACCCTAGACCGCCTTGTACGAGTTTGGTATTCTCCCGTAGCCCGTGGAGTATTTAGGGTAGTCTCCCGATCTGGAGATGCGTTGATACTTGATGGACTACTGGGACTATTATCGTGTTAAGGGGGAGATTGGGTAACTCCTTAACGCTATTTAAAAGTAAGTTTATTTTCTCTAGGTTTTATTATAATAGCGAAATATAACTACATAGTAAATAGTTCAACGGATCCTTAGGAGATGTGAATTCCGAGCATCTCTTAAGTTACTACACTCATGTTAGACACTGGATAGGATATGTCAAACCCGTAAACATCTCTAATGCCATTCCACTCATATTTATTCTGTTGATTTAACTCACATATGATCTTTTAGTTCTGACTCGATTGTTTTGTCTTTTCAATTCGCTCGGGTCAGCCTGAGCATTTTAGGATTTAAAGACCTTACCCATGGAGGACGAAGACGAAGATTTTATTACTATTATTTACTATATGTTCCACTACATTTCATTGTCCTACTGCATTGTTATTTACTATTCTTTGGTATGTATAACTCTGATCCTGTGTTGCATAAGTATAACCAAATGTTTTGTAAAACAGCTTCATGAACTATTTATTTTATTATTATAATTTGTCGTTCCACTGCAAGATTCTGTTTTTTTCCTTTCTTCCTCTATTTTTCTTATTCACCCCAATAAAAATCCGCCCTTTTGTATGGTTTGAGTCTGACGCGTGTGGTTTGTCGTCGATTTAAAGCATACAAAGGTGGGTCATTACATTTGCTCTAAGGAGGAGGCGACTCGGTCTGGTCGTCGTGGCTTGGTGTGATCGACTGTGGCGTGGTGATTTTGAATGAGGAAATGGCAAATCGGGGCCAGTTGTTCGAACGATGCTATTGACCGAGGTGATGTGTTTTTTTGTTTATTTAATTATTATATTTAAATTTTTTTCATATCATTCTAATCTCAATAACTTTCGCATACGAGGTCCGATTTATGCGCAGCTTCTTTTGTTAGGATCGTACTGAATTTCCAAACATTCTTGTGCTGGTTTGAAAAAAATTAGAGACTGTTTGGATTTTGGGTTTAAATTGGATTTTAAATTCAACTTAAATTCAAAAGGTGAGTGTTTTAACCCACTCGCAACTTTTAAAATTTCGTATGTTTGTTAAATTGATTTTTGATGCGATTAGAAATTTATTTATGAGTGTTTTGCATATTTTGAATCATCATATCAGTTTATTTGAATTTATTTCGATAAAATAGTTATTTAATTGATTATTGAATATAAACTGCCATTAATTACCTATTATTTATTATATGTTCTATATTGATGTTATTGATTGAATTGGATGAAGATTGTGATAGTTGTTTGATGATTGATATTGGATGAGTGGATTTTGTACTTTATATTGTTATAAACTTTAAGTTGTTATGGATTTTTATTTCATTTGGGATTACAGTTTGAAATGATATTTAACCGTATTTATATTTTAAATTATGGATTTAAATGATAAATATCTGTATCACTTAACCATATGATAGAAAATTATATACAGACATCGTGGTCTATATATAAAAATATTTTGAAATGATTTCTACGGTTTTGTAAAGAAATATACGGTTTTAGATAAATATTGATTTTAGATATTACATAAATGTTATTTTATCCTTGATTTTAAGCTATGTATAAATTAGTTTTAATATAGAGTAAGTTTAATAATAAAGTTTGATTTATTTAAAGATAATATGGTTAAGTATTTAAATTATATTTTAATATAGAGTTTATAATGATTTAAATAAATTAAGGTTGGAAGATAAATTGGAAATTTATTTGAAATTGAATTTATGTAACAATTAAACTCGAATAAGTTTGATGTGACATTTATTAAATTGGAAATTTCAAAAGGTATGATTTTTATAACTTGATTGTGGGTTAACGTGAATTAAATGAGAATTTCAAGTATAAACAAATTGAAAGAAATATTTAATTATTTGTAATTTGGGATTTATTTAAATGATAACAGATTTATTAAGTAAAATGTTTCAAAACTAAACAATAGAAAATTGAGTTTGATATATATATATATATATATATATATATATATATATATATGAAATTACCATATTTAGTTTTGAAATTATTGAATACTTAAAGTTTGAAATATATTGAATTTGGAATGGTTTATTCTATGGATCAATCTGTTTTGAAATCGATATAATTTGGAATAATTTATTTGAAAACTGAATTGAACTGAAATTTATGATTTGGGATTTGGTCAAATTTAAAATTTGGAAATTCGAGTTGTTTTGGAATTGATTTGTGAAATTGAAGAATCTATTTTATTATATAAAGTATTTTAATATTTAAACCATTTAAGTGGTAGAAGTTATGCTTCAAAGTTACGAGTTTCAAAGTACTTTGATTTGAAAGTGTTATATTTCAAGTGTTTTGATTGCGAAGTGTTATAACGTTAAAGTGATATGATTTTTGGAAAGGATATATTTGAAATAAAAATAATATTATATTGATTTAGGTTTTAATAAAAGGATATCATATTGGTTTGGTTTTTGAAATGGAAATGATATCGTATTTATATGGTTTTGAAATGGATATTATATTCTAGTTTTGAAGTATAAATTATTTTGAAATGACCGCGGTCTTATAATAACGCTTTGTTGTTAAAGAGACCGGGATCGAAAGTTGTCATACACTCTGCCAACTTCGAAAACCACTTTAATAACCGTGTATGCGGTGGAGATTCCAGAATGAAGTACGATGGCGGCGGCGTTCCCTTTAGGTATATACGTGGACCCGACTCCCGTGAGTTGGCATAAGGTGGCTAAAACAGGGGAGCTTATAGAGCAGTGAGGTAGCCCCTCATATCGGACACACTCCTTCGATACCATTCTATTACTTTGTGATTGATTGGGGCCCTTTTGTTTTTTTGGTGGTGTGGCTCGAGGTGGAAAGTAGCTTCGCGCTATGCGTCACCATCAGTCCGGATGCGTAATTGGCATATCTACCCTGGCATTGCCTAGTTGTGTTGTGTCATCTACCCTAGAGCGCCTTGTATGAGTTTGGTTTTCTCTCGTAGCCCGTGGAGTATTTAGGGTGGTGTCTTGATCTGGAGACGCGTTGATACTTGATTGACTACTGGGACGATTATCATGTTAAGGGGGAGATTGGGTAACTCCTTAAAGCTATTTAAAAGTAAGTTTATTTACTATAGGCTTTATTATAATAGCGAAATATTACTACATAGTAAATAGTTCAACGGATTCTTAGGAGATGTGAATTCCAAGCATCTCTTAAGTTACTTCTTTTATGTTAGACACTATATAGGAGATGTCAAACCCATAAACATCTCTAATGTCGTTCCACTCATATTTATTCTGTTGATTTAACTCATATATGATCTTTTAGTTCTGCTCGAGTGTTTTGTCCTTTCAATTCGCTCGGGTCAGCCTGATCATTTTAGGATTTGAAGACCTTACCTATGGAGGACGAAGACGAAGATTGTATTACTATTATTTACTATATTGTTCCACTACATCATATTGTTCTACTGCATTGTTATTTACTATTCTTTGGTATGTGTAACTCTGATTTTGTGTTGTATAAGTATAACCAAATGTTTTGTGAAACAACTTCATGAACCGTTTATTTTTTTATTATATTTTGTCGTTCCACTGCAAGATTCTATTTTTTTTGCCTTTCTTCCTCTATTTTTCTTATTCGCCCCAATAAAAATCCGCCCTTCTGTATGGTTTGAGTCTGACGTATGTTGTTTGTCGTCGATTTAAAGCGTACAAAAAGGCGGGTCGTTGCATTTGCTCTGAGGAGGAGGCGACTCGGTCTGGTTTACCGTAGAGTGGTGATTTTGAATGAGGAAATGGCAAATGAGGGTCAGCTATTCGAACGATGTTGTTGACCTAGGTGACGTGTTTTTTGTTTATTTAATTATTATATTTAAAAAAAATTCATCTCATTCTAATCTCAATAACTTTCGCATACGAGGTCCGATTTACGCGCAGCTTCTTTTGTTTGGACCGTATTGAATTTCCAAACATTCAGGCGCTGGTTTGAACAAATTTAGAGACTGTTTGAATTTTGGGTTTAAATTGGGTTTCAAATTCAACTTAAGTTCAAAAGGTGAGTGTTTTAACTCACTCACAACTTCTAAAATTTCTTGTGTTTGTTAAATTGATTTATGATGTGATTAGAAATTTATTTATGAGTGTTTGGCATATTTTGAATCATCATATTAGTTTATTTGAATTTATTTTGATAGAATAGTTATTTAATTGATTATTGAATATAAACTGCCATTAATAACCTTTTATTTATTATCTGTCCTATATTGATGTTATTGATTGAATTGGATGAAGATTGTGATAGTTGTTTGATGATTGATATTGGATGAGTGGATGTTGTACTTTATATTATTATAAACTGTAAGTTGTTATGGATTTTTATTTCATTTGGGATTACGGTTTGAAATGATATATAACCGTATTTATATTTTAAATTACGGATTGAAATGATAAATATATGTATCACTTGACCATAGGATAGAAAATTATATGCAGACACGATAGTCTATATATAAAAATATTTTGAAATGATTTATATGGTTTTGTAAAGAAATATACGGTTTTAGACAAATATTGATTTTAGATATTACATAAATGTTATTTTATCCTTAATTTTAAGCTGGGTATAAATTGGTTTTAATATAGAATAAGTTTAATAATAAAGTTTGATTTATTTAAAGATAATATGGTTAAGTATTTAAATTATATTTTAATATAGAGTTTATAATGATTTAAATAAATTAATGTTGGAAGATAAATTGAAAATTTATTTGAAATTGAATTTATTTAAGAATTAAACTCGAATAAATTTGATGTGAAATTTATTAAATTGGAGATTTCAGAAGGTATGATTTTTATAACTTGATTTTGGGTTAAGGTGAATTAAATGAGCATTTCAAGTATAAATAAATTGAAGGAAATATTTAATTATTTTTAATTTGGGATTTATTTAAAAGATAATGGATTTACTAAGTAAAATATTTCCAAACTAAATAATAGAAAATTGAGTTTGATATACATACATACATATATATATATATATATATATATATACACACACACACACATACACACACACACACACACATATACATATATATGAAATTACCATATTTAGTTTTAAAATTATTGAATACTTAAAGTTTGAAATATATTGAATTTTGAATGGTTTATTCTATGGATCAATCTGTTTTGAAATCGATATAATTTGGAATAATTTATTTGAAAACTGAATTGAATTGAAATTTATGATTTGGGATTCGGTCAAATTTAAAATTTAGAAGTTCGAGTTGGTTTGGAATTGATTTGTGAAATTGAAGAAGCTATTTTATTATATAAAGTATTTTAATATTTAAACCATTTAAGTGGTAGAAGTTATGTTTTAAAGTTACGAGTTTCAAAGTATTATGATTTGGAAGTGTTATATTTCAAGTGTTTTGATTTCGAAGTGCTATAATGTTGAAAGTGCTATGGTTTTTGGAAAGGATATATTTGAAATAAAAATGATATTATATTGATTTGGGTTTTAATAAAATGATATCATATTGGTTTGGTTTTTGAAATGGAAATGATATCGTATTTATATGGTTTTGAAATGGATATTATATTCTGGTTTTGAAGTATAAATTATTTTGAAATGACCGCAGTGTTATAATAACTTTTTTTGTTAAAGAGACCGGGATCGAAAGTTGTTATACTCTCTGTCAACTCCAAAAACCACTTTAACAACCGTGTATGCGGTGGAGATTCCAGAATGAAGTATGATGGCGGCGGCGTTCGCTTGAGGTATATACATGGACCCGACTCCCGTGAGTTGGCATAAGGTGGCTAAAACAGGGGCGCTTATAAGGCAGTGAGGTAGCCCCTCATATCGGACACACTCCTTCGATACCATTCTATTACTTTGTGATTGATTGGGATCCCTTTTGATTTTTTTGGTGGTGTGGCTCGAGGTGGGCAGTAGATTCACGCTATGCGTCACCATCAGTCCGGAAGCGTAATTGGTATATCTACCCTGGCATTGCCTAGTTATGCCGTGTCACCTAACCTAGAGCGCCTTGTACGAGTTTGGTTTTCTCCCGTAGTCCGTGGAGTATTTAAGGTAGTCTCCTGATCTGGAGGTGCGTTGATACTTGATGGACTACTGGGACTATTATCGTGTTAAGGGGGAGATTGGGTAACTCCTTAACGCTATTTAAAAGTAAGTTTATTTACTATAGGCTTATTATAATAGCATTTATGATAATATCAAAATATTACTACATAGTAAATAGTTCAACGGATCCTTAGGAGATGTGAATTCTGAGCATCTCTTAAGTTACTGCACTCATGTTAGACACTGGATAGGAGATGTCAAACCCGCAAACATCTCTAATGTTGTTCCACTCATCTTTATTCTGTTGATTTAACTCACATATGATCTTTTAGTTCTAACTTGAGTGTTTTGTCTTTTCAATTCGCTCGGGCCAGCCTGAGCATTTTAGGATTTAAAGACCTTACCTATGGAGGACGAAGACGAAGATTGTATTACTATTATTTACTATATTGTTCCACTACATCACATTGTTCTACTGCATTGTTATTTACTATTCTTTGGTATGTGTAACTCTGATTCTATGTTGTATAAGTATAACCAAATGTTCTGTAAAATAGCTTTATGAACTGTTTATTTTGTTATTATATTTTGTCATTCCACGGCAAGATTATGTTTTTTTCCTTTCTTCCTCTATTTTTCTTATTCACCCTAATAAAAATCCGCCCTTCTGTATGGTTTGACTCTAACGTATGTGGTTTGTCGTCGATTTAAAGCGTACAAAAAGGCGGGTCGTTACATTTGCTCTGAGTAGGAGGCGACTCGGTCTGGTCGTCGCGGCTTGGTGCGATCGACTGTGGCATGGTGATTTTGAATGAGGAAATGGCAAATCGGGGTCAGTTGTTCGAACAATGCTGTTGACCTAGGTGACGTGTTTTTTTGTTTATTTAATTATTATATTTAATTTTTTTTTCATATCTGTAACGACCCAGAATTTTGAACAATTTAATTTGAAAATATTTAATTAATTTTAAATATTTGAATGATGGTTTGACTTGAATTTCAAATTATCAGAATGAATTTGGCGATTAAATTATAGAGTTTAATCTATTTGAAGTTGAATAAAAATTTAAATCTTCAATTTTAAGCCAATTAAAAATATTTCAAAGGCTTGTAAAATTCATATTGAAAATACTGAAGATAATAGAAGCTTCAGAATTGAATTTGAAAGTGAATTGTTCAGTTTTAAAATTATATCATTTGAATCGATATTTAAAAATAGCCGTCCGAGGCACAGTCTCGGAATTCGATGAAACCAGTTCCATTGGGTCCGTAATATTGAATTATTCTCGGATTTCAAAATTCGCATTTTTCTGAGTTGATATGTGAGCACATAAGTGATTAAACGCGTTGAAATTTTCAACGAATTCAATTTAAAATTAAATTTAAAATTAGTTACCTCAGCACGTTACCCTCCTAACATTATGCCTAAGAATACGCGTAAATCAAGTAATCGTGTCTTCTCCTTCCTTTCAGCCTACAATTTAGCCTGAAATCGTGAAGAGATCGTGGGAGTGATCGTGCAAAAGCATGGCCGTGCTCGTTTAAAACAATTCCTCCCTCATTCGATTCCTCAATTCAAAAATCAATCGAAAAAAATTGCGGAACCCTCGTCATTCAAAATCGAAATCAAGGCCGAGAGAATAATCTCCATCTTCATTTTTCCAAGTTAAAATCGAAGCCTCTTCGTCTAAAAAAAAATAATGAAGATAAATGTTGGGCGCGATTTTAAAATCGAAATCTCGGGTTCGAGAGTGGCGCCGCCCCATGTTCGTGTTCATTAGCTTAGGAAGGCGCGGCAGTGAGTACGATTTGGAAGAGCACAACTGTGGCGAGTGAGTAGATGGGTGAAGGTTCGAAGTCGAGCAGAGGGGGTTCGCGTACGCGAGGTGATGTCGCGATAGCAGTGGCGGCGTCGATTGGGGTTTCGCAAGCAACTGGAGCATGGAGGGCATGCGTACGGTGGCGCACGCGTATGTAATGGGAAGATGGAGGTGAACGACACGGCAGCAGCGAGTTAGGGGGGATGGAGTCGATCGTGAGTTCGACTGGGTGGCCGTGGTTCTTCAATTTACAGCAAGGTGAAGTTTGAAGCAGTTTTGATTTTCAGCTAACCTTAATTTATTTGACAGTTTATGAAATAAATAAAAAATCAATCAATTGTTAAGCAATATATTAAATGAGACTTTAGTTTTAAGAAATAGGAAAGTTAGTTTGGAATTTAAATAATTAGTTAAATAAAATTTTTAAAGACAAAATTGGTTTAAATAAAACTATCGGTTAATTTAACTATTAAAATGAAATCACCGATGAATCGAAATTATCAAATGAAAATTTATTATTCGATTATTTCGAATATTAATCAGTTGTATAAAAATATTTATACAAGGTATAACTCAAGAAAGTCGAGTCAAGATGGAAAATGGATTGCTAATAAAAGCAAAGGTGAGAACTTCTCACTCAAAAAAAGGGTTTATTTAAATTTTAGATAGTTAGATTTAAAATTGTTAGACTGTGTTGATTGAATGCTTGAATGATGATTGTTATATATATATATATATATATATATATATATATATATATTGGATGTGAATAGACCCTATACGCCGTTAGTAAGCGGGTTATTTATTACACACATATACCGCGATATTCCACCTCGAAGTGGAATTGGTATTATATTATATATATATAGCAATATATATATATTGGCATATGTATATATTGCAGTTGATTGATTTCCCGCATTGTATAGCGGATGAGACCCTATTGCGCCGCCTATTAAGCGGATTATATTTTATAAATCCCATATACCGCGATATTCCACCTTGAAGTGGAATGGGTATTGTGCTAATGTCTGTGGATGCAGGGAAACAGGTTGGAGGGATCCAACTGGATTCCTCACAAATATTTATTTGATTCAGATATTGTGATATTTGATTGTTTATCACATCGATATACGATATTGGAAAGTCGTGATTGACTATTTGATTTGTTGCGTCATCGGATCCAATTTTAAAGTTTAAAAATAACGATTTTGATTTTTAAGGGATTTCTAAAGTGATTTTTGGAAATATACGTTTATAAAATATTTTTGGAATTGATTCATCTTAAATAAATAAACGTTATAATTTTAATGTTATAAAAATTATGATTTTTGAGAAATATAGTTAAAAGTTGATTTTTTGAAAATATGGGATTAATGATTTTATAAAATAGTTTAAATTGGGATTTCTGAATTTATTATAAAAAGTTTAAAAATAGGATTTATGAAATTTGATTATTTTATAAATCAAAATGATGAAATTTTAAAGGAGTTTAAAGACGTTTTAAAAGGATAATATAAATTGATCCATATAAAAGATTTATAAATTGATATTTATAAATTAAAAATATTGGAATTGTAAAACGAGCTTTTATAAGTGTTAGAATGAATTGTGAATGAATTTCGTAAATGAATGAAATCTATAGGATTATAACGGTGAAGTTATAAATGGAATTTTATAAACAGTAGGTTTACAAAATTTGTAAAGTTATTTAAAAGAATAGATTTTGGATAAATAAACGAATCTTATAAGTTATAAGATTTATAAATTTGGGAAGTTAAAAGAACAACTTTGTAAACAAATAAATTATAAGCATTTAACTTATAATATGGATTTTCGGTATATAATTGAGTTATAAATTGAATAGGTTAATAAAGGAAATTTGTAAAAGGAAGTGTTACAAAATAAATAGAAATGGAATTTATAAACATTATTTTATAAATCCGCAACGACTTATTTTGATAAGTAAATTGTTGTAATTTATTAATGGAGTTATATTCACGTTTTAGACAGTGAATAATCCTGTAAAACAAAATGAATAGAAATGATAAAATTGGTCAACAAGTATATTCACGTTTTTGAATAGTGAATAATATGTTAAAGAAATGGTTTTGAATGTGATGTTTTAAATAGAATTAAAACGATCTAACGATGTTTTAAATGTATTAAGATTTGAAATCATAGATTTCAACATTCATTGTTGAAATAGACGTTTTCGAGAAATAGAAGGAAATGGTGGACTATAACACTGTTGTTATAGTAAATGATTTCCGAAAGGAAATGTTTTGTATAGTATTGGGATTTATATATCTGTTTTAATTTCGAATCCCTATACTAGTGATTTTGGGTTGTCGTAACAATGTTTTACACAACATTCGTTTTGGCCCAAATAAATATGTTTAAGAAAATGATTTCCTTAAAAGAATGAAAAATATATACTTAATTTCGATTAGAGTATATTGAATATTTTCCAAGTGTAGAAAATAAAAAGATATTGTGAATTACTTATAAATAAATAAGTATGGAAATGTTTTTCCAATATTAAGTGAATATTTTGAATTTATCTTTTTGAAGATAAATTGAAAATGAATATTAGAAATCGAATGGAAATCGTATATTCATAAATATTTTGGAATGTAAATTCAATATGGAATTTATAAATGAAATTGGGAAATTGGGTTTAAAAATAAATATCGATTTATTTTTAAAGTATGGAAATTATATATATATCTTGTAAAGATATATTTTGGAAAATAAATAATTTGGAAAATTATTTGGAATCTGGTGATGTTGTGCATATCCATTGATAGTTCAATAACTGACTATCAATATTTACCTTTAAATAGGTATTTGTTGTGATTTGCTTGAATTTGAATGCCACACTTATTTTTTTAAAATAAGCGCTCACTATTCGGGTTAACCGGGAAAGGACCTTGGGGTCGTATAACCCATTCCGAATATGTGATACGTCGTTATGAATTGCATTTGAAGATCGGTGTTGAAGACCGGATATTTTCAAAAACGAAAGGGTTTCTTGTTGATTGTCTCTGCACTGGCTGATCCCCGGTATAGAGATCTCCATATGTGATGGGAAATTCGGACGTGATTAGAGATTATCCGGATTGCAAGGACTTCTTTGTAAGTGCCTTCGGTTCTGTTCGAGCCTGAAACAGACTTGTGTGGATAGTATGCCTGACATTACAAATTGAGATATAAAGCTGATTTCTTTCAAATATATTTCTGTTGGTGGCAGAGAATTTATTCTCTTAGCTTAACACCCTTCTCTGAGACGTACGAGCTCAGAGGTTATGTAGTTGAAGGTTATCAGCAATATATTCCCAATTTGGTAATGTGACATGCTGAGTGTTGCTGTGAAATGATTATTGTGTTGATTATTTGTGATAGGATCATTTGTTTGATCGTCTATCTTGGTGATCATTTCTATGATCATTTGTTGACCCAAAGCATGACTTTGTATAAAGCGTGTTTTTGTGGACGTGACTTCGTCGAGCCTCACACCCCGGAATGGTCAAAACAGGAAAGATGCAGCAAGGTTATGAGGGGTAGCTCCCTTTAGGGTATGTGCATTTCCTTCTGGAAAAGGGTGGTATCATGGTATGGAGCCCAGATGCTTACTCATGTTGAAACACTTATTATTATGGTGTGATGTTGATTACGAGCGCTCGGTTAAAGGTCCCAAAGGACCGGGGGATGGCATACTCGTGTCAGTTGTTACCTAGTTTGAAAGGTAACCCGGCCTTGTGTTGGCAGAGATCCGGTTAGGTTCTCGGGGACGTCCTTCCAGAGGCGTTCTCATGTGGCAATGGGAAGTTCCTTGGCCTGACCATTCGTTGGAAATCCAAAGAAACAATACGATCTTGTACGGTTTTAGTTGTAGAACCTGCTTCCTCAGGAGGTAGCTACAGTAGCTACACCCCGGTCTATATATAAAAAAATTTGAAATGATTTCTATGGTTTTGTAAAGAAATATATGGTTTTAGATAAATATTGTTTTTAGATATTATGTAAATGTTATTTTATCCTTGATTTTAAGCTATGTATAAATTGGTTTAGTATAGAATAAGTTTAATAATAAAGTTTGATTTTTTTGAAGATAATACGGTTAAGTATTTAAATTATATCTTAATATAGAGTTTATAATGATTTAAATAAATTAAAGTCGGAAGATAAATTGGAAATTTATTTGAAATTGAATTTATTTAAGAATTAGACTCGAATAAGTTTGATGTGAATTTTATTAAATTGAAAATTTCAAAAGGTATGATTTTATAACTTGATTGTGGGTTAAGGTCAATTAAATGAGCATTTCAAGTATAAATAAATTGAAAGAAATATTTAGTTATTTGTAATTTGGGATTTATTTAAATGATAATGGATTTATTAAGTAAAATATTTCAAAACTAAATAATATAAGCTTGAGTTTGATATATATATATATATATATATATATATATATATATAGATATATATGAAATTGCCAAACTTAGTTTTGAAATTATTAAATACTTAAAGTTTGAAATATATTGAATTTGGAATGGTTTATTCTGTTGATTGGTCTGTTTGGAAATAGGTATAATTTGAATAATTTATTTGGAAACTGAATTGAATTGAAATTTATGATTTGGGATTTGGTGAAAATTAAAACTTAGAAATTCGAGTTGTTTTGGAATTGATTTGTGAAATTGAAGAAGCTATTTTATTATATAAAGTATTTTGATATTTTAACCATTTAAGTGTTGGAAGTTATGTTTCAAAGTTACAAGTTTCAAAGTATTATGATTTGAAAGTGTTATATTTCAAGTATTTTGGATTCGAAGTATGACGAGACGGATTTTTGCCGCTCGAAAATCGACATCCATACTTCAAATCGTATTCGAATGCCATAGATTCGACCGTTCAAATACGATTCGCCGGAGCTTATAACAACATTAAGTAAATAACACAGCGGAATAAAAGAATAATACATTGATATACAACTTTGATACAATATCTGATACAACAGATGATCCAATAGATATCAATATACATCAGAGATATGATACAATAAAATAGCAGCGGAACAATATAACTCTAAGATAGTCTTCAAGAGAGAACTCCGAAACCGCAACTCCCAACTCCAAGAATCAATCCAGCAATAGCTCGATCTCCCAATAACGATGCACCAAGCTAAGCAAGACTGGTGTAGTCCAAAGACTGAACTAACTCCAGATAATCTACTGAACCTAGCTATCTGAAAAACCCAACTCTAGACTGCTCGTGTAGAAAATAATGAGCACCCAGAGTTTAGGAAAGAAAACAATAAACTCCGGATCAGTCGTGGGACTGGTGTGAGCAACAAAAACAGTTTATCTTTTAAAACATTCAACAAAAGATTTTCAAAGTCAATTCGCAATGCTTTTTAAAAATAAGACTACCATAAGGCCTTCCGCACACACACACAATGCAAACGCAGAATCGGAGGAGATTTCTCCTTATGATAGTCAAAGATACTTGATACGCATTAAAAAGAAACATTTGATATTATTGCTAGTGCATAGTGTAGAGAAAATCATTTCAAAAATAAAGATATAAATCTTAGCCAGCATAGACATTTCGAACTATGCCTACTATAGCTACCATCCAAACAGTGGGGCGCCACCATAAGTGAATGGTAGGTTCTACAACGAATACCGTACAAGATTGTATTGTTTCTTTGGATTTCCAACGAATGGTCAGGCCAAGGAACTTCCCATTGCCACATGAGAACGCCTCTGGAAGGACGTCCCCGAGAACCAAACCGGATCTCTGCCAACAAAAGGCCGGGTTACCCCTAACTGGGTAACTACTGACACGAGTATGCCATCCCCCGGTCCTTTGGGACCTTTATCCGAGAGCTCTCTAATCAACATCACACCATAATAAATAAAGTGTTCAACATGAGTAAGTACCTGGGCTCCATACCATGATACCACCCTTTTCCACAAGGAAATGCACATACCCTAAAGGGAGCTACCCCTCATAACCTTGCCGCATCTTTCCTGTTTTGACCATTCCGGGATGTGAGGCTCGACGAAGTCTCGTCCACAAAAACACGCTTTATACAAAAGTTGTGCTTTGGGTCAACAAATGATCATAGAAATGATCACAAAGATAAACGATCAAACAAATGATCCTATCACAAATGATCAACACAATGATCATTTCACAGCAACACTCAGCATGTCACATTACCAAATTGGGAATATATTGCTGATAACCATCAACTACATAACCTCTGAGCTCGTACGTCTCAGAGAAGGGTGTTAAGCTAAGAGAATAAATTCTCCGCCACCAACAGAAATATATTTGAAAGAAATCAGCTTTATATCTCAAATTGTAATGTCAGACATAACAATCCATACAAGTCTGTTCTGGGCTCGAACAGAACCGAAGGAACTTACAAAGAAGTCCTTGCAATCCGGATATTCACAATCCCGATCGGATTTCCCATCACTTAGGGAGTCTCTATACCGTCGCGTAATCTTTAATTTATCTCCTTTTGACTAATTAATTTATCTTTAATCATTTTCATTAGTTAACTAACCTTTAACTATATAAATAAATCTCAAATTTATTACCTTAATTGATTTATCACATTATTCTTGAATTAATTATTGCTCGACCACTTGATTAATCAACTTTTAAACATTAATTTATATTTAATTAAAAATCCTTAGTTGCCTCTCGATTAATTTCAAGTAATTATACTCCAATTACTTTTATTAACAAACATCATCCAATTAATTTCCTCCAATAATTATCCATCAATTACTTCTCCAGGCAATTATACTTCCAAATATCAAGTGATTAAATCCAAACTAATTAAACTAAATTAATTTAAATTAATCAAATTACTCAATTAATTACAATAAGTCATTAATTCCTTAATTACTTCCCATTAAGTAATTTCATTTAAACTATTACAAAGACTATTATTAAATTAATTAATTATAAGATAATCTAGTTGATGACATTTATTAACATTTATTTGATTACGTTTCTAAATAATTATAAGTTTGATTAACCGTTAAAATTCATTAGTTTAAATAAAAATCTAATTTTACAAATCTAACTTGAATTATACTTAAAGTTTTATTTAGACTCGGTTTGACTTTGATTTTAAATTTAAAAGCTAAAATTTAAATCTGTTAAAAACTGTTACAGGTTTAAACCTGAACAACTTCAACCCGAGCCTCCCCCTTATCTACTTCGAGCAACACGTGAAGCTTCCCCGAGAAAAACAACAGCCTGCTTCGAGTTCCCCCTTCATAAATTCGAACCCAGGTTGCTTCGAGCCAAATATGCTTTTTCACGTGTTCAAACTCGAGCTTCCCCTTCCTCCTTTTTTCCCTTTTATCACTGACACTAGCGTAACCATGTGCATCGTGCACACATATCTGGGCTTCTCCGATCACCTCTCTGATCATCAGCATCTCGACTACGTCCCCCTCAATCGGTACAATCACCCAGGTCATCGAGATAACCTCGAAATAAAAAACGAGACATTTGGTCGAACTGGAGCAAAACAACTTCACCAACTCCAAAACCTGGAACGGCGACGTTCGCCACAACCCGACCACCGTAGGGCCTGAGACTTCGGCCATGGCTTCGTCGACGTCTCCTCTACCATCACCCCAAAACTCGCCGCACTCGATCAACTAGAGAAGGCGCACGATCCAAAACATTATACGTCACTAAAATTAGGGTTCCAGACAAAAAATGACAACCACCACCTCCACCGTGCTTTGATCGACTCCCTGACATTTTTGCCAAAGTCTTTTATCACTCCACTACAACCAGAGGAAACCCCGACCTCCATGATCAAGAAGATCACCAGAAATCCTCACATAACCATTTTCTGTTAAAAATAGAACTGCACCCTTAATCCCAAACTATAAATTACGAAACCCATCTTAAAAATCATCATTTTCAGCATGGATTTTAGTTAGATACCCGAATCTATGATTAGAGAAGTTCGAAAATTTGCAAATCTTGAGTTTGTTCAGCATATTGGGTTTCTAGAGAAAATTTGTACGTTGTTTAAACCTTAACTAAATTTTTAAACTTAGTTTACAATGATATAAACATCTTTTGTTTGAATCTGAAGTTCAATCATAAATCAGAAAGAGGGTAAATGATTTTTGAATCAAACAGTTTGAGTTTGAACTAAGAACAGATGTGTTTTAAACAACAGCCTGCATACTTATTTTCAATCTTCCCATATATATATATTATATACAGATAATTATATGTGCACACACATACATTTCTCAGTTACACTTGCACAAATTCAATCCCTTAAATTTTTGAAAAAAAAATGTTACCCACCTTGTCTTTGAGGAACAGAGGAGAAAGAACAGACTGTAACATTGCAAGATGAAGAATCCCTCTTTGATTTCTCTGGTTTGAAGTCATTTGTTTTGATTTATATTGTTATTTAAATTTTGTAAAAGGAAAAGCTTACTCATCTTTTGGTTTAAATGAACGAGCTGAAATGAAGTGGGAAGTTGATATATGGAAAAATGAGATTACTGGTGATGTATAGTTTGAACAATGCAAAACATGGCTAAAGATACTTGTACAGGTGATGTAACATTATTTGGTACAATTAGGCACGGATGCTAAATCTTGCTTTTGTGCTAGTGGTAATATCTTGCTTGTACTTTGCAAATACATACATATATTTTTTCTTAGCTTTCGAATGTCCACCTGATGAAACAAGGCTTATATTATAAAAGAAAGTGTACAGGTGATAATATTTTGTTGTACTTGTTGATTCCTTTACTTGCCTGCATCTTCTCTAGCTCGGCTGCTATGCATCTATGTTATGTACAAAGGAGGCTAATGCATACTTTATATTGTACTAGAGGTATGGCATTAATTGCTTTGGCTTGTTTACTCGGCTGATGAGATTTTGCATTTATTATGTTGTTGAATTTTTTTACTAATTTGTTTATTATTATTTTTATTTTTTTTCCTTTACTTTGTTTTATTACTTATGCAAAAATATATACTTTATATTTTCATTTGCCTAGCTTGCTTTGTTTTGCTTTTACATACTTTATGTTTTGCTTTGTTCTTATATTTAAACTATAAATGGTTTCTATTCTACACAATTTTTACTCAAAAATAAATTTTAAATATCAATTTAAACTTAATAAATTCAAGATCGTTACAGACTTCCCCCCTTAAAAAGAATTCGTCCCCGAAATTCGCAGGCACGAAAAAAACGAAGAGATAGATAGATTCGATCTCCTATAATTCCTCAAACTTAAGATATGAATTCCAAACTCAAGTCGGAATATCTCAGAATACATACCAATTTGTCCCTCTTCGGACTCTGGTATTCACAAGAAATTACAATAGAATTTCAAATTTTGGTTTCAAACGAAATCGTTTTATTGATTTAATTCAATTTATCCTTCATATTCTATTAATCAATTTAACTAAGTTAAAAATTTCTAATTCATTTACAATTTCTAATTTATTTAAAATTTCCAATTTCAATTTTCAAATTCATATTCATTAAAGTTTAAATCAAAAACTGATAAGAAATTGATGAAGATACGAAGTAAGAATTTTCTACAACGATTCGTAGAGCATCAACGCACTGAACTACTTCTGGAGCTGTCACGAAGCAATCAAAAGAATTTGAAAACGAATCAAAGGAGATTGACAGAGAAAGTCATTTTCACCGTTGTAGGGTATTGACCATTTATAGTCGTATCCCCCTATCCTTTATCTCGTTTTCTTCTTGCACTCATACTCACTATCAATGGATAGTAAGAGAATTTACTGAGGCATTCAAACGGATATCTTAGGGAAACACTCATTCTTGGGATACTTCACCCTATCTCTAATGAGCTACTTAATGTGTTATACTCCTGAGCTAAAGTTTAACCTTAGCTCTGATACCAAATGTGACGAGACGGATTTTTGCCGCTCGAAAATCGACATCCATACTTCAAATCGTATTCGAATGCCATAGATTCGACCGTTCAAATCCGATTCGCCGGAGCTTATAAAAACATTAAGTAAATAACACAGCGGAATAAAAGAATAATACATTGATATACAGCTTTGATACAATATCTGATACAACAGATGATCCAATAGATATCAATATACATCAGAGATATGATACAATAAAATAGCAGCGGAAAAGAAAAATAGATAACATCTAGCAGCGGAACAATATAATTCTAAGATAGTCTTCAAGAGAGAACTCCGAAACCGCAACTCCCAACTCCAAGAATCAATCCAGCAATAGCTCGATCTCCCAATAACGATGCACCAATCTAAGCAAGACTGGTGTGGTCCAAAGACTGAACTAACTCCAGATAATCTACTGAACCTAGCTATCTGAAAAACCCAACTCTAGACTGCTCGTGTAGAAAATAATGAGCACCCAGAGTTTAGGAAAGAAAACAATAAACTCCGGATCAATCGTGGGACTGGTGTGAGCAACAAAAAACAGTTTATCTTTTAAAACATTCAACAAAAGATTTTCAAAGTCAATTCGCAATGCTTTTTAAAAATGAGACTACCATAAGGCCTCCCGCACACACACACAATGCAAACGCAGAATCAGAGGAGATTTCTCCTTATGATAGTCAAAGATGCTTGATACGCATTAAAAAGAAACATTTGATATTATTGCTAGTGCATAGTGTAGAGAAAATCATTTGAAAAATAAAGATATAAATCTTAGCCGGCATAGACATTTCAAACTATGCCTAGTATAGCTACCATCCAAACAGTGGGGTGCCACCATAAGTGAATGGTAGGTTCTACAACTAATACCGTACAAGATCGTATTGTTTCTTTGGATTTCCAACGAATGGTCAGGCCAAGGAACTTCCCATTGCCACATGAGAATGCCTCTGGAAGGACGTCCCCGAGAACCAAACCGGATCTCTGCCAACACAAGGCCGGGTTACCCCTAACTGGGTAACTACTGACACGAGCATGCCATCCCCCGGTCCTTTGGGACCTTTATCCGAGAGCTCTCTAATCAACATCACACCATAATAAATAAAGTGTTCAACATGAGTAAGTACCTGGGCTCCATACCATGATACCACCCTTTTCCACAAGGAAATGCACATACCCTAAAGGGAGCTACCCCTCATAACCTTGCCGCATCTTTCCTGTTTTGACCATTCCGGGGTGTGAGGCTCGACGAAGTCTCGTCCACAAAAACACGCTTTATACAAAAGTTGTGCTTTGGGTCAACAAATGATCATAGAAATGATCACAAAGATAAACGATCAAACAAATGATCCTATCACAAATGATCAACACAATGATCATTTCACAGCAACACTCAGCATTTCACATTACCAAATTGGGAATATATTGTTGATAACCATCAACTACATAACCTCTGAGCTCGTACGTCTCAGAGAAGGGTGTTAAGCTAAGAGAATAAATTCTCCGCCACCAACAGAAATATATTTGAAAGAAATCAGCTTTATATCTCAAATTGTAATGTCAGACATAACAATCCATACAAGTCTGTTCTGGGCTCGAACAGAACCGAAGGCACTCACAAAGAAGTCCTTGCAATCCGGATATTCACAATCCCGATCGGATTTCCCATCACTTAGGGAGTCTCTATACGGGCGCGTAATCTTTAATTTATCTCCTTTTGACTAATTAATTTATCTTTAATCATTTTCATTAGTTAACTAACCTTTAACTATATAAATAAATCTCAAATTTATTACCTTAATTGATTTATCACATTATTCTTGAATTAATTATTGCTCAACCACTTGATTAATCAACTTTTAAACATTAATTTATATTTAATTAAAAATCCTTAGTTGCCTCTCGATTAATTTCAAGTAATTATACTCCATTTACTTTTATTAACAAACATCATCCAATTAATTTCCTCCAATAATTATCCATCAATTACTTCTCCAGGCAATTATACTTCCAAATATCAAGTGATTAAATCCAAACTAATTAAATTAAATTAATTTAAATTAATCAAATTACTCAATTAATTACAATAAATCATTAGTTCCTTAATTACTTCCCATTAAGTAATTTCATTTAAACTATTACAAAGACTATTATTAAATTAATTAATTATAAGATAATCTAGTTGATGACATTTATTAACATTTATTTGATTACGTTTCTAAATAATTATCAGTTTGATTAACCGTTAAAATTCATTAGTTTAAATAAAAATCTAATTTTACAAATCTAACTTGAATTATACTTAAAGTTTTATTTAGACTCAGTTTGACTTTGATTTTAAATTTAAAAGCTAAAATTTAAATCTGTTAAAAACTGTTACAGGTTTAAACCTGAACAACTTCAACCCGAGCCTCCCCCTTATCTACTTCGAGCAACACGTGAAGCTTCCCCGAGAAAAACAACAGCCTGCTTCGAGTTCCCCCTTCGTAAATTCGAACCCAGGTTGCTTCGAGCCAAATATGCTTTTTCACGTGTTCAAACTCGAGCTTCCCCTTCCTCCCTTTTTTCCTTTTATCACTGACACTAGCGTAACCATGTGCATCGTGCACACATATCTGGGCTTCTCCGATCACCTCTCTGATCATCAGCATCTCGACTACGTCCCCCTCAATCGGTACAATCACCCAGGTCATCGAGATAACCTCGAAATCAAAAACGAGACATTTGGTCGAACTGGAGCAAAACAACTTCACCAACTCCAAAACCTGGAACGGCGACGTTCGCCATAACCCGACCACCGTAGGGCCTGAGACTTCGGCCATGGCTTCGTCGACATCTCCTCTACCATCACCCCAAAACTCGCCGCACTCGATCAACTAGAGAAGGCGCACGATCCAAAACATTATACGTCACTAAAATTAGGGTTCCAGACAAAAAATGACAACCACCACCTCCACCGTGCTTCGATCGACTCCCTGACATTTTTGCCAAAGTCTCTTATCACTCCACTACAACCAGAGGAAACCCCGACCTCCATGATCAAGAAGATCACCAGAAATCCTCACATAACCATTTTCTGTTAAAAATAGAACTGCACCCTTAATCCCAAACTATAAATTACGAAACCCATCTTAAAAATCATCATTTTCAACATGGATTTTAGTTAGATACCCGAATCTATGATTAGAGAAGTTCGAAATTTTGCAAATCTTGAGTTTGTTCAGCATATTGGGTTTCTAGAGAAAATTTGTAAGTTGTTTAAACCTTAACTAAAATTTTAAACTTAGTTTCTAATGATATAAACATCTTTTGTTTGAATCTGAAGTTCAATCATAAATCAGAAAGAGGGTAAATGATTTTTGAATCAAACAGTTTGAGTTTGAACTAAGAACAGATGTGTTTTAAACAACAGCCTGCATACTTATTTTCAATCTTCCCATATATATATATATATATATATATATATATATTATATACATATAATTATATGTGCACACACATACATTTCTCAGTTACACTTGCACAAATTCAATTCCTTAAATTTTTGAAGAAAAAATGTTACTCACCTTGTCTTTGAGGAACAGAGGAGAAAGAACAGACTGTGACATTGCAAGCTGAAGAATCCCTCTTTGATTTCTCTGGTTTGAAGTCATTTGTTTTGATTTATATTGTTATTTAAATTTTGTAAAAGGAAAAGCTTACTCATCTTCTGGTTTAAATGAACGAGCTGAAATGAAGTGGGAAGTTGATATATGGAAAAATGAGATTACTGGTGATGTATAGTTTGAACAATGCAAAACATGGCTAAAGATACTTGTACAGGTGATGTAACATTATTTGGTACAATTAGGCACGGATGCTAAATCTTGCTTTTGTGCTAGTGGTAATATCTTGCTTGTACTTTGCAAATACATACATATATTTTTTCTTAGCTTTCGAATGTCCACCTGATGAAACAAGGCTTATATTATAAAAGAAAGTGTACAGGTGATAATATTTTGTTGTACTTGTTGATTCCTTTACTTGCCTGCATCTTCTCTAGCTCGGCTGCTATGCATCTATGTTGTGTACAAAGGAGGCTAATGCATACTTTATATTGTACTAGAGGTATGGCATTAATTGCTTTGGCTTGTTTACTCGGCTGATGAGATTTTGCATTTATTATGTTGTTGAATTTTTTTACTAATTTGTTTATTATTATTTTTATTTTTTTTCCTTTACTTTGTTTTATTACTTATGTAAAAATATATACTTTATATTTTCATTTGCCTAGCTTGCTTTGTTTTGCTTTTACATACTTTATGTTTTGCTTTGTTCTTATATTTAAACTATAAATGGTTTCTATTCTACACAATTTTTACTCAAAAATAAATTTTAAATATCAATTTAAACTTAATAAATTCAAGATCGTTACACGAAGTGTTATGACGTTGAAAGTGTTATGATTTTTGGAAATGATATATTTAAAATAAAAATGATATTATACTGATTTGGGTTTTAATAAAATGATATCATATTGGTTTGGTATTTGAAATGGAAATGATATCGTATTTATATGGTTTTGAAATGGATATTGTATTCTTGTTTTGAAGTATAAATTATTTTGAAATGACCGCAGTGTTATTATAAAGTTTGGTTGTTAAAGAGACCGGGATCAGAAGTTGTCTTACTCTCTGCCAACTCCGAAAATCACTTTAACAACTATGTACGCTTGGAGATTCCAGATTGAAGTATGATGGTGGCGGTGTTACCTTGAGGTATATATGTGGACCCGACTCCCGTGAGTTGACATAAGGTGGCTAAAACGGGAGTGCTTACCGGCCAGTGAGGTAGCCCCTCTTTTCAGACACACTCTTTCGATACCATTCTATTACTTTGTGATTGATTGGGCCCCTTTTGAATTTTTTTGGGGTATGGCTCGAGGTAGGCGGTAGTTCCGCGCTATGCGTCACCATGAGTCTGTATGCGTAATTGGTATATCTACCCTGACATTGCCTAGTTATGCCGTGTCGCCTACCCTAGAGCGCCTTGTACGAGTTTGGTATTCTCCCGTAGCACATGGAGTATTTAGGGTAGTCTCCTGATCTGGAGATGTGCCGATACTGGATGGACTACTGGACTATTATTGTGTTAAGGGGGAGATTGGGTAACTCCTTAATGCTATTTGAAAGTAATTTTATTTTAATATAGATATTATTACAATAGCAAAATATTACTACATAGTAAATAGTTTAACGGATTCTTAGGAGATGTGAATCTCGAGTGTCTCTTAAGTTACTACACTCCTGTTAGACACTGGATAGGAGTTGTCAAATCCCGTAAACATCTCTGACGTCGCTCCACTCATATTTATTTTGTTGATTTAACTCACATAAGATCTTTTAATTCTGACTCGAGTGTTTTGTCTTTTCAATTAGCTCGAGTCAGCCTGAGCATTTCAGGATTTGAAGACCTTACCTCTAGAGGATGAAGATGAAGATTGTATTACTATTATTTACTATATTGTTCCACTACATCACATTTTTCCGTTGCATTGTTATTTATTATTCTTAGGTATGTAACTCTGATTCTGTGTTGTATAAGTATAATCAAATTTTTTGTAAAAAAGCTTCATGAACTGTTTATTTGATTATTATATTTTGTCGTTCCGCTGCAAGATTCTATTTTTTTTCTTTCTTTCTTTGCTTTTTCTTATTCACCCCAATAACAATCTGCCCTTCTGTATAGTTTGAGTCTGACATGTATGGTTTATCATGGATTTAAAGCGTATAAAAAGTAGGGTCGTTACATTTGGTATCGGAGCTTTGATTTTGCGATAAACCTTAGCTTTGCGGGGTCTGACTCTTTATTAATAGGGTAGTAATACCCTATGATGAGTCGCTAAGCATATATATATATATGAGAGAGCGTATTTGTTAGTGTTATAAAAAGGTTTTATTATTGTGTTAATTTGTTCCGTTTTGTATTTATAAATTCTGATTGGTGCATAGGACACTATGACATCAATAGGGATTTCTAAACACTTAACAGGACAAACCGACACAATATTTGTTTGAAAATAGGTGAATGAAATAATTTTGCCTATTATATTTTCTATATGTAATATAAATTTTTATAAAGGTTATAATTGGTTGTAATATATTGCTTGTTAGATTGTGTAATTTATAAATATTAGTAAGGTTGGATTTGAAAATAAAATAAATGAAAATTTGAAATTTTAGAACTTAAGTTCATGGATTTTGAAAACTGCTTTAAAAGGATTTTGGCGTATAATAATATTGTTTAAAAGTATTTTTCGATATAAATATTTCAATATGACTTGAAAGAATTGGTTTAAAGGAATTTTGGAAAGAAATAAGTTATGTACTCCCCTCTCTGTCTCTGGAAAATAATTTCGACGATGAGTGCATGCATCGTCGACATTCATTTTCAAGTTTCTAAGTAGGAAGGCCACTGTAGTAGTTTTACTACAGGTTTATTTTGATAAACAAATATAAATTTTAAATTGTTTTAAATATAATTGGATATATAATTTGTAAGTATATACATTCATCTATTATTTTAAAATGATTTGGAATTAAACCCGGTATCTAGTTCTTAAGTTTTTGTTAATTAATAGTTTTAATTAGTAGAGTGAAATGGAATATAACTAATTAATAATTGGAACCTCTAATTAAAATAAGAGATTAAATGATAGGTTATAAATGAAATAATAAGAAATTTGAAATTTGTAACCTATAAAAAAAAGATATGATTTTCGAACATTAAATTAATTTAGAAGAAATGAGATAAACTTGTATGATTTTCAATTGCATTCTTAACAGCATATATATAACTTACCAAATAATAAAAGTTACAATGTTTAGTAAGAAAATGTAAAGCGATATTATACAAGTAAGACTTGAAGTAATGAAAGTGTCCAATAAATTATTTTACAAACAAGAATTTGATGTTATAGTGGTTATAAACTTAAGTTATGATTGAAATGCTACTAATTTAATGTAATAGAAATGTAAGTATTATAAATAAATGATAATAAACTTAAGTAAGTGGTTGAAGCTACTTATAAGTAAAATAAGTAAAAAAGATGAGCACTATAAATATATGACTATAGATTTAAGCTAATGTATTGATATGTTAAGTAATTGAATCGCACATGAATACCATAAATAAATAAAATTAAGAAATGAATGAATGTAATACAATAAAAAGAAAATTTATATGATATGAATAGATAAAATGAATTTATGTAAATATAAGTGCAAAAAAGTGAAATAAACGCTGAATCAATGGATGGAAATGAAAATTTGCAAGAAATAAATGTAAATTAAAAAGATAAATCATTATATGAAAGAAAAGAAATCAAACAATGAATATTATGAAATGAAATTAATAAGAATGAATTTGATCTATTGTTTGAAATTGTTCTTTGTTTGGTTTAGGGTTGTTTGGTCAAGGATGCTTTAAATTTGTTTGGATGTATAAATAATCTATTTAATTTCATCTAAGACTGTTGAGTAAATGGTGCATTTAGTAGTTTATTTTCCAATCAGTACAAATTAAAGTTTTAAACCCGAACAACTATTTGTTTGTTTTCTATGGATACATGGATGGTTGATTTTATTGGCTTCATATGATGGTTGTATGTTGTGATTGCAAGTGATTATTATTGATTTGTTGTTAGTGTTTGAAAACAACTTTAAATATTTCATTTTATATAATTGTTAACCTTTTTGGGATTATATAAGTGAAAAACAGGTTATGGAAGCAATTGCTACAGGCTTTGGTTTCATAATTAAGCGTTAATTGCCCGACAAATAGGTACGTTCTCGGATTTCGGTTTTATAGCGTTATTATATTGTTTTTTCCCGTTGTTGGGGGATATTATTTTGAGATATTGTGATATATATATTGTTATATTTGATATTATATTTTCTCCCGAGCTTCTCCGTACAAAGGAGACACTGTCGAAATTTTCCGCAAATTTTGGACTTAGAAAAACTTCTAAAAAATGTTTCCCAAACTTTATTAATATGAGTATAAAAAGATTTAATGGTTATAAATTGGTATATTTTATTGAAATTATTTAATTTTGTAAATTTATTTGTTTATGAAGTTAATATTTTTGAATAAAACGTATCATTTACTTAGTTCTTTCTTTTCCCTTCTTTTTCTGTAACATCCCGAAATTTTTGAAATTTAAAATTTGATAAATTGTTTGAACTTTGGGATCTAACTAGTAAAATTCAATCTAAATTTAATATTGTTGATATTAATATTACACATTAATATAGAATTAAATAAAAAAGAGATATTGATAGATGATCTTTTAACGGAATTTAAAATTTGTTAAAGTAAGTTATGATGAAATTATAAAATTTAAATAACATAATCATAATCTAAACAAACAAATAAATAAATAAACAAATAGTTAAATAAAAGATCAAACAAATAAATAAACAAATAGTCAAATAAAAGATCAAACAAATGAACAAATAAGTAAACAAATAGTTGAACCAAAGAACAAACAATGAACAAAAGAATAAACTAACAAACAAATGAACAGCAAAAATAAAAATAAAAATAAACAAACAAATAGTTAAACAAAAGAACAAACAAATGAACAAAAGAATAAACAAATAAATAAATGAACAAATAAACAAACAAGATAACAAAACAGTAAGAAGAAAAAAAAAATATAAACTGTAAAAAGAAAATAAAACAAACTCTTACATTAGCAAAATAAACAAGACAGCATGCTGAAAATATACAAGCATGAAACACTACATACTTTCATTAAATGCAAGCATCTACAAAGAACATACCTGCATTCAATGCTTTACTTCCAGCATGGTTATCCTGTACTTGTTTTAATAAACTTCAGTAAAAAAAATCTGTTATAAAGAAACATCAATTGCCTTAGTTATTTCATTCAACAAACTTCTGCAAACCTGAAAAAGAAAACATCATATTTCATAAATTCAAAAGCATTCAGGTGATCAAAACAGAAAGTAAAAAGAAGTTAAAAACCAAACCAGAGAAGAAGAAGCAAACTGCAGTTAAAAAGAAACAAAAATAGTTTCTGTTTCAAAACAAACAAGTGAGTAAACCCCTGTTTCTTTTAATTTTTCTTTGTTGCTGTGTATGCTTGGACCCTGTAGTGAAGTTAGTCCTTGGTTTGCTCACAAAAACATTAAGTGAATGATGAATGTAGGATTGTGCATGTTGATTTTACAAATTTCATTCTCTGTTTTAGTTTCAGGAAAACAAAAATGAAAACCTGATTTTGTATTCTCTGCAAAACATCTGCAAACTTCTGCAAATCTGTTATAAAGAAACCATAGTGCTTTCTGTTTCAAAAAAAAAAAAAAAAAAAACAGGTGAGCAAACCTATATTTATTTGAAATATAAATACTTAATCCATGAATTTATGTTTTGTTGTATATAAACAAAAAAATATTGTTCTGCATATTGTTCTGTGTTTTTGGAAAAAAAGCAGGTGAGCTCTGTTCTTTAAATGATCATATCTCAGGAGCTAGTTAAATAAAAAAAAAAAAAAAGATTCAAAGGAACTTCATTTAACATTTTTAACTTAGGATACTTAAAACAAAATAGGTGGTGTATACTTGACTTACAGTTTAAACTTTTGTTTAAGCTTGAAATCAAAACTTTTGACTCTGTAACATGAATATTACAGTAAAAACAAGATTTTAAGGTAAATTCAAACATTTTAAATCATTGAATTGATATTATAATTTGAACGAACATATGAAAATAGGATTTTTAAAATAGAAATGAAGATTTTTATTTGGGTATCTTAGGAGCAGTTTGTATTTTAGCAAATGTTGCTTTTAGATCAATTCCTGTAAATCAAAAGATTTTTGAATGTTGAGATTTCGTGTGGAGCTAGTTTAATACTCAAGAATGTTGGGAAAAATACAAATTAATTTTTCTATTGTGTGAATTGGGAGTTTGAGATCAAACTAGGGTTTTAGTCTCGAAATGTATACGGTCTGGAAACGCGATGTGTACGCCACCTCTGACGCATCGAGTTAGGGGATTTTGAGTGGAATGATGGCATGAGGCGTGGACGTGATGGTGACGAAGTTTGAGCTGCTCCGATGGTTGGAGCAACGAGGGCGAAGCGAATTTGTTGGTGAGGATGGGTTCGAGTTTCGAGCTGGAAGCTCGATTTCGTTGTGGGGTCGTTAACATTAAATTGATCATCGTTTTCGAATAGGGGGATGAAGTGCGATTTGTAGATGGTCACGATGGCCATCAGAGTGATCGCGAACCACCGTGCACATGCACGGTGGTGGTGATGTATCAGAAAAAAAAACAGGAAGAAGAAGAGGGACTAGCGAATGAACCTGGGAAGAGCTCGAGGGGATGCTCGAGTCGAAATGAAATTGCCTCGGGTTATAGCACGCGAGCAAGAAAAGTTTTCTTACCTGATGCTTGCGTTCGAAAATCTCAATCAAACTTGCTGAAAAAAAAAAAAACAAACAAAAGAAAAACAGAGGGGAGAAGAAAGGGGGGATGGGGTTTGGGTTACGGCCCAAATGGTTTAAGCAGTGATTTATTTTTATTGTGGGTGGGTCACTTCGAAAATGGGCTGAGCCCAAGCAAATTCTCAGGTTGAAAATGTTAATATGTTTGCAGAGTAATCAATATGAATTTTGTTAAGTTAAAATTTATCATAAGTTAGATTATTTAATAAAAAAAAATTATTATTATACCTTAAACAAATTTAATTTAAAGATATAAATTGAAGCTAATTTACCTTAAAATTTCAAATGCAAAATAAATTGATTTTGAAAATATAAAGAAGATTTAAGATGATAATTAAGGTAAATGATTATTTTTATTAATTTGAAAGGAAATTACGAATGATGTACAATTTGTAATTAAAATGGATTTAATAAACCATTAGGTACTTAAATAAATTTATAATTAAGAATTTATTGATTAGATAAATTAAGTTAACTAATTTAATTGGCAGTTTATTAAAATAATTAATTAAATAAATCAAGCTGATTAAGATTAATTAAATTGTCATTAAGAAAAATAAATCATTGATTGAAAAATCAATAAAATAATTATTTGGTTAATTTATCTCATTCGTTTTGATTGATAAATAATTAACTATTGTTGTTAACTTATATTGATATCTCTATTCTGTTTGTGATTCTGTATGATGTAATTGCCATGTTATTGCACTGTGATTATGATTCGTTCTGTATTGATGTGAAAACCCTGTTGTCTGTAAACCGACATTTAAACTTCGATGCGACAGGGAATCGGATTTCAGTTGGTTATCCGAAACCCACATCGGACCTGTTAATATTTGTGAATGACATCCACATGTTTTAAAACTTGACACCCACTATTCGAATTAACCGGGAAAGGACCTTTGTGTCATATAACCCATTTCGAATATGTAATTTGACGTTATGGATAGCAATTGAAGACCGGTGTTGAAGACCGGGTATTTGCGAGAGCGATAGGATGATCTGTCGATTGACTCTGCACCGAGTTGCTCCGGTATAGAGTTCTCCATATGTGATGGGGAATCCGATCAGGATTGTGGATATCCGGATTGCAAGGACTTCTTTGGAAGTGCCTTCGGTTCTGTTCGAACCCGGAACAGACTTGTATGGATAGTATGTCTGACATTACAAATTGAGATATAAAGCCGATTTCTTTCAAATGTATTTCTGTTGGTGGCGGAGAATTTATTCTTTTAGCTTAACACCCTTCTCTGAGACGTACGAGCTCAGAGGTTATATAGTTGAAGTTATCAGCGATATATTCCCAATTTGGTAATGTGACATGCTGAGTGTTGCTGTAAATGATCATTGTGTTGATTATTGTGATAGGATCGTTTATTTGATCGTCTATCTTAGTGATCATTGTGTTGATCATTTGTTGACCCAAAGCATGGCTTTTGTATAAAGTGTGTTTTTGTGGACGTGACTTCGTCGGACCTCACACGCCGAAATGGTCGAAACAGGAAAGATGCGGCAAGGTTATTGGGGGTAGCACCCCTTAGGGTATGTACATTTCCTTCTGGATAGAAGTGGTATCATGGTATGGAGCCCAGATACTTAACTTATGTTGATATCGCAGATATATATATATGATTTTGTGATTTGTTGCTGGGGCCCCGGTTAAAGGTTGGTTACGACCGGGAGATGGCATACTCGTGTCAGTAGTTACCCAGTTAGGGGTAACCCGGCCTTGTGTTGGCAGAGATCCGGTTCGGTTCTCGGGGGCGTCCTTCCAGAGGCGTTCTCATGTGGCAATGGGAAGTTCCTTGGCCTGACCATTTGTTGGAAATCCAATTCCAAATACGAAACCCTGTACGGTTTTAGTTGTAGAACCTGCCATTTACTCATGGTGGTCACCACTGTTTAGATGGTAGCTATAGTAGGCATAGTTCGAAATGTCTATGCTGGCTAAGATTAATATTCTACTTTCGAAATGATTTACTTCACTATGCACTAGTGATAATATCAAAGAATTTCTTTTCTCGTATCAAGCATATTTAACTATCATAAGAAGAAATCTCCTCCAATTCTGCGTTTGCATTGTGTGTGTGGCGGGAGGTCTTATGGTAGTTCCATTTTCAAAAGCATTCCGAAAATTCTTTTATAAATCTTGTTATTTAAATACAACTGTTTTGTTTACTCATACCAGTCCCATGACTGATCCGGAGTTTATTGTTTTCTTTCCTAAACTCTGGGTGCCCATTATTTCCACACGGGCAGCCTAGTAACAGGTTTAGGTTATTTTGGAGTAGCAGTATTTTGGAGCTCTTATCTTGGAGATATATTAGGAGCTTTTGGAGATTGCAGGTGTTAGCTTTTGGGAGTTCGTTAGCATCTCTCTCATTTGAGAACTTTTGGATATATGTTCACTGTTGTATTATCATGATGTTGTATTTAGAGATCGTGGTATATGTATTTATGTACTCTGTTGCAGTATGGATATTATGTTGATGTTGTAACAGTGATATTATTTATGATATTGATTCTGTTCCGCTGTTTTATATTCATCTAATTGTTGTTATAAGCTCCGGCGATGCGAATTTGATGTCGTTTATTGGACATCGAGTTTGGGTCGTCACAAATTGGTATCAGAGCTGTTGGTTGAGTAAGAACTTTAGCTACGGAGTATAACACATTAGATGGCTCATTAGAGATAGGGTGAAGTATACCCTAGAATGAGTATAATCAAAATTGAAACTTTGAAATTTCTTAGTCTATTTCTTTTTACTGCTGATATTCCTTAAGATATTTCATCTGCATATCTAAATCAATTTTCTTACTAATTTCAGATAGTGAAAATGAGTGGACGCAGAGGAAGAATTAGGGGTCAAGGCAATGCTGCAGCACCAAATCAAATTCCTGCAGCCGCAGAAGCAGTAATAGAAATTTAGCAGCAGCCGGACTTGGCTGAATTATATAAGAAATTTGAAAAGCTTGGTGGAAAACCATTTATTGGCAAAGAGTCAATTATTGACGCTCAAGCTTGGGTAAGATCGTGTGAAAAGATTTTTAAAGGGCTAAAATTGCAGGATGAGCAAAAAAGACTTATAGCTTCTTGGCAACTCCAAGGAGAAGCTTCAGCTTGGTGGGAAACCATCATTGTAGATGAACCCGAGGAAGAATTTACTTGGGATCGTTTTAAAGAAGTGTTTGAGAAACGTTACATGCCATCGGCGGGAGTTTCTAGAATGTATCAGGAATTTCTGGATTTGAAATAAGGAAGTTTGTCGTTTGAAGAATACTTGAATAAATTCAGTGAACTATCTCGGTTTGGCCCGGAATTGCTAAATACACCTCTGAAGAAAAACGAAAGGTTTATCCGGGGAATGAACCAGAAATATCATGGAAGAATGACAGGTCATGTTAAAGAATCTTTCTCAGATTTAGTAGATATGGGTTACAGGTACGCTACTCTTGATATACAAGAAGCAACTATGGAGAAAGGTAATTCAGGTAGTCAGAATTATAAAAAGTGAAAATTCGGAGGCAAGAAACCTTGGCAAGGCAATGAGAAGAAGAGGAACACTCAAGGAAGAGCAACAGAAAATGTCACTTGTTACAACTGCAAAGAGAAAGGCCACTATTCAAATGACTGCCCAAAATCGAAGAAACCAGCTAGAGAATGTTACAATTGTCATAAACCGGGACATTTAGTTAAAGATTGCCCAGTGATGAAGCCAGCGCAGGTGGCAAAAGTTTACACGATAAAGGAGGACCCCTCATCTTCAAAAGCTGACAAAGGGAAAGGTGTTTTGGAAGGTAACCTTACTATTAATAATAGAACTGTTAGAGTTTTATTTGATACAGGAGCTTCACATAGCTTTATCTCCCAACAAACCGTAAATGAATTAGGACTTGAAACTAAATTTGCTGACGATCTTATTTGCGTGAAAAATCCGGTTGGAGGTCCCGCAAATCTTAGTTCATATTGTAAGAGAGTTCCTATTTCATATGCTAGCTATAAATTTCCTATCAAACTTTATGTCCTCGAATTTGATGAATTTGAAATCTTACTCGGTATGAACTGGTTAACGAGATACGATGCTAGATTGGAGTGTAGTAATCGGACAGTTTTAATCAAAACAAGTTTTGGAAATTTTATTGAAATCTCTTGTGAGAATCCAAGTCCAAGGAGCGACAGATTGATGTATACTTTGGGAAATCTTGAACCCACTTTGCAGTCTATACCTGTTGTTCGGGATTTTTCCGACGTATTCGAAGAAGTGAAATCTTTACCTCCTCATCGAGAAATAGAATTCCGAATCGATCTTGTACCTAATACTCGTCCTGTTGTTCACGCAAGTCGCAGGATGGCACCTAGGGAAAAGATTGAATTGGTTCATCAAACTAATGAGCTACTAGCAAAAGGATTAATTCGACCCAGTGTTTCTGAATGGGGTTCAGCCGTCGTATTTGTTGCTAAATCAGACGGATCCTTGAGATTGTGTGTAGATTACCGCGATCTAAATAAACAAACTCTCAAGAATAACTTTCCACTGCCCAGGATTGATGATTTATTTGATCAGTTGCACGGCGCTCGTTTCTTTTCAAAAATGGATCTAGCCCAAGGATTCCATCAATTACGAATCGCCGAAGATTGTGTACATCTGACTGCTTTCCGAGGTCCTAATATGTTCTATGAATGGTTGGTTATGCCTTTCGGGCTAACCAATGCTCCAGCATACTTCGTAGATCTCATGACTCGTGTGTTTCGGGAAGTTCTGAATAAATTTGCGCTAGTATTCATTGATGACATCTTAATTTTCTCCAAAACTGAAGATGAGCATGCCGAGCATCTTAGAATTGTCTTAGAAATTTTAAGGAGAAATGTTCTATATGCAAAATTTTCCAAATGCCATTTCTGGGTCAATGAAGTCAAATTCCTTGGCCATATTGTTAATGAAGAAGGAATTTCAGTAGATCCTAGCAAAATTTCCGCTATTCTTGATTGGAAACAACCCACTACTCCAAGAGAAGTTCGAAGCTTTTTGGGTTTAGCAGGCTATTACCGGAAATTCGTTCAAGATTTTTCTAAGTTGGCTAGTCCGCTGACTAAGTTAACAATGAAAAATGCAAAGTTCATTTGGACTTCAAAATGTGAAGAAGTTTTTCAAGAGTTGAAAAAGAGATTGATCACTGCTCCTGTTCTCACTATTGTTAACGGGAACCGAGGCTTATCTGTCTATACTGATGCATGTGGTGAAGGGGTAGGTGCAGTATTAATGCAAAATGGAAAGGTAATTGCCTACGCAGGGAGAGAATTACGTCCGCATGAGAAGAACTACCCAACGCACGATTTGGAACTTTTGGCTGTTGTTTTCGCTTTGAAAATATGGCGACACTATCTCCTGGGTAAGAAACTTTTCAGCTTTCTTAATAATTTGCGAAATTAACTAAAGAAATATACTTAATAAACTCTCGTTGTTTTAGGTGAAAAATTCGAATTATTCACCGATCATAAAAACTTGAAATATCTTTTCACCCAGAAGGATCTGAATCTGCGACAACAACGTTGGTTGGAATTTCTAGCATCTTATGACTTAGATATTCTGTATACGCCCGGAAAGGCCAATGTAGTT
Source organism: Allium cepa (assembly GCA_030765085.1). Classification (NCBI taxonomy): domain Eukaryota; kingdom Viridiplantae; phylum Streptophyta; class Magnoliopsida; order Asparagales; family Amaryllidaceae; genus Allium; species Allium cepa. Next base: position 448,350,168 of record CM060937.1, on the reverse strand, counting down.
GCAGACGCTTTGAGCAGAAGTTATGCTGTTCTTGCTTATCTTGTTATCACTCCTACTCTTCTCAAAAGGATTGCAAGACGGCAGAAAGAAGATGAGTTTCTTCGAGGAATCCATAAAAGAATATGCCAGGGTGAAGGCACTAGTTTCGAGATGGATAATAGAGGAGTAATAAGATTAAAAGGCAGGATTTGTGTCCCTGACATTCCAGAATTGAACGAGAAGTATTGGACGAATGCCACAAGTCCAAATTCAGCATCCATCCGGGAGTCAACAAAATGTATCGAGATGTTAAAAGAACATTCTGGTGGAAAACGATGAAGAGAGACATATCTATTTATGTGAGTCGTTGTGCTACTTGTCAGCAGATCAAGAGCGACCAAAGGAAAGTGGCCGGTTTACTTCAACCTTTGGAAGTACCGAAATGGAAGTGGGATCAGGTATCGATGGATTTCATTGATGGATTGCCTCGTACCAAGAAAGGCAATGAAGCGATTTGGGTTATTGTGGATCGTCTAACCAAAAATGCTCATTTCATTCCAGTTAAATCTACTCGGACTGCGGCAAGCTTGGCAGGTATTTATATAAAGGAAATTGTTCGCCTCCATGGTATTCCCAGTAGTATAGTGAGTGATCGTGACCCGATCTTCACTAGTTGATTTTGGGAAGCATTTCAGGACGCATTGGGAACGAAATTAAATTTCAGTACTGCTTATCATCCGCAATCTGATGGACAGACTGAGAGAGTTAATCGAATTTTAGAAGACCTACTGCATGCTTGTGTTCATGATTTTGGTGGTTCTTGGGAGGACCATTTGCATCTGGTTGAATTCTCTTATAATAACAGTTATCAGGCCAGTTTAGAAATGGCTCCTTTTGAAGCTTTATATGGTCGTCCGTGTCGATCACCTACATGCTGGATCGAATCAGGTGATAGACTTGTTCTTGGACCAGATATGATAAAAGAAGCCACTGAGAAGGTAAATTTTATTCGAAAGAAGTTATTAACTGCCCAAAGCCGTCAGAAGAGCTACTATGACCGTCGAAGGAGAAATTTGGAATTTCAAGTTGGAGATTCTGTATTTCTAAAAGTATCTCCGATGCGGGTTGTATTGAGATTCGGGAAAACTGGAAAGTTGGCACCGCGATATATTGGTCCTTTTCCTATTCTGGAAAGGATTGGTTCTCTAGCATATAGAGTGCAGTTACCCAGCTGGTTGTCTGGCGTACATGATGTGTTCCATATTTCTAATCTTAGGAAATATGTGCACGATCCAGATGATATTATTGAAGAAGCTGCTCAGCAGGATCTAGAAATCACTCCCAACTTGGCAGTTAGAAGGGAACTGATGAAAATAATTGATCGTGATGAGAAGCGATTGAGGAACAAAATTGTGAAATTGGTCAAAGTTAAATGGAGTGGCGATCCAAAGGACTGTACTTGGGAGACTGAAGAGAATATGAAGAAGTCATATCCCAAATGCAGAATTGACATCTCGACTTAAAACTGTAAGTCACTTCCTTGTTTCTGAATTCGTATATTATTGTTTAAGTTTCTCTCTCTTTCAATTTCGAGGACGAAATTTTCTTAAGGAGGGGATATTGTAACATCCCGAAATTTTTGAAATTTAAAATTTGATAAATTGTTTGAACTTTGGGATCTAACTAGTAAAATTCAATCTAAATTTAATATTGTTGATATTAATATTACACATTAATATAGAATTAAATAAAAAAGAGATATTGATAGATGATCTTTTAACGGAATTTAAAATTTGTTAAAGTAAGTTATGATGAAATTATAAAATTTAAATAACATAATCATAATCTAAACAAACAAACAAATAAATAAACAAATAGTTAAATAAAAGATCAAACAAATAAATAAACAAATAGTCAAATAAAAGATCAAACAAATGAACAAATAAGTAAACAAATAGTTGAACCAAAGAACAAACAATGAACAAAAGAATAAACTAACAAACAAATGAACAGCAAAAAAAAAAAAAAAAAAAACAAACAAATAGTTAAACAAAAGAACAAACAAATGAACAAAAGAATAAACAAATAAATAAATGAACAAATAAACAAACAAGATAACAAAACAGTAAGAAGAAAAAAAATAATATAAACTGTAAAAAGAAAATAAAACAAACTCTTACATTAGCAAAATAAACAAGACAGCATGCTGAAAATATACAAGCATGAAACACTACATACTTTCATTAAATGCAAGCATCTACAAAGAACATACCTGCATTCAATGCTTTACTTCCAGCATGGTTATCCTGTACTTGTTTTAATAAACTTCAGTAAGAAAAAATCTGTTATAAAGAAACATCAATTGCCTTAGTTATTTCATTCAACAAACTTCTGCAAACCTGAAAAAGAAAACATCATATTTCATAAATTCAAAAGCATTCAGGTGATCAAAACAGAAAGTAAAAAGAAGTTAAAAACCAAACCAGAGAAGAAGAAGCAAACTGCAGTTAAAAAGAAACAAAAATAGTTTCTGTTTCAAAACAAACAAGTGAGTAAACCCCTGTTTCTTTTAATTTTTCTTTGTTGCTGTGTATGCTTGGACCCTGTAGTGAAGTTAGTCCTTGGTTTGCTCACAAAAACATTGAGTGAATGATGAATGTAGGATTGTGCATGTTGATTTTACAAATTTCATTCTCTGTTTTAGTTTCAGGAAAACAAAAATGAAAACCTGATTTTGTATGCTCTGCAAAACATCTGCAAACTTCTGCAAATCTGTTATAAAGAAACCATAGTGCTTTCTGTTTCAAAAAAAAAAAAAAACAGGTGAGTAAACCTATATTTATTTGAAATATAAATACTTAATCCATGAATTTATGTTTTGTTGTATATAAACAAAAAAATATTGTTCTGCATATTGTTCTGTGTTTTTGGAAAAAAAACAGGTGAGCTCTGTTCTTTAAATGATCATATCTCAGGAGCTAGTTAAATAAATTAAAAAAAAAAGATTCAAAGGAACTTCATTTAACATTTTTAACTTAGGATACTTAAAACAAAATAGGTGGTGTATACTTGACTTACAGTTTAAACTTTTGTTTAAGCTTGAAATCAAAACTTTTGACTCTGTAACATGAATATTACAGTAAAAACAAGATTTTAAGGTAAATTCAAACATTTTAAATCATTGAATTGATATTATAATTTGAACGAACATATGAAAATAGGATTTTTAAAACAGAAATGAAGATTTTTACTTGGGTATCTTAGGAGCAGTTTGTATTTTAGCAAATGTTGCTTTTAAATCAATTCCTGTAAATTAAAAGATTTTTGAATGTTGAGATTTCGTGTGGAGCTAGTTTAATACTCAAGAATGTTGGGAAAAATACAAATTAATTTTTCTATTGTGTGAATTGGGAGTTTGAGATCAAACTAGGGTTTTAGTCTCGAAATGTATACGGTCTGGAAACGCGATGTGTACGCCACCTCTGACGCATCGAGTTAGGGGATTTTGAGTGGAATGATGGCATGAGGCGTGGACGTGATGGTGACGAAGTTTGAGCTGCTCCGATGGTTGGAGCAACGAGGGTGAAGCGAATTTGTTGGTGAGGATGGGTTCGAGTTTCGAGCTGGAAGCTCGATTTCGTTGTGGGGTCGTTAACATTAAATTGATCATCGTTTTTGAATAGGGGGATGAAGTGCGATTTGTAGATGGTCACGATGGCCATCAGAGTGATCGCGAACCACCGTGCACGTGCACGGTGGTGGTGATGTATCAGAAGAAAAAAAACAGGAAGAAGAAGAGGGACTAGCGAATGAACCTGGGAAGAGCTCGAGGGGATGCTCGAGTCGAAATGAAATTGCTTCGGGTTATAGCACGCGAGCAAGAAAAGTTTTCTTACCTGATGCTTGCGTTCGAAAATCTCAATCAAACTTGCTGAAAAAAAAAAACAAACAAAAGAAAAACAGAGGGGAGAAGAAAGGGGGATGGGGTTTGGGTTACGGCCCAAATGGTTTAGGCAGTGATTTATTTTTGTTGTGGGTGGGTCACTTCGAAAATGGGCTGAGCCCAAGCAAATTCTCAGGTTGAAAATGTTAATATGTTTGCAGAGTAATCAATATGAATTTTGTTAAGTTAAAATTTATCATAAGTTAGATTATTTAATATAAAAAAAATTATTATTATACCTTAAACAAATTTAATTTAAAGATATAAATTGAAGCTAATTTACCTTAAAATTTCAAATGCAAAATAAATTGATTTTGAAAATATAAAGAAGATTTAAGATGATAATTAAGGTAAATGATTATTTTTATTAATTTGAAAGGAAATTACGAATGATGTTCAATTTGTAATTAAAATGGATTTAATAAACCATTAGGTACTTAAATAAATTTATAATTAAGAATTTATTGATTAGATAAATTAAGTTAACTAATTTAATTGGCAGTTTATTAAAATAATTAATTAAATAAATCAAGCTGATTAAGATTAATTAAATTGTCATTAAGAAAAATAAATCATTGATTGAAAAATCAATAAAATAATTATTTGGTTAATTTATCTCATTCGTTTTGATTGATAAATAATATAATTAACTATTGTTGTTAACTTATATTGATATCTCTATTCTGTTTGTGATTCTGTATGATGTAATTGCCATGTTATTGCACTGTGATTATGATTCGTTCTGTATTGATGTGAAAACCCTGCTGTCTGTAAACCGACATTTAAACTTCGATGCGACAGGGAATCGGATTTCAGTTGGTTATCCGAAACCCACATCGGACCTGTTAATATTTGTGAATGACATCCACATGTTTTAAAACTTGACACCCACTATTCGAATTAACCGGGAAAGGACCTTTGTGTCATATAACCCATTTCGAATATGTAATTTGACGTTATGGATAGCAATTGAAGACCGGTGTTGAAGACCGGGTATTTGCGAGAGCGATAGGATGATCTGTCGATTGACTCTGCACCGAGTTGCTCCGGTATAGAGTTCTCCATATGTGATGGGGAATCCGATCAGGATTGTGGATATCCGGATTGCAAGGACTTCTTTGGAAGTGCCTTCGGTTCTGTTCGAACCCGGAACAGACTTGTATGGATAGTATGTCTGACATTACAAATTGAGATATAAAGCCGATTTCTTTCAAATGTATTTCTGTTGGTGGCGGAGAATTTATTCTTTTAGCTTAACACCCTTCTCTGAGACGTACGAGCTCAGAGGTTATATAGTTGAAGTTATCAGCGATATATTCCCAATTTGGTAATGTGACATGCTGAGTGTTGCTGTAAATGATCATTGTGTTGATTATTGTGATAGGATCGTTTATTTGATCGTCTATCTTAGTGATCATTGTGTTGATCATTTGTTGACCCAAAGCATGGCTTTTGTATAAAGTGTGTTTTTGGGGACGTGACTTCGTCGGACCTCACACCTCGAAATGGTCGAAACAGGAAAGATGCGGCAAGGTTATTGGGGGTAGCACCCCTTAGGGTATGTACATTTCCTTCTGGATAGAAGTGGTATCATGGTATGGAGCCCAGATACTTAACTTATGTTGATATCGCAGATATATATATATATGATTTTGTGATTTGTTGCTGGGGCCCCGGTTAAAGGTTGGTTACGACCGAGAGATGGCATATTCGTGTCAGTAGTTACCCAGTTAGGGGTAACCCGGCCTTGTGTTGGCAGAGATCCGGTTCGGTTCTCGGGGGCGTCCTTCCAGAGGCGTTCTCATGTGGCAATGGGAAGTTCCTTGGCCTGACCATTTGTTGGAAATCCAATTCCAAATACGAAACCCTGTACGGTTTTAGTTGTAGAACCTGCCATTTACTCATGGTGGTCACCACTGTTTAGATGGTAGCTATAGTAGGCATAGTTCGAAATGTCTATGCTGGCTAAGATTAATATTCTACTTTCGAAATGATTTACTTCACTATGCACTAGTGATAATATCAAAGAATTTCTTTTCTCGTATCAAGCATATTTAACTATCATAAGAAGAAATCTCCTCCAATTCTGCGTTTGCATTGTGTGTGTGGCGGGAGGTCTTATGGTAGTTCCATTTTCAAAAGCATTCCGAAAATTCTTTTATAAATCTTGTTATTTAAATACAACTGTTTTGTTTACTCATACCAGTCCCATGACTGATCCGGAGTTTATTGTTTTCTTTCCTAAACTCTGGGTGCCCATTATTTCCACACGGGGAGCCTAGTAACAGGTTTAGGTTATTTTGGAGTAGCAGTATTTTGGAGCTCTTATCTTGGAGATATATTAGGAGCTTTTGGAGATTGCAGGTGTTAGCTTTTGGGAGTTCGTTAGCATCTCTCTCATTTGAGAACTTTTGGATATATGTTCACTGTTGTATTATCATGATGTTGTATTTAGAGATCGTGGTATATGTATTTATGTACTCTGTTGCAGTATGGATATTATGTTGATGTTGTAACAGTGATATTATTTATGATATTGATTCTGTTCCGCTGTTTTATATTCATCTAATTGTTGTTATAAGCTCCGGCGATGCGAATTTGATGTCGTTTATTGGACATCGAGTTTGGGTCGTCACATTTTCCTTTTCGGGGACGAAAAATTTTGAGTGGGGAAGAATGTAATGATCCATAATTTTCGATAATTAAAAATGTTAATTTAATTAGAAATTGTGAATAAATATTGGAAGATATTAAAATTTTGCAATTTATTTAACGAAATAATAACTAAAGTGAAACGCAACAATGTTATTTATAGTTAATTATTTACAACTTGAATGGAATTCCAATTAGTTGAAATAAGGTAAACGTATACTTAGTAATAAATTTAATATAAGAAAACAAACGTAAATATTGAATTAATTAATGAATTAATAATAATAAATAGAAATTGAACAAAATTAATGTTCTGTAAGTAATTATAATATTGTTTGGAAATGATAACTTATAAAAGTATGATTAAAAGTTAGTGGCGACAATTATTATAAGTTGCTCATATACTTTAATCCATTAAATTGAATTGAAATCAATTGCAATAAATCTAAATAAAATATTACGTCAATTGAAAAAAGATGAAATTTGAGAACAGTAATGTAATAGATCATAAATCTAAGGTTAATTTCATCCATTTGGCAATAATGAATTGAATAATAGAATGAAAAGTAAATTAAATGGAATTATTGGAAATTAAATTTATAGTTTGTGAATTTAATGAATTGAGGTTAACAGTGAAATTGATAAATTAATCAACTCTAAATTGACATCTAAATTTGTTTAAATCAGTGTAAATGATTAAGAAATTTAAAAATGATAAAATTTGTCAACTAGAATTGAAATTGAAGAAGTGATTAATTAATTTAATATTAAATTATATAATTAACTAGAAAATAGCCATTTTGGCCACTGACTCGAATTTTGACGAAACCAGTTTCATCGAATCCGTAACAGTGGATTATTATAGGATTTCAAGTTGCGTAATGATCGGACTTATCTTTTGATCGTATGGACTCGAAACGCCTAGAAATCAATTGAATTGAAATTAATTTGAAATAACTTGATTTTAGCATAATTGTTCATACGATGGAATCTTGTCCTGAGACCTATTCCATTGATTTTAAAATATTTTAAAACATCTATTTTGATACATAGGTTGACCCATTTCCGTTTCGAAGTCGAAATGGGCTTTTTGGTCAATTATCGTTCAATCAAATCATATCCACTCGTCTTTATTTCTGACATACTTATATATACACCTCGTTATAAACCATAGCCGCTCCTTCTTCTCATTTTTCTGTACGTACAATTCTTTCTGTTGCTCCTCTTTCTTAATGGTATACAAATCCAAAATTCCGACTGCAATTTCAAACAAATTTCAAAGCCAAAAATTCAAACTCCATTAACTATATCGAATTATATATGGATTTGAAGCTCTCGACGAGCGAAAGTCTGTTCTATGATTCGTTTTTTGATTTGGGTTTCTGTGTGGCAGAAAAATGGTGATTTATTCTCGGCCGTTCATCGCGCGTTGATCAACGATTATGGATCGTCGAATCGGGGTTCCATCGTGTAGAGGAGACCGAGCATGGCTCATCGAAGTAGTTAGTTTTGCTGGTCATCGGTCGGATCGACGACGAAAATGGGTTAGGGTTTTGAGTTTTATTGGCGGCCGAAGCTTCTGTACGTCGATTGGTGGTAAGGTAGGCATTGGGGTTGGCCTAGGAGGTTGGGGAGGAGGAGGCGACTCGGTCTGGTCGTCGTGGCTTGGTGCGATCGACTATGGTGTGGCGATTTTGAATGAGGAGATGGCAAATCGAGGTCAGTTGTTCAAACGATGGTGTTGACCTAGGTGACGTGTTTTTTTGTTTATTTAATTATTATATTTAATTTTTTTTCATATCGTTCTAGTCTCAATAAATTTCGCATACGAGGTCTGATTTAGGCGCAACTTCTTTTGTTAGGATCGTTTTGAATTTCCAGATATTCTGGCGCTAGTTCGAACAAATTTGGAGACTTTTGAATTTTGGGTTTAAATTGGATTTTAAATTCAATTTAAATTCAAAAGGTGAGTGTTTTAACCCACTCACAACTTCCAACATTTCTTATGTTTGTTAAATTGATTTATGATGTGATTAAAAATTTATTTATGACTGTTTGGCATATTTTAAATCATCATATCAGTTTATTTGAATCTATTTGGATAAAATAGTTATTTAATTGATTATTGAATATAAACTGCCAGTAAATACGTGTTATTTATTATCTGTTCTATATTGATGTTATTGATTGAATTGGATGATGATTGTGATAGATGATTGATGATTGATATTGGATGAATGGATGTTGTAATTTATATTGTTATAAACCGCAAATTGTTACGGACTTTTATTTCATTCGAGATTGCGGTTTGAAATGATATATAACCATATTTATATTTTAAATTACGGATTGAAATGATAAATATCCGTATCACTTGACCATAGGACAGAAAATTATATACAAACACCGTGGTCTATATATAAAAGTATTTTGAAATGATTCCTATAGTTTTGTAAAGAAATATATGGTTTTAGTTAAGTAATGATTTTAGATATTACATAATTTTTATTTTATCCTTGATTTTAAGCTATGTATAAATTGGTTTTAATATAGAATAAGTTTAACAATAAATTTTTATTTTTGTAGATAATTTGGTTAAGTATTTAAATTATATTTTAATATAGAGTTTATATTGATTTAAATAAATTAAGGTTGGAAGATAAATTGGAAATTTATTTGAAATTGATTTTATTTAAGAATTAAACTCGAATAAGTTTGATGTGTAATTTATTAAATTGGAAATTTCAAAAGGTATGATTTTTATAACTTGATTGTGGGTTAAGGTGAATTAAAGGAGCATTTCAAGTATAAATAAATTGAAAGAAATATTTAGTTATTTGTAATTTGGGATTTATTTAAAAGATAATGGATTTATTAAGTAAAATATTTCAAAGCTAAATAATAGAAAATTGATTTTGATATATATATATATATATATGAAATTACCAAACTTAGTTTTGAAATTATTGAATACTTAAAGTTTGAAATATATTGAATTTGGTTTATTCTGTGGATTAAACTGTTTTGAAATCGATATAATTTGGAATAGTTTATTTGGAAACTAAATTGAATTGAAATTTATGATTTGGGATTTGGTCAAATTTAAAATTTAGAAATTCGAGTTGTTTTGGAATAAATTTGTGAAATTGAAGAAGCTATTTTATTATATAAAGTATTTTAATACTTAAACCATTAAGTGGTGGAAGTTATTTTTCAAAGTTACGAGTTTCAAAGTATTATGATTTGAAAGTGTTATATTTCAAGTGTTTTGACTTTGAAGTGTTATAACGTTGAAAGTGCTATGATTTTTGGAAAGGATATATTTGAAACAATAACGATATTATATTGATTTGGGTTTTAATAAAATGATATCATATTGGTTTGGTTTTTGAAATGGAAATGATATCGTATTTATATGGTTTTGAAAAGGATATTATATTCTGGTTTTGAAGTATAATTTATTTTGAAATGACCGCGGTGTTATAATAACTTTTGGTTGTTAAAGAGACCGGGATCGGAAGTTGTCGTACTCTCTGCCAACTCCGAAAACCACTTTAACAACCATGTATGCAGTAGAGATTCTAGAATGAAGTAAGATAGTGGCGGCGTTCCCTTGAGGTATATACGTGGACCCGACTCCCGTGAGTTTGCATAAGGTGGCTAAAACAGGAGCGCTTACGGGCGAATGAGGTAGCCCCTCTTATCGGACACACTTCTTCGATACCATTCTATTACTTTGTGATTGATTGGGGGCCTTTTGATTTTTTTAGAGGTGTGGCTCGTGGTGGGCAGTAGCTGCGCGCTATGCGTCACCATCAGCCCCGATGCGTAATTGGTATATCTACCTTCGCATTGTCTAGTTGTGCCGTGTCACGTACCCTAGAGCGCCTTGTACGAGTTTGGTTTTCTCCCATAGCCCGTGGAATATTTAGGGTAGTCTTCTGATTTGGAGATGAGCTGATAATGGGGTAACTACTTAACGCTATTTAAAAGTAAGTTTATTTCATTATAAACATTATTATAATAGCGAAATATTACTACATAGTAAATTGTTTAACGAATCCTTAGGTGATGTGAATCCCCAGCATCTCTTAAGTTAATGCGCTCACGTTAGACACTGGATAGGAGTTGTCAAATCCTGTAAACATCTCTGACGCCGTTCCACTCATATTTATTCTATTGATTTAACTCACATAAGATCTTTTAGTTCTGACTCGAGTGTTTGTCTTTTCAATTCGCTCGAGTCAGCCTGAGCATTTTAGGATTTGAAGACCTTACCTTTGGAGGACGAAGATGAATATTGCATTACTATTATTTACTATATTGTTCCTCTACGTCACATTGTTCTACTACATTGTTATTTATTATTCTTTAGTATGTGTAACTCTGATTTTATGTTGTATAAGTATAATCAAATGTTTTGTAAAACAGCTTCATGAACTGTTTATTTAATTATTATATTTTGTCGTTCCTGTGATGTCCCGGAAAATTTGGGCAATATTTATTTAATAATTTCATTAATAATTACTTTAAACATTGAAATATTGATTTAAAATTTAGGCAATATTTATTTAATAATTTCATTAATAATTACTTTAAACATTGAAATATTGATTTAATAATTTAATTCAAACAGAAATTCTCTTTTGAAAATTAATAATTATTTTGCTTAATAAATGAAATTCTTTTCAAAAGTAATAAATATTTAAGTAATAAATTTATCTTTATAAATTGATTTAAAAATCCTCTATTTACAATGTATAAATGTTTGTACATTGTAAGTAGAGGATTTGGTTTTAATTTTAATTTATATTAAATAAAGGATATTTCTAATTATTATATAAATGTATAATTTGTAAATTGATTTAATTGATTTAAATTAGTATTGTAAACTTTTCAAAGGGTTTGTTTTAAAAATCTTTCTTATATCTTTATAGAAAAGTAAGTAAGTATTTATTTTGTTTATAAAAATAAATATAGTTTAAATTTTGTTTTATAATAAAAGTTTATTTTGTTTTATTTTTAAAATTTTTTTTCTTTGAAATAAGATTTAATTCATTCTTGATAAAGAATAATATTTAGTTTGAAACCTTTTGAAATAAAATGAATTCAACACTTCTTTTCTTCTTAAAATCTTTTCTTTTGAAATATAGTTTCATAAAGAATATTATTTTGAAAAATAATTAAACAAACATTTAAAATGTATAATTTTAGAAAGAAGTTTATAAGTAGACATGTAATTATTTTCAAGGCTAATGATAATAAAACATTTGAAACATGCTAAAACAAATTAGTAATGGTTTAAGATAAATTTAAATACATTTACAAATTTAGAATTGCTTTTATATTAGTAATGTACATGTGTTAAAATCTTAAAACATAAAGCGAACACTTCTAAAAATTTAACATAATAAGTTAACAAGTGGCAAGCTAATTCATTTTTGAAATTTAATTTTATTGACAATAAAACATAACAAATGCATTTGTTAAAAACACTTTCTCTTCAAATTGAAAAATCTGAAAACCAGATTTGTAAAAAAAAAGAATTTCAAAACCCAAACAAATGCATGTTAAAATTTCTGCAAACAAACTTCAATATAAAATCTGCAAAATCAATTTCTACAAAGCAACTACAAATCTGCATGCAATATTTCAACTTCTAGATGGAGTTCAACCTCAATTTGAATCTAAGCAAAGAAGTTTTGGGTCTGCATGCAATCTTCATCAACCAGAAGAGCAATTTCAGTAATCAAAATGCAAGCCAGGTTCAACATGCAGTATCAAACAGGGACCTGGAATTTGTGATGCATCTTTGGAAAATGAATCTGCATCTAATTTGATCTCTGCATCTTCATTAAAAAAGTGAGTAAGCTTCTTTTATTTTAAAAACAGTTTTCTTAAAAAATCAAACCAAACTTAATTTACAGAACTCAGGCTATAATTTACAGAATTCAAAATCTGTTTAGACAAACTGTTCTGTTTCCTGTTTTAAAAAAAAAATCAAATGAGTAACTTTACCATGCAAAATGCCCATGATATCTGTGCATATGAATTAGTAGAAATAGTATGTTGTTATGGTTGCATATTGATGACTGTTCTGTGTGAACATGTATGAACATGTTTGTATATTGCTGATTGATTGAAATTGCAAATCTAATTAGTTTGTAACTAAACTTTCTTGATAGAAATTCTTTACCACTAGAATTGATTTCAGTTAGCAATTTTTGTGTAAGCAAAATATGATTGTTTGGTACAATTTAGATTTATAAATTTTAAGTTAGTTTAATAAAACTGTTGCCTCTGTAAACTACAAGAATCAGTTATCATTGAAATAAAAACAAATACCAAACATATTAAATCAATGAAACAGTTTTGTAACTGGAATGCATGTTTGAAAACATGAATTTAAAAACAAATTTCACATTTTTAAAATGATTGTGGAGTTAGCATTCTGTGTTGAACAGAATTGGACTTTTTTGGGGTTTGTTTGATTTTCTAGTGAATTATGGAGGCTGTGGGTCTTTTTGGAGGTGGATTACAGATGGGGTGGTAGGGGAAAATTGTCAGAAGTTTGTTTCAATGGTGGTGGTGATTGATATTGGGTATTTCAGGTTTTAACCCTAGTTTTGGGTGGTCGAAGTTTTGTGGCCTCACGTACTCTCTGATGCACCGAGTGATGTAAGGTTTTGGGGATTGGAAGAGGGGTTGTAGATGGTGCGATGGCCGGAATCATAGGTAATCAGATGGTCGGAATGGGTCGTCGGGATGGTTGACAGGTTTGGGTAGTCTAAGTGCTGTAGTGTTTCAGGTTGGCTTGTTCAACTGAATTTTTAATTTGGTACTACAGTGGGATTTCTGTGGGTTGTGATCAAGATTGGGTGGTTGGCGACTTGTTGGAGTTGGCTATGGTGGATGGAGATGGTCGGAGTGACGGTGCATATGCATCGTGCACATAAATTTTCCGATGGACTTCTGATGTATGCAGGGTTTCTTGACTCGAAGCAATCCTCGGGAAAACTTAGCAGTGACTCGAAGTAAGTGATTGGAGAACTCGAAGTAAATAGATGGGTTCTCGGGTTAGTGTAAGTTGTAGATTGTGAAATCTGTAGTTTGTAGTTTTTAAATTTGAATGAAAAATCATATTTTTAAAGTTGAAACTTGATTTAAGTGTAACTTGAATCTGAATTTAAATGAAGTTTTGAATTCAAGGTTTTTAAAAATGAAAATTTTAAAATTTAAACAAGTTTTAAATTCAGTTTTAAATCAAGATTTAGAACAGTTTCAGGTTTATCCTTAAAACCAGATTTTTGATTCAAACAGTTTTTGTTAGTTTTTAAATTTTGATCAGATTTAAATGTTTTAAACAAGATTTAAATTGGTTTTGTAATCAAGTTAAAAAAGTTTTCAGATTTACTTTGAAAACCAGTTTGATTTCAAAACAGTTTGTAAATTTAAAAATAATAATAATAGGAATGAACATATTCAAATGTTTTAAAAATAGAATTTGATTTCAAATAAGATTTAAAACTTGAAATAATTTACTACCTTTAGTATTGAATTAAAATATGAAGTGTTAATTTTAATTTGAAGTTGAAATAATCAATTAATTTTCAAAGCTTAATTTATTTTAATCAAGTAATTTATTTTAAATCTTTCTTTATATTTAAGTAATGAATGTCCTTTAACATTCATTTTATTTTAAGAATTTTATTTATTTAAAATTTGGATCAATGTTTAAATAGTTAAACATTTTAAATATTAAATTTTTAAATGGAATTTGAATTTAAATTTAGAAATGTATTGTTTTAATACATTTTGAATATAAATGAGTCATTTGATAAGTGATTTATTATTTTGAAAATATTTAAGATAATTAAGGATTTACTTAATTATTTGATTTTAAATAATGGTTTAGATTAATTTATTAATTAGAAATGATTTATTAATAATTAATCTAATTCAAATTTTCTTAAGTATGTAATTATTGAAAATGTTGTTAATTAATAAAAATAATTATCTAAGGACACTTAAGTAATTAATTAATATAATTAATTTTTATATTTAACTAGATTAATTAATTGAATATACTTAATTGTAATTTGTTAAGTATAATTATTGTTAAAGTAATTAATGAATTAATTACTTATTGTAATTAATTTTGATGTGTGATTTAATTAAGTTAATTAATTTAGTTTAATTAATTTTAATAAATCATTTGATGATTTTAAAAGTGTAATTTCTAAATGTAATTAATGGAGCAGGATTACTTAGAGAAGTAATAATGATAATTACTGGAATGCAATTAGTAATTTGGATAATTACTTTTGGAATTAATTAAGGAATTAATAAATGATTAATTATTGGATAATTAATTTATTAATAAGTAATTAAAGATAGTTAATTACTAAATTGAATATTAATCAAGGTGATTAATAATTAGATTAATTACTAAATGTAATTAATTTTAATTAAACAATTTATTTAAATATTAGAGATCATTAATTATTATAATTAATGATGTAACTAAGGATTGTTTGATTAAGTTAATTTAAATTAAGTGATTAATTAATTGTAATTAATTAAGGATAAATATAATTAATTATAATTAATTAATAAATGAGTAATTAAATGCTAATTATTTATAAGTAAGGTTAATTAGTTTATGCAATTTATTAAAGACTAATTACTTATTGTAATTAGTGAATGATTAATCAAAAGTGCTTATTCAAGTTAAATACTTAGTGAATAATCAATTATCTGGGTTAATTAATTAATGAATATTAAGCAGGATTTATAGAAATGAGTAATTAATTTATTTTAAATTAATTGGAGATGGTTGTAATTAATTTAATTCATTTTAAATTAATTATAATTGATGGTTAATAAATCATTTCTTATGGATGTTATTGATTGAATGATTGTGATCTCAGTAATGAGATGAGTCGTATCTATATGATATGGATGATTGGTTTAAGTATGATGGTTTGTGATGGATTATTTGGTTGGATGATTTCCTGTTTGTGATAATGATACAGATTATCTGTTATGATATGAATGTGATTATCTATTGTTAGATGTAGTTTATCTATCTATGTGAATTAGATAATAATAAAATGAGTTAACTGTTTAAAACCCCTAAAGTACAACTTGGACATTAAGATGGCGTTTGGTTTCGATGAGACCGGGATCGGGTTTCCATATTTGGAATTTCGAAAACCACATCGATTCCAATTAAACGTTAGGTCGTTAATCTAAGTGGAGCAAGTGAAGACTCGAGGTGTAAGGGCTATACGTCAGTATAACTCTGTGGGTGATTCCATAATGAGTTGACGGAATAGTACTTATAGATTCGAGATGGTGGTTTAGAGTGCAAGGGCTATGGTCGTTGACTCTGAGGGTGGTTCCAATACGAGTGTAACGAGATAGTGCCTTCGGTTTCGTTCGAACCCGGAACGAACTTGTATGGATTAAATGCTTTTAGAACATCGTCAGGTGGACGATGAGCATTCTAAGATTGATGTGTCCTATAAAGGTAATCGTAACCTCAAGCCTCATCAACCGAGAATGGCTAAAACAGGGGATGTGCAGCAAAGCTTCGTGGGTAGCCCCCACTGGAGAGAAAGATTTACTACGGTCTAGAGGTCCCTTTATTTTTCGGCTGTGTGGCAGTTGGTGACGACCAATCTGCGGGGTGGTCTTGTTTGGAACTGTTCAGTAAGGAATGGTTCCGGCTTTGTGTTGCAGGGGAGCGGGCGTACTCCTTGGTACGGTGATCTAGGCCACGTAATGTGACGGGCGGTACCCCAGTAGCCCTTCCATTGATGGAAACCCATTCTTCCTACGTGACCCTACGGTTTTGACTGTATTACCCACTTTTGTGGCTAGTAGCTGGAATTTAATAGATGTAACAATTTCGGCTATTTCTTATTTACTTGAAAACCCTAGACACTATTATAATATCACTGGATTTCCTATCAAATGTTTTGGTTAGCGTAAGGTAAAAACTTTTCCATGTTTATGTGTGGAAAGTCTTACGTGATACCTTTGTTTCAAAGGATTTTCTAAAGTTAAGCAACTTTTATCCCCGTTTACTCACACCAGACCCCTGTCTGACCTGAGTGTTTATTTTCTGTTTTATTAAACTCTTGGGTACTCATATTACGTATGAGTAGTCAAGTGTTTTAGGATTGCTTTGACGAGTTCTGGAGGAGATAATGGAGCAGGAGGCTTCAATGTGTAGATATATATAGTTGTTCCGCTGTGTTTGTGTTGTGTCTGTTCTCTCTGATGTACTTAAATTGTAATTGCTTGACAGACGTTTATAACTGTCTAGTTTGTATTGTATTAGCTGTTTAACTCTGATGTATATGATACTATGTATAGTTTTATGTGATATAATATAATTTATTCGATTCCGCTGTGAGATTATGATGTTGTCTGTTTCTTCTTTCCTTTCTTTTCTCTTTTCTATCCCTTTCTTTCTTCTTAACGATGCGACTTCCTGGAGTTTGGAAGTTGGGTCGTCACATTGTGGTATCAGAGCTCTAGGTTGAGCGAATACCCACACTCTGGAGTGGTGTCCTTCTTGAGAGAGCGTATTTGTAATTTTTTATATATTTATTTATTTATTTCTACCTATTAGATTGGGTTACCTGTTCGGGTTTTCCAATATAAGTAATAAAGGTAGATAGGGTAGTAGTGTGTGTAACACAACTACCAATGGTTGGAGTTCGAGTGTTTGAAGTTGGAAGTGGTCTGCTAGGGCAGTGTTGGGCATCTTGAGTAGTTTTGCAGTTTGGTATAACGGATTTCACCAATCTCTAAAGGAAATATTTTCAAGATTCAAAGTTTATCTTTATATTGTAAGCTGGATTGCACTCGTGTGAGCTGATTTTATTGAATTTGGATTAATTGGGAGTGCTGAAGCCAGAGTTGGTATCTTGGTAACCTTAGGGAGGAGTTCTGTCTATATTTGAGTTTGAGACTCAGTTTGGAAGAGTGTTTTGAGCTTGGTTTGGAAGCGAGTTTCCTAAGAGATATTTGTCTTCTGAAGGCTCTATTGTGAAGAGGCTGGTGTAGCTTTGAGGTTCGATGAGCTTTTGGATAAGGAAAATTTGGCACCAGTAGCAGCAGTGAGTGGCATGTTTCTTCGATGATTCGGAAATCTCTGTGATTCTTCTGTCAGTAGTCCGAGCAGATGGTGGAGCTTGTCCATTTCTTCTGAAAGCTCAGTTGGGTGTGATGTTTGTGGTTAGAGGTAGACCACTGGTTCTTCTTTTGATTAGAAGGCTTTAGCTGTTCTGTTTGTTGAAGTGAGAACGATTTCTTGGGATCTGAACTAGGTGGAATCACAAAAGTGACTTGCGACGGTTCGGAAGTTCTCTAAGTGTTCTTTGTTTTGGATTGAAGCATCTCTAGAGGATGTTTGAGTTATCAAAGTGGTTTGGTATTTTCTAGATATCTTCGAAGGAGTTAAGATTTGCATCCACATCGAGAGTTGAGTTCTATTTCGACTTGATTCTTGGAGCTTTACCGGTGGTTCAACTTTGTAGGAGATTCTTTGAGAATGAGATCTGTTTAAGTTGGCAGGATTGATCGGATCTAGTTTTCTGGTTGAATTTTTGCTATGATGTTTGTGACTGAATTGGATAGGTCACTGAGATTTTATGGAATTTGATGAACAATATTCCGGGATAAGTTGATCAAGTTTTTACTTGTGTTCATCAATAGCATTCTTAAATCAGAGTTGCGCAGTGGAAGCATGGTAGCAGCTATTCCAGAATAGAAGCAACATCGATTTATTGAGAATTTGAGTTTTGTCTTGGATTAGAGGATTTCTACAGGAAATTCGTATTAGTCTGGAAGCTTGGATGTTTGTGCACCTGTTCTGTTTCAGAATAGAGTTGTATGTTTGGAGTCTGCTAATGATTGTGTAATAGAGTTTGTGTGGTAAATTTGATTGATCTAGAAGTTGAAGGTAGCCCAGCATCGACAGGAGAGATGTGTGGATAAGAGATTGGATCTTTCTGTCCTCTCTTAAGGATTAAGTGTTCGATCTACAGGATTGAATTGCCAGTTCGGATGACTGGAATTTGTTATGTTTTTCACGTATCTCTGAGGGAGTACATGTATGGTTTATCTCTGGTTTTAGACTCAGTAGTTCTGGGAGATTTGAAAGTTGATCAGGACTTGTCTGTGGTCCAGTTTCCTGTTTAGATTGGTAGATATAGATATATAGGAGCTCTAGATCTGAGTGGTGTAGCTAGTTTAGATTCTAAAGGGCGAGTGTCCCGGTGTTTGTACCTGGGAAACTCTATGAAATCTTATCCAGAATTTTGTCTGGATAATTAGAATCGTTTGTATGAATTGGTTGCTATGGTTGCTAGTATTTGGCTGATAGCATATGTTTTCTCTTCAAAATTTTAAAATCTGTATGGGATTATTAAATTACCTTTGCTTTTAAATTTCGGGGACAAAATTCTTTTAAGGGGGGAGGAATGTGATGTCCCGGAAAATTTGGACAATATTTATTTAATAATTTCATTAATAATTTGAAATATTGATTTAATAATTTAATTCAAATAGAAATTCTCTTTTGAAAATTAATAATTATTTGCTTAATAAATGATATTCTTTTCAAAAGTTAAAAATATTTAAGTAATAAATTTATCTTTCTAAACTGATTTAAAAATATTTTATTTATAATGTATAAATGTTTATACATTGTACATAGAGGATTCGGTTTTAATTTTAATTTATGTTAAATAAAGGATATTTTCTAATTATTATATAAATGTATAATTTGTAAATTGATCTAATTGATTTAAATTAGTATTGTAAACTTTTCAAAGGGTTTGTTTTAAAAATCTTTCTTATATCTTTATAGAAAAGTAAGTAAGTATTTATTTTGTTTATAAAAATAAATATAGTTTAAATTTTGTTTTATAATAAAAGTTTATTTTGTTTTATTTTAAAAATTGTTTTTCTTTGAAATAAGATTTAATTCATTCTTGATAAAGTATAATATTTAGTTTGAAACCTTTTGAAATAAAATGAATTCAACACTTCTTCTCTTCTTAAAATCTTTTCTTTTGAAATATAGTTTCATAAAGAATGTTATTTTGAAAAATAATTAAACAAACATTTAAAATGTATAATTTTAGAAAGAAGTTTATAAGTAGACACGTAATTATTTTCAAGGCTAAAGTTAATAAAACATTTGAAACATGCTAAAACAATTTAGTAATGGTTTAAGATAAATTTAAATACATTTACAAATTTAGAATTGCTTTTATATTAGTAATGTACATGTGTTAAAATCTTAAAACATAAAGCGAACACTTGTAAAAATTTAACATAATAAGTTAACAAGTGGCAAGCTAATTCATTTTTGAAATTTAATTTTATTGACAATAAAACATAACAAATGCATTTGTTAAAAACACTTTCTCTTCAAATTGAAAAATCTGAAAACCAGATTTGTAAAAAAAAAAAAGAATTTCAAAATCTAAACAAATGCATGTTAAAATTTCTGCAAACAAACTTCAATATAAAATCTGCAAAATCAATTTCTACAAAGCAACTACAAATCTGCATGCAATATTTCAACTTCTAGATGGAGTTCAACCTCAATTTGAATCTAAGCAAAGAAGTTTTGGGTCTGCATGCAATCTTCATCAACCAGAAGAGCAATTTCAGTAATCCAAATGCAAGCCAGGTTCAACATGCAGTTTCAAACAGGGACCTGGAATTTGTGATGCATCTCTGGAAAATGAATCTGCATCTAATTTGATCTCTGCATCTTCATTAAAAAAGTGAGTAAGCTTCTTTTATTTTAAAAACAGTTTTCTTAAAAAATCAAACCAAACTTAATTTACAGAACTCAGTCTATAATTTACAGAATTCAAAATCTGTTTAGACAAACTGTTCTGTTTCCTGTTTTAAAATAAAAAAATCAAATGAGTAACTTCACCATGCAAAATGCCTATGATATCTGTGCATATGAATTAGTAGAAATAATATGTTGTGATGGTTGCATATTGATGACTGTCTGTGTGAACATGTATGAACATGTTTGTATATTGCTGATTGATTGAAATTGCAAATCTAATTAGTTTGTAACTAAAATTTCTTGATAGAAATTCTTTACCACTAGAATTGATTTCAGTTAGCAATTTTTGTGTAAGCAAAATATGTTTGTTTGGTACAATTTAGATTTATAAATTTTAAGTTAGTTTAATAAAACTGATGCCTCTGTAAACTACAAGAATCAGTTATCATTGAAATAAAAACAAATACCAAACATATTAAATCAATGAAACAGTTTTGTAACTGGAATGCATGTTTGAAAACATGAATTTAAAAACAAATTTTACATTTTTAAAATGACTGTGGAGTTAGCAATTCTGTGTTGAACAGAATTGGACTTTTTGGGGTTTGTTTGATTTTCTAGTGAATTATGGAGGCTGTGGGTCTTTCTGGAGGTGGATTACAGATGGGGTGGTTGGGGAAAATTGTCAGAATTTTGTTTCAGTGGTGTTGGTGATTGATTTTTGGTATTTCAGGTTTTAACCCTAGTTTTGGGTGGTCGAAGTTTTGTGGCCTCACGTATTCTCTGATGCACCGAGTGATGTAAGGTTTTGGGGATTGGAAGAGGGGTTGTAGATGGTGCGATGGCCGGAATCATGGGTAATCAGATGGTCGGAATGGGTCGTCGGGATGGTTGACAGGTTTGGGTAGTCTAAGTGCTGCAGTGTTTCAGGTTGGCTTGTTCAACTGAATTTTTAATTTGGTACTACAGTGGGATTTCTGTGGGTCGTGATCAAGATTGGGGTGGTTGGCGACTTGTTGGAGTTGGCTATGGTGGATGGAGATGGTCGGAGTGACGGTGCATATGCACCGTGTACATAAATTTTTCGGTGGACTTCTGATGTATGCAGGGTTTCTTGACTCGAAGCAATCCTCGGGAAAACTTAGCAGTGACTCGAAGTAAGTGATTGGAGAACTCGAAGTAAATAGATGGGTTCTTGGGTTAGTGTAAGTTGCAGATTGTAAAATTTGTAGTTTGCAGTTTTTAAATTTGAATGAAAATCATATTTTTAAAGTTGAAACTTGATTCAAGTGTAACTTGAATCTGAATTTAAATAAAGTTTTGAATTCAAGGTTTTTAAAAATGAAAATTTTAAAATTTAAACAAGTTTTAAATTCAGTTTTAAATCAAGATTTAGAACAGTTTCAGGTTTATCCTTAAAACCAGATTTTTGATTCAAACAGTTTTTGTTAGTTTTTAAATTTTGATCAGATTTAAATGTTTTAAACAAGATTTAAATTGGTTTTGTAATCAAGTTAAAACAGTTTTCAGATTTACTTTGAAAACCAGTTTGATTTCAAAATAGTTTGTAAATTTAAAAAAAAATAGGAATGAACATATTCAAATGTTTTAAAAATAGAATTTGATTTCAAATAAGATTTAAAACTTGAAATAATTTACCTCCTTTAGTATTGAATTAAAATATGAAGTGTTAATTTTAATTTGAAGTTGAAATAATTAATTTATTTTCAAAGCTTAATTTATTTTAATCAAGTACTTTATTTTAAATCTTTCTTTATATTTAAGTAATGAATGTCCTTTAACATTCATTTTATTTTAAGAATTTTATTTATTTAAAATTTGGATCAATGTTTAAATAGTTAAACATTTTAAATATTAAATTTTTAAATGGAATTTGAATTTAAATTTAGAAATGTATCGTTTTAATACATTTTGAATATAAATGAGTTATTTGATAAGTGATTTAGTTATTTTGAAAATATTTAAGATAATTAAGGATTTACTTAATTATTTGATTTTAAAAAATGGTTTAGATTAATTTATTAATTAGAAATGATTTATTTATAATTAATCTAATTCAAATTTTCTTAAGTATGTAATTATTGAAAATGTTGTTAATTAATAAAAATAATTATCTAAGGATAATTAAGTAATTAATTAATGTAATTAATTTTGATATTTAACTAGATTAATTAATTGAATATACTTAATTGTAATTTGTTAAGTATAATTAATTGTTAAAGTAATTAATGAATTAATTACTTATTGTAAATTTTGATGTGTGATTTAATTAAGTTAATTAATTTAGTTTAATTAATTTTAATAAATCATTTGATGATTTTAAAAGAGTAATTACTAAATGTAATTAATGGAGCAGGATTACTTAGAGAAGTAATAATGATAAGTACTGGAATGTAATTAGTAATTTGGATAATTACTTTTGGAATTAATTAAGGAATTAATAAATGATTAATTATTGGATAATTAATTTATAAATAAGTAATTAAAGATAGTTAATTACTAAATTGAATATTAATCAAGGTGATTAATAATTAGATTAATTACTAAATGTAATTAATTTTAATTAAATAATTTATTTAAATATTAGAGATCATTAATTATTATAATTAATGATGTAATTAAGGATTGTTTGATTAAGTTAATTTAAATTAAGTGATTAATTAATTGTAATTAATTAAGGATAAATATAATGAATTATAATTAATTAATAAATGAGTAATTAAATGCTAATTATTTATGAGTAAGGTTAATTAATTTATGAAATTTATTAAAGACTAATTACTTATTGTAATTAGTGAATGATTAATCAAAAGTGCTTATTCAAGTTAAATACTTAGTGAATAATCAATTATCTGAGTTAATTAATTAATGAATATTAAGCAGGATTTATAGAAATGAGTAATTAATTTATTTTAAATTAATTAGAGATGGTTGTAATTAATTTAATTCATTTTAAATTAATTATAATTGATGGTTAATAAATCATTTCTTATGGATGTTATTGATTGAATGATTGTGATCTCAGTAATGAGATGAGTCGTATCTATATGATATGGATGATTGGTTTAAGTATGATGGTTTGTGATGGATTATTTGGTTGGATGATTTCCTGTTTGTGATAATGATACAGATTATCTGTTTATGATATGAATGTGATTATCTATTGTTAGATGTAGTTTATCTATCTATGTGAATTAGATAATAATAAAATGAGTTAATTGTTTAAAACCCCTAAAGTACAACTTGGACATTAAGATGGCGTTTGGTTTCGATGAGACCGGGATCGGGTTTCTATATTTGGAATTTCGAAAACCACATCGATTCCAATTAAAGGTTAGGTCGTTAATCCAAGTGGAGCAAGTGAAGACTCGAGGTGTAAGGGCTATACGTCAGTATAACTCTGTGGGTGGTTCCGTAATGAGTTGACGGAATAGTACTTATAGATTCGAGATGGTGGTTTAGAGTGCAAGGGCTATGGTCGTTGACTCTGAGGTTGATTCCAATAAGAGTGTAACGAGATAGTGCCTTCGGTTTCGTTCGAACCCGGAACGAACTTGTATGGATTGAATGCTTTCAGAACATCGTCAGATGGACGATGAGCATTCTAAGATTGATGTGCCCTATAAAGGTAATCGTAACCTCAAGCCTCATCAACCGGGAATGGCTAAAACAGGGGAGGTGCAGCAAAGCTTCGTGGGTAGCCCCCACTGGAGAGCAAGATTTACTCCTGTCTAGAGGTCCCTTTATATTTCGGCTGTGTGGCAGTTGGTGACGACCAATCCGCGGGGTGGTCTTGTTTGGAACTGTTCAGTAAGGAATGGTTCCGGCTTTGTGTTGCAGGGGAGCGGGCGTACTCCTCGGTACGGTGATCTAGGCCACGTACTGTGACGGGCGGTACCCCAGTAGCCCTTCCACTGATGGAAACCCATTCTTCCTACGTGACCTTACGGTTTTGATTGTATTACCCACTTTTGTGGCTAGTAGCTGGAATTTAATAGATGTAACAATTTTGGCTATTTCTTATTTACTTGAAAACCCTAGACACTATTATAATATCACTGGATTTCCTATCAAATGTTTTGGTTAGCGTAAGGTAAAAACTTTTCCATGTTTATGTGTGGAAAGTCTTACGTGATACCTTTGTTTCAAAGGATTTTCTAAAGTTAAGCAACTTTTATCCCCATTTACTCACACCAGACCCCTGTCTGACCTGAGTGTTTATTTTCTATTTTATTAAACTCTTGGGTACTCATATTACGTATGAGTAGTCAAGTGTTTCAGGATTGCTTTGACGAGTTCTGGAGGAGATAATGGAGCAGGAGGCTTCAGCGTGTAGATATATATAGTTGTTTCGCTGTGTTTGTATTGTGTCTTTTCTCTCTGATGTACTTGAATTGTAATTGCTAGACAGACGTTTATAACTGTCTAGTTTCTATTGTATTAGTTGTTTAACTCTGATGTATATGATACTATGTAAAGTTTTATGTGATATAATATAATTTATTCGATTCCACTGTGAGATTCTGATGTTGTCTGTTTCTTCTTTCTTTTCTCTTTTCTATCTCTTTCTTTCTTCTTAACGATGTGACTTCCTGGAGTTTGGAAGTTGGGTCGTCACAGTTCCGCTGCAAGATTCTGTTTTTTCTTTCTTTCTCTTCTTTTTCTCATTCACCCCAATAACAATCCGCCCTTCTGTATGGTTTGAGTCTATCGTGTGTGGTTTATCGTTGATTTAAAGCATACAAAAAGGCAGGTCGTTACACTCCTTTGATACCAATCTATTACTCTGTGATTGATCGAGGCCCTTTGATTTTTGGGTTTTGGCTCGAGGTGGGCTGTAGTGGCTGCTACGCGTCACCACCAGTCTAGATGCATAACTGGTACATCTACCCTAGCATTGCCTCGTTGTGCCGTATCACCTACCCTAGCGCACCTTGTACGATTTTTGTTTTGTGCCGTAGCCTGTGGAGTATCCTCTGGTTGCTTCCCGATCAAGAGGGGCTATGATACTGGATGGACTATTGGGACTATTTATGTATTAAGGGGGATATACGTATCTCCTTAATGCTATTTTAAAGTAAGTTTATTTTACTTCTAGACATTATTATAATAGCGTCTATTACTACATAGTAGATAGTTTAACGGATCCTTAGAGGATGGGCGGTCCCAAGCATCCTTTAAGTTACTTGTACCTTTCTATTACAGTTCACTTGAGTGGGTTTACATTGTACAAATATGTATGTCCTGACTCGAGTGTTTTGTGTTTTGCTTTACGCTCGGGTTAGACTGAGTGATACAGCATTAGAGACTCACCTTCGGAGTTGGAGCTTTGCTTGAAGATCCAGCTGTTTATTTCGCTTTCAGTTATTCAGTTGATTCCAGTTATGTATTCTGATTTGTACTTGATTATCATATTGAGGCTTATGTGGTATCTTGTTACTTCTGTTGTAGCTTGTTTAACTCTAATGTATATATATATAGTAGCTTCATGAACTACTATCTCTTTGCTTCCACTGCATTATTTTATTACTTTGTGTCTGTGATCTGCGATTTATTTATTTATTGTATGTTCTGAGTTTTTCCAAAGTTAAATTAACAATCTGGTATTTTGAACTATTCAAGTCCGGCATGTGTGGTTTTATTGTCGATTTGAATGGTCCAAAATAGCAGGTCGTTACACTCAAAATGTCAATTCAACATGATATATCGATTTCACTACAAAACTTGATTCGAATTACAGTTTTTGGTTATAATTCACTTTAACCTAATTAGCATTTAAATCCAAGATATAAATATAAACATTCCACCCTTTAACCAGTTTGGATTTTAGAAAATAGTTAAATAATCAAATAGTTGAAATAGTTTAACAGAAAATAGTTTGAGAAATAAAATGGTTTATATAGTAAAATAGTTGGGAAAATTAAAATAATTTGAATATTTAAGGAAAATAGATTTAAAATAGTTTATCCTAAATTAATTTATTTAAATATAGTTTCCAAGCCAAACTAATTCAATTCCAATATTTCCAATCCAAATCAATTTCCATTTTGATTTACTCGGTTAAATTCCGATTTCAAATCGAATTAAATTCCAATTCCAAATTAATTTCAGTTCCAATTTCAGATTAATTTAAATTCCAATTGCAAATTAATTTCAACTCCAATCCCAAATTTCAAACCATTTTGATTTATATCAACTCCGAGTCCATTTCCAATTATAAATTCAAAATACTTAAATCAAATTTTCTTCAATATCCAATATAAAAATCCAAATTTTTAAATATGATTCAAATCCGAGCTGAATTTCAAAATATAGTTTTACCACTTTTACTTAGCAATATTCAAAGTTCGAATAAAATCCTATCTTAAAACAATGGATTCCTGAAATTCAAATCATATTTTGATTATAACTTCAAAATCTCAAATTCGATTATTTAAAAAAAATTGTTTCAAATTTAAATTTCAACATTTCGAGGTCAAATTCGAAATAATTTGATTTCCATAAATTCGATTTTCCATTTCCTGAAATCAAATTATTTAAATAATTTCAACACAAATTTTAAAATCATATTATTTAACCAATCTGATGTCTGTATATAATTCTCTAACCTATGGCCAAGTGAATTAGGTATTCTAATTTAATTTAGGGATGGATATATATCATTTCAATCCAACATAAATGTAATAGATATATATCATTTCAACATATTTGTTAATTTATTAGAAATAATTCAATTTATAGTTTTATATGTTGTAAATAATATACAGGATGATCACGTGATATATCAAAATAAATAAACATCTAAATATCAACCAATAGCATCCATCATGACCAATCATCCAACTAGTCCAAATTCACAACAATTTCATTATTATCAAATATCAGGTATTTTACGGGGAATTAAAATCTAATTAAATTTAACAGTCAATTCAATTTCTATAAATTAATTCAGATGTCAATTTAAATGTCAATTAAACTTATCAAACAACAATCAATAATTTTAAATCACTTCACGATATAAATTTAACTAATATAAAAATATTTCATTCAATTGTGATCGCATCTTTGATTTATCGACGATTTAAAATCCAAATAAAGGTCCAAATTTGAACAATCTTGGAAATCGACCAAACTAGTTTCTTGTTGTCTGGAATTCTGATACGATCGCAATGGAGAAAACTACGCGTGAATCCAAGCTCGTATGCAAAAGTTATATATGTAAGAACGATCGAATATTTAAATTTTTTAATAATTAATTAATAAAAAAAAGAACGTAACCATTTCTTCCATTCACGCACAGCACACCCGAGACCCAACTTCATGCCGTTTATCCTCATCCACATGCGAGGCAAATGACGACCGAACATTGATCAACACCAGATACCATGTGCGCCCCATCCTTCTCCACCAACGCGCCAAGATTCTCCATCCCATTCGCCGCCGTTTGAGCAGAATTCGAGACAATACGTCCATGCTTCCAAGCCAGATTCTGGCGAATCCCTAGCATAATAGCATAGATCAACCATATGGATTTGAAGAGCACGTCGAGATCTACAACTTTGCTTTTTGAATTTTTCGATTTTGTTGAACAGATTGAGAGATATTGAGGATGGAAGTTGGTGAATTTTCAGCCAATAAAAGAAAGTGAAGGCTAGGGTTTCAGAAATTAAAATAATTGTAAAACTGTCCCGATTTGCATGCATATTTATATAGTTAGGTCCAAAATCGTTCGAACTCCAATCGAGACCTGCCGCCAGGCGTTTATAACGTTTTACCCCCATTTTGAAAGCAATGGAAATAGTTTCGAGGCCTAATTCGATGGTATGTGGAAGATAGTTTTTCAAAGTCAATTTATTTTATCAAATTTCTTTATATTGATTTCTATGCGTTTCAAGCTCGCACCGCCAAACGACAAGTCTGATCGCTACAAAACTTGAAATATTACGATAATTCACTATTACTGATCCGATAAAACTAGTTTCGTCGAAATCCAAGATAGTTGCCAAAATGGCTATTTTTTACTTGTTAATTAAAATATAAAATTTTCAATTTTTAATTATTCACATTTAAATCCAATTTTAAATGTTAACCATCTTTATTCGTATTTAAATAAATTCAAATCAATTTTTGAACCATTTTAATTCTGATTAACTCCCAGATTCAATTATTCAAATAATCTCTAATATTCAATTCAAACAAATTAAATTACCCAATAAATCAATATTAGCAAATCATTTTATTTGTTTATACCCATATTTATCCAGTAATTTTATTATTTTTAATAACTTATAATAGTCAAAAGTACGAGTCGTTACATACTCCCCCACTCAAAACTTTTCGTCATCGAAAAGGGACTAAGTACGGAATTTAACACTCGATATATTTAATTCAAAACTATCAAATTATAAAACTTTAAAATCTTATTTACAAACTATTACTATGCTTCAACTACGTCACTTCGGTATCAGTTTTATGGAAAATATAACTTATACATATAAACAAGCTATAAAAAATTTAAAACTTCAAAAAAGTTTCTAACTCCCGGATTTATGGAAAATTTTGGTAGAGACTCCTTTGCGCGGCTCGATCGGAAATTTTTTACAATTCAATATATAACGCAAATATACCAATATATATCAAATATACATCTCGTCTCAATGGTGAGGCATCTCGAAGGGCAAAAGTATAAAATCGCGATATATAATCCGATATACGTACCTTATTATTAATAATACGAGCGAGTTCGCTCGTATTAAGAAAGCAAAAGCAACAAAATGCGCAAGCGAGCTTCATAACTAGCATACGTCCTTCCGTACTTACTAAACACTCAACAATAGATGAGAATATGTATATGTAAAGAGCAATCAATATATAAAATAAATATACAACAACCCCATAAGAAAACATAGCTATACATTAAAAGAAGCATCCAAGCAACCATATCCATGCAAGTTGTATTCATAACCATACTATTATTCAATGTCAACATTTTAGTCTATATACTTCCATTAATTATTAATAGCTAATTGGTACATTTTTCATTTATTCGTATTTATTTATTTACATTGAATTGACTTATACTCAATTTTCATTTCTTTCCAAAAAATATTCATTCATTTAAATGTCATTAAACTCACATCCACTTATTTACATCCATTTATTGTTACATTTTATTTCTTTTCACTTACATCATTTCATTTTAGTGATTTATTTAATTAATTACACTCAAGTAAATTATTTTCATACCACATTCCATATATTTTAAGTTGATTCACATTCACTAATTAATATTCATTTAGTTAATCATATAGTAGATTTAAATTCAATTCATTCGCCTTTAATTAATTTACATTCAACTAATTCGGTTCCAATTCATTCTTTTCTTTCAATCAATATTTATTGCATTCACATTATATTTAGTTCATTCAACATACTTACATTCAATCGATTTGCCCCAATTATTTACACTTGTTTCATCCATATTTAAATTTTATTTGTGAAATTCCAATTATTTTATTTTATTTTTTTAACCTATTTCATATCAATTCATTTAAAATTATTTCACTTAACTATGCTTAAGTTAAATCTATTATATTTCACTTAGTATATCCTTCTTTTCCTTTTATACTGACATCATTTATAAATTCAACTAAATTCATTATAAATATTTATACAACACAATCACGTTCATTATTATCACTTTATATTTTAAGTTATTAACTCATCGATTTACTTCATTTATTCAAATTCAAATTATTAATTTACTAAAGATTTTTTTAAAAAAAAACCTTATATCTCAGTTCATATTAATAACCTTTTTTTCACAATTAATTCATTCGGCTTCTCTTAAGTCCACTTTAACTTAAATTTTTCTTCAATAACTAATTCCATATTATATTAGTTAACATTCAAATTTTTATTTAAACTACACCACTTGTAATTTAAAATTTTCTTTATCCAATTTTAAATCAAATCCAATTAGTCATACTAATTTTTTTCTTACATTCATTTGTTTTTATTCAATTTCTTACCCACTTAAATTACATTTCATTTTAAAAATTCAGGTCTTTATTCATTTTTAATTCATTTAATAGCTCAAATGGAATTAATCCACTTACTAATTTATCTAGTTTCAATTAATATCCAATTAAATTTATTAAGTTAAACTTCATTTCATTCTAATCCACTACTTATACATATAATTTTTAGTCAAGTTAAATTTCTTATCATTTCCATTTTACACATTTTAAAGTTTGTTCCTAGCATAGAATTCTCATATATATAAGTTATACAATTTATTCATTCAAAATTCCATTTTGTTAATTAATCAACTTCATTTCAAATGCAATTCATTTTTATTTTAGCTTCTTGAGTTAGACTTCATTTTATTTACTTAATTTCACTAACTCCATTTAATTTAACAATGCTAAGCCAATTAATTTATTTCATATCTCAAATTCAAAATTTTCTTTCTTCTATTTGTTTAACTAAAATTTTAACCATTTTAAATTTGGTTTCATTTTCCTATTCAAATTTGTAAGTTATAAACTTATTTCTTTTCTATACTATTTTTAAATTAAAAGTTATAACTTACTCTTTATATACTATTTTCAATTATAAGTTCAAAACTATTTTCATATATTTATTAAATCACATTTAGAATAAATATTTTCAACCAAACTTGTGTTAATCGAAAATAAATTTCTTTTGGTAGCAATTTTCACCCAGAAACTCGAAAATGAATACTGGCGATGCTACAGTCATCCCTAGCATTATTTCCCAACGACCAAATGATTCCAATGATTTATTTGTTTCCAAAAAAACTATATATTAATTTTTAAGGCTTTGAAAACAATTTTGAAAACAAAAGAATTTTAAATTCTAAAATTCTCAATTTTCAAAATCACTTCTATTTATATGCTATATTTAAATATACCCATAAAATTTCATTACTTCATTATGAAAATATTTCGTTAATTTACAAAAAAATTATTCCAAACATTTTTTATTTTATTTTGATTTCAATTCAAATTATCAAATGCTCCATAAAATAAATTTCCTTAATTATTTGTTTTATTTTTAATTTAATCAAGAATCAATGATAATTAAATATTATCATTGCCTAACAACAATTTCATTTAAAATTATCATTATATATATATAATATACTTAGGAAAATTATTTCATTTACCCGATCTAGAACAATATTATGTCGACTTGCCTCGTTTCGGTGTTTATAAACCCCTATCGATAACACGGCGTCCCGCACATCGACCAGAATTTATAAACAACTCAATGAACAAGTAAACCAATATAAAAAAAATTATAACGCTAAAAAGTACGCTTTCTCATAGATATACTCAAACAGACTCATTCTAGGGTATAACTACCCTATCCCTAATGAGTCAAACACCACAAAGCCAAGGTTATCGCCAAACCTTCGCTCTGATACCAACTGTGACGACCGACATTTCCGAAGGTTAAAATCGACAATAATCGACACATGTACGACTTAAATAATCCAAAACGTAGATAATCAATAGGGATAAATAAGAAAAATAAGAAGAGAAGAAGAAAAAAACACAGAATCTCACAACGGAAACAATAAAATATAATAATAAAATAAACAATTCATGAAGTTGTTTACTATACATTTGATTTTAATCTACACACCTTTATCAGAGTTATATATATATACATCAGAGATAAATAATCAATACATCAGGATAACATGATGCGGGGATAATAATAATAGTAATATACCAAAACTCTACCTTCGTCCTCCAGAGAAAAGTCTTCAATACATTGGAAAAAAATCAAGACTGACCCGAGCATAATGAAAAACAATACACTCAAGTCAGGACTAAAATACTCTTATGTAAGTCAAATCAATATCAATATAATGATTACAATAACTTAAAAGATGTTACGGGATTTTCCATCTCCTAAGGATCCGTTAAACTATTTACATATAATAGTATATACTATAATAGATAATGTCTATCAGTAAAATAAATATCAAAATAGGTTAAGGCTTTACATTGATCCACCTTAAAACATTTTTACAATTTAAACCAAAGTCGTAATAGGCTCGTATAGGGATAAAAATGACAAGGCACGTGAGGCAATGCCTAAGGTAGGATTCTACCAGTTTACCCTTTCCGGCTGGTCGTAACCCATCCGTGGCCGACCGCGACAATCAATCCAAACGAACAAAAGGTGCACCATCGAATAAGAAATCACAATAGTAATACGAGGGATCAATATCGTTAGAGGTAGCTAACCTCAATGGCCATACATAGGCTCATTTTTAGTCATTTTAATTATGACACGAATGTTAATGTTATCCATCATCGTTCTCTTACTTCATTCTAGTAAACGTCGCCAATTCAACCATTACATTCTGGATATCATCCGCCACGTACATAGCTGTTAAAGTGGTTCCAATATTGATAGAGAGTATGCCAATAAGAGGCCCCAGTCTCTTTAACAACCAAAAGACATTTTACACACCGATTGGATCGTTTACATTTCAAAACAATTTGTATTTGATATCAAAATATCATATTCGCTTCAAAAATCAAATCTATTCTGAAATCATCACATTTACGCCAAAATCATATCCATTTCGAAATCATCATATTTACTCAAAATGTCAATTCAACATGGTATATAGATTTCACTTCAAAACTTCATTCGAATTACAGTTTTTGGTTATAATTCACTTTAACCCAATATCATTTAATTCTAAGATTTAATTATAAACATTCCACCCTTTAACCAGTTTGGATATTAGAAAATAGTTTTAAAATGATTAAATAATTAAATAGTTAAAATAGTTTTATAGAAAATAATTCGAGAAATAAAATGGTTTATACAGTGAAATATTTGGGAAAATTAAAATAGTTTGAATATTTAAGGAAAACAGATTTGAAATAGTTTATACTAAATTAATTTTTTTTAAAATAGTTTCCAAGCCAAACTGATTCAATTCCAAAATTTCAAATCCAAATCAATTTCCATTTTGATTTACTCGATTAATTCCGATTTCAAGTCGAATTTATATTTTAATTCCAAATTAATTTCAGTTCTAATTTCAAATTAATTTAAATTCCAATGGCAAATTAATTTCAACACCAATCCCAAATTTTAAACCATTTCGATTTATATCAATTCCGAGTCCATTTCCAATTATCAGTTCAAAACACTTAAATAAAATTTTCTTCAATATCCAATTTAAAAATCCAAATTTTTAAATATGATTCAAATCCGAGCTAAATTTCAAAATATTGTTTTATCACTTTTAGTTATCAATATTCAAAGTTCGAATAAAATCCAATCTTAAAACAATCGAATTCTGAAATTCAAATCATATTTTGATTATAACTTCGAAATCTCAAATTCGATTATTTAAACAATTACTTTTCAAATTTAAATTTCAACATGCCAAGGTCAAATTCAAAATAATTTGATTTCCATATATTTGAATTTTCATTTCTTAAAATCAAATAATTTAAATAATTTCAAGACAAATTTTAAAATCATTTAATTTAACCAATCCGGTGTCTGAATATAATTCTCTAACCTATGGCCAAGTAAATTGGTTATTCTAATTTAATTCAGGGATGGATATATATCATTTCAATCCAAAATAAATGCAATGAATATATATCATTTCAACATATTGGTTAATTTATTCGAAATAATTCAATCTACGGTTTTATATACTGTAAATAATATACAGGATGATAACATGATATATTAAAATAAATAAACATTTAAATATCAGCCAATAGCATCCATCACGACCAATCATCCAACCAGTCGAAATTCACAACAATTTCATTATTATCAAAATCGGGTATTTTACGGGTAATTAAAATCTAATTAAATTTAACAGTCAATTCAATTTCTATAAATTAATTCAGATGTCAATTTAAATGTCAATTAAACTTATCAAGCAATAACCAATAAAATTTAAATCACTCCATGATATAAATTTAACTAATATAAAAATATTTCAGTCAACTGTGAGCGCATAAACACTCACCTTTGATTTATCGACGATTTAAAATCCAAATAAAGGCCCAAATTTGAACAGTCTCAGAAATCGACCAAACATGTCTATGTTGTTTGGAATTCTGATACGATCACAATGGAGAAAACCGCGCATGAATCCGAGCTCGTATGCAAAAGTTATATACGTTAGAACGATCGAACATTTAAAATTTTTAATAATTAATTAGTAAAAAAGAACGTAACCATTTCTTCAATTCACACACAGCACACCCGAGGCCCGACTTCACTCGTTCCCATGCGCATGGCAAACGATGATCGGACATCGATCAACACCAGCTACCATGTGCGCCCCATCCTCCTCCACCAATGCGCCAAGATTCGCCGCCGTTTGAGCAGAATCCGAGAAAATACGTCCATGCTTCCAAGCCTGATTCTTGCGATTCCATGACATAATAGCATAGATCAAGCGTATGGATTTGAAGAGCCGTCGAGATCTACAACTTTG
This sequence comes from Allium cepa, assembly GCA_030765085.1. NCBI lineage: Eukaryota > Viridiplantae > Streptophyta > Magnoliopsida > Asparagales > Amaryllidaceae > Allium > Allium cepa. The sequence continues at coordinate 448,315,218 of CM060937.1, read as the reverse complement.
CTTCTGGAATTTTTCGATTTCGTCGAACGGATTGAGAGATATTGAGGAGGGAATTTGGTGAATTTTCAGCCATTAAAAGAAAGTGAAGCCTAGGGTTTCAGAAATTAAAATAATAGTAAAACTATCTTGATTTGCATGCGTATTTATATAGTTAGGTCCAAAATCGTTTAAAGTCCAATCTAGATGTGCCGCCAGATGTTTGTAATATTTTACCCCCATTCCGAAAGCAATGGAACTAGTTTCAAGGCCTAATTCGATCTGATGTGGAAGATAGTTTTTCAAAGTTAAGTTATTTTATCGAATTCCTTTAAATTGATTTCTATGCGTTTCAAGCTCGCAAGGCCAAACGACAAGTCCGATCGCTAGAAACTTGAGATCTTACAATAATTCATTATTACGGATCCAATAAAACTGGTTTCGTGAAAATCCGAGATAGTAGCCAAAATGGCTATTTTTTACTCGTTAATTAAAATATAAAATTTTCAATTTTTAATCATTCACATTTAAATCTAATTTTAATGTTAACCATCTTTATTCGTATTTAAATAATTTAAATCAATTTTCGAAGACACTTTAATTCTCATTAACTCCCGGATTAAATTATTCAAATAATCTCTATTATTCAGTTCAAACTTTAACGACCCGGAAATTTCTAACCCGAAAATTCTAGATAGTTAGAAAAAGAAGAAAAGAGAAAGAAGAAGGAAAATAGAAACAAGTCATAGAAACCTCACATTCGCAGCGGATCAAAATATAATATCACATAAATAATAGTTTTACAAAGAAGAACTATATCAGTACACTTATATTTTATACATCAGAGTTACAACTATTACCAATCACTGGACATTTAAAAATAACTCATCTAGAAGATAATAATAATATACACAACGGAATTCTCTCCACACATTTCTGACATCCAGCTTGCCTCCTGAGCTCTAGAACGTCCTTACCTGAAAATCTGCAATACTCGGTCTGAGCTGAGCATTACATCAAAGAAACACCCGGGTCAGGCTGGAATCCAGCATGAGTAAACCCATATAACATGAAATTCTAATGCACAAAGCATATATAACTAAAGTGAAACCAGGGTAACTCGTACTTTCTACGAGTTCTAACCTTATTTAAGTAAATCATTTATCTCAAAATAATATCCAAGAACTGTTATCTAGTTTAAATATTCATGATACATAGACTTATTTCATTCCAGCCTTTTTGCTTCTAAACTCAAATTTATAAAGAATCGAAGTGGTTTCAGGCATTTACTGATACCCGACACTGGTCTCTTCGAATTCAAAATCATCTCTATTACAAGTTGTTAAATTTGAAATCAATACAATTCATATCCAGGATACATATCACATAACAATTTAACTCAGATAGGTAGCCTACATTATCCCAGTTTATTTCCAACATATCATATCACAGAACATTACAATTTATCAGACAAATATTTTTCTAATCATCCTCTACAACTTATCTATTCATAAGTAAGTCCTATAAGTTGGACAATTTCCAATTAATTTAATTAATCTTTAATTAAATCAATTACTATCTTTAATCACTAAGATTAACTTTAAATCTTATTTACTTATCATTTATTAATTACAAATTAATTAATCATCATTAGTCACCCATCTTAATTAATCATTAGTCATCCATCTTAATTAATCATTTTCGATTAATTATTCTTTAATTACAATAGTAATTAACTCTTACACAAATTAATCATCCTAAAATCACTTACATTGATTAATTATCCTATAATTAATCACACTCATTAATTATCTAACCCTTGGTTAGTTATCTTGATCAATCAATCCTTAATTAATTGCCCTAAGTAATTTACCTTTAATTACTTCTCCTAAGTGATTAACCTTTAATTACTTCCCACTAAGTAATTTCTCTTATATTAATTTCATCCAGTAATTTATCCATCAATTACTTCACTAAGTAATTATACTTATCAACCTCATTAAGTAATCATTCCTAATCAATTACCTAAATTCTTTGATTAATTACACTAAGTAATTAATCCTTAATTACTTCTACTAAGTAATTATTCTTTATTACTTCTCATTAAGTACTTCTCTTTAATTAATTACATCCAGTAATTATACATAAAATTACTTACAGAAATTTTACTTATCAATCTTATTTATGTAATTATACTTAATCAACCATTAAGATTATCTTTACTTAATCAATCAATTAATTAACTTAAATTAATCACATTCATTTGATTAATTACCATCGAGTAATTCTCAATTACCATTTTTAAACAAACAAATTAATTAATCTTTAATTATCAATTAATCAATCCTTAATTACAAATTGATTAATCTCCAATTACTTAGTTAATTAGTCACTAATTACAACCTAATTCTTAATTTATATAAATCATTGTTTGAAAATTCATTGAATAAATTAACCTTGAAAACTTGGTTAACATTCCTTATAAAAGCTTACATTTTAATATACCATATGATCATACTAACTTACTTTGCTTTTGGAACTTGAACAATTTCTTGTTTTGAAAACTTAGTCTATGCTTTGTACTTAACCAATTCCTTTATTAATAACCTAGGTACCCAAACGAAACACGGGCACAACCAACAAACACCCGAGTCCAGAGAAAAAATTTCTCAATCCCCTTTTATCCTCCTTTATTCTCTTCTTCCTTCTTCTACCTATTCAAAATGTTCCATGCAACAATGTGCACAGGCCCTCTCCCGTATACGTGTATAAGTCACCGGGGAATCGCCGCTCACCACCGCACACTTCCTCACACCACCACCGACCTCAGCAACCCACCGGCCACCCAGATCCACTCAGTTCTATCCAATTCAAAAAAACGAGCATGGTAACAAAACTTCGATGAAACCATCAACATTCCAACTCGTACCGCCATCATCACACACCTCCAATACCTTCCAAAATTCATCCCTACATTCGCCTTGAATCCCTCGTCCCTCCTGCCCTGGCGTGCACACCTCCCGATGTCTCAAACCGACGTCGTTCAGCAGTGATCGAGGCCAACTCAAACTAACCTTAAACCCTAAAATCGTTTCGACCGACCACCGTGACCACTAAAAAAAAAACCCCCATTTTCCCCATGTCCGACATCACTTCGTCCACCTCCAACAAAGTCCCCGATGCCAGAAAGTCTCACATTCGCTTGAATTTAAAACAAACCCCAATTTCGAGCATCCTATAATTTCTCTCGAATCACAAACCTAAAAATCTACATTTTGACATTAGAAATCATGATTTGCATCATCGAAAACGATTATATAGATAAATCTCGAATTCATGGAAGTTGATTTTCCTAAAGAGTTTAATTCTCTGTATATTTCCTTCTTCTCGAAAAAATCTTAAAACAATCTCACTTAAAACCATCTTTAAAGATGATGCTACACTCGTACTTACATGTTTCGTTTATAGATCATAACCCTTGTGAGATTTGAAAGTAAGGGATCGATTTTGATTTATCTATTTAGGCTGTTTTAAAAAAAACAGAGATATATAAATGTGCACAGACATACATACTTTAACAATTTCATCAATTATTTATGCTTGCAACATAAATCATTCCCGCACAACTGCAGCCATATCATCTTTCCAAACATCATTCACATGCATTAGATTTAAAAAATATTTAAGCTTGGTTTTACTCACAGTTTATAAACCAGAGAACAGTCTCTTGCTTTGATTCGGCTTGTTTTTGATCTAGAGTTGCTACTTGATGAAACTGTTTTGCATTCTGGGTGAATCTGAGATGATTTGCTTCAGGTTTTTCTTTTCCAGGTTTGATGATTTTTATTTTTCTTTCTCTTTAATTAAATTTTCAGTTTTTTTTATTTTGAGAAAAAATAAAGAAGATGAGATGCTTTGAATTTTATATAAAGCCTTGTTCAACTCTTGTTATTTATTTTCATCAAAAATTTAAAAAGAGAACAAAGGTGCCACATGTAAATTTGCATCTAATCTCCAGTTACAATTGTTAATTTCATGTATTATAAGGCTTACAAATGTCTTAAAATTTTTGTTTAAATTATATTAGCTATTTACATTTATGCTTAAAAATTTTTTATATTTAAACTTCTCTTATAATATCTATTTAATAATTACTTTCCTTAATTTATACAAATACGATCTTTTGAAGAAAATAATATAAAAGAAGTTATATATTAAGAAAATCATAAAAATATATTTTTAAATCCAAATATTTTAAGACGTTTATCTTTTGAATTTCCTATTCAAATTTAATTCCATAACCAAATTAGATCAACTCATATATATAAATACATTTAAACAACAATCATTCATATTTGTTTCATCTATAAATCATTGTTTAATAAATTAACTCCTGTTAATTTCTAATTAACAAATAATCTGAAAATCCAGGATATCACATTTCTCCCTCCCTTGAATCTTTTCGTCCCCAAAAAGGAACAAAGCCAGTATTTGTTAAAATACTTACTATTAGTTAATCATTTTTGACCATTTTTAAAATATTTTGAAATCTATATAAAATACTTTTATAACCCGGTGTTTCATCAAGTCCATCCTCGTTCTTACAGAAATTCGGTCATACGTTAATCAGGCGTAAGACTGAAAATCAATAAGTACTTAGCAGACCCATTTTCAATGCCTAGTGAAAATACTTGGAAAATAAATTTGTTGAAAATATAGAAAACATTTTTGAAAATAGAGGAAATATCTTTGGTGAGAATGCTCTGGAAATCATCACCCTAATCCATGGTCGCAGTTACATCCTGGGCTACGTTTCCATCGCAGCAAAAGTCCATGTAACTACAGGCTCTCCGCGGCCTCTCGATTACGCCATGGAACCTACGACAGATCGCAGTTACATTCCAAGGTTACGTTGCCATCATAGCAAAAGTCCATGTAACTACAGGCTCTCTATAGCCTCTGATTTTCGCTGTCGAAATGAAACTTCTCCACTCCTACATAGGTCGCAGTCTACCGATATAAAATCAAATGCAGACTGTTGGCTCTCAGCGGCACACACGAATTTCGCTATGTTACCATAGGTCACAGTCTACCGATATAAAATCAAACGCAGACTGTTGGCTCTCAGCGGCACACACGAATTTCGCTATGTTACCATAGGTCACGGTCTACCGATATAAAATCAAACGCAGACTGTTGGCTCTCAGCGGCACACACGACTTTCGCTATGTATACTCCACTCATAATCCCCAGGAACTAGTTTTGTTCAGACTCCTCACAGGATCAACATTAGAATCCCTCTTTGGAGCTCAAGGCAGCACCACCCGGTGGCACTCCTGAGAAGTTCATTTCAAGGGAGCGCCTTTTTCCCTAGAGTCATTATCAAAACTTTTTATACTATACACATATAGTATTTTCAAATCATACACCTAGTATGATCTCATACAAAGCTCCTTTACACAAAATTGATTATTCCAAAAAATCGATAATTCTAAAACTAGGCTTTCCAAATTATCATATTGATTTTAACCAAAAATCAAGAGCCTTTCCAAATCCAAAGGTCCCAAAAACCATTTCTAAAATCCTCATAAGATCCTTTATATATATATACATACAGATATATATAATTTTTAAAACTTTGGATCATTTCAAACTTGTATAAAACTCCTTTTATACTTCAAACATTTTCAAAAACCCTTTTCTTTTGGCAAAAGATTCAACAAGGGAAGTTTCATTTTATAAAACAAAGATATTTAACTTTGTTTACTCAAAATCAAATATTCAAATTTGATTACTCCTTTCAATATCATTTTCATTCGAATCTGTATGATGTACACATATCATCCGTACGCTATGCCAATCTGATCGCTCACTCAACCACACAATTTCACTTTCGAACTAGTATCGTCCACCCGACTTCCTAATGCGGACACTGATCTGGTTTCTTGATCAGAAACCGTCATTCTCCTTGCATAGTCATAACTATGATAGAGAATATCCAGAACTAATCAACAATCCATATCCAGGTTCACCATCGAAAATCGAGTGAAAAATCCCAACTCGGATCGTATCTCGAAATTCTGTGCTCGAATCTGGATCAAATCATTATGCGAATAGAATAACATACGTACACCCTACATATTTATCTTCATTGGTTATTAGCCAAATCAATTCCATTTCTATTCACATTCAATTTGATTTTAATTCGCTTACTCACAATTGCTTCAATCCATTTGGATTATCACCTCTATTCTTATCTCGATTGGGTATTTAACCAATAACAGTTTGAACTCCGACCAGTTTATTTAGAAAATAGCTTGAAAAAATTTAAAAATAAATATGTAGTTGGAAAATAATTACTAGTTTGTAAAATAGATGTAAAATAGTTAGAAAATAGTTAAAATAATTATAGAAATTTTAGATAATTGCAAAATAATAGTAAGATAATAATTAGTTTTGTAAAATAGTTGGAATATAGTAATTAGTTTATAAAACAGTTGGAAAATTGTTAAATAGTTTCAAAAATAATTGTAAAACAAGTATAAGATAGTTTGGCTTTTAAAAGAAAGATTGTATATATAATGAATAACTTGGAAAAATAGGTTTATATTAAAACAATTTATATTAAAAATAGTCCAGAGTCAAAACTGCTTACTTCCCAATCTCCATTCTCATCAATTCAATTTAGATTTCCACTTCCATTTAAACTGACCCAATTCTAATTTTAAATAACCTCAATTTCCATTGAAATTGATTCAACCTCAATTCAAGTTGAATTAACCTCAGTTTCTTTCCAAATTTAACTTTGTTCAACCTTAATCTCAAATTCTACTAATTCAAATAAATTTCAATTGAACTAGTTCCAATTTCAATTCATTTCAACTCCAGTTTGAATTAATCCCAATTTCAAACTCCATTTCCAAATCAAGTTGAATTATTCTTGATTTCCTCCCAAATTCAATTCAAATTCCATTTGAATTTAAAACTTTTTAACTTTAACTACAATCCAGATTATTCAAATCAATTTGGACTAATTTCAAATTGAACCCACTTCAATTTCAAATCGTTTCAAATTAATCCAATTCAAATTTTCCATTTGAATTTTATATTTATACATCTTCAATCACAATTTCAATTAATTCAAATCAAATTCAATTTGAACTAATTTCAGTTCAAATTCCAAATTTAAACCATCTCGAATTATATAAATTCAAGTTAAATTTTCAAATGTTTTTTTAAGTCCACATTCCAGTATTTCATTTTAAATCAATTTAATCTTTCAAAAACCAATTTATTAACCAAATTCGACCTTAAAACCAATTTTCAACAATTTCAGTTGAAATTCTATTTTAAACACCCAAATCTCAAGTCCAAAGTGATTCCATTTCTCTATTTCAAATTAAAGTTAAATTTTCCTTTTATCTCAATAATAGATATATTACTACAAGCCATTTCTTTAAACAAGTCCAATTAACAGCTTAAAAATTATTAATAACAATAGGATGGTATCATTCAAATTATTTTAAAACATCCATCCATTTCCAATTCTCGGATCTCAAACCCAATTTGAGATCACTCAAACTCTCAATTCCAACCAAACATTTAACTTCCTAAGTTAAATGCCAATTTCATCTTGAAATTTCTAAATCAGGTTGTTCATTTAAACTAATTTAACTTCTTCTAAGTTAAATTCGAATTAAATCCTGTTATCCTTACTCAATTTTGAATTCCAACATAAAATTTTAAACTTCACATTAATAATCCTCCCATTTATAAGTTCAAAAACTTCTATCATTTGGGTTTTACATCACATTCCAAATTTAAAACTCAATATTTAGAGATTATTTCAAATTATCCTTGATATCATGTATATCCATACATATATACATATTTATTTCTTGGCCCTCCCAGTCATATTTTAAAATTTTAAACTACCTTTGGTTTTAATTCAAACAAATTCTTTTAAAATTTACAAATAACTTCTTATTCTAAAATGAGATTACGTTCAAAATAGTTTGAATAATATTATTTCCTTCGAAATTTTGAATTTTTTTTTAGATGTTTAAATTTAGAATTCAGAACTTCACAGTGTGAAACCCACTTCAATTTACATGTCATACTTATTTAAAGGTTTCCCCCTTAAAACATTTTATTTTTGCTTACTCATTAACACATTTTTTATTAAACAAACAATTATTCATGGTAATAACCCAGATTATCATATCTAAAAACCAAATTATTATCTTATCCTAAAACTCTTCCCCAAATTCAAGATTTTTAATTTCAGTTTGAATTTATTTCAAACTTATCTTTATTCAATTTCAATTTCAGTTTGGTTGTATTTCTATTACTTCTTAATTAAATTCAATAATTTAACAAACAATTACCTTAAATTTATTACAAAGAAATATTGCTTTATATATCAAAATATATTCTTATATGGAAGTCATTTTTAAAATCATTTTATAAGAAAACAACAAGTACGCTCTCTCATGTATATTACACTCAACTCATTCGAGGGTACTATTGACCCTATCCTTAATGAGTAATCCCACCAGAGCCAAGGTTCTCGCTTAACCTTCTGCTCTAATAGCAAATGTAACGACCCGGAAACTTCAAACCCAAAAATTCTAGATAGTTAGAAAAAGAAGAAAAGAGAAAGAAGAAGGAAAACAGAAACAAGTCATAGAAACCTCACAGTCGCAGCAGATCAAAATATAATATCACATAAATAATAGTTTTACAAAGAAGAACTATATCAGTACACTTATATTTTATACATCAGAGTTACAACTATTACCAATCACTGGACAGTTAAAAATAACTCGTCCTAGAAGATAATAATAATATACACAGCGGAATTCTCTCAATACATTTCTGACATCTAGCTTTCCTCCTGAACTCCAGAACGTCCTTACCTGAAAATTTGCAATAAAAATTGGTCTGACCCGAGCATTACATTAAAGTAACACCCGGGTCAGGCTGGAATCCAGCGTGAGTAAACCCATATAACATGAAATTCTAATGCACAAAGCATATATAACTAAAGTGAAACCAGGGTAACTTGTACTTTCTACGAGTTCTAACCTTATTTAAGTAAATCATTTATCTCAAAATAATATCCAAGAACTGTTATCCAGTTTAAATATTCATGATACATAGACTTATTTCATTCCAGCCTGTTTGCTTCTAAACTCAAATTTATAAAGAATCGAAGTGGTTTTGGTCATTTACTGATACCCGACACCGGTCTCTACGAATTCAAAATCATCTCTATTCCAAGTTGTTAAATTTGAAATCAATACAATTCATATCCAGGATATCATATCACATAACAATTTAACTCAAATAGGTAGCCTACATTATCCCAGTTTATTTCCAACATATCATATCACAGAACATTACAATTTATCAGACAAATATTTTTCTAATCATCCTCTACAACTTATCTATTCATAAGTACGTCCTATAAGTTGGACAATTTCCAATTAATTTAATTAATCTTTAATTAAATCAATTACTAACTTTAATCACTAAGATTAACTTTAAATCTTATTTACTTATCATTTATTAATTACAAATTAATTAATCATCATTAGTCATCCATCGTAATTAATCATTAGTCATTCATCTTAATTAATCATTTTCGATTAATTATTCTTTAATTACAATAGTAATTAACTCTTACACAAATTAATCATCCTAAAATCACTTACATTGATTAATTATCCTATAATTAATCACACTCATTAATTACCTAACCCTTGGTTAGTTATCTTGATCAATCAATCCTTAATTAATTGCCCTAAGTAATTTACCTTTAATTACTTCTCCTAAGTGATTAACCTTTAATTACTTCCCACTAAGTAAAATCTCTTATATTAATTTCATCAAGTAATTTATCCATCAATTACTTCACTAAGTAATTATACTTATCAACCTCATTAAGTAATCATTCCTAATCAATTACCCAAATTCTTTGATTAATTACACCAAGGAATTAATCCTTAATTACTTCTACTAAGTAATTATTCTTTAATTACTTCTCATTAAGTACTTCTCTTTAATTAATTACATCCAGTAATTATACATAAAATTACTTACAGAAATTTTACTTATCAATCTTATTTATGTAATTATACTTAATCAACCATTAAGATTATCTTTAATTAATCAACCAATTAATTAACTTAAATTAATCACATTCATTTGATTAATTACCATCGAGTAATTCTCAACTACCCTTTTTAAACAAACAAATTAATTAATCTTTAATTATCAATTAATCAATCCTTAATTACAAATTGATTAATCTCCAATTACTTAGTTAATTAGTCACTAATTACAACCTGATTCTTAATTTATATAAATCATTGTTTGAAAATTCGTTGAATAAAGTAACCTTGAAAACTTGGTTAACATTCCTTATAAAAACTTATTCATTTTAATATAGCATATGATCATACTAACTTACTTTGCTTTTGCAACTTGAACAATTTCTCGTTTTGAAAACTTAGTCTATGCTTTGTACGTAATCAATTCCTTTATTAATAACCTAGCTACCCAAATGAAACACGGGCACAACCAACAAACACCCGAGTCCAGAGAAAAAAATTTCTCGATCCCCTTTTCTCCTCCTTTATTCTCTTCTTCCTTCTTCTACCTATTTTAAATGTTCCGCGCAACAATGTGCGTCGACCCTCCCCCATATACATGTACAAATCATCGGGGTATCGTCGCTCACCAACACACACTTCCTCACACCACCACCGACCTCAGCAACCCACGGCCACCCAGATCCACTCAGTTCTATCCAATTCAAAAAAACGAGCATGGTCACAAAACTTCGATGAAACCATCACCATTCCAACTCGTACCGCCATCATCACACACCTCCAACACCTACCAAAATTCATCCCTACATTCGCCTTGAATTCCTCGTTCCTCCTGCCCAGGCGCGCACACCTCCCAAAGTCTCAAACCAACACCGTTCAACAGTGATCGAGGCCACACTCAAACTAACCTTAAACCCTAAAATCGTTTCGACCGACCACCGTGACCACTAAAAAAACCCCATTTTTCCCATGACCGACATCACTTCGTCCACCTCCAACCAAAGTCGTCAATGCCAGAAGTCTCACGTTCGCCTGAATTTAAAAAACCCACAATTTCGAGCATCCTACAATTTCTCTCGAATCACAAACCTAAAAATCTACATTTTGACATTAGAAATCATGATTTGCATCATCGAAAACGATTATATAGATAAATCTCAAATTCATGGAAGTTGATTTTCCTAAAGAGTTCAATTCTCTGTATATTTCCTTCTTCTCATAAAAATCTTAAAACAGTCTCACTTAAAACCATCTTTAAAGATGATGCTACACTCGTACTTACACGTTTCGTTTAGAGATCATAACCCTTATGAGATTTGAAAGTAAGGGATCGATTTTGATTTATCTATTTAGGCTGTTTTAAAAAAAACAGAGATATATAAATGTGCACATACATACATACTTTAACAATTTCATCAATTTTTTATGCTTGCAACATAAATCATTCATGCACAACTGCAAACATATCATCTTTCCAAACATTATTCACGTGCATTAGATTTAAACAATATTTAAGCTTGGTTTTACTCACAGTTTATAAAGTAGAGAATAGTCTCTTGCTTTGATTCAGCTTGTTTTTGATCTAGAGTTGCTACTTGATGAAACTGTTTTGCATTCTGGGTGAATCAGAGATGATTTGCTTCAGGTTTTTCTTTTCCAGGTTTGATGATTATTTTCTTCCTCTTTTGATTAAATTTTCAATTTTTTTTTTTATTTTGAGAAAAAAGAAAGAAGATGAGGATTCTTTGAATTTTATATAAAGCCTTGTTCAACTCTTGATATTTGTTTTCATTAAAATTTAAAAAGAGAACAAAGGTGCCACATGTAAATTTGCATATTATCTGAAGTTACAATTGTTAATTTCATGTATTATAAGGCTTACAAATGTCTTAAAATTTTTGTTTAAATTATATTAGCTATTTACTTTTATACTTAAAATTTTTTTATATTTAAACTTCTCTTATATTATCTATTTAATAATTACTTTCCTTAATTTATACAAATATGATCTTTTAAAGAAAATAATACAAAATAAGTTATATACTAATAAACTCATAAAAATATATTTTTAAATCCAAATATTTTAAGATGTTTATCTTTTGAATTTCCTGTTCAAATTCAATTCAATGACCAAATTAGATCACTCATATAAATAAATACATTTAAACAACAATCATTCATATTTGTTTCATCTATAAATCATTGTTTAATAAATTAACTCCTGTTAATTTCTAATTAATAAATAATCTGAAAATCCGGGATATCACACAAACAAATTAAATTAACCAATAAATAAATATTAACAAATCATTGTATTTGTTTACACCCATGTTTATCCGATAATTTTATTATATTTAATAACTTACAATAGTCAAAAATATGGATCGTTATATAGTGTATAAAACAGTTATGGTTCTTTTTTGTATAAAGATATATGATATATTGTTCCGCTGCGATTGTAAGATTCTGATGTTGTTTTACTATTTTCTTTTTCTACCTCTTCTTCTTTCCCTTACGGTCGGGTATTTCCGACATTCGATTGTTCAGCATGTAATACAGTGACATACTGAAGTCGATTCTTGAAGGTCGAAAAACCGGGTCGTGACATTGATGTTGTAACCTAAGTTAGAATTTAAATGTTATAATTAATTGAATATGATGATTTTTGAAGCGTGGATTTAACCAAATTGGAAATATGATTTTGAAAGAAATTATGATTTCGGAAATGATATAGTTTCAAAGGCGAGTATGATTTCTGTAACTACCTAGAATTTCTGTCATTTGACATTCATATATTTAATTGATTTTAAATATTAACAAGTAAGATTTGTAAGTCGAATAAATTTTTATTTTGAATATAAGGATTTAATTTGATATTTAAATCGATAATTTAATATTTGAAATTACAGAAATAAATGGAAATTGGGTTTAATATGATTAAAATTGATTTGTAAAGTTGTATTAAATCATATTGGAGTTAGAATGATGTTATAGAACTTTTAAAAATTGAATTAAAAGTTAATTTGTGAAAATTGAATATTTTAATATTTAATCGACTAGTGAAAATAGTCATTTTTCAAACAGTCTCAGATTTTGACGAAACCAGTTTCATCGGATCCGTAATGTTATATTATTGTAAGGATTCAAATTTTGTGTCAATCGGATTTATGGTTTGTCCGAGGCAAGCCAAAACGCATAGAAGTTAGTTTAATCGATTTAATTTAAATTTGATCGTTTATTTCCATAACTCACACATATGATCGAATTGGCTTCCGAAATATATTCCATTGTGTCCGGAATGCGGGTTAAACCATAGAAGCGCCAATCACCGCGCGAGATTTGGAGTTCAGAAAAGTCGTATGAATAGTGTTTTGTGAAAATTTCTATAAAAGGACCCATCCTCTTCACAATTGCAAACCCTAACCCTAATAATGTTTCAGCCGCCGCTTCTAACAATTCCAATGGCCGAAATTATCTAGATTTCTTCTCTTAATTTCTTTCAATTCATAAACGATTAGCTAAAACATCCAACTACAATGTTGAAGAGCGTAATGAGAGCTTCCCATCCATACGGTGATGATCATCTTTAGAGCATCGTGGAAGCCAGGGTTTCGTGGCGATCGTGCTTCGTTCGTGCGTGATTTTCGAACTCCAGGGATAGCCGAGCTCGGTAATATTTTAGCCGAAGGTGGCTCGCGCGAAGCTCTTCAAGACGTTGGTGTTCGACCGTCTTCAGGATGAGTATATAACTCGCGGCAATTAGGGTTTGCACGGCGGCTATATGGGTTTTATCGAGCGCATTTTTTCTTGATGGAGGAACATGAAGTATACGGCCTAGATTCTAGGGCTTAGGGATGGGCGGCTCTGATTTGATTAGGTTATAAAAATTAAAAGAAATTGTAAATTATTTTATGTTATAATTTGTACAATCTTTAAAATATCATAACTTGTTCATACGAGGTCGGAATTGCGCGAAACGAATTGCGTTGCAATCGTATGGACGAGCACTACGCAATGGAGTCGGTTTGGAGTCGTTTGGAGCTAGTAATAATTTTGGGTAAAATTAAACGCACGTTTAATTTTATTCGAAGCAAACGCTACAACTGTTATCGGAAACTCAAGGTAAGAACTTCTCGCTCAATCGAATTAGTTTCGATTTAAATTTTAAATAGTTAGATTTAAAATTGCTTGATTGTGTTGATTGTATGCTTGGATGATAAATTATTATTAATTGTTTTGAAATAGATCCTATACGCCGCATATTAAGTGGAGGTTATTTATTAAACACATATACCGCGATATTCCATCCTGAAGTGGAATTGGTATTATATATATATTTGGAGTTGATTTTCCCGCATTATATAGCGGATGAGACCCTATTGCGCTGCATAATAGCGGATAATATTTTATAAAACCCATGTACCGCGATATCCTGTCTTGAAACGGGATTGGTATTGTGCTAACATCTGTGGATGCAGGGCAACAGGCTGGAGGGATCCAACAGGATTCCTCAACGGTATTTATTTATTTACGGATATTTGCGATATATTCTATTATCATATTGATATATGATGTTTGGGCGCCATGATTTTTATGTTTAGTGCTATTGCAGCATTGGGCCTATTTTGAAAATTTTAAAATGTTAAAGTAATTATTTTCAAGTTTAAAAGGATTTTTAAAGTGATTTTGAAAGTATACATTTTATTGAATTTTGGAATTGATTCATTTTAAATAAATAAACATTATAATTTTTATGTTATAAAATTATGATTTTTGTGGAATATAACCAAAATGTGATTTTTGAAATAAGTAGTTGATTAATTTGTAAAATGGTAAACAGTTTATATAAAAGATTTATAAATTTTATATTTTATAAATTAAAATTATTTGAATTATAAAACGAGTTTTTATAAGTGTTAAAAGGAAGTATAAACGGATTTCATAAGTGAATGAAATTTATAAATTTATAAATTGTGAAGTTATAAAATGAAATGATTTTTGTAAAATAAAAGGTTTATAAGTAATTAACTTATAATTGGATTTTGTCGTGTAAATGGGATATGGATAGAATTTGTTAACGAAGTGATTTTATAAGTTGAAGTTGTTATAAAAATATAAAAGGAATTTATAAACATTGTTTTATAAATCCGAAATCGACTTATTTTGATAAGTTAATTATTATAGCTTATTAAAGGAGCTATATCCACGATTTTGGACAGTGGATAATCCTTTAAATAAAATGTGTAGAAATGTTGAATTTGGTTAACGAAGTATATTCATGATTTTGGACGGTGAATAATATATTAAAGAAATGTTTTGGGAAGTAATATTTTAAATAGAACTAAAACTATTTAAAGATGTTTTAAAACGTGTTAAGGATCAAATCATAGATTTCAACATTCATTGTTGAAATAGACGTTTACGAGAAATAGAAGGAAATGGTGGACTATAACACTGTTGTTATAGTAAATGATTTTCGAAAGGAAATGTTTTATATAGTATTGGGATCTATATATCTATCTTAATTTCGAATCCCTATACTTGTGATTTTGGGTTGTCGTAACGATGTTTTACGCAACATTCGTTTTGACTCAAATAAATGTGTTTAAGAGAATGTTTTCCTTAAAGAATAAAATATACACTTAATTGTGATTTGAGTGTATTGAATATTTTCCAAATGTTGAAAATAAATAGATTGGTGAGTTACTTATTATTAAATAAGTATGGAAATGTTTTCCAATATGAAGTGAATGTTTTGAGATTATATCTTTTAGAGATAAATTGAAATGTATATTTGAAATCAATTTGAAAAGCGTATATCAGTGGATATTTAGAAATTTGAATTCATCATGGAATTTATAAAGGAAAGGGAAATTTGTTTAAAAAAAATAAACATTGATTTATTTTTGAAGTGTGGAAATAAATTTACGGATTTGGAACGTAAAATTAAAATAAATCAGTAAGGATTTATTTGATTGATTTAAATGATTCATTTTGAAATGAAAATTAAGAAATATTTGTGAATATATCCCATGTAGGGAAATGATTTGAAATTTGTTTTCAAAGGATTGAAAAGTGCTTTGAAATTTGTTTCAAAGGGTTGAAGTGTGAAAATATATCTTGCGAAGATATTTTGAAAATAAATAATTGGGAAAATTATGTAAACCTGAAAATTGTTGTGAATATTGATTGATAGTTAAATAACCGACTATCAATATTTGCCTTTAAATGGCGTTTGAATTTCGATGCGACCGGGGGTCGGATTCCAAGTGGATATCCGGAAACCACATCGAACCTTTATGATTGTGATGAATCTTTTATTTAAAAGATCGTAGTGGAAAATTGTTCTGATTTGCTTGAATTTGAATGCTACACTTATTTTTAAAGTATTGCGCTCATTATTCGGTTTAGCCGGGGGAGGACCTTTGTGTCATATAACCCATTCCGAATAGTGATATGACGTATATGGATAGCATTGAAGACCGGTGGTAAAGAACGGGTATTTTCGAGAATGATAGGATGACCTGTCGATTTTCTCTGCATCATGGCTCCGGTACAGAGATTCCCTAAGTGATGGGAAGTCCGATCGGGATTGTGAATACCCGGATTGCAAGGGCTTCTTCGGAAGTGCCTTCGGTTCTGTTCGAACCCGGAATAGACTTGTATAGATGCATGTCTGACGTTACATTTTGAGATGTAAAGCTGGTTTCTATCAAATATATTTCTGTTGGTGGCGGAGAATTTATTCTCTTAGCTTAACACCCTTCTCTGAGACGTACGAGCGTAGAGGTTATGTAGTTGATGGTTACTAGTGACACATTCCCAATTTGGTAATGTGACATACGAAGTGCTGATGATCATTTGTTGATCGAAGCATGGCTTTGTGAAAAAGCATAGCTTTGTGAAAAAGCATAGCTTTGTGGACGAGACTTCGTCGGGCCTCACAACCCGGTAATGGTCGAAACAGGAATGTTGCGATAAGTTTTTTTGTTAGGGGTAGCTCCCTAGGGTATGTCCATTTCCTTCTGGATAGAATGTGATATCATGGTATAGAGCCCAGATATCGAACCTATGTGGTTACTGCATATTTACTACTTTGTGGTTGTTGCTTTATGGTTGAGGATCCTCGGATAAAGGTCGGTAATGACCGGGGGATGACATAGCTTGTGTGTTAGTTACCTAGTTACAGCTGTATAGCGTGAGTGTGTTAGTTACCTAGTTACAGCTGTATAGCGTGAGGTAGCGTTAGTGTGTTAGTTACCTAGTCACAGCTGTATAGTGTGAGGTAGCGTCAGTATGTTACTTACCTAGTCACAGCTGTATAACATGAGGTAGCGTCAGTATGTTTGTTACCTAGTCACAGCTGTATAGCGCGAGGTAGCATCGACCTTGTTTAGCAGAGATCCGGTTAGGTTCTCGGGGGCGTCCTTCCAGAGGCGTTCTATTTCAGTATGGGAAGTTCCTTAGCCCGATCATTTGTTGGAAAATCCAAAGAAAAAATACGTACCCTGTACGATTTTAGTTGTATAACCTGCCATAAAATGTGGCGGTAACCTGCTATTGATCATGGTAGCTATAGTTGGCATAAGTGCGTAATGCCATGCTGACTAGGGTTACTTTTATATTTTCGAAATGTTTTATACACTATGCATTAATAATAATATCAAAAATGATTTATTTTGCGTAATGCCGTGGAATGTTGTTGTTTTAAAGATAAATAACTGTTTTAGTTCTCATACCAGTCCCATGACTGACGTGGAGTTTATTGTCCCTTCCTAAACTCTGGGTGCGCATAATTTTCCACACGGGCAGCCTAGAGTCAGGTTATCAGGTCATTCTGGAATTCAGGAGTTGCTGTAGAGATCTGGAGGCAAGCTGGATGGCGTGGCATATTAACCAGTATATAGTATTTCTTTTCCGCTGTTTGTTGTTGTAAACTCTGATAATGTAATGTAACGTGATGTAATGTAATAACAGATAAGATTCTTTGTTTTAAAGATATTCATTTATCTATTATATATTGTTCCGCTGCGATTTGTGAGATTCTGATATTGTTTTCTATTGCTTCTTCTTTCTTTCTTCTTCTACCTCTTCTTCTTTAACCCTAACAATTCGGTTTTTCCGGCCTTCGATTGCTCGCTAGTTGATACAGTGGACGTATTATTGTCGATTTTCGAAAGTCGAAAATTCCGTTTGTTACAATGTCAAAGTGAATATGATTTTGAAAGTGATATGGTTTTGAGAATACAATATTTTGATATAAATTGTGAATTGACTTTCGAAATGTAAAAGAACCATCCGGTGAAATAAGCATTTGGTTGTTAAAGAGACTGGGATCTAATATTGTCATACTCTTTACCAATACCGAGTGGATATTCTAGAAATGAAGTAGTATGGTTTGGTGAATGATTTGTGTATGCAGTATGACGTGACCCTGACTCCCATGAGTCAGCTTGGATGTGACTAAAACAGGAGCCATGCCGGGCCAAGTGAGGTGGCACCTCCGATCAGACACATATCTTTGATACCATTTCTATTGCTTTATGATTGATTTGGTGGCCACCCTTGACTTTGATTTGGGAGTATGTTTCGAGGTGGGCGGTAGTAGATGCTATGCGTTACTACCAGTCCGGATCTGCAATTGGTATATCTACCCTGGCATTGCCTCAAGTTCTGTGCTAACATGCCCTAGAGCACCTTCTACGAGTTTGTTTTGTACCATACCTGTGGTGTGCCCTCTATGTAAACCTACAGTTTACGAATGAGCATATGGTACTATATAGATGTGTTAAGGGGGATATGGGTAACCCTTTAATACTATTTTAATACTTTTACTTTACTGTAGACATATTATAATGGCGTATGTTACTACATAGTGCATAGTCTAACGGATCCTTTGGAGCATCTCTTAAGTTACTGCACTCATGTTAGACACTGGATAGGAGATGTCAAAACCTATAAACATCTCTGACACCGTCGCACTCATATTTACCATTTATTTAACCCACATAAGATCATTTAGTTCCTACTCTACTGTTTCGTCTTTTCAATTCGCTCGAGTTAGCCTAAGCATTTCACGGTAGAAGACCTTATTTCTGGAGGACGAAGACGAAGATTGTACTATTATTATATATTATATTTATTCCGCTGCATCATGTTGTTCCGCTGCATTTATTGTTGATTTATTCCTGTTTCTATAACTCTGATTTTGTGTTGTAAAGGAATAGTCGAACGTATTTATAAAATAGCTTCATGAACTCTTATTTGATTATTATATTTCGTCATTCTGCTGCGAGATTCTATATATTTCTTTCTCTTTTTTATTTACCCTATAACAATCTACCCTTTTGAATGGGCTGTGTCTAGCATGTGTGTCTGCTTAAAACATCCAAAAAGATAGGTCATTACAGTTGGTATTAGAGCCAGGCTTAATGATAACCTTAGTTTGTGGGGTCAGACTCACATTAATTAGGGTAGTAATACCTTAGAATTAGTCGCTAAGTGTATATATAAGAGAGCGTATTTGTTAGTGTTATAAAAGGTTTTGTATTATGTTAATTTGTTCCATTTTGTATTAATAAATTCTGGTTGGTGCATAGGACGCTATGACGTCGATAGGGATTTCTAGAAGCTTAATAGGACAGAATAACACAATATTATTTTGAAATATATGTAAATGAAATAATTTGCCTATTATATATTTTTGTATATAAAATAATTTTTTTATAAATGATATATTTGGTTATAATATAATTATTTGTTAGGTAGTGAAGTTTATAAACATTGATTGAAGATAAGATTTACAAATAAAATGAATATAAACTGAAATTTGAGAACTTGAGTTCCAGGATTTTGAAGGTTCCTTTCGAAAGATTTTGGAATATAATATTTATATTATTTAGATGTATTTTATGATACAAATCTTTAAATATAATCTGAAGGAAAGGTTTTTAAAGTAATTTTGGAAGGAAATAAGAAATGGACTCCCCTCTCTACACTGGAAAATAATTTTGGTGATGAGTGCACGCATCATCGACGTTCATTTTCGAGTTTCAAAGTGGGAAGGCTGCTTTAGTAATTTACTACACATTTGTTTTGATAAATAAATATTAAATTTTATTTCTAAATATGATTTGATATATATAAAAGATATGATACTTATGTTTAAATAATTTGAAATGGAACCTGATATTTAGTGCTTAAATTTCAATAAATTAGAGATTTCAATTATTGTAATGAAATGAAAATTTAACTATTCGATAATTGGAGCTTCTAAAATGAGGATAAGAAATTAAATGCTAAGTTATAAATGAAATATGCAAGAAATGTGAAACTTGTAACCTGTTAATCAAAAGTATATGAAAATATGAAAGATATGATTATTGAACATCTTTGCTAATTAAAAATATAAATAAGATAAACTTGTGTGACTTTCGATTGCATTCTTAAAAACATATACATAACTTACCAAATGTTGTAATGTTAAATAGGAATAGGTGGAATATTATACAAGTAAAACTTAAGAGATGAAAGTGTTTAAAGGAATTACTTTTATAAATAAAAATTTTAATATTATATTCGTTATAAACTTAAGTTATAATCAAAATGTTACTATATAAAATGAAATATAAATGTGAGTACTGTAAGTAAATAATTATAAACTTAAGTTAATGTTTGAGGCTATTTATAATTAAAGTAAACAATAAAATGAGTACTATAGTGAGTTAATGTTGCCACTTTAGAAAAGTTGAAAAGGTTCAGAAAATAGATTTAATATTCAATGACTCTATGTAAAGAAATGAAGGTAAATTAAAAGTAAGAAACATGACTATGAACTTATGCACTAGAGATATTGAAATCTAATGGAAATAAAGTATATAAATAAATAAATGTGAACTAAACCGCAATGAAATGTATGTAATCCTTGAATAATGAATTCATTGGTTATTATAAACAATTGAATGAGAATAACTTATGTAAGAAATGAATGTATAGAAATGAGAAGAAATTTTCATTATATGAATGAATGAGGAAAAATGAATTTTGTAAGTAATGAATTGAAATAAATGAAAGTAATTACCGAATGAATGAATGTGAATTTATTTACAAAGAAACCTATATAGCACTTTAAGAATTGATTTACATATGCTTAAATAATTATATACGAGTCATATATGTAAGAAAATGTAAATAAAAAATGTAAATAAATGAATGTGAATGATTGAAATTGTCATTGTATGAATGAAACTAAAGAAAGGTAAATAATATGAAATGAAATTAATAAGAATGAACTTGATTAATGCTTGGAGTCATTGTTTGTTTTGGTATATGGGTTGTTTGGGATATTATACTTCTAATTGGTTGGTTGTATGATAATCTATTGAGTTTTATCTAAGACTGTTGAATGTATGGTATACTTAATAGTTTATTTGTCATGCTATACGATTTAAAGTGTCCAAACCTAAATAAAACCATTTGTTTTGCTTGCTATGAATGTATGGTTGATTTCATGTAATGATTGTATGCTTTTGGTTGCAAGTGGTTGTTGTTATATTATATTGATTGTTGCAATTATTTGAAACGACTTAATAATTTCACTTTTATATAATTATTAACTTCTTTGGATTATATAAGTGAAATACAGGTTATGGAAGCAATTGCTTTTGCTTTTGGTTTCATAACTTAAGCGTTGTATGCCTGACAAATAGGTACGTTTTCGGATTACAGTTTATAGCGATATTAAATTATTTTTCCATGGTTGGGATATATTATTTTGGAAAATATGATATATATTGTTATTATTGATATTGTTATTTTTCCTGAGCCTCTCCGTACAAAGGAGACTCTGGCAAAACAATTTCATGAATTTTGAATTTAGAATTGTTTTTGAAAAGCTTTCCAAACTTTTGTTAACTTGAATATGAAAGGATTTAATTGTTATAAATTGATAAATTTTATTTAGATTGTTTAATATTGTAAATTAATTGTTTATAAAATTTAATATTTTGAATAAGATATATTGATTTCTTAGTTCCTTGTCTCTTCTTTTTCCTTTTCGACGATGAAAAAGTTTTGAGTGGGGGAGAGTGTAACAACCTGTAATTTTCGATAATTAAAAAATAGTTATTCTAATAAGATTTTGTAATTTAATGTTGGAAGAAATAATTTACAACGAACCGTTTTTATCGCTTCTGTGGCATACCGGACCTCAAAATACAGAAATGAATGTACTACGGAGATCAGCACGACGAGACGAATAGAAAGGTACATAGATATCAACGATATGATCAAATTATAAAAACTCCAATTTCCGCTACCGAAAAGCTGTTAAAATGCAGAAACTAAGATTCGGAGCCGTAGAAGTCCAAATTTGCCAAAACAACTTACGGCATCTTTCTCAGAAAATGAATTACATTTCCATTATATAAAAATATTCAGTTTTCGAAAATATTTAAATTTCACCAATTAAATGGATTAAAATTTTAATTTAAATTTCACAATTAAATTAACTTCAATATTTTGCAATAATAATTTACCAATTGTCATAATTAAATATACGCATTACAAATATCAAAATTCTATTTCAAAATTTTATCATTTAAATTTCAAGAAAATTCTAGTTATTTACGTTATAAAACGGTTAAAATTCTCGGGTCGTTGCACTCTCCCCAACTCAAAACTTTTCGCCCCGAAAAGGAACGAAATTGGAGAATAGAAATAAACTAAAAGATAAAAGAAGGCACGAATAGTACCTAAGTCAATTAATTCAGGGTTTGAAGTACGTATGGATTCCTCAGTTTCTCAGGTGCAATCCCGGTCATCCTAACTCCATTGTACTTTAATTAGACCGACATATTTCCTTCGAAGTTGCTTCGTACCTCTATCAACATACGAAGTGGTTTCCTATCGATGGTGAGATTTGGCTCAATGTCTGAATTCTCTAATAAAGCTGGCTTAACAGTCAAATATGGATCATGGAGATATTTGCGAAGGTAAGATACGTGAAACACGTTGTGCGTACCCGCTAGTTTCTCCGGCAAATCAACTCTATAAGCCAAAGGACCAACTATTTTCAAAATGTGAAAAGGACCAATAAATATGGAACCAAGCTTATAACAACCCTAGTTTGGAGATTATCTATCAATACTAAATTATAATGGTAATTATAATTTAATATTATAAATTAAATTAAAATTGGAGAAATTAAACTGTTTATTTGGAATAAACAATAAAATTGGAATTAAATTGTGAAAATAAAGCTTAGAACTTTATTTTATTTTCTTTGGAGCGATAATAAATGGAATATGGGTTTAAATAAAGAAAATGATTTTATTTTAGAGAAAATGCAATAATTATATTAATCATTGCCCAATTGCTTTTTTAATAGTTTTTAAAAGAAGTATTTGATTTTTAAGGTGTTTTATTTAAATAAAAAGGTGGAAATTGGTTTAAAATATGTTTTGGCTATAAATTATGTTTGGAAATGGTTTAAAGTATTTTTTAAGTGAGAAAAGTGTTTTTGTTAAATTTTAAAAGTCAAAAATATAGATTTTTGTGTTTTGTTGCGAAAATAGTGCATTTTTGTGAAATAAAGGATTTTAATAACAAAATTTTTTTAAAAATATAAATTTATCTTTATATATAGTAGATTTTTTTTGTGTACTTGTACAAGTTTTCATATTTTTCCTGTAAAAATATGAAGAAATGCTTTTTTTTGTTTTGATAAATAGTTTATATTTGAAGCATTTTTAGTTTATGAGTGAATTAATTAACCAATAAGCCATTTATTTTCTTTTTACTAATGGATCCAAGGACCATTAGTGCATAACCTGGATTGAGAAGTGAGAAAAAGAATACTGTATGTTCTTTTCTCGACTCCATCTTCTTCCTTAACCTGACAATGAGAAAAACAAAACCCTCTTTACCAAATTCTCAATCCAAGCCATTTTCTCCATAAAATTCAAGCAAATTAGAGTCTTTTTCACTCTAGAGAATAAATACAAAGATAATCTAACTCCAAATCACTTAGTTTCATCAAAGATCCCTGATTTGTGAAGTGGTTCTCTAATTATAGTAAAACTTTCTTTTGCATGTCATTTCTATCTTCTCTACAGGTTATTAGAGGCTATCTTTTAAGCAAAAGCTTTAATATTTTGACTCAAATTCGAGTTTTTTCTTCACTACAGCAAGGTGAATTGATTAACTCACATATTCTAGCAAAACAAAGCTTCAAATTGCCAAAAAAATCATTGAAAAATAGCATTTTTTGTTGACGTTTAGTTTCCTGTAAAATTGTGTTTGGGTGCTGTTTGCTTGCCTTATTCTCTCAATTCCAGCAGCGAAATGCTTCCGGATTTTCTTCTATCGATAGTTCATATGTTGTCGTATAAATCTGCAAAATTTTATGGAAAAACTATTTCGTTTGATACCAGAAAACCTTGCTGCAAAATCAATGCATAGCATGGAAATTACCTGTACACATTTTGTTTTGTGAGTTGCTGCAAACGTGGTCTGAGACCATATTTCAGATAGCATATCTCTTTCGTTTCTTACTCGAATTGCATGATTCGTTTTCTGTTTGAAATATAATGTTTTATACTATAAGCGTACTAAATTTCAGACCACTTCAACCATATAGCTTATAGAAATATGATGTCGAAATTTGATCCGGAGCATGTTTTTGCCCAGAGTTTTACAATGAAAACGCGGCTTAGGTTCAAATTTGAGACGTTGTAACTTTCTCGTACTTTATCCAAATTACGTGATTCTTTTTTATGTGAAAGACAAAGTTTACTAATATATGCTAACCAATTTTGAGCTCAATCTGATGTCGTTTAGTCCTCTTTTTTAGCCTGAAAGTTGAACCTAGAATGGATTTTTAGGCTTGGGCACATTCTTGTTGAACTATTACAAACATGGTCCGAGTCCATGTTTGAGACAGCGTAACTATTTCATTTTCTGTCAGAATTCATTGATCCTTTTTTTAAAGATGAAGTTTTCTACTTTGTGCGCACTAATTTTTAGTTTAATCAATGATCGTTTGTCTACTTATTTTATGTCCGAAAGTTGAGCCCAAAGAAGATTTCAGACCTGGGTATTATTTTGCACAAGCGTTTTTATGTTCGTTTTCCGTCCAACTTTTGACTTGTACTTCATTTGTTATGATATTTCTAAAATATTTTGAAGGCTATGATTCCTATCAATAGGCTTGCCAAGTTTGATAAATTTGATATTCAAATTTGAATTGAATTTGAATTGAATTTGAACTGGATTTGAATGACGGTTTTGAGTGATTTCTTTGATTTTGAGTATAGATTTTTCCAAACAATTTTGAAATAATTTTTAAACTAAATTGGCATTTGAAATAATTATAATGTAATATTTTTAAATTATTTTAAGCTATAAAATCTTTTTATTCTCTACAATAAAAGAATTTTCAAATATTGTCTTCAAAATTGATTTTCGAAAATGGTTTTAAAAGCTTGTTTTCTTAAAAAAATTACTTATATATATAATACACATTTTTGCACTATTCGAGCGAATGATGAGGAGAATTAAATGGTTTGGTAAAACACGCGATATGGGACACGTGCATTTATCTTATGAGTAAATTCCTGACTTGGCCGTTTGATCGTTTTGACATTCGGGTCGAGTTTATCGATGAGATGAGGTAAACTTTTTACTGCTTTGAGTGTGAAATTTACTGGGGATTAGTAAATGTTTAATGCGAACGTGTGGTATGAGACGCACGTTAACACTATTCGAGTTCCTATTCGAGCGTTTGTGACACATTTGCCATTGTAGCGTGCCAGTACCGGACCATCGCGTCATTGCCATTGCGACATTTTCCATTGTAATGTATTTGTCAACGAGATGTTTGCCATTGCGACGTGTTTGTCATTGCGACATGTTTATCGTTGTGATGTTTTTCCTTTGGGCGAGGTACCTATTTGAGATAACAGTACGTGGCAAGGCTACGGCCACATGCATGTGTAAACGCTTTTGAGATGGTTGCTTTAACTATTTTCCCTAGTGTGTCGCCCCTTTCCGGAATTGATCCTTTGAACCATTCAATATATCTTTATGGCGATTACCTTTTGGGAATTTGAACTCTTGGAAGTTCTATTTTGAGATTTGAATTGCCTACTCTGGCATCATATAAGATTTGCCTTTTGTCGTTTACTTGAGATTTTATTCTCCCCTTTGGAGATATATTTGCCTTATGGCGTGTTTGAGATGAGATCTCTTTATGCATGTTTTGAGTTTGCCAAGATGGCGAGTTTAGATTTTCCTCTAAACCATATTTTATGTTTTATGAATGCCGATATATACGGCTCGCTACTTTTAGCATTTTATGGGTTATTTTATCTCTATTGAGATTATATGTTTGTGTACTGATACCATATTATCACTTGATGTAATCATACACTTTAGATTGTCCCTTTCCATTTCAAAATATTATCACATTATCCTTATGCTCATATTAACACTTATCCTTGTAAAATGATTTGTTTAGTTAAACTGACCAGTATATTTTATACTTGGGTTAGATCGAGGTGTTTCAGGTTAGGTACCCGTTGGACTTAGGCTTTCTACTTCCGCTTGGATATTTTGTTATCGCCTTTTTGATGTAGCTTTTTATGTAGACTCTGATATGTATATTTTTGACTCGTTGTATATTGTGGTCATCATACCACTTATGTGTATCATTTGTATTACACTGGGAATGTATCTGTATATATATGTATATATCTGCTGTTCGTTGTTCTGTGATGTGATTTGCATTTGGTTATTATATTTATTTTGATAGATCCGTCGACCACCAATAGTTTTGTATTAAGTATTTATTGGATATGTCGATCCACTTGAGATGAAATTATTTTAAATCATTTGTCGACATATTCAATAGATATTTAAGGCAAGGCTATAGATGGTCGCTCGTAACCAGCTCTATTCTCCACATTAGCAGACAGTATTACTTAGTAATACTCTTTGTTAATGTGGATCTCAGGGTGGGGCGTCACAGCTTGGTATCGGAGCTGAGTTCAGAACAAAACAGGATAAACACATAATAGAAGCATATATTATGATACATCCCAGTATAGTACGAGTGCACGATTCCCTTAATAATCATGTCCTTTATCTTATAATGTCCTTTGAGATTGAAGTTTGGGATATGTCTAGGAATGTTTTTATTCTGTAGTATTTCAAAAATAGAAATGATGACATATTATCTTAGGAGGAATCCTAATCGTGATTGTTTCATTTGAGTCCTTTTCAATACGGGTGCTTGACACCCATTCGTATCGAAGAAGTTTGTTGATGCTTTTGGATGTTCTTGTCTTGTACTTTTGTAAGGATTGCGAGTCCTATTGAGGGGATCCGCAATATTTGACATGATGTATGAGGATTTGTGATTGTTGCTTATAGCTTATCTTTTCTTGTGAATTAGCATGCCATTTTTTGTTTAGAGTTTGGTATGATTTGAGATGGAGTGGCTTGCATATTATCAAGCTACATTCTATGATTCGAAGAATCCTATATTAGGTATCCTTATTCGGATGATTTGTTGCTTCTTGTCCTTCAGAATGTTAATGATTATTTCGAAGTCTTTATATTCACTCTTGAGTTTCAAGATGTTGATGATATATCTCGAATTCCAGTCATTGTGACTTTGTCGATTTCTGTGAGTCCGTTCGGGTATGACACCCAATCGAGCAATTGAATATTGTATTGACTTCATTCCCGTTTCATAGTCTTTCGGTCATCCTCCGAGGATGTCCACTAAAGAAATATGGTGATTCGTTGAATTTATTTGATATTGTCGTTCTTGCCTCCTTTTGAGATATCCTCTTTGGATACTCAATTGTTGATATACTTTGTAAAATTACTTCACTCGAAGTAATGATATGTTTTTAATGTTCTTCTTCTCATTCTAGAAGATATCTTAATTTTACTCTTATATCTCATTTCTGTCTTTTTAATCTATTGTGTGGTGCAAGGGTCATTCCTCTATTTTACCTTACATTGATTTTTCATGAGCTACAAGTCATGGAGGATAGCGTTACTCTTACCATATTCCACACTCATTATAAGTCTTGTGAGTGGTTCGTTATATCATTTGGAATAATGAATACTCTAGTCTATTCCATCAATCTTGAGGATCGAGTATTCTAGGAATGTCTCGATGAGCTCTATTTTTGTTCCATGATTTTGAGAATAAGTAATAAATTAGGTTTTCAAATTTTTTTCAAAAATTGAAGATATGTTTCTAAGAGAAAATGGATTTTTCTTTTTGCGAAATAAATGAATGTTTTGAGTACTATATATGAGGTGTTTCTTTAATAAAAATGAATTTTTGTGTTAGGTTGTCTGTTTACTGCTTCAAGAATTCTGGTCGATGCGTTTGGCCAATGTTATCGATAGGAATTTCCTAAACGCTGTGATGAGACAGTCAAACATGATAAATTGAGTTTTAATAAGTAAAGTTTGAAAATAGTTAATATGGTAGAGTATTAATTTTTATTTTAAATGTTTAATGAAACATTAAACCATAGTGAGTGTTGGATGAGTGGCGAGGCAGTTTTGATCAACTCTGCAGCCAATCGATGGGGTCATTCACTATAAATCAATGGCGAGGCAATACCCTTACGTTATTTGAAATTTGAGAAGTTGAATATGGTAATTTGGGTAAGTAAAAGTGAATAATTCTAATTAAGAGGATGTCTTAATTAGAAGAAAATATCATTTGATGCTTTATTAATAAAATGATGCATTTAAGGTAAAAGAATACTCTGATTAGAAAATTTAAAATATTAATTGAATATTTGAGTACAAGTTATTAATGATGACTATAAAAAAAATTGATACTTAGTTGTTTGAGTAATAGTAGAGGATAGATATAAAACTCTATCTTAAGAGATAATAAAGAAGTGTTAGTTTAGAACATTTAGTATAAATTTGTGAGCTAGTTTTTGTTTTAAACTTAAATGGTATTAAAACTTGTGGGTTTAAAATTGCAAAATTCTTTTGAAAACAAGTTTGAATTAATTATCAACTTTAGTTAGTTTATTATTGATGATTGGATGGAAATTTAATTTTTGTGATAAGTGGAAATGTGAATTTTGAAAATGTGTACGTGCTAATATAGTACACACGGATCGTGTAATATGATGTATAACACACAAAAATATGACTAATCACAGATAATAGAAAATTCAGTAAAACAGAAAAAGCACACCAGAGATTTTTATACTGGTTCGGAGCACCGTCCTACGTCCAGTCCCAGACTTCTATCTGGATTTTCACTACCAACTACCTCGCTTCACCCGGAGGAACAGGTTTACAACACCCGAGAAGACGAACGGGATTTCACGCCTCTAATACACTGAGGACTTCAACACTTGCCTCTTACAACACCGAAGAGTTCAATACTTGCCTCTTACAACACCGAGGACTTCAACACTTGCCTCTTACAACACCGAGGAGTTCAACAAAGATGAAAATAATTGTTTGTTGATGGTATGTGTTCTTGCTAACACTACTTTGTCACTTGTAGTGCAAACTTCCTATAATCTTATCCTCAAATAGAATATTTTTATATATGAAGATTTGGAAGTGGATATCGTATTGAATCAAAAGAATGTTTAATAAATTTCAGGATTCAAAAACAATATATGATAGAATATGAGCAATTTGAGAGCTTGAAAGTATAAGATTGAGATCAATAGAATAGAGATTGGAATAATAGATTTGGTTTTTTGGAATAATGATTTCATGATGTTTATATAAGAAATAAACAGTTGTAACCCTTTGTGAAAAGGTACAAGCAAGGTCATGATCATTGGTGAAGAGAAAGAGAAGCAACCGTTGAAGAAAAGGAAGTGTCTATACGAAAGGTTGCTTTCTGTTTGAAAACGGTCGACGGGTCAAAAAGGACCAGTAGAAAGGAATTTGAATATATATATGTTATGTACACTTGTGCACGTTAACTGTGCATTCTGGCAGAAACGGTCGACTGCCATGTTTTGACCAGTCGATCGGTTTAGCCCAGATTGCACAATTAATGTGCACTCATTTATATATATATATATATATATATATATATATATATATATATATATTCAAAGATTGAAGGTATAAGATTATTTGAGGATAGATTTTAACATAAATAACATTACTAACACACCAAATCCTTTAACATATGGAGCTCTTTGTGACTCTTTAATGACTAACTTCCTTTTGTCGATATCCCTTTGTCTTGTCGATCACGGCTTATCCCTTTGTCAGAAATCAAATCTCTATAAAAATCTTGACTCAAAATTCTCCCCCTTTTTGATTGTTGACAACACAGTTATGAATCTCCCCCTGTATATGATATCCCCCTGAGATTTTGTCCTGCATATATACTGTTAGCACAATTTTCTCCCCCTTTGTCATCGATGAAAAGGAGTTGTTAAATGGAGAATAATAAGCAACATAAAACTATGAAAGCAACAATTTTCTCCCTCTTTGTAAATGATATTATAGGAAACATAAAACTACGAAAGCAACAATTTTCTCCCTCTTTGTAAATGAGATTATAAGCAACATAAAACTACTACCGTAGATCAAGAGCAATATTCACACAAGATGATAATACACACAAGTCTAGTACGAATTAAAACACGACACTATTTAGTACAAGTGCCAGATAATGTCTTTAAAGCAAATACTAAAGTCATAAGAACGCAAAATAAACTAAATAAGAGACTTAATCTGACTCCGTCTCTCCCTCTTCTTCTTCTTCTTCAACAAGCTGAGATTTTCCGTGTCCACGTTCACGACTAGTTCCCGAGCTTGTACCCTCCTCCGAAGATGTCTAAGCAAAAGTAGGAGGAGCTGGGCGCTTGCCAAGGTCCGGAGCTTGCATTGATGAAGATGATCCATCACATGATATTGCTTCCCATATAGAAACGAAGAAAGACTTAAGTTGTTAAAGCGTTTATCCATTTTTGTATTCATGCGATTAAGTCGTGCTTCGAGAAGGAATTGATTTCGAGAAATAGTGTCAAGTGATTCTTTTGTTGAGGAAGATGGTCGTAAAAGTTTAACTTCCTCAAGTTTAGGGCGGGATGATCGTGATGAAGCTTCTTTATGTCCTTGTTCTTTCCATTGTTCAAAAGGGATAATATTAAAGTATGGAGCGGGAAGCTTCATTCTTGTAATCGATGCTTTGTTGATGACTTTTGGTTTAGAAATTGAAGACTTGGGAGGTTCAATGCCACAATCAAGCAAGAGACGCATAATATACTCGTTATAGAACAAGTGTGGCCTAGAGCAATCATTTACTTTCAAGATCTCATCAAAGATCATACCAATCCAATTTATACGAATACCCCCATAGATTGAGTATAATGCCTTGAAATTTTCTTTATAGACGGCATCTAAATTTCCTATTCTCGGTAAAAGAGAGTGCATAATAGTATGATGAAGAATTCTTGTAGAAGGCCGAAAACCAATAGACTTAGTGCTATCCTTGTCATCTATAATAAATTGATGGCTAATTTGATTACGTACATGAACATTGCAAAAATTACTTGAGAATTTTTCACCGATAAACGAAGAACCAAGAACGGTTGCCATCCTATCACATGAGATAAACACTTCTTTGCCACAAACAACAGACCAAAGAAAATAATTAGGATTCTCTGACTTGTTTTTCTCTAAATTTAGGTTAGCATAGAATAACTTGATCATTACGTGGTTAATTTCCACATTGTTTTGATCAAAGTCAATTAGGTTTTCAATGTCGGCATCCTTTGCTAAGCCAAGAATACGATAACTAGAGAAATCTGAAAATTTTACAAAGGAACCTGGATGGATTGTAAAATCCTTCATCTCATTCCACCTTTTGACTGCAATTGGATCCACAAGCCAGTTCCTGACAGAGAGATCGATTGGTTGAGTTTCGGAGGTAGAAGATTGCTTTAATTTCTTTTGTGGAGGAGCCATTTGGGTGAGATTGGTAGAAGATTTTAGTTCTAGGGTTCTAAGAGTTTGTTAACAAAAATGAAGAGATGGAGTTATGAGAGTTTAATGAAGAGATGGAGTGAATAAATAACCGTATGTCCCTTTTTTAAAAACAAAACAGCACGAAACCGGTCGACCGCCCTGAAATCACCGGTCGATCGTTTTCATACAGAAGCAAAAACGGTCGACTGGTGGTTTATGGTCGGTCGACTGGTTTGCCTGTAAGTGGTTTTTCCTTTTTTTTTCTTGAATTTCTGAAAGTTAACGGTCCATATAATATTAAGTATATTCAAAACATGATATATATATGCATATATATCAGTTCATAAAAACAAATACGAGAATACAATCATAATATTGAAACAAATTTAATGAGAGGTAGAGGAACTATGGTTGGAAGTCTCTTCTTTGACATCGGTAATACGTGGTTTCCATGGCGACCAGTTTTCTTTTGCTCCTTCATTCTGAGCATAGTTTTTATCCCATGAATTTGGGCTTCTAGAGGATAAAGGTGCATGAGGCATTGGCTCGTATACGCCATGTTTGTTTGAACCACAAAAGAATGATGCCATTCTTTCTAGAAGAGATAGTCGTTCCGAAGTTAGTTGTTGCTCATAATGCAGCTGTCCTTGAAGATCGATTTGATGTTTTTAATAATGATGAATCTCATCGATCTTCTCTCTGGTACGGGGTGAACAAAACAACACCTTCTTTGCTCGTTTCGAAGTTGGCGTATTGCCAGGAGTATGAAAGCATTGGTGATGACACTTTGATTTGTGTTTTGGAGTTTCAGGAGAGTAATATTCTTCTGGCTCAGAACTTGTGACCGAAATACGGGACTTTTGAGCACAATCGTCACAAATATGTGCCATAATGAACTATATGTATAAACTTTTAGGCTTAGATAGGAAGTGATAAAAACAATGTTTTTTTTTGTCAAGCTTATATAGGAAAATTCCTATATATATAACCTTGTGGATGAGAATTGTCATGCAAACTTGGCCGTAGAAAAAAATTAGAAGCTCGTAATCAATTTCCTAATATAGCAATAAATAATCCGAAAAGAACTTAAGAATATAACATTAGTGATTACTTATCAAGTTCTTTTCTAGAAATTAAACCAAGTTCTCTACGAAATTTAATGAAACTAGACTCAAGAATAGGCTTAGTAAAAATGTCTGCTAGTTGACTATCAGTTTGGACATATTCGAGACATATATTTCCTTTTTCGATATTGTCTCTAAGGAAATGATGACGGATATCAATGTGTTTGGTTCTGGAGTGATTCACTGGATTCTTAGAAAGATTTATAGCACTTGTGTTATCACAGTATATAATAGAATATGATAAATGAATATCAAAATCTTGAAGTGTTTGTTGCATGTATATTACTTGAGTACAAGCGAGAGCCGCTGATATATATTCAGCTTCACATGTTGATAGGGAAACACAATTTTGTTTCTTACTAAACCAAGAGACAAGTGATTTTCCAATAAAATGGCACGTACCACTTGTACTCTTTCTATCCGTTCGAGAGCCTCCAAAATCAGCATCACTATATGATACTAATTAAAATGGACATTCTTTTGGATAAAAAAGACCGAAATCTTTGGTATTATTAAGATAACGAATTATACGTTTCACTGCTCGTAGATGTGATTCCTTTGGATTAGCTTGAAAGCGTGCACATAGACAAACACTCATCATTATATCTGGACGACTTGCTGTAAGATAAAGAAGAGAACCAATCATGCTTCGATATAGTTTCTGGTCAACATTCTTACCATTTTTATCTTTTTCAAGATGTGTAGTTGTACTCCTAGGAGTAGGTTTACCAGATGTGTTATTTAACCCGAAGCGTTTGATAAGATTTCCGCAGTATTTTTCTTGATTAATAAAGATACCATTCGGAAGTTGTTTGATTTGAAGTCCAAGAAAATATGACAGTTCTCCCATATGAGACATTTCGAATTCTTTGGTCATAATATTTGCAAATTCCTTGCAGAGTTTATCGTTTGTTGAACCAAAGATGATATCATCTACATATATCTGGATAACTAGAATATCCTTTTGAGAATGTTTGATAAATAAAGTTTGATCGACTTTGTCTATTTGAAATCATGAGTTAATAAGATAGCTACATAGTCGTTCATACCAAGCACGAGGTGCTTGTTTTAAACCATATAGAGCTTTCTTAAGTTTGAACACATGGTCAGGATATTTTTCATGTACGAACAAAGGAGGTTGTTCGACATATACATTCTCTTTGATAAATCCATTGAGAAAAGCACTTTTGACATCCATCTGATAAAGTTTGAAAGTATGGTAATAAGCAAAAGATAATAGGATTCTAATAGCTTCTAGTCGAGTAACTGGTGCAAAAGTTTCTTCATAATCGATACCTGCTTCCTGATTATACCCTTGTGCTACTAATCTTGCTTTATTTTTGGTGATATTTCCTTGTTCGTCAGCCTTATTTTTATAGACCCATTTAGTACCAATAACTGACTGATCAGTTGGTCTTGGAACAAGTTCCCAAACGTTATTGCGCTCGAACTGATTTAGTTCTTCCTGCATGGCAATGATCCAGTAATCGTCTGTAGCAGCTTCTTTTGGATTCTTAGGTTCGATATTTGAGAGAAAAGCGACATGACCCATTTGGTTTAGTTGACTCCTTGTTCTGACATGTGATGTTACTTCACCAATTATATTTTGGGCCGGATGGTCTCTTAATATCCTTGGTGGTGATTGTAACTCACATATTTGAGGAATATTCTCAATAATTGTTTCCGAGTCAGAATCAACATTTGTGATGATTGGATTATCAGTGACTATTATTTGGTCATCATCTGATATATTTTGAGGATGCTGATAGAATTCATCGAAAGAGACATGAAGTGATTCTTCAATAGTTTTGGTTTGTTTATTAAATATACGATAGGCCTTGCTTCGTTCCGAATAACCGACAAATATTCCTTCATCGGATTTTGGATCGAATTTGCCAAGCTAGTCTTTCGTATTTAAAATAAAGCACTTGGAACCAAAAATTTTGAAGTATGAGATTTTAGGCTTTCTTTTGTTAAATAATTCATAAGGAGTATTCTTGGTAAGAGGTCTTATGGACACACGATTTAAAACATAACAGGCAGTTGCGACGGCTTCTGCCCAGAAATGTTTTGGTAAGGTGGTTCCATTCAATAATGTTCTTGCACATTCTTGTAAAGTTCGGTTCTTCCGTTCTACAACTCCGTTTTGTTGTGGAGTTCTGGGAAACGAAAAATTATGATATATACCTTTCTTTGTACAAAAATGTTCAAATTCATTATTTTCAAACTCTCCGCCATGATCGCTTCTTATATTTTTAACTTCAATCCCTTTTGATTTTAGAATTCTTTTGACGAAAGATTTGAAATGATCGAAAGTGTCACTTTTGTTTTTTAAGAAAATTGTCCATGTGTAACGGGAGAAATCATCAACAATTACAAGCACATATCGACTGTGATTTATTGACCGAACCCTAGTAGGTCCAAATAAATCCATATGTAATAACTCAAGTGGTTGTAATGTTGATATGACTTTCTTGGATTTAAAAGATGATTTGGTCAATTTTCCTAATTGACATGCGTCACAGATGTTGTTAACCTTAAAACTTATTTTGGGTAGTCCTCTAACTAGATCGTTTTTGGCTAGCTTGTTAATAGTTCTGAAGTTTATATGACAGAAGCGTTTGTGCCATAACCATGGATCATTATCATTAGCCACAAGACACATATCTGAATTATGATTAATATTCATATTCAGAATATATATATTTCTGTCTCTATAATCTTCGAAAACTAAATTATGGTCTTTATCTAAAATACTACACTTATTATCCGAAAAGGAAATTGTAAAACCCTTGTCACATAACTGACTAATACTAAGTAAATTGTGTTTCAAGTTTCTAACTAGCATGACATTAGTAATGAGAGGTAAGTTAGATGTAACGCAATTGCTCACATCGCCTTTGCCGAAGATATAGCCTTTTGAATTATCTCCAAAAGTGATGGAGCCACCATCTGAGTATGTAATATTTGTCAATAAGCTCTTGTCTCCAGTCATGTGCTTCGAGCAACCACTGTCCAATATCCACTTTCCTCTTTTCTTAAGTGGGACCTGCAAAAAATAAAATTAAGTCCATGGTACCCACTTTTTATGGGGTCCTAAGAGTTAGGGCTTAGGAGTCCAAACCCATACGGGTCCGGTATCCCCTTTATTCATGAAATTCTGAATATATTTGTTCCTAATCAAATTGTTATTTGTTTTAGGAACCCATATTTTGATAGTCTTGACATTTTTCTTCTGAAATTTCACAACTGGTTTTGGTTTGAAAAATAAACTAAGATTTTTCTTAGCTTCAATTTTTTGTACTTTCTTCTTCCTTTCATTACCAAGATGTTTCTTGGTTTCTTGTTTCTTATATCCCAAATCTTGTTTATTTGAAACAGATTGTCAACTTTCAATGATTTTTGTCAAATTTTCTCGTCCTTTGTTAAAGTTAGAAACATTTTGAGTAATGTTATCTAACTTAGTTTGTAAACTAGTCTTTTCTAGGTCCAGAATTTTGACTTTTGCCTTAAGCTCATGATTTTTAGTAGTGAGAGCATCATTTTTCTCTTTTTGAGTTTCAATTTCTTGACTTAAAAGAGCTAATTGAGAGTCAACGTTAGATGATGATTCTTGAAGTTTTTCAAGTTCTTCTTCTAATATTTTATTCTCGTCTTTTAACATATCTCGTTCAAATTCTGCTCTACTCAAATCTGCCTTGGCTTCTTTTAGCTGTCGTTTTATGTCTTTATATTTGACTATCAATTTAGCATTAATATCAAGTACTTCATCAAATGTAGGAATTTGTACCTCATCTTCTGTTGCCATGAAACAGACATTTGCTTGTTCATCTTCCGTATCACTATCACTTTCTGATGAGTCTGTATCATCCCATGTTACCGAAAATGCTCGTTTCTTTGATTTGTCCTTCTTCTATTTTGATTTGTCATTTTCTGACTTCTTCTTTTGCTCCGGACAATCCTTGTGCATGTGCCCCTTTTTGTGACAGTTGAAGCACTCTATAGCGGATGAAGTTGGTTTATTTGATCCAGATTTCTTTTTGTTATAAAGACTAGCTTTTCGCTGTTTTAGGAATTTTTTGAAACCTTTTGCTATGAATTCCAGATCTTCATCTTCAGACTCTGATTCATTTTCGTCTTTTTCAGCATGGAATGCCACGTTCTTCTTTTCTTCTTTTAGTTCCTTTCTAGTCTGCAAGTTAGCTTCATAGGACATTAGATTTCCTATCAATTCATCTGGCTTCATGACGGAAAGGTCATTAGCTTCTTCAATTGCTAATACTTTTCCTTCCCATTCACTAGTCAGAGAATGTAGGACTGTTGAAACAACATCAAAATCAGAATACTTTTGTCCTAAGCCAATAAGTGCATGGTGGATAATTTGAAAACGTGAATACATATCATTCATTGTCTCATTTGGTTTCATTTTGAAATTTTGAAATTGACTTTTCAGCATGGCCATTTTGGCTTGTTTAACCTTGTTAGTACCTATATGAGTGGTTTTCAGCGTTTGCCAAATTTGATATGCAGTAGTGCAGATACTAACACGGTTATATTCATTTTGGTCTAATGCACAAAACAACATATTTATTGCTTTTGCATTTACGACTGCTGCCGTTTTCTCAGCCGCTGTCCATTCTGAATAATCAGTTGTTGGATTCACTATTTCTTTTTGAGTAGCATTCCAGGCATCATAACTATTTGATTGCATAAAGAATGACATACGTGTTGCCCAATAGCTATAGTTAAGACCATTGAAAAATGGAGGTCTTTGTGTCGACTGACCTTCCGTGTAAGTGGTGTTTTGAGTGCTAGTACTTGCGTTATTTGCCATATTACAAGAATATACCAAATAACTGTGTTACGGTTATATGATGACCGTGCTCTGATACCAAATGAAAATGTGTACATGCTAATATAATACACACGGATCGTGTAATATGATGTATAACACACAAAAATATGACTAATCACAGATAATAGAAAATTCAGTAAAATAGAAAAAGCACACCAGAGATTTTTATACTGGTTCGGAGCACCGTCCTACGTCCAGTCCCAGACTTCTATCTGGATTTTCACTACTAACTACCTCGCTTCACCCGGAGGAACAGGTTTACAACACCCGAGCAGACGAACGGGATTTCACGCCTCTAATACACTGAGGACTTCAACACTTGCCTCTTACAACACCGAGGACTTCAATACTTGCCTCTTACAACACCGAGGACTTCAACACTTGCCTCTTACAACACCGAGGACTTCAACAAAGATGAAAATAATTGTTTGTTGACGGTATGTGTGCTTGCTAACACTATTTTGTCACTTGTAGTACAAACTTCCTATAATCTTATCCTCAAATAGAATATTTGTATATATGAAGATTTGGAAGTGGATATCGTATTGAATCAAAAGAATGTTAAATAAATTTCAGGATTCAAAAACGATATATGATAGAATATGAGCAATTTGAGAGCTTGAAAGTATAAGATTGAGATCAATAGAATAGAGATTGGAATAATAGATTTGGTTTTTTGGAATAATGATTTCATGATGTTTATATAAGAAATAAACAGTTGTAACCCTTTGTGAAAAGGTACAAGCAAGGTCATGATCATTGGTGAAGAGAAAGAGAAGCAACCGTTGAAGAAAAGGAAGTGTCTATACAAAAGGTTGCTTTCTGTTTGAAAATGGTCGACAGGTCAAAAAGGACCAATAGAAAGGAATTTGAATATATATACCTTATGTACACTTGTGCACATTAACTATGCATTCTGGGTAGAAACGGTCGACTGCCATGTTTTGACCGGTCGACCGGTTTAGCCCAGATTGCACAATTAATGTGCACTCATTTATATATATATATATATATATATATATATATATATATATATATATATATTCAAAGATTGAAGGTATAAGATTATTTGAGGATAGATATTAACATAAATAACATTACTAACATACCAAATCCTTTAACATATGGAGCTCTTTGTGAATCTTTAATGAATAACTTCTTTTTGTCGATATCCCTTTGTCTTATCGATCACGGCTTATCCCTTTGTCAGAAATCAAAACTCTATAAAAATCTTGAGTCAACAAATTTGTATTGTTCTGACAAATGAACAATTCATTTAGTATAATCCTTTTAAATTGTAAGAATAATTTTAAACTTTGTGTGTGTATATATATATATATGTATGTATGTATGTATATATCCTAAAATTTATTTTGGTGGATAATCAATAATTATATCTTGATAATGAAAGAGATTGGTAATTTCTTACCAAATGGCTTTTCAAATTAATTGTTTTAAAGTTGATTTTGGAAAGTAATGGAGACATTTCCACTTAATAAAATGTTTTATGATGATTGTATATAGTTGATCATAATTTTGTATGTCTTACCATTCTAGGGAAAATGAAAATCATTTAATAAATGATTTAGAAAAAAGCTTGTTTGGAAATGTAGTTTTTTCTTAAAATGGTTTGTGTAAATTTCAAATTTTAACTTGATTTACAAGTTGAAAATTTGTTTGGAAATGTGCTGTACTAAAACAACGATAACTTGAGATTTTTAACTCCAAATGAATAAAATCTTTTTGCAAATTAAAGAGCTATCAGTAAGCTATAAGTTAGCATTTACCAACATAAAATATTTTGCTGTTTACTGAGTCAAAAATAGGTTTGAAAGTGGATAGACAGTTCTGTCCTATTACAAAATTCTCTAAGCTTAAGCTGAAAGAAAATTTAACATAACTTTCAAACTGTATATCCAATATTGATGATTTTGTATTGTTGTAAATCTTAGACTTAGTGGAATAATTTTTTTTGTAATGTTTTTCAGATTTTGTTGTTTGCTAGGTCAAAACATGTCATCCTTACAGTAGGTCTAAAACGAAATTAATCTATATCTCCTTAATAGTTAAATGTAGCACTTCGCATGAACTATTATCATCTACTTGAGTTAAGTACAGGTGAAAGTGGATAGTTGGACTATATATTTTGAGGAAATAGAATATACATACATACATACATACATATATATATATATATATATATATATATATATATAATTTTTTGCAAACTCGCTTTAAAATGCTAAAAAGGATGTATTCAGATTAAATTTTTAAAGTGTTAAATGATGTATATATTGTGTTTCCAACCGAATGGTCGATGTATATTATATAAATCATTTTTGTAATATTGTGTACGGCCCTTCGTACAAAGGAGACTCCGTCGATTTTTCTAGAAATTTCAAACACTTAGAAAATTTGAGAAACAAATTGAAAAAAAAAATCTTGCAAACTAGAGATTTACGACTTGGAATTTTCGATCTCGAAAATTCCAAATAGTTAGGTAAAGAAGAAAAGAGATAGAAGAAGAAACAGAAATGAAACACAGAATCTCACATTCGCAACGGTTCAAAATATAATATCAAATAAAATATTAGTTATACAAGGAAAAAAACTGTATCAGTTAATTTACATTAATACATCAGAGTTACAACATTTCACAATCACTGGACAGTTAAAATAACTTGTCCCAGATAAATAACAATATATCACAGTGGAAAACACTCCATACGTTCCTACCATCCAGCTTGCCTCCTGAGCTCCAGAACATCCTTTCCAGAAAATCTGTAATACTCGGTCTGACCCGAGCATTACGTCAAAGTAACACCCGGGTTAGGCTGGAAACTAGCATGAGTAAACCCATCTAAGAAGAAATACTAATACATAAAACATACTTAAAACGTGGGATAACTCGTTCACCACTACAAGTTCATAACTTGCCATAGTCAACACTTATATTCACAATCAATCTCAAGAACCTTTACTTAGTTTTAAATAGTCCAGTCATTTAAATTATTCCATTTTAGCATTTTGGTTTCACATATCAATCTATAAAGAATCATTATAGGTTACAAATCGAAGTTGGTTCGGGTACTTACTAATACCCGACCCCGGTCTCTTCGAATTCAATACCATCTTAACCCAAGTTATTCAAGTGAGATACAATTCAACTTTAAATACAGGATGTCACTTTTATACATAGCAATTCATCAACGATAGATAACCATACTATCACTATCCACCCAAACATATCATATCAGAGATATCAACCAATTCAATGCATTTACATCATTCAATCATTCATAAGCAAGATTGATCACTTCCAAAATTATTTTAATTTATCTCTAATCAAATTAATTGCAATCACTTGGATTACCTTTACTTAACATTAATTAATTACAAATCAATTAACTAATCACCTTTTAATTATCCTCTTAATTGATCATCCTTGATTAATTATCCTTTAATTACGATAAGTAATTAATTCTCAATTAATTACACAAATTAATTAGCCTTCACTCATCACATTAAATAATCCCATAATTACTCTTATAAGGTGATTAACAATGATTTATTACATTTAACCTTAATTAATTACTCAAATTAATTACCCTGTAACCACTTACATTGATTAATTATCCTTTAATTAATCACACCTCATTAATTAACTAACCCTTGATTAGTTTCCTTAATCTATCAATCCTTTAATTAATTACACTAAGTAATTAATCCTTAATTACTTCCTTTAAGTAATTTACATTAAATTAATTTCTTTCATCAAGTAATTATCCCATTGGTTAGTTTATCATCCTCAACTAATTAACCTTTAATTATTAATTTATCCTCAATAGATTAATCCTTTAATTTTTAAGTAATTATTATTTAAGTAATTAATCATCTCTTAATTATTTCCATCCAATAATTATAGCGTAAACACTTAAGTTAAATTAGTTAACCCTTAGTTACTTTCGTTAATAAATTATCTTTAACTAAATACATTCATTTATTTACCTTAAATTAATCCCATTAACTAATTAACTATCCTTAAATTAATTACAATCGGTAATTACTCTTTAATTACTTATATTAAGTAATTAACTATCCATCAGTTACCTAAATAAAATATAATCAATTTGTAAAATCTTAAATAGTTCAGATAAACCACCTACTTTGATTAATTACTTATTTTCATCAATCAACTTATTTGAATTCAAAAGCTTTGAAAATTAATTTAGTCAAAAACACCTCATTATTAAAGTTTTAATATACTTATATTTTTGAAATTTATTTGATACAGGCTTTGAAAACCTGTTCATTTTTATTTGTTTTAAAAACTGGATACAAATTTTCCTCTGCATAAAACCTCAAAAAAAACTAGGCAACCCGATTTTCCTATGAAAATACCCGAGCCACAAAACAAATTACTCGAGTTAATCCATAGTTTTTCCTGAGCTAAAACTCGAGTCCCCCGTATATTTTTTTAAACTGTTACCTACCATATAAACCCCAAAAAAATCAGGTAAAGCTTCTCGAGCAAATCTCGATCCAAACACCTCATCTCCTCGCGAACGAACCCGAGCACGATCCTTCACCTTCGAACTCAGACCAAAATCACAACTGATACATCACCGTCCCCATGCATGTGTACATGCGATCGCCAGAACTTTGGCCAGCAATACCATCGATGACAAGTCGATGATGACCCCCACTTCGATCTCGATCACCAAAAGTTCACCTCGAACCCAAATTCAAAATCGAGATATCTGAACGAAAACTAGAACCTAACCACCACCCTACAACCTCCTCGCCTCGACGTTGCCGACCACCAGAGGTCAGGGAATTCTGCTCACAACTTCGTCGTAGTCTAAGGCTTCCATTCCACCTACTCCAATGCCGACCGATGCTTCAGTGATGACGTTGCCACCTCGAAACCGAAGTCGACTAAGACCATCCTTAAAACCCTAGTTTGACGTCGACTTGCCATGCCGATAGTTTAAAAATTCGAGCACCATTTTTCCAATGATCCTCATTCCTCACTCAACCTTTAGGCCCAGGAAATCCGTCAAAATTCATTGTTGATAGTCGAAAATCGACGAATAAGCAAAACCCGATCATCTCGAGCTTCCTCAATGAATACAAACTTAAAAATCGAGATTTTCATATTAAAATTCATCACTTAGTATCACGAATCAGATTCTAAAATCAAAAACTGATATTATAATGATTGATTTTTAGCTTAAATTTGGTTCATCACTTTTATTCATTCTTTTGAAATAATTCCCAAATATAAATTCTTGAAGCTGTTTTTAAAATTTATATTACACTGTTTTAATCATATTACCTTTATAAATTATAACCCAAATCTGAATTTTTAGGATAATATGAATTTTCTATGATGAAATTGAGCCTGTTAATACAACAGAGCATATATATTTACATTCACAAGCATGCACAAGTTTACACACAGAAAGCTTCACTAAAATCATCAGAATACAACTATACCAACCATAAATACAATAACACTTCACATATTTATGAGTAAGTAAAAAATTTTAACCTTGAAATGTTGAATGTACTCACCTATTTATGAAGAAACAGAGAAGTCTACAGTGTTTTAAAAGCTTGGAAATTTTTTTGAATTTTGATCTGCTACTGGATCATGATTTGAAAATAATTGGATCTTTACTCGATTTATAATTATCATGAATACATCTTTGATTTTGTGTTGATCTTAAATCTTCTGGCTTGATCTGTACTTGATTATTATAAGTTGAACTTTTGTTTTTTATTGAATCCGAGATGAT
This sequence comes from Allium cepa, assembly GCA_030765085.1. Lineage (NCBI taxonomy): Eukaryota > Viridiplantae > Streptophyta > Magnoliopsida > Asparagales > Amaryllidaceae > Allium > Allium cepa. The sequence continues at coordinate 448,271,354 of CM060937.1, read as the reverse complement.
TTGCTTTGCTTTGGGTTTTCAGATTTGTATAAATTTGTTGGGTTTCAGATTTGCTTTGGGTTTTCCAGGCTGAAGATGCTTAAAGTTTGAATTTTTCTTTTTAGTTTTAAATTGAAAGATGAGAGAAAAATGATTTGAGAAAGTGAAAATGAATATATAGTCTGATTTTTTTACACTTAATCTATATGCATTTCCATTAAAAGAACCTAATTCCACATGTTAATGCATGTTTTCCCTAAGCTTACACATGTTTAAATGCATCTATTACAAGCTTACAAATGTTTTGAATTCATTATTGTATTAATTACCTATGTTTTAAAATAAATTACGTGTTATGTCTATATTTAGTGTAAAAGACAAGTGTATATATTCCTTATGTTTTTTTACTAACTAACCTGTAAATCTTTATATATATATAAACTATTTTAGTTTCAAATATAATTTTTAAAAGAAAATATTTCAAACCTTTTTATTAAATCTTGTTTTAAGCTAAAAATATTTATCTTGTGTTTTAATTTTTAAATAGCTCTTGAAACCGGATTTTCTATATATTTTTTAAATAGAATTTAACTTTGATTACCTTTTGAAAATTATTAGAGTTACATTTATTTATCCAAATAAAAATCAGTATCCCTGTAGTAAAATCAGATAATTACCCAATTATCAGATGACCAAAATCCAGGTTGTCACACTCCTCCCCCCTTTGAATCTTTTCGTCCCCAAAAAGGAACGAAGCCAGAACTTATTAAATACTTAAAAAATCAAATAAATTATTCTTTGAACATTTTTAAACTATAAACTCCTTTTTTTATCAAGAATTTTTAAAATTCTTTTAAAATCTATATATTATTACAAAAATAGTTTTATAAAAATACTTTTCAAAACCCGATGTCTCAACCAGTCCATCCTTATTCTCAAAGAAATTCGGTCATACGTTGATCAGGCGTAGGACTGAAAATATATAAGTAGTTAGCAGACCCATTTTCAACACCCAGTGAAAATACTTGGTAATATAGAAAACCTTTTTGGAAATAGAGAAAATATCTTTGGTAAGAATGCTCTGGAAATCAACACCCGCATCCATGGTCGCAGTTAACCCGATGGTTACGTTGCTATCCCGACAAAATCCATAGATAACTGTAGGCACTCTGCGCCCCTCGATTACGCCATGGAACCCGCTACAGATCGCAGCTACATCTGGGGTTACGTTGCTATCACAGCAAAAACCCATATAACTGTAGGCATCAGCGCCCTCGAATTCCGCTGCCAAAAAAATGAAACTTCTCCACTCCATTCGACCATAGATCACACACTACCGATGTTACGTTGCCTTTCAGGTAAAATCAAAAGCAGACCGTTGACACTCACCTCCACACGATTTCCGCTATGGTCCATAGTAGATCGCAGCGACATCGAGTTACATTGTCGTCACAGCATAACCCAAATGCCTCTGTAGGCATCAGCTCCCTCGACTTTCGCTGCCCAATAATCCTCAGGAACTTCAGTTTGTCCGGACTTCCTCATAGGATCCACTTTAGAGCCTCCCCCCTTTGAGGCTCAAGGCAGTACCAACCATGGTACTCCTGAGAAGTTCATTTCAAGGGAGCGCATTTTTCTCCAGAGTCATTTTCAAAACACTTTGTACTATACACATATAGTATCTTCCAAATCATACACCTAGTATCAATCTCATATAAATCTCCTTTCTCAAAACCGATTATCCTAAAATTGATAATTCTCAAACTAGGCTTTCCAAATTTTCAAAATTTATTTTTCCCCAAAAATCAAAAGCCTTCCCAAATCCATAGGTTCCAAAAACCTTTCCTCAAAATCATTCTCATAAGATTCTTCATATATATATATATATATATATATATATATATATGTATAACTTTAAAAAAAAAATCTTTGGATCACTCTATACTTGTATAAATTTCCTTTTTATACTTCAAATACTTTTCAAAAACCCTTTACTTCCGGCAATAGATTCAACAAGGGGAGTTTATCATATATATACAAAGATACATAACTTTGTTTATTCCAAATCAATATTTGTAAAGAACCGCAAATCCTTACTCCTTTGAGCTGGCAACATTCCACAACAACCCAGCCAAAGAGGAACAAATTTACGAGTCTTTAGGGTTAAAGGAGAAGAAAAAGGTAGAAGAAGAAAGAAAAAAGATAGAACAGAACAGAAAGAAGCAACAATATCATAATCTCACAATCGCAGCGGAACAACATATATTAGATAAATGAATAATCTTTAAACAAAGAACTATATCGGTTATTACATTACATCATATTACATTACATTTCATCATCAGAGTGTACAACAACAAACAATAACAAACAGCGGAAAGTAAATACTGTATACTAGTAATACGCCATGCTATCCAGCTTGCCTCTAGCAACTCTTGAATTCCAGAATATCCTGATAACCTAACTCTTGACTGCCCGTGTGGAAATTGGTGGGCAACCAGAGTTTAGGAAGGAAAACAATAAACTCTGAGTCAGTCATGTGACTGGTGTGAGAACTAAAATAGTTTATCTTTAAAGCAAAGAACAGGATAATTTTAAAATAGATTCACAATGCTTTTTAGAAAATGAGACTACCATAAGGCCTCCCGCACACACACACAATGCAAACACGGAATCGGAGGAGATTTCTCTTTATGATAGTCAAAGATGCTTGATACGCATAAAAAAAACATTTGATATTATTATTAGTGCATAGTGTAGAGAAAATCATTTTGAAAGTAAAGATATAAATCTTAGCCAGCATAGGCATTTCGCACTTATGCCTACTATAGCTACCATCCAAACAGTGGTGACCACCATAAGTGAATGATAGGTTCTACAACTAAAACCGTACAAGATCGTATTGATTCTTTGGATTTCCAGCAAATGGTCAGGCCAAGGAACTTCCCATTGCCATATGGGTACGCCTCTGGAAAGACGACCCGAGAACCAAACCGGATCTCTGCCAACACAAGGCCGGGTTACCCCTAACTGGGTAACTACTGACACGAATATGTCATCCCCCAATCGTAACCGATCTATCCGAGGATCCTCGATTTCCAACAACCACAAAATTTGCAGCAACAACATAGGTTAAATATCTGGACTCCATACCATGATACCACCTCTATCCAGAAGGAATGACATACACTAAAGGGGCGCTACCCCCTAATAACCTTGCTGCATCCTTCCTGTTTTGACCATTTCCGAGGTGTGAGGTCCGACGAAGTCTCGTCCACAAAGCCACGCTTTATACAAAAGCTGTGCTTTGGGTCAACAAATGATCAAAGTAACGATCACCAAGATAAATGATCAAACAAATGATCATATCACAAATGATCAAACAATGATCATTTCACAGCAACACTCAGCATGCCACACTACCAAATTGGGAGTATATCACTAATAACCTTCAACTACATAACCTCTGAGCTCGTACGTCTCAGAGAAGGGTGTTAAGCTAAGAGAATAAATTCTCCGCCACCAACAGAAATATATTTGAAAGAAACCAGCTTTATATCTCAACTTGTAATGTCAGACATACAATCCATACAAGTCTGTTCCGGGCTCGAACAGAACCGAAGGCACGTACAAAGAAGTCCTTGCATTCCAGATAATTTCTAATCACGTCTGGACTTCCCGTCACTAAGGGTGATAAAACCTCTATATCGGAGATCAGCCGATGCAGAGTAACTCAACGGTAATCCTTCCTTTTTCAAAAATATCGGGTCTTCAACACCGGTCATCAAATGCAATCCATTACGACGTATCACATATTCGGAATGGGTTATACACCCCATCCCGGCTAACCCGAATAGTGAGCGCTTATTTAAAAATATGTGTGGCATTCAAATTCAAGCAATCACAACAAATACCTATTTAAAGGTAAATATTGATAGTCGGATTATTTAACTATCAACAAGTGTGTTCAACATCACCAAATTCCAAATAATTTCCCAAATTATTTATTTTCCAAAATATCTTTACAAGATATATATATTTCCCACACTTCAACATTTGAAAACTAATTTTCAAACCACTTTTCACCTTCACCACTTTTGAAAACAAATTTCAATCAATTTCCTTATGCGAAATACTTTCATTTCAACATGGTTCATTTATACCAATTAAATAAATCCTTACCGATTTACTTTATATTTACGTTCCAAATCTGTAAATTTATTCCCACACTTCAAAAAAAATAAGTCAACGTTTATTTTTAAACAAATTCCCCTTTTCATTTATAAATTCCATAGTGAATTTACATTCCAAAATATTAATGAATATATGATTCCCAAATCGATATCTAATATTCATTTTCAATTTGTCTTCAAAAACATAAATTCTCAAAACGTTTCATTTCACATTGGAAAAACATTTCCGTACTTATTTATTAATAAATAATTCACAAATCCATTTATTTTCAACACTTGGAAAATATTCAGTATACTTAAACCGAAATTGTATATATTTCATTCTTTAAGGAAATCATTCTCTTAAACATATTTATTTGGGCCAAAACGAATGTTGCGCAAAACATCGTTACGACAACCCAAAATCACTAGTATAGGGATTCGAAATTAAACTAGATATATAAATCCCAATACTATACAAAAACATTTCCTTTCGGAAATCATTTACTATAACAACAGTGTTATAGTCCATCATTTCCTTCCATTTCTCGAAAACGTCTATTTCAACAATAAATGTTGAAATTTATGTATTCGATTCATAATACATTTTAAAACATCGTTAAAACGATTAACTTCATTTTATAATATTCATTTTCCCAAGCATATCCGTTTTATTTGATAATATATTCACTGTCCAAAATCGTGAATATACTTCCTTAACCAATTTCAACTTTCAAATTATCAAATTCCACTGATTTCGAATTTATAAACAATGTCTATAAATTCCATTTCTATTTATAAGCTTCGATTTATAAATCTCCTTTATTAATCCAATTTATATTTCGTTTATATGCCGAATCTAACTTATAAGTAAATGACTTATAATCCATTTGTTCACATATCCATTCTTTTATATCATCATTTGTTTATAGATCTAAAATTCTTATTTACTTATAAAACTAAGTACAACTTTATTTTAAAACTTATAAAAGCTCGTTTTATAATTCCAATATCTTTAACTTATTAAATATAAATTTTATAAATCTTTTATATAAACCATTTATAATAATTCAAAAATCTCAATTTAAATAAACCAATCTCTTTATTAATTTATAAAACGTTATTTAAAACTTATATAACTCCAAAATTACACTTAAGTATTATTTTCTCAAAAATATAACTTTTATAACCATAAAATTAAAATGTTTATTTATTTTAACAGTTCAAAATTAAATAAAACGTATACTTTCAAAAATCACTTTAAAAATTCTTTTAAAAACCAAAATCATTATTTTAAAACTTCAAAAATGGATCTGATGATGCAACAGCACCAAATAGTCAATCACGACATCCAAATATCATATATCGATATGATAATCAACAAATATCACAATATCTGTAAATAAATCAATACAGTTGAGGAATACAGTTGGATCCCTCCAACCCATTTCCCTGCATCCACAAACATTAGCACAATACCAATTCCGTTCCAGTACGGAATTATCGCGGTATATGAGATTTATAAAATATTATCCGCTTAATAGACGGCGCAATAGGGTCTTATCCGCTATATAATGCGGGAAATCAACTCCAAGTACATAAATAATACCAATTTCACTGTACTGTGAAATATTCGCGGTATATGTTTTTAATAAATAACATCCGCTTACTAACGGCGCATAATGTCTATTTTAACAATCAATAGATAACAATCATCATTCAACATACAATCAATAATTTTAAATCTAACTATTAAAATTAAAATCGAAACCGATTCGATTGAGTGAGAAGTTCTCACCTTGATTTATTTCCGTTTCATCTTTTATTTCGAATAACCCAAAATTTTCATTAACTCCAATCGACTCCAAACCAGCTCCATTGCTTAGTGTTCGACAAAACGAACCCGGCGCAATTCGTTTCGTGCGAAACGGACCTCGTATAAAAAAGTTATCGCGTTTTAAAATTTACACGAATTAAAAGATAATTAAGTTACAATTTAAAATTAAATTTCAAACCCTACGAAATCACAGCCCTCCATTTCTCTACTGCAGATCTGGGCCGCCCTTTGCATCTTCTTCCCAACGTGAATATCACGTTCCCTTCAACCCATAGCCGCCGCTCTTCAAGTAATTTTCATGACCAACTCCGGCATCTTGAAGACGATCAGGGACCATGGCCACGAAGCTCACCACGTCCACCACCCAAGGCCAGAACCCAGTCACGCGCGGTCTCCCCTAGCGTCTCGATTTGCATGAAAAACGCAGTGACTTTGTGGTCAATTTCCCATCGATCCGCTCAGTATTTTCCGATCATGACCGTTGGTTTTAAAGATCTCGAGGAGATCTACAACTTTGTAGTTGACGACTTTTGCTAATTCCTTACGGATTGAGAGAGATTGAGGAAGAAAGTTTCGAAAATTCTCAGCCATTGGAAAATTAGGGCCGACTGATGCAAAACCCTAGGGCTTGAGTGCAAAATGAAATATTGAGGTCCTTATAAAGAAAATTTCTCAAAACACTATTCATCGAAAATTTTCCGAACTCCGATTTACGCACGGTGACCGGCGTTTCTAGGGTTTATCCCGCGTTCCGGACACAATAGAACAGGTTTCGGAAGCCAATTCGATCATCTGTGCGGGTTACGGCAATAAACGATCAATTTTAAATGAAATCGGTAAATCAAATTTCTAGGCCTTTTAGCTTGCACCGGACAAACGGTAAATCCGATTGACTTGAAATTTGAAACCGTACAATAATATCACATTACGGATCCGATGAAACTGATTTCTTCGAAATCCGAGACTGTTTGAAAAATGACTATTTTAACTCGCCAAATTAATATTAAAACAATTTTGATGCGTTTCGAGCTGCCACGGTCAAACGAAAACTCCGATTGCTACGAAAATTGAAATCCGGTAATAACAAACTATTACGGATCCAATGGAACTAGAATCGCCCAATTCTGAGATCGTTCGAAAATTGACTAATTTCACTAGTCGATTTAAATATTAAAATATTCAATTTTCACAAATTAACTTTTAATTCAATTTTAAAAGTTCTAAAACATCATTCTAACTCCAATATGATATAATAAAATTTTACGAATCATTTTCAATCATATTTAACCCAATTTTTAATTATTTCTGTATTTTCACATATTAAATTATCGATTTAATTATCCAATTAAATCCAATTATTCGAAATAAAATTTATTCGACTTATAAATTCCACTTATTAATAATTAAAATTAAATAAATATACAAATTTTAATTGACAGAAATTCTGGGTCGTTACATACTTCCCCCCTTAAAAGAATTTCGTCCTCGAAATTAACAAGTAAGAAAAGTTACGGAATCTATTAACTTTCCAAAACAAACCATTCAAATTAGATTTTTCAAATCTCTTAAGTGTTTAACATTCTCAAAATTCATAGTTAAACTTCATACAAAATCTTTACTAAGTTTCCAAATCCATATATAGTTTTCAAAAAAATTTCCATTTTCTCAAAAATATTCCAACGCCTTAAATTTTCGAAAAAAATCGCCAGAGTCTCCTTTACGCGGCTCGATCCGAAAAAAATGACAGTATATATATCACAAATATACATCTCATCAAATGATGAGGCATCCCGCAGGGAAAAAAGTGCAAAAGTACGATATTTAATCCGAGATATGTACCTTATTTATTATTAGCGAGCATATACGGCTAATATAGCGCGAAAGCGAGCTCCAAATGCGAAGCAAACGCGATCCGCACCTACTAAACACTCAACCACAACATGAGAAACATGCATATATGAAAATAACATCAATATACATCATACAGCAACATAACAACTACATAATATAGAAAATGCAGTAAAAGCAATATATTCAACCATCAACCAACTATCATCCAACTAACATCCAACAAATTCATAACCAAATAAATATTCATTCATTTCTCATTAATATTAATGAATTGGTTTTCAATTTAAATCACATTTGATTCATTAACATTGGAATTTACTAACATTCATTCATATTCAATTTTAATTAGTTTGCATTCACTAATTTTCATTCAAGTTGGTTCACTTCCAAATCAAATTAAATTCTATTCAAGTTCATTTTCTTCCAAGTTGGATTCAATTACATAGCTTTTAATTTCGCTAATTAAATTTCATTAACACTTAATGAATTATATACAATCAACTAACAATCAAATAACAACCAATGTTCATTCAACATAACCGAATTATTTAATTTACATTCAATTTGGTTCAACACATTTAATACCAATTAGATCATATTAAATTGACTTTCATTCAATTATTCAATTTCTAATAACATTAGCTTCTAATGAATTAACACTTGCATTCATTATTTCATATCAATTATTTACATTTAATTGATTAACATTTAATCCATTAGTTCAATTCAATTGCTAATTCCTTTAACAATATAATGTTGAATTTCATTTATATAACTCAAGTTCATATTCTTAATGACTTCATTTCATTAATTCAGTTATTAATTTACTTTGACACCAAAAATCAACTTCATTCAACATCACTTAAGTTATATTCCATTTCAAACATCTTATCAAATCCAAATCAATTTATTTAACTTTCCTTTTGTTAAATTTTAAATCACATGTCTTTGATGACAACCCAAATTTATTCAACTTGGATTTTATTGATTTACTTATACTTCCTTTAATTTAACTCCATCCTTTAAGTTAAATTTATTCTATTAAAACTCAAATTGTATAAGTTATCAACTCGTTTATCATTCCCATAAATATTTTAAATAGGATTCCAGAGTCTTTTCAACCTTTCAAAACCATTTTTGAAATCAATTCAATTTCCCTTTTTGAATTTCCAAAACCAAATCCAAATTTTCCAAACAACTTTCTTTTAAACAATTTGGCAGCAATCCCCCTTTTGGAAACCCGAAAATGAACACCAATGATGTTGCAATCATCATCGGAATTATTTTCCAACGACCGAAAAGAGTTTAGAGCTTTAATTTCTCCAAAATAATTTTCCCAAAACATCAAATCTTTTCAAAACACTTCTCTGGAATATTATTTTCAGATTATAAATCACATTTATAAATCTTTTACTTATATAATTTCACTTCTAATATATATGTAAGATTATTTCACAATTGTACATTACATTAATTATAATTCCACACTTATAATTTATTTGTTTATACAATTCATTCTTTTTCAACTGTTGTTTTTATTTAACTTATTCAACAACCAAACAATCAATTATATACTTTAATAATTCTGAAAAATTATTTCCTTTATATATAAAATATAATCAAGGTAAAATTATTTCATTTACCCTATTTAAAACAATACCGTGTCGAATTGTTCTATTCAAGTGTTTAGAGATCCCTATCAACAACGTTAATTACTCGTGTTGACCAAAATCCATATACCACTCAACAAATCAATCATCACAATATAAAAACAATTTATATTCACTAACAAATACGCGCTCGTATCCATTACTACACTCAAACTCATTCTAGAGTACTACTGACTCTATCTCTAATGAGTAATACCCAACAGAGCCATGGTTGTCGCTTAACCATAAGCTCTGATACCAAATGTAAAGAACCGCAAATCCGTACTCCTTTGAGTTGGCAACATTCCGCAACAACCCAGCCAAAGAGGAACAAATTTACGAGTTTCTAGGGTTAAAGGAGAAGAAAAAGATAGAAGAAGAAAGAAAAAAGATAGAACAGAACAGAAAGAAGCAACAATATCAGAATCTCACAATCGCAGCGGAACAACATATATTAGATAAATGAATAATCTTTAAACAAAGGACTATATCAGTTATTACATTACATCATATTACATTACATTTCATCATTAGAGTGTACAACAACAAACAATAACAAACAGCGGAAAGTAAATACTATATACTAGTAATACGCCATGCTATCCAGCTTGCCTCTAGCAACTCTTGAATTCCAGAATATCCTGATAACCTAACTCTTGACTGCCCGTGTGGAAATTGGTGGGCACCCAGAGTTTAGGAAGGAAAACAATAAACTCCGAGTCAGTTATGTGACTGGTGTGAGAACTAAAACAGTTTATCTTTAAAACAAAGAACATGATAATTTTAAAATAGATTCGCAATGCTTTTTAGAAAATGAGACTACCATAAGGCCTCCCGCACACACACACAATGCAAACGCAGAATCGGAGGAGATTTCCCCTTATGATAGTCAAAGATGCTTGATACGCATAAAAAAAACATTTGATATTATTATTAGTGCATAGTGTAGAGAAAATCATTCCGAAAGTAAAGATATAAATCTTAGCCAGCATAGGCATTTCGCACTTATGCCTACTATAGCTACCATCCAAACAGTGGTGACCACCATAAGTGAATGATAGGTTCTACAACTAAAACCGTACAAGATCGTATTGTATCTTAGGATTTCCAACAAATGGTTAGGCCAAGGAACTTCCCATTGCCACATGGGTACGCCTCTAGAAAGATGACCCGATAACCAAACCGGATCTCTGCCAACACAAGGCCGGGTTACCCCTAACTGGGTAACTACTGACACGAATATGTCATCCCCCGATCCTAACCGATCTATCCGAGGATCCTCGATTTCCAACAACCACAAAATTTGCAGCAACAACATAGGTTAAATATCTGGGCTCCATACCATGATACCACCTCTATCCAGAAGGAATGACATACACTAAAAGGGCGCTACCCCCTAATAACCTTGCTGCATCCTTCCTGTTTTGACCATTTCCGGGGTGTGAGGTCCGACGAAGTCTCGTCCACAAAGCCACGCTTTATACAAAAGTTGTGCTTTGGGTCAACAAATGATCAAAGTAATGATCACCAAGATAAATGATCAAACAAATGATCATATCACAAATGATCAAACAATGATCATTTCACAGCAACACTCAGCATGCCACACTACCAAATTGGGAGTATATAACTAATAACCTTCAACTACATAACCTCTGAGCTCGTACGTCTCAGAGAAGGGTGTTAAGCTAAGAGAATAAATTCTCCGCCACCAACAGAAATATATTTGAAAGAAATCAGCTTTATATCTCAACTTGTAATGTCAGACATACAATCCATACAAGTCTGTTCCGGGCTCGAACAGAACCGAAGGCACTTAAAAAGAAGTCCTTGCATTCCGGATAATTTCTAATCACGTCTGGACTTCCCACACTAAGGGTGATAAAACCTCTATATCGGAGATCAGCCGATGCAGAGTAACTCAACGGTAATCCTTCCGTTTTCAAAAATATGCGGTCTTCAACACCGGTCATCAAATGCAATCCATTACGACGTATCACATATTCGGAATGGGTTATACGACCTCATCCCGGCTAACCCGAATAATGAGCGCTTATTCAAAAATAAGTGTGGCATTCAAATTCAAGTAATTACAACAAATACCTATTTAAAGGAAAATATTGATAGTCGGATTATTTAACTATCAATAAGTGTGTTCAACATCACCAAATTCCAAATAATTTCCCAAATTATTTATTTTCCAAAATATCTTTATAAGATATATATATTTCCCACACTTCAACATTTGAAAACTAATTTTCAAATCACTTTTCACCTTTACCACTTTTCAAAACAAATTTCAATCAATTTCCTTATGCGAAATACTTTCATTTCAACATGGTTCATTTAAACCAATTAAATAAATCCTTACCGATTTACTTTATATTTACGTTCCAAATCCGTAAATTTATTCCCACACTTCAAAAAAAAAAAATCAACGTTTATTTTTAAAAAAATTCCCCTTTTCATTTATAAATTCCATAGTGAATTTACATTCCAAAATATTAATGAATATATGATTCCCAAATCGATTTCTAATATTCATTTTCAATTTGTCTTCAAAAAGATAAATTCTCAAAACGTTTCATTTCACATTGGAAAAACATTTCCGTACTTATTTATTAATAAGTAATTCACAAATCCATTTATTTTCAACACTTGGAAAATATTCAATATACTTAAACCGAAATTGTATATATTTCATTCTTTAAGGAAATCATTCTCTTAAACATATTTATTTGGGCCAAAACGAATGTTGCGCAAAACATCGTTACGACAACCCAAAATCACTAGTATAGGGATTCGAAATTAAACTAGATATATAAATCCCAATACTATACAAAAACATTTCCTTTCGGAAATAATTTACTATAACAACAGTGTTATAGTCCATCATTTCCTTCTATTTCTCGAAAACGTCCATTTTAACAATAAATGTTGAAATCTATGTATTAGATTCATACTACATTTTAAAACATCATTAAAACGATTAACTTCATTTTATAATATTCATTTTCCAAAGCATATCCATTTTATTTGATAATATATTCACTGTCCAAAATCGTGAATATACTTCCTTAACCAATTTCAACTTTCAATTTATCAAATTCCATTGATGTCGAATTTATAAACAATGTTTATAAATTCCATTTCTATTTATGAGCTTCTATTTATAAATCTCCTTTATTAATCCAATTTATATTTCATTTATATGCCGAATCTAACTTATAAGTAAATTACTTATAATCCATTTATTCACATATCCATTCTTTTATATCATCATTTTTTTATAAATCTAAAATTCTTATTTACTTATAAAACTAAGTACAACTTTATTTTAACACTTGTAAAAGCTCGTTTTATAATTCCAATATCTTTAACTTATTAAATATAAATTTTATAAATCTTTTATATAAACCATTTATAATAATTCAAAAATATCAATTTAAATAAACCATTCTCTTTATTAATTTACAAAACTTTATTTAAAACTTATATAACTCCAAAATTACACTTAAGTATTATTTTCCCAAAAATATAACTTTTATAACCATAAAATTAAAATGTTTATTTATTTTAACAGTTCAAAATTAAATAAAACGTATTCTTTCAAAAATCACTTTAAAAATTCTTTTAAAAACCAAAATCATTATTTTAAAACGTCAAAAATGGATCCGATGATGCAACAGCACCAAATAGTCAATCATGACATCCAAATATCATATATCGATATGATAATCAACAAATATCACTATATCTGTAAATAAATCAATACAGTTGAGGAATCCAGTTGGATCCCTTCAACCTGTTTCCTTGCATCCACAAACATTAGCACAATACCAATTCCGTTCCAGTACGGAATTATCGCGGTATATGGGATTTATAAAATATTATCCGCTTAATAGATGGCGCAATAGGGTCTCATCCACTATATAATGCGGGAAATCAACTCCAAGTACATAAATAATACCAATTTCACTATACTGTGAAATATTCACGGTATATGTTTTTAATAAAAAACATCCGCTTATTAACGGCGCATAATGTCTATTTTAACAATCAATAGATAACAATCATCATTCAACGTACAATCAATAATTTTAAATCTAACTATTAAAATTAAAATCGAAACCGATTCGATTGAGTGAGAAGTTCTCACCTTGATTTATTTCCGTTTCAGCTTTTATTTCGAATAAAATTAAACGGACGTTTAATTTTACCCGAAATTTTCATTAACTCCAATCGACTCTAAACTAGGTCCATTGCGTAGTGTTCGACAAAACGAACCCGGCGCAATTCATTTCGTGCGAAACGGACCTCGTATGAAAAAGTTATCGCGTTTTAAAGTTTATGCGAATTAAAAGATAATTAATTTACAATTTAAAATTAAATTTCAAACCCTACGAAATCACAGCCCTCCATTTCTCTACTGCAGATCTGGGCCGCCCTTTGCATCTTCTTCCCAACGTGAATATCACGTTCCCTTCAACCCATAGCCGCCGCTCTTCAAGTAATTTTCACGACCAACTCCGGCATCATTAAGACGATCAGGGACCATGGCCACGAAGCTCACCTCGTCCACCTCCCATGGCCAAAACCCAGTCACGCGCGGCCTCCCCTAGCGTCTCGATTTGCGTGAAATACGCAGTGACTTTGTGGTCAATTTCCCATCGATCCGCTCAGCATTTTCCGATCATGACCGTTGGTTTTAAAGATCTCGAGGAGATCTAAAACTTTGTAGTTGACGACTTTTGCTAATTCCTTACGGATTGAGAGAGATTGAGGAAGAAAGTTTCAAAAATTCTCAGCCATTGGAAAATTAGGGCCGGCTGAAGCAAAACCCAAGGGCTTGAGTGCAAAATGAAATATTGAGGTCCTTATATAGAAAATTTCTCAAAACACTATTCATCGAAAATTTTCCGAACTCCGATTTACGCGCGGTGACCGGCGTTTCTAGGGTTTATCCCGCGTTCCGGACACAATGGAATAGGTTTCGGAAGCCAATTCGATCATCTGTGCGAGTTATGGCAATAAACGATCAATTTTAAATTAAATTGGTAAATCAAATTTCTAGGCGTTTAAGCTTGCACCGGACAAACGGTAAATCTGATTGACACGAAATTTGAAACCATACAATAATTTCACATTACGGATCCGATGAAACTGATTTTGTTGAAATCCGAGACTGTTTGAAAAATGACTATTTTAACTCGCCAAATTAATATAAAAACAATTTCGATGCGTTTCGAGCTGCCACGGTCAAACGAAAACTCCGATTGCTACGAAAATTGAAATCCGGTAATAACAAACTATTACGGATCCAATGGAACTAGTTTCGCCCAATTCTGAGACCGTTCGAAAATTGACTAATTTCACTAGTCGATTTAATATTAAAATATTCAATTTTCACAAATTAACTTTTAATTCAATTTTAAAAGTTCTAAAACATCATTCTAACTCCAATATGATATAATAAAATTTTACGAATCATTTTCAATCATATTTAACCCAATTTTTAATTATTTCTGTATTTTCACATATTAAATTATCGATTTAATTATCCAATTAAATCCAATTATTCGAAATAAAATTTATTCGACTTATAAATTCCACTTATTAATAATTAAAATTAATTAAATATACAAATTTTAATTGACAGAAATTCTGGGTTGTTACAATATTCAAATCTGATTACTCTTTATAAAGTTATCGACAATATTACCTTTCTATAAAGTGAGTTCAAATCATAGAAACATCCAATTTCCATTTTACTTCATCATTCATTTTTCAAAATATTCCTCTCCATTTCAAAAATCATTTACAGTTCTTGTCCACAAATTTTCAATATCAATTTCATTCAAACCCGTACGATGTACAAATATCATCCGTATGCATATCAATTTGATCGCTCACTCGATCACACAATTTCTCTTCCAAACTAGCATCGTCCACCCGACCTCTTAGTGCGGACTCAGATCTGGTTTCTTGATCAAAAACCGTCATTCTCCTAGCATAGCCATAATTATGATAGAAAATATCCAGAACCAATCAACAATCCATATCCAGGTTTGCGATCGAAAATTGAGTGAAAAATGCCAACTCGAATCGATGTATAGTCTCGATATTCTGTGCTCGAATCTGGATCAAATCACTATGCGAATAGAATAATATACGTACATCCTACGTATTTATCCCCATTGATTATTAGCTAAATCAATTTCTCCTTTCTATTCCCTTTTCCTTTAATTCTATTCACTTATTCTCAATTGCACCAATCCTCATTTGGATTATCACTTCAATTCTGATCTCAATTGGTAATAAATCATAAACAGTTTGAACTCTGTCCAGCTTAAATTTAGAAAATAGATTCAAAAGTTAAAAACAGATAAGCAGTTGAAAAATAATTATTAGTTTGTAAAATAGCTGTAACATAGTTAAGTAATTGTAAAATAGTTGGAAAATAGTCAAATAGTTATAGAAATTTCAAATAATCGCAAAATAGTTGTAAAATAGTAATTTGTTATAAAGTGTGGAAAATAATAATTAGTTTATAAAACAGTTGAAAAATTGTTAAGTAGTTCCAAAAATAATTATGAGATAATTATAAAATAGTTTGGCTTTAAAAAAAAGGTTGTAGATAGTAAATAGCTTGGAAAAATAGGTTTGTATTAAAACAATTACTTTGAAAATAATCCAAAGCCAAACTTTTCAATTCCAAATCTCCATTCTCATCAATTCAACTTAAATTTCCACTTCTGTTTAAATTGACTCAATTCCAATTTGAATTAATCCCAATCCCAATCAATTAACAATTTCCAGTTAACTTTCAAATTTCAATTCATATTAAGTAAACTTCCATTCCCATCCCAAATTCAAATCAACTTCTTATTTGAATTTGAACTCATTACAAGGTTCAAGTAAGAGTTCAAAACCATTTTAATTTACAAATTCAATTCTTAACTTTCGAATCTTAAGTTCAAAGGAATTCCATATCCTAAATTTCAAATTTAAGTTTAATTTTATTTATCTCTATAATGGATATATTACCACAGTCTATTTCTTCATTCGATTAAACAAACCCAATTTATAGTTTAAAGATTATTAATAACAGTAGGATGATATTATCCAAATTATTTTAAAACATCCATCTATTTCCAATTTCCAGATTTCAAACCCATTTTGAGATCACATAAAATCCCAATTCAAATTAACCATTCGAACTTCCCAGGTTAAATTTCAATTTCTTCTTGAAATTTCCAATTCAGATTGTCAGTTAACTTATTTAACTTCTTCCAAGTTAAAGTCAATTTACATAATCCTATCAACCTTACTCAAATTTGAATTCTCCATTCCAAATTTTAAACTTATTATTACTAATCTTCCCACTTATAAGTTCAAAAACTTATTTCACTATGGTTTTTCACATCACATTCCAAGGAAAATTCAAAACTCAACCTTAGAGTTTATTTCAAATATACATATTTATTTCCTTTACACACCAAGTTACTTTAAATTTTAAACCACCTTGGTTTTTAAATTCAAAACAAATTCCTATAAATTTTCAAACAACTCTTGTTTAAATTGGGCTCTTTTATTCAAATAATACTATTTATTATTTCTTTTAAACACTAGGAACAAATTCCCAAATTTTTGGACTTAGATTTTAAACTTCATAATTTAAATTACCTTATTCTGGAAACAATTCTACAAATTCAGAATTTTAAATTTTCAGTTTGGATCCATATCAAACTTATCTTCTTTTAGTTTCAATTTGGTTGTATTTCTATTACTACTTCATTCTTATTATTACTTTTAATTCAATTAATACAACAACCAATTACCTTAATATATTAGAAAAACTATTGCTTAATCAACTTATATAAGATTCATTTACTTTTGAAACCATTTTAAAACCTTTATATTAAGAAAATTACAAGCACGCTCTCTTATATATATACACTCAACTCATTTTAGGGTACCATTGACCCTATCCTTAATGAGTAAACCCACCAGAGCTAAGGTTCTCACTTAACCTTTTGCTCTGATAACAAATGTAATGACCCAGAATTTTCGATCCCGAAAATTCCAGATAGTAAGGAAAAGAAGAAAAGAGATAGAAGAAGAAACAGAAATGAAACACAGAATCTCACATTCGCTACGGATCAAAATATAATATCAAATAAAATAACAGTTATACAAGGAAAAAAAACTGTCTCGGTTAATTTACATTAATACACCAGAGTTATAACATTTCACAATCACTGGACAGTTAAAATAACTTGTCCCAGATAAATAACAATATATCATAGTGGAAAACACTCAATACGTTCCTGCCATCCAGCTCACCTCCTGAGCTCCAGAACATCCTTTTTTGAAAATCTGTAATACTCGGTATGACCCGAGCATTGCGTCAAAGTAGCACCCGGGTCAGACTGGAAACCAGCGTGAGTAAACCCATCTAACAAGAAATACTAATACATAAAACATACTTAAAACCCAGGATAACTAGTTCATCACTACAAGTTCACAACTTGCCATAGTCAACACTTATATTCACAATCAATCCCTAAGTACCTTTACTTAGTTTTAAATAGTCCAATCATTTAAATTATTCCATTTTAGCCTTTTGGTTTCACATATCAATCTATAAAGATTCATTGTAAGTTACAAATCGAAGTGGGTTCGGGTATTTACTGATACCCGACCCCAGTCTCTTCGAATTCAATACCATCTTAACCCAAGTTATTCAAGTGAGATACAATTCAACTTTAAATACAGGATGTCACTTTTATACACAGCAATTCATCAATAATAGATAACCATATTATCACTATCCACCCAAACATATCATATCAGAAAACATTTCATATCAGAGATATCAACCAATTCAAGGCATTACATCATTCAATCATTCATAAGCAAGATTGATCACTTCTAAGATTATTTTAATTTATCTCTAATCAAATTAATCGCTAACTTTAATCACTTAGATTACATTTACTTAACATAATTAATTACGAATCAATTAATTAATCATCTTTTAATTATCCTTTTAATTAATCATCATTGATTAATTATCCTTTGATTATAATAAGTAATTAATTCTCAATTAATTACACAAATTAATTAGCCTTCAGTCATCACATTAAATAATCCCTTAATTACTCTTATAAAGTAATTAATAATAATTTATTACATTTAACTTAATTAATTACTCAAATTAATTATCCTATAACCACTTACATTGATTAATTATCCCTTAATTAATCACACCTCATTAATTAACTAAACCTTGATTAGTTTTCTTAATCTATCAATCCTTTAATTAATTACACTAAGTAATTATCCTTCATTACTTCCCTTAAGTAATTTACATTAAATTAATTACTTTCATTAAGTAATTATCCCATTGGTTAGTTTATTATCCTCAATTGATTAACCTTTAATTATTAATTTATTTATCCTTAACAGATTAATCCTTTAATTTTTAAGTAATTAATCATCACTTAATTATTTCCATCCAGTAATTATACATAATCACTTAAGTTAAATTAGTTAACCCTTAGTTACTTTCATTAATTAATTATCTTTAAATAAGTACATTCATTTATTTACCTTAAATTAATCACAATAAATAATTAACTATCCTTAAATCAATTACAATCAATAATTACTCTTTAATTACTTATACTAAGTAATTAACTATCCATTAGTTACCTAAATAAAATATAATCAATTTGTAAAATCTTAAATAGTAAAGACAAACCACCTACTTTGATTACTTACTTATTTTCATCAATTAACTTATTTGAATTCAAAAGCTTTGAAAATTAATTTAGTCAAAAACACCTCATTATTAAAGTTTTAATATACTTATATTTTTGAAATCTATTTGACAGGCTTTGAAAAATTATTCATTTTTATTTGTTTTGAAAACTGGATACAAATTTTCCTCTGTATAAAACCTCAAAAAAAACAAGGCAACCCGATTTTCCTATGAAAATGCCCGCCACAAAACAAATTACTCGAGTCAATCCACAGTTTTTCCTGAGCTAAAACTCGAGTCCCCCGCATATTTTTTTAAAATTGTTACCTACCATATAAACCCAAAAAAAAATTAGGCAAAGATTCTAGAGCAAATATCAATCCAAACACCTCATCTCCTCGCGAACGAACCCGAGCACGATCCTTCACCTTCGAACTCAGACCAAAATCACAACTGATACATCACCGTCCTCGTGCATGTGTACATGCGATCACCAGAACTTTGGCCAGCAATAACACCGAAGACAAGTCGAAGATGACCCCCCCCTCTTCGATCCCGATCACCAAAAGTTCACCTCAGGCCCAAATTCAAAATCGAGATATCTGAACGAAAACTGGAACCCAACCACCACCCTACAACCTCCTCACCTCGACGTTGCCGACCACCAGAGGTCGTGGAATTCCGCTCACAGCTTCGCCGTAGTCTAAGGCTTCCATTCCACCAACTCTAACGCCGACCGATACTTCAATGACGACGTTTCCACCTCGAAACCGAAGTCGACTAAAACCATCCTTAAAACCCTAGTTTAACGTCGACTTGCCACGCCGATAGGCTAAAAATTCCAGCACCACTTTTTTGATGATCCTCATTCCTCACTCAACCTTTAGGCCCAGGAAATCCGTCAAAATTCATTGTTGATAGTCGAAAATCGACGAATAAGCAAAACCCGATCATCTCGAGCTTCCTCAATGAATACAAACTTAAAAATCGAGATTTTCATATTAAAATTCATCACTTAGTATCACGAATCAGATTCTAAAATCAAAAACTGATATTATAATGATTGATTTTTAGCTTAAATTTGGTTCATCACTTTTATTCATTCTTTTGAAATAATTCCCAAATATAAATTCTTGAAGCTGTTTTTAAAATTTATATTACATTGTTTTAATCATGTTACCTTTATAAATTATAACCCAAATCTGAATTTTTAGGATGATATGAATTTTCTATGATGAAATTGAGCCTGTTAATACAACAGAGCATATATATTTACATTCACAAGCATGCACAAGTTTACTCACTAAGAGCTTCATTAAAATCAACAGAATACAACTATACCAACCATCAATACAATATCACTTCACAGATTTATGAGTAAGTAAAGATTTTTAACCTTGAAATTTTGAGTGTGCTTACCTGTTTATGAAGAAAACAGAGAAGTCTGGAATGTTTTGAAAGCTTGGAAATTTGTTTGAATTTTGATCTACTGCTGGATCTTGATTTGAAACTTAATTGGATCTTTACTAGATTTATATTGATCTTGAATCCATCTTTGATTCTGTGTTGATCTTAAATCTTATGGCTTGATCTGTACTTGATTGTTATAAGTTGAAGCTTTTGTTGTTTGATTGAATCTGAGATGATTTGCTTTGCTTTGGGTTTTTAGATTTGTATAAATTTGTTGGGTTTCAGATTTTCTTTGGGTTTTCCAGGCTGAAGATGCTTAAAGTTTTATTTTTGCTTTTTATTTTTAAATTGAAAGATGATAGCAAAATGATTTGAGAAAGTGAAAATGAATATATAGTCTGATTTCTTTTTTTTTTACACTTACTCTATACGCATTTCCATTAAAAGAACCTAATGCCACATGTTAATGCATGTTTTCCCTAAGCTTACACATGTTTAAATGCATGTATTACAAGTTTACAAATGTTTTGAATTCAATATTGTATTAATTACCTATATTTTTAAATAAATTATGTGTTATGTCTATATTTAGTGTAAAAGACAAGTGTATATATTCCTTATATTTTTTTATTAACTAACCTTTAAATCTTTATATATATATATATATATATATATATAAACTATCTTAATTTAAAATATAATTTTTAAAAGAAAGTATTTCAATCCTTTTTATTAAATCTTGTTTTAAGTTAAAAATATTTATCTTTTTTTTTAATTTTTAAATAGCTCTTGAAACCGGGTTTTCTAAATTTTTTTAAATAGAATTTAACTTTAATTACCTTTTGAAAATTATTAGATTTCCATTTATTTATCACAATAAAAATCAGTATCCCTGTAGTAAAATCAGATAATTATCCAATTATCATATGACCAAAATCCAGGTTATCACAAGAGAATACGTATGGAAGAACTAGAGAATAAACAACTTAAACTTTATTTACCCTATTGAAGAGTAATGAATTTAAATTTAAAATCTAAGCAAGAAGTTTTGAAAATTTTCAAGTGTTGAAAATTGTGGTTATAATCATAAAAATATTGAATTTTGAAACTTTATGAATTTTTTATTGAGAGTTTACATATATATTTTAGTTCCTTATGTTTATCTTACTCTTGTGTTATTTTCTAACGACGTGCATTTATGCGGTCGTTTAAGTATGGTGGCCTTCAAAGAAACCACCTTTTGGTTTTCTATCTTACCTTTTTTGTGTCTATCTTGTATCACTGTAGTTCCTTTCGTAGTGTCATATGGAAAATCATATCAATAATCATTTTGTTGGTTAGAGTTCGGGTTGGAGTTGTGCTAAATCCTAAACCTACTTGAGGAGCTTGTGAGAAATCAATCTCATTCGATTGATCCCTTGTGTAGCATCTTGTTGTGTTCTCATTCGAAGGTGAGATGCCTTAGAAATCTTGCGTGTTGCTCGAAAAATTCCATGGTTCGCTAATTCCAATATTAGCCATCTAGAAACCATAGAATTAATTAAGCAAGCCTTATCTTGGTTTTCTTCCATTCTATTTTGAGAGCGAGAGAATTTTTAAACTTGAGCTGGTTTATCGTTCTTTTGATTGATGAAATTAATAAGTTGAACATAAACTCTTCTCTAGAAATTGCGTGGATGCAATTTTGTTAAGGGGGGAGGTCTGTAATAACCCTCGTATGGAGATTACCTATCAGTACTAAATTATAATGGTAACTATAATTTAGTATGATAAAGTAAATTAAAATTGGAGAAATCAAATTGCTTATTGGAATAAACAATAAAATTAGAATTAAATTGTGAAAATAAAGCTTAGAACTTTATTTCATTTTTTTTGGAGTGATAGTAAATGGAATATGGGCTTTAAATAAAGAAAATTATTTTATTTTAGAAGAAATGCAATAATTATATTAACTATTACCCAATTTCTTTTTTTAATAATTTTGAAAAGAAGTATTTGATTTTTAAGGTGTTTCATTTAAATAAAAAGGTAAAAATTAGTTTAGAAATACGTTTTTGCTATAAATTATGTTTGGAAATGGTTTGTAATATTTTTCTAAGTGAGAAAAGTATTTTTGTTAAATTTTAAAAGTAAAAATATAGACTTTTGCATTTTATTGCGAAAATAGTGCATTTTTTTGAAATAAAGGATTTTAATAACAAAAATGTTTTAAAAATATAATTTACCAATTTATATGGTAGAAAATGTTTTATTTCGTAAGTGTACAAGTTTTCATATTTTTCCTATGTAAAAATATGAAGAAATGCATTTTTGTTTTGATAAATAGTGTATATTTAAAGCATTTTTAGTTTATGAGTGAATTAATTAACCAATAGGCCATTTATTTTCTTTTTACTAATGGATCCAAGGCCCATTAGCGCCTGGTTTGAGAAGTGAGAAAAAGAATATTATATGTTCTTTTCTCAACTCCATCTTCTTCCTTAACCTCATAATGAGAAAAACAAAAACTTCTTTACCAATTTCTCAATCCAAGCCATTTTTCATAAAATTCAAGCAAATTAGAGTTTTTTTTCACTCTAGAGGATAAATACAATGGTATTCTAACTCCAAATCACTTAAATTCATCAACAGTCTCTGATTTGTGAAGTGGTTCTCTAATTATAGTAAAATTTTCTTTTGCATGTTTCTTCTATCTTCTCTACAGGTTATTAGAGGCTATCTTTCAAGCAAAAGCTTCAATCATTTGACTCAAATTCAAGTTTTTGTCTTCACTGCAGTAAGGTGAGTTGATTAACTCACATATTCTAGCAAAACAAAGCTTCAAATTTCCAAAAAAAAATCATTTAAAAATATCATTTTTTTTGTTGACGTTTTAGTTTTCAGTAAAATTGTGTCTGGGTTCTGTTTTGCATGCCTTTTTCTCTCAATTATAGCAATGAAATGTTGTCGAACTTCTATTGATAGTTCATATGTTGTAGTATATATTTGCAAAATTTCATAGCAAAACTATTTCGTTTGATACGTGAAAACCTTGCTGCAAAATAAATGCATAGCCTGGAAATTACCTGTACATATTTTGTTTCGTGAGTTGCTGCAAACATGGCCCGAATCCATGTTTCAGATAGCAATCTCTTTCATTTCTTGCTCGAATTGTGTGATTATTTTTTTGTTCGAAAGATAATGTTTTCTACTATAAGAGAATGCGAAGGAGAATTAAAAGGTTTGGTAAAACAAGTGGTATGGGACACATGTGTTTATCTTATCAGTTAATTCATGACTTGTTCGTTTGATCGTTTTGACCTTCGGGTCGAGTTTACCGATGAGATGAGGTAAACTTTTTACTGCTTTGAGTGTGAAATTTAGTGGCAACTAGTAAACTGCTTAGTGCGAACGTGTGGTATGGGATGCACATTAACACTATTCGAGTTCCTATTCGAGAGTTTGTGACACATTTGCCATTGCGACATGCCAGTATTAGACCTTCGGGTCATTGTCATTGTTGCGTTTGCCATTGCAGCGTATTTTTCAGCGAGACGTTTTCCATTACGGCGTATTTTCCATTGCGACGTATTTGTCATTGACGTTTTTCCTTCGGGCGAGGTACTTATTTGAGATAACAGTACTTGGCAAGGCTTCGGCCACATGCACATGAAAACACTTTTGAGATGGTTGCTTTGACCATTTTCCCTAGTGTATCACCCCTTTCCGAAATTGGTCCTTTTAACCATTCGATGTATCTTTGTGGCGAATACCTTTAGGGAATTTGAACTCTTGAAAGTTTTATTTTTGAGATTTGAATTGCCTGCACTGGCATTATATGATATTTTCCTTTTGGCGTTTACTTGATATTTTATTCTCCTCTTTGGAGATATATTTGCCTTATGGCGTGTTTGAGATGGGTCTCTTTACGCATGTTTTGAGTTTACCAAGATGGCAGGTTTAGTTTTTCCCTTAAACCATATTTGATGTTTTATGAATGCTGATGACGTGAGGCTCGCTATTTTTAGCGTTTTTATGGGTTATTTTATCTCTTTTGAGATTATATGTTTGTGTAGTGATACCATATTATCACTTGACGTAATCATACACTTTAGATTGTCCCTTTCCATTTGGTAATATTATGACATTATCCTTATGCTCATATTATCGCTTATCCTTCTAACCCGATTTGTTTAGCTAGACTGACCCGTGTATTTTATACTCGGGTCAGACCGAGGTGTTTCAGGTTAGGTACCCGTTGGACTTAGCCTTTCTACTTCTGCTTGGATATTTTGCTATCGCCTTTTTGATGTAGCTTTTTATTTAGACTCTAATATACATGTTTTTGACCCATTGTATATTGTGTGGTCATCATACCTCATACCACTTATGTGTATCATTTTGTATCATACTGGGAATGTATCTGTGTGTGTGTGTGTATGATGTTTGTTGTTCTGCGATGTGATTTGCATTTGGTTGTTATATTTTATTCTGATATATCCGTCAACTGCATATAGTTTTGTATCAAGTATATATTGGATATGTCAATCCACTTGAGATGAATTTTTTTTAAAGCATTTGCCGACCAATTCAACAGATATTTAAGACAAGCTACAGATGGACACTCTTAACTAGCCCTATTCTCTGCATTAGCAGACAGTTATTACTTAGTAATACTTTTTGTTAATGTGGATCTTGGGGTGGGGTGTCACAAAGCTTCCTTCTCTGTCCAAATCGAACCACGTTCTTCAGCAGCGAGATCTTAAGGAAGACCTGTTCTTCAGCAGCGAGATCTTAAGGAAGACCTGATCACCTACTGAAAATTCCAAATCCCTTCTAAGCCTATCCGCATACTTCTTCTACCTATCCTGAGAAACCCTCATCTTCCTCCTAATCTCCTCAACCTTCTCAGATGCTTCTAGAATCATATTGGGTCCATGAACTTGGCGATCACCGGATTCAATCCAACAAGATGAAGATTTGCAGGATCGTCCGTAAAGAGCGGCAAATGGAGACATCTCGATACTTGCCTAGATTCAAAGGAATGAGATAAATAGGTTATTAAGCTTAAGATGATTCAAAATCAAAGATAGGGTTATACCTGATAACTGTTATTATAGGTGAATTCAACGAGATGGAGATGATCTTCCCAAGACCCTCCATAATCAAGAACACAAGCACGAAGAAGATATTCTAAAATTTTATTCACCCTTTCCGTCTGACCATCGGTCTAGTTATGATAAATCGTACTAAGGTTCAAATAAGAACCCAAAGTTTCCTAGAAAGCTTTCCAGAACTTGCTGGTAAAGAGAGGATCATGATAAAAAACAATGCTAGAAGAAACAACATGGAGACAGACAATCTCCCCCATATAGATATTAGCCAAACTTAAAGAAGTTCGATTCGACTTGACCAAAATGAAATGATCCGACTTAGTCAATCGATCGAAAACTACCCAAATGCTCTCATTACCCCTTCTAGTCCTCGGTAAACCATCGGTAAAATTCATAGAAACTTGATCCCACTTCCAAATTGGAATCTCAAGGGGTTGCAACAATCCAGCGGTCTTCTAGTGATCAGCCTTATCCTGCTGAAAAGTGGAACATCTACTTACAAAGATAGAAATGTCCTGCCTCATACTATTACACCAATACAACCTCTTCATATCCTGAAACATCTTCGTAACACCTAGATGGATGGAGAGTCTAGACTGATGATTCTCCCTAAAACATCCTGTCTCAAACCATCAACATTCGGAACACAAATCCAGCCATTAATTCTTAAAACTCCATTTGGATCAATCTGTGCTCCTAGCTCATTCTAATTATCACCTTCTATATTTCGAATATTCGCCTTCATAAGCTTAAGCATTGCATCCTCATCCCGCTTAGCAATAATTTGACCCATAAGAGATGGAGTAACCAAAATCTGACATATGACGGCTTTCTCACGACTAAAAGCATCAGCCACTACATTGGCTTTCCCAGGGGTATAGTTAATGTCGAGATTTTAAGATGCTAAGAACACAAGCTATCTAACTTGCCTCTGGTTTAAATCCATCTAGTTGAAGATATGCTTAAGGGATTGGTGATCGGTGAAAAGCTCGAATTTGGTTCCCAAAAAGTGATGCCTCCACAACTTCAAAGCAAAAACAACAACAAGCAACTCTAAATCATGGGTGGAATAGTTAGCTTCGTGGGGTTTCAAATGACGACTGGCATAAGCTATGACCTTCCCATCCTGCATCAACACAGCACACAATCCTTCTTTACTAGCATCGTGTAAACCGAAAATCCTTCATCCCCGTTCAGGAAGGTGAGAACAGGAGCAGAAGTAAGTTTTTGCTTCAACTCGTTGAATGTGGAATCACACTTCTCGTTCCAATTAAACTTCCATTCTTACGAGTCAAAGTAGTGAGAGGTGTAGCTATACAAGTGAAATTCTCAATGAATCTCTGATAATAACCAGCAAGGCCCAGCAAGCTATGAATATCCATTGGTGTCTTAGGTGTCTCCCAATCTTGGAAATGAATAAGGGGATAATTTCAAAGGTTGATAAGATGAATAAATCAAAGAAAGAAAGGTGGACTGACTTACATTAATTGTGGCGACTTTAGTCGGGTCAACCGAGACTCCATTCTCCGAAACAATGTGCCCAAGGAATCAAACCTCATCCCTCCAAAAATGGCATTTAGAAAATTTAACTTTCAACTAATGACTCCTAAGAGTTTTGAGAACCTGATCCAAATGTTCCCTGTGCTCCTTCTGTAACATAGAAAAGGAAAGGATATCATCAACGGAAACCAGAACAAACTTATTAAGAACATCGTGGAATACACGATTCATTAGGTCGACAAAGGAGGCAGGAGTATTGGCTAATCTAAAAGGCATAACCAACCATTCATAGAAACCATTTTTTGTTCGAAAAGCGGTCTTTGGGATTCTTTCCTCGGCTACACAAAGTTGATGGAAGCCAGTAGCAAGATCAAGCTGAGAGATTACTTTAGCTCCAAGGAGCTGATCAAACATATCATTGATGCGAGGCATCGGAATTGGTTCTTGAGAGTAAGCTTATTCAGTTCTCGATAATCCACACACATTCTCAAGGAACCATCGGGTTTGGTGACAAAAACCACAGCAGCACCCCATTCAGAAAAACTCTACCTAATCAAACCTTTGGAGAACAAATCCTCGATCTACCTCTTCAACTCACCCTTCTCTTTGTGTGTCATTCGTCTGGGAGGGGAGAACAAATGGTCTAGCACCTAGAATAAAATAGATGCAGAAATCAATTTCCCACTTAGGAGTAAGAGAAGTGATTTCACCAAATACATCAGGAAAGTTCTTGACAATAGGGGTGGAGTCAAGTGCACTAGTTCGAGAGTCCAATGAAAAGATAAAGCTGCCAACAATATCCTATGTCGTTCGACATTCAATCACGAGAGGATTGCTTTGGTCATTCACAAGGGACATAGTTCGGGATTTGCAAGAGATAACAGCATCATACGGTTTCAACCAATTACCTCTAAGTAGAATATCAAATGCAACGAGACCTAAGACATAGAAATCTCCGGTAAATCGATGCAACTTGTAAAGGAATTTCACCCCTTCACCAATCATGCTTAGATTGGTGGGTCCGCCGATGGGATTAATTACACATAATGATGAAGTCACCAATTGAGGTTGCAAAATATGTTCGAATTTATCGCAAAGATCAACAGATATAAAACTATGGGATGCACCAGTGTCAAATAGAACACGAACAAGATAATCATGCAAAGAAAAAGAACACTGAATAATACCTTGGTTATCACTGGCAGATGGAGGTGGAGGAGTGGAAGATGTCTTGGGACAGACTCCAGATGTCTTGCCTCTCTGCTGGGAGTGACAGTTAATTTTGAAATGACCAGGCTGGAGACATAGGTGGCAAAGGTTGGTTCTGGTGGACTGAGGTGGAGGAACGGCGGCACTGGCAGGAGATGAACAGTTGTTGGCATAGTGACCCTGCTAGTTACACTTGAAACAAGTGATGGTAGACAGGTCAAGAGATCGCTTCTAGGGAACAGATCCAATATCATGAGCATTCTTTCAATTATTCTTCTGATGTTGGAAGCTGGGCTTCCTTTTCTTAGAACTACTATAAGTACCGTAAGATGTTAAAATAGCCTGCTTACCCTTGTAGGTAGGGTTCTCGAATCTGGTGGCCATATCCATTAGAGAAGAGAAGGTGCCATGAACATGACTAATCAAGCGGTCATAATACTCTAGGCGGGCACCATGAATGAACTTCTCATTCTTTCTGAGTTGGGTGCCAATCAAACCAGGACCAAACTTGGAAAGCTCATTGAACTTCATCTCATACTCAAAAAAGTCATGTCTCCATACTCGAAATCCATAAAGACTCTATACAACTTGGATTTACAAGCTTCGAGAATCCATTTCGCTACAAAAGCAACCCTGAAAGAAGAGGTTCAAGGTAAGATAAGATAAAGGAGAAAAAAATTCAAAGAAATAGATTTAACAGAGATCGGCTACGAAAACAATTAGGGATCTCACCTAAACTGCTGCTAAGTGATATTAGCCTCAACAGTGTGAGCGGTAACATATACCCACCAATTCTGGACGGGCTCCTGTTGTGACGCCCCACCTCTATACTCACACTAGCCAATGACACTATGGAGTAATGTCGTCGACCAGCAAGAAGAACAAGGCTGTTGAGGAGCGACCATCTGTGTAATTGCTTTGTGCGAGTACCGATATGTCAGATAGTATTACGTGCGTTTCATATTAAGAGGAAATCTGACACATCAATTACAAACTCAAAACTACTATACAGTGGCTATGTGATCTTCAAAAACAAATAAACAATAAGCATAACATAAATAGTCACATACATTCATATCACAAAGGAGGAAATAGATATGAATAAAACACTTAGAAGTGTACATCAAAATAGTGGTCCTATAAGATCCACTACATCACAAAAGAATAGGTACAAGTGCAAGACAAAATAATATGTATACAACAAGGAGTCCCTATCTCGAATGCATAATAACAAAAACTACTACTCTAAAGTAGTTAGCCAAAAATCAAATGACGGACCCTGATAAGAAGTTAAGTAGAAGCATCTGAAATATCTTGGTCTGACTCGAGTATTATTTAAGAAGAAAATAATAAACAGATTATTCTAGCTACAAATATCATATAAAATGAGATAGGATAAGAGATATGATGAAAATGTATGATAACAATAATGCCATACTGTGACAAGTACACATTAAATAACAATAAAAATCATACGTATCTCGAATATTCTCAAACACTAAAAAGAATTTTATATTCTTTAATATATTCACCACCACAAATATTGATAAAACTTATCAATGTAAATCACAAAAATTGGTGAAACACAAAATCTAGAAATCATCAATTAGAAATTCATAAAACACAAAGGAGGAGGCCTATCACAAACGGGAGCAAGAAAACTCACCAACATGTGCATCACAAACGGAACATTATCCCATAAACCGAACATCGACGCACATAAAAGGTTACACCTTATGCGCAGTCGAACATCGAAGTACCTAAAAAGATATGCCCCATGCAAAGCCGTATATCGACGCACCTAAAAAGATATGCCCCATACAAAGTCAAACATCGACGCACCTAAAAAGATACGCCCCATGCAAATCTAACATCGACGCACCTAAAAGGATACGCCCCATGCACTGACTTCTCGAGCCAATTGCTCCACGAACGGTCCAAAGACCATGGGTCGCTAGCCCATAAAAATGAGACGAAGCTCCAATAAAATTGGGGTATAGTCCCCATGTGGACAAAGAGACATTGCATATCGGTAGTCTAAACCATAAAATGATCATCATTGATCGATATGAAGTGTGAATTACACTAAGCTATAAATAAATGAGTTTAGCTTCATGTCCCATAATCATTGACTTAACTTAAATATTTACGAAAAAATTATAGATTTCCACTCTAAAATTGTCACAAGAGTTCAATCGAACAAGTCCAAGAATTAGGCGATGAAGTAAACATAAGCATTTCATACCACTTGTTTTGCTAAGTCATTTAATTAGATTTCTCATACGAATGAGGTAAAGGTTTGTATATACTAATAGATTGGAAAACAGGTTTAAAAACGAGCTTTATATTAAAAGTAACGTTGAAATCATTTTTGTGAAAGAGTTGGGATATTTACTACTAGTATAGAAACCTTTGTATTTAAAAGTGACAAACCACAGAAATGATTGTAAAAATAGTCTATCACCAAAAATTCACATACGAAGACGTGAATCAAAACGATAGAAATCGATATCAAATCCAATCAAATGGATATTCTCAAAATTCCAGAAAAGAAGTCATCAAAGTCGATAATAAATGATAACAACCTATCGGATCAACAAAAATCGATAAAAATTGAAAATCCACTCAAAAACAGCCAAAATAGGCAAAATTGACAGTTCTAGACGTCTGGCCCTAGGTTCAAGAAAAATATATGCTTTTCACCTTTCTCTTTTTAATTCCAGAACCATTTCAGACGTTTGGATTTTTCGACCAGACATCTGGATTTGGTTCCAAACATTTGGATTTTTGTTCCAAACCTTTAGATTTCAGCTCTGCCCTTTTCTATTTATTTCCAAAACCCTTTCAGATGTCTGGATTTTTTAACTAGATGTTGGTTCCAGACGTCTGGATTTTTGTTCCAGACGTCTGAATTTTTCATCTAGGCAAAAAAAGTCAGCATAGCCCAAAAATAGCAAATCCAAACCGAAATGCGATCGAACGAGCGATGGATGCTAAGAATTTATGCCAATCGACAATCCAGCACAATAGTCTCTTCGATACACCACCAAAAACATGGCCAAACATGCAAGATAGGATCTTTAAAGATTTTGAC
Source organism: Allium cepa (assembly GCA_030765085.1). Classification (NCBI taxonomy): domain Eukaryota; kingdom Viridiplantae; phylum Streptophyta; class Magnoliopsida; order Asparagales; family Amaryllidaceae; genus Allium; species Allium cepa. The sequence goes on along the minus strand of CM060937.1, from coordinate 448,239,794 downwards.
TTTAAAACATCAAAATTGGAAATTTCACCAAATCAATTCAAATCAAAAGCAGTTGAACATGAAATAGATGTTAGGAATTCATACCTAATAAAAATGAAAGCTATAGACATAGATGTGAGTTCAAGAGCTCGCCTTTAAACCCAAATATAGAAATGAGAAGCTCTAAAACAAGCGAAGATTGATTTCTCTTCGACAACACCTCTAGAATCTTCAATCTATTATTAAATGAAATGAATTTCCTAAGTTAAGTTAAGAGAATTTCTGAAGATTGAAGAGAGAGATTGAGATGGAGAATATGAAGAGGATTCTTACTTAAGCTTCTCTTTGATTTATAACTTGAATTTGAACTCCTAAGAGAAACTAAGGCATAGGAATTTTAATTTCCTCTTCCCACCATTTTTTCTAGGGCTTGAGGGTGTTAGGAAATATTATGAATGAATGAAGAGGAGTAGAGTGGGAGTTATAAGGTAGAGGAGTTGGGTTCTCTTGTTGGCTTAGTGGGCTGAAACCCAAACCCAAAGCCCCAAATAAAAATACCAAAATTCTAGTCAGCTCCAAACATATCAATGTTTATACTCAAAAAGGCCGCGAACGCTATTTTGGACTTAATGGAAATGGTCTCGAGTCCTAATTTGACAGTTTACAAAAAGTAGCATTTTAGACTTTAATCCGACTAATGATGTTATATTTAAATAAAACATTTAAATATACAATTGTAAAATATGCGGGTTGGTACAGACTCCCCACCTTAAAAAATTGCCTCCTCGCAATTCTTAAGAAGAAAACAAAGGGTAACAACCATAAAAGCATATCAACACAAAAGAAAATTTGAAATAAGAAGTTCACCTCAAAGAGCTCGAGAGAGTATGTCTGGATGTGTTCACTCGATGAATTCTCTGGATTCCCAAGAACAATCCTTAGGATTTGAGGACCATTGAACTTTGACAAGCAGAACATCTTTATTACGAAGGCGTTTAACCTCCAAAGTAATGATACGAATAGGATGTTGCTCATATGTCAAATTAGAAAAACTTCAATTCCTTCAATAAAGCCGGGCTCAAGAATAGAATCGGAATCCCTAAGGCATTTCCTTAGTTGAGAGATGTGGAAAACGTCATGAATAGTAGAAAATTGTCTGGTAATAAAAGGCGGTAAGCCACGGAACCAATGCATTCGGTGATGGAAAATGGGCCAATATAATGAGGTGCTAATTTTCCCGATCGACTGAAATACACAACACCCTTTATAGGTGAAACACGAATAAACACCAAATCTCCTATAGAAAATTAAAATTCCTTCTTCAGTTATCAGCATAGGATTTTTGCTTGCTTTGAGCTTCTTTCATCTTATGACGAATAAGGTCAATCTTTTCTGTGGAATCATGAATAAAATCTGAAACTAAAACCAGCTTCTCATGGGCTTCAAGCCAACAAGAAGGAGATCGACATGGCCTGCTATAGAGTGCCTTGAAAGGTGTCATACCAATACTAGATTGTAAGCTATTATTATAAGAAAAATCAACAAGGGAAAAATGATCTTCCCAACTTCCACCAAAATCAAGAACACATGCAGGAAGAAGATCTTCAAGAGTTGAATTCATACGCTCGGTTTGTCTGTCGGACCGAGAATGATAAGCGGTGCCAAGATTAAGCTTCATCCCCAAAGCTTTTTGAAGACCTTTCCAAAATCCACTAGTAAATAATGGATCACGATCACTAACAATAGAAGTAGGAACTCCATGCAATTTAACAATTTCTTTAACATAGAGTTTAGCCAAGAGAGGTACGGACCGATTAGACCGAACGGGAGTAAAATGGGCGGATTTTGTATGTCTGTCTACTATCACCCACAAACTGTCATTATCCAAATGAGAACGGAAAAGACCCTCAATAAAGTCCATGGAGATTTGATCCGACTTCCAAAGGGAATGTCTAAAGGTTACAATAAACCATCGGGCCTTTGATGCTCGGCCTTTATGAGTTGGCAAGTTATGCAACGCTTAATGGAGTTAGCAATATCAGATTTCATTCCATCCTAATAATAAAGTTGCTTCATATCCGCATACATTTTACTACTGCTGGGATGAATGGTAAATTTAGAATAATGAGAATCTTCTAAAATTTCTTTACAAAGATAACTAACATTTGGCATGATAAGTCTACCAAATTTTCAAATGCCGCCACGACCATCGATTTCAAAGTCTTTTAAACCATCAATATTACTATCCCTATGACTTTGGCTAAGATGAGCCAATTCGGGATCATGGTTTTGAGCTTCACGAATGTGGTCTAAAAGAGAAGGATGAGCCTCAAGGCTATATAAAACAAGAGATGGACATGAATCGGATTCATGATCTCAAATCTCACAAGTGGTTAAAGTCTCGAGATCATTCCATTCGTATATCATTATGGAAACAACCGCTTGTTTCTTATGACTAAGGGCATCAGCAACACGATTCCCCTTTCTGGGAGTATAAAGAATATCAAGATCTTAAGATGCGAGGAACTCGAGCCAATGTTGTTGACGCAAATTAAGTTCCTTTTGAGAAAATAAATACTTTAAAAATTTATGATCGGTGTAGATAACAAATTTCTCTCTCAACAGATAATGACGTCAAATTTGAAGGGCGAAAAAAATGGCCGCGATCTCTAAATCATGAGCGGCATATTTAGTCTCGACAGGCTTTAGTTGCCTAGAAGCGTAAGCGATAACACATTCCATTTTTGCAAGAGAACGACACCCAAACTAATACGATTAACATTGGTATAAATAGTGAAGTCTTGGTTCCCTTTGAGAATCACAAAAATAGGAGCATCGGAAAGGAGTCCTTTTAATTGATCATTTTTTTGAAAATCTAATACTTTCCAAATTATAATTAACTTTGTGTAATCATCTTTTTAGAAAAATTTACTTTTTATAAGTCAATTTACTATGTCTGACTATCTCATCATAGCGTTTAGGAGATTCCTATCAATAATGTTGATCAGGCGCATCGACCAGAATTCTTAAAGCACTCAGTGGGCAAAACAATACAAAATCATCTTCTATATGATAAAAGTATCTCTTAAAAATTTTACGAATATTCTTTGTTCATTTTGAGAACAAAACCAATTATACTTATAAATATCTTATTACAAAGATTTTCAAATTTTAAATTGTTGTTTGCATTCATAATCAATGAATACAAGGATGGAGCCATCGAGATACTTGTAGAATACTCGATTCATAAGATGGATGAAATAAGCTGGAGGGTTCATCAAACCAAATGGCATAACAAGCCATTCATAAGAATCATAATGAGTGCGGAATGTGTTTAGTGGAATGCTATCGTCTGCAACTCATAGCTAATGAAAACAGGTAGCAAAGTCGAACTGAAAAGACCTTAGCACCACTCAATAGATTGCTCAGGTGATAATCCTAAGACAAGCTCAAAAATATTGGAAAATTCACAAACTACTTGAATGAGAGAAATAGCATTTTCCTCATCATGTGGGTTTAAAGAAATAAATGATGCCGTCGAATTGGAAACGAAATCATTAAGAAAATTAAAAAACTGCTTAACAAATTGAGAATGTCGAAGATGGATAGTCCTCTCGGGACATAGGATGTGCATTTCTTTATGATTAAGCCAATCCTTTTCCAAAAATCAATTTTAAAACCTAAGTAGCACATAACATGCAAATCGAATCGGAAAGCATAACCACATAAAATAATCTCAACATCTTTACAAAGTAAACTGAGTATTGCAGATCAACCAATCGAATTCACAATTCCTATTGAAGTCATGAAGCTCATAATACTTAAAGACAAAGTATCGACAAGTTTTTTTGAGGTAAAAGAGTGAGATGCACCCATATCAAAAAGAACTCAAATAGGAAGATCACGAAATAAAATAATGCCTTTAAGGACTGAATGAAAAATACCTTGACCAAGAGAAGGGTTACTAGAGGCTTGCACAACATTCAACTTCCCCTCTTTTTTGCATGGATGTTTGGGACATGAAGTTAAAAGATGACCCAAACTTTTGCAATAGCAACAAGTAAGGGGCTTCAGACACTTATTTGTATAATGGTCCTTAGAACCACAATTGTAGCATTGTCCAAGACTAGAGGTAGGTGTCTTTGCTACCAAAGTTTCCTGCTTCCCTTTCTTGTTGGGATCAGGCTTGAACTTAATATGCCTCTTCTTGTTGTTATTGAGGCTCTTTTTGGAACCTCCAACTTCAATATCACTTCCTTTATTGGCCTCTCCTAGTCGAAGAGTGATATCTACAAGCTGATCAAAAGGAACTTCTAGTTTTAGAGGTAAAACCTTTTTGAGGTTCTTACTCAAAGCACGGATAAACCTTTGATTCTATACAAGATTCAAAAATTGTTGGTATGATTTGAATATGTCATCCAGAGAAGGACTACTGGATTGACCAACGCTAGGACTGCCAGATCTAATCATCTCTTCTTCTTAAAGAAAAAAGAAAGAAGAGAAAAATGTTATTCTCAGAATGAATGTAAAACAAATTTAATTGATAAAACAAGGCATCATAAAAGGAAATAGGATAGAACGGTCCAATGACTCGAATTAAATCATAAGGCACGATTCCTAAGAAAGACCTAGGACGATGATCCCTGCTATATTATTATATATTGTTCCAAAGTCTGGCTTTGATACCAAGCTGTGACGCCCCACCTCTATAGTCACACTGGCTAAGGACACTGCGGAGTAGTGCCTTCGACTAGCACGAACAATAAGGTTGTTGAGGAGCGACCATCTGTGTAATTGCTTTGTGCGAGTACCGATATGTCAGATAGTATTACGTGCGTTTCGTTTTAAGAGGAAATCTGACGCATCAATTACAAACTCAAAACACTACAGAGTGTCTATGTGATCTTAGGAAACAAATATAAAATAGGTATAACATAAATCAGTCGCAAATATTCATATCACAAAGGCGGAAATAGATATGAATAAAACACATAGAAGTGTACATCAAAATAGTGGTCATATAAGATTCACTGCATCACAAAAGAATAGGTACAAGTGCAAGATAAAAGAATATGTATACATCAAGGAGTCTCTATCTCAAATGTATAATAACGAAAACTACTAATCTAAAGTAGTTATCCAAAAATCAGATGAAGGACCCAGATAAGAAGTCATGTAGAAGCACCTGAAATATCTAGGTCTGACCTGAGTATTATTTAAGAAGAAAATGATAAACGGATCAGTCCAGCTATAAATATCATATAAAATGAGATAGAATAGGAGATATGATCAAAATGTATGGTAACAATAATGCCATACAGTGACAAGTATACATTAAATAACAACAAAAATCATACATATCTCAAATATTATCAAACATAAAAAAGAATGTCATATTCCTTAACATATTCACCAAACCACAAATATTCATAAAACTTTTCAATGTAAATCACAAAAATTGTTGAAATACAAATTCTAGAAATCATCAATTAGAAATCCAGAAAATACAAAGGGGAGGTCTATCATAAACGGGAGCATAAAAACTCACCAACACGTGCATCACAAATGGAACGCTATCCCATAAACCGAACATCGACGCATCTAAAAAGTTACAACCCGTGCACAGTCAAACATTGACGCACCTAAAAAGATACGCCCCATGCATAGTCGAACATCGACGCACCTAAAAGGATACGCCCTATGCAAAGTCGAACATCGACGCACCTAAAAGGATATTCCCCATGCACCGACTTCTCAAGCCGATTGCACCATGAACGGTCCAAAGACCATGGGTCACTAGCTCATAAAAATGAGACGAAGCTCCATAAAATCAGGGTATAATTCCCCATGCGGACAAAGAGACATCGCATATCGCTAGTCTAAACCATAAAATGATCATCATTGATCGATAAGAAGTGTGAACTACACTAAGCTAGTAAATAAATGAGTTTAGTTTCATGTCCCATAATCACTGACTTAACTTAAATATTTACGAACAAATTGTAGATTTCCACTCAAAAATTGTCACAAGAGTTCAATCGAACAAGTCTAAGAATTAATCGACGAAGTAAACGCAAGCATTTCATACCACTTGTTTTGTTAAGTCATTTAATTAGATTTCTCATACGAATGAGTACAGGTTTGTATATACTAATAGATTGGAAAACGGTTTTAAAAACGAGCTTTGCATTAAAAATAACGTTGAAATCATTTTTGTGAAAGAGTTTGGATATTTACTACTAGTATAGAACCTTTGTATTTAAAAGTGACAAATCACAGAAATGATTGTAAAAACAGTCTATCACCAAAAATTCACATACGAAGACGTGAATCAATACCATAGAAATCGATATAAAATCCAATCAAATGGATATTCCCAAAAATCTAGAAAAGAAGTCATCAAAGTCGATAACAAATGAAAACAACCAATCAGATCAACAAAAATCAATAAAAATTGAAAATCCACTCAAAACCCGCCAAAATAGGCAAAATTAACAGTTCCAGACGTCTGGTAGGTATTTCCAAACGTCTGGCCCGAGGTTCTCGAAAAATATATGCTTTTTCTCCTTTCTCTTTTTAATTCCAGAACTATTTCGAACATCTGGATTTTTCAACCAGACTTTTGAATTTGGTTGCAGACGTTTGGATTTTTGTTCCAGACGTCTGAATTTTAGCTCTGCCCTTTTTTATTTATTTCCAGAACCCATTCAGGCATTTGGATTTTTCCACCAGTCGTTTGGATTTGGTTCCAAAAGTTTGGATTTTTGTTCCAAACATTTGAATCCAAACCGAAATGCGAACGAGCGATGGATGCTAGGGGTTTATGTCAATCGACAACCCAGCACTATAGGCTCTTCGATACACCACCAAAAACATGGTCAAACATAAAAGATAGGATCTTTAAAGATTTTGACTTCAAAACACCAAAATTGAAAAATTCACCAAATCAATTCAAATCAAAAGCAATTGAACATGAAATAGATGTTAGGAATTCATACCTAACAACAATGAAAGCTATAGACATATATGTGAGTTCAAGAACTCACATTTAAACCCAAATATAGAAACGAGAAGCTCTAAAACAAGCAAAGATTGATTTCTCTTCGACAACACCTCTAGAATCTTCAATCTATTATTAAATGAAATGAATTTCATAAGTTAAGTAAAAAGAATTTTTGAAAATTGAAGAGAGATTGTGATGGAGAAGACGAAGAGGATTCTTATCTAAGCTTCTCTTTGATTTATAACTTGAATTTGAACTCCTAAGAGAAACTAGGGCTTAGGAATTTTAATTTCCTCTTCCACCATTCTTTCTAGGGCTTGAGAGGGTTAGGAGATGTTATGAATGAATGAAGAGGAGTGGAGTGGGAGTTATACGATAGAGGAGTTGGGTTCTCTTATTGGGTTAGTGAGCTGAAACCCAAAATGAAAACACCAAAATTCTTGTCAACCCCAAACATATCGATGTTTATACTCAAAAAGGTCGCGAACACCATTTTGGACTCAATGGAAATGGTCTCGAGTTCTAATTCATCAGTTTACAAAAAGTAGCATTTCGGACTTTAATCCGACTGATGATGCTATATTTAAATAAAACATTTAAAAATACAATCGTAAAATATGCAGGTTATTGCACTTGTAACTGCAAAGTAGCTAAATGACACATTTGGGCATTAGTGATCTCGAGTCCAGTGAAATTCCTCTCAAGGCTTTTCAGCCATTGCTGGGTCTCAATAGTGCCCTCGGCTCTTGTGAACTAAGTGCCTTCAAGCTGAGAATACTCCTTACAAAGCTGAGTGAACCTAACAGGCTGAACAGGTGCGACAACAGGACCAAAAGGTGGTGTAGAGGCAACTGGTGGTGCAGGAGCATTGCTACGACCCCTACCACGAACATTCCTACGGTTGCTCATTTGGAAAGAAGAATTTGACTTCAGAACAAGTATACAGATAAAATTCAAAAGAAATCCTAATTAAAGAGAATTCTATCTTAGAATTTCAGACACAAATGAATATGATTCTGAAATTAATTCAACTCATTCTAGGGTGTTACTACCCTATCTCTAATGATATTTTATTCTATTTGCTAAGTTTGCCAAAACCAGAGCTTTGTTACCAACTATAACGACCCGCCATTTCCAACCATTCAAATTGACAATGTCAGACTTGAATTGCTCCAAATAACAGGTAGTTAATATATTTATTTGGCATAACTTAGCATATAAAGCAAAATGAATCAATCACAGAATCATAGACACGAAGCTTACAACAAAGCAGCGGAATAAAATAAATAGTAGTTCATAAATCTATTATAGGGGTAACATAGTCTGAAAACAAAATACATCATAAATCCTAGTACACAGAAGTTCTAGTACAAACAGATGACACGTTTGAACATACAACTGGAAATAACAGAAATAAACTGAAAGCTCAAATAGATAAGCTAGATCTTCCAACGAACTCCAGCTCCAAAGGATGAATCTCAAACTATGACACTCAAGCTGACTCGACCGTGAAGCAAACAAAACACTCGAATCAGGATTAACATTCTTATGCAGATAAATCAAGTTCAAGTGAAATGTCAAGCAAATGCGATATAACTTAAAGAGATGTTGGGATTCCATCCTTTAAGGATCCGATAAACTATCTACATACATAGTACAATACGCTACATATATAATGTCTACAGTAAAGTAAAAATATAAAAATAGCATTAAGGCGTTACACATATCCTCCTTAACACATTTTATATATTCTCATAGCCTATATAGTATCGTACGCTCCTCCATAAACTGAAGGTTTACACAGAGGGCACCTCATAGGTATCGTACAAAACAAACTCTAAAAGGCGCGATAGGACATGTGACACGGCACTCGAGGCAATGCCAAGACAGATATACCAATTGCACTCCTGAACTGGTGGTAACACATAGCAGGTACTATCGCCCACCTTGAGACATACTCCAAATCAAAGGTGTGCACACCAAATCGAATAACAAAAGAAATAGATAAGGTTTCGAGGAAATGTGTCCGATAGGGGGAATGACCCCACTTGGCCAGGTATAGCTCATGTTTTAGCCACATCAAGCTGACTCACGGGAGTCAGGGCTCGGTAAATACCATTAACGAACGTTCTCCAAACCAACCTACTTCATTCTGGAATCTCCACCATGTGCACAGTTGTTAAAGTGGTTTTCGGTATTGACAGAGAGTATGACAATATCCGATCTCGATCTCTTTAACAACCAAACGCTGACTTCACACCACGGTCATTTAAAAATTTACTTTATAAATATTTAAATAAAAATCTTAAGTACAAATTTACGTCAAAACAAATATTCAATTTTAATTCTATTTAAATTTTAAAGTATTCCTTTAACCACCTTGTATTAAAACAAGTTATAAATCATTTCCATTAATTTTTGTATGAATCTTTTATTTAAATTCAATTTATAACCAGTTTAAGTTGCCAGTCAAATTCCAATGCACCGTTCCAATATTTTTATTTATTTAAAGTTATAAGGATCTATTTTATATATAAATTAAAATAAACCACTTTTAAAATATTTTATATTAAATAAAACAAACTTTATAAAATTTAAAATAGATTAAACTCTTTATTCGTTTATTTAAAATCTTATTTTATATAATTTAGAAAATAAACCTATAAGTAATATTTACAAATTACACTTTACCTTAAACTCATACTTTTATATCTACATTTAAGGTTATAAAATGTTTCCCAAGATAAAATAGAGTATTTATTGCATTTCGAAATCAAACTCATAAATTTTCTTTCAAATATTTGGAAATCAATTTTAAAAAATAGACCAACGGTGTCCGTATATAATTTTCTATTCTATGGTCAAGTGATGTGGATATTTGTTGTTCAATCCGTAATAGTGTAAGTTTACGCGTTTATATTGTTAAACCCGCAATCCCAAAATTACAATAATAGTTGAAAATCGCTTGGGTTTATCATTTCAACCATAACGAAGTTCTCATAATCTAAAGTCTGTTCTGGTATGTATCATTTCAACCCTTAGTGATTTCTAAACTAAGAGAACTTGCAGAGTGAGAACAATAAATAGCATAGGATAACATAACAATTACTGGCGAAATAAATTAACATAGAACGGTGTCAATTTTCAGAAGTAATTAAAATAACTTATCATATTTAACAGTTAATAGCTAGCAATTCAGTTTTAACAATACATTTAATTTCCATTTCCTATGAAATCAATTTAATAAGCATAAGAACATTAATCATGAGTGATTGCTCATCTTTCGTGGCTAGAGAACGATAGAAAAAAACTGTGGAAAATAGCGATGGAACAGACACTGACACGAATCAGGCACGACAGTTAATTAGCCGCGACAAATACGAAAGTAGATTTTTAGCATGATAAATTCAATGGAACAATCAAATACATATATGCAAAATATATGTTTATAAAAAATAAAAATTTAGAAGACAATTTTATATCTGGCATATATAATTTCGCACCAGAACCAAAATTGGTATATACAAACAGCATTGCCGATTAATAAATATATATACATATATATATATATGTGTGTGTGTGTATGTATATGTGTATATATGTATGTATGTATGTATGTATGTATGGGCTCACATACACACGTGCCCTTCTTCCCTTGTATATTCGGCATATATGTGTATCACAAAAAGGTTCTCTGCTTATTTAAAGCTATAGTGTCCATATGCTACCTATCAACCCAAACGCATGCAAACACTATATGGCTCTATTAGCCATCCACCACATACGAAGATATATATATATATATATATATATATATATATATATATATATATATATATATATATATATATATATATATAAACACAAGCTAACCGACATAGGCTGTAAGGCACAATGATTCAACGAACACACGGGAGTAGAGGCAATACGTATATATAAATGTGACCTGAAAAGTTCAATTAAAACAATTATAAACGTGGCATGTGTGGAAGTATGGAAACAAGCCTATCAGAGTAACTAGTTAATCCCTACAATACTGGATGTATGGAAAGCATATAATTCACATTTATAAACCTATACTAAGGTACAAAGCTATATATTTTACATATTATGCTATGTCTATAGCATAAATAAAGAAAAAAATTCCAAGCCGCAACATATATAATTCTTTCGAAAATATATGTCTATGAAATAAATCAAACAACAAGTGCGCATTATTTTCCTCAAAAAGTTAAACAGCCCATATATAAAGCTTAGATGCCAACATATGCATTTCTGGCAACCAAGGCACGCACAGCAAAAAGGTTTGGAAAAAACTCATATTATGTGCGCGGCTTATCATTCAATGTCATGACAGTAGAAAACCGTAGCGACCTATATATGTAACATATATACGTACAAGGGGGTTGTCAGGGCCATGCTTCGAGGAAGGGGAGGAAGGCCTCGGTGGTGACCTCGGGTTCAAGAGGGGATCGCTCGGGTTTTGAAGGTGAGGGCGGTGCGGCTTTGGCAATTTTTTGTAGACAAGAAGAAAGAAAACACATGGGGGAGCTCGACCGAGAAAAATAGGAGAAGAAAGAAAAAAAAATAAAGCTACAGAATAGAAAATGAAGAACAAAAATGAAACGTACCTGGTTTGTGAATAAGTCTGGCAAAAAATAGGCACGCAATATAAAGAAACAATTGTAAGATCAACAGTCGAAGTCCCTGGATTCAGCTAAGAATTTAAAGCAATAAAAAAATTTTGGGCAGCACATTTCAATTTCGAAATCGAAGGAAAGAGAAAATTCAACGTTTAGGATACCGTTACAACGAACCGTTTTTATCGCTTTTGTCGCGTACCGGATCTCAAAATACGAAAATGAATATACTACGAAGATCAGCACGACGAGGTGAATAGAACAGTACACAGGTATCAGCGATACGATCGAACAATAAAAACTCGAATTTTCGCTACTGAAAATGCTGCTAAAACATAGAAAATAAGATCAGTGGAGCCACAGAAGTCCGAATTTGCCAAAACGAATTATGACGTCTTTCTCAGAAAATGAATTACATTTTTATTACAAAGAAATATTCATTTTTTGAAAATATTTAAATTTCACCAATTAAACCGATCAAATTTATAATCTAAATTTCACATCTACATTAACTTTAATATGTTTCAATAATAATTTACCAATTGCTATAATTAAATAGACGCATTGCAAATATCAAAATTTTGTTTCAAAATTTTATCATTTAAATTTCAAGAAAATTCTAGTTATTTAGGTTATAAAACGGTTAAAATTCCCGGGTCATTACAAATTGCCAGTTAATTATCTGTAAATGTTATTCTGTTATTTGTTGTCATTTATTTGGTAGAATTGAATGATGATTGTGATGGATGTTTGATTTTATTATTAGATGATGGAATGTTATTTGAATATTCTATCACTTTGCAAGTTTCCTTAACTATTATTAGGAAAATCACTATGAGTTAAAATGATATATACCTGAATGATCTATAGATTAGGAAAAATCGGTATGGGTTGAAATGATAGAATCGAGCGATTTTATGGATTTTAATATTTAATTCGAGATTGCGGTTTGAAATGATATATAACCATAAAAATTTAAATCACAAATGAAAATGATAAATCTCTATATCACTTGACCTAGGGTAGAGAATTATATACGGACACCGGATTGGTTAAATTAAATGATTTTAAATCCTTAAATTTTGAATTTAGTTAAATGATATTTTGAAATAAAATTTGATTTATATGAGTTGAATTATTATCGAAATTCAAGTTTTATGATAAAATTGGAACTGGTTCAAAGGAATTATTTAAAGGAATTAAATTGAAATTTTAAAATTTGAATTCGAAGTATAATTGAAGTTATCAAAATTGAATTATTAAAATTGTTTGAAATATAACTTTGAAATATATTGAAATTGGGGTAATTTAAATTGATATTTCAAACATGGATTGGAAGCAATATAGAATTAAAATTTTTATTGAGAATTTGAATTGAAAGGTCTAAAATTGGGTTTTTGGAAATTGGAAATGGTCCAAATGTGTTGAAATGAAATAAATAGTTTAAATTGGTATAAATTTCAAATTCATGTTTAGTGTAAACTGTTTTAAAAATATCTTATTTTAAAATATTCTAAATTTTAAGATTTCAAATTATTAAACCATGTTAATTTATATTAACTGTATTAAATCTAGTTAACCTTTTTTAAACCATTTAGTTTATTTTAAAACTAATTAACCCATTTTAACTTATTTCAAATCTAATTAATCTATTTTAAAGCTATTTAATCTATTTCAATTATATTTAATCTATTTTAAATCTATTTAACTATCTTAAATCAATTTAACTAGTACCATTTATCTAAAATTAAACTATTTTAGAGTGTTTTAACTATCATAACTACTTAAATTATCTTCTTAATTTTCAAACTAAGTAGAGGAAAAGTGTTTATATTCAAATTCATTGGTTTAAATGCAAATATGGTTAAATGATGTTACAACCTAAGTTGGAATTTAGATGTTAATTGAATATGATGATTTTTGAAGTGAAGATTAAACCAAATTGGAAATATGATTTTGAAAGAAACTATGATTTCGAAAACGATATGATTTCAAACGTGAGTATGATTTAAAAGATAATATGATTTCGAAAGTGATATGGTTTTGAGAATATGATATTTTGACATAAATTGCGAATTGACTTTCGAAATGTAAAAGAACCATCTGGTGTGAAATAAGCATTTGGTTGTAAAGATACCGTGATCGAATATTGTCTTACTCTCTACCGATACTGAAAACCACTTTAACAACTGTGTATGTGGTGGAGATTCCAGAAATAAAGTAGGTTCGTTTGGTAAACAATTTATGTATAAGGTATGACTTGACCCTGACTCCCGTTAATCAGCTTAGATGTGACTAAAACAGGAGCCATGCCGGGCAAAGTGAGGTCGCATCTTCGATCGGACATATTTCTTCGATACCATTTCTGTTGCTTTGTGATTGATTTGGTGGCCACCTCGGATTTTGATTTGGGAGTGTATTCCGAGGTGGGCGGTAGTAGCTGCTATGTGTTACCACCAGTTCGGATCAGGAATTGGTATATCTACCATGGCATTGCCTCGAGTGCTGTGTTCACATGCCCTAGAGCGCCTTCTATGAGTTGTTTTCTGTACCATACCTATGGGGTGCCTTCTGTGTAAACCTCCATTTTACGGAGGAGCGTACGGTACTGTATAGACTATAGGAATATATGAAATGTGTTAAGGAGGTATGGGTAATGCCTTAATGCTATTTTAATACTTTTACTTTACTGTAGACATATTATAATAGCGTATTTTACTACATAGTCGATAGTTTAACGGATCCTTAGGAGATGTGAATCCCGAACATCTCTTAAGTTACTGCACTCACTTTTGACACTGGATAGGAGATGTCAAACCCCGTAAACATCTTTGAGGCTGTCACACTCATATTTAGCGTTGATTTAACTTACATAAGATCTTTTAGTTCTGACTTGAGTGTTTTGTCTTTTCAATTCTCTCGGGTCAGCATGAGCATTTCAAGGTTGAAGACCTTATTTCTGAAGGACACAGACGAAGATTACTACTGTTATCTATTATATTTATTCCGCTGCATCATGTTGTTTCGCTGCATTTATTATTGATTTATTCCTGTTTTTGTAACTCTGACTTTGTGGTGTAATGGAATAGTTAAATGTATTTATAAAACAACTTCATGAACTGTTATTTGATTATTATATTTTATCATTCCGTTGTGAGATTCCTGTATTTGTTTTGTTTCTTACTCTTTTCTTATTTACCCCATAACAATCTGGCATTTTGAATGGTTGAGTCTAGCATGTGTGTCTGCTTAAAATGACCAAAAAGGCAGGTCGTTACATACTTCTTTCTATATATCTTTTTACTCATTTATTTATATTTTTCACTTTCACTATTCCATATAACATATATACATATACTTATGTACATTTTGGCATCATATATATATATATATATATATATATATATATATATATATATATATATATATATTTACACATTTATACATATTTTCATATACGCTACTTACATATATATATACACATACTTATATATATGTTATCAAACATCATAAAGCTTATATATATATACTTATATGGATATTCCATCTTAATTTTTATTGGTGGAGTTCATATACATATATCAATAAAATCAATCATATCCAAAAAAAATATTTTAAATTTGAATATAGTTTTTATATTAATTTATACGTCCAGATATTTTTAAATATTAGAAAATTTATCTATTTGACTTATAAAAATTAATATTTAAAAATGAAAATTAGTTAATTACCCCAATAATAGGTGATTGAAAATCCAGGTCATTACAGTATTACTTGTGAAAGTTTGAGTCTGAACATTTTCATAAGGAATTTATTGTTTCTGTAAAATTCTCTAGTATTTCATAAGTACATGAGAACACTTCAAATAACCATTTAGTGATAATAAATTAGATTTGTAATTTGCTTCTTGTATCAAATACATAAAAAAATCATGATATCGTAGACAACATAACATGTATGATAGTTCCTATCGCCAATGCAAAGGAATCAATCTTACATGTATGATATTAAACATTTTAATAAGGAGCCTTGCATATCATTTAGGACATTCCCAACATCTTTTATATTTATAGTAAATGACATCATTTATTAATCCAATGTTGAGTACAAAATCAACTTAGGCTGATTTTGACACAAGTACATCGTTAGAATCAACGTGTTGTTTACTTATAGTTCAGAAATATCAATGTACCTTTTAACATTCTTTCTTATCAACACATGCTTCCTCTGCACTTTGATTGAAAATCAAACTATTTGATATTTTTATCAAAATACCTATTCAATCTTGATGCTTATAGAATGATACTTTCATATCATTTCTTGGATTATATACAAAGACTCACAAACTCAATATCGCTCTCACCGATTTTAAGACATTTTTAGTTAATATATTTAAATAGCTTGCTCTAAACCGTTAATTAGAATTTTCTGTTTCAATTCATTTGTATCAAAACACTAAGACTTACGAAGCGATAATTTTATGAGTAAATTCGAATTGGCTTGAACATGTTTAATATCGAATCTATTAAGTTGATTTCAACAGTTGAAATTTGTTATATTATTCTTATCAGCATTGCTCAAATTCCATCCGCATTAGGCTTACTCATAAAGACCTGATCGAGGTAGATCGATCATATCCCTTTTGTTACGACAACCAAAAACTGTATTTTGATATCGCACTTGGAATTCTATCGGATTTGTGCATCATACCATATAGAGTCAACACTTTCAACTGTTTAATTAAACAATATAGGATTATATATTTTCGACATTAAGAAGAAACTCATAGTTTCTCTTCTGTAATGATCCACATTTCAGAAGGTTTAAATCGACAATAATCCACACATGTCCGACTTAAACAATTCAGAATATAGATAATCGATGGCGTTAATTAAGAAAAATAAGAAAAGAAGAAGAAATCAAACACAAAATCCCACAGCGGAATGACAAAACATAATTATCAAATAAATAGTTCACGAAGCTTTTTATATTATACATTTGATTATAATTTATACAACATTTATAAAAGTCATATATACAACAGGAATAGACAAATAATGCACAACATGATGTAGAGAATAATAATAGTAATAATATACCAAATCTTCATTTTCGTCCTCCAGAATAAATCTTCAATAAACTGAAAACTCAGGGCTAACCCGAGCTTAATGAAAAGACGAAACACTCGAGTCAAGACTAAAATATTCTTATGTGAGTCAATCGATATTGCATATAACATGAGTGTCATGGCATCAGAGTTGTCTACGGGTTTCACGTCTCCTATCCACTGTATAACACATGTGCAATAACTCAAGAGATGTTATGGGATTTTCCATCTCTTAAGGATCCATCAAAATATTTATATATAGTAGAATACGCTACACATATAATGTCTAATTAATAAATAAATATTTTTCTTAGAGTTAAGGCTTTACATTGATCCCCCTTAACACATTTTTAAGCATTATCGTATAGTTTGCGTGTAAAACACCAGTAAACCATTGTTGGATAGGGATGTGTCATGATACAACAACACTAGACAAAAATCTTAAGGGTCTCGTATAGGGATAAAGTATGATAAAAGTATGACAAGGCATGTGAGGCAATGCCTAAGTAGGATACTATTAATTCGGGTCGCAGGGCTAGTTGTAACGCATCATAGCCATGACCACCCACCGCGTCCATCCATCCCATATCGTGTCAAAGAAAGGCTATTCATCAAGATGCACCAATCGAAACCAACAACAAGAGTAATAATATGCACCAAGTCCAAGAAAATCGAAGAACGAATGTCCGCTAAGGGTAATTAGCCTACTTGGCCCTGTCAAGCTATCCTGTTTTAGTAATTAAAATAGAAACAAGTGCCAGGGTCTATCCATCATCATTCTCTTTCTTCAAATCCAGCAAACGACGTCAATTTCAACCCCTTCGTTTTGGAGTCTCCTCCGCATACACAGTTGTTAAAGTGCTTCCAATATTGACAGAGAGTATGCGAATAAGAGGCCCTAGTCTCGTTAAAAACCAAACGTCGTTTTACACGCCAGTTGGTTCTTTTACATTTTGAAAACCATTCATACTTGATATAAAAATATCATATTCGGTTCGAAATCAATTTCTTTTTGAAATCATCATATTTACTCAATATATACAATTTCAATTCAAAATCATATCGCCTTAATATCTCGATTTCGCTTCCAAAATTGTTTCGAAATTCAGTTTAGGTTATAACTTCATTTTAATCCAATTTGCATTTAAATACAAGATTTAAATATTAACATTCTAGCCTTTGACTGTTTTGAATTTCAGAAAATAATTTGGAAAATTTTTAAATTGTTTAAAGATAGTTTAAATAGTTTGATATAAAACGATTTAAGTATTTAAAAATGTTCTATAAAATAAATAGTTCGGAAAATCAAAATAATATGAAGGTTTAAAAGATAGATTTTAAATAGTTTATATTAAAATAATTTATTTGAAAATAGTTTCAAAGTCAAACTGATTCAATTCCAAAATTTTCAATTCAAATCACTTCCAATTTCCACTCCAATTTAATCGATTCAATTACGATTTCAAATCGCATTTTACTTCGATTCCAATTTCAAATCGATTTTGATTTCGATTTCACATTAATTCAATTTCGATTATTCCATTTCAAATCATTTTCAATCTCATTTTAATTCAAATTGACTAAACTTCGACTCAATTCCAAAAAAATCAACTCCAATTACAATTCAAATCGATTTCGATTTCAATTACATTTTGAATTAATTTCAATTCAATTCTCAATTTTAAACTATTTGAATTTAAAGAAATTCAAGTTCAATTTCAGAACATCGTTTTAAATTACTTAAATCAAATTTAACTTCAATATTCAATTTAGGATTCAAATCTTCAAAATAATTCAATTCCGAGCTCACTTTTGAATTATCTTTTTAAATTACATTCAGTTAGCAATATTTCAAAGTCCGAATAAAAATCCAAATCCAATAAAATAAATCAATTTTTGGAACTCAAATCATATTCCAATTATAACTTCAAAATCTCAAATTTCATTTTTAAACAATTTCGTTTACCAAATTCTATTTCCAAATTTTTAAGATCAAGTTCGAAAATAATTTCTATTTCCATAAATTCAATTTCTACTTCTTTAAATCAAAATCATTGAAATAATTTCAAATCACAAATTTTAAAATCATTTAATTTAATCAATCTGATATCCGTGTATAATTTTCTATCATATGGCCAAGTGAATCAATTATTTCAATCTAATTCAGGGATGGATATCATTTCAATCCAAAGCAAATGTCATAGGTATATATCATTTCAACCTATTTCTTAATTTATTCAAAATAATTCGATTTGCAGTTTTATATACCGTAAATAATATACAGGATGATAACAGGATGTATCAAAATAAATAAACATCCAAATCATCCAGAACATGAATCAGTGGCATCCATCGCAATCAAGCATCCAATCAGTCAAAATAAAACAACAGTTAATTAGTTGCCAATATCGAGCATCTAACTGGCAATTAAATTTCAAATTTAACTGTCCATTTAAATCCTTATCAATTCAATTCATATGTCAATCTAATGTTAATTAATTTACCAAACATCAGCCAACGAAATTAAATTACTTCATGATATTAATTTAACCAACATAAAAATAAATTTAGTCAATCATGAGCCTATAAAATACTCACCTTTTTATTTGAAGTTGAATCGATGTGCGAGAATACTTATTAGACATTCTAATGCTACGTGTTCATTTAGTTTAGTTAATTTCATTTCATCTCATATAATCAGTTATATCCATAGATCGTACCAATTCCATTTTACTACGAATAATTTCACAAAGGAATTTCTTCGCAGTGAAGTTGGTATTTCTTGAAACAACAATTGTTTCTCAGTGTAATAGAATATGTATTCATAAATGTTTTATGAATTTATTTATTTATAAAACTGATTTGGTTTTAGTTAACAAAAATTATGTTCGAAACATAAATATCATCCAATGAAAGTCTTCTAAAAATCCTTTTGAGGAGATTCATACAAGATCCCTCATGAACAATTATTACGTGCAATCATTCGGCACACCACTCTAAGAAAAACCATTTACGGTTGCAAAAAGCAGTGGCGTTTTATCATAAATGCAACCAAAAATATTTTTCCCAAAATATGTTTTGTGACTAAAATTTTTTTGTTCCCGCTCCCTAGAAAACTTTTTCTGCCTAGCCAAAAATAAACGTGACCAGTCATTGTTTTCCATCTCACGTATACTTAGAAAACTCTCTCCCCATTTCTATCTACTTCTACAGAATTTTTTTCCTTTTTTCAATCCTCGCGGTAGCCAGCAATCGCTCAAGTTTCATCAATTGAAGATCATGTTCCCCTTTTCATCGTCCACTCCGTCCTTGCTCAACGTCCTCGCGGCATTACTCAACATCCTCGCGGAAGCCAGCAATCGCTTAGGTATATTTAGGTATGAATCGTCTAAATCGATTTTGTGATTCGATTTTGTGATTCTATTTTGATTTAACCCTAATTTGCATGCATCATATATTCCACTTTCTGCCTAATTTCCAACTGAAATTGTTGATTCAACCCTAATAACGAAGATCTTTTATTCAATAGTTTACACCTTCATATATTTATGTTTTTTTATTAAATAAATAAAAGCTTGGCTATGTCCAGGGTTAAACTGTGTAATTATTTTACCGTTTTAACCAAATTACAAATTTTGTACACCAAGTACGAATAATCACAAAATTGAATTATGGAAGATATTGAATATCAACATGTCTGGACATGGAGAGTCTGGCTACACCCATGATTTTGTCGAAATTATCTGTAATACTAGACTTTAATTTGAAAAATTAGAACAGTAGTGAATTGCAGAGTAATACCTAACCTTTTGCCTTCATATGTTAAGACTTTGAGAGAGACATGATAGTTGAGTAAGTCTAATTAAAGGAGTTGCATGATCCATATGTTTACCAATCTGTTAATGTGCAATTAATATAACTTACATCATAAAGAAAGTCATCAATAAGTGTCTTCATCATGTCTTTTATCCTATAACTAAAAAAACAGGTAAACGGCAAATGGCAAGTGGCTTTGCATGAAACTTGGAAGTAGTCGGCAAATATAAATCAAAAACAGGGAAGCATGTTGCATCTGTTTATATGATGTAAGGTCTTACATAGATTCCATATGGGTCACTTTAGGTGTTACGGCCTCCATGACTTCAAGCAATGCCTTTTAAGCAAAAAATCAGTTTCTTTCTTTTATCTATAGTTGCAATTATTTAATGCATATGTAATCAAGTCTGTTATCCGGAAAGTAACCATTTAATCACACTCCTCATCTTTGTCACTTTCAACTAGTTTCCATTTAGCTGACTTTTATAATTTTGCATCAAGGACATAGTAGTTTTACATAAGTCAGATTTAGTAGTTTCAGAGCTTGAAAAATTGTTTGTCTTCTAATATAATTGTAATTGATTTAGACTCTTTATATATTTTAGGGCCTGTGTAATAAATTTTATGGCCTGTGCAATAAATCTTAAGTCTCATTTTCTAGCCATGGTGTAGACCAATTTTATGGCCTGTGTAATAAAATTCTATGCTATAACACTGCGTTTTTTTGACCATAACATTCAAACCATTTATAGCCTGTGTAATAGGAATTAAAAAATGCTTATTTGATAACACCAGAAATATACGTAACCAGCTTTACAACTGTTCCTAAAGCAACAAAAAATCCTATTACCATGTTTTAAAATATCGAATTTGTTAGAAGTTACACTTCAAAATACCATATTCATTCGGTGTTATTATACTGAATGAACTGATTTTTCAGTAAAACCTACATGTATGAAATCTCTTACACTTGTTCATAGTTTATTAACAAAAATTCATTGAAACGTCATTGAACAAAGTCTTATTTGGCTAATCTTTAGAATGATTAGGTGACCCGATATTAAGAAGTACTAATAACGTAGTAACTTATTTTAAAAAAAATTAGTATTAGACATAGGAAGAGGAGGTGTCACCAATTTCTACGTCAAAGATTGGGAACTTATTTGCCTTCATATGTCGACGATGGAAGAAGATTGGGTTTTTTAAATAGGTGATAAAACAATGCTTAACTTAATATGTATTTTGAGAATTAGAACATGTAATATAATATTAAAACTCAATTTCTTTTTTATGTTTTTAACTTTTTTCATAGAACTAGCATAGAGTACTGACAAAGAGCAATGAATTTCATGCATGATGCAAGGAGGAATTTTAAGAAGTGTAGAAAAAATTTTATGCCCTTGCAAAGATTGTCGGAATCTTAGTCGTCATGATGATCACATCATTGTTGAACATTAAGTTATTGGAGGAATGGATCCTAAATACATACACGTTGTATGGTTTAACCATGGCGAACAGATAATTGAAGAGAAGAAAACAAATATGTTTGACGTATATGATTTATTCAAGATGATTCACTATGAAGATGAAGATTTTTTGAATGATGATTTTTTTCATGATGATAAAGATAATGTTGATTCTCAAAGTAAAGAGGATGAGTTACTTAAGAATTTGGAAGATGTAGAAACTCCATTATATCATGGTTGCATGGATCACACAAAATTATCTGCCATCACCGTTGTGATATCCCAGAATTTTTGACAATATCTATTTAATAGTCTGTGTTAAAATTTGAATTGATTTGATAATTTTTGTTAATAATAATTTGAATTGATTTAATAATTTTCCTTTATTAAATATTTAATTAGTAGATTTTATCTTTTAAAAGCTAATAGATTAGTTTCTATTTGTAATATAAATATATGGTTTATATTGTAAATAGATTAGCTTTGTTTTAATTTTAATAAATAAAGCATATTTTCTAGTTTTAATATTTTTAGTAATTTGAAAATTTGTTTTTATTTCATAAATAAGCTTTTCAAAGTTATTAAATAAATAATCTTGGTTTAAATTTAATAAATGAATCTTGATTTCAAATTCTAATATATATATTTAATAATTCAGAAATTTTGATTTAAATTAATATAAGCTTTTCAAAAGCTATTTAAATAAATAACATATGGTTTTAAATTGTTAAGATAAGCGTGTATTGTTTAAACTGATTTTGGCTTAAGTTTTAAATTTAAATTAATTAACAAAAAGATTTGTTTTTTTTCTTCTTTAAAAATATAGCTTAATAAAATAAGTAATTTATTAATAAAGAAATAATTTCTTTTATAATTATTTTAATTTGATAATGAGTTATTTCTAAAAACAATATTAATAGTGTATTGTTTTACAATTGGATTCTTAATAAAAATAGCATTGTTATTTCAAATTTAATTTGTATATATAACTTGTTTTTTAAATATTGAACTTTAGAATTTGATTTGAATTTGAATATAAAATTTTAAAATCCAAAGTATAGATTTTAAATTGTTTTGGATTTCTAAATATATGCATAAACTTTTATTTATAAGTATAATTGGTTTTCATTTCTTTTTAAAAAAATTCTATACATATAAAATACTAATTAACTAATTAATTAGGAATAACTTATACGTTAACATTTAAATTAAATACTAATTACTTTAAAAAGGACACATGTTGTTTTCCTAAGCTTCATATAATAAGTGTTAAGTGTTAAACATTCCAATTTGACAAATGTTAAAATTTTGTACAAGTGTCATTATCAATTTAGTATTTTCTTTTATTTAACCATACTTTCATCTTATAAAAAAATGACTCTCCTCTTCTGTAACAACCCGCATATTTATCGAGTTTGTATTTAAATATTTTATTTAAATATTAACTCGTTAATCGGATTTTGGTCCAAAAAGCTACTTTTTGCAAACGGTCAAATTAGGACTCGAGACCACTTCCATTGAGTTCGAAATGTCGTTTACAACTTTTTAAGTATAAACATCGATAGGTTTGGAGTTAGTGAAATTTCACTAACTTTTCCCGCTTTGGACTTTGGGTTAGTTTAGCCTATTAAGCCCAAGTTCCAACCCTCTTCTCCTCACTCTTCATAAATTTCCTAACTAATCAAGCTTTGGCATTAATGTTGGAGGGAATGGGAAATTAAAACTCCAAGCACAAATTCAATTGCAAATCCAACATTCAACTCCAAATTCAAGTAGAAGATATTGGATTCAAGCTTTGGATTGCTTCTCCTTGCTTTCAAGCTTCATCTTCATAAACTTTAGTGCAAAGGTGAGATTTTTATCTCACAAATCTAGTCTATAACTATATTGGACTGTTGGGAATGATTCCCTATCACTTTTGCATGCACATTTGCATTTGGTTTGGATTGGATTGGCGAAAAACTCCAATTTTTAGCGTTTTGGTGAATTTTCTGCACTTAGGTCGTTCTGGCCATTTTCGTGTGTTCGGAGTTAGGTCGCTCGCGACCTAACCCTTAGGTCGATCGCGACCTAACCCTTAGGTCGTTCGCGTGTTATCGCGCTAGGTCGCACTGCCTTGAATCTTCACTTCGGAGTTAGGTCGTTTCACGTTAGATCGTATGGGGTTTAGGTCGCATGACTCCCATCCCTTTAGGTCGTTGGACCTTGTTTTCCTTAGGTCGTTGGACCCTATTTCCTTTAGGTCGCATGACCTCGTCTCCGTTAGGTCGTGAGCCTTGTTAGGTCGCTCATCCCTAGCCCGCGAACCTTCTTAGGTCGC
This sequence comes from Allium cepa, assembly GCA_030765085.1. NCBI lineage: Eukaryota > Viridiplantae > Streptophyta > Magnoliopsida > Asparagales > Amaryllidaceae > Allium > Allium cepa. Next base: position 448,215,463 of record CM060937.1, on the reverse strand, counting down.
ACACCCCCCTTAGGTCGTAACATGTTAGGTCGCACGCCTTTCACACCATTAAGTCGCGAGTTTAATTAGGTCGCTCGGCCTTAAAACGTTAGGTCGCTTGACCTGTGCTATTGTTAGGTCGCTTGGCCATTTCAGTTAGGTCACATGACCACAGGGTTGCTCCAGTTAGGTTGCTTGACTCCTAGACCCCTAGGTCGCAACCATTAGGTCGCTCGACCCTATTCTCCTTAGGTCGTTAGACCTCATTTTGTCTTCACTAGGTCATACCGTTTTGGTCGGGGCGCTGCCCCGCACCCCGCACCCCGCAACCCGCACCCCGCCGGGGGCGCTGCCCCCTGGACCCCCACGACCTGACCGGGCAGGTCGAACCCCGTAAGCGGTGGCGTTGCCCCCGCACCCCCACCTTGGGGGGTTGTCACCCCCCCTGGACCCCCCCTCCGTAGGGGATCTTATCTGAAAAACATTGAGCTGATTTCCTTGGATTTTATTCGCATCTCCGTATGCGATCTTTGTGACTGATTGTTTCTACACTTGCTTATGTGTTTTGTCACTTTATAATATAAAGGTTTCAATACTAGTAGTAAATATCAAAACTCTTTTAACAAACAATTTCAACTCTATTTTTAATAACAAAGCTCTTTTCTTAAACCGTTTTCCAATCTATTAGTATATACAAGCCTTTACCTCACTCGGATGAGAAATCTAATTAAACGACTTAGTAAAACAAGTGGTATGAAACGCTTGCGTTCACTTCGTCGGTTAATTCTTGGACTTGTTCGATTGAACTTCTTGTGACAATTTTATTAGTGAAGATTTACAGTTTGTTCGTAAATATTTAAGTTAAGCAAGTGGTTATGGGACATGAAGCTAAACTTCTATATTTACTAGCTTAGTGTAATTGACACTTCTCGTTGATCTTGATGATCGCTTTATGAATTAGACTAGCAATTGCACGATGTCTCTTTCATTGCAAGGTTAGACTAGACACCACTTGTGTGATTCCATTCACACATACCTTTCTGCTTTTTGGTTAGTCTTGACCTCAATCTGTGTGATTCCACTCACACATGTGGGGTAGCTCCCCATGGTCTTCGGACCGTCATGTGATAGGCCTCTTTCCCTTTTTATGATTTCTGGATTTCTTGTGTTGATTTCTGGAATTTATCTCTTTGACTTGTCATGAGTACAAGTTTAGGGTATGATGTCCTCTTTGGATCTTTGAGAAGATTCTTGTGATATTGATTTATCTCTTATCGGTTGATCTCCTGTTGATCATTATTTGCATACTTATAGTAGTATGTTAGTATGGATATTTTATGCTTATGCCATATCTTTTATTTTATATCATGTCATCTGATATTTATAGCTAGACTGATCCGTTTATTATTTTCTTATAAATAATACTCGGGTCAGACCGAGATGTTACAGGTGCTACTGCTTGACTCCTCCCCCAGTGATTCACTACTCAGACTTTTGGCTACTTGTTTAGATTAGCAGCTTTTGTTGTTTACACTTGAGATATAGACTCATAGTTGTATTCTTTTGTATAGCACGCGTTGCTATTCTTTTGTATTATCGTGGATCTTCTTAGACCACTACTCTGATGTACACTTTTATGTGATATATATTCATATCTCTTTCCGCCTTTGCGATATGGATATCTGTGATTGATTCGCATGTTATGCTTACTTCTATATTTGTTTCCGAAGATTATTTTATAGCCACCGTGTGATAAGAATTACATGGATGGTCGCTCCTCAACAGCCTTATTCTCCGCGCTAGTTGACAGCACTACACCGTAGTGTTCTTGGCTAGCGTGGGTATAGAGGTGGGGCGTCACATCTTCAGTTTCTTTTTCCTTTTCAAAATCAAAATTTAAGAAATTTAAAGTTTGAACTCAAAATAAATCTGAGAATAACCTATAACCATTTCCAAAATCAGTTTACAAACTCAAATTAAACTCTTCATATCAAAATCTAAATCCCTGAAAATCATTTCCCTGTAAATCTAAAACCTGTTCACATGCAAATCAAACTCCTCATATCAAAGATCAAATCCCTGTAAACAAATCCTCAGTTTAAACATGCAATCCATTTCCCTGTAATTCACTTCAAAATGCAATCTGGAATTGATATTGCATGCAAATCTACACATCTTCAACCCAAGGCAACTGCAGTTTTAAACCAAGCCTTCCTGCATTCATTCTTTCAACCTGGTATATCAAAAGGAAATCTGCGATTCAAGTTTTAATTTCAAAACAAGTTAAATCTGGAAATCATTGGAGTTGTCTGCAAGTTTTTAAAACAAGAAACTTAAGTTTTAAACTAAAATCAAAGGGGCAAATGCAGTTTTAAAGTTCCAAAAGCTTTTCAAATGGAGGCTCTGTCTTCTTCAAAAATATGTGAGTAACTATTAAAATTTAAAATTGGTTGCATGCTTGTATGCTGAAATGAATAAGTATTGTATGTGTTTATAAGTAAATGCCTGATGTGAATATGTATTTGTGTGCATGCTGTTTATAATTACTCTGTTTTGTTCTGCTTTCCAGGCTCAAATTTTTATTTTTATCTTTATCTTTTAATTAGTTCCTGATAGGATGTAATTTATAAATCAAAGTTGTTTGATTTATCTTAGGTTAATATTTAAAAATTTTAAGTAAGTCAAAAATGAAGCTTGTTGTCTCTGGAAATATAAAAAACATCTGTGCATGTTAGATAAAATCAAAACTCAACCCTTTTAATTTGTAAATCAAGTATCATAAATCGAATACATCAACTAAAATATGATTTTTTAACACTAAAATCTGGATTTTTAGTGTTAAAATGAATGTACAGTTCTTGTTTGAACTGAATATGAACCTTTGGTGTTTTCTGGTGATCCAAGTAATTGGAGGGTCAGAATTAGTGGATCGAGTGCTTCAATCTTTTGGGTGATGGTAGTTTGGAAGTAGGCGATGGCTTGGCCGGAGTTTCAGCAACTCTGGTGGTCGGGGATGTGCTGGTGAGGCGATTTCCAGGTTGAAGCATTGACTCTGATGTTGGGTTCCAGGTTTAGTTTGAAACTCGAATTCAATTTCGAGTTGGTTGGAGGTAATTTGATGATCGAGTTGGGGTGATTGAGTGATTTTGGATGTGGAACGATCATCACTGATGATCGGAGATGACTGGCGGCAACATGCATGTGCACGGTGCCCTGTTGTCTGATGAAGTTTGCTGTAGTGATGGTTTATGCTCGAGTAGATTTATGAGTTGCTTGAAGTTGTTGGGTAGTTTGCTCAGGAAGGTTGGGCTTTAAACTCGAAGCAAAATGGGGATGGGCTCGGGTTTAAAGGATGTTACAGCTTTTGACAAAACCTGTAATGTTTGTTTAAATTTTAAAAAACCTGAAGTTTTTAAATGAAAGCTAGAGTTTAACCTAAGTTTTAAATCAAAGTTTGAAATTCTAGAATTCAAGTTTTGGTAAATCTCAGTTTCAAATTAAAAATAAATGAAGTTCTAAAAATGTGAGTAAGATTTAAAGTTAAGTTTAATTATGGAAATCAAAGATTTCCATATGTATTTCAGTTTGTAATAAAAGAAGTTTTAAGTTTGAAAGATTTAAACCACTTTGTATGTTAAAATGTAAATTTAAATTATTGAATTTAAAAATGATTTAGTTTAAACTATTATAAATTTCTTTTATAAGACAAGCATTTCTTTGCCATGTAATTTAGAAAGGTTTTTAAATTGTTTAAACTTTGTTTAATTTAAATTGTATTCATTTTAAATCTCATATTTGAAATGAAAAGTTAAAGTGTAACGCCCCACTCCGAGACCCATTCTAACAAAGATTATTACGGAGTAATACCGTCTGCTGGAACGGAGAATAGAGTATAATGGAAGCGACCATATGTAATCAAGCTATAACTATCTACTGAATACGTCGAAATGTGGGATCGCTTTTTTTTTCAAGTGGTTCGACATATCCAATAGATATTTATAACGAAATTACAATGGCTAAGGAAAATAGGTTCAGAACAAACATAATACTAAATGATAACATCATCATCACAGAACAGTCACACAACAGTCACAGAACATAGGTACAATATATCGTCAATACAAATCCAAATATCAAAAAGGTGGGTACAAAGCCACCGCTCACACATGTGAGTCAAAATATGTACATAATAGACTGAATAATCAGAGTATCAAAATAGTGGACAAATATAAAGAGCTATCTATCAGCATAGCAGATAATGTCCAAGCGGAAGCACAGAAAGCTAAGTCCAGAGGCCTAACCTGAAACAACTCGGTCTGACCCGAGCGAAAAACACTCCGGTCAGGCTAGCTAAACAATCAGTTAATAAACTGAGATAAACATGATAGATAATGAGGCGATATATAACATAGTACTATAGACCACAAACTCTCACATAGAGAAGAAATAAACATCTAAGTAAAGATGTATAGCAAGCCTTGTATCATTGGCATAACATAGTCACAAATGTCAAAACAAAACATCTAAGTAGAAATGTATAATAAGCTTCATATCATCGGCATAACATAAGCACAAATGCCAAAACATAAACATCTAAGTAGAGATGTCAAAAACGATACATCTAAGTAGAGATCTATAACAGGCCATCTAAGTAGAGATGCCAAAAACGATACATCTATATAGAGATGTATAATGGCCATCTAAGTAGAGATGCCAAAAATGATACATCTATGTAGAGATGTATAACGGCCATCTAAGTAGAGATGCCAAAACGATACCTCTAAGGGAGACAGTCCGAAGACACTATCCCAAAGGTAATAAAAGGAATGTGTCACGAACTTTTAGCAAGGAACCCGTAAAGTGTTAACGTGAGTTCCATACCCCACGTTCGCACTAAATGGTTTACTAACCAATCGTAAGCTTCCACACTGAAAGCAGTACAAAGTTCACCTCATATCATCGGTAAACTAGGACAAAAGGCCAAAACGATCAATCGAATAGGTCGGGGATTAACCGGAAAGGAAATACACACGGTTTCATAGGCCAGAGTTTTTCCTAAACGTTTAAGAACCTTTCCACTTCGCTCGAAGTGCTAAAGTGTGAGTGTGGGATTTTATTATAGAAAATAATTATGGAAAACGGATTTATAATTGGTTTGAAATCACTTTAAAACGGCCTTTGAAAACTCTCATATTATGGAGTAATTAATTTAATAATTAAAAATAATACAATATAATAATTTCAAAAGCCATTTCGGAGTGAAAAATCCTTTTAAAACCTTTTTATAAGGCCCGTGTATGAAATCCAGAGACAAATCTCAAAGAAATCGATAAAACCAGAAAATCATTGAAAATATTCCAAGTGTTGGAAAATAGTCCAAAACTGACGCGAACCCAAGTTCGGAAAATTATTCGGACCAGCAAACTGAATCCAAATGGCATGAAAATTGGTAGGAACGTATTCCGACATTCCTAATTCGGAACACAAAAAGAATTACTCGATTCTGACTTGAAACGAAGTCGCAGCGATGCTCCAAAGCCGGACCCGGAAACAGTGAATACACTGTTTCAGGCTGAGATCCGGGTCCCTCTTCGACAGCAATTTCGAAGAGTCAAATGAACTCGGATAATAATAAAACTTTCTAGGATGGGGTTTGGAACTCCAGCTTTCCAACGAGACTAAAATCGATGAAATCCGACAAAGGACGAGCCCGGGATGGCGTCGCAAAGTCGGGGTTCTGTACTGAAAACAACGGGAGAAAAGAGACTAAGGCCTGTAGCTATGCACTAACAGACCAGAGATGAAAAACCACAATTTTTGCATAGTAAACTTCCAATTCTGACAAAATGAATAAAATAAAAGTTGTAGCTTAGTTTCTAAGCTTTCCGGAATGACCAAGATCGTCAAATTCCGATCGGGGATGAAAATTTTATGACTAAAACAATTCTCAGATCTAAATTCTATATCACTGTCGTTGTGCTCTCGGGACAGTAGTAAGAATGCACAGTTTTGACCAAATTAACTTCGAAATTTCATGAAACTCAAAACATGAAACTTTTAGCCCTATATTAAGCTTTCTAGAACATTCAAAATTATTAGATTTGGATAAGAAACGAGTAACTTATGGCCAAATCAATTTCAGGCTTTTATTTTATCAACCCTGTAGTTTGTTGTCAGGTCAGCGACAAACAAACGTGATTTCTACCATTCAAAACTCAAAATTAGGCAAAGCACAAAACATAAAAGTTATAGGCTACATAATAAGCTTTCCAGAACATCAATAAAATCTTAATTCCAATTTAAGATGAATGAGATATGCCTAATTTACTAACAGTAATACACTGATTATAATTTCAGCTAGCATATATTACCTCTTTTCCAAGCAATGAAAAGAAGATCAAAGAGTTTCACAATCTAAATGCACAAAAAAAAGAGGATTACAAAATAATTTTAGAAATTAAGAGATGCTTATACATAGATTAGGAGAGGGTTTACCTAGTATTCCTCTCAAGCAAAAGAACAAACACCTATATGGCACTAACCAAAGCTAAGAGATGATGATCAAGGAGCTAGAAAAATACCGAAACACATAAAACCAAGAGTTACAACATGATTTGCAGAAATTAAAGAGTGTTAGAAATGGATTGCAAGAGGGTTTTTGCATTACCTTCCCTTACTTTAACTAGCTTAAGCCAATATAAGAGAGGATGGAGCTTTCCTAAGCATGGAGGCCATTTTAGGTTTAGGGTTTTAGGAATTTTTTTTGATTAGGGTTGGAATGAACGAGGGTTAAGAGTTTGAGACGATTTATAGAATCGTAAGTGGGTTTGGGTTAGGCTAATGGACCCCTTAATAGAGAGTGGCTCTAAACATGTATAAAAATTGTTTAAGTGTTAACATAGCCATGAAAACCCATACTTAACCAAATCCCCTTCTTAAATTTTCCATTAACTTTTAATTGTTCCAAAATAATACTTCGCCTCATTTTTAAAAAACCCATTTATTTAAAATGTCCATATTTTTAAATAAATTATCCTTATCCCAAAAATCCATTTGCTCCATTTCAATAAAATCCTAAAAAAATTTTTTTTTTCGGTAATGCAAATCCCAGGTTGTTACATAAAGTAAATTCAAAAGTAAATTGTTTTCAAAAGTATTTGTTAATGACAAATTAGTCATAATTAAGAAATGTTTTTATCTTAAAATTAAATTAAGATTTAATGGTTTGAAATTAATTAAATTAATGAGGTAATTAAGGAATAATTAGTTAATTTAATTAATTAATGATTAGGGATTAATAAATAATTGATTAAGGGTTAATCAATTTGTAATTAAAGATCATTAATTAGATAATTAAAGATTATTAATTAATGATTAAAGAATTATTAATTAAGCAATTAAGTTATAAGCAAGACTAATTAATTAAATAATTAAGGATTAATTTAGTTAAAGTTAACACTTAATTAATTAAATAATTAGAGATTAATTAATGGATAATTAAAGATAAATAAAATTATAATTAATAATGGTTAATCTAATTTAATTACTTAAGTAATTAAAGAATGGTTAATGAAGGTCATTAACTAGGATTATTTAATAATTAATTAATGTGATTAATTTTTAATAATTAATTAGGTTAATTAATTTAATGATAATCATTTGTAGATTTTTTTATGTCACGACCCGAAATTCAACGTTCAAAAGTCAACATCAAATACCTCACTTGTATTCGACTGCCGGAGATTCGAACGGCAAATTTCAGTTTGGATGGAGCTTATAACAACATTAGATGAATATAAACATCGAAAACAAAATAAACTGCCATACATCAATATTCCAGATACAACATCATCACAATATTCATTACAACAACATCACCAACATCAGAGTATCTTATACATATAACACAACTTCAAAATAGACCATCACAACATAACCACAAGCGATTGCATTCCAAGAAAGTCTTCAAATAAAAGAAGCGATAGCGAACATCCAAACTAAGAACCTTGGGATCCAAAAGTTTTCAAAATATCTCCAAGTCAAAAGCCTTCAAAAAACCAGTAGCCTCCAAACTCTAAGACTTCAAAATCCAGCTGGCACCAAAACACGGAAGACCTGCTACTAGGCTGCCCGTGTGGAAATTATGGGCACCCAGAGTTTAGAAAGGAAACAATAAATTCTGGGTCAGTCATGAGACTAGTATGAGTAAACAAAAACAGTTTCTTTGGAATAAAACAAATTTTTAAAAGAAAACCATTCATGCTTTTGGAAAATGAAACTACCATAAGGCCTTCCGGCACACACACAATGCAATCGCACACTTGAGGGAGATTTCTCCTTATGATAGTCAAATATGCTTTATACGAGAAAACTCTTTGATATTATTATTAGTGCATAGTGTAGAAAATATTTTCGAAAGTATAATATTAATCTTAGCCAGCATACGTACCATTATAATATGCCTACTATAGCTACCATATTAGATGGCAGGTTCTACAACTAAAACCATACTGGGTTCACATCGGTAATTGGATTTCCAACAAATGGTCGGGCTAAGGAACTTCCTGGGCCACATGGTACGCCTCTGGAGGGTAGTCCCGAGAACCTAACCGGATCTCTGTCAACATAAGGCCAGGTTACCTCTATAACTAGGTAACTACGACACGAGTATGCCATCCCCCGGTAGTAATCAACCTTTATCCGGGGCCCCAACAACAACAATCACAAAGTAATATACATATATTTGGGATATCCACATAAGTTAAGTATCTGGGCTCCATACCATGATACCACTTCTATCCAGAAGGAAATGCACATACCCTAAGGGGCGCTACCCCCAATAACCTTGCCGCATCTTTCCTGTTCCGACCATTACCGGGTTGTGAAGTTCGACGAAGTCTCGTCCACAAAGCTACGCTTTTCACAAAAGCCATGCTTTGATCAACAAATGATCAGCAGCACTCAGCATGCCACATTACCAAGTTGGGAATATATTACTAATAACCTTTAACTACATAACCTCTGAGCTCGTACGTCTCAGAGAAGGGTGTTAAGCTAAGAGACTAAATTCTCCGCCACCAAAAGAAATGTATTTGAAAGAAATCTGCTTTATATCTCAAAATGTAATGTCAGACATACAATCCATACAAGTCTGTTTCGGGTTCGAACAGAACCGAAGCCACTTCCGAAGAAGTCCTTGCAATCCGGGCATCCACAATCCCGATCGGATTCCCCATCACATATGGAGAACTCTATAACGGAGCTACTCAGTGCAGAGTCATTCGAAAGGTTATCCTATCGTTCTCGAAGACGCTCGGTCTTCACCACCATCTTCAATTGCTATCCATTTCGTTGTATCACTATTCGGAATGGGTTATATGACCCAAAGGTCCTCTCCCAGCTAAACCAAATAATAAGCGTCAATTTTAAAAAAATGTGGATACGTCATTCACAAAGATTCACAGGATGTGGGTTTCGGATAACTGGAATCCGACTCCCTATCGCATCGAAATTCAAGTGTTGTTTTATGGGCCAAAGGGGTTTCATATTCACATAGCAATATATTCATCATAGCTTGGCATAATGCAATTCAATCACAAAGCATCACAAATAAAATCAGAGATATCAATCAATACACATCATACAATAGTTATCAATCATGTCCAGCTAAAATGAATCAATTGTGTGATTTAAACTAATTAATCACATAATTAATTTCATTAATTATCTTTAATTAATGATTAGTTATCCTTAATTAAAATTAATTAAATCTTTAATCATCTTCATTAATTAATCATTCCTCAATTAATTACCCTAATTAATTAATCCTTAATTATTCATAAATTAAACCTTAATTTCTTTTATTAATTTATTATTTCCTTAATTAAATATCTTAATAAATTAATCCTCAATTAATCATTAAATATTAAGTAATTAATCTAAATAGTTTATTTTAAGTAAATCATTTATTACATAAGTAAATCATAAATTGCATATTAAATTCAAAAGATAAACCTTCTTATCTTTGTTAACCATTTTGATTTTACTTGTAAATCTAATTTAACTTCACCATGTGAATTGTCTTGAGAGATCAAAATTATTTTGTAAAACATTTCATCTTAACAGCATTTTTAGTTACATTTTATAACTGATTTTTATAAGCAATGTGACACATTTTAAATTAAATTAAATTACTTAAAAAAATGTCTTACTAAACTTTAATTTGTTTAAAATCCAAATCAAAATTTCCTTTAAACATGAGTTTAAAATTGTTTTAAAAGTTTTGAAAATTATCGTTTTTATTTGAGCAAACCACCTTGTATTTTGACTTCCCCCGAAGCCCCTTCGAGTCTTCCCCGAGGTTTCCTCCCGCTTGCTTCGAGATTTTCAAAATTCAACCCGATTGCTGTTATTTTTTTTCCAAAATTTTTCTAAGTACAACTCGTACAACCCCTAAAACACTTCGAGTCCATACTCGAATTCAAAGCCCCATTACCCGATAGCTGCTTCGAATCAACTTCCTTTTCTTCCCAACCAAACCAAATCAGACACACTCATGATCACCGTGCACCATGCACGTCATTCCAATCATCATTGATAGTCATTTAGGCCATCTACAAATCGAAATCAACTACCCCATCACCCTAGTTAACCCAGATCAACGTCAATGCTTGCAAATCAAAAATGGGCATCGCGATCGAACTGGAACCCATTCTCACATCAGAAAATTGCCTCTCTCCATCACTTCCGACCTCCGGAATACGCGTCGTCTATCCCGTAGCTGCGTCACGTCCTGATGCTCAGATCCACTCCCAAGCGATAAGCTCCGATGCTCATATATCACCGAGATCACCTCAACAAACCACATCAACAAAACATCCCCTAAAACCCTAATTTCTCCCTCTCCGGCCGCCACGGTCGACAGAAAAATCTTCCTCCATTTTTCTAGCGATCCCCGACACCCCAACTACCATCAGGTAAACCTTGTCGCACAACCCATCACCAATCAATGGCAAATGACAAAAATCCCAAAATCATACAACACTGAATATCTTCCTGAATCCCAAACTAGAAATTCCAATTCTTATACCTAATTTCATGATTTGGTACAATGATTCAGCTTGCATAATCAAACATTAAAATTAACTAGCTTGATTTTGACCCATTTCTTGATTTTTTCTATAAATTTCAAAATTTAAGATTAAATACTAATTTCATACCTTTGAATCTGTTTTTAAAATTCGAATTACATTGTTAGAAAACCTTTTCATTTACATGCTCAAGCCTGAAATTAAATGTAAATGAAGATAAGAATTTTTTTCCTACCAAAAACTGAAGTCTGAACAAAGAACAGAGAACATCTATATCTATTTGCATTCCTATACAGTCATACACTACATATATATATATATATATATATATATATATATATATATATATACATACCTCATACATGTAAAAGTTGTTCATCATATCATTACCAAATTCGTCGCTCAGACAAGATATATAAAGGAATAGGTTCAAACAGTTTTTAAAACAGGTTTACTCACCTGTATACTTTTAGAAGAGATAGCTCCCTATTTAAAATTTAAAATCTGGAACTCCTTTTTACTTCTTCTTAGCTTGATTTTAATTTGTTAGCTACAACAAATTTTTGTATGAACTTGTTTAAATCTTTGATGTAATTTACTTGCTTAATTTTTTAACAACAAATTAAAAAATGAAATCACTTATAGTAATTTTTTTAGTTTGAACAGAGGAAAGAACTCTCTCGCCTGCACCTTTAAATTTTGTGTTTGCTAGCTTTTTTTCTTTTTGAGTTGAGTCCTGAATCTCCCAATCTCTGAAATTTTCCTGCTTGATTCTGTAGTGTATGTCGAAGAGTTGATTTTATCTTTGAATTCTTCTTTTGGCTTAAGATATTAAGAGGAAAGTTGCTGCAGATTTTGTTGTTTTGGAAATTTGTTTTATTGTTTTCAAAGTTGGGGCAAAATAGGCTTGTTTTTGATGATTTTTTTTTCTTTTCTTATGTTAAGATTTCATAGATTTTTTTCTTTAAAATGAATGAAAAGAGTAAGAAGAGAAGATGAATTACCTACATAATTTTTATTTTCTATTTTATAAATTTCTAAGGAAAATAGAAATGGTAACATGACACTTGTTTATTTTTTCTTCCCTTGAATTATACTTGTCACCATAGTCATTATTAGTTTACACTTGTAAAAAAAATTATTAGCAAAGTATTTTACATTATTTTTATTTGCATTTAAACTTACATAAAGATATTAGCTTTATACATTATATAAAAAAAATGTTTTGAATTTTTTTAACTACATATTAATTAAATTACATAGATATATATTTATAAATCCAAATTACTTAACTAAAACATTTATTATAAAATTTAAATTCAAATTAAAAATCAAATTCAATATACAAATTCAAATTTACCCATATATGCACTCATGCATATATATTCACATATACGAATCAAAATTTAGATTCAAATGATTTTAAAAACTTTTAGTATTTCAAAATTTTAAACTCAAAAGAAATTTGAGATTCTTATTCATTTAAATTATCACTTATTATTTATTTATTTTGTAACTTTTTAAATTATATTATAAAAGTTCAACATTTATAAAATTTAAATTGATAAATCTTGGTTGTTACATATTTCCCCCCTTAAGAAAATTTCGTCCTCGAAATTTGAGAGAGAGAAAAGCAAACAAAGAATATACGAATTTAGAAAAGGACAGAGAAATGGCCTACCAATTTAAGCCGAGATATCCACTTTGCAATTGGGATAAGACTTTTGCATACTGTCTTCTGTCTCCCAAGTACAGTCTTTTGGATCACCGCTCCACTCCACTTTAACTGGTTTCACAATTTTGTTCCTTAATTGCTTTTCGTCCCGATCCACAATCTTAATAGGTTCTCTTTTAACTGTTATATTTGGTGTGATCTCTAGATCCTGCTGAGCTGCCTCTTCGATAATACTGTCTGGATTATGCACGTACTTTCTAAGATGTGAAATGTGGAATACATCGTGAACGACAGATAACCAATTTGGTAGCTGTACTCGATATGCTAGAGGACTAATCCTTTCCAAAGTAGGAAAAGGACCAATGTATCGTGGTGCTAGCTTACCAGTTTTCCCAAATCTTAACACACCCCGCATTGCAGATACTTTCAAGAAAACAGACTCTCCAACTTGAAATTCCAAAGCTCTTCTTCTACGGTCGTAACTGGCGACTTTGAGCAGTTATTAACTTCTTTCGGATAAAATCAACCTTTTCGGTGGCTTCCTTAATCATATCTGGTCCAAGAACGAGTCTATCACCGGATTCAATCCAGCATGCCGGTGATCGACACGGACGACCATATAAAGCTTCAAAAGGAACCATTTCAATACTGGCTTGATAGCTATTATTATATGAAAATTCAACAAAATGTAAATAGTCCTCCCAGGAACCACCAAAGTCAAGAATACAAGCTCGTAAAAGATCCTCTAATATTCGATTTATCATTTCAGTTTGCCCATCAGACTTTGGGTGATAAGCAGTGCTGAAATTTAGCTTTGTTCCAACGTGGCCTGAAACGCCTCCCAAAATCTACTAGGGAAGATCGGATCACGATCACTCACTATACTGCTCGGTATACCATGGAGACGGACAGTCTCTTTGATATATAGCTCAGCTAAACTTGCTGCTGTCCGAGTGGATTTCACTGGAATGAAATGGGCTGTTTTAGTCAAGCAGTCCACAATAATCTAGATTGCTTCATTTCCCTTTCGAGTGCGGGGCAACCCATCGATGAAATCCATCGATACCTGATCCCATTTCCATTTTGGTACCTCAAAGGCTGGAGTAAACCCGCCATCTTCTTCTGATCGCTTTTAATTTGTTGATAAGTAGCACAGAGACTCACATATATAGATATATCTCTTTTCATTGTCTTCCACCAGAAGGTTCTTTTAATATCTCTATACATCTTATTAATTCCTTGATGGATACTGAGTTTTGACTTATGACGTTCATCTAAAATTTCATGCTTTATTTCAGGGATATCTGGCACACATAACCTGCCTTTCAGCCTAATAACTCCACTACGATTGGTTTCAAAACTAGTATCTTTGCCTCGAAGAATTCTCCCATAAATATCTCGAAGAAATTTGTCTTCATTTTGCTTGCTGGCGATTTTCTCAAGGAGAGTAGGAGGGACAACAAGATGAGCAAGAATAGCATGCTTCCTACTTAAAGCATCGGCAACTACATTTGCTTTTCCGGGTGTATATAGAATATCTAGGTCATATGACGCTAGAAATTCTAACCATCGTTGTTGCCGTAGATTTAAATCCTTCTAGGTGAAGAGATATTTTAAAGATTTGTGATGGGTGAATAATTCAAAATTTTCACCTAAAACAAAGAGAGTTCATTAAGTATATATATTTAGTTAAGTTAAATTTCTTATATCGTTAAGAAAGCTAAAAAAGTTCTTACCCAGAAGATAGTGTCGCCAGATTTTCAAAGCAAAAATGACAGCTAAAAGCTCCAAATCGTGTGTTGGGTAATTTCTCTCATGCGGGCGTAATTGTCTACTCGCGTAGGCAATTACTTTCCCATTTTGCATTAGTACCGCACCCAAACCATCTCCACAAGCATCAGTATAGACAGATAACCCTTGGTTTCCATTAATGATAGCGAGAATGGGAGCGGTAGTTAATCTTCTTTTCAATTCTTGGAAAGCTTCATCACATTTTGGAGTCCAATCGAATTTAGCATTCTTCATTGTTAGCTTAGTCAGTGTACTGGCTAACTTAGAAAAATCCTAGACAAACTTTCTATAATATCCCGCTAAACCCAGAAAAATTCGAACTTCTCTAGGTGTAGTGGGTCGCTTCCAGTCCAGAATTGCAGAAATCTTGCTTGGATCAATAGAAATCCCTTTTTCATTAACGATATGACCGAGAAATCTGACTTCTTTGATCCAAAAGTGACATTTAGAGAATTTATCGAATAGGATATTCCTTCTCAATATCTTCAAAACAATTCTGAGATGTTCAGCATGCTCCTCTTCAGTTTTGGAGTAAATCAAGATATCATCAATAAATACAAGGACAAATTTGTTCAATAATTTTCGAAACACTAGGGTCGTTAAATCTATGAAATACGCGGGAGCGTTGGTTAGTCTGAAGGGCATGGCTAACCATTCGTAGAACATGTTAGGACCCCTAAAGACAGTTAAATGAACACAATCCTCGGCTATTAGCAGATGATGGAATCCCTGAGCTAATTTCATCTTAAAAAAGAATCGAGCGCCATGAAGTTGATCGAATAGATCGTCGATTCTATTTAAGGGGAATTTATTCTTGAGAGTTTGTTTATTGAGATCGCGGTAATCTACATACAATCTCAAAGATCCGTCTGATTTAGCCACAAATACGACAGCTGAACCCCATTCGGAAACACTAGGGCGAATCAATCCTTTCTCTAGCAAATCTCGAGTTTGATTGATTAATTCAATTCTTTCCCTAGGTGCCATCCTGCGACTTGCATGAACGATAGGACAGACATTGGTTACTAAGTCAATTCGGAATTCTATTTCTCTGTGTGGAGGTAATGATTTTACTTCTTCAAATACATCGGAAAATTCTCGAACAACAGGTATAGACTTCAGACTGGGTTCAAGATATCCCAAGGTATACATCGATTTATCTCTCTTTGGACTCGGATCCTCATAAGAGATTTCAATAAAATTTCCAAAGTTTGTTTTGATCGAGATCGTTCGATTATTACAATCTAATTTGGCTTCGTATTTTGTTAGCCAATCCATTCCGAGTCAAATTTCGAATTCATTAAAATCAAGAACAAAGAGACTGATAGGGAATCGGTAACAAGAATACGAGACAGGAATGTCTCTACATCGTAGACAAAGGTTTGCAGGACCACCAGCTGGGTTTTTCACACAAATGGGCCCGTTAATAAAATTAGGTTTATGTTTTAATTCATTTACGGTTTGTTGGGAGATAAAGCTATATGTAGCGCCCATGTCAAACAAAACTCTAACAACTTTATCATAAATAGTAAGGTTACCTTCTAGAACACCTTTTCCTTTATCTGCTTTTGAAGTTGAAGGGTCTTCCTTTATCGCATAAACATTTACCACCTGTGCTTGCTTCATCACCGGGCAATTCTTAACAACATGTCCAGGCTTGTGACAATTATAGCATTCTCTAACTCCTTGACCATTCTTCACAGGTTGTTCCTTCTTAACTTGCTTCTTCAGGTTTTTGCATCTATTTGAATAATGACCCTTTTCTTGGCAATTGTAACAAGTTGCATCTCTAGCCGAATTTCCTTGACTGGTCCTCTTATCCTTGCCTTGATGTGGCTTCTTGCCCCCAAACTTTCTTTTTTTCCAATTCTAATTACTTGAATTTTCTCTTGGAATCTCCTGCATATCCAGAGTGGCATACCTATATCCCATATCAATAAGATCAGAAAAAGATTCTTTGACGTGTGTTGTCATCCTTTCGTGATACTTCTTGTTCATTCCTTGAATGAACCTTTCATTTTTATTTAGAGGCGTATTTACCAACTCTGGACTGAAACGAGATAGTTCGTTGAACTTGTTTAAGTACACCTCAAAAGACAAGCCTCCTTGCTTTAAATCCATAAATTCTTGATGCATTCGGAAAATTCCTGCCGACGGCATATACCGCTTTTCAAATACCTCCTTAAATCGACTCCAAGTAAACTCTTCTTCTGGTTCATCTAGCGTGACTGTTTCCCACCAGGCTGAGGCTTCATCTTGGAGTTGCCAAGAAGCAATTAGTCGCATTGTTCATCTTGAAGCTTAAGCCCCTTAAAAATCTTTTCACATGATCTTATCCATGCCCGGGCCTCAATAATTGACTCTTTGCCGGTGAATGGCCTACCACCGAGCCATGAGAAACTCTTATACAAATCAGCCAGATTCGGCTGATACTGAGTAGGCATAACTGCTTTTGCTGAAGGGAAAACTTGACTAGCTGTTGTAGCATTCCCTTGAACCCTAGCTCTACCTCTTCGCCCGCTCATTCTTACTATCTGTAATTAGTAAGAAACATGATTTAGATATTCGTACGAGATATCCTAAGGAATATCAACAGTTAAAGAAAATAGACTAAGAAAATTCGAGGTTTCAGTCTCGGTTTATACTCATTCTAGGTTATACTTTACCTTATCTCTAATGAGACATCTAATGTGTTATACTCCGTAGCTAAAGTTCTTACTCAACCTTTAGCTCTGATACCACTTGTCATGACCCGAAATTCAGCGTTCAAAAGTCGACATCAAATACCTCACTTGTATTCGACTGCCGGAGATTCGATCGTCAAATTTAAGTTCGGATGGAGCTTATAACAACATTAGATGAATATAAACAGCGGAAACAAAATAAACTTCCATACATCAATATCACAGATACAACATCATCACAATATTCATTACAACAACATCACCAACATCAGAGTATCTTATACATATAACACAACTTCAAAATAGACCATCACGACATAACCACAAGTGATTGCATTCCAAGAAAGTCTTCAAATAAAAGAAGCGATAGCGAACATCCAAACTAAGAACCTTGATATCCAAAAGTTTTCAAAATATCTCCAAGTCAAAAGCCTTCAAAAAACCAATAGCCTCTAAACCCTAAGACTTCAAATCCAGCTAGCACCAAAACAGGGAAGACCTGCTACTAGGCTGCCCGTGTGGAAATTATGGGCACCAAGAATTTAGAAAGGAAACAATAAACTCCAGGTCAGTCATGGGACTGGTATGAGTAAACAACAACAGTTACTTTGAAATAAAACAAATTTTTAAAAGAAAACCGTTCATGCTTTTGGAAAATGAAACTACCATAAGGCCTCTCAGCACACACACAATGCAATCACACACTTGGAGGAGATTTCTCCTTATGATAGTCAAATATGCTTTATACGAGAAAACTCTTTGATATTATTATTAGCGCATAGTGTAGAAAACATTTTCGAAAGTATAATATTAATCTTAGCCAGCATACGTACCATTATAGTATGCCTACTATAGCTACCGTTCATGCTTTTGGGTTCGTATTGGTAACTGGATTTCCAACAAATTTTCAGGCTAAGGAACTTCCTGGGCCACATTGGTACGCCTCTGGAGGGACGTCCCGAGAACCTAACCGGATCTCTGCCAACACAAGGCCGGGTTACCTATATAACTAGGTAACTGCTACATGAGTATGCCATCCCCCGGTTGTAATCAACCTTTATCCGCGGCCCCAACAACAACAATCACAAAGTAATACATACATACATACATACATACATACATAGATATATATATATATATATATATATATATATATATATATATATATATATATTTGCGATATCCACATAAGTTAAGTGTATGGGCTCCATACCATGATACCACTTCTATCCAGAAGGAAATGCACATACCCTAAGGGGCGCTACCCCCAATAACCTTACTGCATCTTTCCTGTTTCGACCATTACCGGGTTGTGAAATTCGATGAAGTCTCGTCCATAAAGCTACGCTTTTCATAAAAGCCATGCTTTGATCCGCAAATGATCAGCAGCACTCAGCATGCCAAATTACCAAGTTGGGAATATATTACTGATAACTTTCAACTACATAACCTCTGAGCTCGTACGTCTCAGAGAAGGGTGTTAAGCTAAGAGAATAAATTCTTCGCCACCAACAGAAATGTATTTGAAAGAAATCTGCTTTATATCTCAAAATATAATGTCAGACATATAATCCATACAATTTTGTTCCAGGTTCGAACATAACCGAAGGCACTTCCAAACAAGTCCTTGCAATCCGGTCATCCACAATCCCGATCGGACTCCCCATCACATATGGACAACTCTATACGGGAGTAACTCAGTGCAGAGTCATTCAACAGGTTATCCTATCATTCTCGAAGACGTCCGCTCTTCCCCGCCGTCTTCAATAGATATCCATTTCGTTGTATCACTATTCGTAATGGGTTATATGACACAAAGGTCCTCTCCCGGCTAAACCGAATAGTGAGCGTCAATTTTAAAAAAAATATGGATACGTCATTCACAAAGATTCACAGGTTCGATGTAGCTTTCGGATAACCAACTGGAATCCGACTCCCTGTCGCATCGAAATACAAGTGTCGTTTTATGGGCCAAAGGGGTTTCATATTCACACAACAATATATTCATCATAGCTTGGCATAAAGCAATTCAATCACAAAGCATCACAAATAAAATCAGAGATATCAATCAATACACATCATACAATAGTTATCAATCATGTCCAGCTAAGATGAATCAATTGTGTGATTTAAACTAATTAATCACATAATTAATTTCATTAATTATCTTTAATTAATGATTAGTTATCCTTAATTAAAATTAATTAAATCTTTAATCATCTTCATTAATTAATCATTCCTCAATTAATTACCCTAATTAATTAATCCTTAATTGTTCATAAATTAAACCTTAATTTCTTTTATTAACTTATTATTTACTTAATTAAATATCTTAATAAACTAATCCTTAATTAATCATTAAATATTAAGTAATTAATTTAAATATTTTATTTTAAGTAAATCATTTATTACATAAGTAAATCATAAATTACATATTAAATTCAAAAGATAAACCTTCTTATCTTTGTTAACCATTTTGATTTTCCTTGTAAATCTAATTTAAATTCATCATGTGAATTGTCTTGAGAGATCAAAATTATTTTGTAAAACATTTCATCTTAACAGCATTTTTAATTACATTTTATAACTGATTTTTATAAGTAATGTGACAAATTTTAAACTAAATTAAATTACTTAAAAAAAATGTCTTACTTAAATTTAATTTGTTTAAAATCCAAATCAAAATTTCCTTTAAACATGAGTTTAAAATTGTTTTAAAAGTTTTGAAATTTATTATTTTTATTTGACCAAACCACCCTGTATGCTGGCTTCCCCCGAAGCCCCTTCGAGTCTTCCCCGAGGTTTCCTCCCGCTTGCTTCGAGATTTTCAAAATTCGACCCGAGTGCTGTTATTTTTTTTCCAAAATTTTTCTAAGTACAAATCGTACAACCCCTAAAACACTTCGAGTCCATACTCGAGTTCGAAGCCCTATTACCCGATAGCTGCTACGAGTCAACTTCCTCTTCTTCCCCACCAAACAAAATCGGACACACTCACGATCACCGTGCACCATGCACGTCATTCTGATCATCCTTGATCGTCTTCTAGGCTATCTACAAATCGAAATCAACTACCCCATCACCCGCGTTAACCCAGATCAACGTCAACGCTTGAAAATCAAAAATGGGCATCGCGATCGAACTGGAACCCATTCTCACGTCAGAAAATCGCCTTTGTCTATCACTTCTGACCTCCGAAATATGCGCCGTCCATCCCACAGCCGCGCCACATCTTGTCGCTCAAATCCCCTCCAAAGCGATCAACTCCGATGCCCATATGTCACCGAGATCACCTCAACAACCCACATCAACAAAACATCCCCTAAAACCCTACTTTCTCCCTCTCCGGCCGCCACGGTCGATGGAAAAATCTTCCTCAATTTTTCTAGCGATCCCCGACACCCCGACCACCATCAGGTCAAACCTTGCCGCACAACCCATCACCAATCAATGGCAAATGACAAAAATCCCAAAATCATACAACACTGAATATCTTCCTGAATCCCAAACTAGAAATTCCAATTCTTATACCTAATTTCATGATTTGGTACAATAATTCAGCTTGCATAATCAAACATTAAAATTAGCTAGCTTGATTTTGACCCATTTCTTGATTTTTACTGTAAATTTCAAAATTTAAGATTAAATAGTAATTTCACACCTTTGAATCTATTTTTAAAATTCGAAATACATTGTTAGAAAACCTTTTCATTTACATGCTCAAGCCTGAAATTAAATGTAAATGAAGATAATAATTTTTTTCCCACCAAAAACTGAAGTCTGAACAAAGAACAGAGAACATCTATACCTATTTGCATGCCTATACAGTATACACTACATATATATATTTATACACACCTCATACATGTAAAAGTTGTTCATCATATCATTACCAAATTCGTCGCTCGGGAAAGATATATAAAGGAATAGGTTCAAACAGTTTTTTAAAACAGGTTTACTCACCTGTATACTTTTAGCAGAGATAGCTCCCTATTTAAAATTTAAAATCTGGAACTCCTTTTTACTTCTTCTTAGCTTGATTTGAATTTGTTAGCTGCAACAAATTTTTGTATGAACTTGTTTAAATCTTTGATGTAATTTACTTACTTAATTTTTTAACAACAAATTAAAAAATGAAATCATTTACAGTAATTTTTTTAGTTTGAACAGAGGAAAGAACTCTCTCGCCTGCACCTTTAAATTTTGTGTTTGCTAATTTTTTTTCTTTTTGAGTTGAGTCCTGAATCTCCCCCCAATCTCGAAATTTTCCTGCTTGATTCTGTAGTGTATGTCGAAGAGTAGATTTTATCTTTGAATTCTTCTTTTGGCTTAAGATATTAAGAGGAAAGTTGCTGCAGATTTTGTTGTTCTGGAAATTTGTTTTCTTGTTTTCAAAGTTGAGGCAAAATAGGCTTGTTTTTTATGATTTTTTTCTTTTTTGATGTTAAGATTTCACAGATTTTTTTCTTTGAAGTGAATAAAAAAGTAAGAAGGGAAGATGAATTACCTATATAATTTTTATTTTCTATTTTATAAATTTCTAAGGAAAATAGAAATGGTAACATGACACTTGTTTATTTTTTATTCCCTTGAATTACACTTGTCACCATAGTTATTATTAGTTTAACACCTGTAATTTTTTTATTATTATTAACAAAGTATTTTACATTATTTTAATTTGCATTTAAACTTACATTAAGATATTAGCTTTATACATTATAAAAAAAATGTTTTGAATTTTTTTAAATACATATTAATTAAATTAAATAGATATATATTTATAAATCCAAATTATTCTACTAAAACATTTATTTTAAAATTTAAATTCAAACTAAAAATCAAATTCAATATATAAATTCAAATTTAACCACATATGCACTCATGCATATATATTAACATATACGAATCAAAATTTAGACTCAAATGATTTTAAAAACTTTTAGTATTTCCAATTTTTAAACTCAAAAGAAATTGGAAATTCTTATTCGTTTAAATTATCACTTATTATTTATTTATTTTGTAACTTCTTAAATTATATCATAAAAGTTCAACATTTAAAAAATTTAAATTGATAAATCTTGGTATGTTACATTTTAAGTGTAATCACTTAATGGAAGTAATTAAGGAGTTAATAACTTAATGTAATTAATTGAGTTTAATGTGATTGTTTAAAATTGATTAATTAAGTTTAATTAATTTAAACACTAGATGATTTGATAATTACTTAATGTAATTAATGGATGGTAATTACTTAGTGAAGTGATTGATTGGTAATTAAAGGATGTAGTTAATTGAAGATGATTTAAGAATGGAAGTAATTTGGATTAAATTACTTTGTAATTAATCAAGGGATTAGTTTATTAAGGAGTAATTAATTTATTTTAATGAAGTAATTAAGGTTAGTTAATTACTGAATGTGATTAATCAGGAGTGATTAATAATTGTGGTTTAATTAAGATTAATTACTTATTGTAATTAATTTAAATAAAGTAATTAATTAAAATGTAATTAGGGATCATTAATTAATAAAATTTATGATATAATTAAGGGTTGATTAATTAAGATTTATTTATCAATGATAAGTGATTAAAGGTAATTAATTAATGTAATTAATTGAGGATTAATGTAATTAATTATAGTTAATTAATTAATGAAGTAATTAAAGGTTAATTACTGTTTTTGGTTAAGGATAATTAATTTGTGAAATTAATTAAAGGACGATTACTTAAATGTAATTAAGGATAATTAATGAAGGGTGATTAATCAAGGTGATTAATTAGAGGATGTTTAATTAGTTAACATGTAATTAACTAAATGGTTAGATAAGCAATATTAATAATGATGAAGTAATTAATTTAATTTATTTTAAATTAAATTAATTTTAGATGTAAGTAATTAATTTAATTCACTTTAAATTAATTTTAGATGGAAGTAATTAATTTAATTCATTTTAAATTAATTATAGTGTGATCAAATAAATCTTTGCTTATGTATGAATGGATGATATTGATTGCCTTGAATGCTTTATGATCTCAGAAATGAGATAAGGAATACTGTGTGGTATGAATGCTTTAGTTGCATTATGATAATATGGATTATCTATTTTGATGATAGTATGGATTATCTGTTTATAATGATAATGTGGATCACATGTTTATTATGATAATGTTTATTATCTATTATGATTTGTGAATTATCTATCTGTGTGTATATAGATAATTGTATTGAATTGTTTTAAACTTTAAAAAAATTGGCCTAAAAAGACACGTTTTGGATTTCGATGAGACCGAGATCGGGTTTCCAAATTTGGATATCCGAAAACCACATCGATCCCAATTAACGATAGGTCATGAATCTCAAGTGAAGACGAAGATTCAGAGTGTAAGGGTTATCATCGTTAACTCTGAGGGTGATTCCAAAACGAGTGTAACGAGATAATGCCTTTGGTTTCGTTCGAACCCGAAATGAACTTGTATGGATTGAATGCTTTCAGAACATCGTCAGGTAGACGATGAGCATTCTAAGTGATGTGTTCTATAAAGGTAATCGTAGCCTCAAGCCTCATCAACTAGGAATGGCTAAAACAGGGGAGGTGCAGCAAGGCTAAGTGGGTCATGCCCAAGTAGGACGAGATTTTCCCCTGTCTAGAGGTCCCTTTTATTCGGTTGTGTGGGCAGTTGTGAGCTCCAACTGCCAGGGTTGCCTTGTTCGGGACTGTCCAGTAAGGGATGGTTCCGGCCTTGTGTTGCAGGGGAGTTAGGGTGGCTCCTTGGTACGTTGATCTAGGCCACGTACTGTGACGGACGGTACCCCAGTAGCCCTGCCATTGTATGGAATCCAATCTCCAATAAGTGTCGTACATATTAGTTGTGCCCAACTATGTTGGAAAGTGAGATGTAAGCATTCCAGCTATTTCTGTATTTTACTTGAAAACCCTAGACACTATTATAATATCACTGGATTTCCTATCAAATGTTTTGGTTAGCGTAAGGTAAAAACATTTCCATGTTTATGTGTGGGAAGTCTTACGTGATACCTTTTGATTTCAAAGGTTTTTCAAAAGTTAAGCAACCATAATCTGTTACTCACACCAGACCCATGTTTGACCCGGAGTTTATCTTCTGTTTCTTAAACTCTTGGGTACTCTAATTTTTACGAGTAGCCAAGGGATTCAGGTTAGCTTTGACAAATTATGGAGGAGCAATGGAGCAGGAGGCTTCAACGTGTAGATATATAGTGTTCCGCTGTGTTGGTTTCTCTGAGTAGTTTCCTTGTATTGTATTGAGTTGTATAACTAGGCAGGTGTTTATAACTGTCTAGTATGTGGTATATAATCTATGTAACTCTGATAATGGTTGTAAACTATGTAATATTTATGTTATTAATATAATTTATTCGTTCCATTGTTGAGATTCTGATGTTGTTTTCTTCTTTCTCTTCTTTCTTTTCTCTTTTCTATCCTTTCTTTCTTTAAGATGATGCGATTTTCTGTGGTGAGAAAGTCGGGTCGTCACATTTGGTATCAGAGCGCTAGGTTGAGCGAATACCTAGGCTCTGGAGTAATGTCTATCTTGAGAGAGCGTATTTGTAATTTTAAATATATTTATATATATATTTATTTCTACCTATCTGTTGGGTTACATGTTCATGTTTTGCAATATAAGTTATAAAGGTAGATGGGTTAGTGGTGTGCGTAACACGACTATCATTGGTTGGAGTTTGTATGTTGAGGTTGGAAATGTATCTGTCGAGACTGTAGACCCAATACCGTCTTGAGGAAGCTTTGCAGTGGTGTATAGATTTCATCGATCTCTGAAGGAAACCTGTTAAGGTTTGGAGTCTATTTTAGAAGTTTGAATGAGTAGAGTTTGGATCTGTCGGTAAGGCAGAAGCGAGTGATGGTATTTTGATACCTCAAGAAGTAGTGGCTGCGTGATGAGATGCAGTGACTATGGATGTTTCCAAAGAAGTTTTCTTTGGAACAAGTTTAAGGAAGTAGGTCTGCATCAGTGTTGTGGCTGAGTTCAGCATGGTGTTTCTGTTTGGTTTGAGGTTCGAGTTTCTCGAAGAGCTTTGATTAGGAAGTCTATGGCATCTGGGTCAGCAGTGCAGCTCAGAGTGTTCTGTGTCGGCAGGGAGTCTTCTGGCTTAGCAGTTTTCCTGAAGGAGGAGTTCAGAAGCAGCAGAGTGCACCTGTTTCTTCGATGGGTTGGCTAGTTAAGTATAAGCTGTTCTATTTGGTAAAGGGAGAACAGTTTTCCTTGGATATGGTCTGGATTGATCGCAAAAGTGACTGGCGATAGTTGAGTGATTCTCTTGGACAATCTTTTGCTTGGGTTTGCGACATCTTTAGAGGATGTAGGAGTTATAGAGTTGTCGGAGATTTTCCGGATGCCTCCTGGGAGGTCTGAGGTTTGTCAGAATTGGAGATTGAGTTCTACGTCAACTTGATTCATGGAGCTACCGGTGATTCAGCTTGGTTGAAGGATGTCTCATAAAGAGAAGATTTGGTGAAGCGGCTCAAGATTTCTGGGTGTTTCTGTGTTTTCTCTTTGTGGATTTAGGAAACCTTATTTGTGGGATGTGTTGTTTAGTTTGTGCTCGTGTTCTTCGTCAACATTTTCATCTACTTCGAATCAGAGTTGTGCAGCAGAAGCAGTTCGGAAGTGCATCTGCTTTTCTTTTCCGGAAAGAAGAAGAGAGTTTAGTCTTCTGATATTTGAGGAGTAGAGTTTGAGTTCTTAATTTTGGGATTGATCGTGAGAAGATCATTTTGTTGAGTTGATTGGTTTTGTTTGTTCTAGAGGCATCAGCAAGGGTTGAGCTGATCAGTAAGGATATAAGCAGCCCAAGATCGTCTGAAGAGTTTTGTGGATTAGAGACGGAGGAATTTAGATTTCGAAGTCGGAGATTTGATTTTGGATAAGTTTTCTTCGACTAAGGAGCTATAAGATTGGGTAAGGCTGGGAAACTAGCTCTGAAGTGTTTTGGATCTTTTCTGTGTTCTTGTGAGGATAAGTGTTTGGTCTTCAGGATTGAATTGCCAGTTTGGATAATTAGGATTCGATGAGTTTCACGTATCTCTGAAGGAGTACGTGTAAGATCTATCTCTGGTTTTGGAACCAGCAGTTCGGGAGTTTTGGTTGTTGAGTCAGACTCGTCTGTAGCTTGATATCCTGTTGAGTTTTGTAGATATAGTTGAGTAGGAGCTATGTAGCTTAGTAGTATTGATTGTTTGGATTCTGTAGAGCGAGTATCACGGTATTTATACTCGGCGAAACTCGAGGAAATTCTTCCATAGTTTTGTCTGGATAGTTAGATTTGTTTGATTGGATGAATTGGTTGCTATGGTTGTTAGCATATGATTGATATATGCTTGTGTTTAAAAATTAAATCTTTAATAAGATTATTAAATTACCTTTGTTTTAAATTTTGGGGACAAAATTCTTTTAAGGGGGAAGGATTGTGATATCTCGGAATTTTTGACAATATCTATTTAATAATCTATATTAAAATTTAAATTGATTTGATAATTTTTGTTAATAATAATTTGAATTGATTTAATAATTTTCCTTTAATAAATATTTAATTGGTAGATTTTATCTTTTAAAAGCTAATAGATTGGTTTCTATTTATAATATAAATATATGGTTTATATTGTATATAGATTAGCTTTGTTTTAAATTTAATAAATAAAGCATATTTTCTAGTTTTAATATTTTTAGTAATTTGAAAATTCGTTTTTATTTAATATATAAGCTTTTTAAAGTTATTAAATAAATAATCTTGGTTTAAATTTAATAAATGAATCTTGATTTCAAATTCTAATATACATATTTAATAATTTGGAAATTTTGATTTAAATTAATATAAGCTTTTCAAAAGCTATTTAAATAAATAACATATGGTTTTAAATTGTTAAGGTTAAGTGTATATTGTTTAAAATGATTTTGGCTTAAGTTTTAAATTTAAATTAATTAACAAAAAGGTTTGTTTTGTTTTCTTTTTAAAAATATAGCTTACTAAAATAAGTAATTTATTAATAAAGAAATAATTTCTTTTATAATTATTTTAATTTGATAATGAGTTATTTCTAAAAACAATATTAATAGTGTATTGTTTTACAATTGGATTCTTAATAAAAATAGCATTGTTATTTCAAATTTAGTTTGTATATATAACTTGATTTTTAAATATTGAACTTTAGAATTTGATTTAAATTTGAATATAAAGCTTTAAAATCCAAAGTATAAATTTTAAATTGTTTTGGGTTTCTAAATATATGCATAAACTTTTATTTATAAGTATAATTGGTTTTTATTTCTTTTAAAAAAAATCTATACATATAAAATACTAACTAATTAGGCATTACTTATATGTTAACATTTAAATTAAATAATAATTACTTTAAAAATGACATGTGTTATTTTCCTAAGCTTCATATAACAAGTGTTAAGTGTAAAACATTCCAATTTGACAAATGTTAAAATTTTGTATAAGTGTCATTTTCAATTTAGTATTTTCTTTTATTTAACCATACTTTCATCTTATAAAAAAATGAATCTTCTCTTCAGTTTCTTTTTCCTTTTCAAAATCAAAAGTTAAGAAATTTAAAGTTTGAACTCAAAATAAATCTGAGAATAACCTATAACCATTTCCAAAATCAGTTTACAAACTCAAATTAAACTCTTCACATCAAAATCTAAATCCCTGAAAATCATTTCTCTGTAAATCTAAAACCTGTTCACATGCAAATCAAACTCCTCATATCAAAGATCAAATCCCTGTAAACAAATCCTCAGTTTAAACATGCAATCCATTTCCCTGTAATTCACTTCAAAATGCAATCTGGAATTGATACTGCATGCAAATCTACACATCTTCAACCCAAGGCAACTGCAGTTTTAAACCAAGCCTGCCCGCATTCATTCTTTCAACCTGGTATATCAAAAGGAAGTCTACAATTCAAGTTTTAATTTCAAAACAAGTTGAATCTGGAAATAATTGGAGATGTCTGCAAGTTTTTAAAACAAGCAACTTAAGTTTTAAACTAAAATCAAAGGGGCAACTGCAGTTTTAAAGTTTCAAAAGCTTTTCAAATGGAGGCTCTGTCTTCTTCAAAAATATGTGAGTAACTTTTAAATTTTAAAATTTAAAAATTGGTTGCATGCTTGTATGCTGAAATGAATAAGTATTGTATGTGTTTATAAGTAAATGTCTGATGTGAATATGTATTTGTGTGCATGCTGTTTATAATTACTCTGTTTTGTTCTGCTTTCCAGGCTCAAATTTTTATTTTTATCCTTATCTTTTAATTAGTTCCTGATAAGATGTAATTTATAAATCAAAGTTGTCTGATTTATCTTAGGTTAATATTTAAAAATTTTAAGTAAGTCAAAAATGAAGCTTGTTGTCTCTGGAAATATAAAAACATCTGTGTATGTTAGGTAGAATCAAAACTCAACCCACTTAATTTGTAAATCCAGTATTATAAATCAAATACATCAACTAAAATATGAATTTTTTTAACACTAAAATCTAGATTTTTGGAAATAAAATGAATGTACAGTTCTTGTTTGAACTGAATATGAACCTTTGGGGTTTTCCGGTGATCCAAGTAATTGGAGGGGTCGGAATCTTGGGAGATGATGGAGTGTTAGGAGTTGAAGGGAAAAATACTGGATGGTGTTGAATTTCATGGTGGAAGTTGCGGCAGTGAAATCTTTTCTGGAACCCTAGTTTTGACAAGGATTAGGAAATTGATCATCTCGGGTTCTTCAGTAGATCGAGTGCTTCAAGCTTTTGGGTGATGGAAGTTTGGAAGTAGGCGATGGCTTGGCCGGAGTTTCAGCAACTTTGGTGATCGGGGATGTGTTGGCAAGGGGATTTCTAGATTGAAGCATTGACTCTGATGTTGGGTTCCAGGTTTAGTTTGAAACTCGAATTCAATTTCGAGTTGTGTTGGAGATAATCTGATGATTGAGTTGGGGTGATTGAGTGATTTTGGATGTGGAACGATCATCACTGATGATCAGCGATGACTGGCGGCAACGTGCATGTGCACGGTGCCCTGTTGTCTGATGAAGTTTGCTGTAGTGATGGTTTATGCTCGAGTAGATTTATGAGTTGCTCGAAGTTGTTGGGTAGTTTGCTCGAGAAGGTTGGGCTTTGAACTCGAAGCAAAATAGGGATGGGCTTGGTTTAAAGGATGTTACAGGTTTTGACAAAACCTGTAAAGTTTGTTTAAATTTTAAAAAATCTGAAGTTTTTAATTAAAAGCTAGAGTTTAAACTAAGTTTTAAATCAAAGTTTGAAATTCTAGAATTCAAGTTTTGGTTTAAATCTCAGTTTTAAATAAATAAAAGTGAAGTTTAAAAATGTTAGTAAGATTTAAAGTTAAGTTCAATTTCGGAAATCAAAGATTTAAATATGTATTTCAGTTTGTAATAAAATAAGTTTTAAATTTGAAAGATTTAAACAACTTTGTATGTTAAAATGTAAATTTAAATTATTGAATTTAAAAATGAATTTAGTTTAAACTCTTATAAATTTCTTTTATAAGACAAGTATTTCTTTGCCATGTAATATAAAAAGGTTTTTAAATTGTTTAAACTTTGTTTAAGTTAAATTGTATTCATTTTAAATCTCATATTTGAAATGAAATGTTAAAGTAAATTCAAAAGTAAATTGTTTTCAAATGTATTTGTTAATGACAAATTAGTCATAATTAAGAAATGTTTTTATCTTAAAATTAAATTCGGATTTAATGATTTGAAATTAATTAAATTAATGAGGTAATTAAGGAATAATTAGTTAATTAAATTAATTAATGATTAGGGATTAATAAATAATTGATTAAGGGTTAATCAATTTTTAATTAAAGATCATTAAGTAGATAATTAAAAATTATTAATTAATGATTAAAGAATTATTAATTAAGCAACTAAGTTATAAGCAAGGTTAATTAATTAAATAATTAAGGATTAATTTAGTTATAGTTAACATTTAATTAATTAAATAATTAGAGATTAATTAATGGATAATTAAAGATAAATAAAATTGTAATTAATAATGGTTAACCTAAGTTAATTACTTAAGGAAGTAATTTAAGAATGGTTAATGAACGTCATTAACTAGGATTATTTAATAATTAATTAATGTGATTAATTTTAATAATTAATTAGATTAATTAATTTAATGATAATTATTTGTGGATTTTTTTAAGTGTAATCACTTAATGGAAGTAAATAAGGAATTAATTACTTAATGTAATTAATTGAGTTTAATATGATTGTTTAAAATTGATTAATTGAGTTTAATTAATTTAAACACTAGATGATTTGATAATTACTTAATGTAATTAATGGATGGTAATTACTTAGTGAAGTAATTGATTGGTAATTAAAGGATGTAGTTAACTGAAGATGATTTAAGAATGGAAGTAAATTGGATTAAATTACTTTGTAACTAATCAAGGGATTAATTAAGAAATTAATTAAGGAGTAATTAATTTATTTTAATGAATTAATTAAGATTAGTTAATTACTGAATGTGATTAATTAGGAGTGATTAATAATTGTGGTTTAATTACAAATAATTACTTATTGTAATTAATTTAAATAAAGTAATTAATTAAAATGTAATTAGGGATCATTAATTAATAAAATTCATGATATAATTAAGGGTTGATTAATTAAAATTTATTTATCAATGATAAGTGATTAAAGGTAATTAATTAATGTAATTAATTAAGGATCAATGTAATTAATTATAGTTAATTAATTAATGAAGTAATTAAGGTTAATTACAGTTTTTGGTTAAGGATAATTAGTTTGTGAAATTAATTAAAGGACGATTACTTAAATGTAATTAAGGATAATTAATCAAGAGTGATTAATTAAGGTGATTAATTAGAGGATGTTTAATTAATTAACTTGTAATTAATTAAATGGTTAGATAAGCAATATTTATAATGATGAAGTAATTAATTTAATTTATTTTAAATTAACTAAAGATGAAGTGATTAATTTAATTCACTTTAAATTAACTAGAGATGGAAGTAATTAATTTAATTCATTTTAAATTAATTATAGTGTGATTAAATAAATCTTTGCTTATGTATGAATCGATGATATTGATTTCCTTGAATGCTTTGTGATCTCAGAAATGAGATAAGGAATACTGTGTGGTATAAATGCTTTGGTTGCATTATGATAATATGGATTATCTTTTTTGATGATAGTATGGATTATCTGTTTATAATGATAATGTGGATCACATGTTTATTATGATAATGTTGATTATCTATTGTGATTTGTGAATTATCTATCTGTGTGTATATAGATAATTGTGTTGAATTGTTTTAAACTTTAAAACAACTTGGCCTTAAAAGACACGTTTTGGATTTTGATGAGACTGGGATCGGGTTTCCAGATTTGGATATCCGAAAACCACATCGATCCAAATTAACGAAAGGTCGTGAATCTCAAGTGAAGACGAAGATTCAGAGTGCATGGGTTATCGTCGTTAACTCTGAGGGTGATTCCAAAATGAGTGTAACGAGATAATTCCTTCGGTTTCGTTCGAACCCGGAACGAACTTGTATGGATTGAATGCTTTCAGAACATCGTCAGGTGGACGATGAGCATTCTAAGTGATGTGTTCTATAAAGGTAATCATAGCCTCAAGCCTCATCAACCAGGAATGGCTAAAACAGGGGAGGTGCAGCAAGGCTAAGTGGGTTATGCCCAAGTAGGACAAGATTTTCCCCTATCTAGAGGTCCCTTTTATTCGGCTATGTGGGCAATTGTGAGCTCCAACTGCCGGGTTGTCTTATCCGGGACTATCCAGTAAGGGATGGTTCCGGCCTTGTGTTGCAGTGGAGTTAGGGTGGCTCCTCGGTACGTTGATCTAGGCCATGTACTGTGACGGGCGGTACCCTAGTAGCCCTGCCATTGTATGGAATCCAATCTCTAATAAGTGCCGTACGTATTAGTTGTGCCCAACTATGTTGGAACGTGAGATGTAAGCATTCCAGCTATTTCTGTATTTTACTTGAAAACCCTAGACACTATTATAATATCACTGGATTTCCTATCAAATGTTTTGGTTAGCGTAAGGTAAAAACTTTTTCATGTTTATGCGTGGTAAATCTTACGTGATACCTTTTGATTTCAAAGGTTTTTCAAAAGTTAAGCAACCATAACCTATTACTCATACCAGACCCATGTCTGACCCGGAGTTTATCTTCTGTTTCTTAAACTCTTGGGTACTCAAATTTTTGCGAGTAACCAAAGGATTCACGTTAGCTTTGACGAATTATGGAGGAGCAATGGAGCAGGAGGCTTCAGCGTGTAGATATATAGTGCTCCGCTGTGTTGGTTTCTCTGAGTAGTTTCCTTGTATTGTATTGAGTTGTATAACTAGACAGGTGTTTATAACCGTCTAGTATGTAGTATATAATCTGTGTAACTCTGATAATGGTTGTAAACTATGTAATATTTATGTTATTAATATAATTTATTCTTTCCGCTGTTGAGATTCTGATGTTGTTTTCTTCTTTCTCTTCTCTTTTCTATCCCTTTCTTTCTTCAAGATGATACGATTTTCTGTGGTGAGAAAGTTGGGTCGTCACAACCGTCTTGTTTAATCTTAAATGTGAGACTGGCTTGTCTGATAGTGGGTTTGATAAGCTTATTACTGTGCAACATTTATTTTTGCCAAAGAATAATGTGCTTCCCAAAACCTTATATGAAGTAGAGAAATTTCTTTGAACATTCGACATGGGTTTTGAAAAGATACATCTTGTGAGAATGACAGTTGCCTTTTCAGAAAAGAATACAAATATGTAGACATTTGTCCAAAATGTGGTTCTTCGAGATGGAAGAAAAATCAAGATACTAAAGAGGTTATAAAAGGTATTCAGTTAAAGTGTTGAGATACTTTCCAATAATTTTGACATTTAAAAGAATGTATAGATCTCAAATGATGGCAACAGATTTAAGATGGCATATTCAAAATACAAGCAAAGATGGAAAAATGCGTCACCCCATGGATTCTATGACATGAAAAATGGTGGATGAAAAGTATAAATATTTTTCATCTGATCCACGCAGTCTTAGGCTTGGTCTTGCTATAGATGGATTCAATCCATTTTCCATGTTGAGTTCGAAATATAGTTGCTGGCCGGTAATACTTGTGATATACAATCTTTCGCCTACGTTGTGTATGTAGAAAGAAAATATTATGTTATCATTACTTATTCCAGGCCCAAAGCAACCCGGAAATGATATTGATGTATATTTGGCGCCTTTGGTGGAAGACTTGCATCATTTGTGATGTAATGGAGTTAATGCTTACGACGCATTTAGCAAAACTTTGTTTAAATTGAATGCAATTTTGCTATGGACGATTAATGGTTTTCCGGCTTATGGAAATCTTGCTGATGTCGTGTGAAGGGGAAAAAAGGTTGCCCATTATGTGGTGTCAATACCCATTTTCATTGGTTGAATCATAGTCGAAAGAGCGTCTACATGGGTCATAGAAGATTTCTACCAACTTCAGATTCACGGAGGAAACAGAAGGCATTGTTTGATAACACCATAGAAAAAGGTAGTGCTCCTAGAATTCTAACTGGGAGAAACATTTATGCATTGCTGAAGGATTAATCAAATGATTTTGGAAAAGAAAACGAAGAGAAAAGTAAGAAGAGAAAGTGTGCTTATGATATAGAATATGAGTATGATAATATTAACAATTCTATAGAATTGAGCTATCAAGATGGAAGAAAAGATCGATTTTCTTTGTTCGCCATATTGGAAGGTTAGTAGTTAATTTATTTATTTTTCATTGTTTTAACATAAGAAAAACCCAATAATGCGTTATAGTTTGGTTTTCGCTGGAACTTCCATTACATCACAATATAGATGTAATGCATGTGGAGAAAAATATCGGTGAAAGTCTATTGAGCACGATGTTGCATGGTAATAAATCAAAAAATGGAACCAACTGTAGAAAGGATTTAGAGGATTGGGGAATTCGAAATGAGCTTCATGCACAACCTCGTGGGAATAAAACATATCTTCTACCGGCTCCATACATGTTGTCAAATTCCAAGAGAAAAATATTTTGCAAAAGATTGTACGATTTCAAAGGACCAGAAGGCAACTGTTCAAATTTGAAGAATCGGATTTCGTTGCATGATTGCAAAATTAGAGGATTGAAGTCACATGACTACCACGTATTAATATAACAGTTATTGCCTAGCATCGAGAGGATTAATGGCAAAGAAGGCAAGAAAAACCATAATTCGCTTATGTTCTTTTTTCAACAAATTATGCCAACGTGTTCTTGATAGAGAGAAGGTAGAACAAATCAATGTTGAGATTATTGAAGTTTTATGTGAACTTGAAAAAAAAATTTCCACCATTTTTTTATTTATATAATGGTACATTTGTCCATTCATCTCGGAAAAGAAGCACTAATGTGTGAACCGATTCATTTTCATTGGATGTACCCATTCGAACGATATATGAAGACACTTAAAGATTATAAAAGAAACTATGCACGGCCAGAGGGTTGTACTGCAGAATCCTATCTTGCAGAAGAATGCACGATGTTTTTCAATGAATATTTGAAAAAATCTGGACATATAGAGGAAAAAGAAGCTCGAAATAAAGATTATGAAAGCAATATAATACCTGAGGGACGTTCGATTTCAATGTCCAAGACAGTTACACTGTCAGCTAATGAGAAGAAATGGCTCATTTAGCCGTGTTAATGAATATGAATGTGGTGGAACCATTTATAGAGTAAGTTTATGTTACATTGTTGTAATCATTTTGATGTGTTCGTAATGCTATTTATAACGTATAATCACTTGTTTTTATACTAGTTTGCATTTGGAGGAATTAGAAAATTCGGACCAGCGCATGAGAAAAAATGCGATCTTACTTTAGGACACACATACAAAAAAATTTGCCGATTGGATTAAAAGGAAGGTTAGTTAGATTCCAAATATATTCTCATTTGAGTACTAATATTACTCTAAAATATTCATGCTAAATGGAATTTGTTGTAGATACCTATTGCCTCTAAGGATCATGATGACATGTTAAGATGGATTGCTTTGGGTCCAAAGCATGATGCCATGTCTTACAAAGGATATGTTATCAATGATCAACATTTTCATATAAAAGATGTAGAGAGAGAAACTCAGAATTGCGGGGTGACCTTTGATGCGACTACTATGTGTAGAGCAAGTGCAAAAGATATGTCCCAAGTGGTTGATGTGGTCACTTATTATGGAATATTGACAGATATAATTCTATTAGATTATCATTTGTTTTATATTCCAGTTTTTAAATGTCATTGGGCGTATAAAGGAAATGGAGTAAAGGTTGATGATGATGGGTTCACTCTTGTTAATTTACATCAAGCATCGTTTTCAAGAGATCCATATATACTTGCATCTCAAGAAAGACAAGTATTTTATTCAAGAAAAAATGATGATTCTAATTGGTATGTTGTAATGAAAGCACTATCAAGAAGTTTTAATGATTTAGAGACACATGATTGCACCGAGGAAGTTATCTAAGCCGTGGAAGATTATGAAATAACTGAAATGGATGATGAAGATGTTAGTTATGTTAGGGAGGATTGCGAAGGCATAATTGAGTAGATTATATGTTTTCCCACTAAGTAAGAATCATACATTAGACTAATGCATTAGTCATAGTTGCAGACTCATTTTACTCTCCGAATGTCTCTATTTTTATTTTGCAAGTTGTGTTACTCATTTTGTATTTATTAAATTCACTATCAATACTTGTTTTAGTAAGGAATGAAAGCATGGATTCAGATTTTATTGTCTTGTTACTCATTTTGCTGGATTCGTATAATTTATTCATTGAATTAGAGAAGCAAACACTTCCATTCCATTTGCTGTTCTAATTACTGTAATATTATGATTTCAATTTATTAATGAAATAAATTCATATCCACTATGAACCAAACATTTTTAATTTGTGATTGTTATTTGCACGAAGCATGAATATGTGACAGAATAAACTACCATCTCAGGCAATCTTGACCTAGTTCATTGTCTGTTATGTATTTGTAATGGAATAGCCCATAACTATTGGTTTTTTGAATTATAATAATCTTAATTATAGCATGAAAATTTTCGTCTGATAGTTCTGAACTAATCCTTTTCTATTCCTGTTTTCAATTGTTCAGTTGGTACTTGAAGAATTAAAGTCAGCAAATTTGGCTCTATAACTATCCCACATCGTCACTCATCTTCGAGGATTTCCAGGCCCCCATTGTCATGACCCGCCCTTCTCGACCCTCGAAAATCGACACAAAATACGCCATAGAATAATATGTCGACGATCGAGTGCCGGAAAAGACAGATAGTTGAGGGAAAAGAAAGAAGATAGAAGAAAGAAGGAACTAAACAATAACAGAATCTCACAAACGCAACGGAACAAAATATAATAGTCAATAACAGATCTTTACACAAAATGGAAACTGTATCTGTTTTATATATTACGTCGTTAGAGTATCACAAACAAACAACAATTACCAGCCTGACAATTTCATACAAACACAGCAGCGGATATAAACAAATACGAATAATGCGTCTTGGACTCCAGCTTCTCTCCTGAGCTCCACAGCATCCTTTCCTGTAATCTATAATACTCGGTCTGACCCGAGCATTATAATGAAATAACACCCGAGTCAGTCTGCAATACCAGCTGATAAAAATACACCCAAATTG
Organism: Allium cepa; assembly: GCA_030765085.1. Taxonomy (NCBI): domain Eukaryota; kingdom Viridiplantae; phylum Streptophyta; class Magnoliopsida; order Asparagales; family Amaryllidaceae; genus Allium; species Allium cepa. Next base: position 448,178,464 of record CM060937.1, on the reverse strand, counting down.
ATTATTAAAGTTTCAAAAATCCTTTTGAAAACAAAAGCATCTCGTAAGACCTCGCCACAAGTAAACATGTCGGGTTTTTACCTTACGATAGCTAAAAAATTTCTTATAAAATACTCTGATATTACAATAGGGTCTATATACAAATACTTATTAAAATAACAGAAATTGTTACATGATTGAATTCCAACTACTAGCCACAAAGTGGGTTATACAAACAAAACTCGTAAAAGGCACGTAGGGAGAATGGATTTCCAACTAATGACTAGGCACTGGGTACCACCTGTCACAGTATGTGGCCTAGATCACCATATCGAGGATTACTCCCAATCCCCTGCAACACAAGACCAGGACTACCCCTTATTGGATAATCCCAAGTAAGATCACCCCACGGTTGGGATCAGCAACCGCACCACTAAGCCGAATAAAAGGGATATCTAGACAGGGATGACCTTACCCTAATGGGTGCTACCCACATAGCCTTGCTGCATATCTCCTGATTTTCAATCATTCTCGGTTGATGAGGCTTGAGGCTAAGCGTTACCTTTTTAGAATGTTTCACTTAGAATGCACACCGTCCACCTGACGATGTTCCGAAAGCATTCATCCATACAAGTCCGTTCCGAGTTCGAACGGAACCGAATGCACTACTCCTACTACAACCATTTTGGAATCATCTTCTGGATTAGTAGCGACTAGCCCTTGTACTTCACTGCTCCATTTTTGACTCTGAATTCGTTTTTCCCACGAAAACGTACAAACCGGATTGAAGTGGTTTTCGAGAAATAAATTCCGATCCCGATTTCTTCGAAACGATCAACGCATTGGCCAATATTGATAGTCGGTGATTTAATTATCAATTAACATTCACAAACATCCAACAAAAATAAATAATTGCCCAAATTATTTATTATCCTCAAATTATCTTCGCAAAATATATTACCATTTTCAATCCCTTGAAAACAGCTTCAAACCACACACTCCTTATGGAATAAATTTCCAAATATTAATTTCCACTGAAAACATCCAAGCCAAATACTTTAGATTTATAATAATTTAAATTAAAGCTATTTACATAATTTATTTGAAATATATACATACTTTTTAAATGTTTCAAATAAAACTGGTTTATAAAATATAAACTATTTTTCTTCAAAATAAAAGTTAAGTCATACTAAATGTTAAAATAAAGTTATGAAATCTTATACAAGTTTCATATAAAACTTTAACCAAGCTATCTTTACAATAAAACTAGTTTATAGAATATAAATATTAACGATATTCTTTTAAAGCATATACCAATTAACCCCTTTAAAATAATTACTACTATAACTAATTTATTAAATATTTACTCTTAAAAATTCTACAACTTAAACAATAATTTCTCAAAACATTCCTTTAAAAACAAATTTAAAACTTTGATTTTTACTAAAAAATCTGTTTGAAACGTATTTGGCTTTTCAAGGAGCTATACTTCCATTTCAGAATAAACCAAAGAATCTTTTTATAAATCCTACTTGATTTATCCCAATTCAAATTTACGTTTAAATCCCTCAAATTCCTTTCCACGCTTTAAAAATAAACTCCTTTTATTTTTAAACACATTCCCATCGCCTGGAAAACCACCTTCAAAATATATGCTTAAAATATTTAAAATAAATCTACTAGAAATTACTTAATTAAAAATAATACTTAAGGAAATATATAGAGGTTTCCTTAGTAATTTAAGCCAAATTTAACTTTTAAAAATAAAGTTATTAAATCAAATATTTATATTAAAATTTCCTTTTGAAAACTTAATACTACTTTACCTTTAAGATCATTAAATACCATAATCTCTTAAATAAATGTTTACTTACACTTTAAACAATTAAAATAATATTTTCTTTCTAAAATATTCTAAACCACATTTTAAACTACACATTTATATTTTGAAAGCTTTTCTTTAAAACATACTAAATTTCCAGGAAAAAATACACTTTCCATCCTTTAAAAACAATCTCACTATTATTTTTAAGCAATTTGCACTTCTTATAGAAATTCCCACCGGAAACCTACACTTTCAATATTTATCCCTGATAAATATTTCACTTTATTTATAAACCCAGTTTATAAATTTTCATTTCACATTTCCTTTTAAATCAAAATTTCAAAAAAACTTTAACAGACTCCAAACCAATTTCCGAATTTAATCCCTTCATATTCTTTACTTAAAAATTTCTTTTATTTCCTTTTAAACCCAATTTATTCTGTTTATATTTTAAATTCCCAGATTGTATTCATTCAATCATAGCACAACACAATTAAATTTTCAAATTAATCTATCACAGTATATAAATAAATACATCATCAATTATGGAAATAATTCTGTATTGTGAGGAATCCAGTTGGATCCCTCCAACCTGTTTTCCCTGCATCCACAGACGTTAGCACGACAATAAATATCGATCAAATCTGATGATAATTATCACATACAAAAAATCAACCAATCAACCTTTTAAATATTACTATTTAAATTAAATGGCATCCATGTGAGTGAGATTAACTCACCTTGAATTTCGACGAGCGTTTTAAATTTTAAATTAAATCGAACCATTCGATTTAATCTAAAATTTCCACTTGCTCCAAACATCTCCGGACTTGCTGCAGCGCGTAGACCGCGTCACTGCAATTCTAGCGCTTCTTGTTTCGTTTGAATATGATAATGCATGCAGAGGATATGGGTATTTAAAATTATTCAATTTAAATGTAATATATTCACATCTATAATATGTTATCAATACAAACCCAAATCGAGGCCGTTGATATGAAATGAACAAATCGAGGCCGCATCTCTCTTCTTCTACATCGCGCAATTAGGGTTGTTCGAACCCATCAATCGGTTTAATTAATCGATCACCGCACCTTCCTTGCTCGCCGAGATGATGATCAACGTCAGCCACCGCATGCGCCTCCATGCTACGCACCTTCGCCCCCAGTCCTAAGACGCTCGGCTACCCCTACGTCATGTTATTCGCGCGCAAACATACGACGAACGCGGCCACTTTCCATCTCCAATCGGTGACAATAGCCGAGATCCACCATTGGATGTGCTCGCTTTCAAGAGCTCTCCAACTTTCATTTAGAAAGATTTTGAAAATATAGCCTAGATTTCGAGAGAAATCGGGGAGAAGGGAATTGAATATCGGCCATTGTTTCTCAAGTAGCGGCCGTGAAAATTCTAGGGTTTCTCTTGTAAACATGTTTATATAAACGTTGATAAATATTATTTTAATATTAAATTCGCTTTTAAACAACATTTTCAAACGAACTCCGAATTAGAAATGCCACCAGGCGATTACAAGGTCTTACCCGCCCTCCGAACACAATGGAATGTGTTTCGGGGCCAAATTTGATTATATGTGGAAGATAGCTTTTTAAATCGAGTTTAAATATTAAATTATCGATTTTAATTTCAATGCGTTTCTCACCCGTACAGACAAACGGTCACTCCAAACGCTACGAAATTTGAAATCTGATGATAACTAACTATTATGGGTCCAATGGAACAAGTTTCGTCGAATTCCGAGACTGTGCCTCGGAAGGCTATTTTAACTTGTCGATAAACTCAAACGATTTTCAAAATCGTCGAAATCTTTTAAAACTTCACTTTTAAAACTTTACTAACTTTATTATAAATCGTATAGAATTTATATTTACATTAGAAACCGTTCTGATTCATTCGGAATCAAAATCTATTTATTTACACTATTATATTATTAAATTCCATTATTAAAATAATATAAAATTCCAAATTTGACTTATCGACTTTGGATTCCATCCAAAAGTCCAACATAATTATCTAAATCCAAATAGACCTTAAATAAATTTAAGAAATCGTTTTCATAACCATTTATTCCCAGATTTATAGATATCCCAATTTCAAATATTAAATTATTATCCAAATCCAATTAAATCACCATATTTAAAATTTTAACTAATTTTAATGATTTAACCAAAATTTCTTATTTCAAAATCAATTCATAACCCACACTCAACATTTAAAATGAATTAAATGTTCAAAATCTAACGACCAAAATTCTAGGTTACACCCATTCTGTTCATCCTGAAATCAGGTATTTTTAAATATATTAAAACTTTGCATGGTAATTGTGTCTGTACTTAACGGTGTTGAAAATAATATATGTGCCTGATAAAAAAAAAGTTGCATGCATACAGATGATCAACACTGCATAAGATTAAGTGTATGTCTTGTTCGATTAACTATTTAATAACCTACTTGAAGAAATTTACACCATATTTATTGTTATATTTCTTGTTTCTTTTTTAATTTTTTTACTTCACCCTTTTTGCATCTGATCTGGTCTATATTTTTTTTAAAATAACTCAAGCTTTCATTTGTAATGAGGTGTGGATGTAACGAAAAAATCGGTTGCCTTGGATATGTTTTACTGATTAAGTTATTTTCAATCAGGATGCTTTTGTTAACAAAACAACTTGGATGCATATCCTGTTCATAAAGTATGTTTTTATGAGTACTCCATGTTCATAAAATAATGCATATCCTGTTCTAGTAGTTTGTTGCCAAAGAAGCACGAATCTTCTGTTAATAACATGATAAACAAGAAAAAAATATTTTACCATATTTTAAGTTGTGTGAGAGAATCTGTACAGTTTGCTTCATATTTCTATTTATCTTCTTCTTGCTTCCTCGGTTGTTTTTAATTACCTATTTCAGTCTTACTTTGCCATTTGATTACTAATTGATAAGATTTCTTTTAAAAGTAACCAAATGACAAGATTATGATCAAACTGAATTTTGTTTTGGATGAATGGCTATTGATAAATCTATTTAATTATTTTAGTACAAAATTCAAAACAAGTAAGTTGGCAAAATAATATAAACTCGTAGCATTATTACATATAATCTCACGCAACTCATGTTAGTTGAAAACATTTCTTTTTATATACAGACAAAAAATTGATGACTGCATTTTTGGAAATTACAGTTATTAAGAGCCATTCTTGTTTAACCATTTTGGTTTTACTAGTGAAATTAGTTAAACCATTTACTATTCAATTTTTAATATGTATTTATTGGTCCAATTTTATTCATTAGCCTACTACAGTTTGACATGAATGGTATATATTTTTTTCATCTGCATAGTCAAAGAACTAATTTTCAAATCATGAACTGGAGCTGGAAAAGGATTGAACTTGCTTAACATGACTACTCTATAACAGTTTTTTGTTTATACATAAATACTATGTTAATTTTTGCAAGTTAACATACAAGACCTAGTAAATTTCTACATTAATGTATTATAAAAGAATATTGATCTGATTACAAAAATTTATCTTTTGTTAATTAATTTGTTCGTTATATTGTTTAAGATATAAAATTAACTTCGAAATATAACGTTAAAAAGATTCAAAGATCATGTATCTGCAAACTAATTATTGGGTCTAGATTCCTCCAGCGTGTAGATGGTAGAAAATGAAATTTTTAAGTATCTCATATTTTGTTTCATTTGCAGAAAAGAGATGTTTCCAAGCTCTGTACGTACTCGCAACCAGAAAAAGACTAATGAGGAATCCCAGAAGCATAATTCAAAGCGGAAGTATAAGATTCCAGTCGGTGCTTGCAGTGAAGGCGAAAAACGAGCAGTCGATGGAAAGAAGCAAGCCAGTGTTTGCAATGAAGATGAAGAACAAGCACTACACGATAACCCTTCTGACCCAAATGGTGAAAGGGCTTGTTAGATGAAGAAGACATAAATGATGAAAGGGCCATGTTAGATGAAGAAGAACCCCGCTTAGACAATGAAATTCTTCTTGACCAGACTAATGCTGCTGAGGTGGAAATTGAGAGAGCAAGTGATGCAGAAACCGCAAGTTCGTCTCGGAAAAGAGGCAGTAGAGGTCAAACAAAAGCAAAAAAACTCCCATTAAACAGTCATGATCGAACTGAAGTTGAGTTCAATGATATAGGCATACCAATAGGGCCAGGGTCAGTATATTTATTCTCTTTTCTTGGACCGCTTGTGAGGGAGCAGGTTCCATACACACTTGATGATTAGAGGAATCTAAGTGAAGAGTTAAAAGTTTTTTTGTAGCGATTGCTTCAGGTATAGAGCAGGTTCCCTACCGTATATGTTAGAGAATCTATTTATCAACATTTGTCCCTGCTTCTGTCTATATTTATTTTGTAGATATATCAAGCAACTCATCTTTATTCTTCTCCTACCACTTATTTTTTAAAGTATAAATCCGGTTATAGTTTTTCCAATTTGTGGTTTATAAATTGACTATAATAAACAAGAATTTATATAAAGAAATCCACAAGTTCTAGTAGTTGAATCATGTCGTTTAAACATTTTATCCTGACTTCTATTTAAGAACCTTAATTTGTTAATTTGAATCATCATTAGTGGAGGTTCGTATTGTGGGTTATCCTTCGAAATTCAATTGCTCATATTTCTTGTTTTTTAACATTTAATAGACAAATAAATTAGAAATGAATATTCATCTTTCACGGAAGGTTCAGGATGACAGAGATTAATGGGTCCGGATGATTATTTCTAAGGAAAAAAATGTAAACATGATTTGAATTATGTGTTACAAATCATAATTTGAGTAATCTACTAAAGTACATCAGTATGAATTTTCTTGCTTATAAAATTAGTGAATCGTTTTTTCATAAAAATTCATTGTTTTCTAATTATTATTTTTGATAAAATCAGCTGACCAATGATTTCAAAACATTTATTCTAGACTGCAAATGCTATTCTTTAAAAATTAAACAATGCTGTCATAAATTATTGGATAGAATTAAAAAATTTACACACCAATATCATCGCTCACTTGAGATTGAAATCATACCAATTTTGATTTTTAGTGACGTTGCTATCATCTTCAAGAGTACAAATCCTATAGATATATTTTAGGTTTCTAATGTCGAGACCAGATAATTATTTCATGATTTTCATTCAGATTTCTTCAAATTTTAGAGACCATAAAGTCATATATTCTATACTAGCTTGACAGCATTCTGCTTCACCATAGCATGTTTCTTTATATTCACCTACTGTTAATATCATGTTTTCTACTGTTAATATCATGTTTGCATGTATTGTTGTAGGTTAGATTTAAATTGGAAGAGGAATGGCAAAGAAAAGCTGTATTTCAACAGATGGTAGTAATTTGGAGATCCTCAAAAAGCAAATTGGTTTGATAATTAAATAAAGTGGAGAACGAAGAGGAAAGACTTAAACTTAAACCTACAACATCAAAAAGATGAACGAATAGAGAAAGTTTGTGAAAGCCAAAACAAGTTCGAAGTTTAAGGTAACATTAAGATATTTGTAATAGGCTTTTGGTTACTAAATTCTAACATCTTTCAATATTTCCAGAAACGAAGTGAGAAATATTCGGCCCTTAGGGTTAAACAAGTTCCACACATATCTGATTGTAGGGGAACGACTAGATTGACCGACGACATGGTTAGTTTGTTAAGTATAGCATTATTTAATATTATTTTATATCTATCAGTTTATTTGTTTAATGTTATTCTAAATTTAGAAAACAGGAAGTCCAAATCCATCGTCCATAACTAGAGCTGATGTTTGGATTAAATCTCACATTAAAAAAAATGGTGAACCAGTGACCGTGGAAGCTGCAAATACTATTGTAAGAATTTTTTATTTCATCGGTATATAAAAAATTGTCCGAAACTATGATAATTTTACCATCGTACATTATCTATATGTATATTTTGTGTAGGCAGAGATTAACAAATTTGTTAGCCTATCACAGTCCAGCTCGTTACGGAATGTCAATGGAGATGCTCTTGCAAATGTATTGGGACAAGATAAACCAAGACAGTTAAGGGCACTAGGAAGGAGCTGCACCTTAACCAAGCTTGATGTGGTCCAGTCCAGCGATAAAAAACTATCTCAATGTCGAGAGGAAATAGCAGAGTTGAGGGGTATGGTACATATGCTGGTGGACCAAAAGGTAAACTTTTAAAAGTAATTTATTAAGTAGACATTGGGAAACACTAGGAATAACATGGGGAAAACACTGGGTATAATGGCTTGAGGCAGCAAGTGAACCGAACAACAAGCAACACTTTGTTTTAGTATGAAAACACCAAGCTTGGTCAGACTCTGCTAATTAAGGCCTCATTGTAGCTGCATTGCTCACTGGGAATAACATGTTATAATAATTAGAGACCTTTAAAAAGTTGGAGGCGTGTTAGGTAGTTGTCTAGTGGCCTAGTCTAGGGCCTACCTTTTCAAATGGTTTGTAAAAGACAAATGCTGGGTCTCATATTCCCGAATTCTTTTCGTTATTTATCGATTATAGCAACTTTGGAATGGGTTACTAAACTCTTTATTAAATGAGTCTATTTATCCGTTGGGATATTCTTTTGTATCATGTCTAAATTTATCTTTAGGCAATAAGAATGTTTAAGTTCGTTTATCATGGAATGATATTTGTTTTGGTGTCAACTATATAATAATTTGATGCTTTCTTCCTATTTAAATTAATGATTGATTTCCAGTACTATTTATTTTGGCACACAATTACAATTTACAAAGTTATTTATTCTTAAATAGTAGATAAATAAATTCACACTTGCAAATGCATCTTATTCTCCATCTGCTTTTATTAATAAAATTACAATCATATTATACCCGAGAACATTGTAACAGAATTAGTTGATGGGCCTATCATCTATAGTTTATACCTTCTTTGACATAATCTACTGAAGATCATTTTATTGACGGATAAATGTTTTTCTAATGTCGTCTGTTCACATAAATCTTTGGCATCCATTTTGAGTATCCAAATAGTATATGTAGTATAGGTGATCCTGCTTGCTTTTCATTTTTTCTAAAATAAAACTCTCAACAAGTTTTGGGTGCACATGTCGTCTTGACACTTGATCACTGAACATAAAAGGAAAGTCTATGATGAACAAGATTTACCGATGCACCTATAATTTATTGCAAATATGCATAGCATCAAAGTATATATAAAAACACTATAGTAACTGGGAATAACAAAACAGTGCAAACAACTGGTTTTTTGTTATATAATAATTTTGAAAATAATGAATTCAGACACACGTGTTTGTAAATGATGCTACAACAACTGGTTTTTTATATGTGCTCTGCCATTCAAACTTGTTGGACTGATTCTAGTGACATTTTAAGTATTGTGCATATCCACTTCAGTGCTCCTAAGATTAAAAAATCCTAATATTAGTGCTTTGCTGTAGGGTAAAGAAAGTTTGAAAGAAGGGAGCACACATGAATTGGTAAAAATAATAATTATATTACTCAAGGAATAACATTTGGATTTTAGTTTTTGATCTAGTAATTTCTATAATTTTCTGTTGAATAATTGTTGAGCAATGACGATGTATGTCCGGTGTTGAATTGGGATGGAACCTCTATAATTGTTTCCGATGGGAGAATGTTGTCCATGGACCCAAATGAGGTTGTCAATGGCATTCGTCTTGGACCAAATGTCGTGAGCGTTATTATATATTCGTGGAAGAACCAGATGCTTACTTATGGAGGCCTACACCTGAAATGATAGTATTAGCAAACGTTGAGAATAAGGTAGTAGCATGGCCATTAAATTGCATTAAGAGGGCGCTACGAGGACAGCTGAATGAAGTCAGTACGGTAAATTTTATAATTCACAATATTTACGTCGGTCTTCCACAAATTTAATTTAGAAATATGTCTTGTACAATATTTTCACTTAATCACTAAATCCTTGATTTACACTTCTCCTTTTTAGAGTAATAGCAGCGCCCAAGACGACAAATGCAAGATTTATGGTTGGAATGAGGGTGAAGGGGTAGTTGCCGAAGGAAGAATCAATGCCAGAGATCCACAACATCTTGATAATGGTATTCTGCTCGGTCCGGCTGCCTTTGCGATTTGGGTGGACTATTTAATAAATGGAGATGCATATTTGTGGTGACCCATAGTTGATATGTCGTGTGTTAGAGATGCAATTGGTAGGAAAGTAGCATGGCCAAAATCAAAAGTTAAAGTTAATAAAGATGCAGCTGGTAGGAATGTAAATTGAACGACTTCTCCCGTGATATCCACACCCATAATCACGATGAAACCACAACAACATGGAAGTAAATATGCTGGAAATATTTTGTAGTTTGTATTTTGTTTCTGCTGTTTGAAATATGCACCACTGTGTTGTTGCATTTTGTATGCTTTGATTTCTAAAATAAGTACACAGTTTTCAATATGCACTGTTTGAAATATGCACCATTTTTTTCCAGCCAATTGCAAAGCTACAAAAGATAATAAATGCAAGTTGATTGATGTGGGTGAAACGAACGAAGTAGTGGCTGAAGGGACTATTGCTTCAACTGATCTAATATCGGTGGTCCATTGTCCTCCATTGGGACGTGATGATGTAAAAGTTTGGGTTGAAACTGTGAGAGTTCCGAATGCAGTGCTATAGAGACCTACATCGGGGTTGGCATGCATGGAAGATGCCTTTGGCGTTCCCATTGCTTGGTCGATAGCAAAGGTCATTATGGAACCAAAATGAAAGGTATGCAATTCTTTATGTAATTGAAAACTTCATGTAAAATTACCATCATGGATAACCAGTAGCAACAAAATACTTAAACCATCAACTCAAATAATTATAATGCCTAAGTGATTTGAAAAGGGGCTGCCTTCAAAGTTATTTGAAATTTTCCTCTAAATTGCCTCATTATAACCTGCTTGTAGATGTGCAATGAGTTGTTGTACTTGAATGATTTATGTGAATATGCAACAATGTGAATAAGTTAGAATTTATGTTGGAATTTACTATGATCAGGCTTATCAAAATATGGTGTTTATGTTGTATATATTTACTGTAATTAGTCGGTGATTATAGTCCATCAGTAGCCATAAGTTATATCGACTAATTGTACGTACTTAAAAGATAATTTTTGGTCCTAAGTTTCTAGTCATTTTACCTATTAGGACCATATTATATTATTATCCCATATTTTTATCAACAAATGCATCTATCGTTATGAATTTTTTAAATCTGTGTTTGGCTGTATCCATACTAGTCTGGCAGACTTCTTACACCTACCTAATTTCACTATCTAAAATAATTCATGTACACTTATATTTTCATTTGTGTTCGAGTATATGAAAATCTGTTTTTGAGTATATGAAAATGTAAAGGAAGAGATAAAATGTATAAAAAATTGATGACAAATCTTCATTTTCATTTTATTCTTGGCCAAAACTAGCATGCACATTATTTTAGTTTTCATATTCAGTTGAACATAAGATTGCACATATTCAGTTGTGCATAACTTTAGTCTCGTTGTTTTCTCAGTATTGATGGTCCTGTCATTACTATCTCAGTATTGATTATAACTTGAGTCTCACTGTTGATTATATTTTGTCTACAGGTAGGCGTTTCTGAAGAATGAGCAATAGCAGCTCTAATTTATCGTACTTGTTAAGTTGTTTGGTTTTTTATTGTACTTGCTTAGTTTAGATGTTTATCGTACTTTAACTGCAGCAGTAGCACATTGTTTGCGGTACGTAGTTTGGTTGTGTAAACTTCTATGTACGGTTAACCTTTTGTCTTGAAACTATTGTTCGGTTGTGTAAATTTCTATGTACGGTTAACATATTGTTTATGTTAGTGCTTTTGTTTATGTATTTTGTGGTTTTTAAATGTGTTTATGTTTGAATGTGTATGTGTATATGTATATGTATATGTATTTTGCAGTTGTTTAATGTGTATATGTTTATGTATTATGTTATAAGCTATAAATAAGATTGAATTGGAGGCAATTTATAGGCAGAGATGGAATATTTTTAGTAGCGTTTCGAAAACGCAACTAAAAATAAAGGGTCGAAGGAGAGCATGTATAGTAGCATTTAATAAACGCGGCTACGGGCTTTGTCAATAAACTGCGTCCTCTATTACCGCGTTTAACAAACGCTACCAAAATATTTTTGAGTAGACCAAGTACATTTTGGCATCGTTTTATACACACCGTGAAAAAAGAATTTAGTAGCATTTCATAAACGCTGCAGTAAAACGATTTATGGTGGCGTTGAAAAAAGTGCAACTAAAATCAGGTATTTTGTCGCGGGCTTTATAACAACGTTTATCAAAACGCTGCTAAAAATTTTAGTAGCATTTTTTGAGCGTTACTAAAAATCAGAATTCTTGTAGTGCACACAACCTGCCAATTCTTTGGCCTAGGATATGTTGGAGTTTCTTATAAACCCTTACCTTGTAAAATTTTATAAACTGTTATTCAGATGAAATAATGTACTACCCTTAAGTACATTATCTTATAGAAAGAAACTAACTCAACTTCACTCACAATGAATCATACATTTTCCAACAAAGTTCGATTACTCAATATCGATGTGTCATTATGTATCACATGATGTAATTTTGAGATTGAATCTTTACTCATTTTAGGTACGTTCATGGCATTTTCCAGTATACTCAACCATTCGATAAAATCAAATCATTTCTATCGCATGTTATTTTATTTACTTCTGTTTTATATTCTATAGGTTTACCATAGACATACTGCATGTGTATCAAATACACATGTCCATGTCGACGATAACTCATCCGTGAATATGACGAAGTACATGGAACTGTTTTGGTATTTATAGAATTATGATTGAATACATTTATATGTATCGATTCGAAGAGTTCATCAGCTCTTATGATACTCCCACTAAATGGGTGCATAACCCTTTATTGTTTGAGATATACATATCAAGTATCGTACAATTTAAAATCATACAATAAAATTATTTCTCCAAACTATGGCTTAGTCTATAATTCCAAAACAACCGTAAATAATATAAGATACTTTTATATTTTCCAATGCATCACTTTTGTTATAAAAAATTACCATATTATAGTTTTACTTCACAAAGAGTATTCATAATATTCATATTGAAATATAACTATGTCTATTTTTATTTTATTTTCAGTCGATACTGAAAAATGATCATTATTTCATAAATAATGTATGGTAAGTTTTACGGAAACAATTTTCATACTATGATGCAATTAATAAGTGCTATATGGCATGCTTCCTTATTTCTACCATTACAATAATAGCGTACTAAACTGGAGGTCCATCATTCACTTAATACAATTTGTTTATTTCATACACTGCAACTATTTATAGTGGACAGTTCATTGATCAAATATCTTTAGCTCAAAGAAATAAATCTCATGGAAAACACTTTTCTATATGAAAATACATTCCAGAGTAGAAATCATATTTCTTATTCCAATATTAAGTATCAATTATTATCACAATTCTCGTTTCCAATGTTTCTCTATAAAGGAGAAGTGACTATTCATTCTCTTAATCCCAACTGTACCTTAAATTACATCTATTCATATACATTTGTTTTCCTTTCAAATGGTCAAACTATAGAAAATAAAACCTTATTACAGTATCATAATAAACTCTTTACAAAAGCGCATTCAATTATCCTTTACATTTTTAGGATATCAAATATGTTGCACTTTATGTAAACTGATCAAAATGACATTTCAGCGATCGAGTTCTTAGATCTATCTTGTAGGTTTTGGTCATGTGTTACATTAACACAATATGACCACTTTGTGATCAATCAAGTTGAATATATGATCTCAAAGTACTATTTATTGGATTATCTTCAATGGACTATATTCATTGAAGTATCGTGCATTACGAACTATGACCATTCACCATATAACATTTATGAACGATAGTACATAGATCAAATATCCATAGTTTTATATTGCTTTTGGAGTTCGAAACTCATAGAGTGCAATACACGATCTTAACAAAATAAGCACGTAAGTGACCTTTTTATGAATTTATTAAGTAGTTGTAAAATTATACACTTGCATGGGTATAGAAAACATTAACATGCAATTGGCATTTAACAGTGGGTATTATACTTCCATTTGTCAACTTTCAGTTCAATTCGTTTGTACATGTTAACTGATAAACATTTTATCAATCGTATTAAATGCAAAAATTTATCATTGTAGATAATTATAGCATTACTTAGCATATGCTCTTACTATACTAGAAAAATTAAATGTCACCATCTCATTTTCCTAATAAGGCTCCCATTAATCTTGTATGTTTCTCCAAACCCTAATATGAAACATAGAAGTTTTCGACTTCACTAGTAGGTGTTAGGACTCAGCTGTCCTGGTATTCTGACCTTGAGTTTGCTCAATAAATCATAGCCCCACAAACAATGGATAACTCCTTATTAGTTGTATCACATACAACTCCTTACCTATTTTTCCTTGTCCTAATCTCATTTTGACCTTGAGTTTGCGCAAAAAATCGAAAAATACTATTCACTCATACCTACCACATCGTGACGACCTAGGTATAGCATATGTACCTTGAGTTTCTCAAGAAATACATATAGTTATCTTACCTCGTCTATTCAATATATTAATAATACTACACATAACATCTTTAGCTTGAGTTTGCTCAATAACTAAGGAGTATGCAAGTAATGTATTAATATATATATATATATATATATATATATATATATATATATGGTAGAGGACAACATTATACCGGAGATTGATAATCTTTAGTATATTGTGTGATATCAACTTATGGAATAATGTATTTCTTATGAAATACCTTCATAATTCAAGTGTTAGACACATCAGAAATCATAGTATATGTACATTTACGTATGTATTTATTCCTTAAGTCTATTTGGATTTCTTTAATGTTCTACCTTTAGTTTATACACTCATATCATATAAGTTTCATTATTATATAACTTTTGTAATTTAATTAACTTAAACAATAATCTTATGTATAACATTTTATTAATTAAATGTGATTTGATTAATTTTAATTAATTAACTCTTTAATTAATTTTAAATTAATGTTTCAATACAACTTTTATATTGGACATATCTTCTAATAACCAAGTATTTCGAACCATTTAAATCGACAATCATCCACTTATGTCAGACTTGAATTGCTCAGATAATAGATTGTTAATTTATATTTGGCAAAACTCAGCATATACAGTAAATAAATCAATCACAGAACCACGGATACGGAGAAATATAACACTAAGCAGCGGAATAGATAAATAGTAGTCCATGAAGCTACTGTATCAACAATACAGTCTTAAACAAAATACAACAGATATTCAATACATGGAAGGCTCAATACAAAAGAAATTGACAAGTCTGAATAGAAATAACTAGAATCAACTACAAAGCTGAATAAACAAAGACAGATCTTCAAGCAAATCTCCAAAGGTGAGTCTCAAATGTTGTGACATTTAGTCTAACCAGAGCATAAAGCAAAACACAAAACACTCGAATCAGGACTAACATTCTTATAATAGTAAATTTAAATTTAAGTGAAACATAAACTGAAATACAAAATAACTTAAAGGATTTTTGAGATTCCCATCCTTTAAGGATCCGTCAAACAATTTACATACATAGTACAATACGCTACATAGATAATGTCTACAATAAAGTAAACTATTAAAATAGCATTAAGGCGTTACACATATCCCCCGCAACACATTTTTATATTCCCGTAGTCTATACAGTACCGTAAGCTCCACCAAACTAGTGGTTTAACTAAAGGGCACTCCATAAGTATGGTGAAAACAAACTCGTAGAGGGCGCGACAAGGCATGTGACAAGACACGCGGGGCAATGCCTAGGGTAAGATTCTACCACTTTGTATTTTCCAAAATTATAAGTAAAATCTAAAAATTTATATTTTCCAAAACTTAACTTATAAATTTAAAATTTCCAAATATATAATTTAAAAATCTAAATTTTTAGAAAATAAAATATCTTTACATTGTATTTAAAAATCAATATTTATTAAAACTCATCTATTTCATTCCAAAACTTTGGAAATCATTTTCAAAATATACTAACGGTGTCCATATATGATTTTCTATCTTATGTTCAAGTGATAAAGATATTTATCATTTCAATCCGCAATAATCTAGTATTTTACGGGTATATATCATTCCAACCCACAAGCCCAAAATTTAATTCAATAAAATCGCCTGAGTCTATCATTTCAACCCATGACAATTCTCCTTTGTGAAGAACCGCCTTTCTTACTCCGAAAGACGAGTCGTAATAGGGAAAGAAATAGATAGAAAAGAAATAAATAAAAAGAAAGAACTAAAAAAATCACAGAATCTCACGGCGGAATGGATAGCGTATATATATTACATAACATATATCACATAGTCACTAGTACAATACATCAGAGTCATAATTGTACAGACATCATAACTAGACAGTCATAGTGACCTATCTATTCATTACAAGCCTAAATATAGACATAGATACCAATG
This sequence comes from Allium cepa, assembly GCA_030765085.1. NCBI lineage: Eukaryota > Viridiplantae > Streptophyta > Magnoliopsida > Asparagales > Amaryllidaceae > Allium > Allium cepa. The sequence goes on along the minus strand of CM060937.1, from coordinate 448,162,046 downwards.
CAGCAGAATATAGATATATGTAGATATGTTGAGGCCACCTACTACAATTCCACCTCCAAAAAATGTCGAGAGCAAACCTGGAATCACTTGGCTAAGCAGTCGTCCATACAAGTCCGTTTCGGGTCCGAATGGAACCGAAGGCACTATCTCCACTACATCTATATTCGAATCACCCTCAGAGTTAGTGACAAATAGCCCATGCATTCTGAATCTTCATTCCGGTTCTTCCTTGGAATCTTACCGAACTAATCATTTATTTTGGATCAATGTGGTTTTCGGACAATACTGATATCCGATCCCGGTCTCATCGAATCCAAACGGTAGATTGTTAAAGGCCAAGTTGTTTTAACAAAACAATTCAAATTCAGGGTGTCAACATTCATATGGAAATTTCACTATAGATATCAATTTCAGTCATTCAATTCATTTGGTCACTTAATATCACATGCACAGAACAACTTGAAATGAATACACAAGAGAAATCAAGTCAAACCACATATCCTAAACTATTTAACGATTTATAGTCTATATTAACCAATCACAAACAATCATCTATTTATTTAAAAACAAAATTAATTATGTTTCAAATCCTGCTTACTTATAATTAATTTAACTTACAAAACTATTTTTTTTAATTTAATTAAATTTAGGAATTCATTAATCACTATCTTATATAAATTAACTAAGAAATATAAATTTTAAAGTTTTAAATTTGTTTATTAACTTTAATTATTGAAAATTAATTTAATTCTATATTAATAACTTAACCAAGTGGATTAGGCAAAAAGGTTTATGTGATAGGATAATTAAAAGTTCCTATATTGTTTTTAAATTAAAGAAAATAAATGTTTAAAGGTTAGTAGGTTTGAATGAAAACATTGACAACATTTTATTTTTTTATTCAAAGACTCGGCCCATCGGCCCAACAACAAAAAACTCCCCGCCTTTTCTTCTCCTCTTTTATTTTCCACTGCTTTTCCTTCTTCCTCTTCATCCTTTTCTTTTGACTTGCACATAATGTCGCCATGCACGCATGCACGCCGGCGACCCCTCACCATCCATCTCTGGCCTTCCCCCCACGTCAACTCCGACCTCGCAAACCAACTGGCCACCCCAATTTCACAACACAGCCCTAGTTCAAAAAATTCGAACTCGAACCCACTTCCAGGAATAAGCCTGTCCCCCTGTCTCCACCTCGTCTGGCCCTTTCCAATCACCTGAATCCACCAAACTCCACTAGTAGGACCGTCGTGTCCTCCTCTCCCTTTCCCCCAATACCGCTACCCTGAAACTCCCCTACAATGCTGGTGTCCATCGACAACTGAACATGACCTAGCTCCACCTCTTAACCCTACATCACCTCCATCCGACCACACGTCGTTCAATAAATTTCCATACCATGTTTTTCGAGCTCCCCTTCCACCTAGGTTACTTCTGACCAAACCCTAACTAAAATTTCTGAAACCACCTTTAATAATCATCATTTTTGTTGACAAACACATTTATATAAGCAAAGACCCAAACCATGATACTCGAGTTTCTTCCATATTTGGTTACCTACTGTAAAATATACTTTTCAACCTCTATGTTTAATAATATTCAACAAAACCAATTTTTAAAAAAAGTAATATAAAAAACAAACAACTTTTGTTTTTAAATCATAACCTAAAACTAATTAGGTTGAGAGATAGAGATTTTTGAAGCTAGGCATGACATTTTTTAAATATATGGAGCAGAGGTAAAAATGAAAGGATGTACAGGCCTGGGTTTTCCTGGTTATAACAGTTAACATATATTCATATATAAGTATATATATGTTCCTATACAAGCATACTTATCAAACAACACTACTATTCCTATATCCAAGCAGATAACACAGATTTTAGTATAAAAGAAATAAGTTTTACTCACTGTTATCTTTGAAACAGAGACACTGCTTTCGAAAATATTTTCTACTTGGTTTTTGTTTTGATCTCCTAGTACCCTTGGTTCTGCAGAGTTTTAAATGTAACTTGTATTATTTTGATTATCTTGTTCGAAAAAAAATGAACAACGTAGTGGTATTTATAAAAAGAGAATAGGCTGTGGCTTTCCATCTGCAGTAATTTTCAATTTTTTTTCTTTTTTCTTCTTTGTTTTGATTTATCTTGATTTTGAACTGGCCTGATAAAATGTGAGTGATTTGATTAATTTAAAGAAGATTTAATGTATTATATGCTTGAGAGGATGTGCATTAATTGCCGTGTTCCCTTAGGTGTTTACATGCATATACATCATTGAAATATACATATATACTTCATATGTATATAAACATAACTTTGTCTTATTTTACCTTATACAGATATAAATATATTCATATGCCCAGCCTTATGTTATTTATATAAATTATACTTATACCCTATAATTAACAACAATATAATCAGCCACTTATATGTATTTATACTATTCTTATACATATATTTTATTTTAAATTTTATATCAAAGTTAAGCATATACACCTACACACACACACACACACACACATATATATATAGTTGTATCTTGTAATAGAAAAGTAAAGTTTTTATTTAAATTTTCTTGAGAGGTTAAAATTTTTTATTTACAAATCATAAGTTTTCGAATATATATATAAAGACCAGAATTTATTATTTGACCGGTAAAAATTTATATTGTCAATAATTAAAATCAGTAAGTTATTCCATAAGTGTCAAAAACCCCGGGTCATTACATTCCTCCCTTCTTAAAAGAATTTTGTTCTTGAAATTTAAAACAAGAATAATTCAACTTGTAACAAAAGTTCGATATTTACAATGCAAAGCACAAGCATCAGTCATATCCTAACAACCATAACAAACAGCTATTCACAGAACAAAAATCCTAGCTACCCTGGCAAAAATTCTAGATAGGCCTCCTTTACACTATCCAGTGTTTCCCAGGTACAATCTCTAGGATCCTTGCTCCAATGGATCTTAACTAACTTCACCAGTTAGGTTCGGAGCTTCTTTTCATCTTGATCAACAATATGAACTGGATGCTTGACTACAGTTAAGTTCAGTTCGACCTTCAAATCTTCTTGGACTGATGGTTCCACAATCATTGATGGGTCATGCACATATTTCCTAAGATGAGATACGTGGAAAACATTATGAATCCTGCCATCCTTTCTGGTATTCAATCCTACATGCCAGAGCACCGATCCTTTCGAGAACACGGAAAGGTCCTATATATCTTGGAGCCAACTTTCTAGTCTTGCCAAACCTAACTTCCCCTCTTATTGGGGAAATCTTAACGAATACCAAGTCTCCAACCGCGAACTCCCGATCCCTCCGTCTTTTATCAAAGTAGCTGTTTTGACGACCCTGGGCTGCCTTCATTCTTTTCTTGATCTTCTCGACCTTCTCAGATGCTTCCTGAATCTTTTCGGGACCAAGGATTAAACAATTCCTCACTCTACCCAACAAGTTGGTGATCTGCATGGTTTTCCGTAGAGAGCTTCGTAGGGTGCCATTTCTATGCTTGCCTAGTAACTGTTATTGTAAGAAAATTCCACCCGATGCAGATGATCCTCCCAAGATCCACTAAAGTCCAGGATGTAAGCCCTCAACATATCTTCTAGAATGCGGTTCATCCTCTCCGTCTCCTGTCTGTTTAAGGAAAATAAGCAGTGCTTAAATTTAACTTCGTCCCAAGGGTTGTTTGCCGAGCTTTCCAAAATTTACAGGTAAAAATCGGGTCATGATCACTTACTATGCTTATGGGAACCTCGTGCAATCTCATAATCTCCTTCATGAAAATCTTTGCCAAGGAAGCTGAAATTCTGGTTGATTTAACCAGGTTAAAGTGAGCACTCTTGGTTAACCTGTCTATAATAACCCACACTCCCTCATTCCCCTTCCTAGTTCTGGGCAACTCATCAATGTAATCCATTGATATCATCTCGCACTTCCACTTCGGGATCTCTACAGGTTGTAACAGTCCTGCCGTCTTCTGTTGATCACCTTTTACCTGTTGACAGCTCGCACACTTACTAACAAAGGTAGAGATGTTTTTCTTCATTCCTTTCCGCCAGAACATCTGCTTCATATCCTTATACATCTTTGAGATACCCGGATGGATACTTAACCTTGAGCAATGGCATTCTAACAAAACCTCATGTCTAAGATTCTTGACATTCGGAACATAGATTCTTCTACTAAACCTCAAGATTCCTCAATCATCAACCTTGAAACTGGTGCACTTCCTGTCCTTAATCTTTCTGATGGTTGCTCTTAGGCATATTCTGTTTTTGCACACCTTCAATCCTTTCTAAGAGAGTCGGGGTAATTTCCAAAAAAGCCAAGACTGCATTCCTACTTAAAGCCTTCGCCACCACATTTTCCTTTCCTGGCGTATGGAGAATGTCCAAATCATAGGATGCCAGAAATTCCTCCCACCTTTATTGCCTCAGGTTCAGATCCTTTTAGGTGAAAAGATACTTCAGGGGTTTATGATCTGTGAAGAGCTCGAACTTTTCACCCAACAGATAGTGCCTCCACATTTTTAGTGCAAAGACAATAGCCAGCAATTCCAGGTCATGTGTAGCATAATTTTTCTCACAAGGCTTCAATTGCTGCTTGCATATGCAATCACTCTTTTGCGCTGCATCAAAACAGCTCCTAGCCCTACTCCACAAGCATCGGTGTACACTACGAATTCGCTGTTCCCATCTGGAACAGCCAAAAGGGGTGCACTGGTTAATCTCACCTTCAATTCTTGAAACACTTCTTCACACTTTAGAGTCCATTCAAATTTTACTCTCTTCTTAGTCAACTTTGTCAAATGGGAGGGAATCTTAGAATAATCCCGGATAAATATCCCGTAGTATCCTGCCAAACCAAGAAAATTGCGAACCTCCGTAGGAGTCAATTGTTGCTTCCACTCTTGAACAGCCGTCACCATTTCTGGATCCACAAAAATACCATCTCGGGATATGATGTGCCCTAAAATTTTTACCTTCGACTGCCAGAAATGGCATTTTGAAAACTTCGCTTTTAGGACATGCCTTCTCAAGATTTCCAATACCACCTCTAGATGATGTTTCTGCTCCTCCTTTAATTTATAGTAGATTAGAATGTTATCGATGAATACTAGCATGAACTTATTCAGAACATCTCAGAAGACACGGTTCATTAAATCCACAAAATAAGTCGGTGTGTTGGTTAGCGCAAAATGCATAACTAGCCACTCAAAGAAATAGTCAGGCCCCCTAAATGTAGTTCAGGGTATACTGTCTTCAGCAACCCTCGGTTGGTGAAATCCTGAAGCTAAATCCATTTGTGAGAATACGGTAGCCTCATGAATTTGGTCAAAAGTATCATTAATGCGAGGTAAGGGGTACTTATTCCTAATGGTCAGCTTATGTAACTCCCTGTAGTCTACACAAAGCCTTAACGATCCATCCGACTTGGCTGCAAACACTACGGCAGAGCCGTAGCTCGAACGACTGGGTCCGATCAATCCTCTCCTCCACAAATCCTGTATTTGAGTCACTAACTCTTCCCTCTCTCTCGGAGCCATTCTCTTTTCGGTTGAACTACAGGTCTTGCCCCTAGAACTAAATCAATGAGGAATTTGATTTCTTGATGTGGGGGTAAACCTTTAACTTCTTCAAAAACGTCAGGGAAGTTTCTAACAACTTCAATGGATCATAATCCTTCTTGAGATGCTTCAAGCACGTGCAAAAGACTACACGTATGAATTTTAGGACTATCACATTCCACCCTTACAGTCCTTCCCAACTCGGTTTCCAAAAATATGGTTCCCACCTCACATTTTAGAACAGTTTTATACTTGGTTAACCAATCCATTCCAAGTATAAGGTCAAATCCTTTAAAATTTAATACATAGGGGTCACATGAAAATCTATGGGATAGATAAGAAATTTTTAAGCCTTTATAAATCATATTTAGTAGGGTTACTCTCCCTATGGGATTGGATACGCAAATAAAGTTGTTTATGATACTAGGGATAAGGTGAAATTTATGGACTATGCCCAAAGAGATAAAGCTAAGAGATCAACAGATCAAACAATACTCTAACATAAACACCATTTAAAAGCAAAGTACCTTCAAGGATGCTTCTACCCTTCACATCCATTGAAGTTGATGGCCTGTTCTGGATGGCAAACACCTTGTTTGACAGTGCCTTCTTTAGGAGTGGGTAGGCTTTCACTATATGCCTGGGCTAATAGCAATTGAAGCACTTGTCTTCTGAACCATTTGAGAAATAGGTCCACTTTGCTGCATCGGGGCTTCGCTTCTAGGACAGAATCTGGCAATATGAACCTTCTGTTTGCAATTGTAACATTTCATATTCACATGGTTGCCTCCTTGTTTTCCTTTACTTTGTTTCTTCCAATTCGGGTTAAACTTCCTCTTATTTTGATTTGTAACACCGGCACTTTATGTTGCAATTGCTGCCAAGGGTTTCTTTTCCAAAAGTTCTTCATACCTCAAATCCATATCTACAAGTTCCACAAACGATCCTTTAAGGTGAGCGGTCGTCTTGTCATGGAAGTCTAACCTTATACCTAATACAAACATTTCATTTTTCTTAAGAGGGGTATCTATGAGTCCAGTGCCATAACGGGATAACTCATTGAACTTCGCTTCATATTCTGCCACTGACATATCTTCCTGCTTGAGATCTAGGAAACTCTTATACAATTGGGTTCTACCCGCAATCGGCATGAACTGCTCCTCGAACACCTCTTTCAATTTATTCCATGAAAATTCATCCTCGGGGTCATTCGTCGTGACCGAGTCCCATCACGTGGCCGCTCCTTCATGTAACTACCATGATGCTAGTACTCGCTTTTGTTCATCAGAAAGACCCAAACCTTTGAAAATTCTCTCACAAAAACGTAACCATGCTTGCACCTCGATAATGAATCAGTACACTTAAAGAGTTTCCCTCCAAGATTCATAAAGTCTTTGCATAGAGTTGCAAAGTTTACTCGAGGCTTTACAGGAGCTACGGCCTCAACAACTACTCTGCCACCTCCAACATTAGGGGTTCTTCCTTTAGTGGTTGTTGTGCTACTGGTTCCTCTGCCTTGCCTTCCCCTTGTACTCATTGTTGACTACCTGGACATAGTAAGAGGATACTTAGCACTGGGATGAAATACATTCCAAGGCGGCACTGATAATGTCTTATCAAAGCTGATTTAACAATTAGAGAGGTGTGTGTGAATATACACATACACACAAATACACACACACATACCAATACGCTCTCTTAAGATTGACATTAACCCAAAAGCCTAGATATTCACTCAACCTAGCGCTCTAATACCAAATGTGACGAATTGCCCTTCTTGTGCCGAAAGACGGGTTGTAATAGAGAAAGAAATAGGTAGAAATTAAATAGATAGAAAGAACTAAAAATATCACAGAATCTCACAGCATAATGGATAACATATATATTACATAACATATATCACATAGTCACTTGTACAATACATCAGAGTCCTAATTATACAGACATCGTAGCCAGACATTCGTAGTGACCTGTCTATTCATTGCAAGCTAAAATACAGACATAGATAACAATACAACGGAATATCAATATAGCTAGATACGTTGAAGCCACCTGCTCCAAATCCTCCTCCAAAATACGTCGAGAGTAAACCTAGAATCACTTGGCTACTCATAAAAATTTGAGTACCCAAGAGTTTAGGAAAATAGAAAAATAAACTCTAGGTCAGACATAGGTCTAGTGTGAGTGAAGTGGTTAAATTAATTTAAATTGGAAACAAGGGTATCTCATAAGAATCACCGCATATAAACACGGATGGATTTTCCCTTACGATAAACAAACACTTTCATAGGAAATCCAATGATATTATAATAATGTCTAGGGTTTTCAAATAAATTGTTCGCATAGCTGAAATTGTTACATTAATTAAATTCCAGTATTGTAGGTATACAACTAAGAGCGATGGCACTTATTGGGGAATGGGTTCCATACAATGACTGCTCTACTAGGGTACCCCCCATCGCGGTGCATCTCTAGAAAAATAACACCGAGGATCATGTCAGGATCACCTGCTACACAAGACCGGACTAGTCCTAACCTTGATGGTCCAAATAAGATTACCCCATTGTTGGGATCAGCAACCGCACCACCCAGACCGGAATAAAAGGGACTCTAGATAGGGGTAACCTTACCCTACTTGAGTGCCACCAAATTAGCCTTGCTGCATCTCACATGTTTTATTCATTCCCGGTTGATGAGGCTTGAGGCTACGATTACCTTTTAAGAACACATTCACTTGGAATGCTCATCGTCCTCCAATGACGATGTTCTGATAGCATTCGTCCATACAAGTCCATTCTGGGTCCGAACTGAACCGAAGGCACTATCTTCACTACACCTATATTGGATTCACCCTCAGAATTAATGACGCATAGCCCTTGCATTTTGAATCTTTATTCCAGATTTTCCTTGGAATCTTCCCGACCTAATCGTTTATATTGGATCAATATGGTTATCGAATAATATTAATATCTGATCCCGGTCTCATGAATCCAAATGACAGATTCTTAAAGTCAAGTTGTTTTAAATAAATAATTCAAATTTAGGGTGTCAACATTCGTAAGGAAATTTCACTACAGATATCTTTTCAGTCATTCGATTCATTTGGTTACTTAATATCACAGGCACAGAATAACTTGAAATGACAACCTGAAATGAATACACAAGAGAAATCAGGTCAAATCACATATCCTGAACTAATGATTTATAGTCTGTATTAACCAATCACAAACCATCATTTATTTATTTAGAACAAAATTAATTATTTTTCAAAGCCTGCTTACTTATAATTAATTTTACTTACAAAACTATTTATTTTTAATTAAATTAAATTTAGGAATTATTAATAACTATCTTATAAAAATTAACTTGGAATTATAAATTTTAACTTTAGTTACTAAAAATTAATTTAATTCTATATGAATAACTTAACCAAGCGCATTAGGAAAAAAGGTTTAAGTGATAGGATAATTACAAGTTCCTATATTGTTTTTAAATTAAAGAAAATAAGTGTTTAAAGGTTAATAGGTTTGAATGAAAACATTGATAACATTTTATTTTTTTTATTTTTTATTTTAAACAAAGACCCGGCCCAACAAAAAAATGCCCCACCCTTTCTTCTCCTCTTTTATTTTCCACTACTTTTACTTCTTCCTCTTGCTCCTTTTCTTTTGACCTGCACACAACCTCGTCGTACACGTGCACACGCCGACGACCTCTCGCCTTCCACCTCTGGCCTTCCCCTCACGTTACCTCCGACCTTGCAAACCCACTGGCTACCCAAATTTCACGACACAGCCCTAGTTTGAAAATTTTGAACTTGGGCCCACTTCCAGGAATAAACCTGTCCCCCTATCTCCACCTCATCCGGCCATCTCCGACCATTGGCATCCATCAAACACCACCAGTAGGACCGTTGTGATGTACTCTCCCTTTTCCACCCATATCACAGCCATGAACCTCCTCCATGATGACGTTGTACATCAACAACCGAACACGACCCAGCTCCACCTCCTAATCCTACATTACCTCCGTCCTACCCCCATGTCGTTCAATAAATTACTACACTATTTTTCACGAGCTCCTCTTCCACCCAGCTTCCTTCTGACCAAACCCCGACCTCCACCATCGACCGGTTCGTTAGAAATTGCCCAAATCGACATTCCGTCCAACCCCAAATTCCCCACTCAAAACCTCACTAAAAAATCTGAAACCACCTTCAAATATCATCATTTTTGAATACGAATACATTTATATAAGCAAAGACCCAAACCATGATACTCGAGTTTCTTCCATATTTGATTACTTACTGTAAAATATACTTTTCAACCTCAATGCTTAATAATATTCAATAAAACCAATTTTAAAACAAAGTACAATAAAAACAAACAACTTTTCTTTGTAAATCATAACCTAAAACTAATTAGGTTGAAAGATAGAGATTTTGAAGCTAGGTGTGACATTTTTTTAAATATACAGAGCAGAGGTAAAAAGGAAAGCATGTACAGGCCTGGGTTTTCCTAATTATAACACTTAACATATATTCATATATATATATGTGTGTGTGTGTGTATGTTCATGTACAAGCATATTTATCAAACAACATTACTGCCCCTATATCCAAACAGATAACACATATTTCAGTATAAAAGAAATAAGTTTTACTCACTATTATCTTTGAAACAGAGACACTGCTTTTGAAAATATTTGCTGCTTGCTTTTTAAGATCTCCTAGTACCCTTGATTCTACAGAGTTTTAATTGGTAGATTGTATTATTTTTATTATCTTGTTCGAAAAAAGTGAACAAAGCAGTGGTATTTATAAACGGAGAATAGGCTGTGGCTTTCCATGTACAGTAATTTTTCATTTTTATTTTCTAATTTCTTTTATTTATTTATCTTGATTTTGAACTGACCTGTTAGAATGTAGGTGATTTGATTAATTTAAAGAAGATTTGATGTATTATATGCTTGAGAGGATGTGCATTAATTACCATGTTCCCTTAGGTGTTAACATGCATATACATCATTGAAATATACATAAATACTTCATATTTATATAAATATAGCTTTGTCTTATTTTACCTTATACAAATATACATATTCATATGCCTAGCCTTGTGTTATTCATATAAATTTTACTTATACCCTATAACTAACAACAATATAATCAGCCACTTATATGTATTTATCCTATTTTTATACATATATTTTATTTTAAATTTTACATCAAAGTTAAGCATATACACCCATATATATATATATATATATATATATATATATATATATATATATATAATTGTATCTTGTAATAGAAAAGTAGAGTTTTTATTTAAATATTTTTGAGAGAATAAAATTTTAGATTTTCAAATCATAGCTTCCCGGATATATATATATATATAAAGGCCAGAATGTATTATTCAACTAGTAAAAATTTATATTGTCAATAATTAAAATTAGTAAGTTATTCCATATAACAAGTGTCAAAAACCCGAGTTCGTTACATCCCAAATCTATAAGATCGTTTGGCTATGTATCATTTCATCCCATACGGAATTTCTAATTATCAAGGAACTTGCAGAGTGATAACAATAAAATAATAATATAACATATCAACAATAGGCATATAGCATAATTGGCAGTATAAAATATGTATATAACAGGTTATTGGTGCCAATATTATCAATAAGTGTAGGTGAACAAATGCAAATAATAGCAGATCATATTTAACAATTAAATAACTAATAATTTAAACAACACATTTCAATTGTCCTTGCATATGAGTTGAATTTACTAAATATAAGAATGTTAATCGTGAGCGATTCCTCACCTTTCGAGGCTAGAGAAAATAGACAACACAACAAGGTAAGAATTTTGAATCATAGACTCTATGACAAATCCGAAGCAAAGCAAAGCGAGGCAGGCCCGATCTTGAACTCCATTGATTCGATGAAACAAATATATATAGCTATATATTTTAAAATCAAAATTTAAACACGTATTTAAAAATAAAACTTTACAATATATATCTATTTGAAAATCAATATTAAATGTAAAACATATATTTCAAATAAAATCTCCATATTATATTTTAAAATCAATTTCAATTAAAACATATATTTAAAAATAAAATCTTCTATTAAAATTTAAAGCAATCAATGTTTATCGAAACTCATATTTTTTTCAAAATCCTTCACATAAATGTTTAACCATAATATATATATCAAAGTTATTTCAAAATCTATTTCAAAACATTCACATAAACTTAAACAAATAATTTCACATATTATGTATATACCCTTTTAAACATATTATATTCCAACATAATATACATACCTATATATAGTAAAATAGAGGAGCAACAGACAAGTGGCTACCGAAGTGTGCTCGGTTGGGATATAGAGCTGCCTGGTGAGGGGTGCTACGAGGCTGAAATAGAGAAGTGGAAGCGGAGTAAGTGCAGTGCAGGTCAGTCTAGGTGAGTAGCTATTCATGTGGAGGGAGAGTTACGGTTACGGTCTAAGTAAGGTGAGGCTGGAATTCAAGGATGGTTGGCAAGGAGATGGGCGTTGTCATGTGGTTAGGCTACGGATGGTCGGGGGATTGTGAACGGTGAAGCAAGGGGCGGATATGCTAAGATGGCGGTGCAGCTGCTTGAGGGGAGTTGAGGCTTGGTAAACGAAGTAGAGGCGAAGGCTGGTTTGCTCTGTTCAGTGGGAGGAAGATGGAATGGAGGAGGAGAAGTGGAACGGTGGGTGAGCAAACAACAGGTATGGCAGTGAGAAGGTAGAAGGAGCCTTGAAGGGTTCTCGGTTATTGCATGGATTTGGACTGGGAGAGAGGGAGAGGACCATTCGTTTGGAAGGTAATGATATCGTGGGAAGCGGAGGTCAGGTGCGTGGTTTCATAAGGCTTTGAGAGGTAGTGCATCGAGGGTTGTAGTTGGTGGCTCTGGTCGGAGGAAGGGCGATGGTTTCAAGGCAACACAATATATATAAGCACGAGCCAGGTTAACGTATGCTTCGGGCAAAAGTTGAAATGTACAGGGGCTCCTTCATGCAAATGAATGGGACGAGATGATGATTTGGATCATGATAAAGCCAGAAAAAGAAGAAGAACAGGTTCTAAAAGCAAGAAAATATACGTATAAGCTTAGTATTAAAATAATATAAATTTTCTTCTTTGAAGAAGACAGTGAACCAAATGAAAATGAAAGGACTGGAGAGAATACATATTATCAAATAGGAAAGCAAAGGTCATGCGTGAATTTAGGTAAAATAATTAAAGCAAGTGTTGTTTCAATTACTCGGCTGGCAATTTGAAAAGACAAGTAAACACAATTTTAAATGCGGCACCGATACGACAAATGTTTGTTGATTTTACCGCGTACTGGACACCGAATTACAGAAATGAATATACTGTGGAGATCAGCACAACGAGTTGAATGAATGGTACACAGTTATCAACAATGTGATCATCCTATCAAAAGTCGATATTCGCTACCAAACTGCTGCTAATTCAACGAAAATAAGATAAACGAAATATGATGTCTTGCTCAGAAAATAATAAACATTTTTATTATGTAAAAATATTTAGGCTTAGAAAATGATTATTTCCATCAATTTAACTGATTATAAATTTAAATAAATTTACACAACAAACAAAATTATATATTTTCTGATGAAAATCTGATAATTGCTACGTTTAGATAGATGTACTCCAAATATCAAATTTCATTGTTCAATTTTATTTTTTATTTAAAAGAAAAAAATTAATTTATTACGTTATAAAAATCGTTAAAATTTACGGGTCGTTACACTCTCCCCCACTCAAAACTTTTCGTCCTCGAAAAGGAACAAGATAGGAGAATAGTTGCGATAGAAAGGAAAGATTGATTCATAATACTAGATGCAACAGTTACTTAAAAATCATATAGATTTCAGTAGTTTTAAATTGATTTATGTTCAACTAATTTGGTTTTAATCCATTCTATTCAGTCAATAAATATCCATTGAATTCACATGAGGTTGATTTCAATTCAATAACCGATTTGCTTTCAATTATTAACAGTTATTACAAAGTTTCTTTCAAAACAAAATTTACTTTATTTAACTCATTTGTTTAATCCTTTTATCTTCAGTTAAGTTGATTCCACTTAAAATACAATTTCAACTATATTTAAGTTCATATTTATTTACTTAAATAGCATTTCTCTTTTGTTATTCAATTTGTTTCATTTACATTTATATTGTATATTATTCAATTACACTCAAACTTTTTTCCTAGGCGGGTTTTCTCAATGTTTTAGAATATAATTGAACACTATACAGATTTACCTTTTATTTACACATTTATATTAGGAAGAATTTAGTTTAAACATTTTCTTACATAAATTTTCTCTTGTACAACCTTCAACTACATATTCGTCAACAATTTAACTTTTTGAATATCTCAGGTAAGTTATATATATGTGTGTGTGTGTGTGTTTTTAGAATGCAATCTAGTACTATACAAATTAAATTTTATCTTAGTTCAACCGTTCCAAGCTGTTTCAATTCCATTTCTCATCTTAGACACTCCAACTTCATTTAATTAACCATCACTTGATATAGAACTTACGAATTAAATTTTTGGTTTTCCTTCAAGCCATTTTGAAATAATTATATGCATATATGTACACATCAAATCGTACACAATAAATTCAAATCAAATCCATTTTCCAAAATAAAAGTGTACAAAAGCTAAGTGGTCTCTCCACTTTGAGACTCGAAAATAAATATCGATGATGCTGCAGTCATCATGAAAATTATTTTCCAACGAAAAAAGAAGAGAGTACTGACTTACTTCCTTTAAAATTATTTGGAAACAATTTCATTCGAAAATACTTCCAAATTATATATTTTTAAAACTTTGAAAACCAAAATTTGAAAAGCACCAAAAATTTAAATTAAATTATCAAATCCTTAATTTAAATTCATTTCATTTGAAAATCAGATTTATAAACCATGTTTTAAAATTTCATTTATCACCTTTGAAAACAATATTGTGTTAGTTTGCTCTGTTCAAGTGTTTTAGAATTCCTATCGATAGCATTGGCCAAATGAATCGATCGAGACCCCAAATCAAACTTACAAATTCAAACAACACAATATAAAATATTTCACATTAATTATGAATACACTCCCTCACAGGATGGTTCAAGAATAGGTTTGAACAAGGATAGGGATTCAGATTTAGAGGGACCCTAGTAAAAGAGAATTCTAACTGAGTGCATAGGCTCGAAAGGAAGATAAGATAATTAAATTACATAGGAGTAAAGGTGGATAGACTCAAAATCGCGGGTGACCTTAACCAGGTCAGCCGAGACTTAGAAAACGAGAATATCATTAACGAAAATAGGGACACACTTGTTGAGAACATCATGGAAAACACGATTCGTGTGATCAATGATGAAGGCAGGAGTATTGGTTAATCCAAAAGGCATGACTAACCATTCATAGAAACAGGTCAAGCTCCTGAAATAAGATCGATGCGGAATAAAATTTCCTGCTTGAGGAGAGGAGTAGTGACTTGACCAAAACATCAGGAAAGTCCTTGGTTATTGGGGTGGAGTCAAGATCAATAGGCTAAGGATTAAACGAAAAGATAAAACTGCCTATAAAATCTTAAGGCATTTGACATTCGATCATAAGAGAATTACCTGAATTGTCTACCAAGAAACGGTTTGGGATTTACAAGAAAATAGTAGCATCAAAACCGAGGACATATAAATCTCTGGTAAATCGATGCCGGTTGTAAAGGAGTTCACCCCTTTATAGATCATACTGAGGTTGGCGGGAACGCCGATGGGATCGGTCACACATAAGAATGGAGTTTCCAAATCGAGGTGGCAAGATGGGCTCAAATTTTCTACAGAGATCAATAGAGCTATGGGATGCTCCATTATCAAAAAGGAACATGAATAGGAGAGGACAAGAATGGATTTCAAAACAAAGGGGGGAGTTCTAAAATTTAAAAGAAATCCTAATTCAGAAGGATCCTAACGATGAAATTTCAAGCTCGAACGAAGATAATTTTGTAATTATTTACTCCATGTGCTAAGTTTGCCTAAACCAGAGGTCTAATACCAACTATAACGACCTGGTATTTCAAACCATTCAAATCGACAATCATCCACTCAAGTCAAACTTGAATTGCTTAAACAACATATTATTAATTTATATTTGGCAAAACTCAGCATATACAGTAAATAAATCAATCACAGAATCACAGACATAAAGAAACATAACACTAAGCAGCGGAATAGATAAATAGTAGTTCATGAAGCTACTATATAAACAACATAGTCTTACACAAAATACAACAGATATCCAATACATAGAAGGATCAATACAAAAGAAATTGACAAGTCTGAATAGAAATAAAAGGAATCAACTACAAAGCTGAATAAACAAAGACAGATCTTCAAGAAAAACTCCAAGCTCTAAAGGTGAGTCTCAAATTTTGTGACACTCGGTCTTACCAAGCAAAAGCAAAACACAAAAAACTCGAGTCGGGATTAACATTCTTATAACGGTAAATTTAAACTCAAGTGAAATATCAACTGAAATATAAAATCACTTAATGGATGTTTGGGATTCTTATCCTTTATGGATCCATTAAACTATCTACTCCATAATACAACACGATACATAGATAATGTCTACAGTAAAGTAAACTATTAAAATAGCGTTAAGGCGTTACCCATATCCCCTTTAACACATTTTTATATTCCCTTAGTCTATATAGTATCGTAAACTCCACCACACTGGTGGTTTGCCCAAGGGGCACTCCATAGGTACGGTACAAAAAAACACGTAGATGGCGTGATAAGGCATGCGACATGGCAAGCGAGGCAATGCTTGGGGTAGGATTCTACCATTTTGTGGATCTGGACAGGTGGTAACGCATAGCAGCTACTACCACGCACCTCGAGACAGACTCCTAAAATCAAAGGTGCACTCAATCAAATCACAAAATGATAGAACAGTACTGAAGAAATGTGCCCGATCGGAGCTGCGATCTCACTTGGCCCGACGTGTGTCCTGTTTTAGTCACATCAAGCTTACTTGTAACGACCTGAAATTTTAACGGTCTTTATTACGCAATTAACTAAAATTTGTGAAAAATAAAACAATAAAAATTAACAAGGAAGATTTGATATTTGGAATACGTCTATTTTAATATAGCAACTGGTAAATTTTCATTGGAAAATATGTAAGTTAATTCTGTTGCGTAAATTTCAATTTCAATTTAAAATCAGTTAATTTGATGAAAATAAAATGTTTTCGAAATCTGAATATTTTTGTACAGTAAAAATATGAACTGTTTTCTAAGTGAGACATCACATTTTGTTTTGCCAAATTATGACTACTGTAGCCCCGTTTATTTTATTTTTTCGGCGTATTTGTAGTAGTTTCGCAGCGAACAATCGACTTTCGATTGGATGGTCGTATCCCTGATATCTGTGTACCATTTTGTTCATCTCATCATGCTGATCTTTGTAGTATATTCATTTATGCAATTCAGTTTTTGGTGCATGGCGAAATCTACGAAACTATTAGCTGTATCGGTACCCAATTTTAGCCTTTTGATTTTCCTGTGCCCTTTTATCGATCTACGGTTGAATATAAACAGCCATTAGCATTATATTTTCTAGAACTCTCTGGCTATTGCTTTTACCTATTCTAATTTATTATACTCTGGTTCATTATTGCTTTCTGTCCCTACCACTTCCTTCTGGTCATTCTGATAAAATAATAGATATATAAAGTAATATTATTTGCCGTGACCTTCTCTACCATTTTAAGTCTTCCACTTCCTCATCTTTTCCTCAAGCAAGCCTTCAACTGACCCGCCACCATTTTATCCCGAAGTCAACGGCCTCCTTCCCCCGTGTTGCCTCTCCAAGCCCGCCACCTCTCCATTTGCCATCCTCCCATTTTTCCAGCAACTACCCCTCCCTTGAACCAACAACCCATGGCCAAATGCCAAGATTAGTCACCGCCCAGTGCTCTAAGTTGAACTCCACGGCACATATGCCTCACGTCCACTTTGCTTCCTTCTCCTCCGCCATGACGGTCGCAAACCTACCGACCTCCCATTGCATTCATCGCACTTAACCACACCTGACGACAACTAACCTTCCCCATCATCTCTGGCGTGAAGCCACAGCTCTCCACACAGTCGAAGTACAACCATCCGCCTATAGCCTCCGCACATAGATCCTCAACCTCCACACATACAGCAGCCTTCTTCCTATTCTTGCCATCTTTCCTGTTCATATGTATAATATATATACGTAACGATGCTTGAATTTCTTCTATATATTAGGTTATGCTTGCATATATGTTATCGATATATATATATATATATATATATATATATATATATACACATACAGCAGCCTTCTTCCTATTCTTGCCATCTTTCCTGTTCATATGTATAATATATATACGTAACGATGCTTGAATTTCTTCTATATATTAGGTTATGCTTGCATATATGTTATCGATATATATATATATATATATATATATATATCGTATATTTGATTTGGAAGTAATTATATATATTGTGTTACAGTATATATTTGGAAGTACTTGTTTGGATGATTATTTATCTAGATAATATGTTACAATATATATACGTACATACATACATACATATATATATATATATATATTTAAATGTATATTATATTATAACGTTTGTATGTTTGTTTATATATATAAATTTATATAAGTTATACCTATATGTTTGTTCGTATAAATATAAGTTTACGTAAGTTTATAGGATCGGTTGTGGGTATATTTATATATTCACTTGAGTTATTAGCTTGTAGTTTTAAGGGATAAAATTTAAAAGAATAGATAAATTATTTACGTTTGTGTGTATACATATATACGTATGATATATAGCTTTTATATATGTGTGTACATATATATTTTGATCTGGTTCAAAACGCTCAAAATATATTTATAACAATATTGATGTTTAAAGTATATATGTATATTTGTTTTGATTTTTGAAGTATGTACATGTAAATTTTTTTAAATATGCATTTCAAATTTACTATTGACTTTTAATTATAATACATATATACATTATAATTTTTAAACATATGTATTTAAATTAAGTAATGACTTTTGTAGTATAATACATATATATTTTATTTCTATATATGGATCTGAATTAAATAATGATATTAAGATATATAAAGAATTTATTTTTATATATGTTCAAACCAAATATTTTTTAAAAGAAATGCATATATAATATAAAGATTCCTATATGAGAAAATTTTAGCTTTTAAAATTTATATATTTTGTCCCCATCAAACTAGTTTTGACTTATTCTTCCATCGATTCCTAGCTACCGGCTCTGCTTTGATCGTCAAATTCGCATTCATCATGATGTGCTTTGAAATTGTGCTTGGATTCATAGCTTATTGTGTGTCTAATTTCTCCAGCCTCGAAAGGTGAGCAATCACTCACAATTAACATCCTTATATTTAGTAAATTTGATTTCACTTGAAACGACAATTGAAATATGCTGTTAAATTTGAACTGCTAGTTATTTAATTATTAGATGTTATATGTCATTATCTGCAGTTGTTCACCTATGATATACGGCACCATATCCTATTGTATATATTATATTTAATTTGTTACTCATGATATATGCCTGTTGTTGATATGTTATATTATTCTCATATTTGTTCTCACTCTACAAGTTCCCCGTTAGTTAGAAATCCCCATGGGTTGAAATGATACATACCCAAATGATATTATAGATCAAGGGAAATTCTTTATGGATTGAAATGGTAAACCCAAACCATTTTCATTGAATTCAAATTTTTGGGATTGTGGGTTGAAATGATATATACCCGTAGATATTTAAATTGTGGATTGAAATGATAAATATCCGTATCACCTGACCATAGGATAGAAAATTATATATAAATACCATTGTTCTATATTTTAAAAATGATTTCCAAAGTTTTGAAAGGGAATATATAGGTTTTAATAAATATTACTTTTTAAATATAATGTATGAATTTTATTTTTATATATGTCTAAATTTTAGATTTTTAAATTATATGTTTTGGAAATTTTAAATATATAAGTTAGTTTTGAAAATATAATTTTTCAATTTTACTTATAATTTTATTTTTTTTAAAATATATAAAATAATATTTAATATAAAAATTTAGTAATAAGACTTAATTTAAATTAAATTTAATTGGTTTATAACATGTTTAAGTATTAATTTAAAATTCAAATTAATATTTTAAAAATAGATTTTTTTAATTTTAATAAAAAGGTTGGAAAGATAAATTAATGTTGACTTTGAATTTAAATTGGTTAATAATCAAATTTAAATAAGAATTGATTTGAAATTATTGATTTTGAGATTTTGAAAGATACGATACTTGATTGATAAAAGGTGATTAAATAAACATTCTCAATTTTAAATGAAATTGAGACTAAATATTTAATGTTGATTTAAATTATAAATTGAGATTTTACTGTTATTAAAATGGCTAAGTGAATATTTTCCATTTAAAAAAAAATTAAAGCAAATTTTGAAATCTAAATGAAACTTATATTGAAGTGTTCGAATATTTAAATTTTGAATCTTATTGGTATTGAAGTGATAGTTCAAACTTGGATTTGAAATCGATATAAAATTGAAATTGTTTATTGAGAATTTAAGTTGATTTGAATCGATTTGCAAAATTTAAGGAAACTAATTAATTATATAAAGTATTTTTAATATATATATGTATGTATGTATGTATGTATAAACTATTTTAAATTTATAACTATTTTAATATATATACTAATTTCAATATCTAAACTGTTTTA
The DNA here is from genome assembly GCA_030765085.1 of Allium cepa. Taxonomy (NCBI): domain Eukaryota; kingdom Viridiplantae; phylum Streptophyta; class Magnoliopsida; order Asparagales; family Amaryllidaceae; genus Allium; species Allium cepa. Next base: position 448,141,563 of record CM060937.1, on the reverse strand, counting down.
GTTGGAACTGTTATGATTCCGAAAGGGTTATGATTTCAAAGGTGTTATGATTTCGAAAGCGTTATAATTTTGAAAGTGCTACGATTCTGGAAATGCATATTTTTAAGGTGAATAATGATACTGAATTGATATAGTTTTTGAAATGAATATGATATTTCGATATGAGTGTAAACTATTTGTGTTATAAAATGACCATGGTGTGAAATAAGCGTTTGGTTGTTAAAGGGGCTGGATCGGATATTGTCATACTCTCTACCAATACCGACACCCACTTTAACAACCATATACGTGATGAAGATTCCAAAATGAAGTAGGATGGTTTGGTGACGATTCTGTTTGAGGTATTTACGTAGCCATATCTCCCATGAGTCAGCTTGATGTGGCAAAAACAGGTGCTATGCCGGGCCCAAGTGAGGTCATTCTTTCTATTGAATACATTCTTCGATGCTATTCTATTACTTTGTGATTTGATTGGGTGCGCCTTTGATTTGGGAGTGTGTCGCGAGGTGGGTGGTAGTAGCTGTTATGCATTACCACCAATCCGGATCCGCAAACGGTACATCTACCTTGGCATTGCCTCGCGTGCCTTGTCACATGCCCTATCGCAACTTCTACGAGTTTGTTTTGTACCATACCTATGGAGTGCCCTCTGATAGCCTCCAGTTTACGGAGGAGTTACGGTACTTTATAGATTGTGGGAATATGTAAAATGTGTCAAGGGGGATGGGTAACACCTTAACGCTACTTTAATTGTTTACTTTACTATAGACATATTATAATAACGTATATTACTACATAGTAGATAGTTCTACGGATCCATAAAGGATGGAAATCCCAAACATCCTTCAAGTTACTTGTATTTCAGTTGACATTTCACTTGAGTTAAATTTGCTGATATAAGAATGTTAATCTTGACTCGAGTGTTTTGTGTTTTGCTTTATGCTCGGGTCATATTGAGTGTCACGGCATTTGAGACTCACCTTGGAGATTAAAGCTTTGTTTGAAGATTTATCTATCCAGCTTTCAGTTATTTTGGTTTATTCCAGTCATTTATGTTCAAACTCGTTGGTTGCTTATGTATTAGAGATTCATTTGTATTTACGGTTCCGTTGTATTTTGTTCAAAATCTAATGTTTCATAGTAGCTTCACGAACTACTATTTTTCTATTCCTCTGCTTATTGTTGTAATACTCTGTGTTTGTGATTCTGTGATTGATTTATTTACTGTATATGCTGAGTTTTTTCGAATATAAATTAGCAGTCTAACATTTTGAGCAATTCAAGTCTGACATGTGCGAATGCGAACTGTTCAAAATACCGGGTCGTTACAGTTGGTATCAGAGTCAGGTTAAGGCAAAACTTAGCATATAGAGTAAATTTAATTATCAAATCACCTTCATTCCACCTTGAGTTCCTTCCTACTTGACTCGGTATACTTTGAATTTTTAGAACTTTCCCCTTCATTCTAAAAATTCATTCTTGTCTTCTAATGTTTGCGTTCTTTTGATACTGGAGCGTCCTATAGCTCCAACCTCAACTGTCAACTTCATCCTTCATGTAGCTAATCACATTGGCGGTCCCACCAACCTAAATATCATTTGTAAAGGGGTGAAACTCCTTTACAACAAGCGTCGATCCACCGGAGATTTCTACATCCTCGGTTTAGATGTTATTATTTCTTGGAAACCCTGAACCGTCTCTAATAGATGATCAGGGTAATTCCCTTGTAACCATGAATCCACTCCGATAATCATAGATTATCCTAATATCGGGTGAAGTCGCGTCTCTTCCCTTCAAGCGGGAAATTTAATTTCTGCATTGATCTTATTCCTGTGATTTCGGTTGACCTGGCTAATGCCGCGACTGTTAAATTTGGTTTATCCATCTTTTTCTATTTCGTTGTTTAGTTATCTTATTTTCCTTTCAAGTCTATCGTCTTAGATAGTATTCTCTTCGATTAGTGTCCCTCTGAATTTGAATCTCTATCCTGGTTTTAAAAATCCATTTTTGAATCAATGTGTGAGGGAGTGCATTTGTAATTAATATAAAATGTTATGTTTGTGTTGTTTGTATTGTTAACTTTGAATTTTGTGTTTTGATTGATTCGTCTAGCTAACGCTATCGATAGGAATTCCATAATACTTGAATAGAGCAAACTGACACCAATATTGTTTTTCAAATTGGTAAATGAAATAATTTTTATATGATTATATTTTATATAAAAGTGTAATTTTCTTGAATTTTATAGTTAAATGAATTGGTTTTTAGAAATGATAATATTAGATTATTATTTATTACATTGTCAACATTTCCTTAACCATTAACTAGTATATTATAAGAAGAGGAAATTTTTGAAACATGGCTTATAAGTCTAATTTACAAATAAAATGGATTTAAACTAAAGGATATAGAATTAAATTTTCGATGCCTCCAAATTTGATTTTCAAAGTTTTGAAAAATATTATTTGAACATATTTTCGAATGGAAATTATTTCTAGAGAATTTTAAAGTAAGTAAGTCTGTACTCTTCTTGTTGTCGTTGGGAAATAATTTTGGTGATGACTGCAACATCATCGACATTCACTTTTGGGTCTCAAAGTGGAGAGATCGCTTAGTAGCTTTGCTACATTTTTGTTTTGGAAAGGAATTTGATTTGAATTTCTTGAAGATGATTTGATTCACAAAATATATATATATTTATTTATTTCAAAATGGTGGGAAGTGAAATTGGAAATTTAATTCTTAAATTATGGGTTAAGTTAGGGTTTTCAGTTATTAAAATAAATCAAAAAATTTGAAGTATTTAAAGTATTTAAAATTTAAATTGGAATTTAAATTAACTTTAAACAGGTGAACTAGGATAAAATTTATTTATATAATATTCAATTGCATTCTAATAAACATGTATAACTTACCCAATTATTTAAAATGTTGAAATGCTAAGATGAGTTTGCAATTGAAGGTTATATAAAAGAAAACTTAGGAGCAGATTGTGCAAATTAATTCCTTTTGCTTAGTCAACTTTTTGTAGTGCTCAATTACATATGAAACATTAATAAAACTTACCTAAAATATTCAAAAGATTAGATATTAGGGTGAATATATAGTTGAAGGTTATACAAGAGAAAACTTAAGTAATAAATGGCTCAAACAAAAATCTTGCTTAATAAAAACGTTGTAAACAAAAGGTAAATTTGTATAGTGTTCAATTCCACTTGGAAATGTTAATATGATTTAAATGGGAAAAAGTTTGGATATAATTGAATGATATACAATAAATGTAAGTAATAAGATGTCCAACAAAGGAAATTTTGCTAAGGAAAATTATAAATAAAAATTTGATTGTTATAATGAATTTTATACACATAATTTTATGTTATAAGTAGTGTGAGTAAAATAAAGTAAATAATAAAAGAAAAATACCGTTTAAACAAATAAGTATAGACTTAAGAATAGTTGAAATTGAAATTTTAGTGGAATCAACTCAAATGAAGATAAATAGATTAAATAAAAAAGTTAAATCAAATAAATTTTGTTTTGAAAGAAATTATTCTGTAACAAATATTATTAAATTGAAATGATTCAAACTGAATGAAAATAGCATGAATTGAAAATCAACAAACTATAAATACAGTGAATTGTTATTGAGTAAAATGGATTGAACCCAATTTTTTGAACGTCGATGAAATTTGTATGGTATTAAATTAATTATTGTATTTTGTATTTCAAATCTGTCTTTTTTTTGGTTGCTTCTATTCCCCTATCTCGTTCCTTTTCGAGGACGTAAAGTTTTGAGTAGGGGAGAGTGTAACGACCCGAAATTTTAACGGTTTTTGCAATGTGATTAACTGAAATTTTGTGAAAAATAAAACAATAAAATTTATTAATGAAAAATTGATATTTGGAATACGTCTATTTTAATATAGAAACTGGTAAATTTTCATTAGAAAATATGTAAGTTAGTTCTGTTGTGTAAATTTCAATTTCAATTTAAAATCAGTTAGTTTGATGAAAATAAAATATTTTTGAAATCTGAGTATTTTTTTACAATAAAAATGTAATCTTTTTTCTGAGTAAGTCGTCACATTTTGTTTTGCCAAATTTGGACTGTTGTAAGCCCGTTTATTTTATTTTTTCGACATTTTTGCAGAAGTTTAGCAGCGAACTATCAACTCTCGATAGGATGGTCGTATCGCTGATATTTGTATACTACTATTCACCTCGTCATGCTGATCTCCGTGGTATATTCATTTGTGCAATTTGTGTCCGGTGCATGGCGAAATCTACGAAACGATTAGCTGTATCGGTACCCAATTCTAACCTTATAATTTCCCTGTGCCCTTTTATCTGTCTACGGTTGAATATAAACAGCCATTAGCGTTATATTTTATAGAATTCCACTCTGGCTATTGCTATTCCCTGTTCCAATTTATTATACTCCAGTTCACTATTGCTTTCTGTCCCTACCATTTCCTTCTGTTCGTTTTGATAAAATAATAGATATATAAAGTAATATTATTTGCAATGACCTTCTCTACCATTTTAAGTCTTCCACTTCCTCATCTTTTCCTCCATGCAAGCCTTCAACCGACCCGCCACCATTTCTTCCCTAAGTCATCAGACTCCTTCCCCGTGTCTGCCTCTCCAAGCCTGCCACCTCTCCATTTTTCGTCCTCCCATTTTTCCAGCAACCACCCCTCCCTTGAACCAACAACCCATAGCCAAATGCCAAGACCAGTCACCGCCCAGTGCTCCAGGCCGAACTCCATAGCTCGTACGCCTCACGTCCACTCCGCTTCCTTCTCCTCCGCCATCACAATCGCCAACCTAAACCCGACCACCCATCGCGTCCATCGCTCTTAACCACTCCTTGCGATAGCCAACCTTCTCCGTCATCTCTACCGTAAAGCCACAACCCTCCAAATCGTCAAAATCTAGCCATTCGTCTATAGCCTCCGCACAAAGATCCTCAACCTCCACACATACGGCAGCCTTCTTCCTATTCTTGCCTTCTTTTCTGTTTATATGTATACTATATATACGTAACGATGCTTTAATTTCTTCTATATATTGGGTTATGCTTACATATATGCTACCGATATATATATATATATATATATATATATATATATATATATATATATATATATCGTATATTTGATTTGGAAGTAGTTATATATATTATGTTATAGTATATATTTGGAAGTACATGTTTGGATGAGTATCTATCTAGATAATTTTTTACAATATATGTATGTATATATATTATACTATAAGCGTCTATATGTTTGTTTATATAAGTTATACACATATGTTAGTTCGTATAAATATAAGTTTACGTAAGTTTATGGGATCGATTGTGGGTATATTTATATATTCAATTGAGTTATTAGCTTGCGGTTTTAAGGGATAAAATTTAAAAGAACAGATAAATTATGTACATTTGTATATATACTTATATATACAGTATGATATATAGCTTTTATATTTATGTGTACATATATATTTTGATCTGGTTCGAAATGCTTAAAATATGTTTATAACAATATTGATGTTTAAAGTATATACGTACATATGTTTTGATTTTTGATTATAATATGTTTAATTATAATACATATATACACTTTAATTTTTAAATATATGTGTTTAAATTAAGTAATGATTTTTGTAGTGTAATACATATAGATTTTATTTCTGTATATTGGTCTGAATTAAATATTGATATTAAAATATATAAAGAATTTATTTTGATATGTGTTCAAAATGAATATTGGTTTTTTTAAATACATATAATATAAAGATTCCTATATGAGAAAATTTTAGCTTTTAAAATTTATATATTTTGTCCCCATCAAACTAGTTTTGATTTATTCTTCCGCCGATTCCTAGCTACCGCTCTGCTTTGATCGTCAAATCATATTCATCATGATGTGTTTTGAAATTGTGCTTGGATTCGTAGCTTCTTGTGTGCCTAATTTCTCCAGCCTCGAAAGGTGAGCAATCACTCATGATTAACATCCTTATATTTAGTAAATTTGATTTTGCTTGAAACGACAATTAAAATATGCTATTAAATTTGAATTGCTAGTTATTTGATTATTAAATGTGATATGCCATTATCTGCAATTGTTCACCTATGATATATGAAAACATATCCTGTTGTATATATTTCATTTAATCTGTTACTGATGATATACGCCTGTTGTTGATATGTTATATTATTTTCATATTTGTTCTCACTTTGCAAGTTCCCTGTTAGTTAGAATCCCTATGGGTTGAAATGATACATACCTAAACGATATTATAGATTAAGGGAAATTCATTTGGGTTGAAATGATAAACCTAAGCAATTTTCTCTGAATTCAAATTTTTTGGATTGCGGGTTGAAATAATATATATCCGTAGATATTTAAATTGCGGATTGAAATGACAAATATCCATACCACTTGACCATAGGAGAGAAAATTATATACAGACACCGTTGGTCAACATTTTAAAAACTATTTCCAATGTTTTGAAAGAAAATATATGGGTTTTAATAAATATTACTTTTCGAATATAATGTATGAATTTTATTTTTATATATGTCTAAATTTTAGATTTAAATTATACGTTTTGGAAATTTTAAATTTATAAGTTAGTTTTGAAAATATAATTTTTAAGATTTTACTTATAATTTATTATTTTAAAAATATATAAAATAAGATTTTATATGAATAAATTTATTAATAAGATTTAATTTAAACTTAATTTAATTGGTTTATAACATGTTTTAATTATTTATTTAAAATTTATGTTAATATTTTAAAAATAGATTTTTGTAACTTTAATAAAAAGGTTGCGAAGATAAATAAATTTAACTTGGAATTTAAATTGGTTAATAATTGAATTTAAATAAGAATTGATTTGAAATTATTGATTTTTTGAGATTTTGAAAGATATGTTTGATAACTTGATTGATAAAAGGTGATTAAATAAACAATCTCAATTTTAAATAAAATTGAGACTGAATATTAAATATTGATTTAAATTATAAATTGAGATTTTACTGTTACTAAAATGATTAAGTGAATATTTTACAATTTGAAAAAAAAATTGTGACGACCCTGTGTGACGATCCGGAATTTTTGAGCATTTAAAATCAGAATATTTAATTGATTTTAAATATTCAATAGAGTAATTTTAACTTGAACGACGAATATCACAATTTATTTGATAATTGAATTATTAAAGTAAATAAGTGAAGTTGGGTAAATTATTGAATCCGGAATTTTAAATTTGTTAAAAATAATTTGAAGGCTTGAAAAATTTGTATTGATAATACTGAAGAGAATAGAACTGTTGAAATCAAATTTAAGAATGATTTGTTTAGTTTTGAAATTTTATCGTTTAAATTGAATTTAAAAATAGCCTTCCGAGGCATAGTCTCGGAATTCGACGAAACCAGCTTCATTGGATCCGTAATGTTTTATTATTATCGGATTTCAATTTTCTCATTGTTTGGAGTTACCGTTGGTCGTACGATTGATTAATGCCTAGAATAATCAAATTGAATTTAAATTAATAATTGAGTCTTCTCTTATACGCCACTCCCCTCTATTTTTTATTTCGTTCCATCCTTATCTTCTTTGGAATTTTTGTTTAAAAAAAAGAGATCAAAGTTCAGAAAAGAAAAAAATGGCGGATGTTTGAAACCCTTTTCCTTCGTAACGAATTATTTTCGTTCTCCTTCCTTTTAAGTCCCCCGTGTTCCTCTTTTCCTATTCAAAGTCACGCTTCCTCTCAAAGATGTAAATCTCGTTCGAAGCTAAAAAATAAATAAGTAAGGTGCGCGAGCATCTGAAGACGTGACCGAGGGGTTCGCGTATAGGTCGGGGCAGTAGCCATGGAGATCCACGTTTGATCGCGACCGAGCAAGGCTAGGGCTTGGTGAAGCGGAGGCTCAATTCGATTCAAAGGTTATGGGAGCATCGTAGTCAGTCAAATCGAGATCTAGATGGGGCTGCGATGGGTTTCGATCTGTAGTCAAAGGATTAGAGCTCGTGAGGGTTGCGACTTCGCGTGCGAACAAGGGAGGTGTAGGCGAGCGTAGGGTTGTGAAGCCACAGTGGCGTGGGCGATGGCTTCGCGTTGAATCTGAGCGACGTGGGTAAAAAGGATCGAGGCCGATGTTGGGGATGCTGCGACTTGGAATTCTATAAAGAATGTAAACAGTATAAAAAGAATTTTATATATATCACAGTTTTTACAGTAGAGAATGTTTACTCTCTAGATTTTAAAATTTGCAGAGTTTAAATATATATATATATATATATATATATATAGTTTTTATAAGATTTTGGAAGAAAAATTTATATAAGGGTTTATAGAGAAATTTGAAATTTTATTTTAAAATTAATAGAAATGAATTTATATAAAATAAGGTTATTGGGTTAAACTTACATAAATTGAAATAAAAAAATATAAAGGAGTTTAGACATTGAATAGCTATATAAAGTTAGTCTAAAATTTTATTTTAGATAAATTAAATTTTAGTTGAATTAGATAAATAAATGGGAATTTATTTCTGAGTTATTTGGAATATTAATAAACTGTAAATGGTCATACAAGGTTGAGAAATCAAGAATGAAGTGGACGTGCAAATTTAAGAAGCAAAGGTGAGTTAATCTCACTCAGTTTAAAATTAAATTTAAATGATTAAATTTAAATAATTGTTTGGATGATTGAATTGATTGATGTGCTATAGTATGGTATATCTTGGAATTGGTACTTATGTTGTGCTAACGTCTGTGGATGCAGAGAAAACAGGTTGGAGGGATCCAACTGGACCCCTCAACATTTATTTAAATTATTTAATATTCTCTGCTGTGAATGTTGATATTCTATGTTGAGTTATATTGGAATATTGAATGTTATGGTTTGATCGGATATATTTGGGTATAATGAATTACCAAAAATATATATAAATTGGATTGTTGGGAAGAAAATAAAGGAAGTAAACTTGTAAACGAAATAATTATAGGAAATTTGAATAAATTAAGAATGAATTGAAAAGAAATAGAAGTAATATGAAAATAATAATAAACAACTTCGAGTATGAAAGGAATTTTGAATAATCCAAAATTAATCAATTGAAAACTTAAGTTATATCAATTAAAGGAATAAAGAATTATTTTAAAATTCAACGTTTAAATTTATTTAAAGGGATTAAGAAGTAATTTGAGAAATCAAAAATTGGTATTCTCGGTTAAAAATATTTTAAATCATAATTAAGAAATAAAATCTGAAATTAATAGATTTTGAAGTAAAAGGGAGTAAATTGGAAATCAATTTGGAAAATTATTCAAAATGTTTGAAATTGAAAATTTAAAGAAGAATGTGAAGAGAAGTATATTTCTCTGAATAGCCAAGTACGATCAAAGTAAATTTTTAAATATAACTTAAAAGCTTTAATGTTGTTTTAAAAAAAGCATGTTTTAGAAAATTTATTATTTTTAATCTTTTAAATTCTAAAGTAAATATTTTTTAAATCTATTATCGTAGTAGTTATTTAAAAGGTGACTTAGTAATTCTGTTTTAAAAAGTGAAAGCCTAGTTTTATATTTTATAAAGTAACCTTATATTTAAATATTCATATAGTATATATCTTAGCCAATTATTGAAGTAGTCTTAACTTAAATGTTCTAACGTAAATTCCAAAGTAAGTATTTTATTTTAATCTATTATCGTAATAATCATTTAAAGAACGATTTGGTATTTTAAAGAAGAAAATCTAATGTATAGTTATAAGGTAACCCTATTTTAGTTATTTCTAGAGCATTGTTTTAAATTAAGTGTTAAAGTAAATTTTTCTAAATTAAATGTTAGATATATTTTACAATAAAGTGTTTTTAAATTATTTTTAAAAACTAGTTTTGTGATTGGCGATTTTAATGGAGATAGAAATAAATTTGGGAATTTTATCTTGAAGAGAAAGATGATTTAAAACTGTTTTCAAAAGGGTTGAAAATAGAAATATATCTTGTGAAGATATTTTGAGGTTAATAAATAATTTGGGAAATTATTTATTGTTTGATGGATGTTTGTGAATATTAATTGATAGTTAAATAACCGACTATCAATATTGGCCAAACACATTGATCGTTTTGAAGAGACCGAGAACGAGATTTATTTCTCGAAAACCACTTCGATCTGGTTTGTATGTTTCGTGGAAACGATTTTTGGATTCGAAGATGGAGCAGTGAAGTGCAAGGGCTAGTCGCTACTAATCCTGAGGATATTTCCAAAATGGATGTAGTAGGAATAATGCCTTCGGTTCCGTTCGAACCCGGAACAGACTTGTATGGATGAATTCTTTCGAAACATCGTCAGGTGGACGATGGGCATTCTAAGGGATATGTTCTAAAAAGGTAACGCTTAGCCTCAAGCCTCATCAAATGGGAATGGCTGAAAATCAGGGGTTATGCAGCAAGGCTTCGTGGGTAGCCCCCACTTGAGGGTGAGGTCATCCCTGCCTAAATGTCCCTTTTATTTCGGCTTAGTGGGCGGTTGCTGATCCCAACCGCGGGGTGATCTTGCTCAAGACTGTCCAGTAAGGGATGGTTCCGGTCTTGTGTTGCAGGGGAGTTATGTTGGCTCCTCGGTACGCTGATCTAGACAAGGTACTGTGACAGGTGGTACCCCAGTGCCTAGCCATTAGTTGGAAATCCATTTTCCCTACGCGCCCGTATGGTTTTGATTGTGCCCAACTATTGCTGAAACGTGAGATGCAAGCATTTCGGCTAGATTCTATTTTACTTTCTATAGACACTATTATAATATCAGAGGATTTTAATAAAAATTGTTTTTGCTATCGTAAGGTAAAAACCCGACATGTTTATTTGTGGTGTGGTCTTACGAGATTCTTTTGTTTTCAAAGCATTTTTGAAACTTTAATAATCAATTGGGTGTGATTTTCTCACGCTGGTATTCCAAACTGACTCGGGTGTTATTTAACTGTAATGCTCGGGTCATACGGAGTATTATAGAATACAGGATATGATGTTGTGGAGCTTAGGAGATAAGATGGATGACGATACGTACTCCCCTTCTTGCTTATATATATATTCCGCTGTGTTGAGTAGTTGTGTATCCATTTGTATGATATTGTTGTTGAGCTGTGATTGATGTACTCTGATGATGTAATATATAAACAGAGATATTTGATTTTGAGTAAAGATTAATTTTTGTCTATTATATTTTATTCCGCAGCGATGGTTAGATTCTGTTGTTGTTTTGCTATTTTCTCCTTCTACCTCTTCTTCTTTAACCCAAATGGTTCGTAGTTCTGTACAACTTGAGTTGATTTAGGTAGAATAGTGTTAACTCAAGGGGTACGGATTTGCGGGCTGTTACAGTTGGTATCAGAGCTTAGGTTGGTGATAACCTTGGCTCTGGTGGGAATTACTCATTTAAATTAGAGTTCGTCGTACTCTAAAATGAGTTTGAGCGTATAAATAGATATGAGCGCGTATTTGTTAGTGAATATAATTTTTTTTAATATTGTGTTGATTGGTTTATTGAGTGGCATATGAACCTTCGTCGGCACAGTCTGAACAACTGTATCGAAGGGGTTTCTAAACACTTGAATAGAACAATTGACACGGTATTGTTTTAAATGTGGGTGAATGAAATAATTTTACCCAAAAATATATTTTGATATAAAGAAAAGTTTTCTGTGAACTAATTTAGCTAATATATGGTTGCTTCGATGTTAGAAATGATAATATTAAATTATTATCATCATTGTGCAAAAATTTAACTAGAAATTGAAAATATAACCAAAGTTTAAGGGAATAAATTCATTATTAAATGAAATTTATGAATATGAATTATAAATGTAATTTATGAAATTGAAATATAATCAAATAAGAATTTATATGAGCATAAGCTGTGCAAATGAATTATAGTTAAATTTGATTTAAGCAGGATTTGGAAATTTAAATCTAGGAGATTTGGAAGTATTTTGAAGATAAATGATAGCATTATTGTTTTGGAGGTACTTCTGAAAGGAAATTTGCTTTAAATGGATTTTGAATGTGATATAGCATTGAAATCACTTGGATTATTGGGAAATAATTCTGATGATGACGGCCGCATCATCAGTATTCATTTTCGAATTTCTAAGTGACGGATTGCTGCCAAAAACTGATTTGTTTAGAAAAGTTAGTTATTTTTGAAAGTCTCAAAAGAAATTTGTAGGGAATAAAACCAGGATTGGTTTGATCTTTGAGAAGTTTGATTTGAGATGTTGGAGATTTCAAAATGATTTGAAACCAAAAGCCGGGTGTTTAAAAAAATCCTGATGGGATAGTTGTAAGCTTATAAATTGAGATTATTTTTAAATCAGGAAGGAAACATAAGCTTTGAATGTTGGAATTTAAATCTGAAGTGAAAAGTTTAAAATGAAATTAACTTGGATTGGGGAATAAAATTTAACTAGATTGAAATAAATTGAATAGGATGAAAATAATATCCAGTTGTATTCGAATTAAGTTAAAATTGAATTGAGTTAAATTGTAACAACCCGCATATTTATCGAGTTTATATTTAAATATTTTATTTAAATATTAAATCGTTAATCGGATTTTGGTCCGAAAAGCTACTTTTTGCAAACGGTCAAATTAGGACTCGGGACCACTTCCATTGAGTTCGACATGCCGTTTACAACTTTTTTAAGTATAAACATCGATAGGTTTGGAGTTAGTGAAATTTCACTAACTTTTCCCGCTTTGGACTTTGGGTTAGTTTAGCCTACTAAGCCCAAGTTCCAACCCTCTTCTCCTCACTCTTCATAAATTTCCTAACTAATCAAGCTTTGGCATTAGTGGTGAAGAAAATGGGAAATTAAAACTCCAAGCTCAAATTCAATTGCAACTCCAACATTCAACTCCAAATTCAAGTAGAAGATATTGGATTCAAGCTTTGGATTGCTTCTCCTTGCTTTCAAGCTTCATCTTCATAAATTTTAGTGCAAAGGTGAGATTTTTATCTCACAATTCTAACCTATAACTATATTGGACTGTTGGGAATGATTCCCCATCACTTTAGCATGTACATTTGCATTTGGTTTGGATTGGATTGGCGAAAAACTCCAATTTTTAGCATTTTTGGTGAAATTCTGCACTTAGGTCGTTCTGCCTATGCTAGGTCGTTCGCTGTTGAAAAGTCACCCAGAGAATAGCTTGTTTCTGGCCTTAAACTCGTTCGTATGCCTTAGGTCGTTCGCCTCGGAATTAGGTCGTTCGACACTAGGTCGTAGGTCGTAGGTCGTAGGTCGTGGAGCTTTAGGTCGTAGGTCGCTCGGCCATGCTTATTTCGTTAAGTCGCTCGGCATTTAGTGGTTAGGTCGTTGAACCCTTAAGTCGTTACACCACTAGGTCGTTAGGTCGTTTGGCCTTTATATTATTAGGTCGCTCGACCTGTTTTAATTTAACCCCCTTAGCTCGCGCTCCTTTAGGTCGCAGGACCCTTAGGTCGCATCACTGTTAGGTCGCATGACCTTATAAACCGATAGGTCGTAAGTCCTTATATCCCGTTAGGTCGCGTGACCTATATACCATTAGGTCGTTAGACCTTATTCTCTAATAGGTCGCTCGCCCCTTTACTTCGATAGGTCGCTCGGCCTTGTCTTCCATTTTTTAGGTCGCGTGTTTCACTAGGTCGTTAGGCCTTTGCCTCGTTAGGTCGTAGGTCGCTCGACCTTATTACCTTGTTAGGTCGCGAGTCCCTTAAGTCGCTCGCCTCTGTTAGGTCGCTCGCCTCTGCTAACCCGCGAAGGCCCCTAGGTCGCAACCATTAGGTCGCTTGGCCATTTCAGTTAGGTCGCATGACCATAGGGTTGCTCCATTTAGGTCGCTCGACCCTATCCCCCTTAGGTCGTTAGGCCTCATTTTGTCTTCACTAGGTTGTACCGTTTTGGACGGGGCGCTGCCCCTTGGACCCCCGCGACCTGACCGGGAAGGTCGAACCCCGTAGCGGTGGCTTTGCCCCCGCACCCCCACCTTGGGGGGTTGCCACCCCCCCTGGACCCCCCCTCCGTAGGGGATCTTATATGAAAAACATTCAACAGAACTTGCTGCGCTGATTTCCTTGGATTTTTATCACATCTCCGAATGTGATCTTTGTGATTGATTGTTTTTACAATCGCTTCTGTGATTGGTCACTTTAAAATATAAAGGTTTCAAAACTAGTAGTAAATATCAAAACTCTTTCAATAAAAGGATTTCAACTCTATTTTTAATAACAAAGCTCTTTTCTTAACCCGTTTTTCAATCTATTAGTATATACAAACCTTTACCTCACTCGTATGAGAAATCTAATTAAACGACTTAGTAAAACAAGTGGTATGAAACGCTTGCGTTTACTTCGTCGGTTAATTCTTGGACTTGTTCGATTGAATCTCTTGTGACAATTTTCTAGTGGAGATCTACAGTTTGTTAGTAAATATTTGAGTTAAGCAAGTGGTTATGGGACAGGAAGCTAAACTTTTATATTTACTAACTTAGTGTAATTGACACTTCTTGATGATCATGACGATCATTTTTGTGTTTTAGACTAGCAACTGTGCGATGTCTCTTTGTCTGCGAGGGAGACTAGACCCCGCTCTTGTGATGTTTCGCCATCGCATTTGTGTGATGTTTCGCCATCACATATGTGGGGTAGCGCCCCACGGTCTTCTGGCCATTCGTGTGTCAAAATTAATGGCTTGCAACCATGAGATAGCTTCTCGCTTTGTGTTACACGTGTAGGTGAGTTTTCATGCTCCCATTTTGTGAGTTTTCATGCTCCTATATTGTAATTTCTGGATTTCTTGTGTAGTCGTATGGAATTTGTGCTTCACCTATTTTCATGACTTTCTTTGTTATGATTTTCCAACTTTTATGTTTTGGTGAATTTGGATCTTTTAGAAGATTCTTTTGATATTGTTTGATCTCTTGATGATCTTCATTTACATGCTTATCATAGTATGTCTTTATGGATACTATATGTTCTTGCCATATCTATTGTTTATATCATGTTATCTGATATTTATAGCTAGACTGATCCGTTTATTATTTTCTTATAAATAATACTCGGGTCAGACCGACATGTTACAGGTGCTTCTGCTTGACTTCTCCCCCAGGGATTTACTACTCTGACTTTTGGCTGACCTTTTAGATTAGCAGTTTTTGTCGTTTACACTTGAGATATAGACTCATAGATGTATTCTTTTGTATAGCACGTGTTGCTATTCTTTTGTATTATTGTGGATCTTTTTGACCACTACTCTGGTGTACACTTTCATGTGTTAGTTATATATTCAAATCTTCTTCCGCCTTTGTGATATGGATGTCTGTGACTGATTTGTGTTATGCTTATTTCTATGTTTGTTTCCGAAGATTATTATAGCCACCGTGTGATAAGAAATCACGTGGATGGTCGCTCCTCAATAGCCTTATTCTCCATGCTAGTTGACAACTCTACACCGTAGTGTTCTTGGCTAGTGTGGGTATAGAGGTGGGGCGTCACATAAATAAATCTGAGTTAAAATAAAATTGGATTGGAATAAAAATTCAATTGAGTTATTGAATGGAATTAAATTCTTACCTGAACAAATGGAAAATAAATTGGATAAGGATTTGATTGAAATAAATAAATTAGAATAACTTGTAAAAGAATTAAATTGCGTGGAATAAAATATGCTTGGGTTATAAATAAGCATAAGGCTTGAGTTAAAAATAAAAAAAGAATATATTCAAGTCTAGAATGAATGGAAATGTGTGGAATAATAAGTTGTGACCTATAAAATTGGAAATTGGAATAGAAAACCCAAACTAAATATTTTTGATGAATTGAAAAATAAAATGAAAATCAAAACTCGAATTATAAAATAAATTGAACTTAAGAAAATTAAATGAAGAGATTTTGAGATTAAAATCAAGTTCTGAATCATAAATTGGGGAAAAACTAATTAGATAATAAATTAGATAATGAAATGTGTAAATGGAACCTAAATGTAGTCAAATAAAAGCGGGATTTGTGAGTTAATAATGAAGTTTGGAAATAAAACTCAACTTATAAATTAAATTCGTCTTGAATCATTAGTGAAGAAAATATAATTGAAAGTGGCCTTGCAATTAATTAAATGAATTGAGAATGAAATTGAATTGTAAGTTAATAAAATTGGATGGTAAATTAAAAGTGAATGGTAGAATCAGAACTTGAGTTATTAATTAAAATTTGACTTGAGGCGTAACCAATTAAATATAATTGGAAATGTATCGAATAAAAATAAAATTGGATTAAAATAGTAATAGTTTGAATTGCAAATAAAATCCAAATAAGTGGAAATAAATTGGAAATGGCCTTGTAATAAATTGAATGAGTGAATCTGGAAAGTTAAATTTTATAATAATCAATCAAATGAAATTGCAGATTTAGAATGAGATTTGATTGTGATAGAATTAAGTTGAATAGAAAAGAAAATCTACATGAAAAATGAAATGAGCTTAAGTATAGAATTTTTTTTTGAATAAATTGAAGTAAATTAACTTAAGCTGAATAGATGAAGGAGAGTTGAATTGAAATCAACTTAAACTAAGTTTAATGATATTAGGTTGGATTTAAATCAAGTGAAAATAAATTTTAATCCAAATAAAATTAGGTGAGTTACCGATAATATTACATGGAATGAAGTTCTTAATTAAATAATTGTAAACCATTTAAAATGTTAAAGAATTGAAATAACTTGGAGACAATATAAACAATTGAATGTTTTCAAGTTTAATAGAATGGTTTTAAATGAATAGATCATGAATAAAATTGAAATGGTTGTTGAATGAAATAGCCTGGATTGTTTTTGAGCTAAATAAAATAGTTTGGAATAAACAAATATGGAGTGAATTGAGTAAAGTGATTAAAGCTTGGTTTGAATTAATTCGGGAATGGTTAGTAATATGCAAGCTTGGAATGTCTTGAGCTAAATAAATGGTCGTGAATGAATTAAAATAAAAAGAAAATTTAATTGGTAATAAAGATGAACCTAAGTTGTTAATGGTTTTAAATGAACTGGTTTGGTTAGTAAAATGAAATGCAAGTGAATGGATTCAAATTTGAAATGTAATGAAAATGAGAATATATGGATTGTGAATAAATTTAAAAATGAAATAGAATTAAGTATAAATTGAGTTAAAATCAATTTAAATTGGTTGTAAAACATAAGTACTTATTTATTCACATGGATCTCGTCAAATTGCATAGAATAAATTGTCAATTGATGTAAATGGAAGTAATTAAAATTCTATGAATTGATAGGAGTAAAATAAATTGATTTTGAGATCAATTGAATTAAATATGAGTTTGTTTTGCTTAAAAATAAATTAATGTAAGCTTGTGAGTTGTTAATCATTCGGATTAAGTGAAACGATATGCGATTGGTTGTAAGCAATTAAAATTAATGTTGGAATATTTAAATTGCTTATAAAAAGTGTTTAATGTGCATTTCTTTTAGAATTCATATGTTTTAACTGTTGCAAATAAGTGAAATATTGTTAAACTTCATATATATGGCACTTACATGTTTAAATTGAGTATGTACAGGTACCTGGAAGTCGTGTGGCTGGATTTGGTTGTGCTAACTGCTAAAATAAATAAGCCGCTTGCTTATAAATGCTAAATAAGGTACGCCTGCGCAATAAAAATAGGAAATATGAACTGTTTTGGGTTTTTCCGACCGTGTGCGTCGATGTATATATATTTATATTTTTTGTCAAATTGCAAAAGCTCCTCCGTACAAAGGGGACTCTGCCAAAAATTTCCGGAAATTTTGGGAGTTAGAAAATTTTGGAAAATTTTGTTAACGACAAACGATTTCAAACTGGAAATTGAAATAAATTAGTGAATGAAACTAATTTAAAATAATAACATGAATTAGTTATAAATAAATAAAATAATAATAATAATAATAAAATTCAAATATTCAGAATTGAGATAAATTGAATTCATATGGAAATGAAAGAATCAAGTTGAATAGAAATAGATATAAACTGAAGTGGTAAGATGGAAATAAATATAAGAAGCATATAAAATGCTTATACCAACTTAAGAAGGGAATGGTGAATTCTTGATTTGGAAATTTATACTACTAATATAATCTAAGTTAATATTTGAATGAATAAATATTGACATTTGTAGGGAAATCGATAAAATGTTTTTGGATATTGTGATTGGATATTATTGTCATGAAGGATATGCAAGTATGAAAAAGAGAAAGGAAAATTGGTTTTGATTTCAGATAATAAATTTGAACTGCCCGACCACAAAGGCATGTGTTTAAATTTCTATGAAATTTGATTGGGTTTTTGGATCTAGCCACTTGGCTTTTGTTTTCTTTTGGAATTTGGAAGGCCGTAGAGGCCTTTTGTAGTTGTATCGAGCTAGCCGCGCAAAGGAGACACTGGCAAAAAAATTCGGAAATTTAGGAAGTTAGAAAAATTTTGAGAAAATTTTGATAATTCAAAATTTGGTTTTAAATTGAAACTTGAATGGTTAAACAAATAGTATAGTTTGAAACTATGGGAGAGTTGAGAAGTTAATAAGAATGATAATGGGTCTTTTATAAAAAGATAGTTGGTTAGAGGTTGGACTGTTTGATTCTGGGAAAAGTAAACGAGTATTGTACCATTCTTCCTAATTAGAAATTTTGGGGACGAAATTCTTTTAAGGGGGGAGGAATGTGATGATCCGGAATTTTTGAGCATTTAAAATCGGAATATTTAATTGATTTTAAATATTCAATAGAGTAATTTTAACTTGAATTACGAATATCACAATTTATTTGATAATTGAATTATTAAATTAAATAAGTGAAGTTGGGTAAATTATTGAATATGGAATTTTAAGCTTGTTAAAAATAATTCGAAGGCTTGAAAAATTTATATTGATAATACTGAAGAGAATAGAAGTGTTGAAATCAAATTTAAGAATGATTTGTTAAGTTTTGAAATTTTATCGTTTAAATTGAATTTAAAAATAGCCTTCCGAGGCACAGTCTCAGAATTCGACGAAACCAGATCCGTAATGTTTTATTATTATCGGATTTCAATTTTCGCATTGTTTGGAGTTACCGTTGGTCGTACGATTGGTTAATGCCTAGAATAATCAAATTGAATTTAAATTAATAATTGAGCCTTCTCTTATACGCCACTCCCCTCTATTTTTTTATTTCGTTCCATCCTTATCTTCTTTGGAAAAATTTTAAAAAAAATAAGATCAAAGTTCAGAAAAGAAAAAAAATGGCGGATGCCTGAAACCCTTTTCCTTCTTAACGAATTATTTTCGTTCTCCATCCTTTTAAGTCCCCCGTGTTCCTCTTTTCCTTTTCAAAGTCACGCTTCCTTTCAAAGATGTAAAACTCGTTCGAAGCTAAATAAATAAATAAATAAATAAATAAGGCGCGTGAGCATCTGAAGACGTGACCGAGGGGTTCGCGTATAGGTCGGGGCAGTAGCCATGGAGATCCACGTTTGATCGCGACCGAGCAAGGCTAGGGCTTGGTGAAGCGGAGGCTCAATTCGATTCAAAGGTTATGGGAGCATCGTAGTCAGTCAAATCGAGATCTAAATGGGGCTGCGATGGGTTTTGATCTGTAGTCAAAGGATTCAAGCTCGTGAGGGTTGCGACT
Source organism: Allium cepa (assembly GCA_030765085.1). Lineage (NCBI taxonomy): Eukaryota > Viridiplantae > Streptophyta > Magnoliopsida > Asparagales > Amaryllidaceae > Allium > Allium cepa. Next base: position 448,121,861 of record CM060937.1, on the reverse strand, counting down.
TCGCATGCGAACAAGGGAGATGGAGGCGAGCGTAGGGTTGTGAAGCAGCGGTGGCGTGGGCGATGGCTTCGCGCTGAATCTGAGCGACATGGGTAAAAGGGATCGAGGCCGATGTTGGGGATGTTGCGACTTGGGTCGAAGGGGATGGCCTGGGTTCGTTCCAGTAAGGTATTGGTTTAAATTTAAAATAAAAATACTTATTATGTATTCATCCGAGTAGGTAAACAGTATAAAAAGAATTTTATATATGGTAGATAGAAAATATATATATATATATATATATATATATATATCACAGTTTTTACAGTAAAGAATGTTTACTCTCTAGATTTTAGAATTTGCAGAGTTTAAATTTATATATATATATATATACAAATATATATTTAGTTTTTATAAGATTTTGGAAGAAAAATTTATATAAGGGTTTATAGAGAAATTTGAAATTTTATTTTAAAATTAGTAGAAATGAATTTATATAAAATAAGGTTATTGGGTTAAACTTATATAAATTGAAATAAAAAAAATAAAAAAATATAAAGGAGTTTAGACATTGAGTAGCTATATAAAGTTAGTCTAAAATTTTATTTTAGTTAAATTAAATTTTAGTTGAATTAGGTAAATAAATGGGAATTTATTTCTGAGTTATTTGGAATATTAATAAACTGTAAATGGTCATACAAGGTTGAGAAATCATGGACTTAAATTAAGAATGAAGTGGACGTGCAAATTTAAGAAGCAAAGGTGAGTTAATCTCACCCGGTTTAAATTTAAATTTAAATGATTAAATTTACATAATTGTTTGGATGATTGAATTGATTGATGTGCTATGGTATGGTATATCTTGGAATTGGTACTTATGTTGTGCTAACGTCTGCGGATGCAGGGAAAACAGGTTGGAGGGATCCAACTGGACCCCTCAACATTTATTTAAATTATTTAATATTCTCTGCTGTGAATATTGATATTCTATGTTGAGTTATATTGGAATATTGAATGTTATGGTTTGATCGGATATATTTGGGTATAATGAATTACCAAAAATATATATAAATTGGATTGTTGGGAAAAAAATAAAGGAAGTAAACTTGTAAGCGAAATAATTATAGGAAATTTGAATAAATTAAGAATGAATTGAAAAGAAATAGAAGTAATATGAAAATAATAATAAACAACTTCGATTATGAAAGGAATTTTGAATAATCCAAAATTAATGAATTGAAAACTTAAGTTACATCAATTAAAGGAATAAAGAATTATTTTTAAATTCAAAGTTTAAATTTATTTAAAGGGATTAAGAAGTAATTTGAGAAATCAAAAATTGGTATTCTCAGCTAAAAATATTTTAAATCATAATTAAGAAATAAAATCTGAAATTAATAGATTTTGAAGTAAAAGGGAGTAAATTGGAAATCAATTTGGACATTGATTCAAAATGTTTGAAATTTAAAATTTAAAGAAGAATGTGAAGAGAAGTATGTTTCTCTGGATAGCCAAGTACGATCAAAGTAAATTTTTAAATATAAGTTAAAAGATTGAATGTTGTTTTAAAAAAAAGCATGTTTTAGAAAATTTATTATTTTTAATCTTTTAAATTCTAAAGTAAATATTTTTCAAATCTATTATCGTAGTAGTTATTTAAAAGGTGACTTAGTAATTCTGTTTTAAAAAGTGAAAACCTAGTTTATATTTTATAAAGTAACCTTATTTTTAAATATTCATATAGTATATATCTTAGCCAATTATGGAAGTAGTCTTAACTTAAATGTTCTAAAGTAAATTCCAAAGTAAGTATTTTATTTTAATCTATTATCATAATAATTATTTAAAGAATGATTTGGTATTTTAAAGAAGAAAATCTAATGTATAGTTATAAGGTAACCTTATTTTAGTTATTTCTAGAGCATTGTTTTAAATTAAGTATTAAAGTAAATTTTTCTAAATTAAATGTGAAATATATTTTACAATAAAGTGTTTTTAAATTATTTTTAAAATCTAGTTTTGTGCTTGGCGATTTCAGTGGAGATAGAAATATATTTGGGAAGTTTATTTTGAAGAGAAAGATGATTCGAAACTGTTTTCAAAAGGGTTGAAAATAGAAATATATCTAGTGAAGATATTTTGAGGTTAATAAATAATTTGGGAAATTATTTATTATTTGATGGATGTTTGTGAATATTAACTGATGGTTAAATAACCGACTATCAATATTGGCCAAATACGTTGATCGTTTCGAAGAGACCGGGATCGAGATTTATTTCTCGAAAACCACTTCGATCCGGTTTGTACGTTTCGTGGAAATGATTTTTGGATTCGAAGATGGAGCAGTGAAGTGCAAGGGCTAGTCGCTACTAATCCTGAGAATATTTCCAAAATGGATGTAGTAGGAATAGTGCCTTCGGTTTCGTTCGAACCCGAAACGGGCTTGTATGGATGAATGCTTTCGAAACATCGTCAGGTGGACGATGGGCATTCTAAGGGATATGTTCTAAAAAGGTAATGCTTAGCCTCAAGCCTCATCAAATGGGAATGGCTGAAAATCAGGGGTTGTGCAGCAAGGCTTCGTGGGTAGCCCCCACTTGAGGGTGAGGTCATCCCTGTCTAGATGTCCCTTTTATTTCGGCTTAGTGGGCGGTTGCTGATCCCAACCGCGGGGTGGTCTTGCTCGGGACTATCCAGTAAGGGATGGTTCCGGTCTTGTGTTGTAGGGGAGTTAGGGTGGCTCCTCGATACGCTGATCTAGACCAGGTACTGTGACAGGTGGTACCCCAATGCCTAGCCATTTGTTGGAAATCCATTTTCCCTACGCGCCCGTACGGTTTTGATTGTGCCCAACTATTGCTGAAACGTGAGATGCAATCATTTCAACTAGATTCTATTTTACTTTCTATAGGCACTATTATAATATCAGAGGATTTTAATAAAAATTGTTTTATCTATCGTAAGGTAAAAACCCGACATGTTTATTTGTGGCGTGGTCTTACGAGATGCTTTTGTTTTCAAAGGATTTTTGAAACTTTAATAATCAATTGGGTGTGATTTTCTCAAGCTGGTATTCCAAACTGACTCGGGTGTTATTTAACTGTAATGCTCGGGTCAGACGGAGTATTATAGAATACAGGATATGATGCTGTGGAGCTCAGGAGACGAGCTGGATGACGATACGCACTCCCATACTTGTTTATATATATATTCCGCTGTATTGAGTTGTTGTGTATCCATTTGTATGATATTGATGTTGAGCTGTGATTGATGTACTCTGATGATGTAATATATAAACAGAGATATATGATTTTCAGTAAAGATCAATTATTGTCTATTATATTTTATTCCGCTGCAATGGTTAGATTCTGTTGTTGTTTTCTATTTTCTCCTTCTACCTCTACTTCTTTAACCCAAATGGTTCGTATTTTTGTACAACTTGAGTGGATTTAGGTAGAATAGTGTTAACTCAAGGGGTTCGGATTTGCGGGCTGTTACACCCTGACTCGACCTTCAAAAATCGACACCCAAATACATCACCCATATTCGAATGCCGCAGATTCAAACGCCGAATCTAGTTCGTCAGAGCTTATAACACATTAAGTACAACAACACAGCGGAAAAAGAAATAAATATCATTGATACACAATAGTTAATACAATATGGTAACAACAATGAGAATATGTATAACGACGGAAGAGATAACTCCAACATGATCTTTAAAAGAGAATGAATCCACATACTACATCTCCTAATCCAAAGCTCCAAAGCTCCTTGGCAAAAAGCTTACAAACCAAAAGCTAGAACCCCCACCATGATGAAGTTAAGCAAGTCCGGTTGAAGTGAAACAAATGCGATTTTGGATCCAAAGACTTCAAAGACTTCCGAACAGAAGGCTGAAGGCTACCGAATCTTGATCTACTAGCTGACTATCTGAAAATCTGACTCTAGGCTGCCCGTGTGGAAAATTTTGGACATCTAGAGTTTAGAAAGGTAACAATAAACTCCAGGTCAGTCATGGGAATGGTGTAAGCAAACAAAAATAGTTTATCTTGAATAAAATCAAAAAGAAATTAAAAGAAATTCGTAATGCTTTATGGAAAATGAAACTGCCATAAGGCCTTCCGCCACACACACAATGAAAGCGCACACTTGGAGGAGGTTTCTCCTTATGACAATCAAAAAAGCTTGATACGCAAAATCCTTTTGATATTATTACTATTAGTGCATAGTGTAGAAAACATTTGCAGGTATAATATTAATCTTAGCCAGCATACGTACCATTATAGTATGCCTACTATATCTACCATGTTAAATGGCAGGTTCTACAAATAAAGTCGTACAAGGCATGTAATGGATAATTGGATTTCCAACAAATGGTCAGGCAAAGGAACTTCCTACACCATATGGATACGCCTATGGAGGGACGCCCCGAGAACCTAACCAAATCTCTGCCAACACAAGGCCGGGTTACCTCTGTAACTAGGTACTGACATGAGTATGCCATCCCCCAGTCGTTACCGGCCTTTATCCAAGGATCCTCAACCACAAAGCAATAACCATAAAGCAACAACCACATAAGTTAAATATTTGGGCTCCATACCATGATATCACTTTTTATCCAGAAGGAAATAGACATACCCTAAGGGTCGTGACCCTCGATAAACTTGTCGCATCCTTCCTGTTTCGACCATTTTCGGGCTGTGATGTCTTGATGAAGTATCGTCTCACAAAGCTATGCTTTTCACAAATGCCATGCTTTGATCAACAATTGGTCAGCAGCACTTAGTATGCCACATTACCAAATTGGGAATGTATCACTAGTAACCATCAACTACATAACCTCTGAGCTTGTACGTCTCAGAGAAGGGTGTTAAGCTAAGAGAATAAATTCTCCGCCACCAAACAGAAATGTATTTGATAGAAAATAGCTTTACATCTCAAAGTGTAATGTCGAACATACATCCATACAAGTCCGTTCTGGGTTCGAACGGAACCGAAGGTACTTTAAAAAGAAGCTCGCGCAATCTGGTATTCACAATCCTGATCGGACTCCCCATCACATATGGAGATCTCTATACCATAGCTACTCAGTGCAGAGTCATTCGACAGGTAATCCTTTCGTTCTCGAAAATACCCGATCTTCACCATCGGTCTTCAAACGCTATCATTTCCTCGTATCATTATTCGGAATGGGTTTTATGACATAAAATCCTCTCCCGGCTAAACCGAATAACGAGTGCTTAATTCAAAAAGTATATGGATATAGTGGGATCTTCGTTAAATCACACTTTTAGCCCAAAACCTTTCTTTTGAATGGTTTAAACAAATTTCCACTTTAATCCTTTAAACAAAAGATTCACCTTTTAAAAATCCACTTCAATTTGAAATAAAGTCTTAACAATCTTTCACAAAGATTCATTCATAGCTTTCAAAACTATTTCATTAACTTGAAATTCTTTCAACAAAACTGGAAATCCTTTCTTTATATGAAAAGCCATTATCATTTCAAAAAAAATACTTTTCGTTTTAGAAAAATAAGATCAAAATATACACAAGTAAGAGCCTTTAAAAGTATAAACCAGAAAGTCAGCGAACTGCCACATCATTGGCAAGTTCTAATTTGAATTAAATTAAACTCCCAAAACAATTTATTTAATATACTTCAAAAATGGTTTAAAATCCATATTATATAACTGGTATAACCTTTCCAAACCATAATTTCAAAAAATAATTATAAGATATGGTATATTCAAACTAAATTTAGATTTCAAACATCCTTTTCAAAAGCTTTTCATAATTAACTCAATTCCATTTCCAAAACCATTTGGATTCAAAATTCAACTTTTTAAATAAAATAATATTTAAATTCAAAATATTTGTGACTTAATCTATTTCCTCCTGCAATCCATATTTGTGTGTGTGTGGTGCAGTCCAGGGGTTTTACACATAACAATACAATATCATCTATCATCATAAATCCAAGCACAACAATAACGATAAGCGGTGTAATCCTATAACACTTATCTTCATTCACAGATTCACAGTCAAATATGTAAATTCGTCACAGATAAATAAATCATAGTTCACAGCACAATTTAAAACATTATCACACATCAGGTATATCAATAATTCCAATACTCAATACAATTCAAACATCCATAAGTAAGATCAACTAATCATTTGATTAATTTAAATCAGATTTATTATGAATTACAAATTCTGCTTAATTAGCATTAATTAATTACAAACCATTTGAATTAGTTATCCTTTAATCATTTATTAATTAACCTTTAATAATAAATAAAATAACTTTTAATTATTAATTAATCAGTCACAGTTAATAAATCAATCAACCTTTAATCTTTAAATGACTAACCTTTAATCATTTAATTATCCTCTGATTAATTATTCTTAATTACATTGGTTAATTAACCCTTAATTAATTACCATTTAATTAACCTTTAATTAATTACCATTTAATTAATATCCTTAATTAATTACAAAAAGTGATTATCCCTAATCACTTATATATTAATTACATTGAGTAATTATTTTTTAATCACTTGATTAATCAACTTTAGTCATTAATTAATTACTTTTAATTAAGTAATTATTTTAAGTAATTAATTACCTTTGATTACTTTTCATTAATTAAACTTTACTTAATTAATCATCCTTTAATGTAATTACATAAAGTAATTATTTTTAATTAAGTAATAATCTTTTATTAATTAAGTCAAGTAATTATACTTAATTGATTTCATTAAGTAATCATCCTTTAATTACTCATAATTAATTAATAACTCTTAACAAATTATTAATCCTTGATTAATACTTAATTATCCTTTAATTAAGTAATTAGCATTAAATTTAAAATTAATGATCCTATGATCTTAAGATAATCTATTTATCTTAATTAATTTCATAATCATGATTTTAAATCTTATTTAAATATCTTTGAAACAAATTAACAAAATCATACAATTTAACTTAAACCCTTTTAAGTTAATTGATAATCAAAATTATGTTTTTTCAAGATGAACCATTTTATCTTTAAAATTTTATTTAAATAACCTTGAAAATAAATTATCATCAACATATAAATTAACTTAATATCTTTAAGTTATTTACAAATCAAAAACCATTTAAGATAAACCATTATCTCTTAAATTAGTTTCTTAATTTAAACTATTAAATTTTATTTTCAAAATAAACTTTAGAAAACAAAACTTAATTAAGTTCATGTTAAATAAACTATACAACTTTCATTGACCTAAAATTCAAAAAGAAATTATTATATAAAAGAAATTTGTTTTAAAATTTTTAAAACTTATTAAATTTCAAAACTGAATTGTTTAAATAATTCAGACCCGAGACAACCCCGGGTTAAATCTGATAACAAAATCGAGTTTCTTTCTCTGCTTCATTGCTTCGAGTCATACACGAATTTATCTCGAGACCAATCCCGAACAACCTCCTTTCTTCCCAAATTTCACAACCACCCAGGCACAAACATGTACACGTGCACATGCACCACTATTCCGACCATCTCCAATCGTCACCGAGTCCCTCAACAAGTCGCCGACGAAACCTATGAGCTTTCCAAACACCTAGATCCGATTATAGTAACGTCAGTCCAAAATCGAGCATACGATAGTCACAAGAACCAAACTCATCGACAAAGAATTGCCTCGATCTGCCTATTCCGATCACTGGAATACTCGTCGTTCCACCAAAGTCGCGCCACAACACCACGCTTCGTTCCCCTTGGTCCAGTCCAATTTGACGTGATGTCGACAACGATATGGTCTGAAAACTGGATTCGACCAAACCAAGCCAGTAAACCCTTAATTGCCACCCACCATCCACTCCGATGATCAATAAATTCCCTAGCTATTTTTTCGATGACCACCATCACATCGGCCACCCTCGGCTTCAATCCTAGGGTCCACTACCACTCCGATCGCCGGAATTGCCAAAAATCCATTTCGCGTTCAACTCACAAATTCTCGTGATTTACTAAACTAAAATTCAAGATTTTTCTTTTAAAAATCATAACTACCAGAAGCAAAACATATTATATAAAGGAATCAAGTAATTAGGATACCCTAATTTCGACATATACTTGGGTTTACTATTTTATCTTCTTCCCAGACAAAATATGCTATCAGTTTCAACTTAAAATTATTTTTAGAACTTCAATCTTGATTTTTCAAACAATTTCTGTTTTTACTTTGAAGACTAAAAAGATTTAAAGGGTTATTTTTTAGATTTTGAACAGGTTAAATTTTTTTAAACCTGGAAACAGAGATGTATGCATGCACAAGCAGACATGCACAGCTAAGTACATACATATTTGTATGCATCCAGACATATTCACACACATTCAAACATTTTCCACAGCTTCATTTTCACAATCATCAAAATATAAAGGTTTTAAAAAAAATGTTTGCTCACCTAATTGTAGAGATCGGAGAAACAAGTTTGGAATTAGTTTTAAAATTGAATCTTGAAATGCTAATTCCTGATATTGATCTGAACCCTGCAGTTGATTTGCTATTTGATGTTGAAATGTTCTGATCTTTGTTTGATCTGGAACTGAACTGATATTGTTTTTGCTTTAGCTTGAATTTGATTGAAATTGTCTTAAGCTTTCAGTTTTAAATTATCTGATCTGGATCTTTAGCTTGCTCTGATGTTTTTGAGATATAAAGGATTGTTTTCTGGTTGATGTTTGAAAACTGAAATTTGATTAGATTGAAGACTATCGGATTTTCTTGCTTTTGAGTATGATCATGGTTTTAGATTGTTTGATTTTTGTTTGAATTTTTGAATTTGTAGAGGATTTATTTCCCAGGTTTTTGAATTTCATTTTCTGGTTTGATTGTTTTAGTTTAAGAAGTTTAAAACTAACAAATGAAATAACCAGGTTCTCTTTGGTTTGCATGTAGATGTATATATATACACTTCGATTTCATTTTATTTATTATTTTTGAAAAATAAGAAACAAAAAGACACTTGTTAGTTTGCATGATAATTTGCTTACAAATGCTTAAAATTCTTTATCATTTTCTTACACTTGTTTAATTGCTTGTATAATCATTTTGCAAATGTCTTAAATATCCATTTTTAAGTTTAAATCCTTATGTTAATTAATTTATAAATGTTGTTTTTTAAAACCTTGCTTATTAATTTATTAATTACTTATATTCTCAAACTATATATATATATATATATATATATATATATATTATGTTAAAGAAAAAGAATACTATCCCTTTATTTCCCTTTATTTGTTCAAATTTTAAGCTTAAGTTAATATATCCCTATATATATAAACCATTTTTATTTCAATATATATATATATATATATATATATATATATTAGTTCCTTTGAAACATAAAGTTAATAAATCCAATTTATTTATAAAATATCTATAATTGAATTTCCAAATTAGATTCTTTATTTACAATCTCTTTATATATATATTTATATCATCTTAAGAAAATGATGTAACTAAATTATATACTAATATATATATAAACTTATATATTAGAATTTAATCCTTAAATACCCTTTTTATTATATTAAAGTTTAAATCATACGTCCCAATCAAAATGCCTATTTAATATAATTAGAAAACAAATTTTTATTAGCTGAAAATAGAATGTTTTCAATTCAATTTATTTTTCAATATATTTATTTTTAGATTTCAATTCAAAATTCAACTTAAAATTCAATTTGTATACATATATATAAACAAATAATAGATATTGCTTATTTTAGGAAAATTCAAATTTCAAATTATAATTTATATTTAATTTGAAAATTTCAAGTTAATCCACAATTTAATCCAAAATTTTATATTAATTACCAAATTAAATTTGACTCGAAACCGGGATCATTATAGATTCCCCCCTTAAAAAAAATTCATCTTCGAAATTTGCTAGATAGGGAGACAATAAAGAACAGATGAACACATGGAGAAATGGTTCACCCGATTAAACTAAACATTTATTCTGCATTTGGCTTACCAAATCAGAATTTCAACAATAAATACGAGATCAAACTTATTCGATACTGTACAAAATATTTGAGTCACCAGGTCTACAGGGGCATGGATTAGTTTGAAGGGATAACTAACCATTCATAGAATATATCTGGACCCAAAGAATAGATGAACAGACACAATTCGATTTAACTTCATATTTTGCTAACCAATTTATTCCAATTAAAATTTCAAATTCATTAAAGTTTAAAACGAAAAGCTAATAGAAAACTGATGACAAGAATATGAAATAGGAATTTTCTACATGATTCGCAGGGCCACCACCGCACCAAAGCTTCTTCTAGTAGTTGCCAGGAAGCATCAAATAATTGAAATCGGATGATGCTCAAAAGAGATTGAGGGAAAAAGTTGTTTCTTGTTGTTGCAAGATATCGACCATTTGTTGTGATACTTCCCTGTCCCCTACCTCGTCCTCTTCTTGCATTCATACTCACTATCAGTGCATATTAAGAGAATTTACTGAGGCATACGGACGGATATCTTAGGGATACTCATTCTAGGGTAATTATAACCCTATCTCTAATTAGTTACCTAATGTGTTATACTCCAGAGCCAAAGTTCTTACTCAACCTTCTGCTCTGATACCAATTGTGATGACCCTGACTCGAGCTTCGAAAATCCACACCCAAATACATCACCCGTATTCGAATGCAGCAGATTCAAACGCCGAATCTGGTTTGTCGGATCTTATAACACATTAAGTACAACCACACAGCGGAAAAAGAAATGAATATCATCGATACACAATAGTTGATAAAATATGGTTACAACACTATCAGAGAATATATATAACAGCGGAAAAGATAACAACGGAAGAGATAACTCCAACATGATCTTTAGAAGAGAATGAATCCACATACTGCATCTCCCAATCCAAAGCTCCTTGGCAAAAAGCTCACAAACCAAAAGCTGGAACCCCCACCATGCTAAAGTTAAGCAAGTCCGGTTGAAGTGAAACAAATGCGATCCCAAATCCAAAGACTTTAAAGATTTCCAACCAGAAGGCTGAAGGCTACCGAATTTATATCTACTAGCTGAGTATCTGAAAATCTGACTCCAGGCTGCCCGTGTGAAAAAATTTAGGCACCCAGAGTTTAGAAAGGGAACAATAAACTCCAAATCGGTCACATGACTAGTGTGAGCAAACAAAAACAATTTATCTTGAATAAAAACAAAAAAAAATTAAAAGAAATTCGCAATGCTTTATGGATAATGAAACTGCCATAAGGCCTCCCGCCACACACATAATGCAAGTGCACACTTGGAGGAGGTTTCTCCTTATGATGGCCAAAAATGCTTGATACGCAAAATCCTTTTGATATTACTATTAATAGTGCATAGTGCAGAAAACATTTGCAAGTATAATATTAGTCTTAGCCAGCATACGTACCATTATAATATGCTTACTATAGCTACCATGTTAAATGGCAGGTTCTACAACTAAAACCTTACAGTGCGTATATTGGATGATTGGATTTCCAACAAATGGTCAGGCAAAGGAACTTCCTACACCACATGGGTACACCTCTGGAGGGATGCCCCGAGAACCTAATCGGATCTCTGCCAACACAAGGTCGGGTTACCTCTGTAACTAGGTAACTGATAATACGAGTATGCCATCCCCTGGTTGTTACCGACCTTTATCGGAAGATCCTCAATCACAAAGCAACAAGCACATAAGTTAAATATTTGGGCTCCATAACATGATATCACTTTTCATATAGAAGTAAATGGACACACCCTAAGGGGCGCGACCCACGATAACCTTGCCGTCGGAATGTGAGGTCCTGATGTAGTTTCATCCCACAAAACTATGCTTTTCACAAAAGCCATGCTTTGATCAACAAATGATCAGCAGCACTTAGTATGCCACATTACCAAATTGGGAATGTATCACTAGTAACCATCAACTACATAACCTCTGAGCTCGTACATCTCAGAGAAGGGTGTTAAGCAAAGAGAATAAATCTTCCGCCACCAAACAGAAATTTATTTGATAGAAGCCCGCTTTACATCTCAAAGTGTAAAGTCAAACATACATCCATACAAGTCCATTCCGAGTTCGAACGAAACTGAAGGCACTTCACAAAGATGCCCTTGCAATCCGAGTATTCACAATCCCGATCGGACTCCCCATTACATGGAGATCTCTATACCTTAGTTACTCGATGCAGCGTCATTCGACATCTAATCCTTTCATTCTCTAAATACCCGCTCTTCACCACCGGTCTTCAAATTCTATCCATTTTGATGTATCATTATTCGAAATGAGTTTTATGACATAAAGTCCTCTCCCGGCTAAACCGAATAGTGAACGCTTAATTAAAAAGCATATGGATATAGTGGGACCTTAGGTAAGTCACACTTTTAGCCCAACACCTTTCTTTTCAATGGTTTAAACAAATTTCAACTTTAATATTTTAAACAAAAGATTCATCTTTTAAAAATCCACTTCAATTTGAAACAAAGTCTCACCAATCTTTCACAAAGATTCATTTATAGCTTTCAAAACTATTTCAATTTGATTCACTAATAACTTGAAATCCTTTCAACAAAACTAAAAATCCTTTCTTTATATGAAAAGCCATTATCATTTGAAAATAAATACTTTTCATTTCAGAAAAATATGATCAAATATACACAAGTTATAGCCTTTAAAAGTATAAACCAAAAAGTCAACGAACTGCCATATCATCGGCAAGTTCTTATTTGAATTATATTCATACTCCAAATACAATTTATTTAATATACTTTTAAAATGGTTTAAAATCAATATTGTATAACTTGTATAACCTTTCAAACCATAATTTCCAAAAATAATAATAAGACATAGTATATTCAAACTAAATTTAGATTTCAAAACTTCCTTTTCAAATGCTTTTCATAATTAACTCAATTCCATTTCCAAAACCATTTGGATTCAAAATTCAACTTTTTACATAAAATAATATTTAAATCAAAATATCTGTGACTTGACAGATTTTCTCGTGTAATCCATATTTGTGTGTGTGTGGTGTAGTCCAAGGGTTTTACACAGAACAATACAATATCATCTATCATCATAAATCCAAGCACAACAATATCGATAAGCGGTATAATCCTATAATGCTTATCTTCATTCACAGATTCACAGTCAAATATGTAAATTTGTCACAGATAAATAAATCACAGTTCACATCACAATTCAAAACAATATCACACATCAGGTATATCAATAATTTCAATATTCAATACAATTCAAACATCCATAAGTAAGATCAATTAATCATCCGATTAATTTAAATCTGATTTGTAATGATCCCAAATTTTGAACTAATTTTAAATTAATCGTTAATGTAAATTTTGGAATTAATTTGAATTTGAGATATATATGTATATGTATATATGGGTAGATTTGAGTTTGAATTTAGAATTTGAATTTGAATATTGAATTTGTATTTGAATTTAAATAGTATGTGTTAACACAAACAAAATATACTACAAAAATAATAAAAATAAATATATATATATATATGTAGATACACAAGATAATAAATATTTAAGATAGAAATACACTCATTTACGTAAAATATAAAGTCAACACATTAGCTATAATCTAACAACATATTAAAATAGAAATTTATTTATAGTATAAAGTAATAGACAAAGCAAAAGAAAATAAAGAAAAATATATACATTCAAGTATGTAGGCTTGCAAAAGAAGACACTAATGTACATATTTAAGTATGAACATTATATATAGATAAGTATGTAGGATTGAACAACAAGAAACAAAAATCTAAATATCTATGTACAAACAAATAGAAAATGATAAGCATAAGCTTATAAAACAAGACAAGTATCATTAAACTACACACAAACAAATCTAAGAACAACTAAATGAGATGAGTATGTAACTAAGAAAGGGAAACATGCATTTATTTCCATCATCTCAGCAGCACAACAAAAATCATTTCAGCCGAAATAGCAAGAATCATTTCAGCCTTCATATATATAAAAATAAAAAATAAAAAATCTTGCTTGGTCAAAAAAAAGAGGCAAGAAAATATCTGACCCAAAGAAAGAAAGCTTACACCAGTTATAACATACCCTCTACAACACTGTCTTCTATATATACATTATTATCTTACGAACTCATCAACCTAGAAAAGCAAGAGAAATAAAAATAAAACACAAACCTGAAGCAGTTCAAAAATCAAATAAATTCAACTCAGAAGTAAAATTTGAAGCTCGGGTGCATCTAAATCAACATAATTGATTCAAGAATAAAGCTTCAGATTTAATTCAACTGAGCAAAAAGCAAAAGAAAATTCATTTCCAGTTTCTTCCAATAGTCTGTCTTTGTTCTTCTCTGCTTTTTCAATGTGTGTAACATCAACCTTTTAAAAATTTAAAGCTTGACTTTGATGCATCTACATCTGAGAATACGTATGTTTTTATATATTTTAGAATGCTCTTTGAATATTTGAATGAATGGATGATTTGTGCGCAGACTGATGATCAAAATTATTTCTCTGTTTTAGCTTTAAAACGCCAGATTTTGATTCAAAAACCATTGCTACCTGATCTACTCAATGTTTGGATTTAGTATTAAAACAAAAATTGTTTGATATAGCATAAACTCAAGATTTAAATTTTATTCAAGTGAAAATAACTTGTAAATACCTCTGGAATCAAAATAACTAAGCAAAGCTTTAAACAAGTTAAAATTCAAAACTTTTAATTTTCGAATTCAGATATGTGAATTGAAATCTCATACTTTAACATGAATTTTAAAGAAAAGATTATGATTTTTAGAGGTGCAGTTTATGAACAGTTCTTAGATGATCAAAATATGCTTTTTATTCAACTACCGGCGATCGATTAGTTATTAAATGCTAAAACATTGCTCGAAGCAAATTCGTCAATCGATTATATCAAGAAAATTATTGGTAAATTTTTCTGTTGCAAGAAATGATGGGACAAGGGAGATTTAGGGTTTAACTCATGGTTTTGACGAGGTTTAGTTTATTGATTCGTTCGTCGTCGTCAATCGATCGAGTGTGATTGACTTTTGGGTGATGGTAGCTGGGTCGTAGACGAGGTCATGGCCTGAGTCGTATGAATTCTGGTGGTCGGGGTAGGGCGAACGACGCGTTTCCAGGTTAGAGAAGTTCCAGCCTCGTGTTTTCTAGGTTTCATTTTTTGTGCTCGATTTTGAATTCGAAAAGATGGGGGAGTTCTGGCGATCGGGGATGGCTACGTCGATGGTCCTCGACTTGCTCGACGATGAGGCGACGTCTGAAGGCGAGCGGCGGTGCCGTGCACGTGCACGGAGCACTGGTGTTTGGTGATCTGGAAATTGTGTAGTTGGGTGGAAGCAGGGATGGTACACGAGTTTGACTCGAGTTTTACTCGAAGTAATGAGTTGGTTGGCTCGAAGATTTGATAGGTTGGACTCGAAGCAGATTTAGGATGGCTCGAGTCATATGTGTATGTTACACGTTTCATACCTGTAGCATTTTTTTCTTCAGAATTTAAAACTGGATTTTAAAATTGAAAAGCAGGATTTAAAACAAGTTTTGAATCCCAGTTTAATCTGATTCAAGTTAGTTTGAATCTTAGTTGAAATAAAATAAAGTTTTTAAAATTTGAATTGTTTAACAATCTTAAATGTTTAAATGATTTGAATTTTTAATGAAGGTTTAAAATGTAAGTGAAGTTTTAAATCAAAGGTTTAAATCTAATTCAAATCTAAATTTGAATCTTAGTTTTTAAATAAAAGAAATTTTTTAAGTTTAAATTGTTTTAAACAACTTTGCGTGATTAGAGCATATTTTAAATATGATTTGAATTTAAGATGAATTTGGTTTTAAAAATTCTTTTAAAATTTCTTTATAAGATAAATACTTCTTTAACGTGTGATTTTAAAGGTTTTAAAATTGGTTTTTAAATCTTAAAGTTAAATTGGTATTCATTTTAAATCTTAAATTTAAAATGAAATTTAAAGTAAAATTAAAAGTCAATTTAGAAGTAAGTTGTTTTTAAATGTATTTGTGAGTGTTAACTAAATCATTAACAAATATGAGTTTTACTTTTAAGTAAATAAAGATTGGATGATTTGTAATTCATTAATTTTGAAGTTAATTAGAAAGAATCATTAATGATTTGTATTAATTAAATTAGTAATTATAGGCTCAAATTTATTAAGTAAGGTTTAACCTAATAAATTAACAAATAATTAAATTGAAATTAAGGATCCAAGATTAGAGTGGATAATTAATGATAAAAAATTAATTAATTTATAATTAATGACGATTCATGTGAATAAATTACTTTAGGGAAGTAACTAAAGAAATTTTAATTGTTAATGAAGGTCATTAACTAAGATTATTTAAATAATTAATTAATGTGATTAATTTTAAAAATTAATTAGATTAATTAATTAATGATAATCATTTATGAAATTGTGTAAGTGTAATTACTTTATGAAAGTAATCAAGAAATTAATTGCTCATTGTAATTAATTGGGTTTAATTTGATTAATTTAAGTTAATCGTCAAATATTGTGTACTGGATTGGTATTTCTGTTGTGATTGTGTTACTGTGTAATGTGAACTGCTTTGTGCTGAATTGTGATTTGTGATTTGTTTCTACGTGTATGCGAAATCCTTTTTGCCCGTAAAACGGCATTTAAATTTCGATGTGACATGGAGTCGGATTTCAGTTGGTTATTCGAAACCCACATCGAATCGTTATGGTGAATCTTTGTGATTGATAAATTTACTTTATCTGTAAATCTGTGAATGAAGATAAGCGTTATGGATTATACTGCTTATCGAGATTGATATGATAGAATCTGTAACGACTGATGATGTTGCATTATTGTGTGAAACCCATGGACTACACTATACACACAAATATGGATTGCACGTGGAAATCGGTTAAGTCACAGATATTTGAATTTTTAAAATAGTTTTGAATTTGAATTTTAAATTCAAATAGTTTTGGGAAATGGACTGGGTTTAAAATAAAAAGCTTTTGAAAAAGGGATTCTAAAAAAATAAAAGTTATTCTCAACTACTTGGTTGAGTTTTGAAATTTGAATAATTTGATTTAAGTTGGAATTCAATATCTAGAATTGAAATCTATATTCGGTATTTATGATTTAAAATGGTATACAAGATGATATGGATTTTAAACCATTTTTTAAAGTGTTGTTTTGGGAATTTGAATTAACCCAAAGATTTTAACTTGATAAATGAAATCGGATTTTCCCAAATAAAACAATTTGTTTTCAAATGATAAAAGCTTTCATATAAGAAATGAATTTCTAATTTGTATTAAAGGATTTTCAAGTTTGAATTGAAATGGTTTTCCAAGTTATGAATGAATCTTTGGAAACGAGTTTTAGTTATAAGCTAAATCTTGATTTAAAGATTTAATGAGTTAATCCAATTGAAATGGAATTGTTTTGGAATCCATGAATGGATCTTTGTGAAACTGGGTGGACTTTGTGAAATAAATCTTTTTGTTTAAAGGATTTGAAATGGTAATTGGTTTAAACCATTTGAAAGAAAGTTTGAATTATTAAGTTGTGACTTAATTAAAATCCTATATCCATATGTTTTTAAATTTACGCTCATTATTCGGTTTAGCCGGGAGAGGACCTTTGTGTCATATATCCCATTCCGAATAATGATACGAAGTTATGGATAGCATTTGAAGACCGGGTATTTGCGAGAACGATAGAATGACCTATCGATTGTCTCTACACCGAGTAGCTATGGTATAGAGATTCCCTAAGTGATGGGAAGTCCGATCGGAACTGTGAATACCCAGATTTGCAAGGGCTTCTTCGGAAGTGCCTTCGGTTCTCTTCGAACCCGGAACAGACTTGTATGGTTGTGTGTCTGACACCTTGAGATATAAAGAAGATTTCTTTCAAATACATATATGTTGGTGGCGGAGAATTTATTCTCTTAGCTTAACATCCTTCTTTGAGACGTATGAGCTCAGAGGGTTATGTAGTTGAAGGTTATCAGTGATATACTCCCAACTTGGTAGTGTGGCATGCCGAGTGCTGCTGTATGTTGATGATCATTTGTGATCAAAGCATGACTTTGTGAAAAAGTGTAGCTTTGTGAACGAGACCTCGTCGAGCCTCACAACCCGGTAATGGTCGAAACAAGAATCGTGGCAGCAAGGTTATTTGGAGGTAGCTCCCTCTAAGGGTATGACCATTTCCTTCTGGATAAAAAGTGATATCATGGTATGGAGCCCAGATATTTACTTATGTTGATTTTTGAAAGTTGGTATCATGGTATCCCAGATACTTTACTATGTGGTTGTTTGATTGAGGGCCCTCGAATAAAGGTCGGTAACGACCGGGGGATGGCATACTCGTGTCAGTTGTTACCTAGTTACAGAGGTAACCCGGCCTTGTGTGGCAGAGATCCAGTTAGGTTCTTGGGGACGTCCCTCCAGAGGCGTTCCATTTTATGTGGGAAGTTCCTTTGCCTAACCATTTGTTGGAAATCCAAACAAAACAATACGAGCCCTGTACGATTTTAGTTGTAGAACCTGCCATTTAAAGTGGTAGCTATAGCTGGCATAATATAATGGTACCTTTGCTGGCTAAGATTAATATTATATTTTCGAAAGGTTTTCTGCACTATGAACTAATAATAATATCAAATGGTTTTCGCATATCAAGCATTTTTGACTGTCATAAGGAGAAATCTCCTCCAAGTTTGCGCTTGCATTGTGTGTGTAGCGGGAGGCCTTATGGTAGTTTCATTTTCCAAAAAGCATTGCGGATTTATTTTAAATTATTTTGTTGTTTGTTTTAAAGATAAACTGTTTTTGTTTGCTCATACCAGTCCTATGACTGACCCAGGGTTTATTGTTCCCTTCTTAAACTCTGGATGCCCACCATTTTCCACACGGGCAGTCTAGAGTTGGGTTTTTCAAATAGTAGATTCGGTAGCTTTCAGCTTTTTCTTTGGTATTCTTTGGAGACTTTGGATATTGAAGTCTTTGATTAGGATGACTGATCTTGCTTAGCTAGGTGAAACATGATGGTGGTTCGAGCTTGTGGTTTGGAGTTGAGGGCTTTGGAGCATTGGATTGGAGCTATCCCTTGGCTATTTGTTTGTCGCTGCTGTTTATGGTCTCTGATATTCTTGTATCATATTGTATCAGTGTCGTATCATAATTGGATATTGTATTCGTTGGAGTTGTATTTGATATTCATTTCTTTTTCTTTCACTGTGTTGTTTACTTAATTGTGTTATAAGCTCCGGCGAACCAGATTCGACGTTTGGATATGTGGCATTTGAATACGAGTGTCGTATTCAGTGTCGATTTTCGAAGGTCGAGTCAGGATCGTTATAATTGGTATCAGAGATGAAGGTTAAAACTTCAACTCAGGAGTATAACACGTTAGGTAACTCATTAGAGATAGGGTGAAGTATTGTAACGACCCTGACTTTTTCAGCCCAATTTAAAATTTTAAAATCCATCGTTTTAATATAAAAATTTTGAAATTTATAAACGATCTCAATTTACGTCCAAACTTTATTTATGAAATACGTCTAGTTAGATATGAGCATAGAAAAATTTTCGTCGGAAAATGTCACAGCAAATTTCGTTCCCGTTTTACTATATATCAGTCCATATAAAGCTGCGCAAAATTTATCTTCTAAATCCAAATATTTTTACACAGTTAGGTAGTAAAAATTATTCTGATCATGATTATGAAATCAGTTTCATAAAAAACTGTCATCGCCTGCTCTGTTTAAATTGTTTTGCAAAACGTGCAATTTTAGTGGCGTAAATGCGAATTTTATAAAACTATCGTATGGCAATAATCTGTGTACCGTCGGAATCGCCTCATCGCACTGATCAAAACGGTATATTCATTCGTGTAAATCGGAATCCGACGTAAAATATTCGTGTTAATTTAACGGTTCCGGATGGACCGGTTAAATAATATTCAGCCCAAAATTGTAGCCCATTTACATTCAAAAATTTGAAAATAAAAAATCTCAGCTGTGCATTTAAGGCGGTAGTTGGAAGCTGGGGTAACTTTGGGAAGGGTTGTGACTCCTCGTTTCTGAAAAAAAATGAATACGTGGATTTCAAAGTTAAAAAGGAAACGCCTCTAGATTCATTCATTCACTGTTTCCATTTTTTTCCATTTGCAAGTTCAGGTAAACATCCAAACTCCTTTCTTCTTCCTCACTTTTTTTTCTTTCTGTACAATAAAAAAAACAAAACCTTTCAAAAAAAAGGGTGCAAATCCTACTCCAAACCATGCGCACACCACATATCCATACGTCACCTACCTGAGGCCGACCTCCTCTCAGCCAAACTCCACAACTCCACACGTCCAAGATCAAAACCCATCGGCTCGGCTCCTCCAATCCTACCCCTTCACCGGCGTTCACAACCAAAGCTACCATCAGACCCATTTTTCCGCCATCACCCTAGACACTCCAAGCCTCGTCAGCCAGCACTAGAAGTCACCAACGATGTAGCCACCGACACACCTTCCTCCGCCCTAAGTCCACCTCCATGCGCGCCACGACCTGGCCTAGCCAGAGTGTATGTGAGCTTACAAGATGTACATGATATATGCATGTGTGTGCTGTGTGTGTATGTGTGTGAATGTTGCGTGAGTGCTGGGTGTTCAGGGATGTTGTGCGTCCTGTTTTTTTTTTAAAAAAAAAAAAATATATGCGTGAGTTGAAAAGGTGGAAGGTTTCTGTATGTTTAGTGATGCATGCGTGTGTTGTATTTTTTGTATGTTGCATGTTGGGTTAGGAAGTGCTTTGTGTGTGCGTGTATTTTTTTTTAAAAAAAAAATGCAACATGCCTATGATGTAAAAAAAAAAAGAGTTGCGTATGTGGCTTGTTTCTATGAGTGGCATGTTTCAGTGTGGCATGCGTGTATCTAAAAAATTAAAGAGAAAAGGTGTGTGGCATGTTTCAGTGTGTGTTCATGAAAAGATTTGCGTGAGTTTATATAAAAAAAATTCAGCTTGTATGTTGCGTGTTGTATATGTGCATGATGTACATATGCATGCTTCAGGAAATGCATGCGTTTATGATGTTGCTGCAAATATTTTAGTCACGGCATGTTTATGAAAAAAAAAATATGAAACTGAGATTGGCTAATACTGTTGGATATTGCAGAGGAGTATTTACACCAATATCTATTTTGGTCGCCAATTAGTAACCGACTTTTCTTTGCTTGTTGTGTGCAGAAGCAACCGACTGAGTTTCTTTCGCAACAGCATCAATCTCTCAGCCTTCGTTCTTTTCTCCGTCATCGGTAAACACATTTATATTAATTTATAAATTTTATACAAACGTCCATTGTATCAATATCGTTTTCTTTTGTCGATATTTGCAGTGTCTGTTGCTCGTGTTGTACCGACTTCTATTTGTGCTTTTTATTGCTTCGCCGTCAACTTTTTATCCACGAAAGGTGAAATAAATTTTCACGACATATATTCTTATGCTAGTTTGGTTGATAACTGATTGCTATGTGATAATTAAATTGAATGTTGATGTCTATTGTTAACTGATAAATATGCAAGTTAAAAGTGATATATGGTATTTAACAATATTAAGTGAACTATTTATGTTGAATGTTGATTAACTTAACCCCCTTATATGTTGAATATGGACTAGATGAATATGACTTTTTAATTGTTAAGATTAATTGACACGTATAATTTGATAAATTTCACTTTGAACCATTGAACATATATCGGATTAATTGTTGTAGTGTAAATTTGAAATTGAATTGAACGACAAGTGAATAACCGAAATATAATCTTTAACCTACATGAAATGATAGTGTAGATTCTAGGAATAATTATATTAATTTACATAAATAACAAACGTAAATTAATACAATTATTTCAGGATTATTTAATAAATTGTTAAATTGTTGTGAATGGATGATATTGCTTGTTTATTTACTTTGACACCATCCCAGCTATCACACTGCAAGTTCCCTTTGTATGTTTTGATTGTGAATTGAAATGGTATCGGGTTGAAATGATAGATACCCAAATAACTTTGACTTAGGATAGAAAATTAAATTAAAATCGATTGGTCAATGTTTTGATTTAAAATAAAATAAAGTTTTATTTGACTAATAACAAGGTTTTGAATAAAAATTGGAATTTAAAGTCGAATGAATTGTAAATGTGAATATTTAAGTTTGAAACAAATATGAACTTCGTAATTGACAAAAGAGTATTGATTAAAATTTGATTATGTAATAATTAAATTAGAATTAATTGGTAATTAAATTTGAAATTATTAATAATTAAGTTTGAAATTAGTAATAATTAAATTGGAATTATTAATAATCAAGTCTTGAAATTTATTAATAATTAAATTTGGAATTATAAATAACGAAATTTGAAATTGTTAATAATTAAGTTTTGAAATTTTTGATAATTAAGTTTTGGAATTGTTAATAATTAAGTTTGAAATGATTAATAATTAAGATTTGGAATTATTGATAATTAAGATTGAATTATTTAATGAATAAATTAAATTGAATTGGATTTTCTTAATAAGAGAAATTGAATTTTGAATAATGAAACTAATTTCTTTAATTGAATTTTGAAATTTGTAACGAAGGTAATAAATGAATGAATTTAATTTCTTTAATAAGAAATAGAATGCGTTTATCGACACAAATGAAAGACTTGTAAGAATTGGATTCGACAAATTTAATTTGAATTAAATTTGTAAGCTTGATATAATAAGCAGAACTTAAGAAAGTAATGTAATGAATTGGAAATTTAATCGAAATTGTTTAATGATGAATTAATTTCATGAATGTCGAATGAAATCGATAATTGGGTTTAAATCGATTTGAACGATAAATGATTTTGGAATGAACTTATACACGAAATTAAATGAATATTGAATTGTTTAAACTGAACTTTGAAATTGAGTTATAGAAGTTTTGAAATGAAATTGTGAATTTATGTAATGTAAATTTTGGAACTTGATTTAGAACGACTAACGAAATGTTGATTTTCGAATTATAACTGAAATTGAAATTGATTCGGTTTTGAAATATATTAAACGACCAATCGGTAAATTAATTACGAAGGTTATTAAAGGAACCGGAATAGGTTAGGGACATACTCACTGTCTAAACCGAAAACCACTTTAATAACTATACGCGGAGTGTGATCCAGAATGAAGTGGTTGGATTGGCGAACGTCGATGATTGAAGAAAGTAAACGATAATGGATAGCCTTGACACTTGTGTCAAATTGGAAATGACTAAAACAGGAGCCACGCCGGGCCAAATGGCGTTAGCTACCTCGAGCGAACACACTTCTTCATAAACTACTCATTTACTTTTGTGATTGATTGGTGCGCACCCTTGAATTTGGAGTGTTGTTTCACGGTGTTGCGATCGTTGCGGCGATGCGTTCTCACCAGTCCGGATCAGGCAAACGGTAGTTTCACTACCTTGGGTACTGCCTCATGTGCCTTGTCATACTTGTATTCCCGTATACGCGACCACTACGAATTTGTTTTGTATTATATCTATGGAGTACTCCCTGATATCCCACTGGTTTACGGTGGAGTTTACAGTGTTGTATAGTCTATAATGCTATATGAAATGTGTTAAGGGAGACAATGGTAACGCCTTAACACTATATTGATATTTTACTTTACTGTTAGACATTATCTATGTATCGTACATTACTATGTATAAATAGTTTAACAGATCCTTAAAGATACTATTCCATTCAACTTTGAGTTATTGTTATTTTGAATTTGGATCATATTAACCGTATAAGAATATATGTCCTGATTCGAGTGTTGTTTGTGCATATGCGCGGATCAGACTGAGGATTGTTGTTGCTGTTTCTACTTGGAGCTGAAGACCGAAGACTATCATTATCTT
Source organism: Allium cepa (assembly GCA_030765085.1). Lineage (NCBI taxonomy): Eukaryota > Viridiplantae > Streptophyta > Magnoliopsida > Asparagales > Amaryllidaceae > Allium > Allium cepa. The sequence continues at coordinate 448,097,873 of CM060937.1, read as the reverse complement.
ATCTTATCAGTATTGCTCTTTCCATTTCAGACTATTGGACAACTATATTGTTCTATTTTATTTTATCTGAGACATTGTTGTATTTATGGGTAGCTTCATGAACTACTCTTATGACTATGTTGTATTTCCGTTGCACTATTCTATGATATTTTATTTCTGTGATTCTGTGATGATTCTCATTTATATATCTATACTCCACTAATGATTCGTATTTTGTACTATTTAAGTTGACATGTGTGGATTATTGTCAAATTAAATGGTCCAAATATATGGGTTGTTGCAGTTGGTATCAGAGCTTTGGTTCCCGATAACCTTAGCCTGTGGAGTTTAAAGCTAATTAGAGATAGGGTAAATATAACCTAGAATGAGGAGAATCATTTCAGAATCCACATCTTTTGATTCGTCTTTCTTATTGAATTCGTTTGAGTAGAATTTCCTTAAGTTCTATAAATTCCTATCTTTGATTCTAAATCACTTTTGGTATTCCAGGATGGCTACCAGAAGAAATGTTAGAGGAGGAAGGGGTGGAAATGCTCCTGGTCCACATGCTCCAGTTCCTGCAGTTCGATTCTCCACTCTTAGCAAGGAGTACACTCAGCTTGGAGGAGTCAAATTTACTGGCTCCGAGAGTATCATCGAAGCACAACAATGGCTAAAGAGTTTGGAGAGGATCTTTACTGGCTTGGAGATCATAGATGCTCAGAAGTGTAAGTTGGTCGCTTGGCAACTTCAGGATGCTGCAAAAGATTGGTGGGAATCCTTCACTTCTCGTACCGATGAGGAAGCCATCACTTGGGCCCAGTTTAGGTAGAAATCTATCTAAATTACATCAAAATAATTTCCTTCTATCTCGTTCAAAATTTTGATTCATCTTATATCACTTGTAAATAGGGACTCCTTTGTGGCTCAATGGATGCCAGCTGCTGGGAAAGCCCAACTCTATATGAGGGAAAGCCAAAGGAAACATCAACCTCCAAAGCTCCAGTTGTTCAGACATCAGCTAGTAAGTCAGGGAAGAGAAAGCCTAACTTTGCACAACAGAAGAAGAATTGGCAGCAGAAAAAAGGGATTGGATACTCCCAGAAGAAACCCATTGACATATCATCTATTACTTGCTTCAACTGCAACCAAAAGGGTCATTATGCTAGTAGCTGCCCATCTCCAAAAAGCGCAGCTGTTCCGCCATAGGCATAGATGACTAGGAGGGATTTGTGTCATATCTGCTTACAACCTGGACACTTCAAGAAAGACTGCCTAACACAGAAGAGAGGTACACCATCTGGAGTCTTTGCTCTTTCCATACATGCCCCGGAAGTTCCTGCCCCGGAAGTTCCGGATAATCAAGGTACTTGCAAAGTACTTTTATGTTGCAAACCATGCCTGTTAGAGTTCTATTTGACACCGGAGCTACACACAACTTCATATCTATTGATTTATGTAATATACTTGGTTTGGAACCTACTCTTGCATCTATTTCCTTATGTGTATCTAACCCTATTGGATGGCCCGCTAACCTCAAAAGGGTTTGCAAATATGTCACTCTTATGCATGGAATTCACCGTTTTACTTGGGATTTCTATGTTCTTGGATTCGAGGCATTTGATATTCTATTAGGCATTGATTGACTATGAAAGTTCGAAGCCGTTATCTCATGTAAAACTCGAACCGTCTATCTTATTGACGACAAGAGTATGCCTTTACTTGTTAAAGGAAAATCACCTCAAGAATATGCTGAGAGTTTTATATTCTCTCTTGACTCCCATCCAAATGCACTTAGCTCCACTCCAGTAGTTCAACTCTTTTCTAATGTATCTGGAGAAGTCAATTCTCTACCACCTCTACGGGAAATCGAATTCCGCATTGACCTTATTCCTGGTGCACGACCAGTAGTTCTTACTCCAAGGAGAATAGCTCCTAAAGAAAAGGCAGAGTTGAATGTTCAAATTGAAGATTTATTTTCTAAAGGCTTGATTCGGCGCAGTCATTCAGAATGGGGTGCTGCAGTTGTATTTGTCACCAAATCTGATGGCTTACTCAGAATCTGTGTGGACTATAGAGAGCTAAATAATCTCACACACAAGAACAGGTATCCGATGTCCCGCATCAACGATCTATTCGACAAGCTTCATGGAGCTAAAGTCTTCTCTCAACTTGATTTAGCTTTCGGTTTTCACCAACTCAGAATTGCTGAGGTTAGTATTCCTAAAACATCATTCCGCACCGAAAATCATTTCTATGAATGGCTAGTTATGTCGTTCGGTCTCACTAATGTCCAGCTTATTTTGTTGACTTGATGAATAGAGTTTTCTGTGATGTTCTTAACAAATTCGTTCTTGTTTTCATCGATGATATTCTCGTCTTCTCTAAAGATGAGAAAGAGCATAGGTCACATTTGGCTTTTGTTCTTGAAAGTCTTCGTAGACATCAACCTAAAGCCAAGTTTTCGAAATGCCACTTTTGGAGAGATGAAGTTCGTTTTCTTGGCCATATTGTTTCGGAGAATGGGATTTCTGTCGATCCAGCTAAGATCGTCGTAATCAATGTAAGTTCTATTCTTATTTATCAATTCTATCTAAATAACTTATCAATGTCTAAATTCGAATCCTTGGAATTTGCAGGATTGGGAGACTCCCAAAACTCCTACAGATATCCGCAGTTTCTTGGGCTTGGCCGGCTATTATCGCAGATTCATAGAAAACTTTGCTCGTATTGTTGCCCCACTTACCGCACTGACCAGAAAGAATGTTAAATTTATTTGGAGTGAAAAGTGCGAAGCAACTTTCAATGAGATGAAGCGAAGGTTGACGTCTGCCCCGGTTCTTACAGTTATTGATGGCAGTGAAGGATTGACCGTCTATACAGATGCCTGTCGTGATGGTCTTGGAGCAGTCTTAATGCAGAAAGGGAAGGTTATTGCCTATGCGGGTCGTCAGTTAAAGACCCATGAAGCAAATTATGCAACTCACGATTTAGAGCTTCTTGCGGTTGTATTTGCTCTTAAGCTATGGAGGCACTATCTATTGGGAACCAAATTCGAGTTATTTACTGACCACAAGTCATTGAGATATATCTTCTCACAAAAGGATTTGAATCAGAGACAAGTCCGATGGCTCGAATTCTTAACTGCATATGATCTTGATATTAATTATACTCCAGGGAAAGTGAATGCCGTAGCCGATGCTTTGAGAAGAAACCAAGCGATGGCATGTTGTAATCTTGTTGAGGGAATGTTATTCCAGCTTTCCGTCTCCCCAGCTCTTATGGATCGTATTATAGCCAAGCAATACGAGGACACTTTGCTTTATCGCATCAAGGAAATAGTCCTTGCAAGAGTTGGAAATGCTGACAATAAATTGGGTGCACATGTTGATAGTAATGGAGTCTTGAGAATTGATAATCACATTTGTGTTCCTAATGTTGATGGTCTTAGACAAGAAGTGCTGAGAGAAAACCACAACTCTTCGCTTTCATTTCATCCCGGTGTTACTAAAATGTACCAGAATATGAAGAAGTTATAATGGTGGAGTGGGATGAAGCACGATATCTCTACATATGTTAGCAGATGTACAACTTGCCAACAAGTTAAAGCTGACCACAGAAAGACAGCAGGTTTGCTTCAGCCACTAGAGATTCCAGGTTGGAAATGGGGCAAATTTCTATGGACTTTTTGCCAAGGACTAGAAAGGGGAATGAAATTATAAGGGTGATTGTCGATAGACTGACGAAATCCGCCCACCTTATTCCAGTCAAGTCCACTCGTACAGCTTCGAGTTTGGCCGAGGTATACATGAGAGAAGTTGTTAAACTTCATGGTGTACCATCTAGTATCGTATGCGATAGAGATCCTATTTTCACCAGTAAATTTTGGAAAGCATTTCGGAATACTTTGGGCACCAAACTGAATCTAAGCATAGCATATCATCCTCAGGCAAATGGCCAAACTGAGAGGGTGAATCAGATTTTGGAAGACCTTCTCCGAGCGTGTATTATTGACTTTGGTGGATCCTGGGAAGACCATCTTCACTTGGTAGAATTCACTTATAATAATAGTTACCAGGTAAAGAATTGAATTTCAAATTTGAATAAGTATATTTGAATTTGAATTAATCATCTGTAATAAACCAGGCAAGCATTGGTATGGCACCGTTCGAAGCCTTATATGGACGGCCGTGCAAATCGTCAGCCTGTTGGATCGAGCCGGTTGATCGATTGGTACTTGGTCCAGAAATAATTATGGAAGCTTTCAAAAAAGTCGAAGAAATCAGAAAGAAGATAAAGACGGCACGTGATAGACAGAAGAGCTATGCTGACAAAAGGAGAAGGGATCTCGAATTCAGCGTAGGAGACAAAGTATTTCTGAAAGTGTCGCCCTTGAAGAATATTGTTCGATTTGGAAGGAAAGGGAAGCTAGCTCCGAGAGTTGTTGGTCCGTTTGAGATTACGGAAAGAGTAGGAACATTGGAATATAGAGTTGCATTACCAGAGAAGTTTGCCGGTGTACACAACGTGTTCCACGTCTCACATCTTCGCAAAGTTGTACATGATCCATCTATGACCATCCCTATTGCTCAGTTGGATGAGATAGTTATCGAGCCTGACTTGACTATTGAGCGTAAGCCGCTTTGTATAGTCGATCGTGAGAAAAAGCAACTCAGAAGGAAGTCGGTAAATCTCGTCAAAGTCCAATGGAGTGCAGATGAGCGAGATTGCACATGGGACACTGAGGATAGTATTCGGGATTCAAACCCCGAATTACTAATTTCAGGTATAATTCAAATTTCTCAAAAATCTATCTTGACTTCTCTGCTTATTTCATTCTTACTTCACTCGTATCGTTCCTTTTCAAGGACGAAAAGTTTTGAGTGGGGGAGATTGTAACGACCCTGATTTTTTCAGCCCAATTTAAAATTTTAAAATCCATCGTTTTAATATAAAAATTTTGAAATTTATAAACGATCTCAATTTACGTCCAAACTTTGTTTATGAGATACGTCTAGTTAGATATGAGCATAGAAAAAATTTTGTCGGAAAGTATCACAGTAAATTTCATTCGCGTTTTACTGTATATCAGTCCATATAAAGCTGCGTAAAATTTATCTTTCAAATCCAAATATTTTTACACAGTTAGGTTGTAAAAATTATTCTGATCATGATTAAGAAATTTGTTTCGTCAAAAACTGTCATCGCCTGCTCCGTTTAAATTGTTTTGTAAAACATGCAATTTTAGCGGCGTAAATGCGAATTTTATAAAACCATCGTATCGCAATAATCTGTGTACTGTTGGAATCGACTCGTCGCACTGATCAAAACGGTGTATTCATTCGTGTAAATCGGAGTCCGACGTAAAATATTCGTGTTAATTTAACGGTTCCGGACGGACCGGTTAAATAATATTAAGCCCAAAATTGTAGCCCATTTACATTCAAAAATTTGAAAATAAAAAATCTCAGCTGTGCATTTAAGACGGTAGTTGGAAGCTGGGGTAACTTTGGGAAGGGTTGTGACTCCTCGTTTCTGGAAAAAAATGAATTCGTGGATTTCAAAGTTAAAAAGGAAATGCCTCTAGATTCATTCATTCATTGTTTCCATTTTTTTTCATTTGCAAGTTCAGGTAAACATCCAAACTCTTTTCCTCTTCCTCACTTTTTTTTCTTCTTTCTGTACAATAAAAAAACAAAATCTTTCAAAAAAAATGGTGCAAATCCTACTCCAAACCATGCGCACACCACATATTCATACGTCACTTACCTGAGGCCGACCTCCTCTTAGCCAAACTCCACAACGCCACACGTCCAAGATCAAAACCCATCGGCTCGGCTCCTCCAATCCTACCCCTTCACCGGCATTCACAACCAAAGCTACCATCAGACCCATTTTTCTGCCATCACCCTAGACACTCCAAGCCTCGTCGGCCAGCACCAGAGGTCGCCAACGATGCAGCCACCGACACACCTTCCTCCGCCCTAAGTCCACCTCCATGCGCGCCACGACCTGGCCTAGCCGGAGTGTATGTATGCTTACAAGATGTACAAGATATATGCACGTGTGTGCTGTGCGTGTATGTGTGTGACGTGTGTGTATGGTGCTAGTGCTAGGTGTTCAGGGATGTTGTGCGTCCTGTTTTTTTTTTAAAAAAAAAAATATATGCGTGAGTTGAAAATGTGGAAGGTTTATGTATGTTTAGTGATGCATGCGTGTGTTGTGTTTTTTGTATGTTGCATGTTGGGTTAGTAAGTGCTTTGTGTGTGCGTGTATTTTTTTTAAAAAAAAATGCAACATGCGTATGATGTAAAAAAAAAAAAAAAAAAAAAGGAGTTGCGTGTGTGGCATGTTTCAGTGTGGCATGCGTGTATCTAAAAAAAAGAAGAGAAAATGTGTGTGGCATGTTTCAGTGTGTGTTCATGAAAAGAGTTGCGTGAGTTTATAAAAAAAAGAATTCAGCTTGTATGCATGCATGTATGTTGCGTGTTGTATATGTGCATGATGTACATATGCATGCTTCAGGAAATGCATGCGTTTATGATGTTGCTGCAAAAATTTTAGTCACGGCATGTTTATGAAAAAAAATATGAAACTAAGATTGGCTAATACCGTTGGATATTGCAGAGGAGTATTTACTCCAATATCTATTTTGGTCGCCAATTAGTAACCGACTTTTCTTTGCTTGTTGTGTGCAGAAGCAACCGACTGAGTTTCTTTCGCAACAACATCAATCTCTCAGCCTTCATTCTTTTCTCCATCATCGGTAAACGCATTTATATCAATTTATAAATTTTATACAAACGTTCATTGTACTAATATCGTTTGCTTTTGTCGATATTTGCAGTGTCCGTTGCTCGTGTTGTACCGACTTCTATTCATGCTTTTTATTGCTTCGCCGTCAACTTCTTATCCACGAAAGGTGAAATAAATTTTCACGACATATATTCTTATGCTAGTTTGGTTGATAACTGATTGCTATGTGATAATTAAATTGAATGTTGATTTCTATTGTTAAGTGATAAAATATGCAAGTTAAAAGTGATATAGGGTATTTAACAATATTAAGTGAACTATTTATGTTGAATGTTGATTAACTTAACCCCCTTATATGTTGAATATGGACTAGATGAATATGACTTTTTAATTGTTAAGATTAAGTGACACGTATAATATGATAAATTTCACTTTGAACCATTGAACGTATATCGGATTGATTGTTGTAGTGTAAATTTGAAATTGAATTGAACGACAAGTGAATAACCGAAATATAATCTTTAATCTACATGAAATGATAGTGTAGATTATAGATTAATTATATTAATTTACATAAATAATAAATGTAAATTAATACAATTATTTTGGGATTATTTAATAAACTGTTAAATTGTTGTGAATGGATGTTATTGGTTGTTTATTTACTTTGACACCATCACAGCTATCACACTGCAAGTTCCCTTTGTATGTTTTGATTGTGAATTGAAATGGTATCGGGTTGAAATGATAGATACCCAAATAACTTTGACTTAGGATAGAAAATTAAATTAAAATTGATTGGTCAATGTTTTGATTTAAAATAAAATAAAGTTTTATTTGACTAATAACAAGGTTTTGAATAAAAATTGGAATTTAAAGTCGAATGAATTGTATATGTGAATATTTAGGTTTGAAACAAATATGAACATCGTAATTGACAAAAGAGTACTGATTAAAATTCGATTATGTAATAATTAAATTAGAATTAATTGATAATTAAATTTGAAATTATTAATAATTAAGTTTGAAATTAGTAATAATTAAATTGGAATTATTAATAATCAAGTCTTGAAATTTATTAATAATTAAATTTGAAATTATAAATAACGAAGTTTGAAATTGTTAATAATTAAGTTTTGAAATTTTTGATAATTATGTTTTGGAATTGTTAATAATTAAGTTTGAAATGATTAATAATTAAGATTTGGAATTATTGATAATTTGAGTAGATTGAATTATTTAATGAATAAATTAAATTGAATTGGATTTTCTTAATAAGAGAAATTGAATTTTGAATAAGTGAAACTAATTTCTTTAATTGAATTTTGAAATTTGTAACGAAGGTAATAAATGAATGAATTTAATTTCTTTAATAAGAAATAAAATGCGTTTACCGAAACAAATGAAAGACTTGTAAGAATTGGATTCGACAAATTTAATTTGAATTAAATTTGTAAGCTTGATATAATAAGCAGAACTTAAAAAAGTAGTGTAATGAATTGGAAATTTAACTGAAATTGTTTAATGATGAATTAATTTCATGAATATCGAATGAAATCGATAATTGGTTTTAAATCTATTTGAACGATAAATGATTTTGGAATGAACTTATACACGAAATTAAATGAATATTGAATTGTTTAAACTGAACTTTGAAATTGAATTATAGAAGTTTTGAAATGAAATTGTGAATTTATGTAATGTAAATTTTGGAACTTGATTTAGAATGACTAACGAAATGTTGATTTACGAATTATAATTGAAATTGAAATTGATTCAGTTTTGAAATATATTAAACGACCAATCGGTAAATTAATTACGAAGGTTATTAAAGGAACCGGAATCGGTTAGGGACATACTCACTGTCTAAACTGAAAACCACTTTAATAACTATACGCGGAGTGTAATCCAGAATGAAGTGGTTGGATTGGCGAACGTTGATGATTGAAGAAAGTGAACGATAATGGATAGCCTTGACACTTGTGTCAAATTGGAAATGACTAAAACAGGAGTCGTGCCGGGCCAAATGGGGATAGCTACCTCGAGCGAACACACTTCTTCGTAAACTACTCATTTACTTTTGTGATTGATTGGTGCGCACCCTTGAATTTGGAGTGTTGTTTCGCGGTGTTGCGATCGTTGCGGCGATGCGTTCTCACCAGTCCGGATCAGGCAAATGGTAGTTTCACTTCCTTGGGAATTGCCTCATGTGCCTTGTCATGCTAGTATTCCCGTACACGCGACCACTACGAATTTGTTTTGTATTATACCTATGGAGTACTCCCTAATATCCCACTAGTTTACGGTGGAGTTTACAGTGCCGTATAGTCTATAATGCTATATGAAATGTGTTAAGGGGAACAATGGTAACGCCTTAACACTAGTTTGATATTTTACTTTGCTGTTAGACATTATATATGTATCGTACATTACTATGTATAAATAGTTTAACAGATCCTTAAAGATGCTATTCCATTCATCTTTGAGTTATTGTTATTTTGAATTTGGATCATATTAACTGTATAAGAATATATGTCCTGATTCGAGTGTTGTTTGTGCATATGCTCGGATCAGACTGAGGATTGCTGTTGCTGTTTCTACTTGGAGCTGAACACCGAAGACTATCATTATCTTATCTTATCAGTATTGCTCTTTCTATTTCAGACTATTCGACATCTATGTTGTTTTATTTTATTTTATCTGAGACATAGTTATATTTATGGGTAGCTTCATGAACTACTCTTATGACTATGTTGTATTTCTGCTGCACTATTCTGTGATATTTTATTTCTGTGATTCTGTGATGATTCTAATTTACATATCTATATTCCATTAATGAGTCGTGTTTTGTACTATTTAAGTTGACATGTGTGGATTATTGTCAAATTAAATGGTCCAAATATACGGGTTGTTACAAGTATACCCTAGAATGAGTATATCCCTAAGATATCCGTTTGAACGCCTCAGTAAATTCTCTTAATATCCACCGATGGTAGGTAAGAGTGCAAGAAGAGGATGAGATAGGGGACAGGGGAATACCACTGTGAATGGTCGATACCCTGCAACAACAAGGAAACAATCTTTTCTCTGTCAATCTCTTTTGTTCAGCATCTCTTTTCAATTCTTCAATGGTTCCTGGTAGATCCAGGTAGAAGATTTGATACATTTGCATGAGACATAAACTCCAAATAGGTCAGAAATGTTTATTTGGATGAATTGGATTCTTTGGTTGCTATGGTTAATATGCATACTTTAGTTTCTAAACTAAAAGTTCTGAAATTGTATCCATATATCTGTCTATTTTTGGGTCCGGATATGTTCTACGAATGGTTAGTTATCCCTTCGAACTAACCAGTGCCCCTGCATATTCGTAGATCTGAGGACCCGGGTATCTTGTGGAAAAAAATTGTATGAGTTTGTTCTCATATTGGTGATATTCTGATTTGGTAAGCCAAATGCAGAATAAATATTTAGTTTGTTCTGAAAAGATATTTCTCTATCATTCGTCTATCTTTGTTATCTCCCTGACAAATTTCGAGGACGAAATTTCTTAAGGGGGAATCTGTAACGATCCCAAATTTTGAATTAATTTTAAATTAATCATCAATGTAAATTTTGGAAATTTTTTTGGAATTAATTTGAATTTGAGATATATATGTATATGTATATATAGGTAGATTTGAATTTGACTTTAGAATTTGATTTTGAATATTGAATTTATATTTGAATTTAAATAGTATATGTTAACACAAACAAAATATACTACAAAAATAATAAAAATAAATATATATATATATATGTAGATATAAAAGATAATAAATATTTAATTTAGAAATACACTCATGTATGTAAAATATAAAGTCAACACATTAGCTATAATCTAACAACATATTAAAATAGAAATTTATTTATAGTATAAAGTAATAAGACAAAGCAAAAGAAAAGAAAGAAAAATATATACATTCAAGTAAATAGGCTTGCAAAAGAAGACACTAATGTACATATTTAAGTATGAACAATATATAGATAAGTATGTAGGCTTGAACAACAAGAAACAAAAATCCAAATATCTATGTACAAACAAATAGAAAATGATAGGCATAAGCTTATAAAACAAGACAAGTATCATTAATCTACACACAGACAAATCTAAGAACAGCTAAATGAGATGAGTATGTAACTAAGAAAGGGAAACAAGCATTTATTTCCATCATCTCGGCAGCACAACAAAAATCATTTCAGCCGAAATAGCAAGAATCATTTCAGCCTTCATATATATAAAAATAAAAAATAAAATATCTTACTTAGTCAAAAACAAAAAAAAGAGGCAAGAAAATATCTGACCCAAAGAAAGAAATCTTACACCAGTTATAACCTACCCTCTACATAACTGTCTTCTATATATACATTATTATCTTACAAACTCATCGACCTGGAAAAGCAAGAAAAATAAAAATAAAACACAAACCTGAAGCAGTTCAAAAATCAAATAAATTCAACTCAGAAGTAAAATTCGAAGCTCGGTTGCATCTCAGTCAACATAATTGATTCAAGAATAAAGCTTCAAATTCAATTCAACTAAGCAAAGAGCAAAAGGAAAATCATTTTCAATTTCTTTCAATAGCCTGTCTTTGTTCTTCTCTGCTTTTTCAATGTGAGTAACATCAACCTTTTAAAAATTTAAAGCTTGACTTTGTTGCATCTACATCTGAGAATAAGTATGTTTTTATATATTTTTGAATGCTCTATGAATATTTGAATGAATGGATGATTTGTGTGCAGACAAATGATCAAAATTATTTCTCTATTTTAGATTTAAAACACCAGATTTTGATTCAAAAACCATTGTTACCTGATCTACTCAATTTTTGGATTTAGTATTAAAACAAAAATTGTTTGATATAGTATAAACTCAAGATTTAAATTTTATTCAAGTGAAAATAACTTGTGAATACCTCTGGAAATCAAAATAACTGAGTAAAGCTTTAAACAAGTTAAAATTCAAAACTTTTAATTTTTGAATTCAGATATGTGAATTGAATTCTCACACTTTAACATGAATTTTAAAGCAAAGATCATGATTTTTGGAGGTGTAGTTTATGAACATTTCTTAGATGATCAAAATATGCTTTTTAATCAACTGTCGACGATCGATCAATTATTAAATGCTGAAACATTGCTCGAAGCAAGTTCGTCAATCGATTATATCGAGAAAATTGTTGGTAAATTTTTCTGTTGCAAGAAATGATGGGACGAGGGAGATTTAGGGTTTAACTCATGGTTTTGACAAAGTTTAGTTTATTGATTCGTTCATCGTTGTCAATCGATCGAGTGTGATGGACTTTTGGGTGAGGGTAGTTGGGTCGTAGACGAGGTCATGGTCGGAGTCGTATGAATTCTGGTGGTCGGGGTGTGGCGAACGACGCGTTTCCTGGTTGGAGAAGTTCCAGCCTCGTGTTTTCCAGGTTTCATTTTTTGTGCTCGATTTTGAATTCGAGAAGATGGGGGAGTTCTGGCTATCGGGGATGGTTTCGTGGATGGTCGTTGACTTGCTCGACGACGAGGCGACATCTCGAGGCGAGCGGCGGTGCCGTGCACGTGCACGGATTACTGGTGTTTGGTGATCTAGAAATTGTGTAGTTGGGGTGGAAGCAGGGATGGTACGTGAGTTTGACTCGAGTTTTACTCGAAGTAATGGGTTGGTTGGCTCGAAGATTTGATAGGTTGGACTCGAAGCAGATTTAGGAAGGCTCGAGTCATATGTGTATGTTACAGGTTTCATACCTGTAGCATTTTTTTGTCAAAATTTAAAATTGGATTTTAAAATTGTAACGCATGATTTAAAACAGGTTTTGAATCCCAGTTTAATCTGATTCAAGTTAGTTTGAATCTTAGTCGAAATAAAATAAAGTTTTTAAAATTTGAATTGTTTAACAATCTTAATGTTTAAATGATTTGAATTTTTAATGAAGGTTTAAAATGTAAGTGAAGTTTTAAATCAAAGGTTTAAATCTGATTCAAATCTAAATTTGAATCTTAGTTTTGAAATAAAAGAAAGTTTTTAAGTTTAAATTGTTTTAAAAAACTTTGCATGATTAAAGCATATTTTAAATATGATTTGAATTTAAGATGAATTTGGTTTTAAAAATTCTTTTAAAATTTCTTTATAAGATAAATACTTCTTTAACATGTGATTTTAAAGGTTTTTAAATTGGTTTTTAAATCTTAAAGTTAAATTGGTATTCATTTTAAATCTTAAATTTAAAATGAAGTTTAAAGTAAAATTAAAAGTAAATTTAGAAGTAAGTTGTTTTTAAATGTATTTGTGAGTGTTAATTAAATCATTAATAAATATGAGTTTTACTTTTAAGTAAATAATGATGGGATGATTTGTAATTCATTAATTTTGAAGTTAATTAGAATGAATCATTAATGATTTTTATTAATTAAATTAGTAATTATAAGCTTAAATTTATTAAGTAAGGTTTAAGGTAATAAATTAAGAAATAATTAAATTGAAATTAAGAATCCTAGATTAGAGTGGATAATTAATGATAAAAATTAATTAATTTATAATTAATGATGATTCATGTGAATAAAGTAATTTAGGGAAGTAATTATAGAAATTTTAATTGTTAATGAAGGTCATTTACTAAGATTATTTAAATAATTAATTAATGTGATTAATATTAACAATTAATTAGATTAATTAATTAATGATAATCATTTATGAAACTGTGTAAGTGTAATTACTTTATGAAAGTAATTAAGAAATTAATTGCTTATTGTAATTAATTGGGTTTAATTTGATTAATTTAAGTTAATCGTCAAATATTGTGTACTGGATTGGTATTTCTGTTGTGATTGTGTTACTGTGTAATGTGAACTGCTTTGTGCTGAATTGGGATTTGTGATTTGTTTCTATGTGTATGGGAAAACCCTTTTTGCCCGTAAAACGGCATTTAAATTTCGATTCGATAGGGAGTCGGATACCAGTTGGTTATTCGAAACCCATATCGAATCGTAATGGTGAATCTTTGTGATTGATAAATTTACTTTATCTATAAATCTGTGAATGAAGATATTTGTTATGGATTATACCGCTTATCAAGATTGATAAGATTGAATCTGTGATGATTGATGATGTTGCACTATTCTGTAAAACCGCTGGACTACACTATGCACACATAAATATGGATTGCACGTGGAAATCGATTAAGTCACAGATATTTGAATTTTTAAAATAATTTTGAATTTGAATTTTAAATTCAAATAGTTTTGGGAATGGATTGGGTGTAAAATAAAAAGCTTTTGAAAAAGGGATTCTAAAAAAATAAAAGTTATTCTCAACTACTTGATTGAGTTTTGAAATTTGAATAATTTGATTTAAATTGGAATTTAATATCTGGAATTGAAATCTATATTCGATATTTATGATTTAAAATGGTATACAAGTTTATAAGGATTTAAAACCATTTTTTTAATTGTTGTTTTGGGAATTTGAATTAACTTAAAGATTTTAACTGGTATAAATGAAATTGGATTTTTTCGAAATAAAACTGTTTGTTTTCAAATGATAAAAGCTTTCATATAAGAAATGAATTTCCAATTTGTATTAAAGGAATTTCAAGTTTGAATTGAAATGGTTTTCCAAGTTATGAATGAATCTTTGGAAACGAGTTTTGAAAGCTATAAGCTAAATCTTGATTTAAAGATTTAATGAGTTAATCCAATTGAAATGGAAATTGTTTTGAAACCATGAATGGATCTTTGTGAAACTAGGTGAACTTTGTGAAATAAATCTTTTTGTTTGAAGGATTTGAAGTGGTAATTGGTTTAAACCATTTGAAAGAAAGTTTGAATTATTAAGTTGTGACTTAATTGAAATCCCATATCCGTATGTGTTTAAATTTACGCTCATTATTCGGTTTAGCCGGGAGAGGACCTTTGTGTCATATATTCCATTCCGAGTAATGATACGACGTTATGGATAGCATTTGAAGACTGTTGGTGCATACTGGGTATTTGCGAGAACGATAGGATGACCAATCGATTGTCTCTGCACTGAGTAGCTACGGTATAGAGATTCCCTAAGTGATGAGAAGTCCGATCGGGATTGTGAATACCCGGATTTGCAAGGGTTCTTCGAAAGTGCCTTCGGTTCTGTTCGAACCCGGAATAGACTTGTATGGTTGTATGTCTAACACTACACCTTGGGATATAAAGCTGATTTATTTTAAATACATATCTGTTGGTGGCGGAGAATTTATTCTCTTAGCTTAACACCCTTCTCTAAGACGTACGAGCTCAGAGGTTATGTAGTCGAAGGTTATCAGTGATATACTCCCAACTTGGTAGTGTGGCATGCGGAGTGCTGCTGTGTGTTGATGATCATTTGTGATCAAAGCATGACTTTGTGAAAAAGTGTAGCTTTGTGGATGAGACCTCGTCGAGCCTCAAAACCCGGTAATGGTCGAAATAGGAATCGTGGCAGCAAGGTTATTTGGGGTAGCTCCCCTTGAGGGTATGGCCATTTCCTTCTGGATAAAAAGTGATATCATGGTATGGAGCCCAGATACGTAATTATGTTGATTTTTGAAAGTTCGTATCATGGTAATTATAACGATCCTGACTTGACCTTCGAAAATCGGCATCGAATACGACACTCGTATCCAAATGCCGCAGATCCACACGTCGAATCTAGTTCGCCGGAGCTTATAACACAATTAAGTAAACAACACAGCGGAAGCAAAAGAAATGAAAATCAAATACAACTCCAACGAATACAATATCCAATTATGATACAACACTAATACAACATGATACAAAAATATCACAGACCATAAACAACAACGATAAACAAATAGCCAAGGGATAACTCTAATCCAATGCTCCAAAGCCCACAACTCCAAACCACAAGCTCGAACCACCATCACGTTTCACCTAGCTAACCAAGGTCAGTTGTCCTAATCAAAAACTTAAATATCCAAAGTCTCCAAAGAATACCAAAGAAAAAGCTGAAAGCTACCGAATCTACTATCTAAAAAACCCAACTCTAGACTGCCCGTGTGGAAAATGGTGGGCACCTAGAGTTTAGGAAGGGAACAATAAACTCCGGGTCAGTCATGGGACTGGTATGAGCAAACAAAAGCAGTTTTGTCTTTAAAACAAACAAAAGAATTTAGATTGAAATCCGCAATGCTTTTTGGAAAATGAAACTACCATAAGGCCTCCCGCCACACACACAATGCAAGCGCAAACTAGGAGGAGATTTCTCCTTATGACAGTCAAAAATGCTTGATACGCGAAAACCATTTGATATTATTATTAGTGCGTAGTGCAGAAAACCTTTCGAAAATATAATATTAATCTTAGCCAACATAGGTACCATTATATTATGCCAGCTATAGCTACCACTTTAAATGGTAGGTTCAACAACTAAAACCGTACAGGGCTCATATTGTTTTGTTTGGATTTCCAACAAATGGTCAGGCAAAAGAACTTCCCATATAAAATGGAACACCTCTGGAGGGATGTCCCCGAGAACCTAACCGGATCTCTGCTACACAAGGCCGGGTTACCTTTGTAACTAAGTAACAACTGACACGAGTATGCCATCCTCCGGTCGTTACCGACCTTTATCCGAGGGCCCTTAATCCAACAACCACACAGTAAAGTATCTGGGCTCCATATCATGATACCAACTTTCAAAAATCAACATAAGTAAATATCTGGGCTCCATACCATGATATCACTTTTTATCCAGAAGGAAATGGTCATACCCTCAGGGGGAGCTACCCCCAAATAACCTTGTTGCCACGATTCCTGTTTCGACCATTACCGAGTGTGAGGCTCGACGAGGTCTCTTCCACAAAGCTACACTTTTTCACAAAGTCATGCTTTGATCACAAATGATCATCAACACACAGCGGCACTCAGCATGCCACACTATCAAGTTAGGAGTATATCACTGATAACCTTCAATTACATAACTTCTGAGCTCGTACGTCTCAGAGAATGGTGTTAAGCTAAGAGAATAAATTCACCGCCACCAAAAGATGTGTAATTGAAAGAAATCTTCTTTATATCTCAAGGTGTAGTGTCACACCACAACCATACAAGTCTGTTCCGGGTTCGAACAGAACCGAAGGCACTTTCGAAGAAGCCCTTGCAAATCCGGGTATTCACAATTCCGATCGGACTTCCCATCACTTAGAGAATCTCTATACCGTAGCTACTCAGTGCAAAGACAATGGATAGGTCATCCTATCATTCTCGCAAATACCCGGTCTTCACCACCGGTCTTCAATGTTATCCATAACATCGTATCATTATTCGGAATGGGATATTGACACAAAGGTTCTCTCCCGGCTAAACCGAATAATGAGTGTATATTTAAAAACATATGGATATGGGATTTCAATTAAGTCACAACTTAATAATTCAAACATTCTTTCAAATGGTTTAAACCAATTACCATTTCAAATCCTTTAAACAAAAAGATTTATTTCACAAAGTTCACCCAGTTTCACAAAGATCCATTCATGGATTCCAAAACAATTTCCATTTCAATTGGATTAACTCATTAAATCTTTAAATCAAGATTTAGCTTATAGCTTTCAAAACCCATTTCCAAAGATTCATTCATAACTTGAAAAAACATTTCAATTCAAACTTGAAATTCCTTTAATACAAATTGGAAATCCATTTCTTATATGAAAGCTTTTATCATTTGAAAACAAACTATTTTATTTGGGGAAAATCCGATTTCATTTATACAAGTTAAAATCTTTGGGTTAATTCAAATTCCCAAAACAACACTTTAAAAACTGGTTTAAAATCCATATAAACTTGTATACCTTTTAAATCATAAATACCAAATATAGATTTCAATTCCAGTTATTGAATTCCAATTTAAATCAAGTTATCCAAATTTCAAAAATCAACCAAGTAGTTGAGAATAACTTTTATTTTTTTAGAATCCCTTTTTCAAAATCTTTTTATTTTACACCCAATCCATTTCCCAAAACTATTTGAATTTAAAATTCAAATTCAAAACTATTTTAAAATTCAAACATCTGTGACTTAACCGATTTCCACGTGCAATCCGTGTTTGTGTGTGTATAGAGTAGTCCAGGGGTTTCACACAATAGTGCAACATCATCAATCATAAAGATTTTCCATTACGATTCGATGTGGTTTTCGGATAACCAATTGGAATCCAACTCCCTGTCACATTGAAATTTAAATGCCGTTTTACGGGCAAAGGAGTTTTCACATACACACAGAAACAAACCACAAATCACAGTTCAGCACAAAGCAATTCACATTACACAGTATCATAATCACAATAGAAATATCAATCCAGTACACAATATTTGACGATTAACTTAAATTAATCAAATTGAACTCAATTAATTACAATGAGCGATTAATTTCATAATTACTTTCATAAAATAATTACTCTTACACCATTTCATAAATGATTATCATTAATTAATTAATTGTTAAAATTAATCACATTAATTAATTATTTAAATAATCTTAGTTAATGACCTTCATGAACTAATAACAATTCTTTAATTACTTTGTTAAAGAAATTACTTACATTAATCATCGTTAATTAACTATTAATAACTCATTAATTAATCCTAATTAGTTAATTAATTAAGTGTTAATTGTAACTTAATGAATTCTTAAATACAATTTAATTATTCCTTAATTAAATTATCTTAACTTTAATTAATAAATTTAAACTTGTAATTACTAAGTTAATTAATACAAAACATTAATTATCCATTCTACTTAAGTTAATAGTTAATGAATTACAAATCATCATTATATCTTCATTAACTTAAGACAAATCTCATTCTTATTAATGATTTTATTATCACTTATAAATATGTTGAAACATTTATATTCAATTCACTTTTAAATTCATTTTAATCCTAAATTCTTCACTTAATTGTTTAAACATCTTTAGTTATTAAAACAATTAAAAAAACTTCATCTATTCACAAACTAAATTTCCAGACTAACTTGAATTCATAGTAAAACTTTGATTTAAACTTAATTTTAAACTTTGATTTATAAATTTAAATTCAACTTTTTTTAAATTTGGAAACTGGACAGGTTAAACCCAATAAAAATCATCTACACGAACCCTTACCATTTCCTGCTTTGAGCCAAAACGAGAATCCTTCGAGTAAAATACTCGAGTAACTCGAGATAAACTCGAGTTCCACCTGCATATACCAAATATCAATTCTAGATCACCAGAACAACTGCCCCGTGCACGTGCACAGCTCCGATGATCTTCTCCGGTCGATGCTGCATCGTCGAGCGAGTCGACTATCACCCACGAATCAATTTCCGACCATCTGCACGTCGTCGTCCACTCGAAAATTAAAAATCGAGTTCAAAACCCAAACCTGGAAACAGCGAGACCCACCACAACGAAAACCTGTCATTGCCTTGTTCTCGCAGCTCCAACCATCAGAATTCATATAACTCCGGCCATTACCTTGTCAACGTGACCTCTACCTTCCCCCTAAATCACGTCGCACTCGATTAATCGTAGACAACGAACGAATCAAAAAACTAAGCCTCGCCAAAATTAGGTTTGCGAACGAAAAATGCTTGCCGCCGTCACCACCGTGAACGTGAGCATCTTCGAGCATTTTTCCCACCATCGTCGTAGGCCTCTCCACCTCCACGCGAAGCCTCGACCATCAACCACACTCCGATCAACAGAAATTGGTCAAAACCCAATTTTCGAACAAGAACGAACTGCTCTCAAATCCTTGATCTAAAAATTATAATTTTTTCTTTAAAAATCATATTTAGTATAAGAATTCAGTTTATAAACCTGAATTCGAGAATTAAGAAATTCAATTTTGACTAATTTAAAGTTATGCAAAGTTTTCTTAAGTTCCAGAGCGAGTACCAAGTTGTTTTGGCTGGAATAAATTTTAAACTCTAATTATGCTATAATAATCAATTCTTGTTTTAACACTAAACCCAAACATCAAGTAGATCGAGAGCAAATGATTTTTCTGAAGCAAAACTTGTGGTTAAAATCTAAGACAGAGAACACACATCAACAGCATGCACGACATTCATCCTTCAAAATATTCAGAGCATTCGTATACATATTCAATCCTACTTATTCGCAGATATGTTTGCATCTGGTTCAACTTTAAAATTTAAAAAAAATGTTACTCACCTTGATTTTAGGAAAAAGAACAGAGCCTGCTATTTGAAACCAGCTTGAATTTGCTAGCTGAAACCTTCTTCTTTGATTCTCTGGTTTTTTACTGTTTTGGATTATTGTTAAGTTGAAATTTTTTTTTGTTTAAATTTGAGATGATGCTTCCTTCAGTAGCTACTCAGTTTTAATGGTCAAACTGAGATAAAGATTGATGGATATAAAATGAAGTTTACAGGATATATTATTATTTGTTTGTATAGTATAAGTCAGAGATTTTTCTCTTTGTATTTTGACTATGCTGATTTGTTCTACATTGGTGGCTGATAATCATGTTTTAATGGCTAATATGATATACATTGTATGCTAAAGATCGTAACATTAATTGCTATTATCTTCTCTTCCAAGCTTACATACTTATCCTATAGTTATTATGTTGTTATAGATACTTATAAAAATTTTGTTTGTTCATACTTGAATATATATTAGTGTCTTCCTTTGCAAGCCTTTCATATGCATGTTTACATACATATCCTATTTTGTTTGAATGTAAAAAAAAAATTCGTGTCCTATGGCTCTATAATATAAATGAATTTCTATAGTTAATATGTTGCTATGATTTTTTTTAATGTATTCACTTTATATTTTAATTTATCTTAGATATATATATATATATATATCTATTTCTATTTCTAATTTAAATATGTATTTCTAACTTTAATACTTATTGTCTTTTTTTTACATTTTGCATTCATTCATTATTATTTTCACAACTTTTAAAAATCCATTTCATAAGATTTAAATTTAAATAAATTGGTTGAATTGGTTGCTTTGGTTTCTATGGTTAATAGGTATACTTTAGTTTCTAAACTAAAAGTTTTGAAATTGTATCCATATATCTGTCTATTTTTGGGTTCGGATATGTTCTATGAATGGTTAGTTGCCTTTCGAACTAACCAGTGCCCCTGCATATTCGTAGATCTAGTGACCCGAGTATCTTGTGAAAAAATTGTATGAGTTTGTTCTCATATTGTTGATATTCTGATTTGGTAAGCCAAATGCAGAATTGATATTCAGTTTGATTTGGAAAGATATTTCTCTATCTTTCATCTATCTTTGTTATTTCCCTAGCAAATTTCGACGACGAAATTTCTTAAGGGGGGAATCTGTAACGATCCCGGATTTTAACTAAGTTTAAATTGATAATTAGTTTAATTTTTGAATAAAAAAATTGTGAAATTAATTGGTAAATTGATTTGAGTTTCTCCAAATTCGAATAAAAATATGTGTGTTTATTTAATTAAAATTTAATTATGTTTTAAAAACGATTTCTTTAAAAGTCAAATATATATATATATATATAGGAATGCAAATGTAAAATGAGGCAATAGGTATTGAAGTAAAATAAAAATAAATATTTAAGTTAGAAATAGAAACAGACGTATATAAGATAGACTATAAAATATAAAGTAAACACATAGCTAAATTTAAACAACGTGTTAAAAAAATAAAATAAAAATAGAATTCACTTATATCATATAGCAGGAAGACACTAATATATATTCAAGTATGAACAAATAAAAATTTTTATAAGTATCTATGAACAGCATAATAACTATATGATAAGTATGTAAGCTTGGAAGAGAAGACAATAGCAATTAATGTTAGGATCTTTAGCACACAAAATAAATATCATTTCAGCTGAAATAACAACATCATCTCAGCCACCAAAGTGAGAAAATCTGCATAGTCAAAGAACAAGAAAAAAATTCTCTGATCCTATATTATACTAAAAAGAAAAACAATATAATTACCCTGTAAGCTTCTTTCTATATATCAATCATCTTCATTTCAGTTCGTTTATTCAAAGCTAAGAAAATTTGAAGAAAGTCTTATTTAAAACTTAAACACCATTACAGTTTAAACAACAAGAAGATTAAAGAAAGGATTTTGTTTTGCTGGCAGTTCAGAGGCTGTTTCAACATAGCAGGCTCTGTTCTTTTTCCTAAAATCAAGGTGAGTAACATTTTTTTTTAATTTTTAAGGATGAACCTGTTGCAAACATATCTATGAATAAGTAGGATTGAATATGTGTTTGAATGCTCTGAGTATCTTGAAGGATAAATGGTGTGCAGGTTGTTGATGTGTGTTCTCTGTCTTAGATTTTAACCACTAGTTTTGCTTCAAAAAAATCATTTGCTATCGATCTATTTAATGTTTGGGTTTAGTGTTAAAACAAGAATTGATTGTTATAGCATGTATTAGAGTTTAAAATTTATTCCATCCAAAACAACTTGGCACTGGCTCTGGAACTTAAGAAAACTTTGCATAACTTTAAATTAGTCAAAATTCAAATTTCTTACTCGAATTCAGGTTTATAAACTGAATTCTTATACTAAAATATGATTTTTAAAGCAAAAATTATAATTTTCAGATCAAGGATTTGAGAGCAGTTCGTTCTTGTTCGAAAATTGGGTTTTGACCAATTCTGTTGATCGAAGTGCGGTTGATGGTCGAGGCTTCGCGTTTCTCACAACTCGACCACCAGAATTCATACAACTCCGGCCATCTACTCGTCAACCTCCCCTCTTCCATCCCCAGAACCACGTCGCACTCGATCGATCACAGAAGACGAACGAATCAAAATACGAACCCACATCAAAACTAGGTTTACGAATTACATATGCTCGCCGTCGTCGCCTTGATGATCGAGTACACCTCCAACCATTTTTCCCAGCAGCGCCGTAGACTCCTCCACCTCCATGCGAAACCCCGACCACTCTAGTGCCTCCGACCGCCGAAATTTGATCAAAACCCATTTTTCGTTCATCTTCGAACTGCTCTTAAACAATGATGCTAAAAATCACCAAACTATTCTCAAAAATCCTATTTTTAAGTAAGGATTCAGATTACATAATTAAATATCCAAATCACTATGGTCAAATTATGTCAAAATTTGAATTTGCACTGTAAAACCAAATTTGTTCATACTTTATATTCTTTTGTTTTCTTGAAACTATTTTTAAATTATAGTTCATACTTAAATACACATGTTTTGCTTGGAAATCAAAGTCTAATAATGATCAAGTGATTTAATATTTGAATTTTTGATCGAGCCTTATGCTCTGAAGCAAGAAACAGGAATGTTAACATATATAGGACAGATATTAACTTAGACCTCGTCGAGCCTCACAACCTGGTAATGGTCGAAACAGGAATCGTTGCAGCAAGGTTATTTGGGGGTAGCTCCCCCTAAGGGTATGACCATTTCCTTCTGGATAAAAAGTGATATCATGGTATGGAGCCCAGATATTTACTTATGTTGATTTTTGAAAGTTGGTATCATGGTATGGAGCCTAGATACTTTACTGTGTGGTTGTTGGATTGAGGGCCCTCGGATAAAGGTCGGTAACGACCGGGGATGACATACTCGTGTCAGTTGTTACCTAGTTACAGAGGTAACCCGGCCTTGTGTAGCAGAGATCCGGTTAGGTTCTCGAGGACGTCCCGCCAGAGGCGTTCCATTTTATGTGGGAAGTTCCTTTGCCCGACCATTTGTTGGAAATCCAAACAAAACAATACGAGCCCTGTATGGTTTTAGTTGTAGAACCTGCCATTTAAAGTGGTAGCTATAGCTGGCATAATATAATGGTATCTATGCTGGCTAAGATTAATATTATATTTTCGAAAGGTTTTCTTCACTATGCACTAATAATAATATCAAATGGTTTTCGCGTATCAAGCATTTTTGACTGTCATACGGAGAAATCTCCTCCTAGTTTGCGCTTGCATTGTGTGTGTGGCGGGATGCCTTATGGTAGTTTCATTTTCCAAAAAGCATTGCGGATTTCAATCTAATTTCATTTGTTTATTTTAAAGATAAAAATGTTTTTGTTTGCTCATACCAGTCCCATGACTGAACCGGAGTTTATTATTCCCTTTCTAAACTCTGGGTGCCCACCATTTTCGACACGAGCAGTCTAGAGTTGGGTTTTTCAGATAGTAGATTCGGTAGCTTTCAGCTTTTTCGTTGGTATTCTTTAGATACTTTGGATATTGAAGTCTTTGATTAGGACGACTGACCTTGCTTAGCTAGGTGAAACGTGATGGTGGTTCGAGCTTGTGGTTTGGAGTTGTGGGCTTTGGAGCATTGGATTGGAGTTATCCCTTGGCTATTTTTTTATCGCTGTTGTTTATGGTCTTTGATATTCTTGTATCATATTGTATCAGTGTTGTATCATAATTGGATATTGTATTCGTTGGAGTTGTATTTGATATTCATTTCTTTTTCTTCCGCTGTGTTGTTTACTTAATTGTGTTATAAGCTCGGCGAAGCAGATTCGACGTTTGGATCTGTGGCATATGAATACGAGTGTCGTATTCGGTGCCGATTTTCGAAGGTCGAGAGGATCATTATAAGATTTATTATGAATCACTAATTCTGGTTAATTAACATTAATTAATTACAAACCATTTGAACTAATTATCCTTAAATCATTTATTAATTAACCTTTAATTATTAATTAATCAATCTCAGTTAATAAATCAATCAACCTTTAATCATTAAATGATTAACCTTTAATCAGTTAATTATCCTTTGATTAATTATTCTTAGTTACATTAATTAATTAACCCTTAATTAATTACCATTTAATTAATTATCCTTATTCAATTACAAAAAGTGATTATTCCTAATCACTTATATATAATTAATTATATTGGGTAATTATTTTTTAATCACTTGATTAATCAACTTTAATCATTAATTAATTACTTTTAATTTAGTAATTATCTTTAAGTAATTAATTATCTTTAATTACATATCATTAATTAAACTTTACTTAATTAATCATCCTTTAACGTAATTACATAAAGTAATTATTTTTAATTAAGTAATGATCTTTTATTAATTAAATCAAGTAATTATACTTAATTGTTTTCATTAAGTAATCATCATTTAATTACTCATCATTAATTAATTAACTCTTAACAAATTAATTAATCCTTGATTAATACTTAATTATCCTTTAATTAAGTAATTAGCATTAAATTTCAAATTAATAATCCTTTGATCTTAAGATAACCTATTTATCTTAATTAATTTCATAATAATTATTTTAAATCTTATTTAAATAATCTTTGAAACAAATTAACAAAATCATACAATTTAACTTAAACCCTTTTAAGTTAATTGATAATCAAAATCATTTTTTCCAAGATGAACCATTTTATCTTTAAAATCTTATTTAAATAACCTTGAAAATAAATTATCATCAACATATAAATTAACTTAATATCTTCAAACTATTTACAAACCAAAAACACCATTTAAGATAAACCATTATCTCTTAAATTAGTATCTTAATTTAAACTATTAAATTTTATTTTCAAAATAAACTTAAGAAAACAAAACTTAATTAATTTTAAGTTAAATAAACTATACAACTTTCATTGACCCAAAATTAAGATAAACCTTTATTATATAAAAGAAATTTGTTTTAAATTTTTTAAAACTTATTACATTTCTAAACTGATTTGTTTAAATACTTCGGACCCGAGACAACCTCGGGTTAAACCCGACAACACACTCGAGTTTCTTTCTTTGCTTCATTGCTTCGAGTCACACACGAATTTATCCCGAGACCAATCCCGAACAACCTCCTCTCTTACCGAATTTCACAACCACCTAGGCACGAACATGTACATGTGCGCTTGCACCATTATTCCGACCATCTCTGATCGTCGTGAGTCCCTCAACAAGTTGCCGACGACAACTACGAGCTTCCCAAACACCCAAATACGATGATAGCAATGTCAGTCCAAAATCGAGCATGTGATGGTTAGAGGAACCAAACTCATCGGCAAAGAATTGCCTTGACCCGCCTTTTCCAATCACCGGAATACTCGTCGTTCCACCCAAAGACACGCCACAACACCACGCTTCGTTCCCTTGGTCCAGTCCAACTCGACGCGACGTTGACAACAATATGGTCTGAAAACTGGAGTCGACCAAAACCAAGCTAGTAAACCCTAAATCTCCACCCGCCATCCACTCCGATGATCAATAAATTTCCCGGCTATTTTTCCAATGACCACCATCACATCGGCCACCTTCAGCTTCAATCCCGACGTCCACTACCACTCCGATCGCCGTAAATTGCCAAAAATCCATTTCATGTTCGACCCACAAATTCTTGCTATTTACTAAACTAAAACTCATGATTTTTCTTTTAAGAATCATACTTTCTAAAAGCAAAACATATTATATAAAGGAATTAGGAAATTAAGATACTTGAATTTCGACATATATTTGGGATTACTATTTTATCTTCTTCCCAGACAAAATTTTCTTTCAGATTCAACTTAAAATTATTTTTAGAACTTCAATCTTGATTTTTAGAACAATTTCTGTTTTAACTTTGAAGACTAAAAAGATTAGGAGGGAGAGTTTTTAGATTTTGAACAGGTTTAATTTTTAAACCTGGAAATAGAGATGTATGCATGTACAAGCAGACAGGCACAGCTAAATATATACATATTTGTATGCATCCAGACATATTCACGCACATTCAAACATTTTCCAAAGCTTCATTTTCACAATCATCAAAATATAACCATATCAAGGTTTTTTTTAAAAATGTTTGCTCATCTGATTGCAGAGAACGGAGAAACAAGCTTGGAATTGGTTTTAAACTTGAATCTAGAAATGCTAATTCCAGATATTCATCTGAAGCCTGCAGTTGATTTGCTATTTGATGTTGAAATGTTCTGATCTTTGTTTGATCTGGAACTGAACTGATCTTGTTTTTGCTTTAGCTTGAATTTGATTGAAATTGTCTTAAGCTTTCAGTTTTAAATTATTTGATTTGGATCTTTACTTGCTCTGATGTTTTTGAGATAAAGGATTGTTTTCTGGTTGATGTTTGAAAACTGAAATTTGATTAGATTGAAGACTATCTGATTTTCTTGCTTTTGAGTATGATCATGGTTTTAGATTGTTTGATTTTTGTTTGAATTTTCTAATTTGTAGAGGATTTATTTCCTAGGTTTTTGAATTTCATTTTCTGGTTTGATTGTTTTAGCTTGAGAAGTTTAAAACTGACAAATAAAATAACCAAGTTCCCTTTGGTTTTCATCTTTTTGGTTTGCTTTAAATGTGTATATATATACTTTGATTTCATTTTATTTATTATTTTTGAAAAATAAGAAACAAAAAGACACTTGTTGGTTTGCATGATAATTTGGTTACAAATGTTTTAAATTCTTTATCATTATCTTACACTTGTTTAATTGCTTGTATAATCATTTTAGAAATGTCTTAAATATCCATTTTTATGTTTAAATCCTTCTGTTATTTAATTTATAAATGATGTTTTTAAACCCTTGCTTATTAGTTTTTACTTATATTCTCAAACTATATATATGTATTATCTTAAAGAAAAAGAATATTATCCCTTTATTTGTTCAAATTTTAAACTTAAGTTAATATATCCCTATATATATAAACCATTTTTATTTCAAAATATGTACATATATTAGTCCTTTGAAACATAAAGTTAATAAATCCAATTTATTTATAAAATATCTACAACTGAATTTCCAAATTAAATTCTTTATTTACAATCTCTTGATGTATAAATATATATTTATATCATCTTAAGAAAATGATTTAACTAAATTATATGCTAATATATATATATATATTAACATATATATTAGAATTTAATCCTTCAATACGCTTTTTATTATATTAAATTTAAATCATACTTCCAAATCAAAATGCATATTTAATATTATTAGGAAAAAAAATTTATTAATTGAAAATATAATGTTTTTAAATTCAATTTATTTTTCAATATATTTATTTTTAGATTTCAAATTCAAAATTCAATTTAAAAATCAATTTGTATACATATATATATATATATATATATATATAATAACAGATATTATTTATTTTGGGAAAATTCAAATTCAAATTGTAATCTATTTATATAAATAAATAGGCATATATATTATTTAATTTGAAAAATTCAAATTAATCCACAATTTAATCCAAAATTTTATATTAATTACGAAATTAAATTTGACTCAAAATTGGGACCGTTACAAAAAAAACGCAAATGTTGAAATCTAAATGAAACTTATATTGAAATGTTCGAATATTTAAATTTTGAATCTTATTGGAATTGAAGTGATAGTTCAAACCTGGATTTGAAATCGATATAAAATTGAAATGGTTTATTGAGAATTTAGGATTATTTGAAATGTTGTGCGAAATCGGAGGAAACTAGTTTTATTATATAAAGTATTTTTAATATATATATAAACTACTTTAAATTTGTAACTGTTTCAATATATATACTAATTTCAATATCTATACTGTTTAAGTTGGAACTGTTATGATTCTAAAAGGGTTATGATTTCAAAAGTATTATGATTTCAAAGATGTTATGAATTCGAAAGCGTTATAATTTTGAAAGTGCTATGATTCTAGAAATGCATATTTTTTAAATGAATAATGATATTGAATTGACATGGTTTTTGAAATGAATATGATATTTTGATATGAAGTACAAACTATTTGTATTATAAAATGACCACGGTGTGAAATAAGCGTTTGGTTGTTAAAGAGACCGAGATCGGATATTGTCATACTCATTGCCAATACCAAAAACCATTTAAATGACCGTGTACGTAGTGAAGATTTCAGAATGAAGTAGGATGGGTTGGTGACGATTCTGTACGAGGTATGTACGTAGCCCTGACTCTCGTGAATCAGCTTGATGTGGCTAAAACAAGAGTCATGTCGGGCCAAGTGAGGTCATTCCTCCTATCAGACACATTTCTTCGAAATACCATTCTATTACTTTGTGATTTGCTTGGATGCACCTTTGATTTAGGAGTGTGTACGAGGTGGACGGTAGTAGCTGCTATGCGTTACCGCCAGTCTCGATCCGCAAAAGGTATATCTACCCTGGCATTACCTCGCATGCCTTGTCACATGCCCTATCGCGTCTTCTACGAATTTATTTTTTACCATACTATGGGGTGCCCACTGATAGCCTCCAATTTATGGAGGAGTTATGGTACTGCATAGACTATGAGAATATATAAAATGTGTTAAGGGGATATGGGTAACACATTAATGCTACTTTAATAGTTTACTTTACTGTAGACATATATTACTACATAGTAGATAGTTTCACGGATCCTTAGAGAATGGAAATCTCAAACATCCTTTAAGTCACTTGTATTTCAGTTGACATCTCACTTGAGTTAAATTTACTGATATAAGAATGTTAATCCTGACTCGAGTGTAACAACCCTGAATTTTGTGATTTATTTTAATTGTTTATTTTGTTTATTTTATTTGAATTTATGATTTAAAAACTTTATTATATTTATTAAAATTGATAAATTTTGTTATTTAATTATGAATTTTGATTTTTCTGTGAATTATAATTCCAAACCTGAATAAATAGAATATTTCTAGAAAAATTGGATTTTTGATCAATCTGGTCAAACTTTGACTTTTAAATTTAAAATTTAAATATTTGAATACTTGAATTTTATCTTTCTTATAAATTTAATTTCAAGAATACTGCTTTTCGTTTCGTTGAAATCCGATTTATATTGTGAAAGTTATGTTTTTTACAATATTGTATATAAATTGTTTTATTTAATAAAATTGTCTATTTTAATTTATATAAATAATATTTTTATTTGTCATATCATGTTCTAATATGTGTTATATGACATGCTAGGTATATATTTTTATTTTAAAAACATTTTAAAGTGATGTTATAACTTTCTAAAGCTTATTGTATTTTATTTTCAATTTTAAAAACCCTGGTTTCTATTATTTAGCTATTTTGTTAATTAATTTATATTTATCTAAAATTTATTTATTTTCATACATTATTTTGTTTTCTTTTATTTACTTACATTTTTTATGTGTTTAAAAGTGAATAAAGAAAATTAGAAATATGAAGAGTTTTATAACCTTTCACATGCCTTTGACTTTTCACCTTCTTATTACCTTTTCATTCCAAATCAACACTTGCATTCATTGGCCGACCTTATCTTCTATCTCTACCGGATATTTTCATTTCTCACATACAAAAAATTTACCTCTCATCGAAAACTTCGGCCTCCATTTTTGAGAAAAAAATTGGTAAATGTTTTTCACTTTTATTCCATTTTTCTTCTTTGTTTTAATGTATTTTCATGCCTTGCTTCACTTAACTTGTTCAACCTCAAGCTCCACCTTCACCACCACCTTTTTCAGCTGCAAAAACCCTCCATCTCCACTGACCTACCTGGCCGTGGCCTCTACGATGCAAGATCCACACAAAAATTAGCAAACACTTCCGATATAATGTCATGGCCGGACTCCAATGCCATCACCACTTCACCACACCTCTCGGCCACCACTTGCACCACTTCCACCAGCCCCTACCTGACCCAAAGCCACTGCCACACCATTCCCTAGCCTCCACTAGTCATGGTCGTGCCAATTGGAGCCATGGCCGAACCTTGTTGATGTGCCAAAATTCACTTTTGTACCTTGGCTTTGTATGTTCATGCATAACAACCTTTTCTCCTTCACTTCCTCATTATGGTTGATCCCATGAACCATACCTGACCCAAATTCATAGCATAGGACAACATTTTAACCATATGGCCAAGCATAGGATAGGTGAAAGCAAGTGCAAGTAGTTTGGTTCTTTGTTATGCATAAATTCTAGTTTGTTTAATGTTATAATTGTGTTGTATATTTATATAAAATATATTGTTTTGTTTGATATGTACAAGCTAATAATTTTGGCTCTCCCCTCACTTGAATCCATGGTCGTGCCTTCGTGCTTTCCGGGTCTTTGTTTGGGTGTCAGAATCTGTTATTTCCTGCATGTAGAGGTGAGTATTTCTCACCAGACATTTTATACTTATATAATTAGCAAATTGACACCCTGTGAATCTGTAGATATTATTATCATGTTATAACTGCATATGCTATGATCATATGATGTTCACCCTGTTTATACACCTGTCATATCATTTGTTACTATTATATAATGTTATTCTATTTATTTATATCAGTTTATCACACTACAAGTTTCCTGTAGATAGAATCACTATGGGTTGAAATGATACATAACCAAACGGACTTTAGAATAGGGAAAAATCATTATGGCCTGAAATGATAGGCTTGAACGACTTTTATTTATTTCATTTTACTTGGGATTGCGGATTTGAAATGATAGAACCCGGATTTTCCTTTGTAGATTACGGATTGAAATGATATATTATCCATATTTTTTAACTTAGTTTGGAAAATTTTATATACAGACCCGTGGTTAATATATATTTTTCTTGAATAAATAAAATATTATAAAATGTAAATATTATGATATTTTGATTTAAATTTAATTTAAAAATAATTTTTATAAAATATTAGTGATTTTCTGCAAGTTAAATAAGTGAAATAATTAAATTGTAGAGTAGAATTTGAAATATAAGTTAATTTTGGAATTTATGATTTGGTTTATAAATGTAGTTTAAATTAAGTAAGAAAATGTGGTAATTTGATTTAAATTTGAATTTAAAATGATTTTATAAAGTGTTATTGATTTTCTATAAATTAAAGTAGTTAAATAAATAAATGTTAAAAATTGAAATTTAAATTATAACTTAACTTGGAAAATGTGAAATGTGTTTTAAAAATGAAAGTTAAGTTAAGGAAATAAAATGGAATTTATGAAATGGTAAATTTAAGTAAAATGTAATGTAAATGAAATGTTATAAAATTGTACATTAACGTAATAAGTGAATTATAAAAAATTAATTTTGTATGAAAATTTCAAAATTAAAGGGTATTTAAATGATTGTTTTTAAAGTGAAATTGTTAAATATTATGGGTTAAATTGGTTTAAATAAAATTTTAATTGTTTGTGAAATTGTATTGAAAATTTGGAATTTAATTAACAGCATTTTTGAAATGCTATCATTTCTTAAGTAAAGGATATTACAGCATTTCTAAGTGTTGTAGTTGATATAAATGAACTCAATGGCCGAAATGAACTAAGGGCTATTACAACACTTTGTAAGTGCTGTAGTTGCAGTATTTAACTAAGGTTTTAATTGAAACCTAAAACCTATTATAGCATCTTTAAATGTTGTCTTTTGCTGAAGTGTATTTTTTCAAAAGTAACTTTTCGTAGCATTTTATAAATGCTGCGAAAGCTTAATCTCACTGTTTTAATAAATTTAAGCGAATAAATGAAGTCTGAAAATGGTAAATTTTTGAGAATTGAATATTTGACTATTACATATAATGACTTCATATTAAATGGCTGAAATATAAACTATTTTGAAATGTGATTTGAAATGGTATTTAATTTAAATAAAAATGAATGAGGTTTTGGAAGAATATGATATTTTGATATTTTAAAACGAATTTGAAATGATATTGAATTTTTAAATGATATTTGATTTCGAAGTATAAATTACCATTTTGGAACTTTAACCACGGGATGTATTTAATTTATAATATAACTGATCCTTAGAGGATGGGCGATCCCAAGCATCCTTTAAGTTATTGTGCATTACTAATACAGTTCACTTGAGTTGGTTTACATTATGTAAGTATGTATGTCCTGACTTGAGTGTTTTGTGTTTTACTTTACGCTCGGGTCAGCCTGAGTATTTACAACTTAGCTTTAGATTTCTTTTCTGGAGCTAGGAATCCCTGGAGATTCTGCTTGTCTGGTTATCTATTCCCTTTCAGTTTCAGTTGTTCTATTTTAGCTTTGGTATTTATAAACTTCTATGTATTTGAGATTTCTATTGTATATGTCTTTCAGACTGATATTATAAATTTGTTTTGAGATTTTGTTATAGTAGCTTCATGAACTACTATGGCATTTTAATTTCCGCTGCGAGTTATTCTAATATTTCTATGTCTATGATTCTGTGATTGTATTTCATTTGCTCCAAATTTATTTACCATGCGATATTTTGGGCAATTCAAGTCCGACATGTGTGGATGCGAACAGTTGAAAATATCGGGTTGTTACATTGGTATCAGAGCTTTGGTTTTGGGCAACCCATAGCCTGCGAAGCAAAAAACTCATTAGAGATGGGGTAGAAATCACTTGAATGAGTAAAATCAATCTTAGAATCATATCTTTGTGAGAGAACGTATTATGGAAGTATAAAATGATTTCCAAGTGATTTTTAAAGGATTTTTAAAGATTATATTGGAATAAAAAAATTCTTATTTTGAAATCAAGATTTTCTAAATTTCATTCCTTTTGTATCGACCTTGTTAGTAATCTCTTACTTAGGATTCTTATTGATTAGGATTGAACTTTGGAATGCTTCCACTTGTTCTGAAATTCAGTCTTTTCTTCCCTATTTTTATCCTTTTGATTTTGGTGCATTCCATAACTCTACTTTGAATGACCTCTATAAAGATCGGTGATTCCGCAAATCTTTGAATGATTTATAAAGGGGTGAAACTCCTTTACAATTGGCATTGATTCACCGGAGATTTCTGTATCCTCGGTTTACGATGCTTCTATTTTCTGCTCTACGCGGATTCTGTCTCTGACGATCGAACGTCGATTTGCCTTAGATTTCCGCATTGATTATATTCCTGAAGTCACGGTTGATCAATTAAGGTTGCCCACGATTTATATACGCTTATCCATCTTCTATTTGGTAATTAAATTATCTCGTCTTCGTTCGACCTTATCTTCGAACCAGGATTCTATTTGATTAGAGTTCCTCTAAATTTGAATCTCTGTTCATTTGAAATCCATCCTTGAATCATCCCTTGGAAATTTGGGTTTGTTTGTATTTTGAAATTGTGCATGCATCAAAATTATTATTTTGATAAGGATGACCACATTTTATAAGACTAAAATGTTTTCAATATGGATTTTATATCTTTTAAAAAACAAAAATTTGAAGCTTTGAAAGGATTTGAAATTTCAAAATTTTATAAGAATTTGTTTTAAATAAAAATGATTTATAACTTAAGGGTTTTGAATTTGAATTTCGAGGAATCGAACTCTGGTGTTTTGAAATCGGTTTTAAGATTTAGAAAATATATAGTAATAATAATAATAATATGATTTAAAGATATTTTTTCGAATAAGAAATATTTCAAATGTATACGAATGAATTCCAATGATTTCGAAGAGATTTCAAAGAAGTTTCAAAAAAAAATAAAAGTCCAGAACCCCCTTATGTCGTTGGAAAATAATTTCGGTGATGAATGCATGCATCGTCGACATTGATTTTCGAGCTTCTGAGTGGGGGAGAGGCCACTCTAGTAGCTTTGCTATGCGAGTGATTTTGTGAAATAAATTTTGATTTCAGATTTCGAAGTATGATTCGATTTTCGAAAGATATATGCGTGTGTGCGTGTGTGTGTTTGTGTATTTGAAATAATTTAAAGTAAGTCGGTGTTCAGTCCTCGAGTTTAGATTTTTTTGGTATAATTTTCTCTATTAGAATTGATTTACTGATTTGTTGCTGATTTCCTACTTTCGAATTTTAAATAAGATTTCTTCGACTATATTTTAAAGTTCGAGCACTTCCAAATCAAGGTTTAATTTTCAAAGCTAAGTAATCCTGAAAAAATGTAATTCATTCGATTAAGTAAATGAGTTAAAACTATTTTGTTAAGTAAACGAATAAGACTATTTTGAATTATACTGATATGGAATTTAGTTTTGAAATGTTTTGAATAAAATTTAGTTTTAAATAGTTTGAAGAAAAAGGTAAATTGATCTTTTAAATAGAAATAAATAGTTTAAAGGTTTTAAAGGGATTAAACTAGGAAATCATTTTGGGAATAAATTTATTTTAAGAAAGATATTTGGTTTTGAAAATAGATTGGATAGTAAAACCCAGTATTTATATGATGGTTTTGAAATGAATTTGTTTGATCTAAATTATGTTGATTTGGAAATTTGGATTATTTCCTAAATCTATTATTTTTGGAAACTTTGAGACTGAATATATGTAATTTGGAAGAAATGATTTGGCGAAATCATATATGGTTTTGAAACTAAAGCGTTATTGAAAGTAATTGAAATTTAGAACCATGTTTTATTAAATACTTGATTTGGGAGCTATCGAACTTATATAAAATTGATTCGTATAAGTATGAAATTGGTTTGAAAACTATTGATTTAAAAAGGTACTCATTTTGGAAAAAAAATCTTGTATAATCGAAGTCTATATAAGTATGATTTGATATACTATTGATTTTGGAAAGCATTTGATTTGAAGATGGAATCATATATATAAAGGACTTTGTATAAGTATGATATTTGAAAGTGATTTGAAAAGGTACTATATGATACATATTTTCGAAGTAAAGATATGGAAAGTGCCTTCTACTTGATATCCACTTTGTGGCCATATTGTAGATTCGTTTTATCGATATTATTCCCTATGATTTGGGTTTTTGGATATGATACTCGAGTGTCCATCGAATTCCATGGCGATCTCCATTGTCTTATGAGCGCGACTGCATAGCGTAATTCGCAGGGGCTATGAGAGCCTATGGGTATGGATGTTTCCTGGGGGATCCAGACGTAACCATTGTGTGTCTGCGATCTATGTAGGTCGTATTTGGTAGCATAATCCGCAGGGGCTACGAGTGCCTACGGGTACGGATGTTTCCTGGGGGATCCAGGCGTAACCATTGTGTGTTTGCATTACTTCCAGTCTTTATGGCATAATCGTAGGGTTGCGTTAGTCAGGCTACGGGTTCGGATGTTTCTTGGGGGATCCAGGCGTAACCATTGTGTATCCGCGATCCATGATCGACACATGTTTTGGTTTGGTTGTTTTGTTTAGATTACACTTTCCATATCTGTTTTTTTAAAGGTTTTCCAGTATTTTCACTAGGTGTCAAAACAAGTCTACTAAGTACCTGGAGAATTCTAGCTTTGCGTCTGATCAACGCATAGCCAGAGTCTGCAGGAATGAAAGTAAACTTGTTAAGACATCAAGTTATAAAAGTATTTTTATAAAGTATTATATAAAGTATATTTTGCATCATTTATTTTACTTGTCTAAATAATTAAAAAATGTTTTAAATATTGTTTACTTCGAACTAACAAATTTGAATCAAATGACTATTCATCATATTTTAAAATATTTAAAATGTTGTAAATAAAAAAAAAATTAATTGAAATTTATATGGTTATAAAATAATGGTTCATCCTTTTCTTCCAACCTATTCTCCATTCTCGCTATTTCTACTTCTTCTTCTATGAGAGTCCTTTTTGTATTATGGAAAGAGTGGTTCTTTGGCTTATCGTTTGGATTTTTCCAAGAAACTTTCTGGAGTGCATAATGTATTCCATGTCTCTCATCTTCGCCGGTATCTTCATGATCCATCTCTTATTGTTCAGTCTTCTGCTCTTGATAGTTAGATATTGAGCTTAATTTGAATATCAAGGGTAAGCCACTTTGTATTGTCATCAGAGGTATGAAGCAGCTAGGAAGGGAATCTATTAGTCTGATCAAAGTACAATTGAGTACTAATGATCGAGATTGTACATGGGAGACGGAGGAGAGAATTCATGCTTTGAATCTAGAACTTTTTGTTTTTTAGGTACTATTTGCTTTTTCTATCTTTCTTTTCCTTATTTTTCTTGTTCGTTCTTTTCGAGGACGAAAAGATTTGATTGGGGGAGAGTGTAACAACCCTGAGTTTTTTGATTTATTTTAATTGTTTATTGTCAGGACCCGATTCTTCGTCTTCCGAAAATTCAACATCGATACTCACTTTATCGACTGCCGAGCAATCGAACGACGGAAAACCGAACACTGAGGGTTTAAGAAGAAGAAAAGAAAGAAGAAGAGATAAGAAGAT
This sequence comes from Allium cepa, assembly GCA_030765085.1. NCBI lineage: Eukaryota > Viridiplantae > Streptophyta > Magnoliopsida > Asparagales > Amaryllidaceae > Allium > Allium cepa. The sequence goes on along the minus strand of CM060937.1, from coordinate 448,061,028 downwards.
AAACAGAGAGAAAAGAAAATAGAAAATAGAACGGAACAGAACACAACACAATGCTAACAGAATCTCACAATTCGCAGCGGAACAACATATAATAATAAATGAATAATCTTTAAACAAAGAACTATATCAGTTATTACATTACATCACATTACATTTCATTACATCATCATCAAAGTGTACAACAACAAACAATGCAGCGGAAAAAGAAATACTATATACTAGTAATTACGTCATGCCATCCATCTTGCCTCCAGCAACTCCTGAATATCCAGAATATCCTGATAAACCTAACTCTTGACTTCCCGTGTGGAAATTGGTGGGCACCCAGAGTTTAGGAAGGAAAACAATAAACTCCGAGTCAGTCATGTGACTGGTGTGGGAACTCAAAACAGTTTATTTATCTTTGAAATCAAAAATAGAGGAATATTTTTAAAGTCAATTCACAATGCTTTTAAGAATGAGACTACCATAAGGCCTCCCGCACACACACAATGCAAAGCAGAATCGGAGGAGATTTCTCCTTATGATAGTCAAAGATGCTTGATAAGCATTTAAAAGAACATTTGATATTATTACTAGTGCATAGTGTAGAGAAAAATTCATTTCGAAAATAAAGATATAAATCTTAGCCAACATAGACATTTCGAACTATGCATACTATAGCTACCATGTTCAATAGCGGGTTACCGCCACATTCCATAGCAGGTTATACAACTAAAACCATACAAGGCTCGTATTTGAAGAATGGATTTTCCAACAAATGGTCAGGCCAAGGAACTTCCCATTGCCACATGGAAACGCCTCTGGAAGGACGCCTCGTGAACCAACCGTTCTCCGCTAAGCAAAGCCGGGAATCCCTTTTCCCAAGGAATATTGCAAACCCTCAGATATGCCACCCCCGGTCCTTTGGAACCTTTAAACGAGAGCTCTCTAACCAACATCACACCATAATAATAAGTGTTTCAACATGAGTAAGTATCTGGGCTCCATACCATGATACTACCCTTTTCTAGAAGGAATGGTCATGCCCTAGGGAAGCGATCCCTGAAAACCTTGCCGCACAATTCCTGTTTCGACCATTACCGGTTTGTGAGGCTCGACGAAGTCTCATCCACAAAAACATAGTTTATACAAAAGCCATGCTTTGGGTCAACAAATGATCATAGAAATGATCACCAAGATAGACGATCAAATAAATGATCCTATCACAAATAATCACCACAATGATCATTTCACAGCAACACTCAGCATGTCACATTACCAAATTGGGAATATATCGCTGATAACATTCAACTATATAACCTCTGAGCTCGTACGTCTCAGAGAAGGGTGTTAAGCTAAAAGAATAAATTCTCCTCCACCAACAGAAATATATTTGAAAGAAATCTGCTTTATATCTCAATTTATAACGTCAGACATACAATCCATACAAGTCTGTTCCGGGCTCGAACAGAACCGAAGGCACTTCTTACGAAGCCCTTGCAATCCGGGTATTCACAATCCCGATCGAATTTCCCATCACTTAGGGAATCTCTATACCAGGAGCTACCCAGTGCAGAGACAATCGATAGGTCATCCTATCGCTTTCGCAAATACCCGGTCTTCAACACCGGTCATCAAATGCAATTCATAACAACGTATCACATATTCGGAATGGGTTATACGACCCCATGGTCCTTTCCCGGTTAACCCGAATAGTGAGCGCTTATTCAAAATATAAGTGTGGCATTCAAATTCAAACAAATCACATCAAATACCCATTCAAAGGGAAATATTGATAGTCGGTTATTGAACTATCAATGGATATGCACAACATCACCAGTTTCCAAATTATTTTCCAAATTATTTTTTTTCCAAAATATCTTTACAAGATATATTATTTCACACTTCAAAAATAAATCAATATTTATTTTTGAACAAATTCCACTTTCTTTTATAAATTCCATAGTGAATTTACATTCCTAAATACCCATGCATATACGATTTTAATTATTCATTTCAATCTATCTTCAAAAAGATAAATTCTCAAAATATTCACTTTATATTGGAAAACATTCCCATACTTATTTATTCATAAGTAATTCACAAATCTATTTATTTTCAACACTTGAAAAATATTCAATATACTTAAATCGAGATTAAGTATATATTTCATTCTTTAAGGAAATCATTCTCTTAAACATATTTATTTGGGCCAAAACGAATGTTGCGTAAAACATCGTTACGACAACCCAAAATCACTAGTATAGGGATTCAAAATTAAAATAGATATATAAATCCCAATACTATACAAAACATTTCCTTTCGGAAATCATTTACTATAACAACAGTGTTATAGTCCACCATTTCCTTCTATTTCTCGAAAACGTCTATTTCAACAATAGATGTTGAAATCTATGGTTTCGAATCTCAACACATTTTAAAACATCGTTAGATCGTTTTGATTCTATTTAAAACATCACATTCAAAACAATTTCTTTAACATATTATTCACTATTCAAAAACGTGAATATACTACGTTAACAATTTTCATCCTTTCTATACATTTTTATTTCAAAGGATTATTCACAGTCAAAAATGTGAATATAACTCCATTAATAGGTTTCAACAATTTGCTTATCAAAATAAGTCGTTTGCGAATTTATAAAACAACGTTTATAAACTCCATTTCTATTTATTTTATAACAACTTCCTTTTTATAAATTCCTTTATTAACCTATTCCAGTTTATAACTCAATTATAAACTAAAAGTTCATATTATAAGTTAAATACTTATAATTTATTCGTTTACCAAAAATCGTTCCTTTGAACTTCATAATTATAAATCCTATAACTTATAAGATTCAATGATTTATTCAAAACTATTCTTTTAATAACTTTACAAAATTTATAAATTTATAAATTTCATTTATAACTTCACCATTTTTAATTTTATAAATTCCATTCATTTACAAAATTCATTTTCACTTCATTCAAACACTTATAAAAACTCGTTTTATAATGTCAATATTTCAATTTATAAATATCCATTTATAAATCTCTTAATATAAATCAATTTATATTATTCTTTAAAACGCCTTAAATTCTTTTATAATTTCACCATTTTTATTCATAAAATAATTAAATTTTATAAATCCTATATTTTCAACTTTTTATAATAAATTCAAATCCCCAATTTTAAACTATTTTATAAAACCATTAACCTCATATTTTCAAAAATAAATCTTTAATCGTATTTCTCAAAATCATAATTTTTATAACTTTAAAAATTATAACGTTTATTTATTTAAAATGGATCAATTCCAAAAATATTTTATAAACGTTTTCTTTCAAAAATCACTTTAAAAATCATTTTAAAATTCCAAATTTGGTCGGATGATGCTACATACCAAATAGTCAATCATGACAACAACGATATCATATATCGATATGATAATCCATCAAATATCAAAATATCTGAAATCAAATAAAAACTGTTGAGGAATCCAGTTGGATCCCTCCAACCTGTTTTCCTGCATCCACAAACATTAGCACAATACCAATTCCGCTCCAGTACGAAATTATCGCGGTATATGGGATTTAAAATATTATCCGCTTAATAGACGGTGCAATATGGTCTCATCCGCTATACAAATGCGAAAAATCAATACTCCAATATATACATATGCCAATATATATATATTGCTAATATATATAATACCAATTTCACTGTTTATGAAATATTCGCGGTATATGTTTTTAATAAATAACATCCGCTTACTAACGGCGCATAATGTCTATTTTAACAATCAATAGATAACAATCATCATTCAAACATGCATTCAAATATTTTAAATCTAACTATTTAAAATAAAATCGAAACTGATTCGATTGAGTGAGAAGTTCTCACCTTGATTTTATTTTCGTTTTAGCGATTTATTTCGAATAAAATTAAACGGACGTTTAATTTTACCCAAAATTCTCACTAACTCCAAACGACTCCAATCCAATTCCGTAGCGTAGTGCTCATCCATACGATTCCAACGCAACTGGTTTCGCGCGTTTTCGACCTCGTATGAAAAAGATATGAATTTATGAAGTTTTACACAAATTTTTATAATAATTTACAACCAAATTTCACTTAATTTATAACCTAACTGTTATCTGCCGTTAGATCCCCTTCCTTTGAATCCCTGCCGTCCACCCCTTCTTCCCTCTCATGCATAACATCTCCAGGTGATAATAAGCACGGCCGAACCCACCACGTACATAAAACCCTAAACACGCGATCAACTACGAGCCCCTCCACCTCGATCAACCACCACCAAACGAAAGCCTATCCCCTATGTTACCTTCGGCATGAGCCATGTCGAGCTCGGTTGTGCCATCACCTCGCAATCATGCTCGAAACGTACGTGCTTTGATCCCCTATTGCCGACGATCCACTACACTAATTTCGATCTTAACCGTTGATATTAAAGATCTCATCGAGCTCTATACTTTTGTAGTTGGAGATTTCTTGAATGGGTTGGTGGATTGGAAGATTTGGGGGAGAGAATTTAGGAGTTTCCTGGCCGTGGGTTTCAGCATAGGCGGCTAGGGTTTTGTTATTTTTTATTTTTATTTTTTGTGAATTTATGGGCTATTTATAGGAAAATCGATCGACACTATTCATTCCGGAAATTCCGAACTCCGATTCACGCGCCATAACCAGCGTTTCTAGGGTTTACCCTGCGTTCCGGACACAATGGAACAGGTTTCGAAAGCTAATTCGGACATCTGTGTGAGTTATGGCAATAAACGTTCAATTTAAATTAAACCGATTTAAACGATTTTCTAGGCGTTTTAATTTGTACCGGACAAACGGTAAATCCAATTGACACGAAATTTGAAACCTTACAATAATATCACATTACGGATCCGATGAAACTGGTTTCGTCGAAATCCGAGACTTTTTGAAAAATGGCTATTTTAACTCGCCAAATTAATATTAAAAATAATTCGATGCGTTTCGAGCTGCCACGATCAAACGATAACTCCGATTGACACGAAAATTGAAATCCGGTAATAACTAACTATTACGGATCCAATGGAACTGGTTTCGTCCAATTCTGAGACTGTTCAAAAATTGACTATTTTCACTAGTCGATTTAAATATTAAAATATTCAATTTTCACAAATTAACTTTTAATTCGATTTTTAAAAGTTCTAAAAAATCGTTCTAACTTCAATATGATAATATAAAATTTTACAAATCATTTTCAATCATATTTAACTCAATTTTCAATTATCTCCATAATTTAACATATTAAATTATCGATTTAATTATCCAATTAAATCCAATTATTCGAAATAAAATTTATTCGACTTATAATTTCACTTATTAATATTTAAAATTAATTAAATATTCAAATTTTAATTACTTAAAATCCTGGGTCGTTACAATCTTCCCCCCTTAAAAGAATTTCGTCCTCGAAATTAACAAGTAAGAAAAGTTACAGAATTTATTAACTTTCCCATAAATCCATAGTTAAACTCCTTATAATAACTTTACTAAGTTTTCAAATCATACTTAGTTATCTTTTCAAAACCAATTACTATTGTTTAATTTTCAACTCCAAAATCAAAGTTAAGTTTTCAAAAAAATTTCCAATTTTCTCAAAAAAAATTTCTAACGCCTTAAATTTCCGGAAAAATTCGCCATAGTCTCCTTTGCGCGGCTCGATCCAAAAAAAAATGACAGTATATATATCACAAATATACATCTCATCAAGTAATGAGGCATCCCGAAGGGAAAAAAATGTAAAAGTACGATATTTAATCCAAGATATGTACCTTATATTTTATTAGCGAGCATATACGGCTAATATAGCGCGAAAGCGAGCTCCAAATGCGAAGCAAACGCGATCCGCACCTACTAAACACTCAACAAACAACATGAGAACATGCATATATGAAAATAATCTCAATATACATCATATAGCAACATAATAACTATATATGCCAACATAGCAAATGCAAACAAACAACAAATGCAAACATCAACCAACTATCATTCATAACCAATAAATATTCATTCATATTCTCATTAATATTCAATGAATTGGGTCTTCAATTTAATCACATTTGATTCATTAACAGTGGATGTTTTTACTAACATCCATTTTCAATTAGTTTATATTTACTAATTCATATTCAAGTTGGTTCGCTTCCAAATCAAATTCAATTCTACTTAAGATTTACTTAACTTCAAATTGGATTTCAATTAATTTAACTTTCAATTTCATTAACTCAATTTCATTAACATTTAATGAATTATATACAATCAATCAACTAACAACCATAGTATATTAATTACAACCAAATTCCTTTGCTTATCAATTGGTTTAATTAATTGATTTTCATTCAACTATTCAACTTTCCAATAACATTAGATTTTAATGAATTAACATTTATATTCATTATTTCATACCAATTATTTGACCTTCAATCCATTCATTCAATTCAATTTCCAATTCATTTATATAACTCAAGTTCACATTTATCACTTAACTTTATTAATTTACTTTGATACTAATATCAACTTCATTCAACATCACTTAAGTTATATTCCATTTAACTTTAAATTCATTTTCATTTACAACTCATATTCATAAATATATTCATATAGTTTCACTTCTTATATATATAAGTTTATTTCACAATTGTAAATTACTTTAATTATAATTCAATTTTTATAATTCTTTTTACTTATTCAATTATCCTTTTATTTAGATTATTCAAACATCTAAACAATCAATTTATATACACTTTAATAATTCTGAAAAATTATTCCTTTATATATAAAATATAATCAAGGTAAACTTATTTCATTTACCCAATTTAAAACAATATTGTGTCGAATTGTTCTATTCAAGTGTTTAGAGATCCCTATCAACAACGTTAATTACTCGTATTAACCAGAATCCATATACCACTCAACAAACCAATCATCACAATATAAAACAATTTTATATTCACTAACAAATACGCTCTCATAGCTATTATTACACTCAAACTCATTCTAGAGTACTACTGACTCTATCTCTAATGAAAATACCCAACAGAACCATGGTTGTCGCTTAACCATATGCTCTGATACCACATTGTCAGGACCCGATTCTTCGTCTTCCGAAAATTCAACATCGATACACACTTTATCGACTGCCGAGCAATCGAATGACGGAAAACCTAACACTGAGGGTTTAATAAGAAGAAAAGAAAGAAGAAGAGATAAGAAGATAAATAGAGAGAAAAGAAAATAGAAAATAGAACGGAACAGAACACAACACAATGCTAACAGAATCTCACAATTTGCAGCGGAACAACATATAATAATAAATGAATAATCTTTAAACAAAGAATTATATCAGTTATTACATTACATCACATTACATTTCATTACATCATCATCAGAGTGTACAACAACAAACAATGCAGCGGAAAAAGAAATACTATATACTAGTAATTACGCCATGCCATCCATCTTGCCTCCAGCAACTCCTGAATATCCAGAATATCCTGATAAACCTAACTCTTGACTGCCCGTGTAGAAATTGGTGGGCATCCAGAGTTTAGGAAGGAAAACAATAAACTCCGAGTCAGTCATGTGACTGGTGTGGGAACTCAAAACAGTTTATTTATCTTTGAAATAAAAAATAGAGGAATATTTTTAAAGTCAATTCGCAATGCTTTTAAGAATGAGACTACCATAAGGCCTCCCGCACACACACACAATGCAAATGCAGAATCGGAGGAGATTTCTCCTTATGATAGTCAAAGATGCTTGATACGCATTTAAAAGAACATTTGATATTATTACTAGTGCATAGTGTAGAGAAAAATTCATTTCGAAAATAAAGGTATAAATCTTAGCCAACATAGACATTTCGAACTATGCCTACTATAGCTACCATGTTCAATAGCGGGTTACCGCCACATTCCATAGCAGGTTATACAACTAAAACCGTACAAGGCTCGTATTTGAAGAATGGATTTTCCAACAAATGGTCAGGCCAAGGAACTTCCCATTGCCATATGGAAACGCCTCTGGAAGGACACCCCGAGAACCAACCATTCTCCGCTAGCAAAGCCGGGAATCCCTTTTCCCAAGGAATATTACAAACCCTCAGATATGCCACCCCCGGTCCTTTGGAACCTTTAAACGAGAGCTCTCTAACCAACATCACACCATAATAATAAGTGTTTCAACATGAGTATCTAGGCTCCATACCATGATACTACCCTTTTCCAGAAGGAATGGTCATGCCCTAGGGAAGCGATCCCTGAAAACCTTGCCGCACAATTCCTGTTTCGACCATTACCGGTTTGTGAGGCTCGACGAAGTCTCGTCCACAAAAACATACTTTATACAAAAACCATGCTTTGGGTCAACAAATGATCATAGAAATGATCACCAAGATAGACGATCAAATAAATGATCCTATCACAAATAATCAACACAATGATCATTTCACAACAACACTCAGCATGTCACATTACCAAATTGGGAATATATCGCTGATAACATTCAACTATATAACCTCTGAGCTCGTACGTCTCAGAGAAGGGTGTTAAGCTAAAAGAATAAATTCTCCGCCACCAACAGAAATATATTTGAAAGAAATCTGCTTCATATCTCAATTTGTAACGTCAGACATACAATCCATACAAGTCTGTTCCGGGCTCGAACAGAACCGAAGGAAATCTTAGCCAGCATAGGTACCATTATATTATGCCTACTATAGCTACCATGTTCAATAGCGGGTTACCGCCACATTCCATAGCAGGTTATACAACTAAAACCGTACAAGGCTCGTATTTGAAGAATGGATTTTCCAACAAATGGTCAGGCCAAGGAACTTCCTATTGCCACATGGAAACGCCTCTGGAAGGACTCCCCGAGAACCAACCGTTCTCCGCTAAGCAAAGCCGGGAATCCATTTTCCCAAGGAATATTACAAACCCTCGGATATGCCACCCCCGGTCCTTTGGAACCTTTAAACGAGAGCTCTCTAACCAACATCACACCATAATAATAAGTGTTTCAACATGAGTAAGTATATGGGCTCCATACCATGATACTACCCTTTTCCATAAGGAATGGTCATGCCCTAGGGAAGCGATCCCTGAAAACCTTGCCGCACAATTCCTGTTTCGACCATTACCGGTTTGTGAGGCTCGACGAAGTCTCGTCCACAAAAACATACTTTATACAAAAGCCATGCTTTGGGTCAACAAATGATCATAGAAATGATCACCAAGATAAACGATCAAATAAATGATCCTATCACAAATAATCAACACAATGATCATTTCACAGCAACACTCAGCATGTCACATTACCAAATTGGGAATATATCGCTGATAACATTCAACTATATAACCTCTGAGCTCGTACGTCTCAGAGAAGGGTGTTAAGCTAAAAGAATAAATTCTCCGTCACCAACAGAAATATATTTGAAAGAAATCTGCTTTATATCTCAATTTGTAACGTCAGACATACAATCCATACAAGTCTGTTCCGGGCTCGAACAGAACCGAAGGCACTTCTTACGAAGCCCTTGCAATCCGGGTATTCACAATCCCGATCGAATTTCCCATCACTTAGGGAATCTCTATACCAGGAGCTACCCAGTGCAGAGACAATCGATAGGTCATCCTATCGCTTTCGCAAATACCCGGTCTTCAACACCGGTCATCAAATGCAATTCATAACGACGTATCACATATTCGGAATGGGTTATACGACCCCATGGTCCTTTCCCGGTTAACCCGAATAGTGAGCGCTTATTCAAAATATAAGTGTGGCATTCAAATTCAAACAAATCACATCAAATACCCATTCAAAGGGAAATATTGATAGTCGGTTATTGAACTATCAATGGATATGCACAACATCACCAGTTTCCAAATAATTTTCCAAATTATTTTTTTTCCAAAATATCTTTACAAGATATATTATTTCACACTTCAAAAATAAATCAATATTTATTTTTAAACAAATTCCACTTTCTTTTATAAATTCCATAGTGAATTTACATTCCAAAATACCCATGCATATACGATTTTAATTATTCATTTCAATCTATCTTCAAAAAGATAAATTCTCAAAATATTCACTTTATATTGGAAAACATTCTCATACTTATTTATTCATAAGTAATTCACAAATCTATTTATTTTCAACACTTGGAAAATATTCAATATACTTAAATCGAGATTAAGTATATATTTCATTCTTTAAGGAAATCATTCTCTTAAACATATTTATTTGGGCCAAAACGAATGTTGCGTAAAACATCGTTACGGCAACCCAAAATCACTAGTATAGGGATTCAAAATTAAAATAGATATATAAATCCCAATACTATACAAAACATTTCCTTTCGGAAATCATTTACTATAACAACAGTGTTATAGTCCACCATTTCCTTCTATTTCTCGAAAACGTCTATTTCAACAATAGATGTTGAAATCTATGGTTTCGAATCTCAACACATTTTAAAACATCGTTAGATCGTTTTGATTCTATTTAAAACATCACATTCAAAACAATTTCTTTAACATATTATTCACTATTCAGAAACGTGAATATACTACGTTAACAATTTTCATCCTTTCTATACATTTTTATTTCAAAGGATTATTCACAGTCAAAAACGTGAATATAACTCCATTAATAGGTTTCAACAATTTGCTTATCAAAATAAGTCGTTTGCGAATTTATAAAACAACGTTTATAAACTCCATTTCTATTTATTTTATAACAACTTCCTTTTTATAAATTCCTTTATTAACCTATTCCAGTTTATAACTCAATTATAAACTAAAAGTTCATATTATAAGTTAAATACTTATAATTTATTCATTTACCAAAAATCGTTCCTTTGAACTTCATAATTATAAATCCTATAACTTATAAGATTCAATGATTTATTCAAAACTATTCTTTTAATAACTTTATAAAATTTATAAATCTTACTATTTATAAATTTCATTTATAACTTCACCATTTTTAATTTTATAAATTCCATTCATTTACAAAATTCATTTTCACTTCATTCAAACACTTATAAAAACTCGTTTTATAATGTCAATATTTCAATTTATAAATATCCATTTATAAATCTCTTAATATAAATCAATTTATATTATTCTTTAAAACGTCTTTAAATTCCTTTATAATTTCACCATTTTTATTCATAAAATAATTAAATTTTATAAATCCTATATTTTAAACTTTTTATAATAAATTCAAATCCCCAATTTTAAACTATTTTATAAAACCATTAACCTCATATTTTCAAAAATAAATCTTTAATCGTATTTCTCAAAATCATAATTTTTATAACTTTAAAAATTATAACGTTTATTTATTTAAAATGGATCAATTTCAAAAATATTTTATAAACGTTTTCTTTCAAAAATCACTTTAAAAATCATTTTAAAATTCCAAATTTGGTCCGATGATGCTACATACCAAATAGTCAATCACGACAACAACGATATCATATATCGATATGATAATCCATCAAATATCAAAATATCTGAAATCAAATAAAAACTGTTGAGGAATCCAGTTGGATCCCTCCAACCTGTTTTCCTGCATCCACAAACATTAGCATAATACCAATTCCGCTCCAGTACGAAATTATCGCGGTATATGGGATTTAAAATATTATCCGCTTAATAGACGGCGCAATAGGGTCTCATCCGCTATACAAATGCGGGAAATCAATACTCCAATATATACATATGCCAATATATATATATATATATATATATATATATATATATATACTGCTAATATATATATATATATATTGCTAATATATATAATACAAATTTCACTGTTTATGAAATATTCGCGGTATATGTTTTTAATAAATAACATCCGCTTACTAACGGCGCATAATGTCTATTTTAACAATCAATATATAACAATCATCATTCAAACATGCATTCAAATATTTTAAATCTAACTATTTAAAATAAAATCGAAACTGATTCGATTGAGTGAGAAGTTCTCACCTTGATTTTATTTTCGTTTTAGCGATTTATTTCGAATAAAATTAAACGGACGTTTAATTTTACCTGAAATTCTCACTAACTCCAAACGACTCCAATCCAATTCCATAGCGTAATGCTCGTCCATATGATTCCAATGCAACTGGTTTCGTGCGTTTTCGACCTCGTATGAAAAAGATATGAATTTATGAAGTTTTACACAAATTTTTATAATAATTTACAACCAAATTTCACTTAATTTATAACCTAACTGTTATCTGCCGTTAGATCCCCTTCCTTTGAATCCCTGCCGTCCACCCCTTCTTCCCTCTCACGCATAACATCTCCAGGTGATAATAAGCACGGCCGAACCCACCACGTACATAAAACCCTAAACACGCGATCAACTTCGAGCCCCTTCACCTCGATCAACCACCACCAAACGAAAGCCCATCCCCTATGTTACCTACGGTATGAGCCATGTCGAGCTCGGTTGTGCCATCACCTCGCAATCATGCTCGAAACGCACGTGCTGTGATCCCCTATTGCCGACGATCCACTACACTAATTTCGATCTTAACCGTTGATATTAAAGATCTCATCGAGCTCTATACTTTTGTAGTTGGAGATTTCTTGAATGGGTTTGTGGATTGGAAGATTTTGGGGAGAGAATTTAGGAGTTTCTTGGCCGTGGGTTTCAGCATAGGCGGCTAGGGTTTTGTTATTTTTTATTTTTATTTTTTGTGAATTTATGGGCTATTTATAGGAAAATCGATCGACACTATTCATTCCGGAAATTCCGAACTTCGATTCACGCGCCGTAACCAGCGTTTCTAGGGTTTACCCCACGTTCCGGACACAATGAAACAGGTTTCGAAAGCTAATTCGGACATCTGTGCGAGTTATGGCAATAAACGTTCAATTTAAATTAAACCAATTTAAATGATTTTCTAGGCGTTTTAATTTGTACCGGACAAACGGTACATCCAATTGACACGAAATTTGAAACCTTACAATAATATCACATTACAGATCCGATGAAACTGGTTTCGTCGAAATCCGAGACTTTTTGAAAAATGGCTATTTTAACTCGCCAAATTAATATTAAAAATAATTCGATGCGTTTCGAGCTGCCACGATCAAACGATAACTCCGATTGACACGAAAATTGAAATCCGGTAATAACTAACTATTACGGATCTAATGGAACTGGTTTCGTCCAATTCTGAGACTGTTCAAAAATTGACTATTTTCACTAGTCGATTTAAATATTAAAATATTCAATTTTCACAAATTAACTTTTAATTCGATTTTTAAAAGTTCTAAAATATCGTTCTAACTTCAATATGATAAAATAAAATTTTACAAATCATTTTCAATCATATTTAACTCAATTTTCAATTATCTCCATAATTTAACATATTAAATTATCGATTTAATTATCCAATTAAATCCGATTATTCGAAATAAAATTTATTCGACTTATAATTTCACTTATTAATATTTAAAATTAATTAAATATTCAAATTTTAATTACTTAAAATCCTGGGTCGTTACATTTATTTTGATTATTTTATTTGAATTTCTGATTTAAAAACTTTATTATATTTATTAAAATGGATAAATTTTATTATTTTAATTATAAATTTTGATTTTTCTGTGAATTATAATTCCAACCTGAATAAATAGAATATTTCTACAAAAAGTGGATTTTTGGTCAATCTATTCAAACTTTGACTTTTAAATTTAAATATTTTAATTCTTGAATTTTATCTTTCATTACGAAAATAAATTTAATTTCAAGAATACTGCTTTTCGTTTTGTTGAAATTCGATTTATATTGTGAAATTTATGCCTTTAACAATATTGTATATAAATTGTATTATTTAATAAAATTGTCTATTTTAATTTATATAAATTATATTTTTATTTGTCATATCATGTTCTATTATGTGTTATATGACATGTTAGGTATATATTTTTATTTTAAAAACATTTTAAAGTGATGTTATAACTTTCCAAAGCTTATTGTAATTTATTTCAATTTTAAAAACCCCAGTTTCTATTATTTAGCTATTTTGTTAATTAATTTATATTTATCTAAAATTTATTTATATTTATTTTGATACTTTATTTTGTTTTTTCTTATTTTATTTACTTGCATTTTTTTATGTGTTTAAAAATGAATAAATAAAATTAGAAATATGAAGAGTTTTATAACCTTTCACGTGCCTTTGACTTTTCACCTTCTTCTTACATTTTCATTCCAAATCAACACTTGCATTCCATGGACGACCTTATCTTCTTTCTCAGACGAATATTTTCATTTCTCACGTACAAAAAATTACTTCTCATCAAAACTTCGACCTCCATTTCTGAGAAAAAAAAGGGTAAATGTTTTTCACTTTTATTCCGTTTTTCTTCTTTGTTTTAGTGTATTTTCATGCCTTGCTTCACATATCTTGTACGGCCTCAAGCTCCACCTTCACCACCACCTTGTTCAGCTGCAAAATCCCTCCATCTCCACTGACCTACCTGGCCGTGGCCTCTATGATGTAAGATCCACACAAAAATTAGCAAACACTTCCTATATAATGTCATAGCCGAACTCCAATGTCATCACCACTTCACCACACCTCTCGGCCACCACTTGCACCACTTTCACCAGCCCCTACCTGACCCAAAGCCACTGCCATACCATTCCCTGGCCTCCACCAGTCATGGCCGTGCCAATTGGAGCCATGGCCGAACCTTATTGATGTGCCAAAATTCACTTTTGTGCCTTGTCTTTGTATGTTCATGCATAACAATCTTTTCTCCTTCACTTCCTCATTATAGCCGACCCTATGAACCATACCTGATCCAAATTCATAGCCTAGGATGACATTTTAACCATATGGCCGAGCATAAGATAGGTGAAAGCAAGTGCAAGTGGTTTGGTTCTTTGTTATGCATAAATTCTAGTTTGTTTAATGTTATAATTGTGTTGTATATTTATATGAAATATATTGTTTTGTTTGATATGTACAAGCTAATAATTTTGGCCCTTCCCTCACTTGAATCCATGGTCGTGCCTTCGTGCTTTTAGGATCTTTGTTTGTGTGTCAGAATCTGTTATCTCCAACTTGTAGAGGTGAGTATTTCTCACCAGACATTTTATACTTATATAATTAGTAAATTGACACCCTTGAATTTGTAGATTTTATTATCATGTTATAACTGCCTATGCTATGATCATATGATGTTCACCCTGTTTATACACCTGTCATATCATATGTTACTATTATATAATGTAATTCTGTTTATTTATATCAGTTTATCACACTGCAAGTTTCCTGTAGATAGAGTCATTATGGGTTGAAATGGTACATACCCGAACAGACTTTAGAATAGGGAAAAAATGTTATGGGCTGAAATGATAGGCCTGAACGATTATTATTTATTTCGTTTTATTTGGAATTGCGGGTTTGAAATGATAGAACCCGGATTTTCCTTTGTAAATTACGGATTGAAATGATATATTATCCGTATCATTTGACTTAGTTTGGAAAATTTTATACACAGACCCGTGGTTAATATGTATTTTCTTGAATTTCTAAAATATTATAAAATGTAAATATTATGATATTTTGATTTAAATTTAATTTAAAAATAATTTTTATAAAATATTAGTGATTTTCTACAAGTTAAATAAGTGAAATAATTCAATGGTAGAGTAGAATTTGAAATATAAGTTAATTTTGAAATTTATGATTTGGTTTATAAATGTAGTTTAAATTAAGTTAGAAAATATGATAATTTGACTTAAATTTGAATTTAAAATGATTTTATAAAGTGTTATTGATTTTCTATAAATTAAAATAGTTAAATAAATAAATGTTAAAAATTTAAATTTAAATTATAGCTTAACTTGGAAAATGTGAAATGTGTTTTGAAAATGAAAGTTAAGTTAAGGAAATAAAATGGAATTTAAATTTAATTTATGAAATGGCAAATTTAAGTAAAATGTAAAGTAAATGAAATGTTATAAAATTGTACATTAATGTAATAAGTAAATTATAAAATTTTGATTTTGTATGAAAATTTCACTTTATAAAATCATAAATTAAAGGGTATTTAAATGATTGTTTTTAAAGTGAAATTATTAAATTTTATGAGTTAAATCGGTTTAAGTAAAATTTTAATTGTTTATGAAATTGTATTGAAAATTTGGAATTTAATTAACAGCATTTTTGAAATGCTTTCATTTCTTAAGTAAAGGATATTACAGAATTTCTAAGTGTTGTAGTTAATACAAATGAACTAAATGGCTAAAATGAACTAAGGGCTATTACAGCACTTTGTAAGTGCTGTAGTTGTAGAATTTAACTAAGGTTTTAATTGAAACCTAAAACCTATTACAGCATCTTTAAATGTTGTCTTTTGCTGAAGTGTATTATTTTCAAAAGTAACTTTCTGTAGCATTCTAAATGTTGCGAAAGCTGAATCTCACTGTTTTAATAAATTTAAGTGAATAAATGAAGTCTGAAAATGGTAAAATTTTGAGAATTGAATATTTGATTATTAAATATAATGACTTCATATTAAATGGCTGAAATATAAACTATTTTGAAATATGATTTGAAATGGTATTTAATTTAAATAAAAATGAATGAGATTTTGGAAGAATATGATATTTTGATATTTTAAAATGAATTTGAAATGATATTGAATTTTTAATGATATTTGATTTCGAAGTATAAATTACCATTTTGGAACTTTAACTACAGGATGTATTTAATTTATAGTTTAACTGATCCTTAAAGGATGGGCGATCC
Organism: Allium cepa; assembly: GCA_030765085.1. Lineage (NCBI taxonomy): Eukaryota > Viridiplantae > Streptophyta > Magnoliopsida > Asparagales > Amaryllidaceae > Allium > Allium cepa. The sequence continues at coordinate 448,044,184 of CM060937.1, read as the reverse complement.
CAAGCATCCTTTAGGTTATTGTGCATTAGTACTACAGTCCACTTGAGTTGGTTTGCATTATATAAGTAGACTCGAGTGTTTTGTGTTTTACTTTACGCTTGGTTCAGCCTGAGTATTTACAGCTTAGCTTTGGATTTCTTTTCTGAAGCTAGGAATCGCTGGGGATTCTGCTTGTCTAGTTATCTATTCCCTTTCAGTTTCAGTTGTTCTATTTCAGTTCTGGTATTCATAAACTTCTATGTATTTGAGATTTCTATTGTATATGTTTTTCAGACTGATATTATGAATTTGTTTTGAGATTTTGTTGTAGCAGCTTCATGAACTACTATGGTATTTTAATTTCTGCTGCGAGTTATTCTGATATTTCTATGTCTGTGATTTTGTGTATTTCATTTGCTCCAAATTTATTTATAATGTGGTATTTTGAGCAATTCAATTCGGACATGTGTGGATGTGAATGGCTTAAAATATCGGGTTGTTACGTCGAGTGCTTTGTGTTTTGCTTTATGCTCGAGTCAGACTGAGTGTCACAGCATTTAGACTCACCTTTGGAGATTGGAGCTTGTTTGAAGTTTTATTTATCCACCTTTTAGTTATTTAGATTTATTCTAGTCATTTATGTACTCGTCAGTTGCTTATGTATTAGAGATTTGTTCGTATTTGAGATTTTGTTGTATTTTGTTCAGACTCTGATGTTTTGTAGTATCTTCATGAACTACTATTTTTCTATTCCTTAGCTTATTATTGTAATACTCTGTGTCTGTGATTGATTTATTTACAGTATATGCTGAGTTTTTCCAAATATAAATTAACAACCTGATATTTTGAGCAACTCAAGTCTGAAATGTTTGGATGCAAACGGTTCAAAACCGGGTCGTTACATGACTCGCAGGTGTCAGGGCTGCATTAATACCTCATATAGAATCATTGTCAAACCATCCTACTTTGTTCTGCAATCTCCACCACGTGCACTATTGTTCAAGTGGTTTTCGGTATTGGTAGAAAGTATGACAATATTCGATCCCGGTCTCTTTAACAACCAAACGCTTATTTCACACCGTGGTCATTATATAAAATCACTTTTATAATTATTTCAAACAGTTCATACTTCATATCAAAATATCACATTCGTTTCAAAATCATATCACTTTTGAAATCATATTCACTTTCGAAATCTTTTCACCATCAAAATCATATTCACTTCTAAAATCATAACCATAAAATAGTTTAAACCATCATATCGAAATATTCGTATTTAAATCCATTAATCTAAATCATAACAGTTCCAACTTAAATGGTTTAAATATTGAAAATAATTTATTTACGTATTGAAATAGTCATAACTTAAAATAGTTTATATTTAAAATAGTTTACAGACTAAAATAGTTTATATATTAAAAATGGTTTATGTACTAAAAATAGTTTCAAAGTAGAATTGTTTCTTCCAACCTCGCAAATTAATTCAAATCAACTTTAATTTCACAATTCAATTTAAATCATTTTCAGTTTAACAATTTCAATTGAAAAGATTAAAGGTTTGATTCAAATTCTCTTTTAACCATTTAATTTATATCGATCTCAAATCCAGGTTTGAATTACAAATCTAAACACTTCCAATTTATTTAGTTTAAAACTTTAAGTTTGCAAACAATTTATAATAACCTAACTAGACAAATTTCATTTATTTTCCATAATTCCACTTTAATTTTATTTAAATTTGAATATATTCGCTTGATCGCTTTTATAACATTTAAACAAAATCTCAAATTACAAATTTAAAACAATACTAAATAATCGATATAAATTTTATTTAAATTTGTAAATATTCGTTTGATCACCTTTAATCAAAAATCCAAATATCAAGTTACAAAAAAAATATCTTTAAGATCTCAAAATTAAATCAATTAATAAAAATAATCATATCTTTAAAATCTCAGAATTAATAAGTTTCAAATCAAATTTTTATTAAATACAATTTGTAAAAAAATTAAATTTCAATTTATCTTCCCAATCTTAGTTTATTGAATTTATTACAAAACTATTTTCAAAATATTAATATAAATTGTAAATAAATATTTAAAACATATTATATATATATATATATTAGTTAGATCAAATTCTTATTAAATTTTAATAAATTAATTATTATTAAATTAAATCTTATTTTCATAAATATAGTGTATAAAATTATATATCTAAATTTAAAAATAATAAAATTATAAGAAAAATCTGAAAATTTATATTTTCCAAAACTTAACTTATAAATTTAAAATTTCAAAACATATAATTTAAAAATCTAAATTTTTACAAAATAAAATATCTGTACATTATATTTAAAAACCAAATATTTATTAAAACTCATCTATTTCCTTCCAAAACTTTGGAAACCATTTTCAAATTATACCAACGGTGTCCGTATAGAATTTTCTATACTATGGTCAAGCGATACGGATATTTATCACTTCAATCCGCAATAATTTAATATTTTACAGGTATATATCATTTCAAACCGCAATCCTAAAATTCGATTCAATAAAATCGCTTGGGTCTATCATTTCAGCCCAGAATGATTTTCCATACGGACATGCTAAGCTTGGGTCAGGCTCGGTGAGTGGCTGTTCATATAGATGGAGGGTTGTGGTTACGGTCCAAGTAAGGTGAGGTTGGCATTCAAGGATGCTTAGCTAGGAGATGGACGTTGTTGTGTGGTTGGGATTCGGATGGTCAGGTGAAGCAAGGGGTGGCGGATATGCTAAGATGGCGATGCAGCTGCTTGAGGGGAGCGGGGCTTGGCAAACGAAGTGTAGGCGAGGGCAGGTTTACTCTGTTCGGAGGGAGGAAGATGGACTGCAGGAGGAGAAGTGGAACGGTGGGTGAGCGAACAGCAATTGTGGTGTTGAGAAGGTGGAAGGGTTTGAGCCTTGAAGGGATCTAGACTGTTGCATGGCGTTGGACTGGGAGAGAGGCAGGGGACCGTTCATTTGGAAGATGGTCATTTCGTGGGAAGCGGAGGTCAGGTGTGTGGGTTCATGGAGCTTTGAGAGGCAATGCATTGGGTGTTGCAGTGGGTGGCTCTGGTCAAAGGAAGGGTGACAGTTTCAAGGCAACACAATATATATGAGCACGAGCCAGGTTAACATTAACTTCGAGCAAAAGTTGAAATGTACAGGCCTCCTTAGAGAAAATGAATGGGACGAGCTGATGGTTTGAATCGTGATGAGGCCAGAAAAAGAAGAAGAATATGTTCTAAAAGCAAGAAAATATATGTATAAGCTTAGTATTAAAATTATATAAATTTTCTTCTTTGAAGAAGATAGTGAACCAAAAAAAAGGACTGAAGAGAATATATATTATCAAATGGGAAAGGAAAGGTCAGACATGAATTCAAGTAAAATAATTAACGCTAGTGTTGTTTGGATTACTCAGCTGGCAATTGAAAAGATAAGGAAGCACAATTTTAAATACGGCACCGATACGACAAACTGTTTGTCGTTTTCCACCACGTACCAGACACCGAACTACAAAAATGTACATAAAATAGAGATCAACAAAACGAGACAAACAAAATGGTACACAGATATCACCGATGTGATCATCCTATTAAAAGTCGATATTCACAGCCAAATTATTACTAATTCATCGAAAATAAGATAAACAGGGTAATAACAGTCCAAATTTGACGAAACGAAATATGACTTCTCACTTAGAAGTGATATGTAACGTCCCGAAAATTTTCGACTTTCGAAAATTCAACATCGATACTCACTTTATCGACTGCCGAGAAATCGAAGGCCAAAAACCCGAAATGTTATGGTTTTAAGAAAAAGAATTTAAGAAAAGAGAAGAGAAAAGGATAGAAAATAGGGAGGAGAGAAAATAGAACAGAATTTTAAAATAGAAGAAAAAGAGAATAGAGAACATAGAACGGAACAGAAAACAACAGAACAACATCAGAATCTCCCAATTCGCAGCGGAACAACATATAATAATAAATGAATAATCTTTAAACAAAGAACTATATCAGTTATTACATTACATTTCATTTCATTACATCATATCATCAGAGTATACAACAACAACAACAAACAGTGCAGCGGAAAAAGAAATACTATATAAGTAATACGCCATGCCATCCAGCTTGCCTCCAGCAATTCCTGAATATCCAGAATATCCTGATAAACCTAACTCTTGACTGCCCGTGTGAAAATTGGTGGGCACCCAGAGTTTAGGAAGGAAAACAATAAACTCCAAGTCAGTCATGTGACTGGTGTGAGAACTCAAAACAGTTTATTTATCTTAAAATCAAAATAGAGGAATATTTTTAAATTCAATTCGCAATGCTTTTAAAAATGAGACTACCATAAGGCCTCCCGCACACACACACATGCAAACGCAGAATCGGAGGAGATTTCTCCTTATGATAGTCAAAAATGCTTGATACGCATTTAAAAATAACATTTGATATTATTACTAGTGTATAGTGTAGGAAAAATTCATTTCGAAAGTAGAATATAAATCTTAGCCAACATAGACATTTCGAACTATGCCTACTATAGCTACCATCCAAACAGTGGTGACCACCATAAGTGAATGGCAGGTTCTACAACTAATACCGTACAAGTTTCGTATTGGGAATTGGATTTCCAACAAATGGTCAGGCCAAGGAACTTCCCATTGCCACATGAGAATGCCTCTGGAAAGACATCCCCGAGAACCAAACCGGAACTCTGCCAACACAAGGCCGGGTTACCCCTAACTGGGTAACTACTGACACGAGCACGCCATTCCCCGATCATAAACGACCTTTCTCACGGGATCCCGAAAACCAACAACCACAAAGTAATAAATTCGTAGTAACCACATAGGTTAAATATCTGGGCTCCATACCATGATACCACCTCTATCCAGAAGGAAATGTACATACCCTAAAGGGAGCTACCCCTCATAACCTTGCCGCATCTTTCCTGTTTTGACCATTTCCGGGGTGTGAGGCTCGACGAAGTCACGTCCACAAAAACATACTTTATACAAAAGCCATGCTTTGGGTCAACAAATGATCAACACAATGATCACCAAGATAGACGATCAAATAAACGATCCTATCACAATAATCAACACAATGATCATTTACAGCAACACTCAGCATGTCACATTACCAAATTGGGAATATATCGCTGATAACTTCAACTATATAACCTCTGAGCTCGTACGTCTCAGAGAAGGGTGTTAAGCTAAAAGAATAAATTCTTCGCCACCAACAGAAATATATTTGAAAGAAATCGGCTTTATATCTCAACTTGTAATGTCAGACATACAATCCATACAAGTCTATTCCGGGATCGAACAAAACCGAAGGCACTTAGCAGGAAGTCCTTGCAATCCGGATATTCACAATCCTGATCGGATTTCCCATCACTTAGGGAGTCTCTATACCGCTGCAACTCAGTGCAGAGACAATCGACAGGTCATCCTATCGCTCTCGCAAATACCGGGTCTTCAACACCGATCTTCAATGCAATTATAACGACGTATCACATATTCGGAATGGGTTATACGACCCCATGGTCCTTTCCCAGTTAACCCGAATAGTGAGCGCTTATTCAAAAATAAGTGTAGCATTCACATTCAAACAAATCACATCAATTACCCATTCAAAGGGAAATATTGATAGTCGGCTATTGAACTATCAATAGATATGCACACATCACCAGTTTCCAAATAATTTTCCAAATTATTTATTTTCCAAAATATCTTTACAAGATATAAAATTTTACACTTCAAAAATAAATCAATATTTATTCTTAAACAAATTCCACTTTCTTTCATAAATTCAATAGTGAATTTACATTCCAAAATATTAATGAATATACGACTTCAATTCGATTTCTAATATTCATTTTCAATTTATCTTCAAAAAGATAAATTCTCAAAATATTCATCTTATATTGGAAAACAATTCCATACTTATTAAAAATAAGTAATTCAAATCTTTTTATTTCCAACCTTTGGAAAATATCAATATACTTAAATCGAAATTAAGTATATATTTCATTCTTTAAGGAAATCATTCTCTTAAACATATTTATTTGGGCCAAAACGAATGTTATGTAAAACATCGTTACGACAACCCAAATTCACTAGTATAGGGATTCGAAATTAAAATAGATATATAAATCCCAATACTATACAAAACATTTCCTTTCGGAAATCATTTACTATAACAACAGTGTTATAGTCCACTATTTCCTTTTCATTTCTCGAAAACGTCTATTTCAACAATCAATGTTGAAATCTATGGTTTCGAATCTTAACACATTTTAAAACATTGTTCGATCGTTTTAATTCTATTTAAAACATCCAAATCCAAAACAATTTCTTTAACGTGTTATTCACTATTCAAAAACGTGAATATACTTCATTAACAATTTCATCAATTCTATGCCTTTTATTTCAAAGGATTATTCACAGTCAAAAATGTGAATATACTTCATTAACAATTTCATCCTTTTATTCATTTTAATTCAAAGGATTATTCACTATTCAAAAATGTGAATATAACTCCATTTATAGGTTTCAACAATTAACTTATCAAAATAAGTTGTTTGCGAATTTATAAACAACGTTTATAAATTCCATTTCTATTTATTTATAAAAACTTCCTTTTTATAAATTCTTTTATTAACCTATTCCAGTTTATAACTCAATTATAAACTAAAAGTTCATATTATAAGTTAAATACTTATAAAACGATTATTTTACAAAATCGTTCTTTTTAACTTCCCAAATTATAAATCTTATAACTTATAAGATTCATTCATTTATCCAAAATCATTATTTTAATAACTTAATAAATTTTATAAACCTACTGCTTATAAAATTCCATTTATAACGTCACCGTATAAAATTCTATAAATTCCATTCAATTATGAAATTCATTTTCACTTCATTCAAACACTTATAAAAACTCGTTTTATAATGTCTATATTTCAATTTATAAATATCCATTTATAAATCTCTTAATATAAATCAATTTATATTATTCTTTAAAAACGTCTTTAATCTTCTTTATAAAAACTTCATCATTTTGATTTATAAAATAATCAAATTTTATAAATCCTAATTTTAAACTTCAAAAATAAATTCAAAAATCCCGATTAAACTCTTTTATAAAACCATTAGTTCATATTTCTCAAAAATCAGCTTTCAACTGTATTTCACAAAAATCATAATTTCTATAACATTAAAAATTATAACGTTTATTTATATGAAATGGATCAATTCCAAAAATAAAGTATATCTTCAAAAATCACTTTAAAATCATTTTAAAATCCCAAAATCTGGGTCCAATGATGCTACACACCAAATAGTCAATCACGACTACAATGATATCATATATCAATATGAAAATCCATCAAGTATCAAAATATATGAAATCAAATAAATACTGTTGAGGAATCCAGTTGGATCCCTCCAACCTGTTTTCCTGCATTCACAAACATTAGCACAATACCAATTTCGCTCCAGTACGAAATTATCGCGGTATATGGGATTTAATAAATATTATCCGCTTAATAACGGCGCAATAGGGTCTCATCCGCTAAACAAAAAAATGCGGGAAATCAATAATTCCAATATATACATATGCCAATATATATATATATATATTGCTACTATATATAATACCAATTTCACTGTTTATGAAATATTCGCGGTATATGTTTTTATTAAATAACATCCGCTTACTAACGGCGTATAATGTCTATTTTAACAATCAATAGATATTAATCAACATTCAAACATGCATTCAAATATTTTAAATCTAACTATTTAAAATAAAATCGAAACTGATTCGATTGAGTGAGAAGTTCTCACCTTGATTTATATTCGTTTTCAGCTTTTATTTCGAATAAAATTAAACGCGCGTTTAATTTTACCCAAAATTCTCACTAACTCCAAACGACTCCAAACCAACTCCATCGCGTAGTGCTCGTCCATACGATTCCAACGCAACTGGTTTCGCGCATTTTCGACCTCGTATGAAAAAGTTATGATTTTTATAAGTTTGTACACGATTTTATTTAATATTTTCAACATAACTTTATAATTTATAACCTAGCACAAGCCATAGCCGTAGATCTTGCTTCCCCCTTCATCATGACCGCACGTTTACATCTCCTTCATCACGCACGGCTACAGGCCATTCACGCACACCAACCCATAGAGCTCCAAATTAGGTTTTAACTTTACTCCTCCTACACTCGACGAAATCACATCAAACCACTTGCAAATCGAAGCTCTTCGCGAGAGCTACCTCCACCACCCATGGCTTGAAGCTCGCCCCCCTATATGGCCTTGAATTGCATGCGAAAATCTGCAGGTTCGGCCCCACATAGCTCCCTCCACGAGACTCCAAACACGATCTCAACCGTATGGATCGAAAGCTCTCGTCGTGCTCTCCAACCTTCGTGTTGAACACTTTGGCTAAATCTTTGTAGATTGAGAGAGATTGAGGGAGAAGTGAGAGACAATTCTGGCCATTCAACCTAAAAGTGGCGGCTAGGTTTTTATAATTAGGGTTTTAGTGTTTTTTTTTTGTTTTTTTAGAGTGAGGGTGTATTTATAGGAAACCGTCGAAACACTATTCATCCCGGAAATTCCTAACTCCGATTTACGCGCCGTAACCAGCGTTTCTAGGGTTTACCCCGCGTTCCGGACACAATGGAACAAGTTTCGGAAGCTAATTCGGAAGTATGTGCGAGTTATGGCTAAAAACGCTCAATTTAAATTAAACCGATTTAAGCGATTTTCTAGGCGTTTTAATTCGTACCGGACAAACCGTAAATCCAATTGACTTGAAATTTTAAACCTTACAATAATATCATATTACGGATCCGATGAAACTGGTTTCGTCGAAATCCGAGACTTTTTGAAAAATGGCTATTTTCACTCGCCAAATTAAAATTAAAAATAAATCGATGCGTTTCGAGCTGCCACGATCAAACGATAACTCCGATTGACACGAAAATTGAATCCGGTAATAACTAACTATTACGGATCCAATGGAACTGGTTTCGTTCAATTCTGAGACTGTTCAAAAATTGACTATTTTTACTAGTCGATTTAAATATTAAAATATTCAATTTTCACAAATTAACTTTTAATTCGATTTTAAAAGTTCTAAAATATCATTCTAACTCTCATATGATAAAATAAAATTTTACAAATCATTTTCAATCATATTTAACTCTATTTTCAATTATTTCCATAATTTCACGTATTAAATTATCGATTTAATTATTCAATTAAATCCAATAATTCAAATAAAAATTTATTTGACTTATAAATTCACTTATTAATATTTAAAATTAATTAAATATTCAAATTTTAATAAATAAAAATTCTGGGTCGTTACAATCTTCCCCACTTAAAAGAATTTCGTCCTCGAAATTGTAAGTAAGAAAAATTATATAATCTATTAATTTTCAAAAATCCATAGTCAAACTTCTTACAATAACTTACTATTTTTTCAAATCGTACTTAGTTATCTTTTCAAAAACAACTACTATTGTTTAACTTTCAAATCCCAAATCAAAGTTTAAGTTTTCAAAATTTTCCCAATTTTCTCAAAAATTTTCTAACGCCTTAAATTTTCGGAAAAATTCGCCATAGTCTCCATTGCGCGGCTCGATCCGAAAAAAAAAATGACAGTATATATATCACAAATATACATCTCATCAAGTAATGAGGCATCCCGCAGGGAAAAAAGTGTAAAAGTACGATAATTAATCCGAGATATGTACCTTATATTTTATTAGCGAGCATATACGGCTAATATAGCGCAAAAGCGAGCTCCAAATGCGAAGCAAACGCGATCCGCACCTACTAATTACTCAACAAACAACATGAGAACATGCATATATGACAATAATCTCAATATACAACATATAGTAACTGAAACAAAAGCAACAAATGCAAACATCAACCAACTAACATCCATAACCAATAAATATTCATTTATATTTTCATTAATATTCAATGAAATAGGTTTTCAATTTAATCACATTAGATTCATTAACATTGGATTTACTAGTATTCATTTTCAATTAGTTTATATTCACTAATTCATATTCAAGTTGGTTCACTTCCAAATTAAATTCAATTTTATTCAAGATTCACTTAACTTCCAATTGAATTTCAATTACTTCAGCTTCCAATTTCATTAACACTTAATGAATTATATACAATCAACTAACAATCACATAACAATCAATGTATATTAATTACAACCAAATTCCTTTGCTTACAATTGGTTTAATTTAATTGATTTTCATTCAATTATTCAACTTTCAATAACTTTAGATTTTAATGAATTAACACTTATATTCATTATTTCATATCAGTTATTCACATTTAATTGGTTAATATTCAATCCAATTTCTAAAGTTGAATTTCATTTCATATAACTCAAGTTCATATCTATCACTTAATTTTATTAATTTACTTTGATACTAATATCAACTTCATTCCATATCACTTAAGTTATATTCCATTTAACTTTAAATTCACTTTTACTTTCAACTCATATTCATAAATATATTCATATAGTTTCACTTCTTATATATATATATAAGTTTATTTCACAATTGTAATTCACTTTAATTATAATTCAATTCTTATAATTCTTTTTACTTACACAATTCCTTTATTTAGATTATTCAAACAACTAAACAATCAACTTATATACACTTTAATAATTCTGAAAAATTATTTCTTTATATATAAAATATACTCAAGGTAAAATTATTTCATTTACCCAATTTTAAAACAATATTGTGTCGAATTGTTCTATTCAAGTGTTTAGAAACCCCTTCGGCATAGTTGTACATACCGTGCTGACGAAGGTTCATATGCCACTCAATAAACCAATCATCACAATATAAAACAATTTTATATTTACTAACAAATACGCTCTCATAGCTATTATTACACTCAAACTCAATCTAGAGTACTACTGACTCTATCTCTAATGAGTAATACCCAACAGAACCATGGTTGTTGCTTAACCATAAGCTCTGATACCAACTGTAACGTCACGAAAATTTTCGACTTTCGAAAATTCAACATCGATACTCACTTTATCGACTGCCGAGAAATCGATGGCCAAAAACCCGAAATGTTATGGTTTTAAGAAAAAGAATTTAAGAAAAGAGAAGAGAAAAAGATAGAAAATAGGGAGGAGAGAAAATAGAACAGAATTTTAAAATAGAAGAAAAAGAGAATAGAGAACATAGAACGGAACAGAAAACAACAGAACAACATCAGAATCTCCCAATTCGCAGCGGAACAACATATAATAATAAATGAATAATCTTTAAACAAAGAACTATATCAGTTATTACATTACATTTCATTTCATTACATCATATCATCAGAGTATACAACAACAACAACAAACAGTGCAGCGGAAAAAGAAATACTATATAAGTAATACGCCATGCCATCCAGCTTGCCTCCAGCAATTCCTGAATATCCAGAATATCCTGATAAACCTAACTCTTGACTGCCCGTGTGAAAATTGGTGGGCACCCAGAGTTTAGGAAGGAAAACAATAAACTCCAAGTCAGTCATGTGACTGGTGTGAGAACTCAAAACAGTTTATTTATCTTAAAATCAAAATAGAGGAATATTTTTAAATTCAATTCGCAATGCTTTTAAAAATGAGACTACCATAAGGCCTCCCGCACACACACACATGCAAACGCAGAATCGGAGGAGATTTCTCCTTATGATAGTCAAAAATGCTTGATACGCATTTAAAAATAACATTTGATATTATTACTAGTGTATAGTGTAGGAAAAATTCATTTCGAAAGTAGAATATAAATCTTAGCCAACATAGACATTTCGAACTATGCCTACTATAGCTACCATCCAAACAGTGGTGACCACCATAAGTGAATGGCAGGTTCTACAACTAATACCGTACAAGTTTCGTATTGGGAATTGGATTTCCAACAAATGGTCAGGCCAAGGAACTTCCCATTGCCACATGAGAATGCCTCTGGAAAGACATCCGCGAGAACCAAACCGGAACTCTGCCAACACAAGGCCGGGTTACCCCTAACTGGGTAACTACTGACACGAGCACGCCATTCCCCGATCGTAAACGACCTTTCTCACGGGATCCCGAAAACCAACAACCACAAAGTAATAAATTCGTAGTAACCACATAGGTTAAATATCTGGGCTCCATACCATGATACCACCTCTATCCAGAAGGAAATGTACATACCCTAAAGGGAGCTACCCCTCATAACCTTGCCGCATCTTTCCTGTTTTGACCATTTCCGGGGTGTGAGGCTCGACGAAGTCACGTCCACAAAAACATACTTTATACAAAAGCCATGCTTTGGGTCAACAAATGATCAACACAATGATCACCAAGATAGACGATCAAATAAACGATCCTATCACAATAATCAACACAATGATCATTTACAGCAACACTCAGCATGTCACATTACCAAATTGGGAATATATCGCTGATAACTTCAACTATATAACCTCTGAGCTCGTACGTCTCAGAGAAGGGTGTTAAGCTAAAAGAATAAATTCTTCGCCACCAACAGAAATATATTTGAAAGAAATCGGCTTTATATCTCAACTTGTAATGTCAGACATACAATCCATACAAGTCTGTTCCGGGATCGAACAAAACCGAAGGCACTTACCAGGAAGTCCTTGCAATCCGGATATTCACAATCCTGATCGGATTTCCCGTCACTTAGGGAGTCTCTATACCGCTGCAACTCAGTGCAGAGACAATCGACAGGTCATCCTATCGCTCTCGCAAATACCGGGTCTTCAACACCGATCTTCAATGCAATTATAACGACGTATCACATATTCGGAATGGGTTATACGATCCCATGGTCCTTTCCCGGTTAACCCGAATAGTGAGCGCTTATTCAAAAATAAGTGTAGCATTCACATTCAAACAAATCACATCAATTACCCATTCAAAGGGAAATATTGATAGTCGGCTATTGAACTATCAATAGATATGCACACATCACCAGTTTCCAAATAATTTTCCAAATTATTTATTTTCCAAAATATCTTTACAAGATATAAAATTTTACACTTCAAAAATAAATCAATATTTATTCTTAAACAAATTCCACTTTCTTTCATAAATTCAATAGTGAATTTACATTCCAAAATATTAATGAATATACGACTTCAATTCGATTTCTAATATTCATTTTCAATTTATCTTCAAAAAGATAAATTCTCAAAATATTCACCTTATATTGGAAAACAATTCCATACTTATCAAAAATAAGTAATTCAAATCTTTTTATTTTCAACCTTTGGAAAATATTCAATATACTTAAATCGAAATTAAGTATATATTTCATTCTTTAAGGAAATCATTCTCTTAAACATATTTATTTGGGCCAAAACGAATGTTACGTAAAACATCGTTACGACAACCCAAATTCACTAGTATAGGGATTCGAAATTAAAATAGATATATAAATCCCAATACTATACAAAACATTTCCTTTCGGAAATCATTTACTATAACAACAGTGTTATAGTCCACTATTTCCTTTTCATTTCTCGAAAACGTCTATTTCAACAATCAATGTTGAAATCTATGGTTTCGAATCTTAACACATTTTAAAACATTGTTCGATCGTTTTAATTCTATTTAAAACATCCAAATCCAAAACAATTTCTTTAACGTGTTATTCACTATTCAAAAACGTGAATATACTTCATTAACAATTTCATCAATTCTATGCCTTTTATTTCAAAGGATTATTCACAGTCAAAAATGTGAATATACTTCATTAACAATTTCATCCTTTTATTCATTTTAATTCAAAGGATTATTCACTATTCAAAAATGTGAATATAACTCCATTTATAGGTTTCAACAATTAACTTATCAAAATAAGTTGTTTGCGAATTTATAAACAACGTTTATAAATTCCATTTCTATTTATTTATAAAAACTTCCTTTTTATAAATTCTTTTATTAACCTATTCCAGTTTATAACTCAATTATAAACTAAAAGTTCATATTATAAGTTAAATACTTATAAAACGATTATTTTACAAAATCGTTCTTGTTAACTTCCCAAATTATAAATCTTATAACTTATAAGATTCATTCATTTATCCAAAATCATTATTTTAATAACTTAATAAATTTTATAAACCTACTGCTTATAAAATTCCATTTATAACGTCACCGTATAAAATTCTATAAATTCCATTCAATTATGAAATTCATTTTCACTTCATTCAAACACTTATAAAAACTCGTTTTATAATGTCTATATTTCAATTTATAAATATCCATTTATAAATCTCTTAATATAAATCAATTTATATTATTCTTTAAAAACGTCTTTAATCTTCTTTATAAAAACTTCATCATTTTGATTTATAAAATAATCAAATTTTATAAATCCTAATTTTAAACTTCAAAAATAAATTCAAAAATCCCGATTAAACTCTTTTATAAAACCATTAGTTCATATTTCTCAAAAATCAGCTTTCAACTGTATTTCACAAAAATCATAATTTCTATAACATTAAAAATTATAACGTTTATTTATTTGAAATGGATCAATTCCAAAAATAAAGTATATCTTCAAAAATCACTTTAAAATCATTTTAAAATCCCAAAATCTGGGTCCAATGATGCTACACACCAAATAGTCAATCACGACTACAATGATATCATATATCAATATGAAAATCCATCAAGTATCAAAATATCTGAAATCAAATAAATACTGTTGAGGAATCCAGTTGGATCCCTCCAATCTGTTTTCCTGCATTCACAAACATTAGCACAATACCAATTTCGCTCCAGTACGAAATTATCGCGGTATATGGGATTTAATAAATATTATCCGCTTAATAACGGCGCAATAGGGTCTCATCCGCTAAACAAAAAAATGCGGGAAATCAATAATTCCAATATATACATATGCCAATATATATATATATATATATATTGCTACTATATATAATACCAATTTCACTGTTTATGAAATATTCGCGGTATATGTTTTTATTAAATAACATCCGCTTACTAACGGCGTATAATGTCTATTTTAACAATCAATAGATATTAATCAACATTCAAACATGCATTCAAATATTTTAAATCTAACTATTTAAAATAAAATCGAAACTGATTCGATTGAGTGAGAAGTTCTCACCTTGATTTATATTCGTTTTCAGCTTTTATTTCGAATAAAATTAAACGCGCGTTTAATTTTACCCAAAATTCTCACTAACTCCAAACGACTCCAAACCAACTCCATCGCGTAGTGCTCGTCCATACGATTCCAACGCAACTGGTTTCGCGCATTTTCGACCTCGTATGAAAAAGTTATGATTTTTATAAGTTTGTACACGATTTTATTTAATATTTTCAACATAACTTTATAATTTATAACCTAGCACAAGCCATAGCCGTAGATCTTGCTTCCCCCTTCATCATGACCGCACGTTTACATCTCCTTCATCACGCACGGCTACAGGCCATTCACGCACACCAACCCATAGAGCTCCAAATTAGGTTTTAACTTTACTCCTCCTACACTCGACGAAATCACATCAAACCACTTGCAAATCGAAGCTCTTCGCGAGAGCTACCTCCACCACCCATGGCTTGAAGCTCGGCCCCCTATATGGCCTTGAATTGCGTGCGAAAATCTGCAGGTTCGGCCCCACATAGCTCCCTCCACGCGACTCCAAACACGATCTCAACCGTATGGATCGAAAGCTCTCGTCGTGCTCTCCAACCTTCGTGTTGAACACTTTGGCTAAATCTTTGTAGATTGAGAGAGATTGAGGGAGAAGTGAGAGACAATTCTGTCCATTCAACCTAAAAGTGGCGGCTAGGGTTTTATAATTAGGGTTTTAGTGTTTTTTTTTTGTTTTTTTAGAGTGAGGGTGTATTTATAGGAAACCGTCGAAACACTATTCATCCCGGAAATTCCTAACTCCGATTTACGCGCCGTAACCAGCGTTTCTAGGGTTTACCCCGCGTTCCGGACACAATGGAACAGGTTTCGGAAGCTAATTCGGAAGTATGTGCGAGTTATGGCTAAAAACGCTCAATTTAAATTAAACCGATTTAAGCGATCTTCTAGGAGTTTTAATTCGTACCGGACAAACCGTAAATCCAATTGACTTGAAATTTGAAACCTTACAATAATATCACACTACGGATCCGATGAAACTGGTTTCATCGAAATCCGAGACTTTTTGAAAAATGACTATTTTCACTCGCCAAATTAAAATTAAAAATAAATCGATGCGTTTCGAGCTGCCACGATCAAACGATAACTCCGATTGACACGAAAATTGAAATCCGGTAATAACTAACTATTACGGATCCAATGGAACTGGTTTCGTTCAATTCTGAGACTGTTCAAAAATTGACTATTTTTACTAGTCGATTTAAATATTAAAATATTCAATTTTCACAAATTAACTTTTAATTCGATTTTAAAAGTTCTAAAATATCATTCTAACTCTCATATGATAAAATAAAATTTTACAAATCATTTTCAATCATATTTAACTCTATTTTCAATTATTTCCATAATTTCACGTATTAAATTATCGATTTAATTATTCAATTAAATCCAATAATTCAAATAAAAATTTATTTGACTTATAAATTCACTTATTAATATTTAAAATTAATTAAATATTCAAATTTTAATAAATAAAAATTCTGGGTCGTTACATGATAAACATTTATATTATGTAAGATTTTTCTGGTTTCGAAAATATTTTATTTCCATCAATTTAACTGATTATAAATTTAAATAAATTTACACAACAAACAAACTTATATATTTCTTGATGAAAACTTGACATTTACTACATTTAGATAGACGTACTCCAAATAACAAATTTTTATTGTTAATTTTTATTGTTTTATTTTCAACAAAAAAATTCAATTAATTACATTATAAACCGCTAAAATTTACGGGTCGTTACATATCTATTATAACCTTTGTATTGTATACTATAATCTTTATAATATAACATATATATCTTATATATGTGTATTTTTTTATTTAACTAATTAACCTTTAATTAATTTATCTAAATTAAACAATTTTAATTAAATTATATCAATTTCAAAATTTATCTTACGTATATGTATACTTATGTTATCTTAACACTTAAAATAACATAACATATATCAACGTATATAATACATGCATATAACTATTAATTAACTAACTCATTTAATTAGTTTATTTTATTGATATTATTAATAAATTTCAAATTTCGATGTTAATATTTAAACAGTTTCAAACATTTTGACATTTTCATTACATTTCGAAAACTTATGTTATATCGTAACTTTTATATTAAACATGTTTTTATTTTAAATTTAACTTTTAAATATAAAATCTTATCCAAATTTTTAAAACTATCTTGAAAATTTGTCCAAGGCCCGGTTCAAATTGGGCCTCTTCTATCAGGGCAACCTTTGGGCTCACTTCACCTTTCAGGCCACGTAGATAACTAGGTAGGACAGGGTACTTGATTACCCAATTCCAATCCTAGGATCACCTTTCTAGACACCATACTAAGTGCGCAAGCTTAATTAGTTAACCCTAACATAACTAATTTAGACCACATAGGCTATTTGGCTCTGATGCCATTATTGTAATTAGTCTAGCCCGTAACAGAAGAAATGGGTGAATTTCAAAAAAATTAACATTTTGGATCATTAACCGGACTATGAAGTCTAAATGCATTAAGATCTTATCTAAATTTTCTTTTAAATAAAATCAATATTTTATTTATTTGGTAAAAAAATTTCAAAAGGGTTTGAATATTATATAAATTTATATGAATGAGTGTATCAAATACACCCATGTGTGTAGTAGTTACTTATTAAAATAAATACGAGAAAATAACCTTTAATTTCCTTCTCTGATAGTTATGAAATTAATTAAGAAAGCAAACAACATTAATTAGAGAGAGAGAAACATCATACTTCTCTACACCATTCTTGTAACGTATGATTTTTTCTTTCTACTACACCATTCTGTTGAGATGTCCGGGGAAAAGAAAAATTATGACTTATTCCTTTCTTATTACAAAAATTAGTAAAAAGGTCATTTTTGAATTCTCCACCATGATCACTTCGAATATTTCTAATTTTCAAATCCGTCTGTGTTTTAATTCTTTTAGCAAATATTTTAAACGTACCAAAGGTGTCACTTTTATGTTTAAAAAATAAAGTCCATGTATATCTAAATCATCAACTATTACGAAAACATACCTGTTGTGATTTATAGATCGTACTTGCATTGGACCAAATAAATCCAAAAGTAATAATTCTAATGGTTGTTTTGTAAAAATATTATTTTTGATTTAAAATAACTTTTCTTTAGTTTTCAAATTTGACAATCGTCACAAAAATTTTCTACTTTGTAATTTATTTTAGGTAAACCTCTAACTAGCTCATATTTTGCTAATTTATTAATATTTTTAAAGTTAATATGGCAAAATCATTATGCCACAACCATGGATCGTCATGTTTGGCGGCTAAACACAAATTTGAATTTTTGTTTATATTCATGTTTAAAACATAAATATTTTTGTTTCTAAAACCCTCAAATATAAGTTGTTTGTATTATCGAAAATATTACATCTATCTTTTTCAAAATTGATTTGAAACCCTTTATGGCATAATTGACTAATACTTAGTAGGTTGTGTTTTAGATTTCCTACTGATAAAACATTTTTAATAATAGATTACTTCTCCAATGCCCATGACGTATCCTTTTGGGTCATCTCCAAAAGTTACCATTCCACCATCGATGTATGTTATATTTGATAACATTTTTGAAGTTCCCATCATACGCTTGGAGCATCCACTATCTAGTATCTATTCCTCCTTATTTTTTATTTTGGATACCTGTAAAATAAAGGATGATTTAATTGGTACCCATATACTTTGTTAGGGTCCTAGATGTTAGGAGAAGTAGGTAGCCATACCCAAGAAGGTTTGGTACCTTTATGAATATGATTCTAATTATAGACTACATTCTTTAAGAACTTATTAATATGTTTTTGTCTAATCAAATTATTATTAGTCTAAGGAATCCAAAATTTTAAATTTTTGGTGTTCATATTAGACTTAGGTGAACTTTTGTCTTTTTATAAATACAACTATATTTCTTAACATCATTTCCTCTTTATTTAGGAGTATTTTTGAATCCTATTCCATTCCTATTACCTGATGGTTTTGAAGTTTTGATAAGATTTTTCAAATCATGTTTTCCTTTATTAAATTTTGAGATATTATTTGTAATTTTATCTAATTTTTCTTTTAATTCTAAATTTTCAATTTTCAATATTTCAATATTACTTTTCAAGTTGACATTTTCTTTTAACAAGTTATCCTTTACTATTTTAGGTTTATCAAAATCAATAGCAATAGCCTCATTTTCGACCAAATTATTTTTAATTTTTTCTTGAGATAATTCTAGTTCCTCTTCTAAAATAATTTTTTTCTTCTTTTAACATTCCTACTTAAAGTTCTAATTTGTTTATTTCGGCTATATGTTCTATGTTCAATTTTTTTATTTGTCTAAATTTATCATCTAATTCCATGCTAAATTCTAATAATTCGTCGTAACTAAGTTCGGGACATACCTCATCAGTTCGTGCCATAAAGCACATATTAGCTTGTTCTCCGTCACTATCGCTATCACTATCTGATGATGAAGAATCTGAGCCATCCAATTTTACTTTAAAGGCCTTTTTCTTTTTGAATTTTTCAAGTTTGTTCTTCTTTTTATCATTATTGAGCTTGGGACAGTATTTCTTCATATGTCCAAATTGATCACATTCATAGCATTTGATTGATGTTTGATTCGTTGAGCTTGATTTTCCTCCTTTCTGAAATTTAGTCATTTTCCTAAACTTTTTGAATTTGTCGTAGTTTTTGGCAATAAATACAATTTCTTCTTCGTCTAAGTCGGAATCTTCATTTGTTTCTGGGAATGCTATGTTCTTTTTCGAATTTAGTTCTTTTTGTGCCAACAAATTAGCTTTATAGGGCATTAAATTTCTTATCAACTCTTCAACTAAGAGTGCTGAGAGATCATTAGCTTCTTCAATAGCTAATAATTTTCTTTCCCACTCTGGCGTTAAAGAATAGAATATTCTAGATACTAAATCAAAATTTGTGAATTGGACTCCAAGTGCCATTAAATCGTGTTAAATGGTTTGGAATCTAGAGTACAAGTCTACTATAGATTCATTTTGTTTCATTTTAAATGATGAGAATTGATTTTGTAAAATTGAAATCTTAGTTTGTTTAACATTGTTTGTGTCTTCGTGTGTAACTTATAAGGTATGCCAAATATCAAATGCAATGTTACATAACATGACACGTGAAAATTCATTTTTATATAGTAAGAAAAATAGAACATTCATAGTTTTGGCATTATTAGAAGCTGCCTTTTTTGTGCATCGGTCCATGTGTTCATAGCAGTAGTAAGTGCTTCATATTTATCTTGAGTGGTTGACCAAATTTCTAGTCCATTCGCTTTTATAAAAATTCTCATACATGTTAACCAATATGCATAGTTAGAACCATTAAAAAGTGGGGGCCGTGCTGTGGATTGTCCTTCTTGAAAAACACTTTCCATATTAAAGTGATTCAAAACAACGTATTACTGTACTTTGATCAAATCTTGCTCTAATACCAATTGAAAGTCTATAGGGAGGATCGTGTAGTGTATATGCAAGTATATGTGACAAAATATATGATGCAACTAAGATAAAATTAATCTAGGTAAATATAGAATAAGCACACCAGGATTTTATACTGATTTGGACCTCCCATTCTACGTCTAGTCCCGAAGTTCACCTTCAAAATTCGACTATCTAACACCCTCACTTGGCCCAGAGGAATAGGCTTAGTTACAATAACTTGTTCTTGTCAAGTCTGTGTTCTATAACACGGATATTGACTATTAAGTACAATTGCTTCCAGTATATATCTAGAGAGTGGGAGATCTGAATATATGGAAGAGTGAAATACAATTATAGATTGCTAGAGATCAAGAATATAACAGAATATGTAAGTAAAGAGCACAAGTAAGTAAAGTGAGTGTTCTCTTTGATTCTTGATGATATATATATAGTTGTAGAGAGATTCCTTGAGTAGTTGCATCCATTAACAAGAGCTCTACGGTTTCTTGTGATGGTGATGAAGAGTTGCAGCGAAGAGAAGCGAAGATGTCTTTTCAAATGTGTCGGTTCTAATTTGAATTTTAAATTTCGAGTTCGAAATCATACGTCTGGGATTTGTGTCAGACATCTGATTCTATATTTTTTTTTTACAGTAGTCTTCCAGACGTTTGAGTGCATCAACCAGAAGTTTGATCCTATCTGTTTTGTATTCCAAAGGATTTCTTCAGTCTGAAACTTGTGCATGTTTTCTGTGTGCATCTGTCTTGTTGCTCCATTGATCCTATCGACTTGTAGTCTCTTGTAATGTTCTTTGAGCCTTGTTTTTTACTTTCTAGTGATGTTATCTAGCAAGTACCTGTAAATAGAAATATAAATGCATATTTGATTTCCATTGTACAGTTGTTGTCATTAAAACCGTAGATTTGATTTCCTAACACAAATTGTGGAATATATCTTTGATTCATTGTTTGATTTCATTTCAATTACAAGCAGTAGATCAAAGATTATTATGCTTAATGAAAATGGTTTGAAACAATTGTGAAAAGATTCCTTCCTTTTTAAGTAAAGATATAATTTTTAATTAGATGGAATTGAAAATCATTGAATATATCATTAATTTAATGTTTCCCCTTTTCTTTTAAGAAGATGAGTTTATATTAGAATGGTTGGAAACATGACAACTAAAACATTATATTAATTGGATGACAAAGATTAATTAATGCGATTATTACCAAGTTCTAATTACATAGCAACCCATGTCTAAATATTCGACTGTAAACCTTTTGATATGAAAAACTAAACTATGAGTGCATATATTTTTTGTAAACCCATGTCTAAATATTCGACGTTTGGGATTTGTTTCAGACGTTTGACTCTATATATTTTTTATATACAGTAGTCTTTCAGACGTTTGGGTGCATCAACCAGACGTTTGATCCTGTCTATTTTGTGTTCCAGGGGATTTCTTCAGACGTTTGGCTAGTGCACCCAAACGCCTGAAACCTGTGCATGTTTTCTTTGTGCATCTCTCTTGTTGCTCCATTGATCCTATCGACTTGTAGTCTCTTATAATGTTCTTGAAGCCTTGTTTTTGTCTTTCTAGCGATGTTACTCCAGCAAGCACCTGTAAATGGAAATATATATGCATATTCGATTTCCATTATATAGTTGTTGTCATTGAAACCGTAATTTGATTTCCTAACAATCTCCCCATTTTTGATGATGGCAACTATAAAATGTACTTTTATATAATTTATAAATCTCCCCTTGAATATATGCTTATTATTATTTTTATGTATATATTTTTATTTCTTCCCCTTTGGCATTATCAACAAGAATTTGTAATAATTTAGATGTTAAAATATTAATCAATCGTCAAAGATATATACAGAGATAACACACCAAAAGAGAATTTCGTTAGTAATTGTAATTGAATACATCATAGATTTTATTAAGTGTGCAAAATATGAAATCCTAAGATCTATGAGTCTTTCGGGGAAGCATTTTCTTGATCATCTCCTTTATCTTCTTTTTGGAAAGAGCTAGATTTCTTTGTAAGATATGTCGGAGTTTGTTTTAGAGGTTCGTTCTCGTCGAAAAGTTTGGAAGGTTTCGAAGGAGGAGAAGGCACTACGGTCGGTCAATCTTCGGAAGGGGGTGTCGGACCACGAACCCTTTGAAGAACCTCTTTAAGAAACACTAATACTGTGATAACCTGGATTTTTAGATATCTGCTAATTTCCAATTAACATGATTTAATTTATGAAACAATGATTTATAAGATGAACAAATAAATCTGATAATAAATATTTATGTCTGGATAAATATTTATTTCATAATCTTCTAATATAATTATTTAAAATTGGCAAATTATTCTTTTAAAACAAGTAATAATGTGTTTTTATATGTATATATATACATATGAGTAGATTTTAAATAATACTTGGATTGAAATTAAAGGTAATATCTTAAATAAATTTAAAACAAATATGTATAGATATTTAGTTATTAATTTGTATATAATTAAAGTTTTATATCATTTTCTTTATGGTTACCTAGAAAAATAGTAAGGAGAAAATGTATTAAAGGAAATATATGGATATAATATTAAAACATATGTTAATTTGAAAATATTAAGAAAAATAATAATATATATATAGATAAATTGAAAATATAATATAAAATGATATTAAAATCACTTAAACTTTATGTAATTACATGTGTAAATATTCTAATATAAAGATTTTATAGCAAGACATGTGTAAGCAAATTAACACATGAGACTAACAAGTGTAAGATAAATAGATCATATATTAACATTTGTAAGTAAATTAGCTTGCGAACAATACAAGTGTCTTTTGTCTTTTATTTCAAAAATAATAAATAGAATTAAAACAAGATTATACATATGCATTACTCTAAAGCTCTTTCTCATTTTCTTTCACAAAACTAAGACTTGGAAAGAAACTAAAACCAAAAAATAAAATTTAAGTTTTAGTTGAAAATCAAATTCAAAACTAAATCAAAGCAAGCAGATCAACTCAGTAAAAATAAGATCCAGAACAAGCAATAAAACCTGAAGCATAGTTTCTTTCAACCTGAGCTAAAAAAATCAAGCAAGAAGTAGATCTAGCTCAACTCTCACATAAGTAAATTCAAGATCAACAAATCATATTAGGAGATCAGATCAAAAGCTTCTAGATTCCATATCACAAAAATCAAGCATGTCCTCTATTCAAAGCACATGCAGGTGAGTAGACATTCATTTTTTTTGAAAACCAAATATGTTCACATGCAAGTGATAAATAATAGTTGTGACGTGTGAAATGTTTGCATGAATATAAGTATATGTTTGCCTGTATATAAGTATAGAGTTGTGTGTGCATTTCTGAGTTTTGGAATATGCATGTTTCTATTTAAGTTTTCTGTTGACCAAACTTTCTCTAAATCCAATTTCTCTTTATATAAAATTTTATAGATTGGGATGATCAAAGAAAATGTGCTTGTTTTAAAAAAATATTAATTTTAAAAATATTTTTAAGCATAGTTAGCTGGTAGTTTAATTGGGAAGCAGAATTTACAGTAGAAAATCAAAAAAACCCAGAAATTCGATTTCCGTGATTTTTAGTTTCACCTGCATAGTCTGTTTCTTCTTTAAAATCATGAATTTTAATGGTATTATAAAGATTTTTAAGAGAACTATGATTTGGGAATTATGGGTGGAACGGAGATCATGATTTGGGCGATTTCTAGCGATCGAAGCAAAAGAGGAAGTCGTGATTGTTGCTGGAGGTAACGTGAAGGCAGAGGAGTTTGAGAAAAATGGTCTCAGATTTTTTAGTTCAACGTGGCAGTGAGATGGCGACGTTATAGGGTTTTAGGCTTGCTTTGTGTTGAGGTGAGGTTTCGTTCGTTAGCAACATCAGGGTGGCGACCGGGAAGTACGGTATGGGGGAACAAGCATGAGGGTTGGATGACGAAGTACTGTATGTGATCAAGTGGTGTCCGGTGATCGGAGGAGATGTTGGGAGGAGGTTTTGCGATGGGATGGGTTCCAAATTTTGGGTTTGTCAAGCTCGATTTTGTTTTTATTTTCGATCGTTCGATCTCGTGGTCGGAATTGAAGGGTAAGGTCGTAGGCGACAAGTCGACAGTGGCAAGCGGGGTCGAAGCTTCATCGTTGGTTCGTGCACATGCAGGAGTGTTCCAGCGTATCCGATGTGTGCTGTGTTGTTTGGCATCGGGGTAGAAGGGGGTTGATGCTCGGGTGTGTCTCGAAGCAAGTGTGTTCGCATGAGTTGCTCGCAAGTGACTCAGAGGGTTTAGTGTTTTTGCTTGGGTTTTTTTTTAGTTGTGTATGTTACCAGGTCTTAAAAAAATTTTAAAGGAATCTTGTCCAGGTTTAAAGTGAAATATGAATTTTAGATTTGGAAGCAAAGGAAAATTTTAAACAAGTTTTCAAAAGGAGTTTTCTAGTTTATATTAACTACTTTTAAAGGGATATGAGATGTTCGAGTTTAGAGCGAAATGTTTAAACAGGTTTAAGTTGTAAAAGTATATTGAATTAAAGTTTCCAAAAATTGTACGGTTTATATAATTATACATTAGATTAATTATGTGATTAGCTCCCAAATGATTTCAAGTAAATTTAATGATAAGATTAAGGAGTGATTTAAGTATGTGGCAATAACTTTAATTAATAAATGATTTTTTGTACATAATTATTTCAAGTGCTTAATTAAATAAAGATTTAAATAATTTAACTGAGGTCTTAATTAATAAAAGGAGTTAAAAGACTAATTACTTAATGGAAATAATTAAGGATTAATTACTTAATGTGATTAATTAAAGGATTAATTAAGGTAATTAATCAAAGGATTAGTTAAATAAATGAATAAGATTAATTAAAGGATAGTTAGTCAATGTAAGTGATTATAGAATAACTAATTACTGTAATTAATTAATGGATCAATGCAATTAATTACAGTTAATAAACTAATGAGAATAATTAAAGATGATCACTTTGAATTGATTAAGTATAATTACTCAATGTAATTAGTGAAGTGTAATTACTTAGTGGAAGTAATTATGGATAAGATTAATTAATTAATTAATGGGTTGTAATTAATTAATGGTAAGTAAGCAGGATTTAAAAGTAATTAAATTAATTTAAAATGGTATAATTAATTTATCTTGCTTATAGATTATTAAGATATATTGAATGATTTAGATTATCTGATATCTTTGATATGTGATTTGTGATGCCTTGTAATTTGAGATATTTGGGTTGAAATGTGATATTGTGGGTTAACTATCTGAAAAGAATTACTGTGTGAATATAAAATCCCAAATATAAGTTATATGGTTAAAACTTAAATAGTTTAAGATGATATTGTAATCGAAGAGACCAGGGTCGGTATCAAAAAATACCCGAAAACCACTTCGATTTGAAATCTACAATAATTCTTTATAGATTTGATATGTGCAATCAGGAGGCTGGAATGGAATAATTTAAGTAAACTGGACTATTGAAACTAAATAAGGGTACTTTAGCGACCCGACTATCTATCACCAGAAAGATGCATCACTATTTAAGAAAGAAAGGGATAGAAGAAGAAAAGATAAGAAAAGAAGAAACACAACAACATCAGATAACTCACATCAGATAACTCACATCAGACTACATCAGACTACATTTGATTTTTTCATTATGGTAACGTAACATCGATAGACTGTGACCTATGAAGACATAGCGAAAGTCGAGAGGCCGTGAGAGCCTAAGGCTACATTGGGACTTGACTGATGTAGTCTGCGACTTATGTGGAAGTGGTGAAGTTTCATTTGGCAGCGAAAATCGAGGGCTCTGATGCCTACAGTTACATGGACTTTTGCCGTGATGGCAACGTAAATCGAGATGTAACTGTGATCTATGGCGGGTTCTATGGCGTAATCGAGGGGTGTGGAGTGCTCCAGCTATCTATGGATTTTGCCAGGTTGGCAACGTAACCATCGGGTTGACTGCGACCATGGAGGGGGTGATGATTTCCAAAGCATTCTCACCAAAGATGTTTCCTCTATTTTCAAAAATGTTTTCTATATTTTCACAAAGTTTTCGAAAATGTTTTCCAAGTATTTTCAATGGGTGTTTAAAATGGATCTGTTAAGTACTTATAGATTTTTAGTCCTATGCCTGATCAACATATGACCGAATTTCAATGAGAACAAGGATGGACTGGTTGAGACATCAAGTTATAAAAAGGAATTTTGTAAAGCTATTTTGATAAGTATTATGTAGATTTTAAAGTATTTTTGCTGTATTGTTTTTTCATTTTGGGTCTTCATACTTGTTTCATAAATGTTTAATTTTGAATCTTCACACTTGATTCATGATTGATGATCTGTTGATTTAAGAAGATTAAAGAATATTAAAATGTCAGTAATATGAGTTGGTAATCTTATGATATTGAATATATTATTAAGAAAAGTTTGTATTTATGAAGAGAAAGATAATATGTGTCAAGAAACAAAATGGTTTAGTCCCATATCATAGAAATAATTGAAGGAAATGCATATAAATATAAAGTTCCACTTGCTCTATTAATTAGAAAGGCAATGAGAGAAGAAGAAAATAGCACTACCATATCACACACGCGCGAAAAGCACTTTGCACTTTGCACGATGCGCATGTGCGTGTAAGTGCAGGCTGCTATTTGTTTTCTCCTTTCTGTTCCAGTTTATGGCCTGAAGTTGTAATGTTGAGTGACGTGAAATTTTCTTCGTTAGGGAATGGCCACAACATCTCTAACTACTATAATTTCAAATTAAAATCACATGTGTACTAGACATTAATTGTGATTGATTGTTATAATATGATGAAACTTAGCCACAGGAGTTTCGTTGTGTTTATATAATTGATCAGGATGAAATATTAAATTGTGCATCATAATATACCCACAGGATTCAGAATCAAAGGTGGTTTAATAGTTTCATCATTTAGTTTTTGTGAATCTAATAGAGTACGACTTTAGCCTACATGCAAGTTTTATGTCACTGGATTCATATAATTTCAGCATGATTTACATTGGTAAACCATGAAGAAGAAGAAAAATTTAAAGTCTCAATATTTTGTTAATACGCATGTATTTTACTTTATTTGCAGTAATTTTACCAGGGAGTTCTTCTGTTGTTAAGAATGACATTCCTGAATTAAAGGGTGATAACTATAAAGTCTGGAAAGAAAGAGTGCTACTGCAATTAGGATGGATGGATATCGATTATGCTATTAGGAAGACGAACCACCTAACATTACCGAAACTAGTACTCCAGCTGAAGTTAGCCTTTATGAAAAGTGGGAGAGATCTAACCGTCTCTCCGTTATGTTCATAAAGATCAAAATTTGTGCTAGTATTCGTGGTTCTATCGATCAGCATACTAAGATCAGAGATCTCCTTAAGGCCATTGATGAGCAATTTTCAACTTCTGACAAAGCTCTTGCTAGCACCTTAATAATGCAGTTTTTATCCATGAGGCTTAATGAGATTAAAGGGGAGCGCGATTATATCATGCGCATGAGGGACATTGCGGCTCGACTTAATAATTTAGAAGTTACCATGTCCAAGTCCTTCCTAGTGCATTTAATTTTATGCACTCTTCCTCATCAATATGGTCCTTTTAAAGTATCTTACAACACACACAAGGATAAGTGGTCAATTAATGAACTCATGACCATGTGTGTTCAAGAAGAAGGAAGACTGATGATGGAAGAGGGTGAAAAAGTGAACCTTACTACTTCTGAAAAGAAGAAGAAGGATTGCACAAAGGAAAAAGGTAAAGGAAAGATGTCGGCTAAGCAGGCCATTAAAAAGGATTGGTGTTACTTCTGTAAAAAGAAGGGACACATAAAGAAAGACTGTCCTATATTCAAGATCTGGCTTGCAAAGAAAGGTAATTTTCTTGCATTTGTGTGTTATGAATCTAATATGGTAAATGTCAATCATAATATTTGGTGGATTGATTCTGGTACTACAATGCATGTTTTGAATACCTTGCAGGGTATGACAAACCTAAGGAAACCAATGGGCAGCAAATACTACATCTATTCTGGAAGCCAGATGGGTTCATGTGTGGAAGTCGTTGGGACATGCAGTTTAACTTTAAATAGTGGTTTTGTTTTGCATTTAGTAAATACATTTTATGTACCAAATTTCGCTAGAAATTTGGTTTTAGTTTCAAGACTTGCACCTTTGGGATTTTCTTTTAATTTTTCAGATTCTGGTTTCAGTTTATCTAGAAATTCTAAAATTATTTATCATGGTATTTTGTCTGATGGTTTGTATCGTCTTGAACTGCAAAATGACATCCATCATAGTTCATTGCATATTAATACTGGTTTAAAGAGATGTATTATGAATGAAAAATCCTCTATGTTGTGGCACCGGAGATTGGGACATATTTTTATTGAGAGAGTTAAGAGATTAGTAAAGATGGAGTGCTTTCTACTCTAGACTTTACTGATTTTGAAACTTGTATTGGTTGCATTAAGGGCAAGCAAACTAACATACATAAGAAAGGTGCAAAGAGGAGTTCTGAATTATTAGAAATCATACATACAGATATTTGTTCTCCGAATATAAACACTAATGATCCAAAATACTTTATCACTTTTATAGACGGTTATTCACGATATATGTATCTCTATTTGCTTCGTTCCAAAGACGAAGCTTTGGAAGCCTTCAAAAGGTTTAAGGCCGAAGTAGAGAATCAATGTGGTAAGCATATGAAAATCGTGAGATCACATAGAGGTGGTGAGTGCTATGGTAGATACATGGAGAACGGACAAGCATGTGGTTCGTTTGCAAAATTTCTTCAAGAGCATGGGATTGTTGCCCAATACACTATGCCTGGTTCTCCGGACCAGAATGGTGTAGCAGAAAGAAGAAATCAAACCTTAATGGACATGGTGAGAAGTAATGTTAAACTTCCACCATTCTTATGGATTGAAGCTCTTAAGACGGCAGCATACATATTAAACCTGGTTCCTTCCAAGGCTGTCTCTAAGACGCCTTTTGAGTTGTTCAAAGGTTGGAAACCAAGTTTGCGACATGTACGCGTTTGGGGATGCCCTTCGGAAGTGAGAATTTACAATCCAAAAGAAAAGAAGCTTGACCGAAGGACTATTAGTGGGTATTTCATTAGATATGCCGAGAAGTCAAAGGGTTATAGATTCTATTGTCCATCGCATTGTACCAGGATTGTGGAATCAAGAAATGCTAAATTTCTTGAAAATGATTTGATCAGTGGGAGTGATCAATTTCAGAATATTAGTCCTGAAATAGACCACACTAAGGTTCCACCCTATGATTCAAGTGATAGGTTGATTGTCATTCATGCTCCTCAAGCTCAATCGAGCGTTAGACAGCCAAATACAGGAATTCCATAAATTGCTGATCAAATTTCGATAGATCATGTTATAAACGAGGAACCTGTTCATCATGAGAATGAACAAATCCTATTAAGGAGATCTACTCGAGAAAGATGATCAGCTATTCCTGATGATTATGAAGCGTACCTACAAGAATCGGATTATAACATTGGAGTTGATAATGACCCTCCGTCGTTTTTACAAGCCATAAGTTCTACAGATTCAAACTTATGGATGAATGCTATGAAAGAAGAAATGAATTCTATGGCGTCTAATCGAGTTTGGAACCTTGTCGAATTGCCTGATGGTGTAAAAATCATTAGATGCAAGTGGGTTTTTAAGACAAAACGAGACTCACTAGGCAACATCGAGAGATATAAGGCAAGACTCGTTGCCAAAGGGTTTACTCAAAGGGAAGGAATTGATTATACAGAAACTTTTTCTCCTGTATCAAAGAAGGATTCTTTCCGAGTGGTCATGGCATTAGTAGCTCATTTTGACTTCAAGCTACATCAGATGGATGTGAAAACGGCTTTTCTGAATGGAGATTTAGAGGAAGAGGTTTATATGAAACAACCTGAAGGATTCTCCTCTAAAGAAGTTGAGCATTTGGTTTGTAAGATAAATAAATCCATATACGGGTTAAAACAAGCCTCCCGCCAGTGGTGTAAGAAATTCGATGAAATAATTACTTCATTCGGTTTTGAAGAAAATATCATGGATCAATGTATATATCTTAAGGTCAGTGGAGTAAAGTTTGTTTTCTTATATTGTATGTGGATGATATTTTGCTTGCGACTAATGATAAGGGGATGCTATATGAGGTCAAATAATTCTTTTCAAGTAATTTTGATATGAAGGATATGGGAGAGGCATCTTATGTCATAGGCATTAAGATTCATAGAGATAGATCTCGAGGCATTTTGGGATTGCCTTAAGAAGCCTATATCGAAAAAGTACTTGAAAGATTTAGAATGAAAGATTGTTCACCAAATGTAGCACCCATTGTAAAAGGTGATCGGTTCGGTTTGGACCAGTTCCCTAGGAATGACATTGAAAGGGAACAAATGAAAAATATTCCATATGCTTCAGCTGTTGGTAGCATAATGTACTCAGGTCTGTACCAGACCCGATATTGCATATGCAGTTGGAGTATTAGGAAGATATCAGAGTAACCCAGGGATCGATCACTAGATGGCTGCAAAGAAAGTGTTAAGGCATCTTAAGGGAACTAAGGATTACATGCTTATGTATAGACGGACGGATTGCCTTGAAGTGGTAGGCTACTCCGACTCCGACTACGGTGGCTGCATTGGTTCGTGAAAATCCACTTTAGGATATGTGTTTATGCTAGCTGAAGGTGTCGTTTCATGAAGGAGTGCGAAGCACACCTTAATGGCCACTTCTATTATGGAGGCCGAGTTCGTTTCTTGTTTTGAGGCTACCTCACATGGCGTATGGTTGAAAATTTTCATATCTGGGTTGCGAGTTGTAAACTCTATTTGTCGCCCGATAAGAATGTATTGTGATAATTCAGCTGCTGTTTTCATGGCTAAGAATAACAAGAGTGGAAGTCGAAGCAAACATATCGACATAAAGTTTCGAGCCATAAAGGAACGTGTTTAGGAAAAGAAGGTGATCATTGAACACATCAGTACTGAACTTATGATTGCTGATCCCTTGACTAAAGGCATGTAGATTAAGAGTTTCAAGGATCACGTAGTGAGTATTGGACTTGATTCTGTCATGTGATACATTTGTTTATGTTGTATTGAATGTTTTCATTCAGTTTGGATATTTTCTTATTTGAATTTATGTACGTACATGTTTTGATGATTATTGTTGAGAAATATCATTATGCTTTGACCTGGAGTAAACATAAGGTTTGCTCGTTAAAGTTATAGCGTGAGTGGTGAGAGACCGAGTATAATGTGATATGTGGATGATTAATTCTTGCTCTAAGAGGATTAGTCACTATGATTCATATATAAAGTCTCTCTAGTTAAATGGACCAAGTGGGAGAATGTAAGCATTTTCCTGAAAATTGACAATAAAAGAGTAATACATTTTTGACTTTGTCAAATTCTGGAAAAGTGATGTGGTCCATTTATTGAGGGATGTTACCAATGATCAAGGTAACTACCCGTTTAATATCTCCATGTTTATAAAACCACCCACCATTATCTCAACGTTATAAAATTGCTCTTTGAGGGCAAGAGCAATATAAAAGGGAAAAACTTAAGTCAGATTTTAGATAAAAGGTCACTGAACCTACTCTCAAAAATAATACACCATCTAAAGACAGAGTGTGAAGGTTTGGAATATGAATCTAAAACAACAGCAAAGATTTGGCATCGTTTGAAAATATGATTCTTCAAGGATTTAATTGCAATGGATGGAGGTAAGTAGATTGATTTTGTTGTTGCTTCCGCCTTTATTTTTACATGTTCAAATTGTGTAGAGAAGAGTTTATATAATATAATATAATGGATCAGAGGAAGAAAGTAAACTGAAAAAATAACTCTAGCATCCATTTCAAGAAATCTTCCCTCTAACAATCACCACCACTGTATGTTATGTCCGACCTTGTACATACAATATATCGCAAGCTTCCGACTAAGCTTTGGTATCTGCTTGTATCGACTTTTTATCCTTATTCCAGGTAGCCATTCTATATTTGATCGATTAGACTAAGAAAATACTTCATCAGCCCCAAGTCTGTCATCTCAAATTCACGAGTCATGGCGTTCGTGTTGTGGGAGCTTTAACTCGGATAGCAATTTTCGAACAAAAGCTTTGGCAACGCTCTGATACTAATAATAATTTGTTGTTTGTTGCTCTCTATGTCCCAATTTGTTAAATTATTTGATTTTCAATGTTGTTGAATAAAAAGGAGTTTATAGTTAAAAATGTTTAAAGGATAATTTTAAAATTCTGGTTTCATTCCTTTTCGGGGACGAAAAGATTCAAAGGGGGAAGTAATGTGACAACCCGGTTTTTTAGATATCTATTAATTGGAAATTAATAGGTTTTAATTTATTAAACAATGATTTATAAGATGAGAAAATAAATCCGATAATAAATATTTGTATCTAGATAAATATTTGTTTGATAATCTCCTATTATAATTATTAAAATTGGCAAATTATTCTTTTAAAACAAATAATAATGTGTTATTATATGTATATATATACATATGAGCACATTTAAATAATACTTGGATTTGAAATTCAAGGTAATATCTTAAATAAATTTAAAACAAATATGTATAGATATTTGGTTATCAATATGTTCATAATTAAAGTTTTATATCATTTTCTTTAAGGTTACCTAAAAAAATAGTAAAGAGAAAATGTATTAAAGGAAGTATATGGATATAATATTAGAACATATGTTAATTTGAAAATATTAAGAAAAATAATAAGATATATATATATATATATATATAGATAAATTGAAAATATAATATAAAATTGTATTAAAAACAATTAAACTACATGTAGTTACATGTGTAAATATTCTAATATAAAGATTTTATACCAAGACATGTGTAAGAAAATTAAC
The DNA here is from genome assembly GCA_030765085.1 of Allium cepa. Classification (NCBI taxonomy): domain Eukaryota; kingdom Viridiplantae; phylum Streptophyta; class Magnoliopsida; order Asparagales; family Amaryllidaceae; genus Allium; species Allium cepa. Next base: position 448,010,427 of record CM060937.1, on the reverse strand, counting down.
ACATGTGATTAGCAAGTGTAAGATAAATAGATCATATATTAACATTTGTAAGTAAATTAGCTTGCAAATAATACAAATGTCTTTTGTCTTTTATTTAAAAAATAATAAATAGAAGTAAAACAAGATTATACATATGCAATACTCTAAAACTCTTTCTCATTTTCTTTCACAAAACTAAGACCTAAAAAAAAACTAAAACCAGAAAATAAAATTTAAGTTTCAGTTGAAAATCAAATTCAAAACTAAATCAAAGCAAGCATATCAACTCAGTAAAAACAAGTTCCAGACCAAACAATAAAACCCAGAGCACAATTTCTTTCAACCTGAGCTAAAAAAAAAATCAAGGAAGAAGTAGATCTAGTTCAACTCTCACATACGCAAATTCAAGATCAACAAATCATATTAGGAGATCAAATAAAAAGCTTCTAGATTCCAGATCACAAAAATCAAGCATGTCCTCTGTTCAAAGCATATGCAGGTGAGTAGACATTCATTTTTTTTTAAAACCAAATCTTTTCACATGCAAGTGATAAATCATAGTTGTAATGTGTGGAATGTTTTGCATGAATATATGTGTATGTTTGCCTATGTATAAGTATAGAGTTGTGTGTGCATGTCTGAGTTTTGGAATATGCCTATTTCTGTTTAAGTTTTCTTTAGACCAAACTTTCTCTAAATCTAATTTCTCTTTATGTAAACTTTTATATATTGGGAAGATCAAAGAAAATGTGTTTAAATTAACAAAATATTAATTTTAAAAAAACTTTTAAGCATAGCTAGCTGGTAGTTTAATTGGGAAGCAGAATTTACAGTAGAAAATCAAACAACCTAGAAATTCGATTTCCATGATTTTTAGTTTCATTTGTATAGTCTGTTTCGTCTTTTGAAACCATGAATTTTAATGGTATTATAAAGACTTTTAAGTGAACTATGATTTGGGAATTTTGGGTGGAACGGAGATCATGATTTGGGCAATTTCTGGCGATCGAAGCAAAAAGGGAAGTCGAGATTGTTGCTGGAGGTAGCAAAAAGGGTTTCAGGCTTGCCTTTATTGAGGTGGGCTTTCGTTCGTTTGCAACGTCGAGGTGGCGACCCAGAAGTGCGGTATGAGGGAACAAGCTGGAGGGTGGGATGACGAAGCACTTTACGTGGTCAAGTGGTGTCCGGTGGTCGGAGGAGATGTTGGGAGGAGGTTTTCCGATGGGTTGGGTTCTAGATTTTGGGTTCATCAAGCTTGATTTTATTTCCACTTTCGATCTGGTGGTCGGAATTGAAGGGTAAGGTCATAGGAGGCTCTTCGGCGGTGGCAAGCGGGGTCGAAGCTTCGTCGTTGGTTTATGCACGTGCATGAGTCTTCCAGCATATCAGATGTGTGTTGTGTTGTTTGGCATCAGGGTAGAAGGGATTTGATGCTCGGCTGTGTCTCGAAGAAAGTGTGTTCGCGTGAGTTGCTCGCGAGTGAGTCAGGGGGTTTAGTGTTTTTGCTCGGGTTTTTTTAATTATGTATGTTACGAGGTCTTAAATTTTTTTTAAAGGAATCATGTCCAGGTTTAAAGTGAAATATGACATTCAGATTTGGAAGCAAAAGACAATTTTAAACAAGTTTTCAAAGGGAGTTTTCAAACTTATGTTAACCATTTTTAAAGGGATATGAGATGTTCAAGTTTGGAGCGAAATGTTTAAACAGGTTTAAGTTGTAAAAGTATATTGAATTAAAGTTTTCAAAGAAAGTTAAATAAGTTTCAAAGTTTAAATTCTGTTTAAAAATTGTCTGGTTTGTACAATTATGCATTAGATTAATTATATGATTAGCTCCTAAATGATTTCAAATAAATTGAATGATAAAATTAAGGAGTGATTTAGGTATGTGGTAATGACTTTAATTAATAAATGATATTTGGTACATAATAATTTCAAGCGCTTAATTAAATGAAGATTTAAATAATTTAATCGAGGTCTTGATTAATGAAAGGAGTTAAAAGACTAATTGCTTAATGGAAATAATTAAGGATTAATTACTTAATGTAATTAATTAAAGGATTAATTAAGGTAATTAATTAAAGGATTAGTTAAATAAATGAATAAGATTAATTAAAAGATAATTAATCAATGTAAGTCATTATAGAATAATTAAATATTGTAACTAATTAATGGATCAATGCAATTAATTAGAGTTAATAAATTAATAAGAATAATTAAAGATGGTCACTTATAAATTGATTACGTATAATTACTTAATGTAATTAGTGAAGTGTAATTACTTAGTGGAAGTAATTATGGATAATTAATTTAGATGAATAATTAAAGGTTGATTAATTACTTAATGGGTTGTAATTAATTAATGGTAAGTAAGCAGGATTTAAAAGTAATTAAATTAATTTAAAAATGTACAATTTATTTATCTTGCTTATAGATGATTAAGATATATTGAATGACTTAGATTATTTGATATTTCTAATATGTGATTTGTGATGCCTTGCAATTTGAGATATTTGGGTCGAATTGTGATATTGTGGGTTATCTATCTGAAAACAATTGCTGTGTGAATATAAAATCCTAAATATAGTTATATTGTTAAAACTTAAACGGTTTAAGATGATATTGTATTCGAAGAGACCGGGGTCGGGTATCAGAAAATACCTGAAAACCACTTCGATTTGAAATCTACAATAATTCTTTATAGATTTGATATGTGCAATCAATAGGCTGGAATGGAATAATTTAAGTAAACTGGGCCATTGAAACTAAGTAAGGGTACTTAGTGATTGTTTGTGAAATAAGTGATTGACTTTAGCAAGAAATGAATTCGTAGCAAGGTACGAGTCACCCTGGATTTTAAATAAGTTTTATGCATTAGTTTTTCATGTTAGATGGGTTTACTCACGCTGGTTTCCAGCTGACCCGGGTGTTACTTTGATGTTATGCTAGGGTCAGACCGAGTATTGCAGATTTTCAGATTAGGGCGTGCTAGAGCTCAGAAGGCTAGCTGGATGGCAGGAACATATGGAGTTCACCGCTGTGTATTAGAGTTATTATTAATAGAAGACTGGGTCAAGTTGTTATAGCTGTCTAGTCTATTTGTGTAAATGGTTGTAACTCTGATAAATTGTATGTAAAGTAACAATTACAGCTTTTCATTGTAAAAATGCTATTGTTTGATATTATATTTAGATCCGCTACGAGTGTGAGATGTTGTTGTTTCCTATTCTTCTTCTATCCTCTTCTTCTTTTCTCTAACAATCTGAATTTTCCGGCACTTCTACAGTGAACGTGTTAGTGTTGAATTTTCGAGGTCGCAAATTTCGGGTCGTTGCAAATACAGTTGAAAGTGATGCTTCAACTATTGCTAGGCGTGTGGCAAAAGATGCTTCAAAGCTGTCAATATGCTTAGCCAAAACTTTTTGATTTCAAGTAAATATTTGTTGATTTTGAAGAGTGAGATATCGAATGCTTTCGTTTGGATTTGTCTCTGTTCGAGTTTTCAAAATCTCATCATGGCTCGTATAATCAAATGGTGCAGGAGGAGGAGGAGTTGTCTCACGATGTTGTTCCTCCTCTTGTGATGGTTCATGGTATGGTTAAGGTGGAGGCCCCGCTTGTCTTGTTTGACGATTGTGCGTCCAATCTTCAAAAGATAAAAATTCTGGTGGAATTTTCGATAGGTGCATTAGTGAGTAAAACTTTATGGAAGCATATTTTAGAGAAATTTCTTTAAAAATAGATAAGTAGGAGGGGATGTTGTGAGCATGTAGAAGTCTCATGATGTATGTAGGGAAGATAATTAATGGATGTGATCGAGTCCAAAACTGTTTGAGCTCTCGAATATAAATTTGGCCCAGTTTACCCTTTTTCCGCTGAATAGAGCATATAAAGCTTTGTGTTCTAATTCGGTTATCTGCTCATGGCTTCCCAGATAAGGAATTATAGTGTTGATGATCGTTCGAGTAAGAAGTCTCGCCTTTGGTCGTAAATATTTGGAAGAAAATTTAGGCATTTCATCCTTCCATATCTGATGTGTTATATTGTTCCTTGGTTTGAAATACATATCGGGAATATTATATAGATTTTGCCCATGTCGAAACGTCCGAAAGTTCTGCCTATTATTCCCAGAGTGAGCCTAATCGTGTTGCCATAAACGCTGGACTATAGCCAATTATCTTCATTTTCCGTGTTCCAAACACCCGTGCTGTCCAAATTGGAGTAGAAGAGAAATATAGCCAATTGATCAATTTGGATGTTATTGGGGTTGAACGATATCAAAGTTTCTAAACCGACATTGTCACGCAATTCATCTAAATCATACAATGGAAACTTGAGTAAGTTATAGAATGGACCAGTGTGAAGTTTCTTCTTCTGAATTTCCTTATACCTCTTGAGTGAATATGGTGCTCGATTCATCCATCGTTCGAATTGATCATCCGAGCAGACTTGAGGGTTTGAGGAAGTTGGTTGGTCTTTTTTTCTTTTGGATATCTTAGGGTTTTTAGTTCTAGGAGGCATTGAATTCATTTAAGTTTAAAAGAGGTAGAAATTTTGGCAAAAAATCGCAATCGATTGAAGGAGAAAATGAAACAAAATAAGAAAGAGCAAAAAAGATAGTCGTTATCTGGGAATATATGAGTGTCGATTGAATTTTAGACATTTGGAATGTAATGCAAACATCTGGTTTAACCTAATTTTGACACATTAAATAGAGTTAGATGTCTAGTTTAGTTTGAAAGACGTCTGAATTAGGTCGATTTTTTAAAATAGATAGTCATAAAGATTTTTCAGACGTCTGATGTAAATATCAGACGTCTGAAATAGATCGATTTTTTATAATTTGGTGGCAGAGACTTTATTCAGATGTTTAGTTCATATTTCAGACGTCTGAAATAGTCTAGTATCAATTTTGAATAAGCAGAGACAATTTTCAGACGTTTGGAATTATCAGACATCAGACATATGCATGATGATGTAAAAAATGGGGGATATCAGAGTGTCAAACATCTGAGGTCCATATCCAGACGTCTGAAACAACCAATCTTTCTAAAAATAGTCAAAATTTTAAGGGTGTTGTGCAACATTCCTGAATTTTGAACAAGTTTAATTTGACAATTAATTTAATTTTTGGAATCAAATTTTGAATAAATGTGAATTTTTCCAAATTTAATCAGATATTTGTATATAAAATTTATTTTAAATTGAATTGTGAGATTGAAATTCAAGAATAAATATCTTAGGAAATAAATTGGACTTAAAACTATATTTTTAAAGATAATAAGAAATCGTTTTCTAAATTTTAATATATATAATATGTAGGCATATGACTAGAATTGTAAATATAATAGGATGTTAAACAAGGTTAAATAAAAGATTCAAAATGCTTTTGTCTTATATACTTAAAAATAAATATAGTCGATAAACAAGTACAAAGCTTTGATAAGAATGTATATTTTGAAGTATAAAATTTAAAATACATGGCATATATATGTAAATATAAAATCGATAAACATGTTTTGTAAATTGAATTCAAATAAGGTTTAAAAACAAAATTTGTAAATAAATTAAAAAGAAGGTCTTTACATAAATTTATTGGATTAAACAAGTGTACAAGAACTGAGACATGCATTTTACAAATGTTCACAAAGAATATATGTGGCAAAACAAATTTTTCTTTTAAAAATTTAAAATATGAAAATCATATTAAACATATATAAGAGGAAGAACCAGGCTATTCTCAGTTTTTCCCAAACCTGAAACCAATATTGCAGAACAAAATAAAATCAAAAAGAAGAGAATCAAACCAAAGCAGTTTAAAGATTCTCAAATCAAAAGTAAAACCAGGCTTCTCATTCATTTCTAAAAAAAATTGAAAACAACAAATTCAAAATGCATTTAATCTAAAAAACATGAAAAGCAAAGCTTTAGTTTTGGAATCAAAAGCTCTCAACCTGATCAAGAAGAAGCTCAAATCAAAAGTATTTCAAAATCTTAAACCTGGAAGTTAAAAGCAACTTCAAACCTATAAGTTCAAATTTAAAAACCATGCAAGTTTAAGGCAACGCAGGGATTAGGCTTCAGAATCAAGATCAATAAACAAAATTTAGAGCAGCAGATCACCAAAAGAGCAGATCAAAACATTTTTTTCCAAGTTCTCTGCCTTTCTCTGTTCTTCTCTATCCTTCATCCAAGTCAGGTGAGCAAAACCCACTCCCCCCTAACTCTGCTATATCCATTGATGTTTGGATCTGTATTTGATATATGCTGTGAATTATGTTTGGATGATGGTGAATTGTGTTTGCATGCCTTTATAGAAATGAAGGACTGTGTCTATGTAAGTGTACAGGCAAGAAAAACATGCCTCTGTGTTTCCAGTTTTCTTTTTTTTCAAAACCCTGTTCCAAATAAATTCAAAAGCCTTTCCTCCGATGTTTTTTAGGCCTAAAATATAAACAGAATAATTTTGCAAAATCAAGATTCAAGTTTTAAAAATATATTTAAGTTAAATTTGGAAATAAATTGGTCTGGGAAGAAGAAATTAGCAGTAAAACTTATGAACATGTAAATTTCGATTATTACAATTCTTTGATTCATATCTGTGATCTAAATCCCCATCAAGAATCACGATTTTTAAAGGTTAAACCAGAGTTTTTAGATTAGTAATCAGTGAATAAATCGACGTTGAACAGAATTGAAAAAAACATCAATTTCTGATGATCAAAGGACAATCGAGCCACGGGCTTGATGTCAGAGAAGGATGATGGGTCGTAGATCATTAGAAAAATAGTAAGAAATTTTTTAGACGATCTGATAAGTTTGGGTTTGACGAAATAGGGTTTAAGGGCATAGTTGTATCAGCGTCATTCTCGAATTGATTTTGAGGTCACTCATGGATCGTGGTAGACCGGACTTCGAGAGAAGATGAGGGGGATGGTGGAGCAGCTGTGGGGTTGGTCGCAAGATCTCTAGTGGCCAGAGATGGCCACGCGGCATGGATTTGGATGAACTGGGTTGGTTTCCAGTTCAAGGCTGATAGCTCGTTTTTGATTTAACAATGAGTTTGGGTTTTAGGTTGTTCGAATCGAGGCTGGGGGTCGATGGTGGTTAGCTGGAGGTACCGGTGATGATCGGATGTCGCCGGAGCTCATGTGCATATGCACATGTATCAACGTGGATTAGTGGACTTCGTGTTGGGGAAGAAGATGGTAGGCTCGAAGCACTACTCGGGTTAGGGAGGAGGAGACTCAAAGTCAGGCTCGTGTTTCTTGGGGGATTGTATTGGGTTGATTTTAACACTTAACATTTTTTGAGAAAAAAATTTCGCTCGGGTAAATTTTGAGAAAACTCGAAGTAAGGCTCGAGTACGTCAGGGTTTAGCTCGGGGGACACTCGGGTTGACTGAAATTTTTATGTTCCAGTTTTAAAACTTTAATAACTTAGTTAAATAAATTTCTAAAATTATTTCTTCTACAAATAATGATTTATTTATTAACTAGAAGGAATAAATTTAAAGATTTTGAAAAAAAGGGTTTTAAAAACAATTAAGTTATGAACTTATATCTTTAACAAGTTATTTTAAATAAAACTTAATAAGTGATAAAAAAATTAACTTAAAGGTAAGTTAATATATATCGTTAATGATAATCAAGTAATTAATAATTTGTAATTAAGATTAATTCATTAATAATTAAGAAAATCAATTAAAGGATAGTTTGTTATAATTAAGATTTAACTAATTAATAATTAAGGATTTATTGATTAAATTAAATAATTAATAATTCAAGTTAATTAATCAAGTAATTATTGAATGATCAAATAAAAATAGTAATTAGTGAAAATAATAAAGAGTTGATAATTAAAGGTTAAAGATTGACTAATCAAATATTAAAGGTTAATTACTTTAAAGAATAATTAATTAATGTTGTTAATTAATTAAGGTAATTAAATTAAGAATAATTAATTAAAGGTTATTAACCTAAAGTGATTAAGAAATCATTATTTATCAAGGAGTAATTAATTATTGTAATTAATTAAGGAATAATAAATCTATTAATTAATCAATTAAGGATAATTAATTATAATTAAGATTTAATTAATAATTAGGGGTTTATTAATTAAAGTAATTCATTAAGGAATAATTAATTAATAAAAGTGATTAAGATTTAATTAATTACAATTAAGGTTAATTAATTAAGATGATTAATTAAAGAATGATAAATTTATGAAGGTGATAAAACTTAATCAATTGTAGTTAATGAAATTAATCATTGATTTATAAAAATACTAATGAAGGTAATTATGTGGGTAATAAATTTATAACCACACGATTTATTCATCTTAATTAAAGATGTTTGATTGTTATTGAATGTTATGTGATGGATTGATATATTTGATATATGATGTGATGTTAGTAATGCTTTGTGCTGAGCTGTTATGTCTGTGATGAGTATACCGTTGTATGAATATAACAAAACCCTTTGACCCGTAAAATGACATTTGAATTTCGATGCGACAGGGAGTCGGATTCCAGTTGGTTATCCGAAACCCACATCGAATCGTAATGGTGAATCTTTGTGATTGATAAATTTATTTTATCTATGAATCTGTGAATAAGGATAAGCATTGTAGATTATACCTCTTATCGATCTTGTTGCACTTTTATTGTGTAAAACCCCTGTACTACACTTATACACGCACAAATATGGATTGCACGTGGAAAAGGGTTAAGTCACAGATTTTGAAATAGTTTAAAGATTGAATTTTTGAATCCAAAATAGTTTTGGAATTAGAATTGAAAGCTTTTGAAAATGAATTTCAAAGATAAAAGTTATTTTTGAATAACTTGATTTTGTTTTGAAATTTGAATTAAAAATTTGAAATTGAATTCTATGTTGAGAATTTATGGTGTAAAAAGGTTATACAAACTATAAATATGTTTATATGGGTTTTTAAACCATTTTAAAAATATGATTTTGAGAATTTGAATTTAACCCAAGTTTATATTTGAAAGGCCTTAACTCGTGCAAATATAATCAGGTTTTCTGAAACGGAAACAAGTTATTTCAAATAATAATTGCTTTTATATAAGGAAAGAATTTCTAAAATTATGATGAAAAGATCTCAAGTTTGAAATAGAATGGCTTTGAAAGTTATGAATGAATCTTTGGAAATGATTTTTGAAAGCTATGAATTGAATATTAGATTGGATGAGTTAATCCAATCTGAAAAGGAAAATCGTTTTGAAAAGCTATGAATGAATCTTTGTTAAAGATTGGTGAAGTTTGTTTTCAAAGTGAAAGGGATCTGGAAAGCGTATCTTTTGTATAAAGGATTTGAATTGGAAATATATTAATGAATCTTTGTGAAAGATTGGTAAACTTTGTGAACTTTGTGAAGTGAATCTTTTGTACAAAAAGATTTGTAAATGGTAATTTGTTTAACCATTTGAAAGAAAAGTTTTGGGCAATAAGTTGTGACTTAACTGAGATCCTATAACCATATGTTTTTTTAATATTGCGCTCACTATTCGATTTAGCCGGGAAAGGATTTTGTGTCATATAACCCATTCTGAATAGTGATACGACGTTATGGATGGCAGTTGAAGACCGGTAGTGAAGACCGGATATTTTCGAAAACGAAAGGATTTCTTATCGAATGTCTCTGCATCGGCTGATCCCCGATATAGAGATTTGAGCACCCTTTGTGATGGGGAGTCCGGACGTGATAAGGAATTATCCGGATGTGCTAGGGTTTCTTTGGAAGTGCCTTCGGTTCCGTTCGATCCTGGAATGGACTTGTATGGATGTGTGTCTGACATTACACTTTGAGATGTAAAGCTGGTTTCTATCAAAAACATTTCTGTTTGGTGCGGAGATTTATTCTCTTAGCTTAACATCCTTCTCTGAAACGTACGAGCTCAGAGGTTATGTAATTGATGGTTACTAGTGATGCATTCCCAATTTGGTAATGTGGCATACGAAGTGCTGCTGATCATTTGTTGATCAAAGCATGGCTTTGTGAAAAGCATAGCTTTATGGATGAGACTTCGTCGAGCCTCACACCCCGGAATGGTCGAAACAGGAAGAATGCAGCAAGGTTATACGGGGTAGCGCCCCTTAGGGTATGTGCATTTCCTTCTGGATAGAAGTGGTATCATGGTATGCAGCCCAGATACTTAACTAATGTGGATATCACAATTATATATATTACTTTGTGATTGTTGTTGTTGGGGCCCCGGATAAAGGTTGTTTACATCCGGGGAATGGCATACTCGTGTCAGTACTTACCCATTTTTGCAGAGGTAACCCGGCCTTGTGTTGGTAGAGATCCGGTTAGGTTCTCGAGGCGTCCCTCCAGAGGCGTACCTATGTGGCACGGGAAGTTCCTTAGCCTGACCATTTGTTGGAAATCCAATCATCAATACGCGCCCTGTACGGTTTTAGTTCTATAACCTGCCATCTAATATGGTAGCTATAATAGGCATACTATAATGGTACGTATGCTGGCTAAGATTAATATTATACTTGCAAATGTTTTCTACACTATGCACTAATAATAATATCAAAGAGTTTTCTCGTATAAAGCATATTTGACTATCATAAGGAGAAATCTCCCCCTAGTGTGCGATTGCATTGTGTGTGTGCCGGGAGGCCTTATGGTAGCTTCATTTTTCAAAAAGCATTGCGGATTTCAATTTAAACTCTTTTGTTGTTTCTTAAAAGATAAATGTTTTTGTTTGCTCATACCAGTCCCATGACTGACCCGGAGTTTATTGTTCCCTTCCTAAACTCTAGGTGCCCACAATTTTCCACACGGGCAGTCTAGAGTTGGGTTTTTCAGATAGTAGATATCTATTTAGTGGCTTTTAACATTCTCTTTGGTATTCTTTGGAGATCTTGGATATTGGAGTCTTTGGATTCACGGACCACACTTGCTTAGCTTGGTACAACTTGATGGTGGTTCTCGCTTATTGGATTGGAGATCTTTGGAGTTTTGAGCCTTTGCAGTTTGATATTGGAGTTATCTCTTTTGCTATTTGTTTTCCGTTGTTGTTTATTGTCTCTGATATTCTTGTATCATTTTGATATCATTGTTGTATATCATTGGATATTGTATTCATTGGAGTTGTATATGATATTCATTTCTTGTATTCCGCTGTGTTGTTATTCTTAATGTGTTATAAGCTCCAGCGAACCAGATTCAACGTTTGGATCTGCGGCATTTGAATATGAGTGTAGTATTCGGTGCCGATTTTCGATGGTCGAGTCAGGATCGCTACATTTGGTATCAGAGCTGAAGGTTGAAATTTAGCTCAGGAGTATAACACATTAAGTTACTCATTAGAGATAGGGTGAAGTATACCTTAGAATGAGTACCCCTAAGATAGGGGATGAGATAGGGGACAGGAGAGTACTACTACAAATGGTCAGTACCCTGAAACAGCGGAAAACAACTTTCTCTATCAATCTCCTTTGATTCGTCTTTTCAATTCTTTGATGATTCCTGGCAGCTCCAGGAAGAAGCTTTGATATATTTTGCATGGGACATAAACTCCAGATGGGTCAGAATTGTTTGTTTGGATGAATTGTTTGCTTTGGTTGCTATGGTTAATAGGTATACATTGTTTAAACTAAAAGATTTGGGATTGTACCCATATATATGTACTACGAATGGTTAGTTATCCCTTCGAACTAACCAATGCCCTACGTACTTCGTAGATCTAGATGACCTGTGTATCTTGATTCTTTCTCGTATCTATTGGTGATATTCTGATTTGGCAAGCCAAATGCAGAATGACTATTCAGTTTGATCTGGTGATTCATCTCTCGATATTTCTATGTTTTTTGTTGTCTCCCTTACAAATTTCGAGGACGAAATTTTCTAAGGGGGGAATCTGTAACATTCCTGAATTTTAAACAAGTTTAATTTGACAATTAATTTAATTTTTGGAGTCAAATTTTGAATAAATGTGAATTTTCCAAATTTAATCAGATATTTGTATATAAAATTTATTTTAAATTGAATTGTGAGATTGAAATTTAAGAATAAATATCTTAGGAAATAAATTGGACTTAAAACTATATTTTTAAAGATAATAAGAAATTGTTTTCTAATTTTTAATATATATAATATGTACGTATATGACTAGAATTGTAAATATAATATGATGTTAAACAAGGTTAAATAAAAGATTTAAAATGCTTTTGTCTTGTATACTTGAAAATAAATATAGTCGATAAACAAGTACAAAGCTTTGATAAGAATGTATATTTTGAAGTATAAAATTTAAAATACATGACATATATATATGTAAATATAAAATGGATAAACATGTTTTATAAATTGAATTCAAATAAGGTTTAAAAACAAAATTTGTAAATAAATTAAAAAGAAGGTCTTTACATAAATTTATTGGATTAAACAAGTGTACAAGAATTGAGACATGCATTTTACAAATGTTAACAAAGAATATATGTGGCAAAACAAATTTTTCTTTTAAAAATTTAAAATATGAAAATCATATAAAACATATATAAGAGGAAGAACCAGGCTATTCTCAGTTTTTCTCAAACCTGAAACCAAAATTGCAGAACAAAATAAAGTCAAAAAGAAGAGAATCAAACCAGAGCAGTTTAAAGATTCTCAAATCAAAAGTAAAACCAGGCTTCTCATTCATTTCTAAAAAAATTGAAAACAAAAAATTCAAACTGCGTTTAATCTAAAAAACATGGAAAGCAAAGCTTTAGTTTTGGAATCAAAAGCTCTCATCCTAATCAAGAATAAGCTCAAATCAGAAGTATTTCAAAATCTGAAACCTAGAAGTTTAAAGCAACTTCAAACCTAGAAGTTCAAATTTAAAAAGCATGCAAGTTTAGGGCAATGCAGAGATTAGGCTTCAGAATCAAGATCAATAAACAAAATTTAGAGTAGCAGATCACCAAAAGAGCAGATCAGATCAAAACATTTTTTTCCAAGTTCTCTGCCTTTCTCTGTTTTTCTCTGTCCTTCATCCAGGTAAGGTGAGCAAAACCCCCCTAACTCTGCTATATCCATTGATGTTTGGATCTGTATTTGATATATGCTGTGAATTATGTTTGGATGATGGTGAATTGTGTTTGCATGCCTTTATAGAAATGAAGGACTGTGTGTATATAAGTGTACAGGAAAGAAAAACATGCCTATGTGTTTCCAGTTTTCTTTTTTTCAAAACCCTGTTCCAAATAAATTCAAAAGCCTTTCCTCCGATGTTTTTTTAGGCCTAAAATATAAACAGAATATGATTCTAAAATCAAGATTCAAGTTTTAAGAATATTTTTAAGTTAAATTTGGAAATAATTTGGCCAGGGAAGAAGAAATTAGCAGTAAAATTTAAGAACATATAAATTTCGATTATTACAATTCTTTGATTCATTTCTGTGATCTAAATCCCCATCAAGAATCACAATCTTTAAAGGTTAAACCAGAGTTTTTAGATTGGTAATCAGTGAATAAATCGAAGTTGAACAGAATTGAAAAAAAACACCAATTTCTGATGATCAAAGGACAATCGAGCCTCAGGCTTGAAGTCAGAGAAGGATAATGGGTCGTAGATCATTAGAAAAATAGTAAGTAATTTTTTAGGAGATCCGATAAGTTTGGGTTTGACGAAATAGGGTTTAAGGGCAAGTTGTATCAGCGTCATTCTCAAATTGATTTTGAGGTCGCTCGTGGATCGGGGTAGACCGGACGTCGAGAGAAGATGAGGGGGATGGTGGAGCAGCTGTAAGGGTGGTCGCAAGGTCTCCTGTGGCCATACGTGGCCACGCGGCGTGGATTTGGATGAACTGGGTTGGTTTCCAGTTCGAGGCCGATAGCTCTTTTTTGATTTAACAATGATTTTGGGTTTTGGGTTGTTCGAATCGAGGCTGGGGGTCGATGGTGGTTAGCTGGAGGTACCGGTGATGATCAAAAGTTGCCGGAGCTCATGTGCATATGCACATGTATCAACGTGGATCAGTAGACTTCATGTTGGGGAAGAAGATAGTAGGCTCGAAGCACTGCTCGGGTTAGGGAGGAGGAGACTCGAAGTTAGGCTCATGTTGCTTGGGGGGTAGTATCGGGTTGATTTTAACACTTAACAATTTTTGAGAAAAACAAATTCGTTCGGGTAAATTTTGAGAAAACTCGAAGTAAGGCTCAAGTACGTCAGGGTTTAGCTCGGGGGACACTCGGGTTGGCTGAAATTTTTATATTCTAGTTTTAAAACTATAATAACTTAGTTAAATTAATTTCTATAATTATTTCTTCTATAAGTAATGATTTATTTATTAAGTAGAAGGTATAAATTTAAAGGTTTCGAAAAAAAGGGTTTCAAAAACAATTAAGTTTTGAACTTATATCTTTAACAAGTTATTTTAAATAAAACTTAATAAGCGATAAAAAAATTTAACTTAAAGGTAAGTTAATATATATCGTTAATGATAATCAAGTGATTATTAATTTTTAATTAAGATTAATTCATTAATAATTAAGAAGATCAATTAAAGGATAATTAGTTATAATTAAGATTGAACTAATTAATAATTAAGGATTTATTGATTAAAGTAAATAATTAATAATTCAAGTTAATTAATCAAGTAATTAATGAATGATTAAATAAAAATAGTAATTACTTAGTGAAAGTAATTAAGAGTAGATAATTAAAGGTTAATGATTGATTAATCAAATATTAAGGGTTAATTACTTTAAAGAATAATTAATTAATGTGTTTCATTAATTAAGGTAATTAAATTAAGAATAATTAATTAATGGTTAATTAACTTAAAGTGATTAAGAAATCATTATTTATTAAGGAGTAATTAATTATTGTAATTAATTAAGGAATAATAAATCTATTAATTAATCAATTAAGGATAATTAATTATAATTAAGATTTAATTAATAATTAGGGGTTTATTAATTAAAGTAATTAATTAAGGAATAATTAATTAATAAAAGTGATTAAGGTTTAATTAATTACAATAAGGTTAATTAATTAAGATGATTAATTAAAGAATGATAAATTTATGAAGGTGATAAAACTTAATCAATTGTAGTTAATGAAATTAATCATTGATTTATAAAAATTACTAATGAACGTAATTATGTGGGTAATAAATTTATAACCACACGATTTATTCATTTTAATTAAAGATGTTTGATTGTTATTGAATGCTATGTGATGGATTGATATATTTGATATATGATGTGATGTTATGTAATGCTTTGTGCTGAGCTGTTATGTCCGTGATGAGTATACTATTGTATGGATATAACAAAACCCTTTGACCCGTAAAATGACATTTGAATTTCGATACGACGGGGAGTCGGATTCTAGTTGGTTATCTGAAACCCACTTCGAATCGCAATGGTGAATCTTTGTGATTGATAAATTTATTTTATCTGTGAATCTATGAATAAGGACAAGCGTTGTAGATTATACCGCTTATCGATCTTGTTGCACTTTTATTGTGTAAAACCTCTGGACTACACTTATACACATAGAAATATGGATTGCATATGGAAATGGGTTAAGTCATAGATTTTGAAATAGTTTAAAGATTGAATTTTTGTATCCAAAATAGTTTTGGAATTAGAATTGAAAGCTTTTGAAAATGAATTTCAAAGATGAAATTTATTTTTGAATAACTTGATTTAGTTTTGAAATTTTATTTAAAAATTTGAATTCAAAATTTGAAATTGAATTCTATGTTGAGAATTTATGATGTAAAAAGGTTATACAAACTATAAATATGTTTATATGGGTTTTTAAACCATTTTAAAAAATATGATTTTGAGAATTTGAATTTAACCCAAGTTTATATTTGAAAGGCCTTAACTTGTGCAAATATAATCGGGTTTTCCGAAACGGAAACAAGTGATTTCAAATAATAACAGCTTTTATATAAGGAAAGAATTTCTAAAATTATGATGAAAAAATCTCAAGTTTGAAATAGAATGGCTTTGAAAGTTATGAATGAATCTTTGGAATTGATTTTTGAAAGCTATGAATAGAATCTTAGATTGGATGAGTTAATCCAATTTGAAAAGGGAAATCGTTTTGAAAGGCTATGAATGAATCTTTGTTAAAGATTGGTGAAGTTTTTTTTTCAAATTGAAAAGGATCTAGAAAGCGTATCTTTTGTATAAAGGATTTGAATTGGAAAGATATTAGTGAATCTTTGTGAAAGATTGGTAAGCTTTGTGAAGTGAATATTTTGATCAAAAAGATTTGTAAATGGTAATTTGTTTAACCATTTGAAAGAAAAGTTTTGGGCAATAAGTTGTGACATAACTGAGACCCAATATCCATATGTTTTTTTAATATTGCGCTCACTATTCGGTTTAGCCGGGAGAGGACTTTGTGTCATATAACCCATTCCGAATAGTGATGAGACGTTATGGATAGCAATTGAAGACCGGTGGTGAAGGCCGGATATTTTCGAAAACGAAAGGATTTCTCGTCGAATGTCTCTACGTCGGCTGATCCCCGGTATAGAGATTTGAGCACCCTTTGTGATGGGGAGTCGGGACGTGATTAGGAATTATCCGGATGTGCGAGGGCTTCTTTGGAAGTGTCTTCGGTTCCGTTCAATCCTGGAACGGACTTGTATGGATGTGTGTCTGACGTTACACTTTGAGATGTAAAGCTTGTTTCTATCAAATACATTTATGTTTGGTGGCGGAGATTTATTCTCTTAGCTTAACACCCTTCTCTGAGACGTACGAGCTTAGAGGTTATGTAATTGATGGTTACTAGTGATACATTCCCAATTTGGTAATGTGGCATACGAAGTGCTGCTGATCATTTATTAATCAAAGCATGGTTTTTTGAAAAGCATAGCTTTGTGGACGAGACTTTGTCGAGCCTCACACCCCGGAATGGTCGAAACAGGAAGAATGCAGCAAGGTTATAGGGGATAGCACCCCTTAGGGTATATGCATTTCCTTCTGGATAGAAGTGGTATCATGGTATAGAGCCTAGATACTTAACTTATGTGGATATCGCAAATTACTTTGTGATTGTTATTGTTGGGGCCCCGGATAAAGGTTGTTTACAACCGGGGAATGGCACACTCGTGTCAGTAGTTACCTATTTTTGCAGTGGTAACCCGGCCTTGTGTTGGCAGAGATCCGGTTAGGTTATCGGGGCATCCCTCCAGAGGCATACCCATGTGGCCCAGGAAGTTCCTTAGCCTGACCATTTGTTGAAAATCCAATCACCAATACGCGCCTCGTAAGGTTTTAGTTATATAACCTGCCATCTAATATGGTAGCTATAGTAGGCATACTATAATGGTACGTATGCTGGCGAATATTAATATTATACATGCAAATATTTTCTACACTGCGCACTAATAATAATATCAAAGAGTTTTCTTGTATAAAGCATATTTGACTATCATAAGGAGAAATCTCCCCCTAGTGTGCGATTGCATTGTGTGCGTGCTGGGAGGCCTTATGGTAGTTTCATTTTCCAAAAAGCATTGCGGATTTCAATTTAAACTCTTTTGTTGTTTCTTAAAAGATAAATGTTTTTGTTTGCTCATACCAGTCCCATGACTGACCCAGAGTTTATTGTTCCCTTCCTAAACTTTGGATGCCCATAATTTTCCACACGGACAGTCTAGAGTTGGGTTTTTCTGATAGTAGATATCGATTTAGCAGTTTTTAGCTTTCCCTTTTGTATTCTTTGGAGATCTTGGATATTGGAGTCTTTGGATTCACGGACCACACTTGCTTAGCTTGGTACAACTTGATGGTGGTTCTCGCCTATTGGATTGGAGATCTTTGGAGTTTTGAGCCTTTGCAGTTTGATATTGGAGTTATCTCTTTTGCTATTTGTTTTCCGATGTTGTTTATTGTCTTTGGTATTCTTGTATCATTTTGATATCATTGTAGTATATCATTGGATATTGTATTCATTGGAGTTGTATATGACATTCATTTTTTTTCTTCCGCTGTGCTGTTATGCTTAATGTGTTATAAGCTCCGACGAACCAGATTCGACGTTTGGATCTGCAATATTTGAATATGAGTGTCGTATTCGGTGCCGATTTTCAAAGGTTGAGTCAGGATCGCTACATTTGGTATCGGAGCTGAAGGTTGGAATTTAGCTCAAGAGTATAACACATTAAGTTACTCATTAGAGATAGGGTGAAGTATACCCTAGAATGAGTATCCCTAAGATATCTGTTCGTACGCCTCAGTAAATTTTCTTACTATCCACTGATAGTGAGTATGAGTGCAAGAAGAGGACGAGATAGGGGACAGGGGAGTACCACTACAAATGGTCAGTACCCTGCAATAGCGGAAAACAACTTTCTCTATCAATATCCTATGATTCGTCTTTTCAATTCATTGATGATTCCTGGCAGCTCCAAGAAGAAGCTTTGGTATATTTTGCATGGGCCATAAGCTCCAGATGGGTCAGAATTGTTTGTTTGGATGAATTTTTTGCTTCGGTTGCTATGGTTAATAGGTATACATTGTTTAAACTAAAAGTTTTGGGATTTTACCCTTATATCTGTATATTCTATGGGGTCTAGATATGTTCTATGAACGGTTAGTTATCCCTTCGAACTAACCAATGCCCTACGTACTTCGTAGATCTGGATGACCCGAGTATCTTGATTCGTTCTCGTATCTATTGGTGATATTCTGATTTGGTAAGCCAAATGCAGAATATGTATTCAGTTTGATCTGGTGATTCATCTCTCGATCTTTCTATGTTTTTTGTTGTCTCCCTTACAGATTTCGAGGACTAAATGTTCTAAGGGGGGAATCTGTAACATTCTCGAATTTTGAACAAGTTCAATTTGACAATTAATTTGATTTTTGGAATCAAATTTTGAATAAATGTGAATTTTTCCAAATTTAATCAGATATTTGTATATAAAATTTATTTTAAATTGAATTGTGAGATTGAAATTCAAGAATAAATATCTTAGGAAATAAATTGGACTTAAAACTATATTTTTAAAGATAATAAGAAATTGTTTTCTAAATTTTAATATATATAATATGTAGGTATATGAATAGAATTGTAAATATAATATGATGTTAAACAAGGTTAAATAAAAGATTTAAAATGCTTTTGTCTTATATACTTGAAAATAAATATAGTTGATAAATAAGTACAAAGCTTTGATGAGAATGTATATTTTGAAAGTATAAAATTTAAAATACATGACATATATATATATATATATATATATATATATATATATATATATATAAAATAGATAAACATGTTTTATAAATTGAATTCAAATAAGGTTTAAAAACAAAATTTGTAAATAAATTAAAAAGAAGGTCTTTACACAAATTTATGTGGATTAACAAGTGTACAAGAATTGAGACATGCATTTTACAAATGTTAACAAAGAATATATGTGGCAAAACAAATTTTTCTTTTGTAAATTTAAAATATGAAAACCATATAAAACATATATAAGAGGAAGAACCAGGATATTCTCAGTTTTTCTCAAACCTGAAACCAAAATTGCAGAACAAAATAAAATCAAAAAGAAGAGAATCAAACCAGAGCAGTTTAAAGATTCTCAAATCAAAAGTAAAACCAGGCTTCTCATTCATTTCTAAAAAAAATTGAAAACAAAAAATTCAAACTGCATTTAATCTAAAAAATATGGAAAGCAAAGCTTTAGTTCTGGAATCAAAAGCTCTCAACCTGGTTAAGAAGGAGCTCAAATCAAAAGTATTTCAAAATCTGAAACCTGGAAGTTAAAAGCAACTTCAAACCTATAATTTCAAATTTAAAAAGCATGCAAGTTTAAGGCAATGCAGGGATTAGGCTTCAGAATCAAGATCAATAAACAAAATTTAGAGTGGCAGATCACCAAAAGAGCAGATCAAAACATTTTTTCCCAAGTTCTCTGCCTTTCTCTGTTCTACTCTGTCCTTCATCCAAGTCAGGTGAGAAAACCCCTCTAACTCTGCTACATCCATTGATGTTTGGATCTGTATTTGATATATGTTGTGAATTATGTTTGGATGATGGTGAATTGTGTTTGCATGCCTTTTTGGAAATGAAGGACTGTGTGTATATAAGTGTACAAGCAAGAAATACATGCCTCTGTGTTTCTAGTTTTCTTTTTTTTTCAAAAATTGTTCCAAATAAATTCAAAAGCCTTTCCTCTGATGTTATTTTAGGCCTAAAAATATAAACTGAATATGATTGTAAAATCAAGATTCAAGTTTTAAAAATATTTTTTAGTTAAATTTGGAAATAATTTGGCATGGGAAGAAGAAATTAGCAATAAAACTTAAGAACATGTAAATTTCGATTATTACAATTCTTTGATTCATTTCTGTGATCTAAATCCCCATCAAGAATCACGATTTTAAAAGATTAAACCAGAGTTTTTAGATTAGTAATCAGTTAATAAATCGAAGTTGAAAAGAATTGAAAAAAAACATCAATTTCTGATGATCAAAGGACAATCGAGCCTTGGACTTGATGTTAGAGAAGGATGATGGGTCGTAGATCTTTAGAAAAATAGTAAGAAATTTTTTAGTCGATCTGATAAGTTTGGGTTTAACAAAATAGGGTTTAAGGGCATAGTTCTATCAGCGTCATTCTCGAATTGATTTTGAGGTCGCTCGTGGATCGGGGTAGACCGGACTTCGAGAGAAGATGAGGGGATGGTAGAGCAGCTGTGGGGGTGGTCACAAGATCTCTGGTGGCCAGAGGTGGCCACGGGGCGTGGAATTTGGATTAACTGTGCTGGTTTCCACTTCGAGGCTGATAGCTCATTTTTGATTTAACAATGATTTTGGGTTTTGGGTTGTTCAAATCGAGGCTGGGGGTCGATGGTGGTTGGCTGGAGGTACCGGTGATGATCGAAAGTCGTCGGAGCTCGGGTGCATATGCGCATGTATCAACGTGGATCAGTGGACTTCGTGTTGGGGAAGAAGATGGTAGGCTCGAAGCACTGCTCGGGTTAGGGAGAAGGAGACTCGAAGTCAGGCTCGCATTGCTTGGGGGGTTGTATCGGGTTGATTTTAACACTTAACAATTCTTGAGAAAAAAAAATTCGCTCGGGTAAATTTTGAGAAAACTCGAAGTAAGGCTCGAGTACGTCAGGGTTTTGCTCGGGGGATACTCGGGTTGGCTGAAATTTTTATGTTCTAGTTTTAAAACTTTAATAACTTAGTTAAATAAATTTCTAAAATTATTTCTTCTATAAATAATGATTTATTTATTAAGTAGAAGGTATAAATTTAAAGGTTTCGAAAAAAAGGGTTTTAAAAACAATTAAGTTTTGAACTTATATCTTTAACAAGTTATTTTAAATAAAACATAATAAGTGATAAAAAAATTAACTTAAAGGTAAGTTAATATATATCGTTAATGATAATCAAGTAATTAATAATTTGTAATTAAGATTAATTCATTAATAATTAAGAAAATCTATTAAAGGATAATTAGTTATAATTAAGATTTAACTAATTAATAATTAAGGATTTATTGATTAAAGTAAATAATTAATAATTCAAGTTAATTAATCAAGTAATTAATGAATGATTAATTAAAATAGTAATTACTTAGTGAAAATAATTAAGAGTAAATAATTAAAGGTTAAAGATTGATTAATCAAATATTAAGGGTTAATTACTTTAAAGAATAATTAATTAATGTGGTTCATTAATTAAGGTAATTAAATTAAGAATAATTAATTAAAGGTTAATTAACTTAAAGTGATTAAGAAATCATTATTTATCAAGGAGTAATTAATTATTTATTTAATTAAGGAATAATAAATCTATTAATTAATCAATTAAGGATAATTAATTATAATTAAGATTTAATTAATAACTAGGGGTTTATTATTTAAAGTAATTCATTGAGGAATAATTAATTAATAAAAGTGATTAAGATTTAATTAATTACAATTAAGGTTAATTAATTAAGATGATTAATTAAAGAATGATAAATTTATGAAGGTGATAAAACTTAATCAATTGTAGTTAATGAAATTAATCATTGATTTATAAAAATACTAATGAAGGTAATTATGTGGGTAATAAATTTATAACCACACGATTTATTCATCTTAATTAAAGATGTTTGATTGTTATTGAATGCTATGTGATGGATTGATATATTTGATATATGATGTGATGTTAGTAATGCTTTGTTGAGCTGTTATGTCTGTGATGAGTATACCGTTGTATGAATATAACAAAACCCTTTGACCCGTAAAATGACATTTGAATTTCGATGTGACAGGGAGTCAGATTCCAGTTGGTTATCCGAAACGCACATCGAATCGTAATGGTGAATCTTTGTAATTGATAAATTTATTTTATCTCTGAATCTGTGAATAAGGATAAGCATTGTAGATTATACCGCTTATCGATCTTGTTGCACTTTTATTGTGTAAAACCCATGCACTACACTTATACACGCACAAATATGGATTGCACGTGGAAATGGGTTAAGTCACGGGTTTTGAAATAGTTTAAAGATTGAATTTTTGAATCCAAAATAGTTTTGGAATTAGATTTGAATGCTTTTGAAAATGAATTTCAAAGATAAAAGTTATTTTTGAATAACTTGATTTAGTTTTGAAATTTTATTTAAAAATTTGAATTCGAAATTTGAAATTGAATTCTATGTTGAGAATTTATGATGTA
The DNA here is from genome assembly GCA_030765085.1 of Allium cepa. Classification (NCBI taxonomy): domain Eukaryota; kingdom Viridiplantae; phylum Streptophyta; class Magnoliopsida; order Asparagales; family Amaryllidaceae; genus Allium; species Allium cepa. Next base: position 447,987,768 of record CM060937.1, on the reverse strand, counting down.
AAAAGGTTATACAAACTATAAATATGTTTGTATGGGTTTTTAAACCATTTAGAAAAATATGATTTTGAGAATTTGAATTTAACCAAAGTTTATATTTGAAAGGCCTTGACTCGTGCAAATATATTCGGGTTTTCCGAAACGGAAACAAGTGATTTCAAATAATAATAGCTTTTATATAGGGAAAGAATTTCTAAAATTATGATGAATAGATTCAAGTTTGAAATAGAATGGCTTTGAAAGTTATGAATGAATCTTTGGAAATGATTTTTGAAAGCTATGAATTGAATCTTAGATTGGATGAGTTAATCCAATTTGAAAAGGGAAATCGTTTTGAAAAGCTATGAATGAATCTTTGTTAAAGATTGGTTAAGTTTGTTTTCAAATTGAAAGGGATCTAGAAAGCGTACCTTTTGTATAAAGGATTTGAATTGGAAAGATATTAATGAATCTTTGTGAAAGATTGGTAAACTTTGTGAACTTTGCGAAGTGAATCTTTTGTTTAAAAAGATTTGTAAATGGTAATTTGTTTAACCATTTGAAAGAAAAGTTTTGGGCAATAAGTTGTGACTTAACTGAGATCCCATATCCATATGTTTTTTTAATATTGCGCTCACTATTCGGCTTAGCTGGGAGAGGACTTTGTGTCATATAACCCATTCCGAATAGTGATACGACATTATGGATAGCAGTTGAAGACCGATGGTGAAGACCAGATATTTTCGAAAACGAAAGGATTTCTTGTCGAATGTCTCTGCATCGGAAGATCCCCGGTATAGAGATTTGAGCACACTTTGTGATGGGGAGTCCGGAGGTGATTAGGAATTATTCGGATGTGCAAGGGATTCTTAAGAAGTGCCTTCGGTTCCGTTCGATTGTAACGACCCGATATTTTCAACCATTCGCATCCATTATAAGTGTATAGGTAGACACTCATGCCGGAATTGAATTGCTTAAAATACCGCGTTGGAATTAAAAATTTGGCAAATCTCAGAATATACAGTAAATAAAAGTCACAGATCACAGACACAGAGTAATAATAATGCAGCGGAAGAAAAAGAGATAGTAGTTCATGAAGCTACTATATAAAATATAAGATACATCAGAGTTAAATAAGGTACAACAGAAGAGTAACAGGATACATCAGGTACAAATCAGATACATCACTGAACCACTGGATACTGAAACAAAATAGATGGCTGGATCTTCAAGGAAAGCTCCAACGCCGAAGGTGAATCTTGAATGCTAACTCAATCAATCTGACCCGAGCTTAAAGCAAAACACAAAACCCTCGAGTCAGGACATAAATACTTATAAACTGTAAATCAACTCAAGTGAACAGTAACAAAATGCATCAGTAGCTTAAAGGATGCTTGGGACCGCCCATCCTCTAAGGTTCCGTTAAACTATTTACTATGTAGTAATATACGCTATATACGGTAGTGTCTAATCAGTAAAGTATAATCATATAGAAAATAGCGTTAAGGGGATGGTGAACCTTAACGCGGTCGGATCTTTAAAACCAAAATCATAGTGGGCTCGATATAAGGATATAACACGGCACGCGAGGCAATGCCAGGGTGGATACACCGTTTGCACTCCCGGATCGGTGGTGATGGCAAGCCAGCAGCTTCCGCCCACCTCGAACAATACCCCCGAATCAAAGTGGCGCCACCGAATCGAATCACAACAGTAATAGAATGGTTTCCGATGGAGCATGCTCGATGAAAGGGTGCGACCCTTTGTGTAGCCCGGTATAGCTCTTGTTTCAGTCATATATGCCAACTCACGGGAGTTGGGTCCACGTAATATATACCTCGAGAACGTCGCCACCATCCTACTTCATTCTGGAATCTCCACCGCGTACACAGTTGTTAAAGTGGTTTTCGGTATTGGCCGGCTATAAGACAATATGCGATCCCGGTCTCTTTAACAACCAATCGTTATTATAACCCGTAGTTATAACTTTAAAACAATATTTTATACTTCAAAATAAAATATCCTTTCCAATCCAAATCTTTATCAAAATAAAGATTAAATCATTTCCAAAACCATTTCAATATATCATCGTAAAATATCTTTCAATTCAAATATTTATCAATATAAATATCAAGTCATTTCTAACCATTTCAATATATTAAATTTTCATACCCTTTCAACACTACCTTTCAAATCATTTTAATATATCAAAATATCGTAACCTTTCAAAGTTTCAGTTCCAAAATATCATATCTTTCAGAACTTCTTTTTAAATCATGTTTATATCAAAATGTCCCATCTTTCAAACTCCATTTTCAAATCATTTAATGTCAAAAATATCGTATCATTTCAAACTTCATTCATTTCAAATCATTATTCATTTTATTCAATCTAAAATACCATTTCAATTCATATTTCAAAACCGTTTATATTCCAAAAATTCTTTTTTATCATTTCAATGAAGTTATTATGTTTAATAATTAAATTATTAAATTTCCAAAAATTTCAACTTCCAAAGTTTATTTATTCACTTAATTTTATCAAAACCGTGAAAATTCACTTTTCGCATTATTTAGAAAACTTATACGGAAAGTTACATTCAAAACAGTTCAATTTAACAAAAGACAGCATTTTAAAATGTTATACTAGGTTTACTTAAATTTCGAATAACTTAGTTAAATTCAAAAATTATAGCACTTACAAAGATTGCTATAATAGCTTTTAATTCAATTTATCTTTTTAGTTCATTATCATCAGCTACAGCGTTTACAAATGCTGTAATATCATTTACATTGTAATTAATAGCATTTCAAAAATGCATTCAATTAACTTCAAATATTCAATAAAATTTCTCAACCAATTATATTTTTATTAAAACATTTTTAACTTATAAAATCATACATTTTCACATTTATAAACATCATTTAATTTTCCTCAAGTTCATGATTTTATAAAGTTAAATTTTCATTCAAAAATCAAGATTTAATAATAATTCACTTATTAAAATGCAATGTTGAATTTTTAAAATCCATTACATTAAATTTCAACTTAACACTTAAGTTCAAATTCTCAAATATAACTTTGTTTTATTTTTATTTACTTAACTAAAAGTTCACTTTTACGTCAATTTCATAAATTTCCAATTCTAGTTATATTTCAAAGTTTCAACTTAAAATATTTAGTCATTTCACATTTCAACTTTATTAAAATAATTAATATGATATAAAAATCACCTTAAATTTATTTAAATTGAAATTATCATAAATTTATTATAATTTCATACTCAATTAAATTTCCAATTAAAATTAAATCAAAATTTCCAAAATAACTTACGTTCAAAATTTCTAACTTTTTCATTAATTCATTTCACTTACAATTATTCAGAAAATCAATAATATTTTACAAAAAATTTATTTTTATTAAATTTCAAATCAAAATATTATAATAATTAAATTTCTAAAATATTTTAAAATTTTTAGAAAAGCATATTTTAACTACGGGCCTGTATAAAATTTTCTACGCTAGGTAAAGTGATACGGGTAATATATCATTTCAACCCGTAATTTACAAAGAAAATCCGGGTTTTATCATTTCAGACCCGCAATCCCAAGTCAAAATGAAAAATTTAAAACCATTCAGGCCTATCATTTCAGCCCACAACATTTTTTTCCTAACAAGGAACTTGCAGTGTGATCATATACAGAAATAATATAAACAAGGTCAATATCACAATATACAGTCATATATCAGATGTCAGGTGAAAATTAACAGTTTAAACATGGTAATAACATGGCATAGCATATCATATGATCATCATTAATTTGCATAAACATTTTATATTACTAAACACTTGTCATCAATTCACTTTTCATAAGTATAAATGTCAGAGTGAGAAAGACTCACATTTTTCAAAGCTAGAGACCAAAACAACATACAAGCACGACTCCAAAGGCACGACAAGCACAATTGCACGACTTTTGATTTGAGTTGAAAGATAGCCAAGATATGATTTTGTATCAACAACCCAAAACAAAACAAACAAGACAATATATAAACATTCAACATAAAATAACATTGAAACAATTTTGAAATATAAAGCAAAATGAACAAGATAGATTGGACCTTGCTTCAATCACTTCAATCCTTGGCCTAAGGGACACTTATGCTTGGCTATGACGATGCTTTGGCTCAGGTATGACATCATATAGGTCAGGTTTAACATCATATAGGCAAGGCAACAAGTGGAGATGAAGGAGATGAGGCAAAGGTGGTCAAACTAGCATTGTTCAAGGGCATTGTTGCATTTTTTCAGAGTTTTGGCACCATGCTGGGCTCGGCCTTGGTCAAGACCAGAGGGGTAGCTGGTGATGATGGCAGGGAAGAGGTGTAGGAGGTGGTGGCCGTGGCTATGGAGGAGAGGCCAAGCAATACACATGAGAAAACAAGGCAAAATATAAGAAAATAAGGGAAAAAGAAGAGCAAAAAGAAGAGGAAAAGAGAAGCCATTACCAAACCTTTCTAGCCGTGAAAAATGAAGTGGAGAGGAATGTTTTCACGTGAAAATGAGGTAAGGAATGCACAGCTACAATAAAGAAAGGAACGGTCAAAGGAAATTAAATCTATTAATTGGAAAAGAAACGGAAGAAGAAACGTTAAAACGGTTTTACGTTTCTTTGCTTTCAAACCTTTTAAACTTCCTATATATATTCATATACATCTTAAATAACTGAAAACACTTATAAATTTCAGTTAGAATCCGAAAATATAACAGATAAACAAAATATTAATAATTAATTATTAATTAGATATGATTAAAATAAGAAAAATGGCAAAGAAAAAATGAAAACTAGACTTAGGAATTAGAAATAACTTCAATACACTTTGGAAAAAATTTCTTAAATTTAAATACATGTAAAATGAATAAAATAAAGTAAAACACAGCAAATAAAAGTGAGTGCATAAAATAAATAAATAAATTTTAATTATACATAATTAAATTAAGAAAATGGCTTAAAATTGTAGACTAGGCTTTAAAATTAGAAATAAATTCAAATGAACTTTAGAAAAATTATATTATCATTTTAAAAATACTTAAAAGTCAAAATATACATAATATAACATATTATCACATATTAAAGTAAAATATAACCAAGAAGAAGTAACTTATACAATTTAAAATAGTCATTGTTAAATAACCCTATATACGCACAATATTGTAAAGGGTATAACTTCCACAATTTACATCCGATTTCAACGAAACGAAAAGTGGTGTTCTTAGAATTGTATGTACTTTCATAATAAAAGAAAAAAAATTAAACTTTTAAAATTTTAAGTTAAAAGTCACAGTTTGATTATTTTGACCAAAATCAGCATTTCAGGCAAATATTCAACTTACACAAGTTTGAAATTATAACTCATATAAAAAATCAAGATTATATTTAAATAATAAATTTAATCATTTCAAATAAGTAAAATAAGTTTTTAAATCAAAATCTTTCATCAAAAATAATTAAATATACAATAAAATAATTACAAAATACAGGGTTGTTACACTCTCCCCCACTCAAAACTTTTCGTCCTCGAAAAGGAATGAGGTATGGAAGGGATCAGAAAAGATAGACTGAAATAAGATTAAGATAAGATGATAAGAAGATTGAAGTTATACCTGATAACTGTTGTTATAGGTAAGTTTTACAAGGTGGATGTGATCTTTCCAAGATCCTCCAGAACCAAGAACACAAGCACGAAAAAGGTGGATTCAAAATGATTACCAAAGGTCTATCAAAGATTATAGAAAGATTTCTAAACAGAAAGATTATAGAAAGATGCCTATACCGGCCTATAGCAAGATAAGGATGATAAGGAGAACCAAAAGATAGTTTGAAAAACAAAATAAGGAAATGAATTTGAAAGCATGGAGATTTCAACTTAAACAGAGAATAAATCTTTACACAAGTTAAATAAATCTTAACTATCTCAAATTTCATTATCTTATTATCCAATCATCTAAAATTAACCATTTTTAAAACCATGGATTTGAAAAATAATCATTTATTACACTCACATTGTACTTAATAAATTTTATTCTTCTTTATTCCTAATCAAAATTAAATTTATTCCTCTTAATATATTTATCACTCATGTTAAATATATATTTACACTTTTGATAACTGCTTTATTTTATTCTTAGTTCTCCTAACATTGTTTTATTGTAAGTTGTTCAATTACCCTTTATTATTCTTTAACTCTGTTAATCATTTTATAACTTAAAATTTAAGTGTATAACATTAACTACTCAAATTTTATTTATAAAATCTTTTTATATCGTATATTATCCAGTTACATTTTTAGCTTCTGAAATTTTGGTAAGTTATATTTGAATGCAATCGTATTATACAAATAAAATTTCCAATTCAATCATTTCAAGCTTAAATCATTTATCCAAATTTTTTTTTATTTTCTTTTTATAATTGAAATTATTCTTTAAAAATAGAATTTAAGAATTAAATTTCCTATTTCTTCAGACCATTTAGAGATAAGAAATAATATATATACATATATAATATGTCAAGTCAAATTTCAATCATATATATATATATATTATAAATCAAGTCATATTTTAGAAATTCAAATCCATTTAATTTCCCAAAACAAAGCTGTAGCAAGACCACAGAACAGTCTCTTAACTTCGAAACTCGAAAATGAACGTCGATGATGTCGCGATCATCACCGAAGTTATTTTCCAACGACAAAGAGAAGAGCACTAATTTTAAACCTTTAAAATTCTTTGAAAACAAATTCTATTCAAAATACTTTAAATAATATAACCCTTTAAAACTTTAAACCAAAGTTCGAAATAATCGGAATTTAAATCCTCAAATTCTTGTTTTAAATTCATTTCATTAAGTTCCATAAATTTACTTATATATCAAAATTTATTTCATTAACCAAATTTTTTTTAAAATATATTGTGTCCGTTTGTTCTGTCAAAGTGTTTTTGGAAATCTTATCGATAGCGCTGATCAGACGTATCGATCAGAAACCCAACTCAACATCAACAACTCAAACAACACAATATATAAAACATTTTAATTTTAAATACTAGTTTACAAATACACTATACATGAATAGATTTTCAAAGAAGGATAGAGATTCAAATTTTTTTATTAACACAAATCAAAGGAGATTATGATTTAAAAATAAGTTGAAAACAAGGATGACATGATTAAATAACAGAATAGGAAGATGGATAAGCTTATATAAATCACGGGCAACCTTAACGGGGTCAACCGTGACTTAAAGAATAAGATCAATGTTGATTTTTCTAGGGTAAATCTACATTCGATCTCAAGAGTTAGAGTTTGAAATAACAAAAGATATTAGCATCTAAACCAAGGATAGATAAGAATCTCTGGTGAATCTATGCTAACTGCAAAGGAGTTTTCCCCCTTTTCAATTAAATTTGAAATTGGCGTGACCGCTAACTCACTAGAAAGATCATTCGAAGCGGAGTTATGGAATGCTCCAGAGTCAAAAAAAAAGATGAATAGTGAGGGATACGAATGGATTTTGGAACCGTAGGGAATGTTCCAAAATTCAAAGGAATCGAGTCAAAAAGACGAGATTCAAACTCGAATGAAAGTGATTCTGTAAATACATTCACTCCATATGCTGAGTTTTGCCTAGAGCTACCAAAGCTCTGATACCAACTGTAACGACCCGATATTTTCAACCATTCGCATCCATTATAAGTGTATAGGTAGACACTCATGCCGGAATTGAATTGCTCAAAATACCGCGTTGTAATTAAAAATTTGGCAAATCTCAAAATATACAGTATATAAAAGTCACAGATCACAGACACAGAGTAATAATAATGCAGCGGAAGAAAAAGAGATAGTAGTTCATGAAGCTACTATATAAAATATAAGATACATCAGAGTTAAATAAGGTACAACAGAAGAGTAACAGGATACATCAGGTACAAATCAGATACATCACTGAACCACTGGATACTGAAACAAAATAGATGGCTGGATCTTCAAGGAAAGCTCCAACGCCGAAGGTGAATCTTGAATGCTAACTCAATCAATCTGACCCGAGCGTACAGCAAAACACAAAACCCTCGAGTCAGGACATAAATACTTATAAACTGTAAATCAACTCAAGTGAACAGTAACAAAATGCATCAGTAACTTAAAGGATGCTTGGGACCGCCCATCCTCTAAGGATCCGTTAAACTATTTACTATGTAGTAATATACGCTATATACGGTAGTGTCTAATCAGTAAAGTATAATCATATAGAAAATAGCGTTAAGGGGATGGTGAACCTTAACGCGGTCGGATCTTTAAAACCAAAATCGTAGTGGGCTCGATATAAGGATATGACACGACACGCGAGGCAATGCCAGGGTGGATACACCGTTTGCACTCCCGGACTGGTGGTGACGGCAAGCCAGCAGCTTCCGCCCACCTCGAACAATAATCCGAATCAAAGTGGCGCCACCGAATCGAATCACAACAGTAATAGAATGGTTTTCGATGGAGCATCCTCGATGAAAGGGTGCGACCCTTTGTGTAGCCCGGTATAGCTCCTGTTTTAGTCATATATGCCAACTCACGGGAGTTGGGTCCACGTAATATATACCTCGAGAACGTCGCCACCATCCTACTTCATTCTGGAATCTCCACCGCATACACAGTTGTTAAAGTGGTTTTCGGTATTGGCCGGCTATAAGACAATATCCGATCCCGGTCTCTTTAACAACCAATCGTTATTATAACCCGTAGTTACAACTTTAAAACAATATTTTATACTTCAAAATAAAATATCCTTTCCAATCCAAATCTTTATCAAAATAAAGATTAAATCATTTCCAAAACCATTTCAATATATCATCGTAAAATATCTTTCAATTCAAATATTTATCAAAATAAATATCAAGTCATTTCTAACCATTTCAATATATTAAATTTTCATACCCTTTCAACACTACCTTTCAAATCATTTTAATATATCAAAATATCATAACCTTTCAAAGTTTCAGTTCCAAAATATCATATCTTTCAGAACTTCTTTTTAAATCATGTTTATATCAAAATGTCCTATCTTTCAAACTCCATATTCAAATCATTTAATATCAAAAATATCGTATCATTTCAAACTTCATTCATTTCAAATCATTATTCATTTTATTCAATCTAAAATACCATTTCAATTCATATTTCAAAACCGTTTATATTCCAAAAATTCTTTTTTATCATTTCAATGAAGTTATTATGTTTAATAATTAATTATTAAATTTTCAAAAATTTCAACTTCCAAAGTTTATTTATTCACTTAATTTTATCAAAACCTTGAAAATTCACTTTTCGCATTATTTAGAAAACTTATACGGAAAGTTACATTCAAAACAGTTCAATTTAACAAAAGACGGCATTTTAAAATGTTATACTAGGTTTACTTAAATTTTGAATAACTTAGTTAAATTCAAAAATTATAGCACTTACAGAGATTTCTATAATAGCTTTTAATTCAATTTAGCTTTTTAGTTCATTATCATCAGCTACAGCGTTTACAAATGCTGTAATATCATTTACATTGTAATTAATAGCATTTCAAAAATGCATTCAATTAACTTCAAATATTCAATAAAATTTCTCAACCAATTATATTTTTATTAAAACATTTTTAACTTATAAAATCATACATTTTCACATTTATAAACATCATTTAATTTTCCTCAAGTTCATGATTTTATAAAGTTAAATTTCCATTCAAAAATCAAGATTTAATAATAATTCACTTATTAAAATGCAATGTTGAATTTTTAAAATCCATTACATTAAATTCAACTTAACACTTAAATTCAAATTCTCAAATATAACTTTGTTTTATTTTTATTTACTTAACTAAAAGTTCACTTTTACGTCAATTTCATAAATTTCCAATTCTAGTTATATTTCAAAGTTTCAACTTAAAATATTTAGTCATTTCACATTTCAACTTTATTAAAATCATTAATATGATAAAAAAATCACCTTAAATTCATTTAAATTCAAATTATCATAAATTTATCATAATTTCATACTCAATTAAATTTCCAATTAAAATTAAATCAAAATTTTCAAAATAACTTACATTCAAAATTTCTAACTTTTTCATTAATTCATTTCACTTACAATTATTCAGAAAATCAATAATATTTTACAAAAATTTTATTTTTATTAAATTTCAAATCAAAATATTATAATAATTAAATTTCTAAAATATTTTAAATTTTTTAGAAAAGCATATTTTAACTACGGGCCTGTATAAAATTTTCTACGCTAGGCAAAGTGATACGGGTAATATATCATTTCAACCCGTAATTTACAAAGAAAATCCAGGTTTTATCATTTCAAACCCGCAATCCCAAGTCAAAATGAAAAATTTAAAACCATTCAGGCCTATCATTTCAGCCCATAACATTTTTTTCTAACAGGGAACTTGCAGTGTGATCATATACAGAAATAATATAAACAAGGTCAATATCACAATATACAATCATATATCAGATGTCAGGTGAAAATTAACAGTTTAAACATGGTAATAACATGGTAATAACATGTCATAGCATATCAAATGATCATCATTAATTTGCATAAACATTTTATATTACTAAACACTTGTCATCAATTCACTTTTCATAAGTATAAATGTCAGAGTGAGAAAGACTCACATTTTTCAAAGCTAGAGACCAAAACAACATACAAGCACGACTCCAAAGGCACGACAAGCACAATTGCATGACTTTTGATTTGAGTTGAAAGATAGCCAAGATATGATTTTGTATCAACAACCCAAAACAAAACAAACAAGACAATATATAAACATTCAACATAAAATAACATTGAAACAATTTTGAAATACAAAGCAAAATGAACAAGATAGATTGGACCTTGCTTCAACCACTTCAATGCTTGGCCTAAGGGACACTTATGCTTGGCTATGATGATGCTTTGGCTCAGGTATGACATCATATAGGTCAGGTTTAACATCATATAGGCAAGGCAACAAGTGGAGATGAAGGAGATGAGGCAAAGGTGGTCAAACTAGCATTGTTCAAGGGCATTGTTGCATTTTTTTGGAGTTTTGGCACCATGGTGGGCTCGGCCTTGGTCAAGACCAGAGGGGTAGCTAGTGATGATGGCAGGGAAGAGGTGTAGGAGGTGGTGGCCATGGCTATGGAGGAGAGGCCAAGCAATAAACATGAGAAAACAAGGCAAAATATAAGAAAACAAGGGAAAAAGAAGAGCAAAAAGAAGAGGAAAAGAGGAGCCATTACCAAACCTTTCTAGCCATGAAAAATGAAGTGGAGAGGAATGTTTTCACGTGAAAATGAGGTAAGGAATGCACGGCTACAATAAAGAAAGGAACGGTCAAAGGAAATTAAATCTATTAATTGGAAAAGAAACGGAAGAAGAAACGTTAACACGGTTTTACGTTTCTTTGTTTTCAAACCTTTTAAACTTCCTATATATATTCATATATATCTTAAATAACTGAAAACACTTATAAATTTCAGTTAGAATTCGAAAATATAACAGATAAACAAAATATTAATAATTAATTATTAATTAGATATGATTAAAATAAGAAAAGTGGCACAGAAAAAATGAAAACTAGACTTAGGAATTAGAAATAACTTCAATACACTTTGGAAAAAATTTCTTAAATTTAAATACATGTAAAATGAATAAAATAAAGTAAAACACAGCAAATAAAAGTGAGTGCATAAAATAAATAAATAAATTTTAATTATACATAATTAAATTAAGAAAATGGCTTAAAATTGTAGACTAGGCTTTAAAATTAGAAATAAATTCAAATGAACTTTAGAAAAATTATATTATCATTTTAAAAATACTTAAAAGTAAAAATATACATAATATAACATATTATCACATATTAAAGTAAAATATAACCAAGAAGAAGTAACTTATACAATTTAAAATAGTCATTGTTAAATAACCCTATATACGCACAATATTGTAAAGGGTATAACTTCCACAATTTACATCCGATTTCAACGAAACAAAAAGTGGTGTTCTTAGAATTGTATGTACTTTCATAATAAAAGAAAAAAATTAAATGTTTAAACTTTTAAAATTTTAAGTTAAAAGTCACAGTTTGACTATTTTGACCAAAATCAGCATTTCAGGCAAATATTCAACTTACACAAGTTTGGAATTATAACTCATATAAAAAATCAAGATTATATTTAAATAATAAATTTAATCAGTTAAAATAAGTAAAATAAGTTTTTAAATCAAAATCTTACATTAAAAATAATTAAAATATACAATAAAATAATTACAAAATACGGGGTTGTTACATCGATCCTGGAATGGACTTGTGTGGATGTGTGTCTAACGTTACACTTTGAGATGTAAAATTCGTTTCTATCAAATACATTTCTGTTTGGTGGCGGAGATTTATTCTCTTAGCTTAACACCCTTTTCTTAGACGTATGAGCTTAGAGGTTATCTGTGATGCCCCACCTCTATACCCACGCTAGCCAAGAACACTACAGTGTAGTGCTGTCAACTAGCACGGAGAATAAGGCTGTTGAGGAGCGGCCATCCGTAGTTAGGCCTTACACTAGTACTGGTTATCTCGATAGGAGTGGTATATATATTCTTTCATTTTTCATCTCTGATTTATTTACTCCCATCGGCAAACCCCAATTCCAGTATAAAACGAACTACGATGGTTCATAATAGTTTAGAACAAAATATATAATAATAACACAGATAATATAAATGCGGAACACAGTTAAAAACATAAAGTCTCATATATATAATGACTGATATCAGTTACAATACATGTGATATAATACATATGATACAACTACAACAGTTGACTCAGGAAGTTACATATACAAGTACATTAACGTATATAATATACATGAACACATATCTTCCTATACTATGACATGACAAGTCCAAAAGATATGAAAAGTCTTCATAGCTCAAACAGCTACCCAATGCAAGATATCTACAACCTGAAATAACTCGGGTCTGACCCGAGTATTAAATTCAAAAGAAAGTAATATGCAGGTCAGTCTAATTCAAACTCAGTTATTAGTGCACAGAAGCAATAATAATTAAATAATGAATAGAGGACAGTCACAATAAATCTCGTCTATCCGATCCTTAAATAAAGAAATCAGATAATGATATATATAACACGTACCAGTGTTAAACAACAAATCAGCAAATTAAACCAAATCAGAATACAATTTAGAATATTGAATTGAATAAACAAAACAATTCAAACAATTAAAATATCAATTAAAATATTAATTTGAGTAGGGCTGCAGTACACGCACGCGTGCACTGCCTCGCCACTACAGCATATGGAATATGCAAAAGATCAATAAATCAAAACAAGATAGAATATCATAAAAGCCATACCGTGTGGCTGCAGTTCACGCTTGCGTGCACTGCCTTGCCACTACAGTAATGATGTACACAACCGGGCACAAGGTCAAACGCGAACTATTAGCTGGATTCAATACAGGGCAGGTATATTGGCTACGACTTCAAGCATAAAGCAGTTCAATATCCAAGCAACAATGAAAAACAATGGAACTAACTCAAAACAGTCACAACAAGGAGACAACAAGAAAACGGCAGGGGTCAAGTCGCGACTATCGTGACTCAACACAACTTCAACGAAATGAACCAGAAGAAGTCTCGATATAAAGCAACAGCAAACTCAAAAACAACACAAAAATCCACAAATTCTACACGACCGTAAGCATCAGTGCACAAGGGCAATGACCCGTACGTATACATGAACCAGCAAAAGCAATAGAAGTGCTACAGTGGAACAACAACGTACAAAGATCACTGCAACATGAATACAAATGCAGAACAAAACAGTGAAACAACAGTATACACATCAAAGGATGATGCAGGCACCAGAAAAATGATCAACACAGCAAAAATGATCAAACAGTATGCACAGTGCACACTCAAGTAAGTGACACAGCGAACACGACAACAAGCAACAGTGCAACATCAGGTCGAGCACAATGCAAATACAATGAGACAACACATAACTCGAACAATGGTTAACCATACATGCATACACACATACGAATGTATGTATGCATATATATACAGATAAGTCAACCAAGCAATTTGAACTACATCAAGAGCTGAAGCCACAGTGAAACTCAAGTGTTTAATAATACAACTCGAAATCAATTTCACTTAAATAGAAAATGCACATGAGATTCAAATTGAAAACAAAAAATGAATTTCCAGGCCAATACTATAACTATAACACAGACATACATATCTGGATACTCAAGTGGTACGAGACCTGCAACTGTGAAACCGGCCAATACAACAAATGTAAGACAAACTGCACCAAAGAGCAATGACTAATACAAGTGGCAATACTAATTGGACCAAGTATATTGGTATCAGAAAATATATGCAGTGTATAAAAAGTCGAGGCAACGAAGTAGTGAATAAGGATCACGACAAACATATATACGCACATACAAATCTGTACGTGTATATATACGGTGACTAAATGGACGAACTCAGCAACGAACTAATATGCCGAGCCCATAAAAGTCAAAACCAAAACAAGCTTCAGAAATTCAGAACAAGATAACGTGCTCTCGTGAACAGGTTCATATTAAACCAGATCCCACCAGTAAACAAAATTCAAATATACACGTGAACATAGGAGCAACACGCAGTTATATCAAAATAGAACAATACATGCCTCAGCAGGCACATGACTCAGTGCATAAGCACTATGCAGAGTTCGAGGCTACCAAGATGAACGGTTTGCCTCAACGTAAATTGACACAGAGGTGGCAGCATGGTGCAACAGGCCAACAAAACACCAAAACAAATGTACACAAAATACATATATGTGCTACTCGAATAAACAAGTAGACAGAGCATAGACAAGTGACAATGAATAAGTCAGGGTCAAAGCACTAATGCATATAGACCCGAAGACCAATTGAGGAATCAACTATAAATGGTACTGCCTCACAATTAAAAAGAGTAACATCGTGGCCACCGTGAACACAGTCAAGGCAGCAAGTTTAATCATAAAGGTCGAAATCAAAAAGAAAACAGGTCGTGATGGATACACAACACAGTTTAAGGCCATGTAATCATGAACTAACAAATCTAGATAAATCAAGACAAAACAAAATGCCGTTCAAAATCAAGTTAGAGCCTTGAAAATCAAGAAATCAACGCAAGTCAAAACATCGAAGCCAAGGCCAACAAATCATACCAATTAACAAAGTCAGATAAAACATCAACATCGTAACACAGTCGAATGGCCGAGCAATAATCAAGTGATGAAAGTATGAATAAAATAATCAGATAACTCACTTTCATAAAATAATCAAAAGGTCGAAGACAAATTTAAAATATACATGAGGTTGAATTAGATGTGAGTAAACTCACCTTCACTCGGTCGAGAATTTGAAGACGACGGCTACGAAAATCGAAAGCCCTAACGTCAGAGCACAGGGGGACGAGCGACGAACGAGCAACCCAAGATTTAGCAAAGGGGACGAGTCCGCCATTTATTTTTCTTCGTTTGATTTTTTTATTTTAGGTTTTTTGAATGAGAAAGATTAAAAAAGGGGGAACGGGTTATACTCGAACAATACGGCATCAAAATGGATGCGCCGAGATTTAACATTTAAAGCCCAACAAGACTTAATCCATTTTTAAACGAACTACAAAAGGATTTTCACTCGATTGAAAAACTTCAATTGGTAATTAGCGAAAATATTAATCGTTTAATGTCAATTATAAACTGATGCGAAATACCAGGTTGTTACAGACTCCCCTCCTTAAAGAAATTGCGTCCTCGCAATCATAAAGAATAAATGGACAAAAGGTAACAACCATAAGAGCATATCATCACAAGATGAAGAAATTCGAAATAGGAAGTTCACCATAAAGAGCATGAAAGAGTAAGCTTGAACGTGCTTGCTCGATGAATTCTCTGGATTCCAAAGAGAAATCCCTACAATTTGAGAATCATTGAGAATTTCCATAAGAGAAACATCTTTATTTCGAAGGTGCTACACCCCCGAAGCAATGATGTGAATAGAAGGTTGCTCAAGAATAAAGATCGGAAATCCCTAAGGTATTTCCGTAATTGGAAGACATAGGAAACGTCATGAATAGCAGAAAATTGAGCCGGTACACCAGCGTAGTACAATATAAACACCAAAGAAATCTTTTAATTTCATAAAAGAAATTCACAAATTCTCTACAAAATTTAATTATCAATTAGATAATCAGAATACAGAAATCACAAAACAGCAATATCTAATTATCGATACGATAATTAGAAGACAGCAAAATCAGCAAATCTAATTATCAACAAAGATAATTAGAAAATGCAAATCACAAATATCTAACTATCAAAAACGATAATCAGGAATTACCACAATGGTAATCAAATTTCAAATCAACAAATATTCAATTATCAAAACGATAATCAAATCTTAAATCACAAATATTTGATTATCGGCAACGATAATCAAATCAACAAATATTCGATTATCAAAAACGATAATCAAATCAACAAATATCTAATTATCACAAACGATAATTAGAAACAACAAATATTCGATTATCAAAAACGATAATCAAATCTCAAATATCTAATTATCAAAAACGATAATTAGAAACAACAAATATCTGATTATCAAAAACGATAATCAGGAATCACAAATATTTCAATTAACGAGTCCGGAATTAACCGAATTAGCAAATGCACACGTCCCATAACCACGAGTTTTACTAAATCGTTTAATTTACTTCATCCTTTCCTTGAAAATGCAAAATTGTGTATTTTAAATAAATAACATTTTACGTTCTCAAACGGACAAGTCCGGAATTAAACGAATCAGTAAAAGAAAGGGGTCATAGTCCTCGATTTTGCTGAAACGTCTAAATCGCTTCCTCATTCTTTTGAAAGCGTAAACTGTAAAAATTTTGAAAAAAAATTTAATTTTTATTTTGAAACAATTTTTAAACACGTGATTAAAACAGCAACATCAGTAGGAACTACGACAAGGAAATTGCACTTCTCAAAATACTGTAAAAACGGACAACAAAATCAGCATTGCGGGATAACCGCCTGAAAATCCAATTTTAAAATCGACGGTTACTGAAGTCAAGGCGACAGTAATTTTTATACATCAAAATCTCATCAAAATAATTGGCATTAAAACATAAACCAATGAATTTTCATTCATCAAAAATGTCACAACAATCTTCTCAAAGATAGAAAAGGGATATCATACCCTAAACTTTTGTTCACAAATAGCTAGTGACACACAAATTCACCAATGCACAAAAATTGATAAAACTTATCAATAGAAATCACAAAAATTGGTGAAGCACAAATTCCAGAAGACTACACAAAAAATCTAGAAATCACAAAATGAGAGTATGAAAACTCAAATGGGAGTACGGAAACTCAAATGGGAGTACGGAAACTCAAATGGGAGTATGATAACTCACCTACACGTGAGCATGAAAAATCACCAACACGTGTAACGCAAAGCGAGAACGGGAGCATGGAAACTCACCTACACGTGAGCATGAAAACTCACCAACACGTGTAACGCAAAGCGAGAACGGGAGCATGGAAACTCACCTACACGTGAGCATGAAAACTCACCAACACGTGTAACGCAAAGCGAGAACAGGAGCATGGAAACTCACCTACACGTAAGCATGAAAAATCACCAACACGTGTAACGCAAAGCGAGAACGGGAGCATGGAAACTCACCTACACGTGAGCATGAAAATTCACCAACACGTGTAACGCAAAGCGAGAACGGGAGCATGGAAACTCACCTGCACGTGAGCATGAAAAATCACCAACACGTGTAACGCAAAGCGAGACGCTATCTCATGGTGGCCAACCATTAAATTTTGACATACGAATGGTCCGAAGACCGTGGGGAGCTACGCCATATGGATGAGTCGGAATCACCCAGATGAAGTCTAGGCTAACCAAAAAGCAAAAAGATATGTGTGAGTGGAATCACACAAATGGTGTCTAGGCTAACCAAAAAGCAAAAAGGTATGTGTGAATGGAATCACACAAGTGGTGTCTAGCCTAACCAAAAAGCAAAAAGGTATGTGTGAATGGAATCACACAAGTGGTGTCTAGCCTTACCAGAAAGCAAACAAAGAGACATCGCATAATTGCTAGTCTAAATCATAAAATGATCGTCATGATCAACGAGAAGTGTCAATTACATTAAGCTAGTAAATATAAAAGTTTAGCTTCATGTCCCATAACCACTTGCTTAACTTAAATATTTACGAACAAACTATAAATCTTCACTAGAAAATTGTCACAAAAGGTTCAATCGAACAAGTCCAAGAATTAATCGACGAAGTGAACGCAAGCGTTTCATACCACTCGTTTTACTAAGTCGTTTAATTAGATTTCTCATACGAGTGAGGTAAAGGTTTGTATATACTAGTAGATTGGAAAATGGCTTAAGAAAAGAGCTTTGTTATTGAAAATAGATTTGAAATCGTTTGGAAAAAGGGTTTCAATATTTACTACTAGTATAGAAAACCTTTATATTTTTAAAGTGACAAAGCATAAAAGTGATTGTAGAAACAATCAATCACAAGAATTCACATACGAAGACGTGAATAGAATCCAAAGAAATCGATACCGAATTCATCAAAAGGTATGTTCACAAAAATCCCAAAGAAAATGTCATCAAAGTTGCTAATAAATGATAGCAACAAATCGGGGAAATAATCAAGAATCGATTAAATTTGGAAACCAAATCAATTCACTAAAATTCACATTCGAAGACGTGAATAAAATCCAAAGAATTCGATTCCAAATCCATCAAAGTAGAAATACCCAAAAATTCCAGAAATAGAAGTTATCAAAGTCGACAAAGATGACAACAACTAATAGGAAAAGAAGAATCGATTAACAATTGGAATAACGAAGTAAAACGAGAATAATTGCATAAATGACTTCAACAAAAATAAAAATCAAGTCAATGCCGAAGTCAACAAGTAATGGCCACAACAGCATATAAAGAAATAATAACAAGGCACAAAGGCCAAAGCTCAAGAATTCACAGTGCAAACAAATGCAATAAGCAAGTGACAGTAGTGAAAAGCTTCCACCAAGTGAATGTGAAATATGTACACTGCAAATTCGAGAAGGTAGCGGACTACCACAAAATGCAAGGAGATCAAAATAGCTTTAATTGGCCAAATTCAAACAAAATCAACGTCAGCTAAATTAATTCAAAGCCAAAAACACAAGAACAAAATCCTCATCATCAAAAATCCAACCTGATTTCGCAAAGCAAACGGAGGCCGAAGCCAAAATACTTTCACGAAATCAAAATCAAAGGCACATGAATAAGCGTTAGGAATTCATACCTAACAATCAAAGATAATCATATGCAAAGATGAGAGATAAAATATCAACAAATAGTTGTAACACATGTTCCATCTAAGTTATGTTTTATATTTGTTCTAAACCCCAGGCTCTGGTACCAAGCTGTGACGCCCCACCTCTGTACCCACGCTAGCCAAGAACACTACAGTGTAGTGCTGTCAACTAGCACGGAGAATAAGGCTGTTGAGGAGCGGCCATCCGTAGTTAGGCCTTACACTAGTACTGGTTATCTCGATAGGAGTGGTATATATATTCTTTCATTTTTCATCTCTGATTTATTTACTCCCATCGACATACCCCAATTCCAGTATAAAACGAACTACGATGGTTCATAATAGTTTAGAACAAAATATATAATAATAACACAGATAATATAAATGCGGAACACAGATAAAAACAAAAAGTCTCATATATATAATAACTGATATCAGTTACAATACATGTGATACAATACATATGATACAACTACAACAGTCGACTCAGGAAGTTACATATACAAGTACATTAATGTATATAATATACATGAACACATATCTTCCTATACTATGACACGACAACTCCAAAAGATATGAAAATTCTTCATATCTCAAACAGCTACGCAAAGCAAGATATCTACAACCTGAAATAAATCGGGTCTGACCCGGGTATTAAATTCAAAAGAAAATAATACGCGGGTCAGTCTAATTCAAACTCAGTTATTAGTGCACAGAAGCAATAATAATTAAATAATGAATAGAGGACAGTCACAATAAATCTCGTCTATCCGATCCTTAAATAAAGAAATCGGATAACGATAAATATAACACGTACCAGTGTTAAACAACAAATCAGCAAATTAAACCAAATCAGAATACAATTCAGAATATTGAATTGAATAAACAAACAATTCAAACCATTGAAATATCAATTAAAATATTAATTCGAGTAGGGCTGCAGTACACGCACGCGTGCACTGCCTCGCCACTACAGCATATGGAATATGCAAAAGATCAATAAATCAAAACAAGATAGAATATCATAAAAGCCATACCGTGTGGCTGCAGTTCATGCTTGCGTGCACTGCCTTGCCACTACAGTAATGATGTACACAACCGGGCACAAGGTCAAACCCGAACTATTAGCTGGATTCAATACAGGGCAGGTATATTGGCTACGACTTCAAGCATAAAGCAGTTCAATATCCAAGCAACAATGAAAAACAATGGAACTAACTCAAAACAGTCACAACAAGGAGACAGCAAGAAAACGGCAGGGGTCAAGTCGCGACTATCGTGACTCAACACAACTTCAAGGAAATGAACCAGAAGAAGTCTCGATATAAAGCAACAGCAAACTCAAAAACAACACAAAAATCCACAAATTCTACACGACCGTAAGCATCAGTGCACAAGGGCAATGACCCGTACGTATACATGAACCAGCAAAAGCAATAGAAGTGCTACAGTGGAACAACAACGTACAAAGATCACTGCAACATGAATACAAATGCAGAACAAAACAGTGAAACAACAGTATACACATCAAAGGATGATGCAGGCACCAGAAAAATGATCAACACAGCAAAAATGATCAAACAGTATGCACAGTGCACACTCAAGTAAGTGACACAGCGAACACGACAACAAGCAACAGTGCAGCATCAGGTCGAGCACAATGCAAATACAATGAGACAACACATAACTCGAACAATGGTTAACCATACATGCATACACACATACGAATGTATGTATGCATATATATACAGATAAGTCAACCAAGCAATTTGAACTACATCAAGAGCCGAAGCCACAGTGAAACTCAAGTGTTTAATAATACAACTCGAAATCAATTTCACTTAAATAGAAAATGCACATGAGATTCAAATTGAAAACAAAAAATGAATTTCCAGGCCAATACTATAACTATAACACAGACATACATATCTGCATACTCAAGTGGTACGAGACCTGCAACTGTGAAACCGGCCAATACAACAAATGTAAGACAAACTGCACCAAAGAGCAATGGCTAATACAAGTGGCAATACTAGTTGGACCAAGTATATTGGTATCAGAAAATATATGCAGTGTATAAAAAGTCGAGGAAACGAACTAGTGAATAAGGATCACGACATACATATATACGCACATACAAATCTGTACGTGTATATATACGGTGACTAAATGGACGAACTCAGCAACGAACTAATATGCCGAGCCCATAAAAGTCAAAACCAAAACAAGCTTCAGAAATTCAGAACAAGATAACGTGCTCTCGTGAACAGGTTCATATTAAACCAGATCCCACCAGTAAACAAAATTCAAATATACACGTGAACATAGGAGCAACACGCAGTTATATCAAAATAGAACAATACATGCCTCAGCAGGCACATGACTCAGTGCATAAGCACTATGCAGAGTTCGAGGCTACAATGATGAACGGTTTGTCTCAACGTAAATTGACACAGAGGTGGCAGCATGGTGCAACAGGCCAACAAAACATCAAAACAAATGTACACAAAATACATATATGTGCTACTCGAATAAACAAGTAGACAGAGCATAGACAAGTGACAATGAATAAGTCAGGGTCAAAGCACTAATGCATATAGACCCGAAGACCAATTGAGGAATCAACTATAAATGGTACTGCCTCACAATTAAAAAGAGCAACATCGTGGCCACCATGAACACAGTCAAGGCAGCAAGTTTAATCATGAAAGTCGAAATCAAAAAGAAAACAGGTCGTGATGGATACACAACACAGTTTAAGGTCATGTAATCATGAACTAACAAATCCAGATAAATCAAGCCAAAACAACATGCCGTTCAAAATCAAGTTTGAGCCTTGAAAATCAAGAAATCAACGCAAGCCAAAACATCGAAGCCGAGGCCAACAAATCATACCAAATTAACAAAGTCAGATAAAACATCAACATCGTAACACAGTCGAATGGCCGAGCAATAATCAAGTGATGAAAGTGTGAATAAAATAATCAGATAACTCACTTTCATAAAATAATCAAAAGGTCGAAGACAAATTTAAAATATACATGAGGTTGAATTAGATGTGAGTAAACTCACCTTCACTCGGTCGAGAATTTGAAGACGACGGCTACGAAAATCGAAAGCCCTAACGTCAGAGCATAGGGGGACGAGCGACGAACGAGCAACCCAAGATTTAGCAAAGGGGACGAGGCCACCATTTATTTTTCTTCGTTTGATTTTTTTATTTTAGGTTTTTTGAATGAGAAAGATTAAAAAAGGGGGAACGGGTTATACTCGAACAATACGGCATCAAAATGGATGGGCCGAGATTTAACATTTAAAGCCCAACAATACTTAATCCATTTTTAAACGAACTACAAAAGGATTTTCACTCGATTGAAAAACTTCAATTGGTAATTAGCGAAAATATTAATCGTTTAATGTCAATTATAAACTGATGCGAAATACCAAGTTGTTACATTATGTAATTGATGGTTACTAATGATACATTCCCAATTTGGTAATGTGGCATACGAAGTGCTGCTGATCATTTTTTGATCAAAGCATGGCTTTTGTGAAAAGAATAGCTTTGTGGACGAGACTTCGTTGAGCCTCACACCTCGGAATGGTCGAAACAGAAAGAATGCAGCAAGATTATAGGGGGTAGCGCCCCTTAGGGTATGTGCATTTCCTTCTGGATAGAAGTGGTATCATGGTATGGAGCCCAGATACTTAACTTATGTGGATATCGCAAATATATATATTACTTTGTGATTTTTGTTGTTGGGGCCCCGGATAAAGGTTGTTTACAACCGGGAATGGCATACTCATGTCAGTAGTTACCTATTTTTGCAGAGGTAACCCGGCCTTGTGTTGGCAGAGATCCAGTTAGGTTCTCGAGGCGTTCTTCCAGAGTCGTACCCATATGGCCCAGGAAGTTCCTTAGCCTGACCATTTGTTGGAAATCCAATCATCAATACGCGCCCTGTACGGTTTTAGTTGTATAACCTGCCATCTAATATGGTAGCTATAATAGGCATACTATAATGGTACGTATGCTGGCTAAGATTAATATTATACTTGCAAATGTTTTCTACACTATGCACTAATTATAATATCAATAAGTTTTCTCGTATAACGCATATTTGACTATCATAAGGAGAAATCTCCCCCAAGTGTGCGATTGCAATGTGTGTGTGCCGAGAGGCCTTATGGTAGTTTCATTTTCCAAAAAGCATTGCGGATTTCAATTTATACTCTTTTGTTGTTTCTTAAAAGATAAATGTTTTTATTTGCTCATACCAGTCCCATGACTGACCCGGAGTTTATTGTTCCCTTCCTAAACTCTGGGTTCCCACAATTTCCCACACGGACAGTCTAGAGTTGGGTTTTTCAGATAGTAGATATCGATTTTGTAGCTTTTAGCTTTCTCTTTGCTATTCTTTGGAGATCTTGGATATTGGAGTCTTTGGATTCACGGACAACACTTGCTTAGCTTGGTACAACTTGATGGTGGTTCTCGCTTATTGGATTGGAGATCTTTGGAGTTTTGAGCCTTTGCAGTTTGATATTGGAGTTAACTCTTTTGCTATTTGTTTTCCGCTGTTGTTTATTATCTCTGATATTCTTGTATCATTTTGATATCATTGTTGTATATCATTGGATATTGTATTCATTGGAGTTGTATATGATATTCATTTCTTTTCTTCCGTTGTGTTGTTATGCTTAATGTGTTATAAGCTTCGGCGAACCAGATTCGACGTATGGATCTGCGGCATTTGAATATGAGTGTCGTATTCGGTGCCGATTTTCGAGGGTCGAGTCAGGATCGCTACATGTTGCTTACTTCTCGACCCTCTATTGTTTGAAAAGAAATATAGTATTATTTTTATGAAACAAAATTGCAAATATACATAGATATAAATACAGTAAAAATATTATAAACTATATAGATGGCGATGGAGTTTTGCGATCATCTGACTTATTGTCCCTCTGTGGTTTGAGTGGAGACCATATATTTCCACGTTCGTTGGTTCTTGGGAAACCACAGAATCGCCTTGGTGAAGGATCCAAAGGTGTACGGTACGAGGATGAGGGATCCAAGGAACTACAAGGAATCGGAAGTGGTTCATGGACATCCTTCTTTCATAAATTACAAAACTTCATTGCTACTTACTCCAAAAAGCTTAGTCTTCGTGCCGTGACGTTTTGTACAAAATATAATTCTTGTTGCAGATCTATTTGTTGTTATTGGTAGTGAAGTATTTCATCAATTTTCTCCTTTATGTTAGGAGAGACAAATAAAGATCGTTTGGATTTTTTGTTATCGGCAGTGAATCCCGTGTGATAGGAGGACCACCTATACATCGGTTCCTGATTTTGTGTGGGGGTAGGAAGCGTTGTGGTGTATCCGTCGAGCTATCTATTGTAGATTTATTCTTGTTGTATAAAGATTTATATGTAAGTTCAAAAAATTATTTATAGATCATTTTCAGAAACTAACTAATTAAAAAACTGACGGTAAAGTTTTTAACAATTGTAATTTGTGGATAGAAATATTAGTAGCTAAACATAGTATAAATGAAGATGTGGTTATTATTAATTTAGAAGATCATTAAGAGAGCATATTCCTAAATCACGTTGCAGTTTAGCAAAATTTTGTTCAATTTATAGTTTTGTGAAAATATGTGCTATTTGATTCTCGGTATTTACATATTCTAATGAAATAATTCCTTTTTCAACATTGTCGCGTAAAAAATGATGTTGTATATCTATATGATTAGTTCGTGGGTGATTTACAAGGTTTTTTGATAGATTTATTACACTCGTGTTATCAGAATATATTGGTGATTTATTGATAATTTTGCCGTAATCCGTAAGTGTTTGTTGCATGTATATCACTTGTGCACATGCTAAAGCTGCTGAAATATATTCGGCTTCACAAGTAGATAAGGAGACATAATTTTGTTTTTTGATAAACCATGAAACTAATGATTGTCCGATAAAGCGACATGTTCCACTAGTACTCTTACGATCTGTTCTACAGCCACCGAAATCCGCATCGCTATATGAAATTAGTTCAAACGATGATCTTTTAGGGTAAAACAAACCGTAATCTCTAGTACTAGAACAGCTCTTAGGTGAGATTGTTTTGGTTTTTCCTGAAATCGGGCACAGAGACATACACTCATCATAATATCGGGTCGACTATCCGTTAAATAGAGTAAGGAACCAATCATGCTATGACAAAAAATTTCATCGAAATCTTTTCCGTTATCATCTTTTTCCAAGTGAACACTAGTACTCATAGGTGTTGGTTTGCTTGAAGTTTTATCCATTTCAAAACAATGTAATAAATCATTACAATATTTTTCTTGATGAATAAAAATACCATTTTCAAGTTGTTTTATTTGTAAACCTAAGTAGAAATTTAATCTTCCATGTGAGACATTTCAAATTCATTTTTCATAATATTTGAAAATTGACTACAAAGATTTTCGTTAGTTGAACCCAAAATAATATCATCGATGTAAATATGTACGACTAAAATGTCATTATTTTCTCTTTTAATAAATAAAGTTGTATCGGTTTTACCTATTGAAATCCCGATGTAATTGAGGGGCTTGTTTTAATCCATAAAATGCTTTTTGTAATTTAAAAACATGGTCGGGATATTTTTCGTGAACAAACAATGGAGGTTATTCAACATATACATTTTCTATAATTAAACCATTTAAAAGGCACTTTTGAGATCCATTTGAAATAGTTTAAAATTATGATGATTTGCAAAAGCGAGTAATGTACGTATGGCCTCTAGTCTTGCTACAGGAGCAAATGTTTCGTCATAGTCGATGCCTTCTTTTTGATTATAGCCTTGAGCTACTAAACGTGCTTTATTTCTAACAATATTTCCGTTTTCATCTGCTTTGTTTTTAAATACCCATTTTGTTCCTATAACCGATTGATCTTCTTGTCTTGGTACTAATTCCCAAACATTATTACGTTCAAATTGATTTAATTCTTCTAGCATGGTTATTATCCAAAAATTATCATTTGAAGCTTCTTTATAATTTTTGGTTCAAAATTTGACACAAATGTTATATGGCTTATTTGATTAAGTTGATTTCTAGTTACTCTAGAATTGAGATCTCCAATGATATTATCTTTTGGATGATCTTTAAGAATTCTAGGAGATGATATAAAAGTATTATTTTACGCATTTGTCTCGTTATTATTAGAATTTGTTGTTTTAGTTATTGGAATTATTTCTTCATCGTCATTGGTATGATGGTTAAGAAGATTTTCATCAAACGAAACATGTAAACTTTCTTCAATAGTGTTATTTCGTTTATTAAAAATTCTATGTGTTTTGCTGCGATCCGAATATCCAACAAAGATTCCTTCATGGGCCTTCGGGTCAAATTTTCCTAAATTATCTTTTGTATATAATATAAAGCATCTTGATTCGAAAGTTTTAAAGCATGATACTTTAGGTTTTCTTCTAAAAAATATTTCAAAACAAGTTTGTTTAGTCATAGAACATATGATTACTTGACTCAAAACATAAAAGGCTATGGCAATAACTTCAGCCTAAAATTGTTTTGGTAGACCACCACTATTTAATAGTGTTCGTGCACATTCTTATAACGTACGATTTTTTCATTCTACTACACCATTCTGTTGATATGTCTGGGGAAAAGAAAATTTATGACTTATTCCTTTCTTATTACAAAAATTAGTAAAAAGGTCATTTTTGAATTCTCCACCGTGATCAATTCGAATATTTTGAATTTTCAAATTCATTTGTGTTTTAATTATTTTAGCAAATATTTTAAACATACCAAAGGTGTCACTTTTATGTTTTAAAAATAAAGTCCATGTATATCTTGAAAAATCATCAACTATTACGAAAACATATTTGTTTGTGATTTATAGATCGTACTTGCGTTGGACCAAATAAATCTAAATGTAATAATTCTACTGGTTGTTTTGTAGAAATATTATTTTTCGATTTAAAAGAACTTTTCTTTAGTTTTCCAATTTGACAATCATCACATAAATTTTCTACTTTGTAATTTATTTTAGGCAAAACTCTCACTAGTTCATATTTTGCTAATTTATTAATATTTTTAAAGTTAATATGACATAATCGTTTATGCCACAACCATGGATCGTCATGTTTGGCGGCTAAACTTAAATTTGAATTTTTATTTATATTCATGTTTAAAACATAAGTATTTTTGTTTCTATACCCTCAAATATAAGTTGTTTGTTATTATCGAAAATATTACATCTATCTTTTTCGAAATTGATTTGAAACCCTTTATCGCATAATTGACTAATACTTAGTAGATTGTGTTTTGGATTTTCTACTAATAAAACATTTGTAATAATAGGAGAGCTAGAAATATCAGAGTTGATGACTTCTCCATTGCCCATGACGTATCATTTTTGGTTATCTCCAAAAGTTACCGTTCCACCATCGACGTATGTTATAATTGATAGCATTTTTGAATTTCACATCATATACTTCGAGCATCCGCTATCTAGTATCCATTTCTCCTTATTTTTTATTTTGGGTACCTGCAAAATAAAAGATGGGTTAATTGGTACCCATATACTTTGTTAGGGTCCTAGATGTTAGGAGAAGTAGGTAGTCATACCCAAGAAGGTTTGGTGCCTTTATAAATATAATTTTTATTATAGACTACATTCTCTAAGAAATTATTAATATGCTTTTGTCCAATCAAATTATTATTAGTCTTAGGGATCCAAATTTTCAAATTTTTGGTACTCATATTAGACTTGGGTGAACTTTTAGTCTTTTTATAAATACAACTATATTTCTTAACATCATTTCCTCTTTGTTTAGGAGTATTTTTAAATCCTATTCCATTCCTATTACCAGATGGTTTTGATAAGATTTTCCAAATCCTGTTTTCCTTTGTTAAATTTTGAGACATTATTTGTAATTTTATCAAAATTTTCTTTTAATTATAAATTTTCAATTTTCAATATTTCAATATTACTTTTCATGTTGACATTTTCTTTTGACAAGTTATCCTTTACTATTTTAGTTTTATCAAAATCAATAGCAATAGCCTCATTTTCAACCAAATTATTTTTAATTTTTTCTTGAGATAATTCTAGTTCCTCTTCTAAAATAATTTTTTCATCTTTTAACATTCCTACTTCAAGTTCTAATCTATTTATTTTGGCTCTATGTCCTTTGTTCAATTTTTTATTTGTCTAAATTTATCATCTAATTCCATGCTAAGTTCTAATAATCCGTCATAACTAAGTTCGGGACATACCTCATCAGTTTGTGACATAAAGCACACATTAGCTTGTTCTCTGTCACTATCCCTGTCACTACCTGATTATGATGAAGAATCTGGTTCATCCCATGTTACTTTGAAGGCCTTCTTCTTTTTGAATTTTTCAAATTTATTCTTCTTTTTATCATTATTAAGCTTGGGACAGTCTAACTTCATATGTCCAAATTGATCACATTCATAGCATTTGATTGATGTTTGATTCGTTGAGCTTGATTTTCCTCCTTTCTGAAATTTAGTCATTTTCCTAAACTTCTTGAATTTGTTGTAGTTTTTGGCAATAAATACAATTTCTTCTTCGTCTAAGTCAGAGTCTTCATTTGTTGCTGGGAATGCTATGTTCTTCTTTTCCAAATTTAGTTCTTTTCGTGCCTGCAAATTAGCTTCATAGGACATTAAATTTCCTATCAACTCTTCAACTAAGATTGTTGAGAGATCGTTAGCTTTTTCAATATCTAATACTTTTCTTTCCCACTCTGGTGTTAAAGAATTGAATATTCTAGATACTAAATCAAAATTTGTGAATTTGACTCCAAATGCCATTAAATCGTGTTGAATGGTTTGGAATCTAGAGTACATGACTACTATAGATTCTTTTTGTTTCATTTTAAATGATGAGAATTGATTTTTTTAAATTGAACTCTTAGTTTGTTTAACTTTGTTTGTGCCTTCGTGTGTAACTTGTAAGATATGCCAAATATCAAATGCAGTGTTACGTAACATGATACGTGAAAATTCATTTTTATCTAGCGAGAAAAATAGAACATTCATAGCTTTAACATTATTAGAAGTTGCCTTTTTTGTGCATCGGTCAATGTGTTCATAGCAGTAGTAGGTGCTTCATATTTATCTTGAGTGGTTGACAAAATTTCTAGTCCATTAGCTTCCATAAAAATTCTCATACGTGTTGACCAATATGCATAGTTAGAAGTGTTAAAAGTGGGGGTCGTCCTATGGATTGTCCTTCTTGAAAAATACTTGCCATATTAAAGTGATTCAAAAAAATATGTTGCTGTAAATTGATCAAACCTTGCTCTGATACCAATTGAAAGTTTATAGGGTAGATCGTGTAGTGTATATGCAATTATATGTGACAAAATATATGATGCAACTAAGATAAAATTAATCTAGGTGAATATAGAATAAGCACACCAGGATTTTATGCTGGTTCGGACCTCCCATCCTACGTCCAGTTCCAAAGCTCCCCTTTGGAATTCGACTATCTAACACCCTCACTTTACCCGGAGGAATAGGCTTGGTCACAATAACTTGTTCTTGTCAAATATGTGTTCTATAACGTGGATATTGACTATAAAGTACAAATGCTTCCAATAAATATATATATATATATATATATAGAGTATTGATTAAGGAGATCTGAATATATGGAAGAGTAAAATACAATTATATATTGCTAGAGATCAAGAATATAATAGAGTATGTAAGTAAAAAGCACAAGTAAAGTGAGTGTTCTCTTTGATTCTTGATGATATATATAGTTGTAGAGAGATTCCTTGAGTAACTGCATCAATTAACAAGAGCTCTACAGTTGCTTCTGATGGTGATGAAGAGTTGCAGCGAAGAGAAGCGAAGATGTCTTTTCAAATATGTCGATTCTAATTTGAATTTTAAATTCCGAGTTCGAAATCATACGTCTGGGATTTGTGTCAGACATCTGACTCTATATATTTTTTGTATACAGTAGTCTTTCAAACGTTTGAGTGCATCAACCAGAAGTTTGATCCTGTCTGTTTTGTATTCCAAAGGATTTCTTCAGACATCTGAAACTTGTGCATGTTTTTTGTGTGCATCTGTCTTGTTGCTCCATTGATCCTATCGACTTGTAGTCTCTTGTAATGTTCTTGGAGCCTTGTTTTTTTATTTCTAGTGATGTTATCTAGCAAGTACCTGTAAATAGAAATATAAATGCATATTTGATTTCCATTGTACAGTTGTTGTCATTGAAACCATATATTTGATTTCCTAACACAAATAGTGGAATATATCTTTGATTAATTGTTTGATTTCATTTCAATTACAAGTAGTAGATCAAAGAATATTACGATTAATGAAAATGGTTTGAAACAATTGTGAAAAGATTCCTACCTTTTTACGTAAAGATATAATTTTTAATTAGATGGAATTACAAATCATTGAATATATCATTGATTTAATGTTTCCCCTTTTCTTTTAAGAAGATGAGTTTATATTAGAATGGTTTGAAACATGACAACTAAAAAATTATGTTAATTGGATGACAAAGATTAATTAATGCGATTATTACCAAGTTCTAATTACATAGCAACCCATGTCTAAATATTCGACTGTAAATCTTTTGATATGAAAAACTGAATTATGAAGAAAAAAAATTAAAAGTTCACTTATGTTCTTTTTTTAAACAAAAAAATCAAACGACATAGGCATATATAGATTTGAGATTAAAAGATCTAGATCTTGATTAACCAAACTTTGTAAACAATCACATAGAGCATAGAAAATAAAATTAAAAAGGCCAAGTTCTAAGTTAAATTAATTAATCAAACAATCATACACGAGAAAAAAAATGTGATGTTATAATTCGTAACAAAAATAGCATTGAACAAAAGAAAGCATTCTATATTTGAACATGATAGAACAATCGATTCAAGCAAAGGAATGGAGATATTCAAGATTCAAATTCACAAGTATGAACAGAAGGGAAAACTAGATATTAAGGGGATAGGAGAAAATTATAAGATACGTAAATATTGAATTATATACACGTATTATTACCTTAGGATGATGCATGAAACACCTTGAATGATAGAACAATACCTAGATCTTATTGATCACTCTCTAGATCCTATAGACCTTGCGCTTCATCACATATTGATTTCTGGCTTCTCCTCAGATTTCAAGCGAATCACCATCCTACTTTGCAAGGGAAGCATGAATTACCTTTTTAATTTAGTTTGATGTTGATTTGAATTTGTTTTGATGGTTTTTTTTTTGAATGAATTTTTAGCCATGAATGAATGATAGAGAAGAGGAAAAAAGAGAACAAAAATGAAAGTCGCGTTTTGTTCTCTGTACTTTCTAAATGAGGAGGTTTTGTTTTTAACAGAATTAAAGGAACCTTTACTATTCTCCTCTTAAACTTCCTCCTTTATTTCCTCTTTTTAAATTTCAATTAATATCATTAATTGATTTCCTCTTCTCACCATTATATGGTTGATCCACGCACACTCCAAATATGAAACTTTCCAAATAAAAGAAAACAACTTCTATGTAATTATTCTATTGTTTAAAACATGTTTAAAATTATACCTTTAAAGCCCCACCTTTTGGATGGTTTAACAAACACATCGAACTCAAACCATTCAAAATATAGGATTGTTATGGGGTAAATAAGAAAAAGCAGGGAAAGAAAAATAACAAATAAAGAATCTCGCAGCGGAATGACAAAATATAATAATCAAATAAGCAATCAATGAAGCTGTTTACAAATAACATTGATTTTACGTTTACAATACAGATCAGAGTTACATACAACAAGAATAAATAAATAAATATAGCGGAACGACATGATGCAGTGGAATAAATATAATAAGTAATAATAGTACAAAATCTTCGTCTTCATCCTCCACAAAGTAGTCTTTGATACTGTGAAAATGTAACGACCCGAAATTTTCGATCTTGAAAATTTCAGAAAGTTAGGAAAAGGATAAAAGAGATAGAATAAGAAACAGAAATGAAACACAGAATCTCACATTCACAACAGATCAAAATATAATATCAAATAAAATAACAGTCATACAAGGAAAAACTGTATTGGTAAATTTACATTAATACATCAGAGTTACAACATTTCACAACCACTGGACAGTCAAAATAACTTGCCCCAGATAAACAACAATATATCACAACGGAAAACACTCCATATGTTCCTACCATCCATCTCGCCTCCTGAGTTCCAGAACGTCCTTTCCTGAAAATCTATAATACTCGGTCTGACCCGAGCATTACATCAAAGTAACACCCGGGTTAGGCTAGAAACCAGCATGAGGAAACCAATCTAACATGAAATACCAAAGCTAAAACTTATTAAAAACCCGGGTAACTTGTTCATCACTACAAGTTCACAACTTTCCATGGTTAACCATACATTTAAAATCAATCTCTAAGTACCTTAACTTAGTTTTAATGGTCAAATCGTTTAAATTATTCCATTTCAGCCTTTTGGTTTCATATATCAATCTACAAAGAATCATTCTAGGTTAAAAATCGAAGTGGGTTCGGATATTTACTGATACTCGACCCCGGTCTCTTCGAATCCCACATCACTTTAACCCAAGTTATACAAGGGAAAATACAATTCAAACGTTAAATACAGGATGTCACTTTACATAGCAATACATCTCAATATATAACCACATTATTACTGTTCAACCCAATCATATCATATCACAAAACATTCCATATCAGAGATATCAACCAATTCAAGGCATTTACATCATTCAATCATTCATAAGCAAGATTGATCACTTCCAAAATTATAGTAATTTATCTCTAATTAAATTAATCACTAACTTTGATCACTTGGATTACCTTTACTTAACATTAATCGATTACAATTCAAATAATTAATCATCTTTTGATTATCCATCTTAATTAATTATCCTTGATTAATTATCCTTTAATTACCATAAGTAATTAATTCTTAATTATTTACACAAATTAATTAGCCTTTACTCATTACATTAAATAATCCCTTAATTACCCATATAAAGTAATTAACAATGATTTATTACATTTAACCTTAATTAATTACTCAAATTATTAATCCTATAACCACTTACATTGATTAATTATCCCTTAATTAATCACACTTCATTAATTAACTCACCCTTGATTAGTTCCCTTAATCTATCAATACTTTAATTAATTACACTAAGTAATTAATCCTTAATTACTTCCCTTAAGTAATTTACATTAAATTAGTTACTTTCATCAAGTAATTATCCCATCGGATAATTAATTATCCTCAACAGATTAATCCTTTAATTTTTAAGTAATTATCATTTGAGTAATTAATCATCTCTTAATTATTTCCGTCTAGTAATTATCCCTTAATCACTTAAGTTAAATTAGTTAACCCTTAGTTACTTTCATTAGTTAATTATATTTAACTAAATACATTCATTTATTTACCTTAAATTAATTCCATTAAATAATTAACTATCCTTAAATTAATTACAATCAGTAATTACTCTTTAATACTTATACTAAGTATTTAGCTATCCATTAGTTACCTAAATAAAGTATAATCAACTTGTAAAATCTTAAATAGTTAAGATAAACCACCTACTTCAATTAATTACTTATTTCCATCAATCAACTTATTTGAATTTCAGACCTTTGAAAATTAATTTAGTCGAAACACCCCTTATTCTAAAGTTTTTTTTAATGTACTTACAACTTGAAATCTGCTTGAAATTGGCTTTGAAACTTGTTTATTTTTATTTGCTTTGAAAACTGAATACAAAATTTTCTTTTGTTTAAACCCTAACAAAAAATCAAGGCAACCCAATTTCACCATGAAAATACCTGAGCCACAAAACAAATTTCTCGGGTCAATTTTCGAGTACTCGCGAACTTACTGACTTCGAGACGATCGCGACTAATGCCTCAAGCCAAACACGAGAATAATCCATCTTCTCCAATCCTTTACCATCTCCAAACACCCCGTGCACACGTGCACCATGCACGCCGACCCATCCAACTCCGATAGTCACCGCAACTCCCCGCAAGTTGACAACGATCAATATGACCCGATCGACCACCCCGAACCTAGATCTTCCCCGAGAAACAAAAATGAACATATTCGAACTCAACCTGGAATGATACATCACCAAAAACTTCCCCTGTGATGCCACCATCGATCATCAGAATTCTCGACACCCCGTCCAGTGCTTCACCATCGACTTATGCACCTGTCCCACCTATCTCGACTATGTCCGATACGTTATGGTCGGAGGAATTTGATTCAAAATCAGGGACGAACCCACAGACTATAAAACCCTACATTAGTTCCGTCGCACCACCCCACTGCTCCAGAAAATCGCCAAATAATTTTCCTACCATCATCGACCCTCTAGCCACCTATGACTTGAACCCCTACCACCCCTGTTACATAGATCGCTGGAATTCAAAGATTTTCCATTTTCCGTTTAACTCGAAATTTCCCGTTAATCGCAGACCTAAAAATCTTGATTTATACACTAAAATTCATGGTTTCTAGTTACGAATCCTTATTTCAATCAAAACTATTAAATTTAAAAATCGAATTTTAACTCGAATTAAGTTTTCACTGTAAATTTCTATTTACTAGTTAATTACCATCAACTTAAATTTATAAACATTTTTAAAAACAAGATTGGGTTAATACAAACAGTTTTCATTTAATGATCATGATCTGAAAGTCATTGAAACAAAAGGATTGATTTTTGGAACTGAATTTCAGCCTGTAAACTAAAACAGAGGCTAACTATATGATTATATATACACAGACATGTCACATACATGTATCATTGCATTCTCAACCATAAATTCATGTAAATTATATATATATATATACTATATATCACTGTTGCATGCATCAAGATATATATATATATATATATATATATATATATATATATATATATTCATTTATCACCAGAATTAAATAGTTAAAACAAAGGTTTACTCACCTTTAACGGTTAAACGGAGAAGTTATAAACTGAGTATTCTTGATCCCTTTTGAAACTTGCAAACTGGAAACTATCTTTTGATCTGGAACTTAGTTGAGATGATCTAAACTTTGAATTGTTGAAGATGCTTAGTTTTGGATTTGTTTGATTTAGTTCTTGTTTTCCTTTTGATTTACAGTTTAGAGGAGCTGTAAAAATTTGT
Source organism: Allium cepa (assembly GCA_030765085.1). Lineage (NCBI taxonomy): Eukaryota > Viridiplantae > Streptophyta > Magnoliopsida > Asparagales > Amaryllidaceae > Allium > Allium cepa. The sequence continues at coordinate 447,952,048 of CM060937.1, read as the reverse complement.
GAAGTGAAGATGAAAATCTGATTTCTTACTTAATTTTCAATTCAAATTAGAAGAAAATTAAAAAATTATGCCACTTGTTATGTTTGCATGTTACACAAATTACAAATGTTTAAAACATATTTTTATTATTTAACAAATGTCAAAACTTAGATTTAAATATATATATATATATATATATATATATATATATTTCTTAATTTCTTTAGTTTTGTAAATTATGTGATTTATTCTTTCCTTAATTTATCTATTGTGTTTTAAGTGTTTACTATATTTAAATCCAAATATTTTAAGATGCTTATACTTTGAATTTCCCATTCAAATTCAATTTTAATTTAATATCCAATTTAAAATCAACTCATATATATATATATATATATATAATTTAAACAAACAATCATTATTATTTGTTTTAACTACAAATCATTGTTTAATAAATTAAATCATGTTAATTACCAATTAACATATATCCAAAATCTGGGTTATCACATTCCTCCCCCTTTGAATCTTTTCGTCCTCGAAAAGGAACGAAGCCAGAATTATTATAATGCTTAAACTTAGATAAATTTTCTTTGATCATTTTTAAAACTCTTTTGAAATCTATATAATACTACAAAATAGTTGATAAAAAATATTTTTATAACTCGATGACCCAACAAGTCCGTCATTATTCTTGTAGAAACTCGGTCATACGCTGATCAGGCGTAGGACTGAAAATCTATAAGTACTTAGCAGACCCATTTCCGACACCTAGTGAAAATACTTGGAAAAATAATTTTATTGAAAATATAGAAAGCATTTTTGAAATCGAGGAAACATCTTTTGGTGATAATGCTCTGGAAATCATCACCCCCATCCATGGTTGTAGTTACATCCTGGGTTACGTTGCCATCACAGCAAAAGTCCAGGTAACTGTAGGAATCAGCGCCCTCGATTTTCGCTGCCAAATGAAACTTCACCACTCACACATAGGTCGCAGACTACATCAGTCAAATCCCAATGCATCCTTAGGCTCACACGGCCTCTCGACTTTCGCTATGTCACCATAGATCGCAGTCTACCGATGTAAAATCAAACGTAGACTGTTGGCTCTAAGAAGTGCACACGACTTTCACTATGGTCTGTAGTAGATCGCAGTGACATCGAGTTACGCTATCGTCATAGCATAACCCAAATGCCTCTATAGGCACAGCGCCCTCGATTTATGCTACACACCACACAAAATCCTCAGGAACTAGTTTGTCCGGACTCCTCACAGGATCAACTTTAGAACCCCCCTTAGGGTTCAAGGCAGTACCACCCTATGGCACTCTAGAGAAGTTCATTTCAAGGGAGCGTCTTTTTCCCCAGAGCCAATCTCAAAACACTTTATACTATACCCTTATAGTATCTTCCAAATCATACATCTAGTACGAATCTCATGTAAATCTCCTTTTTCAAAATCGATTATCTCAAAATCGATAATTCTCAAACTAGGTTTTCCAAATTTCCAAAATTGATTTTCCTCCAAAAATCAAAAGCCTTTCCAAATCCATAGGTTCCAAAAACATTTTCTCCAAAATCATTCTCATAAAATCCTTTTTATATATATAGTTATATATAACCTTGAAAAATCTTTGGATCATTTCATACTTGTATAAATTCCTATTTTATACTTCAAATACTTTTCGAAAACCCTTTTCTTCTGGCAATAGATTCAACCAGGGGAGTTTCAATTATATATACACAACTTTGTTTATGCCAAAACAATATTCAAGCTTGATTACTATATAAAATCGCTTACCATATTACTTATTTCCATAAAGTAAATTTCTACCATAGAAATATTCAATTTCCACCTTATTTCATCATATATTTCACAAAATATACTTTTCCATTTCAAAATCATTTTATATTTCTTATCCATAAATTTCCAAAATAAATTTCATACGATGTACTCATATCGCCTGTATGCAATATCAATCTGATTGCTCACTCGAACATTTCTCTTCCGAACTAGTATCGTCCACCCAAGTTCCTAGTGCAGACTCAGATCTGGTTTCCTGATCAGAAACCGTCATTCTCCTTGCATAGTCATAATTATGATAGAGAATCTCGAAAACCAATCAAAAATCCATATCCAGGTTCGCCATCGAAAATCAAGTGAAAAATCTCAACTCGGATCGATATACTATCTCGAAACTCTGTGCTCGAATCTAGATCAAATCACTATGTGAATAGAATAATATAAGTACATCCTAAGTATCTATCCTCATTGATTATTAGCTAAATCAGTTTCTCCTTTCTATTCATATTCACTTTAATTTCTATCCACTTATTCACAATTGTTTCAATTCCATTTGGATTATCACTTTAATCCTTATCTCAATTGTTAATTAATCATAAACAGTTTGAACTCTATCCAGCTTAAATTTAAAAAATAGCTTAAAAGTTAAAAATAGATAAGTAGTTGAAAAATAATTATTAGTTTGTAAAATAGCTATAAAATAGTTAAGTAATTGTAAAATAGTTGGAAAGTAGTTAAATAGTTACAAAATAGTTAGATAATTGCAAAATAGTTGTAAAATAGTAATTAGTTATAAAGTAGTTGAAAAATAGTAATTAGTTTATAAACCCCTGTAAAATAGTTTAATAGTTCCAAAAGTAGTTGTAAAATAAGTATAAGATAGTTTTGGTTTTAAAAAAAGTTGTATAGTAAATAGTTAGGAAAATAGATTTAAGACAATTTATATTAAAATAATTTATTTAATAATAGTCCGACCTAAACTGTTCAATTACCAATTCTCTATTTCCAATCAATTGCCAATTTCCAATTTAAATTTCCACTCTCATTTAAATTGACTCAATTCCAATTTAAATAACTTCAATTTCCATTGAAATTGATTAATCCCAATTCAAGTTGAATTAACCTCAATTCTTTCCAAATTTAAATCAAATTCAATTTGAATTTGAAACTATTTAACTTCAATTTCATTTCAAATTAAACCAATTCAAATTTCCCGTTTGAATTTTAAACCTATCCATATTCAGTCACAATTCCAATTAATTTAAATCAAATTCAGTTTGAACTAATTCAATTTAAATCTCAACTTTAAACCATCTCGAATTATATAAATTCGAATTAAATTTTAAATGTTGATTTAATCCCTTAAATCAAATTAACCTTTATTTTTAAATCAACAATCTAAATAGTTAAACACTTTAATTCTGAGTCCAAATTCAAAAAATCCATTTTAAATTTTCTTCATAATAATAGATATATCCAATTCATTACCCAATTTCAATTTTGAAACCAATCCTTAACAATTTAAATTTCCAAGTTCCTTTTGAACATTTAAATCTTAAATTCAAAGGGATTTCATCTCCTTAATTTCAATTTTTAATTTCCCTTTTTATCTCAATAATGGATATATACCACACTCCATTTCATAACTCAATTAAAAAAATCCAATTCACAGTTTCAGGGATTATTAATAACAATAGGATAATATTATCCAAATTATTTTAAGACATCTATCCATTTCCAATTTCCATATCTCAAACCCATTTTGAGATCACACAAATAATTCATATCAACCATTTAACTTCCCAAGTTAAATCTCAATTTCATCCTGAAATTTCTAATTTAGGTTGTTTGTCCTAAACTTATTTAACTTCTTCTAAGTTAAATTCAATTTAATCTCATTAATCCCACTCAAATTTGATTCTCCATTTCAAATTTCAAATTTCTATCTCTTAAAAGTTCAAAAACTTATTTTACTTTGGTTTTAAATCACATTCCAGGAAAAATCAAAACTCGTTACTACAGAGTTTATTTCAAATTATCTGTGATATTATATATATCCACACATATATACATATTTGCTTCTTGGCCCACCAAGCCAAATTTTAAAATATAAACCACTCTTGGTTTTAATTCAACATAGATTTCTTTAAAGTTTTCAAACAACTTCTTATTTTAAAATGAGATCACATTCAAAAATAATCTGAATAATGTTATTTATTCTTTTCTTTCAACACTTTGAAACAATTCAAATGTTTCTTGACTGAGGTTTTAAAACTTCACAATTTAAAACCTGCTTAAATTTATAAATTATATTCATCTTAAAAGTTTACTTCGTTTGGCTTACTTATTAACAAATATATCATTACTAAACACAATAACTATTTGTGATAATACCCAAGATTATCATATATGAATACCAATTCATTTTCATCTTATACTTACTTCTACAAATTCAGGATTTTAGTTCCAGTTTGGATCTATTTCTGTCACGATCCGAAATCCAATGTTCGAAAATTGACACTAAATACCTCACTTGTATTCGACTGCCAAAGATTCAAACATCGAACTCCAGTCGGATGGAGCTTATAACAACATTAGATGAATATAAACAGCGGAAACAACATGAATATCATATATCAACACCGATACCACATGATACAATATCCAATACACATTTATCCCAAATATCAGAGTGATACAAATATGATACAACAATAATACAACAATAGAGAACTTCAACCAGTTTCTAACATACTTCAACTTCGACAAGGTCTTCAAAACTCCAACACTTCGAAAGATTTCCAAATCTAAAGCTTCCAGAAGATTTCAAACCCAAGCTAGCTCCTAAACACTGAGAACCTGCTTCTAGGCTGCCCGTGTGGAAAATTATGGGCACCCAGAGTTTAGGAAAGGAACAATAAACTCCGGGTCAGTCATGGGACTGGTATGAGTAAACAAAACAGTTGCTTTTAAATAAAACAAGATTTATAGAGAAAATTCGTTATGCTTTTGGAAAATGAAACTACCATAAGACCTCCCACCACTCACACAATGCAAACGCAGACTTGGAGGAGATTCCTTCTTATGATAGTCAAAAATGCTTGATACGAGAAAACAATTTTAGATATTATTATCAGTGCATAGTGTAGAAAGCAATTTTGAAAGTACAATATTAATCTTAGCCAGCATAGACATTTCGTACTATGCCTACTATAGCTACCATTTAAACAGTGGTGACCACCATAAGTAAATGGCAGGTTTTACCACTAAAACCGTAAAGAGCTTATATTGGATGAATGGATTTCCAACACATGGTCCGGCAAAGGAACTTCCCATATAAAATGGAACGCCTCTGAAGGGATGCCCACGAGAACCTAACCGTATCTCTGCTACACAAGGCCGGGTTACCTCTGTAACTAGGTAACAACTGACACAAGAATGCCACCTCCCGGTCGTTACCAACCTTTATCCGAAGCGCTTCACAACCGACAACCACAAAGCAATAAGTTTGCAGCAACCACAAAGTAAGTATCTGGGCTCCATACCATGATACCACTTATAATCCAGAAGGAAATGGACATACCCTCAGGGGGAGCTACACCAAATAACCTTGCTGCCGCGATTCCTATTTTGACCATAACCAGGTTGTGAGGTTCGACGAAGTCTCATCCACAATGCTACGCTTTTTCACAAAGCCATGCTTCGATCAACAAATGATCGGCAGCATTCAGCATGCCACACTACCAAATTGGGAGTATATTACTAATAACCTTCAACTACATAACCTCTGAGCTCGTACGTCTCAGAGAAGGGTGTTAAGCTAAGAGAATAAATTCTCTGCCACCAAAAGATATATACTTGAAAGAAATCAGCTTTATATCTCAAATTGTAATGTCAGACATAAAACCATACAAGTCTGTTCCGGGTTCGAACAGAACCGAAGGAACTTCCGAAGAAGCCCTTGCAATCCGGGCATCCACAATCCCGATCGGACTTCCCATCACTTAGGGAATCTCTACATCGTAGCTACTCGGTGTAGAGACAATCAATAGGTCATCCTATCGTTTTTGCAAATACCCGGTCTTCAAATGCTATCCATAACGTCAAATCACATATTCGGAATGGGTTATACGACATAAAGGTCCTCTTCCGGCTAAACCGAATAGTGAGCGTCAATTTTTAAAACACGTGGATGTATCAATCACAAAGGTTCATATTCAGGGTTCGATGTGGGTTTCGGATAACCAACTGGAATCCGACTCCCTGTCGCATCGAAGTTAAAATGTCGTTTTACGGGCCAATGGGTTTTCACAATCGCACAACAGTATATCCAATACAAATATCACAGCTCGGCACAAAGCATTTAATATTACATAGCATTACATCACATAACATGAATGTCAATCCAACATACAGCGTTCAAGAACAATCAAAACATCTTCAATTAAGATGAATAGCTCATGTGGTTTTAAATTTATTAATCACATAGTTACTTTCATTAGAAATCTTTGATCAATGATTATCATTAATCACTATTGATTAATTCTTAATCACCTTTATTTATTAATCATTTCTTAAGAAATTATATTAACAAAATCATTAATCATTTTAATAAACCAAAAGATAATTTAAATTACCTTGATTATCTTTTTAAACTTTGTTCAATAAATCACCTTAAAAGGTTAAGATTTAGTTTTAAACAACATTTTATATTAATTTTCTTTTAAATTACATTATCTATTTAATATAAATAATCTTATAAAAATGTTATATTAAAACTAAATAACTAAAATTTAATTTCTTGAAACGTTTCACTTAAGTCTTAAATTAGCTTAAAATTCCAATCAAATCATTGTTTTGAACATAGTTTAAAAGTGTTTTAAAAATTTGAAAAAAAAATTAACGTAAAAACTGTTTTATACATTGGTCTCGAGACTCACTTCGAGTCACGCGTGAAAGTTTTTCTCGTTTGCTTCAGGTCATTTCAAAAATCAACCCGAGTGGCAAAAAATTTCACTTAAAATTTTTTCCAAGTATTTTGACCTGGTGCCACAGAATTCTTACTCGAGTTGATACTCGAGCCACCCTTCGTTCTTCCCCATACTTACTTCGAGTCCATACCCTTCTTCCCTAAAACCCACTACTGATACAACAATGTGTGCCATGCATATGCACTGGAGTTCGCCACCTCCGGTCGAAGCTCCAGCCTCCATCGATTCGACGATCAACCCACCAAACACTCACGCCACCTAGAAACCGATAATATCAGTGAATTTGCAAAAGAGTCCTTTGACTCAAAAATGGGTCGAAGCTCGATCCACAAATCCACCTCACTCCGACGCTAGGGATCACCAGAAAACACGAGCCTCTGGCCACAACTCCATCACCCACCCAGCTATCACCTCCCAAGGCCACGTGCAACTCGATGCACGCATGAAGGCCCAACGAACATTTTTCCATCCATTGCCAAAATTAGGGTCAAAAATTTAATCCCTCGCTGCCATCACCACGGTGAACTAAGACACCTCCAAGTATTTTTCCCTGACTCACCGTAGACCCTTCCACCTCCACACAAAGCCACGACCATCATCATCATGCCGATGACCGGAATTCGACAAAAACCCCAAACTCGCTCATTTCTGCTTATCTCAGTAATTACAAATTTAAAAATTATGATTTTGCTTCCAAAAATCATTATTTTCTGTAGCATTTCAATTTATATAACTGAAATAAAAGTATAAGGTAATTAAATTTTCAACAGGTTTTAGTTTTGCCTGTAAACTCAGATTTTCAGAAAATTCTTGCATTGGATTTGATTTGAATTATTTTTAAGTGGAATCATGTAAAAACCAACAATTTCCTTTCGGATTCTATGGCCTGAAGTGAATCAGAGATATTGAAATTGATTTTTTTCTTGAACAGGTTTGATACCTGTAAGTATGGAACAACACTAAAGTTTTATAACTTCCAGACATGTACATTTACAAATATACACTTATGCAAGTATTCTTCACATACATTTAGACATAACTTCAAACAACATGTTTAAAAATCCAAATTCAAAGAGGTTTACTCACTTGAAAAGTTCTAAAACAGAGAGCTGCTGTAATTTGTCTTTAAAACAAACTGCAATTTGATTTCTTCTTCCTGTTTTGATCTTGAGTGATTAGCTTAAGTTTGTAAAATAAGGTGATGTTTTACCCCTTTCTTTTTCCTGACTTTGCTATTTTTTTTCTTTCTTTGTTTGAACGAACTGGAGCCAATATGGGTATAGATATAAAGTAGATAGTTTGTACAGGTAATATTATTTGTTGTTCAATCAAAAGTCGGAGATTTTTTTCTTTGACTAAACAGTTACTTTGGCTGATATCTTGTTTTGGTGGCAAATAAAAATCTATTTTGCGTGCTAAGGAGGCTGGCGTGATTTTTGTATATGCTTAGAGATGATGGCATTAATTAAAATTGTCTTATTCCTTTTTTATCTTCTTTCACACACTTTGTTTTGTTATTTTACATGCACAAAATTTACATGTATCACTTGTCTGATGTATCTTTATTAACATATAACTTGAACATATATACATCTTGTTTGATTGCCTTGCTTAATATAAGATTGTCATAGTTATTATTATTATTTGTTTTATAGTTTGTAACTTACCTTATATATTTATGTTTTAACATAATTTTTGTTTGTTATACATTTTTTTCTTTATTTATTTAGATCTTAAACTGCCAATATTTTATTTATATTCGTATATTTTTCTTTTCTTATACTTAATATTAGTAATATTTTATTTTATTTTGAAAATTTTCAAATTAATTTACAAAAGTTCAAATAAGTCACCAAATTTAATTTAAACAAATTTTGGAATGTTACAAACATCCCCCTTAAGAAAATTTCGTCCTCGAAATTTGAAAGAGAGAGAAAAGCAAACGAAGAATATACGAATTCGGAAAAGGATAAAGAAATGGCTTACCATTTTAAGCCGAGATATCCACTCTGCAATTGGGATATGATTTATGCACGCTATCTTCAGTTTTCCAAGTGCAGTCCTTTTGATCGCCACTCCATTGCGCTTTAACTAGTTTCACAATTTTGTTTCTCAATCGCTTTTCATCACGATCCACAATCTTTATTGGTTCCCTTTTTACTGCCAAGTTGGGAGAAATCTCAAGATCCTTCTGAGCTGCCTCCTTAATAATACTATTTGGGCCGTACAAAAATTTTCAGAGGTTAGAAATATGAAACACATTGTGCACGCTAGATAACAAGCTAGGTAACTGCACTCGATATGCTAGAGGACCGATCCTCTCCAGAATATGAAAAGGACCAATATAACGCGGTGCTAACTTTCCAGTTTTTCCAAACCTCAATACACCCCACATCGGAGACACTTTCACAAATATAGAATCTCCAACTTGAAATTCCAAATCTCTTCTTTGGCGGTCATAATAGCTCTTCTGACAACTTTGAGCGGTTATTAATTTCATTTGAATAAAATCTACCTTCTCCGCGGCTTCTTTAATCATGTCTGGTCCAAGGACGAGTCTATCACCTGATTCGATCCAGCATGCAGGTGATCGACACGGACGACCATACAAAGCTTCAAAAGGAGCCATTTCAATACTGGCTTGATAGCTATTATTATAAGAGAACTCGATCAGATGCAAATGGTTCTCCCAAGAAACACCAAAATCGAGAATGCAAGCTCGCAAAAGGTCTTATAAAATTCGATTTATCATTTCAGTCTGCCTATCAGATTGTGGGTGATAAGTAGTGCTGAAATTCAGTTTTGTTCCCAATGCGGCTTGGAATGCCTCCCAAATCTACTAGTGAAGATCGGATCACGATCACTCACTATGCTGCTGGGAATACCATGGAGACGAACAATTTCCTTTATATATATTTCTGCTAAGCTTGCTACAGTCCGAGTGGATTTCACTGGAATGAAGTGAGCAGTTTTGGTTAGACGGTCCACTATAACCCAAATTGCTTCATTTCCCTTCTTGGTTCGTGGCAATCCGTCGATGAAATCCATCGATACCTAATCCCATTTCCACTTCGGTACTTCCAAAGGCTGAGGTAAATCGGCCACTTTCTTTTGATCGCTTTTAATTTGATGGCAGGTAGCACAACGACTCACATATATAGATATGTCCCTTTTCATTGTCTTCCACCAAAACGTTCTTTAATATCACGATACATTTTGTTGACTCTTGGATGGATGCAAAGTTTAGACTTGTGGCATTCGTCCAAAACTTCACGTTTCAGCTCCGGAATATCAAGGACACAAATCCTTCCTTTCAATCTTATAACTTCTCTACTATCAATCTCAAAACTAGTATCTTCACCTTGGCATATTCTTTTATAAATTCCAAGAAGAAACTCATCTTCTTTCTGCTACCTTGCAATCCTTTTGAGAAGAGTAGGAGCGATAACAAGATGAGGGAGAATGGCATACTTTCTACTCAAAGCATCGGCAACTACATTGGCTTTTTCGGGTGTATATAGAATATCTAGGTCATAGGATGCCAGAAATTCCAACCAATCTTATTGTCACGGATTCAAATCTTTCTGTGTGAAGAGATACTTCAAAGATTTGTGGTCGGTGAATAATTCAAATTTTTCACCCAGAAGATAATGTCGCTAGATTTTTAAGACGAAAACAATAGCCAAAAGCTCCATATCATGAGTTGGGTAGTTTCTCTCGTGCGGACGTAATTGTCTACTCGCATAGGTAATCACCTTCCCATTCTGCATTAATACTGTACCTACCCCATCATCGCTAGCATCGGTATAGATAGATAAGCCTTGGTTCCCATTAATGATAGCGAGAACAGGAGCAGTAGTCAATCTCTTTTTCAACTCTTGAAAAGCTTCATCGCATTTTGGAGTCCAATTGAACTTGGCATTCTTCATGGTTAGCTTAGTCAATGGGCTAGCAATCTTAGAAAAGTCCTGAAAAAACTTCCGGTAATAGCCTGCTAAACCAAGAAAACTTCGAACTTCCTTCGGAGTCGTGGGTCACTTCCAGTCAAGAATAGCGGAAATTTTGCTCGGATTAACAGAAATCCCTTCTTCATTAACAACATGACAACAAATCTGACTTCTTTGACCCAAAAGTGGCATTTAGAAAATTTAGCCTTCTCAAAATTTCCAAAATAATTCTGAGATGTTCAGCATGCTCCTCTTCGGTTTTGGAGTAGATTAGTATATCAACGATAAATACAAAAACAAATTTATTCAGCACCTCCCGAAACACACGGGTCATCAAATCTACGAAGTACGCGGGAGCGTTGGTTAGTCCGAAAGGCATGACTAACCACTCGTAGAACACATCGGGACCCCTAAAAGCAGTTAGGTGAACACAATCTTTAGCAATTCGCAACTGATGGAATCCCTGGGCTAGATCCATCTTAGAAAAGAATCGTGCACCATGAAGTTGATCGAATAAGTCATCGATCCTGGGTAAAGGAAACTTATTCTTGAGAGTTTGCTTATTGAGATCGCGATAGTCGACACACAATCTAAAAGACCCATCATATTTAGCCACAAATACTACCGCTGAGCCCCATTCAGAAACACTAGGATGAATCAATACTTTTTTTAGCTAATCATCGGTTTGTTTGACTAGTTCAATTCTTTCCCGCGGTGCCATCCTGCGACTAGCATGAATGACAGGACGAGCATTTGGAATTAAATCAATTCCGAATTCAGTTTCTCTGTGTGGGGGTAAAGATTCTACTTCTTTGAATACATCTGGAAAATGCTGGACAATAGGAATGGACTCCAGACTAGGTTCTGGATATCCCAACGTATACATCAATTTATCTCTTTTTGGACTAGGGTCTTCATAAGAAATTTCAACGGAATCTCCAAGTTTAGTTTTGACTAGAATCGTTCGATTGCTGCAGTCTAATTTGACTTTGTATCTCGATAACCAATTCATCCCGGGTAGGATTTCAAATCCATAAAGGTTTATAGGAAAGCGATGGCCAGAATAAGAGATAGGCACTCTCCTACAATATAGACAAAGATTTGCAGGACCACCCACTGGATTCTTCACACAAATAGGTTCGTCGACAAACTTGAGTTTAAGTTTTAATTCATCCACGATCTGTTGGGAAATAAAGCTATATGAAGCTCCCGTGTCCAATAAAACTCTAACAACTCTTTCACCAATAATAAGCTTACCCTCCAAAACTCCATTTCCTTCATTCTCCTTTGAAGTTGAGGGGTTATCATTTATTGCGTACACTTTCGCTATTTGTGCTTATTTCTTTTTCGGGCAATTCTTAACTCCCATCCCCCATCATCTCGAGCAACTCGATCGCTCCGAGGTGATGAAATCATCTCATTTACAGACACGAAACAAATCACGAACACAACCCTAACTTTAACTCGACCATCCAATTTACGCAATAGAAATTTTTTTTGACAATTTTCCTGAGATCGTTGATTAATAAACTAGCTTCAAACAAAATTTCATCAACTGGCAATTGATCGATCATCAGAAATTGGGAAAAAAAATAGATTTTGTTCAACTGTGAACTACTCTTGGAATATTCAAGTAAAATCATCATATTACTTTTAAAAATCATAACTTTATATGTTCATTCAAGTTATGTAATCAAATCAATATTTAACAACATTCCAATTTATCCAAAAATTCACCTTTTACTGTAAAACTAAAAGTTAAAGAGTTAAACTTCACTTTTAAGCATTGAACAAATTTTTGTTCTGTGATTCAAATTTAAACAAACTTGTTTTATTTAAAAATCCCAAGATAAAAAGGTTTGGATGAAGTTTATTAAATTTTCTCCTAATTCACTTTGCTTTGAGACCTAAATTGTTGAAGAACAAACTGTACAAAAGTTTCTGGTAACACAGAAACATACAGAACAACATTTTCTTTTCAATATACAACAAAACACAAGGTCTATGAACTAAATACTTAGATTTCAAAAAAAATAAGTTTACTCACAAAAAATGTTTTGAAATAGAGAACTGCTCTTGTTTTGGAAAACTATAGATTGATTTTCCTGGATCTTCTTTTCTGTTTTGTTGTTTTCTTTTTTTTCTTCTTTTGATCTTGAAAATATGGTAATGTTTATGCATTTAAGATTACCATGTTTGTTTCAACGAACTGAAATGAATATGGGTGTGTACATATATAGGAAAACTTTGTACAGGGTAGGGAAAGTAGGTGTTAACTGGTACAACATTCTTCTTTGATCAGATTTTTTTTGCTTCTTTTGTTGACTAATATTTGGTCAAAGATTTTTTTTGTTGAAAATTGAAATGATTTTCATATATTTCGGCTAGCTTTGTGTTTGTGTTGAGATGATGCCATTTAATGTGCATGCTTCCTTCTTTGTTTACATGTGATCTTTTTTTCTCTTTGTAAGTACATTTTTTTCTTTTTCTTTTTCTTCTTTCTTAGTACATGGAAATTTATTTGCATATTGTACATACTTGTTTTTACAAGTTGATCTTTCTTAATTTGTTTCTTTGGCTTCCCACAATCATTTACTAAATGGCCTTTCTCCTGATAGTTATAACAAGTAACATTTCTGGCTGGATTCTCTTGATTACTCCTCTTCTTCTCCTTGCCTTGAACCGGTCTCTTTCCTTTGAATTGTCATTTCTTCCAATTCAAACTACTTGAACTACCCTTCTCTTCCAGAACATCCTGCACATCTAGAGTAGCATATCGATAACCCATATCAATCAAGTCTGAAAAAGATTCTTTAATGTGGGCTGTCATCCTCTCGTGATACTCCTTATTCAATCCCCGAATGAATCTTTCATTTTTCTTCAAGGGTGTACTAACTAGCTCCGGACCAAATCGAGACAATTCATTGAATTTATTCAAGTACTCCTCAAATGATAAACTTCCTTGCTTCAAATCTAGGAACTCCTGGTACATTCGAGAGATACCAGCAGATGGAACGTATCGCTGCTCAAACACTTCTTTAAATTGTCTCCAAGTAAACTTATCTTCTGACTCATCCGCAGTAACTGTCTCCTACCAAGCTGATGCTTCCTCCTGGAGTTGCCACGAAGCTATTAGTCGCTTTTGATCGTCCTCCAACTTCAATCCTTTAAAAATTCTTTCACAGGATCGGATCCAGGCTTGGGCTTCTACAATAGATTCCTTGCCAGTAAACGGCTTTCCACCAAGTCTTGAGAAGCTCGTATACAGATCAGCTAGATTCGGCTGAGATTGAGTAGGCACAGTTGCAGTTGCAGGGACTTGACCAATTGCGGTGGTATTTCCCCGTTCCCTACCTTGTACTCTTCTTCCGCTCATTCTTACTAACTGTAAATAGCAAGAAAACCTGATTTAGGCATACAGACAAGATATCTTAGGAAACATTAACGGTTCAAAATAAATAGACCAAGAAAATTATGGTTTCGGTCTTTCGGTTTGTACTCATTCTAGGGTATACTTCACCTTATCTCTAATGAGCCATCTAATGTATTATACTCCGTGGCTAAAGTTCTTACTCAACCATCAACTCTGATACCACTTTATCACGATCCAAAATCCAATGTTCGAAAATTGACACTAAATACCTCACTTGTATTCAACTGCCAAAGATTCAAACATCGAACTCCAGTCGGATGGAGCTTATAACAACATTAGATGAATATAAACAGCGGAAACAACATGAATATCATATATCAACATAGATACCACAAGATACAATATCCAATACACATCTATCCCAAATATCAGAGTGATACAAATATGATACAACAATAATACGACAATAGAGAACTTCAACCAGTTTCTAACATACTTCAACTTCGACAAGGTCTTCCAAACTCCAACACTCCCAAAGATTTCCAAATCCAAAGCTTCCAGAAGATTTCAAATCCAAGCTAGCTCCTAAACACGGAGAACCTGCTTCTAGGCTGCCCGTGTGGAAAATTATGGGCACCCAGAGTTTAGGAAAGGAACAATAAACTCCGGGTCGGTCATGGGACTGGTATGAGTAAACAAAACAATTGCTTTTAAATAAAACAAGATTTATAGACAAAATTCGTTATGCTTTTGGAAAATGAAACTACCATATGACCTCCCACCACACACACAATGCAAACACAGACATGGAGGAGTTTTCTTCTTATGATATTCAAAAATGCTTGATACGAGAAAACACTTTTAGATATTATTATCAGTGCATAGTGTAGAAAAAAAATTTGAAAGTATAATATTAATCTTAGCCAGCATAGACATTTCATACTATGCCTACTATAGCTACCATCTAAACAGTGGTGACCACCATAAGTAAATGGCAGGTTATACAACTAAAACCATAAAGAGCTAGTATTGGATGAATGGATTTCCAATAAATGGTCAGGCAAAGGAACTTTCCATATAAAATGGAACGCCTCTGGAGGGACGCCCCCGAGAACCTAACCGGATCTCTGCTACACAAGGCCGGGTTACCTCTGTAACTACGTAACAACTGACACGAGTATGCCACCTCCCGGTCGTTACCAACCTTTATCTGAAGCGCTTCACAACCGACAACCACAAAGCAATAAGTTTGCAGAAACCACAAAGTAAGTATCTGGGCTCCATACCATGATACCACTTATAATCCAGAAGGAAATGGACATACCCTCAGGGGGAGCTACCCCCAAATAACCTTGCTGCCACGATTCCTGTTTTGACCATAACCGGGTTGTGAGGTTCGACGAAGTCTTGTCCACAAAGCTACGCTTTTTCACAAATCCATGCTTCGATCAACAAATGATCAGCAGCACTCAGCATGCCACACTACCAAATTGGGAGTATATTACTAATAACCTTCAACTACATAACCTCTGAGCTCGTACGTCTCAAAGAAGGGTGTTAAGCTGAGAGAATAAATTCTCCGCCATCAACAGATATGTATTTGAAAGAAATCAGCTTTATATCTCAAATTGTAATGTCGGACATACAACCATACAAGTCTGTTCCAGGTTCGAACAGAACCGAAGGCACTTTCGAAGAAGCCCTTGCAATCCGAGCATCCACAATCCCGATCGGACTTCCCATCACTTAGGGAATCTCTATACCGTAGCTACTCGGTGCAGAGACAATCGATAGGTCATCCTATCGTTTTCGCAAATACCCTGTCTTCACCACCGGTCTTCAAATGCTATCCATAACGTCGAATCACATATTCAGAATGGGTTATACGACACAAAGGTCCTCTACCGGCTAAACCAAATAGTGAGCGTCAATTTTTAAAACACGTGGATGTATCAATCACAAAGGTTCATACTCAGGGCTCGATGTGGGTTTCGGATAACCAACTGGAATCCGACTCCCTGTCGCATCGAAGTTAAAATGTCGTTTTACGGGCCAATGGGTTTTCACGATCGCACAGCAGTATATCCAATACAAATATCATAGCTCGGCACAAAGCATTTAATATTACATAGCATCACATCACATAACATAAATGTCAATCCAACACACAGCGTTTAAGAACAATCAAAACATCTTCAATTAAGATGAATAACTCATGTGGTTTTAAATTTATTAATCACACAGTTACTTTCATTAGAAATCTTTGATCAATGATTATCATTAATGACTATTGATTAAGTCTTAATCACCTTTATTTATTAATCATTTCTTAAGAAATTATATTAACAAAATCATTAATCATTTTAATAAACCAAAAGATAATTTAAATTAGCTTGATTATCTTTTTAAACTTTGTTCAATAAATCACCTTAAAAGGTTAAGATTTAGTTTTAAACAACATTTTATATTAATTTTCTTTTAAATTACATTATTTATTTAATATAAATAATCTTAGAAAAATGTTATATTAAAACTAAGTAACTAAAATTTAATTTCTTGAAACATTTCACTTAATTCTTAAATTAGCTTAAAATTCCAATCAAATCATTGTTTTGAACATAGTTTAAAAGTGTTTTAAAAATTTGAAAAAAATTTAAAGTAAAAACTGTTTTATACATTGGTCTCGAAACTCACTTCGAGTCACGTGCGAGGGTTTTTCTCGTTTGCTTCGGGTCACTTCAAAAATCAACCCGAGTGGCAAAAAATTTCACTTAAAATTTTTTCTAAGTATTTTGACCTGGTGCCACAGAATTCTTACTCGAGTTGACACTCGAGCCACCCTTCGTTCTTCCCCATACTTACTTCGAGTCTACACCCTTCTTCACCAAAACCCACTACTGATACAACAATGTGTGCCGTGCACATGCACATTTGAGTTCGCCGCCTCCGGTCGAAGCTCCAGCCTCCATCGAGTCGACGATCAACCCACCAAACACTCACGCCACCGAGAAACCAATAATATCAGTGAATTTGCAAAAGTGTCCTTTGACTCAAAACTAGGTCGAAGCTCGACCCACAAATCTACCTCGCTCCGACGCCAAGGATCACCAGAAAACACGAGCCTCCGGCCACGACTCCATTACCCTCCTAGCTATCACCTCCCAAGGCCACGTGCAACTCGATGCACGCACGAAGCCCCAACGACCATTTTTCCATCCATTGCCTAAATTAAGGTTAAAAATTTAATCCCCTCGCCGCCGTCATCACAGTAAACTACGACACCTCCAAGTATTTTTCCCCGACTCACCATAGACGCTTCCACCTCCACGCAAAGCCACGACCATCATCATCATGTCGATGACCGGAATTCTACAGAAACCCCAAACTCGCTCATCTCTGCTTATCTCAGTAATTACAAATTTAAAAATTATGATTTTGCTACCAAAAATCATTATCTTCTGTAGCATTTCAATTTATATAACTGAAATAAAAGAATAAGATAATTAAATTTTCAACAGTTTTTAGTTTTTCCTGTAAACTCAAATTTTCAGAAAATTCTTGCATTGGATTTGATTTGAATTATTTTTAAGTGTTGAACCATGTAAAAACTAACAATTTCCTTCCAGATTCTATGGCCTGAAGTGAATCAGAGATATTGAAATTGATTTTTTTCTTGAACAGGTTTGACACCTGTAAGTATGGAACATAACTAAAGTTTTATAGCTTCCAGACATGTACATATACAAATATACACTTATGCAAGCATTCTTCACATACATTCAGACATAAATTCAAATAACATGTTTAAAAATCCAAATGCAAAGTGGTTTACTGACTTGAAAAGTTCTGAAACAGAGAGCTGCTTTAATTTGTCTTTAAAAAAAACTGCTATTTGATTTCTTCTTCCTATTTTGATCTTGAGTGATTAGCTTAAGTTTGTAAAATAAGGTGATGTTTTACCCCTTTCTTTTTCCTGACTTTTCTATTTTCTTTCTTTGTTTGAACGAGCTGGAGCCAATATGGGTGTAGATATAAAGTAGATAGTTTGTACAGGTGATATTATTTTGTTGTTCAATCAAAAGTCAGAGATTTTTTCTTTGACTAAACAGATACTTTGGTTGATATCTTGTTTTGGTGGCTAATAAAAATCTATTTTGTGTGTTAAGGGGGCTGATATAATTTTTGTATATGCTTAGAGATGATGGCATTAATTAAAATTGTCTTATTCCTTTTTATCTTCTTTCGCACACTTTGTTTTGTTATTTTACATGCACAAAATTTACATGTATCACTTGTCTGATGTATTCTTATTAACATATAACTTGAACATATATACATCTTTGTTTGATTGCCTTGCTTAATATAAGATTGTCATAGTTATCATTATTATTATTTGTTTTATAATTTGTAACTTACCTTATATATTTATGTTTTAACATAATTCTTGTTTTTTATTCATTTTTTTCTTTCTTTATTTAGAGCTTAAACTACCAATATTTTATTTATATTCATATATTTTACTTTTCTTATACTTAATATTAATAATATTTTATTTTATTTTGAAATTTTTCAAATTAATTTACAGAAGTTCAAATAAGTCACCAAATTTAATTTAAACAAATTTTGGAATGTTACAATTTCAAACTTATCTTCATTTAATTTCAATTTGGTTGTATTACTTTTACCACTTAATTCTCATTATTTAATTTTCAAATAATACAACAACCAATTGCCTTAATGTATAATGGTTTTAAGAATCATTGCTTTATATATAAACTTATATAAAAATCATTTACTTTTAAAACCATTATATAAGAAAATAACAAGTACGCTCTCTCATATATATTACACTTAACTCATTCTAGGGTACTATTGACCTTATCCTTAATGAGTACACCCACCAGAGCCAAGGTTCTCGCACAACTTTCAGCTCTGATACCAAATGTGACGACCTGAATTTTCTATCTTGAAAATTTCAGATAGTTAGAAAACGAAGAAAAGAGATAGAAGAAGAAACAGAAATGAAACACAGAATCTCACATTTCCAACGGATCAAAATATAATATCAAATAAAATAACAGTTATACAAGGAAAAACTATATCAGTAAATTTACATTAATACATCAGAGTCACAATATTTCACAACCACTATAACAGTTTGATTTGATTTCCTAACACAAATTGTGGAATTATCTTTGATTCATTGTTTGATTTCATTTCAATTACAAGCAGTAGATCAAAGAATATTATGATTAATGAAAATGGTTTGAAACAATTGTGAAAAGATTCCTTCTTTTTTAAGTAAAGATATAATTTTTAATTAGACGGACTTGCAAATCATTGAATATATAATTAATTTAATGTTTCCCCTTTTCTTTTAAGAAGAAGAGTTTATATTAGAATGGTTTGAAACATGACAACTAAAACATTATATTAATTGGATGACAAAGATTAATTAATGCGATTATTACCAAGTTCTAATTACATAGCAACCCATGTCTAAATATTCGACTGTAAACCTTTTGATATGAAAAACTGAATTATGAAGAAAAAAATTCAAAGTTCACTTATGTTCATTTTTTAAACAACAAAATCAAACGACATAGGCATATATGGATTTGAGGTTAGAAGATCTAGATTAAGCAAAATTTGTAAACAATCACATAGAGTATAGAAAATAAAATTAAAAAGGCCAAGTTCTAAGTTAAATTAATTAATCAAACAATCACACATGAGACAAAAAATGTGATGGTATAATTCATAACAAAAATAGAAATAACAAAAGAAAGCATTCTATATTTTAACATGATAGAACAATCGATTCAAGCAAAGAAATGGAGATATTCAAGATTCAAATTCACAAGTATGAATAGAAGGGAAAAATAGATATTAAGGGGATAGGAGCAAATTATAAGATACGTAAATATTGGGTTATACACATATATAATTACCTTAGGATGATGCATGAAACACCTTGAATGATAAAAAATACCTAGATCTTATTGATCACTCTCTAGATCCGATAGACCTTGCCCCTCACCACACACTGATTTGTGGCTTCTCCTCGGATTTTAATTGAATCACCATCCCACTTTGCAAGAGAAGCATTAATCACCTTTTTAATTTAGTTTGATGTTGATTTGAATTTGTTTTGATGGTTTTTTTTGAATGAATTTTTATCCATGAATGAATGATAGAGAAGGGGAAAAAAGAGAACAAAAATGAAAGCCGCGTTTTGTTCCCTATACTTTCTAAAATGAGGAGGTTATGTTTCTAACAGAATTAAAGGAACCTTTCCTATTCTCCTCTTAAAATTTCCTCCTTTATTTCCTCTTTTTAAATTTCAATTAATCTCATTAATTGATTTCCTCTTCTCACCATTATGTTTGATCCGGGCACACTCCAAATATGCAATTTTCCAACTAAAAGAAAATAACTTCTATGTATTATTGTATTGTTCAAAACATGTTTAAAACTATACCTTTAAGGCCCCACCTTTTTTGACGGTTTGACATACATGTTGAACTCAAACCATTCAAAATAGAGGATTGTTATGGGGTAAATAAGAAAAAGAAGGGAAAGAAATTAAAACAAATACAGAATCTCGCAGCGGAATGACAAAATATAATAATCAAATAAGCAATCAATGAAGCTTTTTACAAATAACAGTGATTCTACTTTTACAATACTAGATCAGAGTTACATACAAAAAGAATAAGTAAATAAATATAGCGGAACGACATGATGTAGTGGAATAAATATAATAAACAATAATAGTATAAAATCTTCGTCTTCATCATCTAGCAAGTAGTGTTTGATACACTGAAAATGTAATGACCCGAAACATTCGATCCCAAAAACTTCAGATAGTTAGGAAAAGAAGAAAAGAGATAGAAGAAGAAACAGAAATGAAACACAGAATCTCACATTCGCAATGGATCAAAATATAATATCAAATAAAATAACAGTTATATAAGGAAAAACTGTATCGGTAAATTTACATGAATACATCAAAGATACAACATTTCACAACCACTGGACAATCAAAATAACTTGCCCCAGATAAATAACAATACATCACAGCGGAAAACATACCATACGTTCCTACCATCCAGCTTGCTTTTAGTTCCAGAACGTCCTTTCCTGAAAATCTGTAATACTCGGTCTGACCCGAGCATTACGTCAAAGTAACACTCGGGTCAAGCTAGAAACCAGAGTGAGTAAACCCATCTAACATGAAATACCAAAGCATAAAACTTATTAAAAACCCGGGTAACGCGTTCATCACTACAAGTTCACAACTTGCCATGGTCAACACTTATATTCACAATCAATCCCTAAGTACCTTTACTTAGTTTTAAATGGTCCAGTCATTTAAATTATTCCATTTCTGCCTTTTGGTTTCACGTATCAATCTACAAAGAATCATTGTAGGTTAAAAATCGAAGTGGGTTTGGATATTTACTGATACCCGAACCCCGTCTCTTCGAATCCCACATCACCTTAACCTAAGTTATAAAAGGGAAAATACAATTCAAACGTTAAATACAGGATGTCACTTTACATAGCAATACATCTCAATAGATAACCATATTATTACTGTTCAACCCAATCATATCATATCACAAAACATTCTATATCAGAGATATCAACCAATTCAAGGCATTTACATCATTCAATCATTCATAAGCAAGATTGATCACTTCTAAAATTATCTTAATTTATCTCTAATTAAATTAATCACTAACTTTAATCACTTGGATTACATTTACTTAACATTAATCGATTACAAATCAATTAATTAATCATCTTTTGATTATCCATCTTAATTAATCATCCTTGACTAATAAATTACAATAAGTAATTAATTCTTAATTAATTAAAGAAATTAATTAGCCTTTACTCATTACATTAAATAACGCTTAATTACTCTTATAAAGTAATTAACAATGATTTATTACATTTAACCTTAATTAGTTACTCAAATTAATTATCCTATAAACATTACATTGATTAATTATCCCTTAATTAATCACGCTTCATTAATTAACTCAACCTTAATTAGTTCCCTTAATCTATCAATCCTTTAATTAATTACACTAAGTAATTAATACTTAATTACTTCCCTTAAGTAATTTATATTAAATTAATTACTTTCATCAAGTAATTATCCCATTGGTTATCCTCAACAGATTAATCCTTTAATTATTAATTTATTTATCCTCAACAGATTAATCCTTTAATTTTTAAGTAATTACCATTTGAGTAATTAGTCATCTCTTAATTATTTCCTTCCAGTAATTATCCCATAATCACTTAAGTTAAGTTAGTTAACCCTTAGTTACTTTCACTAGTTAATTATATTTAACTAAATACATTCATTTATTCACCTTAAATTAATTCCATTAAATAATTAACTATCCTTAAATTAATTACAATCAGTAATTACTCTTTAATTACTTATACTAAGTAATTAACTATCCATTTGTTACCTAAATAAAGTATATTCAATTTGTAAAATCATAAATAGTTAAGATAAACCACCTACTTTAATTAATTACTTATTTCCATCAATCAACTTATTTGAATTTCAAAGCTTTGAAAATTAATTTAGTCGAAACATCTCTTATTTTAAAAAAAATTTTAATGTACTTACAATTTGAAATCCGCTTGATAATGGCATTGAAACTTGTTTACTTTTATTTGCTTTGAAAACAGAATACAAATTTTTCTTTTGTTGAAAAATTAACAGAAAATTAAGGCAACCCAATTCCCCCATGAAAATACCCGAGCCACAAAACAAATTTCTCTGGTCAATTTTCGAGTACTCGCGAACTTACTACCTTCGAGACGATCACGACTAATGCCTCAAGCCAAACACGAGAATAATCCACCTTCTCTAATCCTTTACCATCTCCAGAGACCCCGTGCATACGTGCACCATGCACGCCGACCCATCCAACTCCGATAGTCGCCGCAACTCCCCGTAAGTTGACAATGATCAACACGACCCGATCGACCACCCCGAACCCAGATCTTCCCCGAGGAACAAAATTGAACATATTCAAACTCAACCTGGAACGATACATCACCAAAAACTCCCCTGTGATGCCACCATCGATCACCAGAATTCTCGACACCCGGTCTAGTGCTTCGCCATCGACTTATGCTCATGTCCCACCCATCTCAACTATGTCCGATATGTTATGGTCGGAGGAATTTGACTCAAAATCAAGGACGAACCCACAGACTATAAAACCCTACATTAGTTCCGCCGTGCCACCCCGCTGCTCCCGAAAATCGCCTAATAATTTTCCTACCATCATCGACCCTCTAGCCACCTCTGACTTGAACCTCGACCACCCTTGTTACGTAGATCACTGGAATTCGTAGATTTTCCATTTTTCGTTTAACCCAAAATTCCCATTAATCACAGACCTAAAAATCTTGATTTATACACTAAAATTCATGGTTTCTAGTTATGAATCCTTATTTTCAATCAAAACTAGTAAATTTAAAAATTGAGTTTTAACTTGAATTAAGTTTTCACTGTAAATTTATATTTACTACTTAATTACCTTCAACTTAAACTTATAAACATTTTTAAAAACAAGATTGGGTTAATACAAACAGTTTTCTTTTAATGATCATGATCTGAAATTCATTGAAACAGAAGGATTGATTTTTGGAACTGAATTTCAGCCTGCAAACTAAAAATAGAGGCTAACTACATGATTATATATACGAAGACATGGTATATACATGTAGCATTGCATTGTCACCCATAAATTCATGTAAATTATATATATACTACATCACTGTTGCATGCATCAAGATATAAATATATTCATTTATCACCAGATTTAGATTGTTAAAACAAAGGTTTACTCACCTTTAACTATTAAATAGAGAAGTTATAAACTGAGTATGCTTGGTCCCTTTCGAAACTTGCAAACTGAAAACTATCTTTTGATCTGGAACTTAGTTGAGATGATCTAAACTTTGAATTGTTGAAGATGCTTCAGTTTTGGATTTGTTTGATTTAATTCATGTTTTCCTTTTGATTTATAGTTTAGAGGAGCTGTATAAATTTGTGAAGTGAAGATGAAAATCTGATTTCTTACTAAATTTTTAACTCAAATTAGAAGAAAGTTCAAAAAAATTATGCCACTTGTTATGTTTGCATGTTACACAAATTACAAATGTTTAGAACATATTTTTACTATTTAACAAATGTCAAAATTTATATTTAAATATATACATATATATATATATATATATCTTTTTCTTAATTTCTTAAGTTTTGTAAATTATGTAATTTATTCTTTCCTTAATTTATCTATTGCGTTTCAAGTGTTCACTGCATTTAAATCCAAATATTTTAAGATGTTTATCCTTTGAATTTCCCATTCAAATTCAATTTTAATTTAATATCCAATTTAAAATCAACTCATATATATATATATATATATATATTATTTAAATAAACAATCATTATTATTTGTTTCATCTATAAATCATTGTTTAATAAATTAAATCCTACTAATAATCAGTTTACAAATATCCAAAATCTGGGTTATCATATTCCTCCCCCCTTTGAATCTTTCGTCCTCGAAAAGGAACAAAGCCAGAATTATTAAAATTCTTAAATTTAAATAAATTTTCTTTGATCATTTTTAAAACTCTTTTGGAATCTATATAATATTACAAAATAGTTTGTAAAAAAATATTTTTAAAACTCGATGTCCCAACACGTCTGTCCTTGTTCTTGCAGAAATTCGGTCATTCGTTGATCAGGCGTAGGACTGAATATCTGTAAGTACTTAGCAGTCCCATTTCCGACACCTAGTGAAAATACTTGGAAAACTAATTTTATTGAAAATATAGAAAACATTTTTGAAATTGAGGAAACATCTTTTGGTGTGAATGCTCTGGAAATCATCACTCCCATCCATGGTCGCAGTTACATACTGGGTTACGTTGCCATCACAGCAAAAGTCCATGTAACTGTAGGCATCAGCGCCCTCGATTTTTGCTGCCAAATGAAACTTCACCACTCCCACATAGGTCGTAGACTACATCAATCAAATCCCAATGCAGCCTTAGGCTCTCACGGCCTCTTGACTTTCGCTATGTCATCATAGGTCGCAGTCTACCGATGTAAAATCAAACGTTGACTGTTGGCTCTCAACAGTACACACGACTTTCGCTATGGTCTGTAGTAGATCGCAATGACATCGAGTTACATTGTTGTCACAGCATAACCCAAATGCCTCTGTAGGCATCAGCGCCCTCGATTTTCGCTACACACTACACAAAATCCTCAGGAAATAGTTTGTCCAGACTCCTCACAGGATCAACTTTAGAACCTCCCTTAGGGTTCAAGGCAGTACCACCCCGTGGCACTCCTAAGAAGTTCATTTCAAGGTAGCGCCTTTTTCCCCAGAGCCAATCTCAAAACACTTTCTACTATACTCTTATAGTATCTTCCAAATCATACAACTATATGAATCTTATATAAATCTCCTTTTTCAAAATCGATTATCCCAAAATCGATAATTCCCAAAATAGGTTTTCCAAATTTCCAAAATTAATTTCCCTCCAAAAATCAAAAGCCTTTCCAAATCCATAGGTCCAAAAACCTTTTCTCCAAAATCATTCTCATAAGATCCTTTTTATATATATAGTTATATATAACCTTGAAAAATCTTTGGATCATTTCATACTTGTATAAATTCACTTTTTATACTTCAAATACTTTTCAAAAACCCTTTTCTTCTGGCAATAGATTCAACCAAGGGAGTTTCAATTATATATACACAACTTTGTTTACGCCAAAACATTATTCAAGCTTGATTACTCTATAAAGTCACTTAGCATATTACTTACTTCCATAAAGTAAATTTCTACCATAGAAATATTCAATTTCCACCTTATTTCATCATATATTTCACAAAATATACTTTTCCATGTCAAAATCATTTTATATTTCTTATCCACAAATTTCCAAAATAAATTTCATTTGAACTCGTACGATGTACTAATATCATCTATACGCAATATCAATCTGATCGCTCACTCGACCATTTCTCTTCCGAACAAGTATTGTCCACCCGACTTGTGACGATCTCGACTTTTTGACGCTCGAAAACCGACATCAATACGTCCACTGTATCAACTGCCGAGCAATCGAATGCCGAAAAACCGTACCGTTATGGTAAAGAAGAAGAAAAGGTAGGAAAGAATAGAAAGAAACAACAGAACAATATCAGAATCTCACAATCGCAGCAGAACAACATATAATAGATAAATGAATAATTTTTAAATAAAGAACTATATCAGTTATTACATTACATTTCATTACATTACATTACATTACATCATCAGAGTGTACAACAACAAACAGAGGAAAAGAAATACTATATACTGTGAATACGCCATGCCATCCAACTTGCCTCCAGCAACTCCTGAATTCCAGAATATCCTAATAACCTAACTCTAGACTGCCAGTGTGGAAATTTGTGGGCACCCAGAGTTTAGGAAGGAAAACAATAAACTCCGAGTCAGCCATGTGACTGGTGTGAGAACTAAAACAATTTATTTTTTTTGGAACAAAGTACAAGATAATTTTAAAATAGATTTGTAATGCTTTTCAGAAAATGAGACAACCATAAGGCCTCCCGCACACACACACAATGCAAACGCAGAATCAGAGGAGATTTCTCCTTATGATAGTCAAATATGCTTGATACGTATTAAAAAGAAACATTTGATATTATTAATAATGCATAGTGTAGAAAACATTTCGAAAGTAAAGATATAAATCTTAGCCAGCATAGGCATTCCGCACTTATGCCTACTATAGCTACCATCCAAACAGTGGGGCGCCACCATAAGTGAATGATAGGTTCTACAACTAAAACCGTACAAGATCGTATTGTTTCTTTGGATTTCCAACAAATGTCAGGCCAAGGAACTTCCCATTGCCACATGGGTATGCCTCTGGAAAGACGACCCGAGAACCTAACCGGATCTCTGCCAACACAAGGCCGGGTTACCTTTCAAACTAGGTAACTACTGACACGAATATGTCATTCCTCGATCGTAACTGATCTATATCCGAGGATCCTCGATTTCCAACAACCACAAAGAAATAAATTTGCAGCAACAACATAGGTTAAGTATCTGGGCTCCATACCATGATACCACCTCTATCCAGAAGGAATGACATACACTAAAGGGGTGCTACCCCCTAATACCTTACTGCATCCTTCCTGTTTTGACCATTTCCGGGGTGTGCGGTCCGACAAAGTCTCGTCCACAAAGCCACGCTTTATATAAAAGTTGTGCTTTGATCATCAAATGCTCAACAGCACTTCGTATGCCACATTACCAATTTGGGAATGTATCACTAGTAACCATCAACTACATAACCTCTAGGGTGTTAAGCTAAGAGAATAAATTCTCCGCCACCAACGGAAATATATTTGATAGAAACCAGCTTTACATCTCAAATTGTAACGTCAGACACACATCCATCCAAGTCCGTTCCAGGATCGAACGGAACCGAAGGCACTTCCAAAGAAGCCCTTGCAATCCAGATATTCACTAATCACGACTGGACTTCCCATCACAAAGGGTAATAAATTTCTATATCGGGGATCAGCCGATGCAGAAACATTCGACGGTAATCCTTCCGTTTTCACAAATATCCGGTCTTCAACACCGGTCATCAAATGCAATCCATAACGACGTATCACATATTCGGAATGGGTTATACGACCCCAAGGTCCTTTCTCGGCTAACCCGAATAGTGGGCGCTTATTTTGAAAATAAGTGTGGCATTCAAATTCAAGCAAATCACAACAGATACCTATTTAAAGGTAAATATTGATAGTCGGTTATTTAACTATCAATAGGCGTGTTCAACATCACCAAATTCCAAATAATTTCCCAAATTATTTATTTTCCAAAAATATCTTTATTACATATATAATTTCCACACTTCAACCATTTGAAAACAAATTTTCAAATCACTTTTCACCTTTACCACTTTTGAAAACAATTTTCAATCATTTTCCTTATGCGAAAATACTTTCATTTCAACATGGTTCATTTAAACCAATTAAATAAATCCTTATCGATTTACTCTATATTTACGTTCCAAATCCGTAAATTTATTCCCACACTTCAAAAATTAACTCAACGTTTATTTTTAAACAAATTCCCCTTTCTTTTATAAATTCCATAGTGAATTTACAATTCCCAAAATATCTATGAATATACGATTTCGCAAACCGATTTCTAATATTCATTTTCAATTTATCTTTAAAAGATAAAATCTCAAAACATTCGCTTTATATTGGAAAACATTTCCATACTTATTTAATAATACGTAATTTACAAATCCATTTATTTTTAACACTTGGAAAATATTCAATATACTTAAATTGAAATTAAGTATATATTTCATTCTTTAAGAAATCATTCTCTTAAACACATTTGTTTGGGCCAAAACGAATGTTACGTAAAACATCGTTACGACGACCCAAAATCACTAGTATAGGGGTTCAAAATTAAAATAGATATATAAATCCCAATACTATACAAAACATTTCCTTTCGGAAATCATTTACTATAACAACAGTGTTATAGTCCACCATTTCCTTCTATTTCTCGAAAATGTCTATTTCAACAATAAATGTTGAAATCTATGTATTCGATACTTAACGCATTTTAAAACATCTTTAAGTCATTTTAATTCTATTTAAAATATCACTTCCCCAAACTATATCCATTTTATTTAATAATATATTCACTGTCCAAAATCGTGAATATACTTCACTAACCAAATTTCAATATTTCTACACATTTTATATAAAGAATAGTTCGCTATCCAAAATCGCGAATATACTTCTTTTAATAAATTTCTATATTCAATTTATCAAATTCCATTGATTTCGAATTTATAAACAATGTCTATAAATTCCATTTCTATTTATAAACTTCGATTTATAAATCTCCTTTATTAATCCAATTCAATTTATATATCTCAAATATATACCAAAAGTCCATGTTATAAGTTAAATACTTATAATTCATTTATTTACAAAATCGTTCTTTTTAAAACTTCTATTACTTAGAAGATTCATTTATATTTTATAACAACTTCAACTTATAAAATCTCCTTTATTAACAATTTCTATTAATATCCCATTTAAATGCCCAAAATCCAGTTTATAAGTTAATTACTTATAAATCTTTTATTTTACAACATCTATTCATTTTATAATCTTCACAATTTATAAATCTATAATTTTTAATGAAATCCATTTATACTTCATTTTAACACTTAATAAACTCGTTTTATAATTCCAATATTATAATTATATATATATATATATTATATCTTTTATATACATCCTTTATAATAATTCAAAAATCTAAATTTAAATAAACCAATTCTTTTAATGATTTACAAAACGTTATTTAAAACTTGTATAACTCCAAAATCATACTTAAGTACTATTTTCCAAAAATATAACTTTTATAACAATAAAATTATAATGTTTATTTATTTTAACAATTCAAAATTTAATAAAACGTATACTTTCAAAAATCACTTTAAAATTCTTTTTAAAATCAAAATCATTATTTTAAAAATTCAAAAATGGATCCGATGATGCAACAACACCCAATAGTCAATCACGACAACAAACATCATATATCATCATATGATAATCAACAAACATCAAATATCTGTCATCAAATAAATACTGGTGAGGAATCCAGTTGGATCCCTCCAACCTGTTCCCTGCATCCAAAGACATTAGCACAATACAAATTCCGTTCCAGTACAGAATTATCGCGGTATATGGGATTTATAAAAATATTATCCTCTTAATAGGCGGCGCAATAGGGTCTCATCCGCTATATACAGTGGGAAATCAACTCCAAGTACATAAATAATACCAATTTCACTTTGCAGTGAAATATTCGCGGTATATGTTCTTAATAAATAACCTCCGCTTACTAACGGCGTATAATGTCTATTTTAACAATCAATAGATAACAATCATCATTCAAACATACAATCAAGAAATTTTAAATATAACTATTTAAAATTTAAATCGAAACTATTCGATTGAGTGAGAAGTTCTCACCTTGCTTTCAATTCAGTTTCCGCGTTTTATTTCGAATAAAATTAAACGTACGTTTAATTTTACCCGAGATTCAAACTAGCTCCAAACGACTCCAATCCAGCTCCATAGCGTAGTGCTCGACAAAACGATTGCAATGCAGTTCGTTTCGTTCGATTCCGACCTCGTACGAACAAGTTATGACATTTATAAGTTAATACAAATTTTATATAAATTAATTACAACTTTAATTTAATTTTTAAACCTAAATCCATCATCTGCCGTCCATCTCTGCTTAAGGAAATCCAGGCCGTTCGGCCCTTCTTCCATCTCCCCCCAGTATTTGCGCTCGAAGAATCCATCAACGACCGCCCATTTGCCCTAATTTTCGCAACCTCTCCGACGATCTCTACCCCGATCAAGTAACGCCAAATGGAAGCTCTCGACTCGCTCTACTCTCGACTGGAACAGGGAGGAGCTTGGTCGTGTGTATTTATGCGAATTCGTGCACAATTGCCGGCCGTTCGAGCTCCATTTACCGACAATCCAGAGCTTTGTTTACGATCTCTACCGTTGAGATCATAGATCTCACTCCCCTCTACAATCTTCTAGTTGAAGATTTCTCGAATGGATGCGTGGATTAAGATATTTGGAGGAGAAAAGATTGTGAATGTCTGGCCTTGAATATATGGCCAGCGGCTAAGCATTGTAACCCTAGGGTTTTATTTTCAGTTTGCAAAATGAAGATACTGAGGTGCTTATATAGAAAATTGCCCAATTTACTATTCATTGAAATTTTCCAAACTCTAAATCTCACGCGATGACTGGTGTCTCTAGGGTTTAACCCATGTTTCGGACACAATGGAACAGGTTTCGGAAGCTAATTCGATCATCTATGCGAGTTATGGTAATAAACGATCGATTTAAAATTAAATCGGTTAACTAAATTTCTGTGCGTTTTAGCTTCCCCCGGACAAACGGTAAATCCGATTGACACGAAATTTGAAACCATACAATAATATCACTTTACGGATCCGATGAAACTAGTTTCGTCGAAATCCGAGACTATTTGAAAAATGGCTATTTTAACTCATCAATTAAATATTAAAATATTCGATTTTCACCAATTAACTTTTAAATTCAATTTTAAAAGTTCTATAATATCATTCTAACTCCAATATGATATAATAAAATTTTAAAAATCATTTTCAATCATATTTAACCCAATTTTCAACTATTTTTGTAATTTCAACTATTAAATTATCGATTTAATCATCCAATTAAATCCAGATATTCGAAATAAAATTTATTCGACTTATAAATTTCACTTACTAATATTTAAAATCAATTAAATATATAATTTTTAATTGACAGAAATTCTGGGTCGTTACACGACTTCCTAGTACGGACTCAGATCTGGTTTGTTGATTAGAAACCGTCATTCTCCTTGCATAGCCATAACTATGATAGGGAATCTCCAGAATCAATCAAAAATCCATATCCAGGTTCGCCGTCGAAAATCGAGTGAAAAATCTCAACTCGGATCGATATACTATCTCGAAACTCTGTGCTCGAATTTGGATCAAACCACTATGCAAATAAAATAATATACGTACATCTTACGTATCTATCCTCATTGATTATCAGCTAAATCAATTTCTCCTTTCTATTCATGTTCACTTTAATTTCTATCCACTTATTCACAATTGTTTCAATTCCATTTGGATTATCACTTTAATTCTTAACTCAATTGGTAATTAATCATAAACAATCTGAACTCTGTCCGGCTTAAATTTAGAAAATAGCTCAAAAATTTAAAAATTGATAAATGGTTGAAAAATAATTATTAGTTTGTAAAATAGCTACAAAATAGTTAAGTAATTGTAAAATAGTTGGAAAGTAGTTAAATAGTTATAAAATAGTTAGATAATTGCAAAATATTTGTAAAATAGTAATTAGTTATAAAGTAGTTGAAAAACAATAATTAGTTTATAAACCGTAGTAAAATAGTTAAATAGTTCCAAAAGTAGTTGTAAAAAAAGTATAAGATAGTTTTGGGTTTTAAAAATAAAAGTTGTATAGTAAATAGTTAGGAAAATAGATTTAAGACAGTTTGTATTAAAATAATTTATTTGAAATTAGTCCAGACCTAAACTGTTCAATTACCAATTCTCTATTTCCAGTCAGTTGCCAATTTCCAATTTAAATTTCCATCTCATTTAAATTGACTCAATTCCAATTTAAATAACTTCAATTTCCACTGAAATTGATTTAATCCCAATTCAAGTTGAATTAATCTCAATTCTTTCCAAACTTAAATCAAATTCCATTTGAATTTGAAACCATTTAACTTCAATTTCATTTCAAATTAAGCCAATTCAAATTTACCATCTGAATTTTAAACCTATCCATCTTCAATCACAATTCCAGTTAATTCAAATCAAATTCAGTTTGAACTAATTCAATTTAAATCTCAACTTTAAACCATCTCAAATTATATAAATTCGAGTTAAATTTTAAATGTTGATTTGATACCTTTAATCGAATTAACCTTTTCAATAATCTAAATCTTTAAAAAATTTAATTCAGAGTCCAAATTTCAAAACTCCATTTTAAATTTTCTTCATAATAATAGATATATCCAATTCATTACCCAATTTCAATTTTGAAACCAATCCTTAATAATATAAATTTCCAAGTTCCTTTTGAGCATTTGAATCTTAAATTCAATGTGATTTCATCTCCTGAATTTCAAATTTTAATTTCCCTTTTTATCTCTATAATGGATATATACCATACTCCATTTCTTAACTCAATTAAAAAAATCCAATTCACAGTTTCAAGGATTATTAATAACAATAGGATAGTATTATCCAAATTATTTTAAAACATCTATCCATTTCCAATTTCCAAATCTCAAACCCATTTTGTGATCACACAAACTCCAAATTCATATCAACCATTTAACTTCCCAAGTTAAATCTCAATTCCATCTTGAAAATTCTAATTCAGGTTGTTTGTCCTAAACTTATTTAACTTCTTCTAAGTTAAATTCATCCTACTCAAATTTGAATTCTCCATTTCAAATTTCAATCTCTTAAAAGTTCAAAAACTTAATTTACTTTGGTTTTAAATCACACTCTAGGAAAAATCAAAACTCATTACTTCAGAGTTTATTTCAAATTATCTGTGATATTATATATATCCACAATATATACATATTAGTTCTTGGCCCACCAAGCCAAATTTTAAAATTTAAACCACCCTTGGTTTTAATTCAACACAGATTTATTTAAAGTTTTCAAACAACTTCTTATTTTAAAATAAGATCACATTCAAAAGTAGTCTAAATAATATTATTTATTCTTTTTAGGTTTTAAAACTTCACAATTTAAAACTTGCTTAAATTTATAAGTTATACTCATCTTAAAAGTTTACTTCATTTGGCTTACTTACTAACAAATATATCATTATTAAACACAATAACTATCTATGATAATACCCAAGATTATCATATCTGAACACCAATTCATTTTTATCTTATTCTTACTTCTACAAATTCAGGATTTTAGTTCCAGTTTGGATCTATTTCAAACTTATCTTCATTTAATTTCAATTTGGTTGTATTACTATTACCATTAATTCTCATTATTTAATTTTCAAATAATACAACAACCATTCACCTTAATGTATAATGGTTAGAAGAATCATTGCTTTATATATAAACTTATATAAAAATCATTTACTTTTAAAACCATTATATAAGAAAATAACAAATACGCTATCTCATATATATTACACTCAACTCATTCTAGGGTACTATTGACCCTATCCTTAATGAGTACACCCACAAGAGCCAAGGTTCTCGCTTAATCTTCAGCTCTGATATCAAATGTAATGACCCAAAATTTAAGATCTCGAAAATGTCAGATAGTTAGGAAAAGAAGAAAAGAGATAAGAAGAAACAGAAATGAAACACAGAATCTCACATTTGCAACGGATCAAAATATAATATCAAATTAAATAATAGTTATACAAGGAAAAACTGTATCAGTAAATTTACATTAATACTCAGAGTTACAACATTTCTCAACGACTGCAACAGTTTGATTTGATTTCCAAACACAAATTGTGGAATTATCTTTGATTCATTGTTTGATTTCATTTCAATTACAAGCAGTAGATCAAAGAATATTATGATTAATGAAAATGGTTTGAAACAATTGTGAAAAGATTCCTTCTTTTTTAAGTAAAGATATAATTTTTAATTAGATGGAATTGCAAATCATTGAATATTTCATTACTTTAATGTTTCCCCCTTTTTTTAAGAAGAAGAGTTTATATTAGAATGGTTTAAAACATGACAACTAAAACATTATATTAATTGGATGACAAAGATTAATTAATGCGATTATTATCAAGTTCTAATTACATAGCAACCTATGTCTAAATATTCGACTGTAAACCTTTTGATGTGACAAACTGAATTATGAAGAAAAAAATTCAAGGTTCAGTTATGTTCATTTATTAAACAACAAAATCAAACGACATAGGAATATATATATATATATATATATATATATATATATATTTGAGATTAGAAAATCAAGATCTAGATTAAAAAAACTTTGTAAACAATCACATAGAGTATAGAAAATAAAATTTAAAAGGCCAAGTTCTAAGTTAAATTAATTAATCAACCAATCATACATGGGACAAAAAATGTGATGTTATAATTCTTAACAAAAATAGCAGTGAACAAAAGAAAGCATTCTATATTTTAACATGATAGAACAATCGATTCAAGCAAAGGAATGGAGATATTCAAGATTCAAATTCACAAGTATGAATATAAGGGAAAATTGATATTAAGGGGATAGGAGAAATTATAAGATACGTAAACATTGAATTGTACACACATATAATTACCTTAGGATGATGCATGAAACACCTTGAATGATAGAAAAATACCTAGATCTTATTGATCACTCTCTAGATCCGATAGACCTTGCCCTTCATCACACATTGATTTGTGGCTACTCCTCGGATTTCAAGTGAATCACCATCCCACTTTGCAAAAGAAGCATGAGTCACCTTTTTAATTTATTTTGGTGTTGATTTGAATATGTTTTGATGGTTTTTTTTGAATGAATTTTTAGCCATGAATGAATGATAGAGAAGAGGAAGAAAGAGAACAAAAATGAAAGTCGCGTTTTGTTCTTTGTACTTTCTAAAATGAAGAGGTTTTGTTTTTAACAGAATTAAAGGAACCTTTCCTATTCTCCTCTTAAAAATTCCTCCTTTATTTCCTCTTTTTAACTTTCAATTAATCTCATTAATTGATTTCCTTATATCACCATTATATGGTTGATCCACGCACTTTCCAAATATGCAACTCTCCAAATAAAAGAAAACAACTTCTATGTAATTATTTTATTATTTAAAACATGTTTAAAATTATACCTTTAAGGCCCCACCTTTTTGGACAGTTTGACATACACGTCGAACTCAAACCATTCAAAATAGAGGATTGTTATGGGGTAAATAAGAAAAAGCAGCGAAAGAAAGAAAAACAAATACAGAATCTCACAACGGAATGACAAAATATAATAATCAAATAAGCAATCAATGAAGTTGTTTACAAATAACATTGATTTTACTTTTACAATACAGATCAGAGTTACATATAATAAGAATAAATAAATAAATATAGCGGAACGACATGATGCAGTGGAATAAATATAATAAATAATAATAGTACAAAATCTTTGTCTTCATCCTCCAGAAAGCAGTCTTCAATACACTGAAAATGTAACGACCCGAAATTTTCGATCCTAAAAATTTTAGATAGTTAGCAAAAGAAGAAAAGAGATAGAAGAAGAAACAAAAATGAAACACAGAATCTCACATTCGCAACGGATCAAAATATAATATCAAAAAAATAACAGTTATACAAGGGAAAAATGTATCGGTAAATTTACATTAATACGTCAGGGTTAGAACATTTCACAACCACTGGACAGTCAAAATAACTTGCCCCAGATAAATAACAATATATCACAGCGGAAAACACTCCATACGATCCTGCCATCCAGCTCGCCTCTCGAGTTCAAGAACGTCCTTTCCTAAAAATCTGTAATACTCGGTCTGACCCGAGCATTATATCAAAGTAACATCCGAGTCAGGCTGGAAACCAATGTGAGTAAACCCATCTAACATTAAATGCCAAAGCATAAAACTTATTACAAAAACCCGAGTAACTCGTTCATTACCACATGTTCACAACTTTCCATGGTCAACACTTATATTCACAATCAATCCCTAAGTACATGTACATAGTTTTAAATGGTCCAGTCATTTGAATTATTCTATTTCAGCCTTTTGGTTTCACATATCAATCTACAAAGACTCATTATAGGTTAAAAATCAAAGTGGGTTCAGATATTTACTTATACCCGACCCCGGTCTCTTCGAATCCCACATCACCTTAACCCAAGTTATACAAGGGAAAATACAATTCAAACATTAAATACAGGATGTCACTTTACGTAGCAATACATCTCAATAGATAACCACATAATTACTATTCAACCCAATCATATCATATCACAAAACATTCCATATCAGAGATATCAACTAATTCAATGCATTTACATCATTCAATCATTCATAAGCAAGATTGATGACTTCCAAAATTATCTTAATTAATCTCTAATTGAATTAATCGCTAACTTTAATCACTCGGATTACCTTTACTTAAAATTAATCGATTACAAATCAATTAATTAATCATCTTTTGATTATCCATCTTAATTAACCATCCTTGATTAATTATCCTTTAATTACAATAAGCAATTAATTCTTAATTAATTACACAAATTAATTAGCCTTTACTCGTTACATCAAATGATTCCTTAATTAGTCTTATAAAGTAATTAACAATAATTTATTACATTTAACCTAAATTAATTGCTCAAATTAATTATCCTATAACCATTACATTGATTAATTATCCCTTATTAATCACAATTCATTAATTAACTCAACCTTTCTTAATCTATCAATCCTTTAATTAATTACACTATGTAATTAATCCTTAATTACCTCCCTTAAGGAATTTACGTTAAATTAGTTACTTTCATCAAGTAATTATCCAATTAGTTAATTAATTATCCTCAACAGATTAATCCTTTAATTATTAATTTATTTATCCTCAACAGATTAATCCATTAATTTTTAAGTAATTATCATTTGAGTAATTAATCATCTCTTAATTATTTCCATCCAAGAATTATCCCATAATCACTTAAGTTAAATTAGTTAACCCTTAGTTACTTTCATTAGTTAATTAAATTTAACTAAATACATTCATTTATTTACTTTAAATTAATTCCATTAAATAATTAACTATCCTTAAATTAATTACAATCAGTAATTACTCTTTAATTATTTATACTAAGTAATTAACTATCTATTAGTTACCTAAATAAAGTATAATTAATTTGTAAAATCTTAGACAGTTAAGATAAACCACCTATTTTAATTAATTACTTATTTCCATCAATCAATTTATTTGAATATCAAAGCTTTGAAAATTAATTCAGTCGAAACACCTCTTATTTTAAAGTTTTTTTTAATGTACTTACAATTTGATATCTGCTTGATAATGGCTTTAAAACTTGTTTATTTTTATTTATTTTGAAAACTGAATATAAATTTTTCTTTTGTTTAAACCTTAACAGAAAATCAAGGCAACCCAATTTCCCCATGAAAATAACCGAGCCACAAAATAAATTTCTCGAGTCAATTTCCGAGTACTCGCGAACTTACTAACTTCGAGATGATCGTGACTAATGCCTCAAGCCGAACACGAGAATAATTCATCTTCTCCAATCCTTTACCATCGTCAGACACCCCGTGCATACGTGCATCATGCACGCCGACCAATCCAACTCTGATAGTCACTGTTACTCCCCGCAAGTTTACAACGATCAACACGACCCGATCGACCACCCTGAACCATGATCTTTCCCGTAGAACAAAATTGAACATATTCGAACTCAACCTGGAACGATACATCGCCAAAAACTTCCCCTGTGATGCCACCATCGATCATCATAATTCTCGACACCTCGTCCAGTGCTTCGCCATCGACTTATGCTCATGTCCCACCTATCTCGACTATGTTCGATACGTTATGGTCGGAGGAATTTGACTTAAAATCAAGGACGAACCCATAGACTATAAAACCCTACATTTGTTCCGTCGTGCCACCCCGCTGCTCCAGAAAATCGCTTAATAATTTTCCTACCATCATCGACCCTCTGGCCACCTCTGACTTGAACCTCAACCACCCTTATTACGTAGATCGCTGGAATTCGAAGATTTTCCATTTTCTGCCTAACTCGAAATTTTCCATTAATAATAGACCTAAAAATCTTGATTTATACACTAAAATTCATGGTTTCTAGTTACGAATCCTTATTTTCAATCAAAACTAGTAAATTTAAAAATCGAATTTTAACCTGAAATAAGTTTTCACTATAAATTTCTATTTACTAGTAATTACCTTCAACTTAAACTAATAAACATTTTTAAAAACAAGATTGGGTTACTACAAACAGTTCTCTTTTAATGATCATGATCTGAAAGTCATTGAAACAAAAGGATTGATTTTTGGAACTAAATTTTAGCCTGCAAACTAAAAACAGAGGCTAACTACATGATTATATATACACAGACATGTCACATACATGTATCATTGCATTCTCACCCATAAATTCATGTAAATTATATATATATACTATATCACTATTGCATGCATCAAGATATATATATATATATATATATATATATATATATATATATATATATATATATATTCATTTATCACCAGATTTAAATTGTTAAAACGAAGGTGTACTCACCTTTAACTGTTAAACAGAGAAGTTATAAACGGAGTATGCCTGATCCCTTTTGAAACTTGCAAACTAGAAACTATCTTTTGATCTGGAACTTAGTTGAGATGATCTAAACTTTGAATTGTTAAAGATGCTTCAGTTTTGGATTTGTTTGATTTAGCTCTTGTTTTCCTTTTGATTTACAGTTTAGAGGAGCTGTAAAAATTTATGAAGTGAAGATGAAAATCTGATTTCTCACTAAATTTTTAATTCAAATTAGAAGAAATTTAAAAAAAAAATCATGCCACTTGTTATGTTTGCATGTTACACAAATTAAAAATATTTAAAACATATTTTTATTATTTAACAAATGTCAAAACTTATATTTAAATATATATATATATATATATATATTCTTAATTTCTTAAGTTTTGTAAATTATGTAATTTATTCTTTCCTTAATTTATCTATTGTGTTTCAAGTGTTTACTATATACAAATACATTTAGATCGAAATATTTTAAGATGTTTATCCTTTGAATTCCCTATTCAAATTCAATTTTAATTTAATATCCAATTTAAAATCAACTCATATATATATATATATATATATATATATATATATATTATTTAAACAAACAATCATTATTATTTGTTTCATCTATAAATCATTGTTTAATAAATTAAATTCTATTAATTACCAATTAACAGATATTCCAAAATCTGGGTTATCACAGAAAATCTTAGACTGACCCGAGCGAATTTAAAAGACAAAACACTCGAGTTAGAACTAAAAGATCTTATGTAAGTTAAATCAACAGTAAATAAATATGAATGTAAAGGCATCAGAGATGTTTATGGGGATTGATGTCTCCTATCCAGTGTCTAACGTGAGTGCAATAACTTAAAAGATACTCGGGATTACCATCTCTTAAGGATCCTATAAACTATCTAATATGTAGTACAATACGCTATTATAATAGTGTCTATAGTAAATAAAGTATTAAAATGGCGTTAAGGCATTACCCATATCCTCCTTAACAAATTTTATATAATGTCATAGTTTATACTGATACTGTCAACTCCACCGTAAACTGGTGGGCTATCAAGGAGCACTCCATAAGTACGACATAAACCAAACTCATAGAAGGCGCGATAGGGGCATGTGAACACGAAAAGCAAGGCAATTCCAGCGTAGGATT
Source organism: Allium cepa (assembly GCA_030765085.1). Classification (NCBI taxonomy): domain Eukaryota; kingdom Viridiplantae; phylum Streptophyta; class Magnoliopsida; order Asparagales; family Amaryllidaceae; genus Allium; species Allium cepa. The sequence continues at coordinate 447,911,714 of CM060937.1, read as the reverse complement.
CCACTATTTTGGAAATCCGGACTGGTGATAATGCATAGCAGCTACTACCGCCCACCTTGGAACACGCTCCCATAATCAAAATCAAGGGGTGGCCACCAAATCGTCACAAAGTCATAATATGGTATTGAAGAAATGTGTCCAATTGGAGGAATGACCTCACATGGTCCGACATAGCTCCTGTTTTAGTCACATCTAAGCTGAATCACGGGAGTTTGGGTCACGTAAATACCTCATACAGAATTGTTCGTCGAATGATTTTATTTCATTTCTGGAATCTCCATCACGTACACAGTTGTTAAAGTGGTTTTCGGTATTGGTGGAGAGTATGACAATATTTGATCCAGGTCTCTTTAACAACCAAATGCTTATTTCACATCAGATGGTTCTTTAAATTTCCAAAACCATTTTATAACTGATATCCAAATATCAGATTCAATTCAAACCATATCACTTTCAAAATTATATTCACAATTAGGTTAAATTCTCATTTCAAAATCATCATATTTACTCAAATACGTCATTTCACCAACAAATATCATTTCAAATCCCAACTTATGTGATAACATTATTAAACCTTATTCGCTTTAAAATCAAGGCTTTAATTATAAACATGTCCGCTTTGCACCATCTGAAATTTAGAAAATAATTTAGATAGTTATAAATAGTTTAATTAGTTAAACATAGTTTTAAATAGATATAAATTAGGTGAAATGGGTTTAAAATAGTTTAAAATAGATTAAAATGATTTAAATGGATTTAAAATAGTTTAGATGGTTTGAAATAGATTAAATAGGTTTATTTTGGATTTATTAGATTTAAAATAGATTAAATGAATTTAAAATAGATTAAATAAAATTAAAATATATTCAATAGATTAAAATAAATTAAAATAGTTTAAATTAAACTAAAATGGTTTAAAATAGTTTAATAAAATTTAAATGATTTAAATAGATTAAAATATATTAAAATGTATTAAATAGATTAGAATAGACTAAGATTGATTAAACAGGTTAATTAGTTTAAAGAAAGTTAAAGTAGATTAAAATAAATTAAATTGCCTAAATTGATTAAGTAGTTTAAAAAAGGTTAACTTATTTAATAGTTGAAAATCTTAAAACTAAAAGTTAAAAGAACATTTATAGATTATATTGAGATAATAAACTTTTGAATTAACATCATATTTCCATTCCATCAATTCCAACAAATCTGGACCATGTCCAGATTTCAAATTAGAACCTAATTTCAAATCTTGAAATATCAAACTTAACTATTCTAATTTTTATAGATTTTCAAAGTTATAGTTTCCAACATTTCAATAACTCAATTTCGATGAATGTCATTTATGCTTCAAATTCAACTTTAATGTTTTAATTTAAATCATTTAAATAATTTTTTAAAACAATTCAATTTATATCAGTCAAATTCTATTCCAAATATCGTTTAACTGGATGTGTCACGAACCGGATTTTCGATATTCGAAAATTGATATCGATGTGCTAACTGTACTAAATGATGAGCAATCGAATGACAGAAATACCAGATCGTTAGGGAAAGAATAAAGAGGTAAAAGAATTAAATAGAAACAACAACACAGAATCTCACAATCGCAGCAGAACAATATATAATAGATAACAACTGATCTTTATACAAAAAGAATTACAACTATTTTTATACATTACATCATCAAAGTATAATACATCAATAACACCACACTGGACAGTTATAATAACTTGTCCTTACAAAAGCTGATTATACCGCTTACAATGCACTGTGAATATACACCAAGTACGTGTCATACGTCTTGTCCTCCATCTCGTCTCCTGAGCTCCATAGCATTCCATCAAGAATCTGTAATACTCGGTCTGACCCGAGCATTATAATAAAATAACACCCGAGTTAGTCTGGAAAACTAGCGTGAGAAAACACAATCAATTGAATTATTAGAGTTTTCAAAATTCTTTGAAAATCAAAGGTATCTCGTAAGACCACGCCACAAATAAACATGTCAGGTTTTACCTTACGATAACCAAAACATTTCATATCAAAATCCTTTAGTATTATAATAGTGTCTAAGTATAAATACTTGAATCAAATAACTGAAATTGTTACATTAATTAAATTCCATCATACTAGGCTCTACAATCAAAACCGTAAAGGGCACGTAGGGAAAATGGATTTCCAACTGAATGACTAGGCACTAGGGTACCACCTGTCACGGTACCTATCTAGATCAGCGTACCGAGGATCACTCTCAATCCCCTGCAACAAGACCGGACTACCCTTTACTGGGTAGCCCGAATAATATCACCCAACGGTTGGGATCAGCAACCGTCCACACAGCCGAAATAATGGGACTCTAGACAGTGGTAATCTTACCCTACATGGGAGCTACCCCACTTAGCCTTGCTACATATCCTCTGATTTTAAGTCATTCCTGGTTGATAAGGCTCGAGGTTAAGCATTACCTTTTTAGAAATATTCACATAGAATGCTCATTATCCTCCAACGACAGTGTACTGATAATATTCATACATACAAGTCTATTCCCGGTTCGAACAGAACCGAAGGTACTACTCCTACTATATCCATTTTGGAATCACCCCAGGATTAGTAGCGATTAGCCCTTTCACTTCACTACTCCATCTTTGACTCTAAGCTCTCGTCTTCATTCTGAAAACGTACACGTTGGATCGAAATAGTTTTGGTTCACAAATCCAATTCCGACGTCTTCGAAACAATGTTCGCTATTTCCCGTAAACTCAACCTCGGTTCTTTAGGAAATACACAGACGAAAATAAGATCGGAGCTCACTTCCTAACCATTGGTGGAACGAACGAGTTTACATGTACAATATAGCACCTCGAACGGCAATTGTACCATATAATTCCCCTATCTCTTTTAGATATTCCTAGTTATATTGGATCCAGATTTGATAGTCGGTTATTTAATATCAAATAAACAATCACTCAACCAAATATTTTATTTCCACTGAAAAACACCAAGTCGTACTTTAATTTATACTTTTAAATAAAACAAATCACTTTGCCTAAAAATATACGCTTAAAATATTAAAGGTAAGGCTACTTAGATCACTTTAATTGAAATAATACTAATGAAATTCTATAATAATTCTTCAAGCAAAACTTTAGACAAAACTACCTATAAGTAAAAGATATTTTATAAACAATAAATATTTAATGATTATCCTTTTCAAATCATAATACTAATTTAACCTTTAAAAATATTAACTACTATAACTCACTTCATTTATAAGTACTTAAAAAAATTTGAAAAACTAAATATTAAGTTTTCTTAGAACATTCTTTTAAACACTTTTAATTTTCTAATTAATTCTTAATAATCTTTCCTTTAAAATATACTTACTTTTCCAAAAAAATACATATTCACCTCAATAAACCTGTCTTGTCGTTTATAAATCCTTTTCGATTTATTTCCAGTTTAAATTTACGTTCCAACTCTGTAAATTTCCTTTCTCACATTTTTAAAAATAAAACCAATATTTATTTTTAAAACGAATTACCATCTCCTTATGAATTCCCATCGTGAATTTATAAATTCAAATTATCCACTAATAAATACTTTACTTTATTTTTAATCCAGTTTATAAATCACGTAATCTCATTCTCCTTTTAATCACTGTTTCAAAACACTTAATCGATTTTCAAATCGATTTCCTTGAACTAAATTCCATTTTAAAGTTTATTTCTTGATTGACCCAAGTTTATTCCAAAATCCATAAATCCCATATTCACTCCTTTATTTTGATTTAAAATCTTATTTAAATTTGAAACATTAATTTCATATTTTACATTTTTCTCCAAATTTCCTCTTTATTTTTCTCAAATCCATTTTAAACCTCGGATTTAAAAATAAATACATTTATACTTAAACAAATCGCTTAAGTCCCATTATTAAATCCTTTTATTCATTATTTCAAAATCTCCATCTTTCCGTATTTAGAAATTATCAAGTACAAAATTTAAAATAAAACTATTCATTTTTCCCAAATTCATTACTTTTAAATTTATCCATCTTTACTATAATCCTCTTGCTTTAAATCTTCCTCTCTTATTTCCCTTTAAAATTCAATATTTATATTTTTGAAATGTCAAAAATATATCCAGCAATATCATAGCATCCAATAAATTTAATTTTCCAACATAATCTATCACAGATTATTCAACATTTCATATATAACTGAAATGAAAATAAATTCAACATTTTTGAGGAATCGAGTTGGTTCTCTCCAACATGTTTTCCTGCATCCACGGATGTTTAAAAAATATAAAAATATCAATCCCACTTCGAGGGGGATATCGCGGTATATAGAGTCACCCGCTGTTATGCGGGCGTATAGGGCCTCATCCGCTATATATGTGCAGGAATATCATTCACTCCAATACACACACACACTCTACTATATGTAACATCACATCACTGATAATAATTATCAATAAATCAATAATTAATTTTAACGATTTTAAAATTAATGGTTGTCATCCAAACGAGTGAGGACAACTCACCTTAATCTTTTTTTTTCGAATTTGTTGTTCGATCCAAATTTGACTCCATTGCACACATCATGCTAGGTTTTTAACCTTATATAAGCAAATTCAAATAATATAAATTACGATTACAATTTAAATTAACCAATTAGTTATTTGATTTAAACTAATCACTTATCGATGATTATTTTATTCCTACTACGGTAAATAACAAAAATAAAACGTTGCCTGTAACGACCCGATATTTTCAACCATTCGCATCCGCACATGCCGGACCGGACTTGAATTGCTCAAAATACCGAATAGTAAAAATAAATTTGGCAAAACTAAGTACATACAGCAAATAAATAAATCACAAAATCACAGGCACAGAGTAATACAATGCAGCGGAAGCAAAGAAATAGTAGTTCATGAAGCTACTATATAAATACATCAGAGTTAAACAAGGTACAATAGAAGTTCAATACAATAATCAAGTACAAAGCTGAATACATTACTGGAATCAACTGAATAACTGGAATTGAGATAGATAGCTGGATCTTCAAGCAAAGCTTCAACTCCGAAGGTGAGTTTCTATTGTTGTATCACTCAGTCTGACCCGAGCATAAAGCAAAACACAAAACACTCGAGTCAGGACATACATACTTATACAATGTAAACCAACTCAAGTGAACTGTAATATAAGGTACAAGTAACTTAAAGGATGCTTGGGACCGCCCATCCTCTAAGGATCCATTAAAATATTTACTATGCGATAATATTTCACTATTATAACAATTTCTATAGTAAAATAAACTTACTTTTAAATAGCGTTAAGGGGTTATCCATATATCCCTTAACACGTAATAATGCCAATAGTCTATACAGTACCGTAAAGCCTCCTGATCGGGAGGCTACCAGATGATACTCCATAGGTACGACACAAATCAAACTTGTACAAGAGCGCTAGGGTAGGTGACACGGCACAACTAGGCAATGCTAGGGTAGAAATACCAATTGCTATCTCGGCTGGTGGTAACGCAAAGCCGCAGCTACCGCCCACCTCCAGCCACACCCCCAAATCAAGAATCAAAAGTGGCCTCCGAATCAACTTCAAAGTAGAATATAATATCAAAGGAGTGTGTCCGATCAAGGAGCTACCTCATTGGCCCGAGAATTGCTCCTGTTTTAGCCACCTTATGCCAACTCACGGGAGTCGGGTCCACGTATATACCTCAATAGGACGTCGCCACCATCCTACTTCATTCTAGAATCTCCACCGCATACACTGTTGTTAAAGTGGTTTTCGAAGTTGGCAGAGAGTATGAAAACTTTCGATCCCGGTCTCATTAACAACCAAACGTTATTATTGCCCATGGATATTTATTTTAAAACCTTTTCTATTGCAAAACCATTTAAAATCAAATACTATTGCTTTCCCAAATAATATTCATTTTCAAAATTAAATACTATATTATTTCATTTCAAAACCAATCAATATATCATTTCCATTTCAAAACCAAAATATAATATAACATTTAAGTTCCAAACCAAATCCATATATTATTTAAATAAACCTAAATGTCAAATCACTGAATATTTCCTTCAATTTATTAAACTTGAAATATTCCTTTAAATCATCTTAAATCAAACCACTTTATAAAGTCGTATTCTTAAATCTTCCATTTCAATAAGTTCAAATTTATATATTTAAATATATTTCTTATTTAAATACAATTTCAAATAACTTCATTTCCAAAGCCATATTACTTTCAAGTTATAACAACTCTGAAACCAAACACTTTGAAATTGTTTGCACAAAAAATGGGAAAACACCTCCAAGTCGTATAATTTAGTCGATTTTATGTTGTTCTTAGCGATTTGGGTGATTTATGCAAATATGTAAAAAGCAGGGACTAAACTGTAAAAGACACACAGATTTATAGTGGTTGGGCCAGAATGTGCCTACGTCCACTTTATATGTTATTCTCCTTTACTGTTCAGATTACAAGTACAAAGCTTTGATTACAAGTATATGAAAGTTGTTTGAAAGTTCTATCCATGCTTGAGCTCTCAAACTTGTCTGCCATTGTTGCACCCCTACCCCTCTATTTATAGAGTGAGGCTGGGGGTTGGGGTCTTGGATGTATATAGCTGCTGGTGGGCCTGGGCTGATATAATCTGGCCTGGCAATGTTGGTTCGCCAAAGCCTTGGTTCGGAGATGGTTGGAGTGGCTTTCGGTCCAGTAATGGTTGATTCGGTAGTGGTTGATCCGGTGGAGAGTGGTGAGTGAGAATTGGTTCGGTAGTGGTTGATTCGGTAGTAGTTGATTCGGTGGAGCGTTGGTCCGGTGGTAGGTGAGTTGGTGCTCGGTCCGGTGGTAGGTGAGTTGGTGTTTGGTTCGGTGGTAGGTGAGTTCGTGTTTGGTCAGGTGATGAATGGATTCGGTGAGGCCTTGGATCGGTGGTGAGAATTCTCCCAACATTTGCCCCCCAAAGTGGGGCATATGCCTGCATATGTCGCGCTTTGTTTTAGGCCATTCAACTTGGACACTCTCATTCGGTCCCAAGCGCCGAACCAGTTGGTCCGGTCGTCTGTGTTGGTCTATAAGTAGGGGCTTCGTGCCTCTGTTATTCCGTACTAGCCGAACCAAACTCTTGTCTTTGCCGAATCAAACGTATCACCAGACCTCAACTGCCGGACCAGGTGAGGCCTTCTTCTGCCGAACGGGCTTTCGCTTTGACTTACCGAATGAACTTAGGATCTCGAGTGCCGAATGAATCTTTAAATCTTTAGCTTTGACTTACCGAATGAATTTGGGAAGTACGAGTGCCGAATGGACTTTAGTCTCGAATTACCGATCGAGCTTTTATGTTTTGAATTATGAACGATATTCCCTGCCGTATGTGCTTTCTTGTTTATGTCTCCGCACTCCTTGTTCTAATAATGTGTTTTATCCTGTTGCAGATAATGTCTCATAAAGTAGAAACCCGTTCCGACAAGAAGAAATCCAAGGACAAAGGCGAGTCCCCCATTGTGCCCCCAGTTTGGGAAGGACCAGAACATCATGGACCAACCCCGAGATCATTAGTAGACGGGTATGGCCCTCAGGAGCTCTTGAACTCTCCGCCTGACTGCTTTCCTAGCTCCCTCAAAGATGAGCAGCTTGATGTTATATCTCGCTCTTTTGGGATTGACAGAGCGCATATGTTGTTGCCGGGGGAAGGAGTTATGCCGTATAACCCCCTGAAGGATACTTTGCTTACACTAGGTATCATTGTATGTGCGGAGCCATCCCTCCGATCAATGCTTGGATAGTTAGCTTTATCACATATTTGAAGGTGGCCCCTTTCCAGCTTCAGCCCAACTCCTCTGCCATCTTGGTGAGTCTTTTTATTATCTTCCAGAGAAAATATGGGCGTCCCCCTTCCAACCAGGAGATCAGGTACTTATACAACTTAAGAGGCTACAAGAAGGGGTCTGCATATATCAGCTTAGAGTCGGCCGTGTCTTTCAAGCCAGTTCTGGACTTGTATTCGAAATTTAGCATGTTCAAGAAGGAATGGTTCTTTGTCAAGGATGACTCTGTTTCTTTCCACCGCTTCACCTCTGGCTGTAAGTTGAATCTCATTTATAATTTCTGTTCTGACTACAATGCTCCTCCTTATGCGCTTTATTTCTTGCTAGCGACAGATGGCTTTGCAGTTGTAGAGAGCGATCGCCTGGTTCAGATGGCTGCGGAGATAGAAGCCACTCTGGAAAGGGAGAAAGCAGTCTCTTATTTGATCAGGAATGCTACTCTTCTGGAGCTCAACTTGATTCTGCCACGCCAGTCTGTGGTCAAGCAAAGAGACACAGCTGAGGAGAAGGCTGCCAAAGCTAAAGGAGGGGCTACGGCGAAGAGTAGCAAAAGGAAACCCTTCTCGAAACATCCAGTCGTCGGGGGGAAGAAACTTAAGAAGTCTGATGGACCCTCCCCCAGCACATGTCCAGATGTTCCGGAGGAGGAAGATGTGAAGGAGGAAAGAGGCGAGGATGAAGGAGGTGAGGCGGAGACTGGAAGTGGTGGAGAAGGCGATGGTGATGGCACTGGGGCTTTGTCTTCTGGGCAGGCAGGTGAGATCTAGGAGTGGACAGATGATGCTTTCCGCCTAGCTTTTGAGGGGTTGGAGGAAGGATCGGCCTTGGTGGAGAAGCCAAAGAAAGCTGACAAGGCCGGGACTGGTGCCGATTCATCTTCTAAGAGCATTTCAGCTAAGGCAACTCCTGCGATTCAAGGTGAATTTTTAACTCCTGCAAACTCCATTTATGATAGGGATTTAGGAATATTTTATGATCGGCTTCCGTCCTGGAGTGAGATCCAGGACTTATTGTAGTATCCTACTCCTCCCCAGGGTTTGTATAACAAAGCACTTCTTTACTCTTCTTAACTTGATATATTTCTTGAATTATAGTTCAATGTATGCTTGTAACACTTGGTTTCATATCACAGAAGCAGGTAAGGTGGCCAAGACATCAGACGTTCGGCACCGTCTCGAACAATACAAACTTCTCAAGGCTTCTACTAAACCAAAGCCTCCGACTAACCGCCCTGGAGACGTAGTCGGCTACCGTCCTCTTCTTGGAGTTATCGAAGAGGATATCTAAAGGAAGAAGAGGAGTCGCTCCTTACTTGAATCTTCACCTGCACCTCAGCTTCCAACTCAGCCTCCCCAGGATACCACGGAGGAGAGTACTGGGTTTATACCTTCTCTGCCTCCGTCTGAAAATCCTACCGTTACCCGGATAGATCATCCCGGTTTAGTCCGTAATCCGTTTGCGGGCCATCCGGATCTGGATCCAGGTTCTCGTGATGTTACCTTCGATGAGGCTACCGGTGAGCACCTTCTCCCTCGTAATCCTATGGTAAGGGTACTCGATGAAGCTAAGTCCCTAGACCTTGATTTTCTTACCACTCGGATTGTAACTTTGGGGGATGAAGCTAAGGCAAACATCGACCGGGTTGCTGAGGAGACCAGGAAGCTGATGGGGCATCATGCCCGACTGGTCAAGGCCGGGGAAGAAATCGGGAGCGCCAACATTCGACTGCGGTTAATGGTTTTCGACCAGGCCAAACAACTCGCTGATCAGGCCATCCAGATCTCTCAACATGAGGCCTCCTCTAGGCAATTAAAGAGAACCATGGAAGAGGCCAGCAGGGCAGAGTTGCGGAAAATGGAGGCTGCTTGTAAGGAACGGATTGATATGGCCATTGCAACGGTGGATGAGGTTCGGAAAGCGGATCTTGAGCGGGTACAGGAGTTATCTAGGAAGCTTGAAGCCGCAGAGCTTGCTCAAACCAAGCTGAAGGAGGAGATGGAGGTGATGAGGAAATCCTTTCAGGCTGACTGCTCGCGATACCAATCGGAGAGGGATGCTGCCATTGCAAAGCTGTTGGCTTCTGGGGACCGAATAAGGGAGTTCGAGGAGAACGAGAGGATAATGGATGAGATGCTTCAGGATATGTACTTTCGCACTTGGAAACAGGGCAACTTATCCAGGATGGATGATTATCCCCGAGTCATGGCCAGGATTTACCTTAGGCCCCTGGAGGAGGCTAAGGCCGATGCGGATAAGGAGGGTGGCGTGGCCTTCAGAATAGACGTGGTCACGGCCCAGTTCACCAAGGAGGAGAAAGCGGCGGTAAAGGAGGGTATGCGGCTGCTTACCGCTGAGGAGGTAGGGGTGCAGTTGGAGGATGATGATCAAGGAGCAGATGCCGGTAAGTCTTCCCTTTCAGTCTTTTCGTAACTTGATTACTTATTGTTCGTGACTATTAATGGATTATTTCCCGAATTGGACAGGCGGGACCCCTAGAGCACCAACTACCTCTGGTCAACATGCTAAGAGTCCCGATCCCGCGGTTAAGTAGATCTCGGGTGGCTAGTAGGATAGAGGTGAGGCTCTGATGCAGCCGACTCCCTGACTTGACCTGGACATCTTTTGGTTTACCTGACATTGTTGTCTAAGCTAGTCCCAAAACATTAATGTAACTTTTAGGCTGTAATTATGTTATTTGTAACGAACAACTTCATTTTTGGCATGTAATTTTTAACTTAAGCTGGTTCTGTTAATTTAAATGCTTTCGTTATTTTGGTATGTTGCATAAGAAATGCAGCTATGCATATGCCTGTGATTCAATTGTGCTTGATATCAAGTTCTTGCTTAAAATATAATTTCATATCTTGCAATGTTATTGTGATGTGTGAATAAATTATAGCTACGCATTCATAGACAAAGGAAGAGAGTACCGCCCTTCGTGTTTTAGTTGTAGATGGTAGCTTTGAATGTCTTGTGTGACTGAGTATGGAATGCAGCTGAGTATCCTGTCATCCAGTTGTGAGTTCCTATCCCCATTTGCGGGTGTCTCCTATTTTATGCCCTGTACTTTAGGGATCGTTATATAGGATAGGAGGAAAGTTTTTAAATAAAATAGGAATATAAGAAATAGTAAAACTTCCAATCACGGAAGGCCTTCGATGTGCTTAAGTTCGTGGCAAACGGGTTTTGTAGTCACTTTCCCTAGCTGTGGGTCTTGGAGACATTTGTCACCCATCTTACGCCTCCGCGGAGAGTTTTCTTTTTTACCACAACCGTACTTAAGACACATCGGAGCCGAGATCGCGCACAGTAACTATCCGGGCCATTATGGCCCGTAATCGTGGGTATTATTCGATTTACCGTGGCCGGCTAGCGTGGGTGCCGATCGTCAACCGTGAACTACCCCTGGCTGGCCGCACCTTATGTTGGGGCTTCAAGTAGGTTCACAGTCGTCGGCGAGCCGAACGCCGTAATGAGCTGCCTCGGCTATAGTCGGCCTTCTCAGTGGCTTATAATCGGCTCATTACAGTTGGCTTTAAGGGCCGATCGCGAGCAATGAGTTAACCTGCAGCAGAGGGATGCTGGAGCAAAAGTGTCTCATTGGCGAGGGCATAGATTCGTATAGTACCTATTAGGTCTTATACAGGGGAGGTTGCGTCGTGATGCGTCTTGAATGGAAATGCCATTACACGGGATTTTGTTCAACAGAAAAGGATAAAGTTAACAAGAAGCCAAGATATAAAGGAACAAGTTAAAAAAGAGAAGTTTTTAAAGTGGTTCGACACGAAAATGCCTACGTCCACTGATTCTCTTTGTTAATTCACTTCATATGGGCAGTATAAGTTAAGAAAAGTATCGACGAAGGTGTTGGATGTTCCATGCCCTCTGGAACACCTCTCCGTCCACTGTTGACAAAATATAAGCTCCATTGTGGAGATCTTTATGAATTACATATAGTCCGTCCCAGATTGGATCTAGTGCACCGGGGCATGGGAAGATTCATTTGAGGACAAAATCTCCTTCTTGTAAGCTACGATGCTTGACTTTGGAGTTGTATTGCGCCGCCACTTTTTGCTTGTGAGCTGCTGCTTTGAGGGCTGCATCGTTTCTCCTCTCTTCAATTAGATCCAAAGACATGTGAAGGAGTTCTTCGTTCTCTTCTGGGTTATAGTGGATCCTGCGGTGGGAAGGTACTACAGTTTCGACTGGGAGCATGGCCTCCGATCCATATGCCAAAGAGAAAGGAGTATGCCCCGTTGATGTTCTGAAAGATGTGCGGTAGGCCCAAGGTGTTGTAGGAAGTTCATCCATCCAAGCGCCTTTTGACTTTTTAAGTTTCTTCTTGATTAGAGTTTTGAGAATTTTGTTGACAGCTTCGACTTGTCCATTTTCCTAGGGATAGCTACAAATGAGGAGATTTTGTGAATTCCGTGCTCTCGGCACCAGTCGGCAAACTCCTCGCTATCAAACTGAAGTCCATTATCCAATATGATTTTGAGTGGAACTCCGTACCTACATAGAACATTTTTGATTAAGAATTTAATAACTTTTGCCGAAGATATTTTATTTATAGGTTCTGCTTCCACCCATTTGGTGAAATAGTCAACTGCCACTATCGCATATTTGGCTCTGCCTCGGCCCACTGGCAGTTCGCCAATCAAGTCAATACCCCATACTACAAAGGGCCAAGGGCTGGTCATTTGAGTAATCTCATTTGTCTGTAGATGAGGAATCTTGGCAAATTTCTGACATCTGTCACATTTTTTAACGAAGTCTAAGGCGTCTTTGTTTAAGGCGGGCCAGAAATATCCATATCGGAGTATTTTCTTTGCCAGAGTCTGCCCTCCAGTGTGATCCCCGCAGCTTCCTTGGTGGATGTTGGATAAGATTTCCTTAGCTTCCCTTCCAGCGACACATCTTAATAAGGGGTTAGAGAAGCCGCACCGATAGAGGATGCCTTCTTGTATTGTGTAGCGGGAAGCTTTTCTCAAGATTTTCCTGACTTCGTTACGCTCGTTGGGCAGTGTGCCATCTTGTAAGTTCGATTGCAGCTACCAGATTCACTTGCTCGAAACTCGGGGTTAGTTGCTTTGAGATGGCTACTGTTCCGAAAATGGTACCGTCTTTCATGCTAGCTTGCTTTGCCACCTCGTCGGCCTCTTGGTTCTCTTCTCGAGGGATGTGTTTGATTAAATAGTGATCCAATTGATCGAGTAGCAGCTTGGTCTTCTTTAGATATGCTGTGAGTCGTTCTCCTCGAGTCTGAAATTCTCCTAGCATTTGGTTTACAATAGGTTGAGAATCACTATGAAGACATAAAGAACTGACTCCAATCTCTAAGGCAAGTTCTAATCCAGCTATTACTGCTTCGTATTTTGCATCGTTGTTGGTGGCAGCGAATTCCAGCCTTAGAGCATAGTGTAGCTTCCTTCCCCTAGGAGTGATTATTACAACACCTGCCCCCGAGCCTTGTTCGTTTGAAGCTCCATCCATAAAGAGATTCCACTTAATGTCTTTTGCTATTTCAGATTGCTCCTTACCTTCGTTGGTAGTGAATTCGGCAATGAAATCGTCCATGTCTTGTCCCTTGATGGCGGTGCGAGGATGGTAGGTGATATCATATTGACTCAGTTCAATGCACCATTTAAGTAGTCGTCCAGAAGTGTCGGGACGATGGAGTACCTGCTTTAGCGGTTGATCGGTTAGAACTCTGATGGATTGAGATTGGAAATAGTGTCGCAGTTTCCGTGACGTGATTAGTAAACAGTATGCCAGCTTCTCAAGTTTAGGATATCTGGCTTCTGCCCCTGTTAACTTCTTGCTTACAAAGTATACTGGTCGTTGCGTGCGGTTGTCTTCTCTCACCAAAGCGGCGCTTAGAGCATGAGATGACACAGCAAGGTATAGGTATAGCTCTTCGCCTTCGTTTGGAGTTGAGAGTACTGATGGTCTCTGGAGGTGTTCGATTAGGTTAAGGAAGGCCGTAAAGCATTCATCAGTCCACTCGAACTTTTCTTTGTCTTTCGTTAGAGCCTCGAAGAAGGGGACGCACCTGTCAGTCGCTTTAGAGATGAATCTGCTTAGGGCGGCCACCTTCCCATTTAGGCTTTGCATTTCTCTTCGAGTGGAAGGTATCCTGATATCTTTCAGTGCTCGGACTTGTTCGGGGCTTGCTTCAATCCCCCTGGCATGGATGATGAATCCCAAGAACTTTCCTGATGACACTCCGAACGAGCACTTTAGAGGATTCAGCTTCATTCCATATTGGCGCAGTACGTGAAACATCTCGCTCAGGTGGCTTACGTGATCGTTGGCTTTCCTCGATTTTACTAGCATGTCATCCACATAAACCTCCATAGTTCGTCCTATTAGTTCCGCAAACATCTTGTTGACAAGGCGCTGATAGGTAGCTCTGGCGTTTTTAAGTCTGAAAGGCATTACTCTATAGCAGTACAATCCTCGGTCAGTGATGAAACTAGTGTGGTCTTGATCGGGGGCGTGCATAGGAATTTGGTTATATCCTGAGTATGCATCCATAAAAGATAAGAGTTCGTGCCAGGCTGTGCTGTCCACAAGCTGATCGATTCGAGGGAGTGGGAAGCAATCCTTCGGGCAAGCGTCATTTAAGTTGGAGAAGTCAATGCATGTTCGCCACTTCCCATTAGTCTTCTTTACTAGTACCGGGTTAGCGATCCACTCTGGGTAGATGGCTTCTCATGTGAAGTTGTTGGCAAGTAGGTTCTTTACTTCTTCATCGAGGGCTGCTGATCGCTCTGCTCCCATACTTCTCTTTTTCTGCTTTACTGGCACCTTGGTAGGATCGATGTTTAGTATGTGGCATGCCACGTCTGGGGAGATTCCAGTCATGTCAGCGTGCGTCTATGCAAATACATGCAGGTTGTGGCGGGGAAAATCATTGAGTTGATCCCTCAATTCTGCTCTTAGTTGAGATCCGATTTTCAACTGTCTACTTGAGTCGTGTTTGTCTACAGATACAAACTCCATAGCCTCAGCCAGCTCGGCGGTGGCCTCCTCCTCTTTGTCCCTGGGGTCTAATTCATTAAAAGGATCACTGGTATATCGAAGAGGAGGGGCTTTCTTTAGTTGCTATGCTTCCAAGTTTTTGGTGCAGAGAGTAGTCTCTGTGTTCTTCCCTTTATCCTTCCTGCGGTTATTGCGAAGTTCAGTTACATAGCAATCTCGAGCTGCGTCTTGATCCCCCTCTACTTCCCCTATTCCATTGTCTGTCGGAAATTTCATCTTCAGAGACCACGGGGCCAGGACAATTTGGAAGTCGGACAAGGCTGGTATTCCCAAAAAGGCGCTGTAGGCCGAGTGGTTTCTATTAGCACAAATGTTTGTTTCCGCACAACGGAGCGGGGATGACTTCCTATTTCAACAAAGAGGTCCAGTTGCCCGAGGGGCATCTTCGCATCTCCCATGAAACTGTGTAGTGGTTTGTTGCAGGGAGACACAACCTTCATTGACAGCTTCATTTTGTCGAAAGCATGCTTGAATAGGATATTTACTGAGCTTCCATTGTCTACTAGAATTCGAAAAACTTCGGCTGGGCCGAACCAGGCAGTGATGACCATAGGATCCATGTGAGGGTATTGCCTTCCTTCTAGGTCACGCCTATTGAATGTAATGTCATCATTCTATTTTCGCTTCGGGTGGCGTTCTTCCATAACAGAATTAACGTAGCCTTCATTGTTTGTAAGTGACTTTCCGTATCTTTCCATCTCTGCTCAGCTTCTATCGGTGATGTGTGGTCCTTCCGATATGGTATAGACCATTATCTTCTCATGACTGGGGCCACCGGTGTTGCGATTTCCCCCTCCTGTTTCTGGGAGGGATAGCCTTGGGTTCTCATTGGCAGGAGCTGGGGTCCTGTTCTGACCTTTTACATAGCGTTCCAGTCTCTTCCTTCTGATGTGTTCTTCAATTAAGTCCCGGAGATGATGGCATTCGTTGGTATCATGCCCATGAGATTCGTGGAAGCGGCAGAACTTTCCAGACTTAATTACATTATCTGATTCCTTCTTGTAGGGAGGGCGTCTGTATTTAACTTCATCTTGGGTGGCCAGGAAGATGTTTTCGATTGTCTCATTCAAAGGAGTGTAAGTGTCAAACCTCGGTCCTGGCCGATATAGACGTTTTTCTCCCTTCTTGCCCTCAGCATTGTCTCTGGAGTTATTTCTTCGAACGTCCTTTGCTACTGCGAGTGTGTCGCCATGAGCTGCCTTGGTTTGTTGTCCTGTCTGTCTTTCAGTGGCAGCGTCTTCAAGTCTCATATATCTTCTGGCTTCATGGAAGAAATCGGGTAAGGTTGCCGGTTTTTCTTTCGTTAATCTTCTAGCAAACTTAGTATCCGGATGCACACCACTACAGAGGGCCATTAAGATAAGTTTCTCATCGGCATCTTGGACTGCGGCCGTTGCAGCATTGAATCGGGTTAGATATTGCTACACTGTCTCTCCAGGCTTCTGTTTGATATTAGATAGGGAATTAGCTTCCTTGGGTTGTTCCACATGAATGCGGAACTGGCTGATGAACTTTTCTTTCAACATTTCCCATGAGCTGATGGATCCTTGGGTTAGGTGGCAGAACCAGGAGGTAGATAGATCTGCCAAGAATAGTGGAAAGCATTTGCACAATACTCCTTCTGTGGCTCCACTCATGAGCATATGCTGTGTGTATCTCTGCAAGTGTACAACGGGGTCAGAGATTCCCTTGTAAGGTTCCATTGTTGGCATTTTCCATTCTCGGGGGGTGATGGCAATTTCGACATTACGGGTGAAAGGGCTGGTTACCCTAGCGCCTATCCCATGATCTCTTTGATCCCGTTGGACGCACTCTTTGAACAATCGCGCCATCCTTTCATCAGAATTTGGAGCAGATAGAAATGAGTTTGGTTCTCCTCTGGCGGGTTGATTCCGTCCGGATGACCTGTAGGGATAGATTCGTCTATCACTCCCAATATTTTCCAATGGCTGTCTCTGGTCTTCTGGGAGCATGATAGGGTCAGCTACAGTTGGCCCTTGCCTTGATCTTCCCCTGCTGGGTTCTGTTCCAAGCACTTCCTTGGGTCCAACCTCGGGTTGGACTCTAGCTCGGCCCCGTTCATTGGTGTTTCCACGGTTAGGCAGCATGACCGGCTCAGCTACAGCCGACCCTCACCTGGTACTTCCCCCGTTGGGTTCGGTGCCAAGTGTTTCCTCGGGTCGGAGTTCGGGCTGAGTTCAGGCTCGGCTCCTACCATTGTTGTTTCTATTGTTAGCTTCTTCGAAGAAGAAAGATCTTTGTCGCCTCCGAGATCCTCCAGACTGGGACTCATCCCATGATTCAGTGTTGCAGTTAGATTCTTCAGCATCCCTTAAGCGTGACATGAGTTGGTTCACCAAGGCTTCTTGTTGGGATGTGAAGCGGCCAGTCACTTCAGCCACAACCCTGTCTAGATCTGCCCTAGTAATTGCTATTGGTTGTTCCGTGGCAGGGGCTGTTGGATTTGCCTGATTTCCATTTCGTACTGCTGTTGAAACGGGACGGTTCTCTTGATCTGTGATCACTAGACCTGGAACACTGCTAGTTGCGATGTTCTTTCATTTGCTAACATCTTTCTTCTTCCTAGGAGGCATGTCTTCCAAGCAATGAGCGATGCTGTCGGGAAGAAGGTTAAGTGGGAGAAGCTGAAGCTTCTAGCTCGAGCTCTCAATGAAAGCACCAAAAATGTTTGCACAAAAAATGGGCAAACACCTCCAAGTCGTATAATTTAGTCGATTTTATGTTGTTCTTAGCGATTTGGGTGATTTATGAAAATATGTAAAAAGCAGGGACTAAACTGTAAAAGACACACAGATTTATAGTGGTTCGGCCAGAATGTGCCTACGTCCACTTTATATGTTGTTCTCCTTTACTGTTCAGATTACAAGTACAAAGCTTTGATTACAAGTATATGAAAGTTGTTTGAAAGTTCTATCAGTGCTTGAGCCCTCAAACTTGTCTGCCATTGTTGCACCCCTACCCCTCTATTTATAGAGTGAGGCTAGGGGTAGGGGTCTTGGATGTATATATCTGCTGGTGGGCCTGGGCTGATGTAATCTGGCTTGGCAATGTTGGTTCGCCAAAGCCTTGGTCCGGAGATGGTTGGGCTGGCTTTCGGTCCGGTAGTGGTTGATTTGGTTGTGGTTGATCCGGTGGAGAGTGGTGAGTGAGAATTGGTTCGGTAGTGGTTGATTCGGTAGTAGTTGATTCGGTGGAGCGTTGGTCCGCTGGTAGGTGAGTTGGTGCTTGGTCCGGTGGTAGGTGAGTTGGTGTTTGGTCCGGTGATGAATGGGTTCGGTGAGGCCTTGGATCGGTGGTGAGAATTCTCCCAACAGAAACATATTTATTTAGACCATTTAAATTCAATGTTAATATCTTCCAAACAAGATTCATTTAACAATTTAAATTCAATGTCAAATAATATTCATTTCAAAGTTGTAGCATTTATAAGTCTATTCATTAAATTATAACTTTCCAAAACATTGTATATTTCAGCCACACTAAAATTTCAATTTTTAGCCAATTAACTTATAAAAAATCACATTTCACGCTTCAAAAATATTCATTTGGATATCGTTTAACTTATGGTTTAATAAAATAAAATTTTATCAATAAATATCCAAATTAAACTATAATTCATTAATAAGTCAAAGTATATCATATTTTACTTAAATTTTATTTTTAACCAATTACTTTACACTTTATTTTAAAATATCCATCCCATAAATAAAATACCTTATCACTAAATTTACTTAACTTTCATTTGAAAACTAAATTTCCAATTATCATGTTAAGTCTTTGCATTTTTCCAGTTAAATCATAATCATTCATTTTTACAAAACATAACCATAAATCAAGTATTTTCTCATAGTTAATATAATAGTCCAATCCTCTTTATAAATCTATTCATCTAGACATCAATTAAGTACGATTCCAAATTAAATGAATTTTATTACTAAGTCCAATCAAAACTGCAGTTCATTTTATCCACCCAAAATACATTATTTACTATACTAACCTTATTTATTTCAAGAAATAACCTTTATTAAATTTACTAGGTTAGATTTTAGATTCCAAAATAAATCAAACTTAATTATTAAAATATTGATCATAAATAAAATCTTTAAATTACGATTTAAAACCAAATAAAAATTTTAAAATTACAATTTAAACAAATTATCAACTCATACAATTTTAACTTATAGGAAACCAATATTTCAATATCTTTTTATATTCAAATCATTATATCGAATTTTTAATCAAAATACCATATATTTCGAATCCATAATACTTAATAATTTTAGAGAACTATTATAAAAATTTATCCATGGGCCTATATAAAATTTACTAACCTAGGTCAAGTGATACGGATATGTATCATTTCAATCTGTAATTTAAAAAGAAAAATCTGGGTACAATCACTTCAAATCTACAATCCTAAGTAAAATAAATACAATAAAAATCACTTGAGCCTATCATTTCAGCCCATAATGATTTTTCCTTATTCTATAGTCCGTTTGGGTATGTATCATTTCAAACTATAGTAATAGGGAACTTGCAGTGTGATAAACAGGAAATAAAATAACAGTATAGCATACAATATCATGTCAGATGATGTAACAGGTATATAAACAGCATTTAATATCATATAAACATATCGCAGGCAGGTATGAACATAACATATTACATTCTTCCATTTACTTATCATCATTTCACAATTGTATAAATACGTAATGTCTAGAGTGCATAACTCACCTTTTTAAAGCTAGGATTGAAATTCAAACCCAAATCTAAACTCCGCAAAGCACGAAAAGGCACGACAAAACACGACTATATTCTTTTGAGTGGATGAAGAGTCGGATCTAAATCTTGTATATAAACAACTACACAAACATAAGTGTAAAATTCAACATACAAGACTATGAATCAAACAATGAACAATATGGATCAAAGGGACATAACCTTTTGATAAAACAAAGCAAGATGCAAACTTGAGTTAAAAGATTGCCAAAATCCACATCTTGTGCATAACAAAATAAAGCAAACAAATATCACAAACATAAGAACATGATTTAATAAAAAGATTAGAGATTACAACAATGAAAAGATAGGAAATAAAATGACATAACCGTGATGAATCAAAACAAGATGATCAATAATGGCTTGGTTTGGTCAAAGTCTTGGTGATGTTATCTTCATGGTGGACACGGCCTTGGATGGTGGTGGTGGAGATGGTGTAGCGGTCGGCTATAAGGGTGAGGCCAAGCTAGGCATGAAGGAAACAAAAGGAAAACATAAATAGAAAAGAGGAAAGGAAGGAGGAAGCCATAGCTTTCTGTATATATATTTTTTTTCTTTTTTTTCTGGAACACAAATGGGATGAGAAGTTTTTCTATACATAAATTTGATATGGAGTGGCGACTAGGGTTTACAAATAAAAGTTAATGGCTAAGGAAAGATGAGAAGGCAAGAAAAGAAAAGGAAACAATTAAAGGAGAAAGAAACTTGTATATATTTTATTCTTAAATGCAAATGAAAGAGAGGAGTTTTGAAATAGGAAATAAATCTTCTTATACGTGATTTGTGGAATAATTTCTCACGGTCAGGGAAAGCAAATACACGGCTAAGCAAGTAAGAAAAGGCCATGCAAATGAAAAGGCAAGAAATTAAAACATGTAGCCTATGACTCCTTGATTTCCTCTAACCATTTATAAAAAAGATATAAATGAATAAAATCCAATAAATGATCAAAGTGCAAACTAAAATAAAATAACATAACATAGAAAATAAAAATATAGGAATGAACATAGAAAAATAGAAATTGAAATACAGAAAATAACTGCGTGTAAAACGCTATGCATTATCTAATTTAAAAGGTATAAGTTTTAAATTCCCAATAAATCCATATATTTGATTTCTCAATCTTGTTACTGAATCAACTATTAACTTATCCTCTTACGGTTAATATTAACATTAATTTATATACTGATACATTAATAATTTCCCAATTCATCAAAATTTCAATTTACATAGTATTAAATTTTATTTGCCTACAATAAATCCATTTATTACGGATTGAATTCCAATAAATTAATTTCCAATAACTGTCTTACTTCAATTCTACTCTATTTTTTAAATCTATTATCACTCTATAAACCTAGTTATTATTTGTTTATCTTTTATTACATAAATATATATATTCAAATTTTCATCTTTCTTTTGTAATAACTGTTATTTTCAATTCTATTAAATTTGCCAAATATATACATTTATTATAATTAAAAAATCAATCAATTTATTCAACTTGGTTTCATTCCTTTATTTCATCTTATGAATAAAATATACATTTCCATTCATGTCATTACATTCACACTTTACAGTTACGGTCCTACCTCACATTAATGAACGTTTACCTACATTTAAACGTAACTGATTTCCTACTCTAAATTCAGCAGCCTAAATAAAAGTTGACTTGCATAAATGTCATCACTAACTTTATATTACACTCAAGTTTATTATTTCCACTAATTGTCATAATTGCTTATATAATGTTGAATTCATTCAATTACCATACATTTATTTACTTATATTCAATTTTACACCCAAATGTAACAGTTAAAACTACATTGATAGACCAATTAAATAGTAACTTACAACTGTTACTATATCCTTTAATTTACATTTCATTTTTAACACTCACTTCATCATAAATTATAAAAAAAATATTTCTTTCTAAATTTAATTATAAAATCTTATTAAATTAACCAGTTTAATTATCGAAATTTATGGGTCGTTACACACTTCCCCACTCAAAACTTTTCGTCCCCGAAAAGGAAAAAAAGAAGGTGAAAAAAAGAATTAAGTCAACAATACATCTTATTCAAAAATACAAACTTTATAAACAAATAAATTTTCAAAATTAATTAATTTTAATAAAACATACCAATTTATTTAAAAAATTCGTTTAACACCATTTTATATTGTAAGTTATTCAATTAACCATTTATTCTATTTACCTTTATTAATGTTTTATAACTAAAATTTAAGTGTATAACATTTATTACGAACATTCAAATTTTGTTTATAAAATCCTTTTTATATTGTATATTATCCAATTACATTGCTAACTTCTAATAATTAAGGTAAGTTATATTGGAATTCAATTTTGTATTATAAAAATAAAATTTTCTAATCCAATTATTCAACTTAAAAATTTATTCAAAGTTTTGGTTTCATTTTATGATTGAAATTATCCTTTAAGATAAGATTTCAGAATTAAATTTCTGGTTAACTTCAAACTATTTTAGAGACAAAGAAATATATGTATAATAAATATCAATCAAATTTAACTTCCGAACATAAGTGTAGCAGAGCTACAGAATGGTCTTCCCACTTTCGAAGCTCGGAAATGAATGTCGATGATGCGGCCACCATTATCGAAATTATTTTTCAGTGACAAAGAGAAGAGCACTGATTTTAAACTAAAAATTCTTTGAAACAATTTCTGCTTGAAATACCTTAAATAATGTACCCATTAAAACTTTAAACACAAAGTTGAAACTATCGAAAATTAAGTTCTTAGTTTCTTGTTCTAAATTCATTTTAACTTCCAAATTAATTTATAGCCAAGTTTAATAGTTCAATTATTTATATATGAAACCAAAGCCAATAATTACAAGACAGAGTCAAATATTATTTCTTAACATTCAAGTTAACTATCAAAATTCATAAAATTTTACTTATACAATTATACAAAATCTATTTCATTTACTAAATTTGAAAACTATATTGCGTCGGTTTGCTCTGTTCAAGTGTTTTGGAGATCCTATCGATAATGTTGATCAGACAAATCGATCGAATACCCAAATCAACCTCAATAACTCAAACAATACAATATATAAAACATTTTAAATATAGCTTTACAAAGCAAGAATAGGGGTTCAAATTTGATCAACTCAAGTAAAAGAAAATTTTGACTTGAGAATAAGTTAGAACAAAAGATAAGATGATTAACCCGAATAAGGAAATGGATAAGCTTATATAAATCATGGGCAACCTTAATTGTGTCAATCGTGACTTCAAGAATTAGATTAAATGGGATTCTTAGGCAAATCTACATTCGATCTCAAGAGGTAGAATTCGAGACAATAAGAGATATTAGCATCTAGACCGAGGATATATAAATCTCCGGTGAATCAATGCCTACTGTAAAGGAGTTTCACCCCTTCACAAATCAATTTGAGATTGGCGTGACCACCAACTCATTGTAAAGATCATCCGAAGTGGAGTTATGGGATACTCAATATCAAAAGAAGACAAGAGTGGGGAACCAGAATGAAATTTGGAACCGTAGGGAAAGTTCCAAGATTCAAAGGAAACCGAATCAAAAAGGAAGAGATTCACACTCGAATGTAAGTGATTCTGTAAATAAATTTGCCATATATGCTAAGTTTTTCCTAGAGCCAAAGCTCTGATACCAAATGTAACGACCCGATAATTTCAACCATTCGCATCCGCACATGTCGGACTTGAATTACTCAAAATACCGAATAGTAAAAAAAATTGGCAAAACTCAGAATATACAGCGAATAAATAAATCATAGAATCACAGGCACATAGTAATATAATGCAACGGAAACAAAGAAATAGCAGTTCATGATGCTACTATATAAATACGTCAGAGTTAAACAAGATACAACAGAAGTACAATACAATAATCATGTACAAAGATGAATACATTACTGGAATCAACTGAATAACTGGTATTGAGATAGATAGTTGGATCTTCAAGCAAAGCTCCAACTCCGAAGGTGAGTCTCTAATGTTGTATCACTCAGTCTGACCCGAGCATAAAGCAAAATGCAAAACACTCGAGTCAGGACATACATACTTATACAATGTAAACCAACTCAAGTGAACTGTAATATAAGGTACAAGTAACTTAAAGGATGATTGGGACCGCTCATCCTCTAAGGATCCATTAAAATATTTACTATGCGGTAAATTTTCGCTATTATAATAATTTCTGTAGTAAAATAAACTTACTTTTAAATAGTGTTAAGGGGTTATCCATATAGCCCTTAACACGTAATAGTGTCGATAGTCTATACAGTACTGTAATACCTCTTGATCGGGAGGATACCAAAGGATATTCCATAGGTACGACACAAATCAAACTCGTACAAGGCACGCTAGGGTAGGTAACACGGCACAACGAGGCAATGCCAGGGTAGATATACCAATTACTATCCGGGCTGGTGGTAACACATAGCCGCAGTTACCGCCCACCTCGAGCCACACCCCCAAATCAAAAATCAAAAGTGGCCACCGAATCAACCTCAAAGTCATAATATAATATCGAAGGAGTGTGTCCGATCAAACGAGCTACCTTATTGGCCCGAGAGTCGCTCCTGTTTTAGCCATCTTATGCCAACTCACGGGAGTCGGGTCCACGTATATACCTCAATAGGACGTCGCCACCATCTTCATTCTGGAATCTCCACTGCGTACACAGTTATTAAAGGGGTTTTCGGAGTTGGCAGAGAGTATGACAACTTTTGATCTCAATCTCTTTAACAACCAAACTTTATTATTGCCCATGGATATTTATTTCAAAACCTTTTCTATTCCAAAACCATTTAAAACCAAATACTATTACTTTCCAAAATAATATCCATTTTCAAAAATAAATACTAGATTATTTCATTTCAAAACCAATCAATATATCATTTCCATTTCAAAACAGAAATATAATATATCATTAAAATTCCAAACCAAATCCATATATTATTTAAATAAAACCCAAATGTCAAATCGCTGAATATTTCCTTCAATTTATTAAAATTGAAATATTCCTTTAATCAAATCAAACCACTTTATAAAGTCCTATTCTTAAATCTTCAATTTCAATAAGTTCAAATTTATATATATAAATACAATTCTTATTTAAATACAATTTCAAATAAATTCATTTCCAAAGCCATATTACTTTCAAATTATAACAACTCTGAAACCAAACACTTTGAAACATATTTATTTAGACCATTTAAATTCAATGTTAATATCTTCCAAACAAGATTCATTTAACCATTTAAATTCAATCTCAAATAATATTCATTTCAAAGTTGTAGCATTTATAAGTCTATTCATTAAATTATAACTTTCCAAAACATTGTATATTTCAACTACACTAAAATTTCAATTTTTGGTCAATTTAACTTATAAAAATCACATTTCACGCTTCAAAAATATTCATTTGGATATCATTTAACTTATGATTTAATAAAATAAAATTTTACCAATAAATATCCAAATTAAACTATAATTCATTAATAAGTCAAAGTTTACCATATTTTACTTAACTTTTATTTTTAACAAATAACTTTACACTTTATTTTAAAATATCCATCCCACAAATAAAATACCCTATCACTAAATTTACTTAACTTTCATTTGAAAAGTAAATTTCCAATTATCAAGTTAAGTCATTTTAAGTTGCATTTTTCTAGTTAAATCATAATCATTCATTTTTACAAAACATAACCATAAATCAAGTATTTTCTCATAGTCAATATAACAGTCCAATCCTCTTTATAAATCCTTTCATCTAGACATCAATTAACTATGATTCCAAATTAAATAAATTTTATTACTAAGTCCAATCAAAACTGCTGTTCATTTTATCCACTCAAAATACATTATTTACTATATAAACCATATTTATTTCAAGAAATAACCTTTATTAAATTTACTAGGTTAGATTTTAGATTCCAAATTAAATCAAACTTAATTATTAAAATATTGATCATAAATAAAATCTTTAAATTACGATTTAAAACCAAATAAAGATTTTTAAATTACAGTCTAAACAAATTATCAACTCATACAATTTTAACTTATAGGAAACCAATTTATCAATATCTCTTTATATTAAAATCTTTAAATCAACTTTTTAATCAAAATTCCATATATTAAAAATTCAAAATACTTAATAATTTTAGAGAACTATTATAAAAATTTATCCATGGGCCTGTATAAAATTTTCTAACTTAGATCAAGTGATACGGACATGTATCATTTCAATCCGTAATTTAAAAAGAAAAATTCGGGTACTATCATTTCAAACCCGCAATCCCAAGTAAAATAAATACAACAAAAATCATTCGAGCCTATCATTTCAATCCACAATGACGTTTCCTTATTCTACAGTCCGTTCGGGTATGCATCATTTTAACCCATAGTGATAGGGAACTTGCAGTGTGATAAACAGGAAATAAAATAATAGTATGGCATACAATATCATATCAGATGATGTAACAGGTATATAAACAGCATTTAATATTATATAAACATATCACAGGCAGGTATGAACATAGGATATTAATTTCTACAATTCACTTGTTATCATTTCACAACTATATAAGTATGTAATGTCTACAGTGAATAACTCACCTTTTTAAAGCTAGGATTGAAATTTTAACCCAAATCTAAACTCCACAAAGCACGAAAAGGCACGACAAAGCATGAGTATATTCTTTTGAGTGGATGAAGAGTCGGATCCAAATCTTGTATACAAACAATTACATAAACATAAGTGTAAAATTCAACATACAAGATTATGAATCAAACAATGAACAATATGGATCAAAGGGACATAACCTTTTGATAAAATGAAGCAAGACGCAAACTTGAGTGAAAAGAGAGCCAAAATCCACATCTTGTGTATAACAAAATAAAGCAAACAAATATCATAAACATAAGAACATGATTCATTACAGTGAAAAGATAGAAAATAAAATGACAAAACCTTGATGAATCAAAGCAAGGTGATCAATTCATGGCTTGGTTTGGTCAAAGTTTTGGTGGTGTTGTCTTCATGGTGGTCACGGCCTTGGATGGTGGTGGTGGTGGAGATGGTGTAGTGGTCGGCTATAAGGGTGAGGCCAAGATAGGGATGAAGGAACAAAAGGAAACAAAAATAAAAAAGAGGAAAAGAAGGAGGAAGCCATAGTTTTTTGTTTTTTGTTTTTTGTTTTTTTTTAATGGAATGCAAATGTAAAGAGAATTTTTTCTATACATAAATTTGATATGGAGTGGCGGCTAGGGTTTACAAATAAAAGTGAATAGCTAAGGAAAGATGAGAAAGCAAGAAATGAAAAAGCCACAATTAAAGGAGAAAGAAACTTGTATATATTTTATTCTGCAAATGAAAGAGAGGAGTTTTGAAATGGGAAATAAATCTTCTTATATGTGATTTGTGGAATAATTTCTCACGGCTAGGGAAAGGAAATACACGGCTAAGCAAGTAAGAAAGAGGCCACGCAAATGAAAAGGCAAGAAATTAAAACATCTAACCTATGACTCCTTGATTTCCTCCAACCATTTATAAAAAGATATAAACAAATAAAATCCAATAAATGATCAAAGTGCAAACTAAAATAAAATAACATAACATAGAAAAATGGAAATTGAAATACAGAAAATAACTGCGTGTAAAACGCTGTGCATTACCTAATTTAAAAAGTATAAGATTTAAATTCCCAACAAATCCATATATTTGATTTATTAATCTTGTTTTTGAATCAGCTATTAACTTATCCTCTTATGGGTAATATTAACATTGGTTTATATACTAATACGTTAATAATTTCCCAATTCATCCAAATTTCAATTTACATAGTTTTAAATTTTATTTACCTGTAATTATTCGGTTTACTATGGATTGAATTCCAATTAATTAATTTCCATTAACTTCCTTGCTTCAATTCTACTCTTTTTATTAAATCTATTATCACTCTATAAACCTAGTTATTATTTGTTTATCTTTCATTACATAAATATATATTCAAATTTTTATATTTCTTTTGTAATAACTGTTATTTTCAATTCTATTGAATTTGCCAAATATATACATGTAATATAATTAAAACCTCAATCAATTTATTAAACTTGGTTTCATTCTTTTATTTCATCTTATGAATAAAATATACATTTCCATTTATGTCATTACATTCGCACTTTACACTTACAGTGATATCTCACATTAATGAACATTTACCTACATTTAAATGTAATTGATTTCCTACTCTGAATTTAGCAGCCTAAATAAAATTTGACTTGCATAAATGTCATCACTAGCTTTATATACACTCAAGTCTATTATTTCCACTAATTATCAGAATTGCTTATATAATGTTGAATTCATTCAATTACCATACATTTATTTACTTATATTCGATTTTATACCCAAATGTAACAATTACAATTACATTAATAGACCAATTAAATAGTAAATTACAACCGTTACTATATCCTTTAATTTACGTTTCATTTTTAACACTCACTTCATTATAAATTATAAAGTTTTTTTTCTTACTTTCTAAATTTTTAACGACCTAGAATTTTCGATTTCGAAAATACCAGATAGTTAGGAATAGAAGAAAAGAGATAGAAGAAGAAGAAGAAACAAAAAACCAAACTCAGAATCTCACATTCGCAGTGCATAAAATATAATATCAAATAATATTCTTTACACAAAGAAAGTTGTATCAGTCAATTACATTTTAATACATCAGAGTTACATCATTTTACAATCACTGGACAGTTAAAATAACTTGTTCCAGATATACAACAATATAACCCAGCGGAAACACTCCATACGTTCCTGCCATCCAGCTCGCCTCCTGAGCTCTAGAACGTCCTTACCTGAAAATCTATAATACTCGGTCTGACCCGAGCATTACATCAAAGTAACACCCGGGTCAGGCTAGAAACCGGCGTGAGTAAACCCATCTAACATGGAATACAACAGCTTAAAACTACATAAAACTCGGGGTAACTTGTGTCAATTTACAAATTCACAATTTGTTATAGACATCATTTATCTCACACCTCCATTTCTAAGTACCAAAACTTAGATTAAATGGTCCAATTAACTTAAATCATACCCTACCAGCCTATTGATTTCACATATCAATTAATAAGGAATCGAAGTGGTTTCGGGTATTAACTAATACCCGACCCCGGTCTCTTCGAATCCAATGTCATCTTAACCCAAGTTATTCAAGTGATTAAATTTAAATACTAGATGTCACTTTTACATGGCAATTCATCATAGATAACCACATTATCTCTGTTCAACTCAACATATCATATTACAATAACTTTCATTTCACAAAGCATCACAATCACAGATTATGGATAACAAATAATCCAAGGCATTCAAATATCACTCAATCATTCATAAGCAATATAAATTAGCCATACCATTCTAATTAATTTAAATTAATTACTTCATCATCTTTAAATCCTTCTTACTCAACATTAATTAATTACAATCAATTGATTAATCATCCTCTAATTTTCCATCTTAATTAATCATTCTTGATTAAATATTCCCTAATTACATTGAGTAATTAGCCTTTAATTAGTTACACAAATTAATTAACCTTAACCATTTACAGTAATTAATTTTTTTAATTACTTTCATTAATTAATGACCCTCCATTTACTTCCATTAATTAATTAACTATAATTAACCACACTGATCTTAATTAATTACAATTAATTAAGATTAACTTTATTTAATCACTTTCATTAACCAACCATGATTAATTTCATTAATATACTAATTAATGATCCTCTAATTACTTCATTAATTAATGAATCCCATTCATTAACTTAAATTAATCACATTAATTAATTAACTAAATTAATTCCATTAATTAATTAACTAAATTAATTACATTAAGTAATTAATTCTATATTACTTCCATTAATTAATTATTCTCTAATTACTTCATCATGAAATCCTCCTTTAATGAATTACATCTAGTGATTATCCATTAATTACTCTATCATGTAATTATACTTAATTAATTCATAATTAAGTGATTATTTTAAATTAATCAAACAATTAACTAATCATTTAAAATTAATTAAATAATTAGTTAACTCCTTATATTTAAAAATCCAAAATCATTTTCTTAATTAAATTTTACTTATTAATAAATCACTTACATTAATTAACTATTCTTAAATCAATAACAATAATTAATTAACCCTTATTTATCTTCACAAATTAACTATTTAAATTAATCAAATTCTTAAATACTTAAAGATAAACTCTTCATTTATAATTAATTTTGCTTAATTATATCATTAAACATTATTTTAAACATAAAACATTTAAAAATCAATTAAAATTAAAACAATTTAAACATCTAATTAAATCTTTAAAATCTTTGAAGCCTTCCAAAATGGTTAGCAAATTTTAATACATAATTATTTAAAAAACCACTTATTCTACCCTTAAAAACTTAATTTTTTATATCTATAAATTTGTTTAACAATCATTGTTGAAAACAATTTAGTTTTATAGGTCAAAACTTGTTTACTTTTGTTTTTAAAGCTTAGAATCATAGCAAAATCAAATTCTTTTGTTTTTATAAAACTTGAATGTTCCCTTTACAAATCTTAAAGCCTGAACAACTTGTTCATCATAAAACCCGAGCAAAACCACAAACTCTCCTGATCAAAACATGAAGCTATCCATGCTCTCCTCTGCTTCGAGACATTCCATCACTCGCACGAGACCAAACCCGAGCACAACAATTCTAGACACGACGTGCACATGGTGCACATACACCAGCACCTCGGACCACCGTAGGTCATCGCAGCGACTCTTGACGACCACTTATCCCACACAAACACTCACCTGAACCCAGATCAGTGAGCATGCAATCCAATCAAAATCCAATGCTCTAGAACAAAGTCAAAAGCCAACCTCATCAGAAAATCGACCATCGCGGACGAACCAAACCTCGTTGAACTCCGCCGACCCATCCAATCGAAGCGCCTCATCCACCAGCAGCTACAACCATGACGCGATCAGGTCCGGTAATCATATGGCGATGCAATCGCCAAGATTCTCATCGACAAAAAACACATCACCAAACCCTACATCATCCACTTCTGATCGCCACAGTCCACGAAAAGTTACTTCATCATTTTTCCTAAGACCCTCATGCCTTAGACCATCATTGCCTACAACCTCGCATCCATCTACCGTGCAGTTAACGGTAGTCGACCCAAATGTCGAAAACGATCAACTCAAAAATTCTAATCGAATATCAATTTAAAAATCATGAAATTTATGTTAAAAATCATTATTTTTAGTCACGAATTCACTCATGCAATTCAAACCAGAAATTAAATTGGTTCATTTTTGACCAAATTTGATTTCCACCGTAAAAAAAATTAAAATTTGAGTTAATTCCTAATTATAAAATCCTAAACTATTCTTAGAATTAACCTTATGCGATAATGAATATTTTCCATTCATAGATTAGAACTTAATTCTGATTTCAAGAGCAAATATAAATTTTACAAGGTAAATCAAACCCGAGGAAGTAACAGAGAAAGACATGCATACATACAAACAATCACACATATAAATAAAGCAAATCCATTACATATTCCAGATCAATGCAAACCATATTTCAATTTTTCTGAGCAATTTATCACATGCATCCATATAATCATAAATTTAAAACTGTTTTGAAAAGAGAATTTACTCACCGGGCTTTAAAAAGAAAAACATAGAACAGGTTGAACTGGACTTGATTTGAAACTGCCTTGATTTGAATTTTTGATTTAGAAATTTGTTTTGATCTGAAGCTTAAATATAGCTTGATGTTAGAGTTGGGTCTGATCTTAATTTGCTGTTGAAAACTTGAAAAAGTTTGATTTGCTTGCTGATGAAACATTTCACTTTTGTTGGAGTCTCGGGTTTGCTTATTTTAGATAAATCCCAGGTTGAAGAAGATGTTCAGGTTTGGTTTTGATCTTTGAAAATGAATTATAGGTTGTTGAATTTGATAAGTTTTTAGTATGAAGAATGAATTGATTTTCAGATTTGTCTTTGAGAAAATTTGCAAGCTTTTAATTTTACAAACTGAAGTTCTTAGCCTTAGGAATGAAAAGGATGGAGTGAAAAAATTAAAGTAGGAAAACATATGTTTATATAAGTGAAAAATGTGATTTATTAAAATAAAAGAAAAATGAAAATTATAAAGGGCATTTGTTAAAACATTCAACATTTGTCATATAGTATTGTTTATTAGTTAACCCATGTTAAAACCAACCCTTTATAAATTTACATTTGTCACTCAAGTTGTTTTCATTTATTTTAAATGTAAATAAAAAAACCTTCACTTTATAAATTCTTATTTAAATATATATATATATATATATATTTATTTATTTATTTATTTATTTAAAGACACATAAAATCAAACCACTTGTATATAAATAAAAGCTTATACATATATTTTTAAATCCAAATATATTTATATATCTATCTTTTAAATTTCAAAATTAAATTCAAATTCAAATTCAAATTAGATTTAAAAATCCAATTTTAACATCAAGTTATATATAAATATAACAACACATTCAATTTTGAGAATAACAATTCTATTTTCTTTAAAAATCTATTTATATTTATATATAAAAACAATATATTATTATTTGAAAATAACAATTTGTCAATTTAAAAATCCAAAATATATTAAGATATATATCTCTCCTATAAATTCCAAATTTGAATTCAAATTCAAATACAATTTAAAATCCAATTTGAAATCAACTCACACAAATATTTTTACTTAAACAAACACAGATTCAATTTGTTTGAAAATAATAATATATCTATTTAAAATCTTCTTATATCCATATATATTGTGTGTGTGTGTGTGTGTGTGTGTGTGTATAAACAACCATTATATTTGTTTTAAAAGTTAATTTGTCAAATTTTTAGTAATTATGTTAGGAGATTATCAAATATTTATGCAGAGATTTAAAATCCAATTTTCATTATATTTTCAAGTTCACTTACATAACCAGATATCTTTCATTATCTGAATTTTTTTATCTGTTAATTGAATAAACCAGTTAATTATCCAGTTACATGATGCCTAAAAATCTGGGTTATTACATTCCTCCCCTCTTTGAATCTTTTCGTCCTCGAAAAGGAACGAAGGCAGAATTTATTAAAATGCTTAAAATCAGATAAATTTATCCTTTGATCATTTTCAAAATACTTTTAAAATCTATATAATATTACTAGAATAGTTTTTATAAAAATACTTTTATAACTTGATGCTTTAATAAGTCCATCCTTGTTTTACAGAAATTCGGTCATACGTTGATCAGGCGTAGGACCGAAAACCTATAAGTACTTAGCAGACCCATTTTCAACACCAAGTGAAAATACTTGGAAAACATTTTCGAAAACTTTATAAAAATATAGAAAACATTTTGAATTAAAGGAAATATCTTTGGTGAGAATGCTCTGGAAATCATCACCCCTATCCATGGTCGCAGTTACATCCTGGGTTACGTTGCCATCACATCAAAAGTCCATGTACTGTTGGCACTCCGCGCCCCCTCGATTACGCCATGCAACCTACAACAGATCGCAGTAACATTCTAGGGTGACGTTGCCATCACAGCGAAAGTCCATGTAACTGTATGCATCAGCGCCCTCGATTTTCGCTGTCAAAAATGAAACTTTCTCCACTCCCACATAGGTCGCAGTCTACCGATATAAAATCAAACGCAGACTGTTGGCTCTCAACGGCACACACGACTTTCGCTATATTACCATAGGTCTACCGATATAAAATCAAACGTAGACTATTGGCTCTCAACGGCACACATGACTTTCGCTATGGTCTGCAGTAGATCGCAGTGACATCGAGTTAAACTGTCGTCACAGCAAAACTCAAATGTCTTTGTAGGCATCAGCGCCCTCGACTTTTGTTACACACTACTCATAATCCTCAGGAACTAGTTTTGTCCAGACTCCTCACAGGATCAACTTTAGAACCTCCCCCTTTGAGGCTCAAGGCAGTACCAACCTATGGTACTCCTGAGAAGTTCATTTCAAGAAAGCGCCTTTTTCTCCAGAGGCATATTCAAAACTGTGACGACCGCCCATGACTCCTGCACTAAACAAGGAAATAGTGCGCTGAAAGGCGTGCAAGGCAGCCATGGATGATCATCAAGGTAAGGTAAACACAGAATAGTCTATCATATTACTCACAGCGCATGGATAAAATACAATAGAAAAATATACATAGTGAAGCTCCATAGAACAGAATCTCATCATATAAACTCATAATAGTTTGGTACAATAATCTGAAAAGTCAATACAGAAAGCCTCACTACATAACACTCAGAGAGTCATACAAACAGCGGAACATCCAGTACATATAGTAAGAAAAACAATATGCAAAAGCCTCCAGCTCGTCTTCGTCATCAACAGCGTTGGTCACTAAGAACAGCACCTGTCACCTGCTACCTAGTCTGCCCATCCCAAAATGGATGAACAGCCTAAGGTAATAAGAGTTGACATAAAACCTTGAGTCAGACAAAAGTCCTAGTGAGCGGTAAATCAACTATCAAACATACCAAAAGAGAATAAAGGATAAAAAGGAATAGGAACCCAACCATCCCACTTCACCTCTTTCTACAGTGATAGCCCCAGACCCACTAAACAGAAATAAACATAGCAAAGCAGACATTTAAAGTAAAACAATTATCACTCGAGTCAAGGTCGATGTTTTCCAGGCACAAACCCCCAAGGCCTAAACCAAGATCAGATAAGCACCCACAAAATATCGCTCTTGAGACCGAGTGACGATACATCCAAAGCATCCAAACATCCATGACTCTGGCTATCACTGTTATCATTGCTTCGATATCACCGTTAATTGAATGACCGGCTCATTCTTTCATCCGTCCGTCAAGGGCTAATGGTAACCCCGGTTCTAGACAAAACTCCGCACGTCATCGTGACCCGTGCCTAGGACTATCGAATCTGCCCAGAGTACTAGACCATCAACTATTCGTCTTGGGACTATCGAATCTGCCCAGCGTACTCTTGCTTTGAGCATGCTAGAACCTTCAACAATGGTGAAATCTCAGCCTTCTAGTCATCCTCCTCGACGACTATTCTCATACTAGCTCAAGCGCCTCTCGAGCCAACCATTATCCACAAACTCGACGACTATTCTCATACTAGCTCAAGCGCCTCTCGAGCCAACCATTATCCACAAACTCGAACCATATCACCGAGTTATCAACATGCTTGGGATGATCCCGTCTGGATTAAACCAAGGCTATCTCACATCATGCTTTACTTCATTGCATCATAGCAAAGTCCCATCTCAACATCTTGCTTTGCCTCATCGCATCACAGCAAAGTCCCATCTTAACATCATCATCAAAGCTATCCATATGAGCTTTATCATCCGCTTCATATGCCACGGGCAGCTTTCCTTATTCAAGAGCCTTTCCACTTAGCTTTTGAATCATCTTCGACCAACTTGTCCAAATCAAATCACCAATCAACTAACTTCTATCAATCAATCAAATCAATCATTAATCCAAGTAATCAATCATTCAAACAAGATCTAAATAAACAGTTATAACAATAATGGCAATTTTGTAAATAAAGAGTCCAAATCTAACAAGCATGAATTCTAAGTAATATCTTGATGAATGAACTAGCATAGGTTAACATGTAGTAAAATGGATAACAAAACTTTATGAACGATGGATCTACATGCAGACTTAAGAAAAATGCATGAAATCACTATCTTTAACACACAAACAAGCCACCGATCCAATATACTCCTTTGGGTCCGTGTGAGAGATAACCACCACTCACCGAATCACCTAAACACTTCAAAAGCAACTAACTTCAGATCTGGACAGCGAAGGATCTAGCTTGATCCGACAAGATTTCCCTCAAACGATGAAATCTCTCTTCGATGGATGGAGATCTTCAACTTTGGCTCTTGGATCTTCGATTTAGATGGATGGAAGCTCAAGATTAAAGTGGAGAAAAGAAGTGAAGAAGTGTTGTAGTCGAGATCTCAAAATAGCAGCACTTCGTCGCTTCAAAATTCGGATCCCAAAAAGTGAGATAGGCACTTCTATTTATAGGCCGAAATCCTTAAGTCGTTCGCCCCTATGAGTCGTTCACGACTCATCAAAGCCCACGACTTACGACTCAAGCATATGCGCGACTTAACACATGCGCGCGACTTAACTTAGACACGACCTAACGACTCAAGCCCATACGACTTACGACCTAATGCACTGCCGCATTTCTCCCTAAGTCGTTTGGATGACTCAACGACTCAACACTCAACGACTCAACGGCTCAACACTCAACACAGGGGACGACTCAACGACTCAATACAGGGGACGACCTACCGACCTAACTACACACACGGCTTAGCGACCTACGACATAAGCCTGTTGCCTTAATTCGCTCGAACAACCTAACTATAACACGGCATAGCCGACCTAACCTTAACTCGTTCACGACCTAAGCCATCTTCCTTAAGCCTTCTAACCAACCTATCTCCCTCTTAGGTCGTAACCCGTTCAATCTCCTAGGTCGTTGCCGCTAGTTCTTTTAGGTCGCTTAACCCCTTAAGTCGGTCAAATCCTATAGGTCGTTCACTATTTTAAACCGGCCAATCTCTTAAGTCGTTAACTCCTTAAGTCGGTCACCTTCCTTAAGTCGCTCCATCCTCTAAGTCGCTCCACCGACTCATGCTACAACTCGACCTAACCCTGGACGACTCATCTCTGGACGACTTAAGCTCCATACAACTTAAATTCTAAATGACTTAACAACACTATCAACTAATAACAACAATTCTACGATTCTTCGATCCGTAAAAATACGGGTCGTTACAAAAACACTTTATACTATACACATATAGTATCTTCCAAACCATACACCTAGTATGATCTCAAATAAAGCTCCTTTACTCAAAATCGATTATCCCAAAATCAATAATTCTCAAACTAGGCTTTCCAAATTCCAATATTGATTTTACCCAAAAATCAAAAGCCTTTCCAAAGTCCATAGGTTCTAAAAACCTTTTCTCAAAATCATTCTCATAAGATCCTTTACATATATATATATAAATATATAACTTTTAAAAATCTTTGGATCACTTCAAACTTGTATAAATTCCCTTTTAATACTTCAAAAACTTTCAAAACCCTTTTTTCTGGAAAAAGATCAACGAGGAAAGTTTTATCTTATATAACAAAGATATATAACTTTGTTTATTCCAAATCAAATATTCAAATTGATTAATCTATAAAGTCACTTACCAAATTAATTACTTCCATGAAGTAAATTTTTACCATAGAAATATCCAATTTCCACTTTTATTCATTGTAATTTCACAAAATATAATTTTCATTTGAAAAACTATTTTACATTTCTTATCCACAAATTTTCCAATATCAATTTCATTTAAATCCGTATGATGTACACTTATCATTCGTACGCTATATCAATCTGATCGCTCACTCGATCACATAATTTCACTTCCAAACTAGTATCGTCCACCCGATTTTGTAGTGCAGACTCGGATCTGGTTCTTGATCAGAAACCGTCATTCTCCTTGCATAGCCATAACTATGATAGAGAATATCCAGAACCAATCAACAATCCATATCCAGGTTCGTCATTGAAAATCGAGTGAAAAATCCCAACTTAGATCGATAATACTATCTCGAAATTCCGTGCTCGAATCTGGATCAAATCACTATGCGAATAGAATAATATACGTACATCCTACGTATTTATCTCCATTGATTATTAGCTAAATCAATTTCTCCTATATATTCACATTCACTTTAGTTTCTATCCACTTATTCACAATTGTTTCAATTCCATTTGGATTGTCACTTTAACCCTTATCTCAATTGGTAATTAACATAAACAATTTGCACTCCGACCAACTTTCAAATTTAGAAAATAGCTTGAAAATTTTAAATTAGATAAGTTGTTGAAAAATAATTATTAGTTTGTAAAATAGCTGTAAAATAGTTAAGTAATTGTAAAATAGTAGGAAAATAGTCAAATAGTTATAAAATATTTAGATAATTGCAAAATAGTTGTAAAATAATAATTAGTTATAAAGTAGTTGGAAACAGTAATTAGTTTATAAAACAGTTGCAAAATAGTTAAATAATTCCAAAAGTAGTTATAAAATAAGTATAAGATAGTTTTGGGTTTAATAAGAAAGGTTGTATATATAATAAATAGATTGGAAAAAATAGATTTGTACTAAAACAATTTATTTTGAAAATAGTCCAGAGTCAAACTGTTCAATTCCCAATCTCCATTTCCAATCAATTCAATTTAAATTTCCACTTCCATTAAATTGACTCAATTCAAATATAAATAACTTCAATTTCCATTGAAATTGATTTAACCACAATTCAAGTTGAATTAATACCAATTCCCATTTGAATTTATACTCATTCAACTTCAATTTCATTTCAAATTAATCCAATTCAAATTTTCCATTTGAATTTTTAAACTTATCCATCTTTAATCACTATTCCAATTAATTCAAGTCAAATTCAATTTGAACTAGTTTGATTCAAATTTCAATTTAAACCATCTCGAATTATATAAATTCGAGTTAAATTTTAAAATATTGATTTAATCCTTTAAATCAAATCAACTAATATCTTTAAACCATTTAATTCTGAATCCAAATTCCATTTTTAACCTATTTCAAAGTTCAAATAATAATTCAAATCCTTTTTTAAACAATTAAATCTTTGAAATTTATCATCAAAATTCAATTTCGAAACTAAAACTTTGAATTTTTTTCTTAAACGTTCAAATCTTAATCCAAAATAATTCCATTTTATCTTAATAATGGATATATTACCACACCCCATTTCTTCATTCATTTAAACAAATCCAATTTCAGCTTAAAGATTATTAATAATAATAGAATGGTATCATTCAAATTATTTTAAAACATCCATCCATTTCCTATTTTCATATCTCAAACCCATTTTGAGATCACACAAACTCCCAATTCAAATTAACCATTTAACTTTCCATGTTAAATCTCCATTTCATCTTGAAATTTCCAATTCAGGTTGTGTAACGACCCACTATTTTGGACCATTCGCATCCACACATGTCGAACTTGAATAAATCAAAATACCGAATTGTTAATTTAAATTTGGCAAAACTGAACATATACAGTAAATAAATAATCACAGATTACAGACACAGAGTAATAAATATGCAGCGGAAGTAAAAGAAATAGTAGTTCATGAAGCTACTATATAAATACATAAGATACATCAGAGTTTACAACAGAAGAGTAATACGATACATCAAATACAAATCAAAATACATCACTGGAATCATCGAATACTGAAAGCAGAATAGATGGCTGGATCTTCAAGCAAAGCTCCAACTCCAAAGGTGAGTCTCGAAAGCTGAACCACTCAGTCTGACCTGAGCGTAAAGCAAAACACAAAACACTCGAGTCAGGATTAATATTCTCATATCAATAAATCCAACTCAAGTGAAATAGCAATCGAAATACAAGTAACTCAAAGGATGTTGGAATCACCATCCTCTAAGGATCCGTTAAACTATCTACTATGTAGTAGTGTACGCTAAATAGATAATGTCTATCAGTAATATAAAGTATCAAAATAGTGTTAAGGCGTTACCATTATCCCCCTTAACACATTTTATATAAATGTCATAGTCCATACAGCACTGTAAACTCCACCGTAAACTTGTGGGATATCAGGGAGTACTCCATAGGTATAACACAAAACAAATTCGTAGTGGTCGCGTATATAGGGATACAAGTATGACAAGGCACATGAGGCAATACCCAAGGTAGTGAAACTACCGTTTGCCTGATCCGGACTGGTGAAAACGCATCGTCGCAACGATCGCAACACCGCGAAACAACACTCCTGAAATTCCGAGGGTGCACCAATCAATCACAAATAATGAGTAATAGTTACGAAGAAGTGTGTTCGCTCGAGGTAGCTAACCCCATTTGGCCCGGCATGGCTCCTGATTTTAGTCATTTCCAATTTTGACACAGGTGTCAAGGCTATCCATTATCGTTCTCTTTCTTCAGTCATCACGTACATCATTCCAACCACTTCATTCTGGATCATCACTCCACGTATAGTTATTAAAGTGGTTTTCGGTTTAGATAGAGAGTATATCCAAAACCGATTCCGGTTTCTTTAATAACTTACGTAATTATTACACCGATTGGTCAATTAATATATTTCAAAACAAATCTAATTCAATTTCAAATAGAATTTATAAATCAACATTTCATTTGTCTTTCACTATAAATTTCAAATTTACGTTTCAAACTTCCAAATTTCCATTTCAAAATCTTATAATTCGATTTCAACTTTTATTTAAACAATTCAAATATTGTTTCAAGTTCGTATATAAGTTTCACTCCGGAATCATTTAAATGGTTTAATTTTCATTCAAATCAATTTAAATTCTTTTATCGATTTCGCTCAATATTCATTAAGTAAATTTGTCATTCAAAACAACTTCTATTTAAATTCCAACTCATTTAAATCAATTACTTACGTTCAACTTCATTATATCAAAACTTCAAATTGAAATAAATTAAATTCGTCAAATCAATTCTTTAAATTACAAGTCTTACGTAAAATTCAATAAATCACTTTTTTTTTCTTCTTGTTAAAGAAATTCAATTTTCATTTATTTATTGACTTCGTTACAAATTCAATCTCAATTAATAAAGAACTAAATTTCACATATTTCGAGAAGTTTCAATTTCACTTATTAACTTGCTTAAATAATTTTTTCAAAACTTTAATCAATAAAGAAACTCAATTTCATTTATTAACGAAGTTCAAATCCACTTATACAAAAGTTCAATTTCTCTTATCAAAGAATTCAATTTTTATTCAATTATCAAATAATTAAATCTCATTCAATTATTAAATAATTTCAATCTTAATTACTAATTTCAAAACTTAATCATTTCAAACTTGATTATAAATTCAAACTTAATTATTAAATACTTTCCACTTAATTATGAATTTGAACTTAATCAAAAAATCATTTCAACTTAATTATAAATTCAACTTAATAATTTCGAGCTTAATTATAATTTCAAACTTAATTATAATTTCAAATTTAATTATTAAATGATTTCAAACTTAATAATTTCAAAACTCAATTATTACCAATTTCTAATTATTTATTAATAATTCCAAATTTAATTATTAGATAATCAAATTTCAAACAACGTTCTTTCATCAATTACTACGTTAATATTTGTTTCAGATTTCAATCTTTACATTTTCCTTTCAAAAATTCAAATTCCAACTTCATTTCAAAACTTATTCTTTGCTCGAATAAAATCATTATTTTATTTTTAAGTCGAATTATTGACCAATCGGATTTTATTTCATTCTCTATCCTAGGTCAAATTCATTTGGGTATATATCATTTCAACCCGATTCCAATTTCAATTCAAGATCAAGCATAATAAAGGAAACTTGCAGTGTGATAACTGGGATGTTGTCAAAGTAAATAAACAAGTAATAACAACAAACAATAACAATACAATAGTCAATTCAAATAATCCCGAAATAATCGTATTAATTCGCATTGTTGTTTGTGCGAATTAATATAATTATCTCTTGAATCTACACTATCATTTCATGTAGATTAAGGATTATTACACTAATATTTATACGATTCTTCACGATATTTATTATTCAATTTCACACTACATCAATTTACACAACATGCATTTAAATAGTTCAAAGTGCGATTAACCATATTTCTACGTGTCAATTCATTTAAACATTTAAAGGGGTCATATTATGCAAATTTAACCAGTCAAATTCAACACATGTGTTCATTAAATTTTTAACTATCCTACGTCCAATTCAATTGCATCATATTTATCACTTTATACATTTCAAATTTAACATCCAATATAAACAACAAACAATCAATCAATTATTAACCAAACAGGATTATCATCTTATAATTTACAGATAACGGTGTCAGATGTCAAAGGTGAACTGATACATAAATAACAGTGCAATAAATAACAGCAGCATATTTCAATTGTCGTTTCAATTGAAATCAAATTTAATAAATAAAAGAACATTAATCGTGTGTGATTGCTCACTGTTCGAGGCTAGAGATGCACGAAAAGATGACCCGGATACGCCCCCTGATACGGATACGGAATTTGAGTTACAAATCCAAGCAAAGCAAATCGGCACGAATTCAATGATCAAAGCTGATGACAGAAATCGATTGAACACATCAGAACGAGATCAATGAAGAAATTGGTATAAGTAACTTTTATATACAATTATATAGAAAATTATATTTAGAATTCAAACACGACAAAACTATATTTCAAAAATCATTTCCTTTTTCTTATAACACATTAAACTTATAACGTCAATAAAACGTAGACATGCCATACATATGCTATATATACTAATATATAAATATCCATAGCCTATATGTAACATACGGCTAAAAATATTTGCATAAGTAGTAAAAAAATATACTGGCATGTTATAACATCCTATTATATACTAAAAAAATTTCCAAGCTGAAGCATACACAAATATAAAATTTAAAACAACCTTGCCTACACTATACATACAATAACAGCTATAAAAAGTACTATGTCATTTATAATAATGTAATGAGCACGGTTAGTACGATCACTGGAAGAAAATGGAATGGCTGCTGCAACTTATACGTATACAGCTTTATATAAATCTCAGAATCAAATATTTTAAAAATCATAAACCCACGAAACTTTAATAGT
The DNA here is from genome assembly GCA_030765085.1 of Allium cepa. Lineage (NCBI taxonomy): Eukaryota > Viridiplantae > Streptophyta > Magnoliopsida > Asparagales > Amaryllidaceae > Allium > Allium cepa. Next base: position 447,869,067 of record CM060937.1, on the reverse strand, counting down.
AACTTATATTGCAAAATCTAATGGTTCACAGCAAAGAATAATATGTTGGATTCGAAAAGCAATTCTAAACTAATTTCTCAGGTTTACACTTATAAATATAAACTCATATTTTTATATACGAATTTTTTTTTATATTTTTTTTAATAAAACAATATGACTTTAAAAACAATAGAGTGAAGATTACCTAAACAGTTTACATACGTACAACTTTCATAACATTTACAACAATATATACAATAATAACTAAACCAAAGTAAACTCATGAAAAAAAACAAACTGACTTATAAACTTACGTATACAAGCTTGGACAGTCATGCAAAATATAAGTTTGGAAAAACATGTGAACACAAAGAAACTCACTAGCATGGCAAGAGGAACAAGATTTGAGCACCAACTTGCTTGCGTGTGTTGCGGTGGGTGCTTGAACGCATGAAGGTAGAGGAGCAATGGAGTGCAAGCACGGCAGCCGAGTGGTCATGGGAGGAGGCGGCAAGGATGATGGAGGCTGTGAGGTGATGGCGGTCTCGGCTACAGGGAAGGGAACAATGGGTGTGGTGTTGGGAAAACTCGGCGGAGGAGGCAACTGCCGAGGCGAGTGGTGTAAAAGGTTCGACGGCGGCCATGTCTAGAGCGTGAGGTGGAGTGGAAGGTAGGGCGGAGGGAGGAAGCCGAAGTTGTGGTGAGGATCTTGTGCGGTGATGCAAGCAGGGAAGAGGGAAGAGAAAAGGAAAGAGGGATTAACCAAATGAAATGAAGGGGTATATATTGCACTATTGGAATTCACAAAATATAGGGAACCAGCTGGCTATGGGGGGAAGTGGAATGGCCATGCACTTGTTGTTTTGTTAGTAAATTTATATGTGATTTTTATGTTAATGAGCCAAACGTTTAGAATGCTGGAAATATTGTAACCTTAAAACTAATTCATGTTATCCTAAATACTAGCATCAACTAGTACTTTTTTATGGACATGACCACTTTATATATAGGCTAAAGTTCTTTCATATTTATAGTGTAATCAGAACTAACCTTGTTTACGTTATATTTTAGATTTTGCATGAATTCCTTTAAATTTTCTTATATTGATTTGCAACTTATTTTTATTAAATTCTATTGACCCGGCTTCTTTTTTTTTCCAAACGGCGGAAGGTAGATGACCACAAACAAAAAAAACAGAACCGATACCGATACCGGTTATTGTTTCGTACGTTTAACCGTGCACCTAGCACCGAAATATACAACGGAATATATTGTTAAGATCAGTACGACAAGATGATCAAAACAACATACAAATATCGGTGGTACGATTGAATTATAAAAATTTCAAATTTTCTACTATGAAAAATGCAAGAAAATCGCAGAAAAATAAGATCGACGGAGCTAAAGATGTCCGAATTTGGAAAAACGACAAACTGACAACTTGCTCAAAAGATGTTTTAGAATTTTTCTATGAAAAAATATTTTGGTTTTGAAAACGTTTTATTTTCATCGCTTTTTAACTAATTAAATTGAAGTAATTTTACGCACGAAATAAACTTTCATATTTTCGGACGAAAATTTACCAGTTGCTTTTTAACTAGACGCATTCCAAATATCAAATTTATATTTCAAAATTTTATCGTTTGTCAAAAACTTATTTAACTTTCCCAAAGTTAAATTTCAATTTACTTAATCCAGCCACCCTTACCCAATTTGAATTCCCATTTCAAATTCTAAACTTCACACTAATAATCTTCCCACTTATAAGTTCTTTGGGTATCACATCTCATTCCAAATTTAATACTCAACATTCAGAGTTTTATCTCAAATCATCTTTGACATTATGTATATCCACATATATACATATTAATTTCCTTTACACACCAAGTTATACTTTAAATTTTAAACCACCTTTGGTTTTTAATTCAAAACTAATTCCTTTAAATTTTCAAACAACTCTTGTTTGAAACAGGACCCTTCATTCAAATACATTAAATAACATTATTTATTATTTCTTTATCACTTTGAAACTAATTTTTAAATTTTTGGTCCTAGATTTAAAACTTTATAAATTAAATCACCTTCAGTTCTAATTTTTTTAAGTCATACTTACTTAAATGTTTTATTTCCCTAAACATTTCATTTTTATTATTAAACACAACAATCATTTATGATAATAACCAAGAATATCATATCTGGAAACCAATTCATTATTACTTTATTCTGAAACTCTTCTCCAAATTCAATATTTAAATTTCAGTTTGAATCCATTTCAAATTTATCTTTATTCAATTTAAATTTGGTTGTATTTCTATTACCACTTAATTTAATTCCAAAAATTTAACAACCAATTACCTTAATATTAGAAAGAAATATTGTTTTATATATCAAAATATATTATTATATAAAATCATTTAAAATCTTTATATAAGAAAATAACAAGTACGCTCTCATATTATGTACACTCAACTCATTCTAGGGTACCATTGACCCTATCTTAATGATAATCCCACCAGAGCCAAGGTTCTCACTTAACCTTCTACTCTGATACCACATGTAACAATCCAGAATTTTCGATTCCGAAAATTTCGGATAGTTAGGAAAAGAAGAAAAGAGATAGAAGAAGAAGAAACAAAAAACCAAACTCAGAATCTCACATTAGCAGCGGATAAAATATAATATCAAGTAATATTCTTTACACAAAGAAAGTCGTATCAGTCAATTACATTTTAATACATCAGAGGTGCATCATTTTACAATCATTGGACAGTTAAAATAACTTGTTTCAGATATACAACAATATACCAAAGTGGAAACACTCTATACGTTCCTACCATCCAGCTCGCCTCCTGAGCTCCAAAACGTCCTTACCTGAAAATCTGTAATACTCGATCTGACCCGAGCATTACATCAAAGTAACACCCAGGTCAGGTTGGAAACCAACGTGAGCAAAACCATCTAACATGGAATACAACAGCATAAAACTACATAAAACCCGGGGTAACTTATATCAATTTATAAATTCACAATTTGTTATAGACATCACTCATCTCATACCTCCAATTCTAAGTACCAAAACATCGATTAAATGGCCCAATTCACTTAAATCATTCCATACCAGCCTATTGATTTCACATATCAACCAATAAGGAATCGAAGTGGTTTCGGGTATTAACTAATACCGATCCCGGTCTCTTCGAATCCAATGTCATCATAGCCTAAGTTATCAAGTGATTCTTTTACACAGCAATTCGTCATAGATAACCACATTATCTCTGTTCAACTCAACATGTCATATTACAAAAACTTTTCATTTCACAAAGCATCACAATCACAGATTATGGATAACAAATAATCCAAGGCATTCAAATATCATTCAATCATTCATAAGCAAGATAAATTAGGCATACCATTCTAATTAATTTAAACTAAATACTTCATCATCTTTAAATCCTGCTTACTCAACATTAATTAATTACAATCAATTGATTAATCATCCTCTAATTTTCCATCTTAATTAATCATTCTTGATTAAATATTCTCTAATTACATTGAGTAATTAGCCTTTAATTAATTACACAAATTAATTATCCTTAACCATTTACAATAATTAATTTTTTTAATTACTTTCATTAATTAAATTAACTAATGACTCTCCATTTACTTCCATTAATTAATTAACTATAATTAACCACACTGATCCTTAATTAATTACAATTAATTAGTCATACTTTATTTAATCACTTTCATTAATCAACCATGATTAATTTCATTAATCATATTAATTAATGATCCTCTAATTACTTCATTAGTTAATGAATCCCATTCATTAACTTAAATTAATCACATTAATTAATTAACTAAATTAATTACATTAATTAATTAACTAGATTAATTACATTAAGCAATTAATTCTAAATTACTTCCATTAATTAATTATTCTCTAATCTCTTCATTATGAAATCCCCCTTTAATTAATTACATCCAGTAATTATCCATTAATTACTCTATCAAGTAATTATACTTAATTAATTCATAATTAAGTGAATGTTTCAAATTAATCAAACAATTAACGAATCATTTAAAATTAATTAAATAATTAGTTAACTCCTTATATTTAAAAATCCAAAATCATTTATCTTAATTAAATTTTACTTATTATTAAATCACTTACATTAATTAACTATTCTTAAATCAATAAAAATAATTAATTAACCCTTATTTATCTTCACAAATTAACTATTTGAATTAATCAAATTCCTAATTACTTAAAGATAAACCCTTCATTTATAATTGATTTTGCTTAATTATATCATTAAACATTATTTTAAAAATAAAACATTTAAAAATCGATTAAAATTAAAGCAATTTAAACATCTAATTAAATCTTTAAATTCTTTGAAGCCTTCCAAAATGGTTTAACAAATTTTAATACATAGTTATTTCAAAAACCACTTATTCTACCCTTAAAAACTTAATTATTATATATATAAATTTGTTTAACAATCATTCTTGAAAACAATTTAGTTTTATAGATCAAAACTTGTTTACTTTTGTTTTTAAAACTTAAAAGCATAGAAAAATCAAATTCTTTTGTTTTTATAAACTTGAATGTTCCCTGTACAAATCTTAAAGCCTGAACAACTTGTTCATCATAAACCCCGAGCAAAACCCCAAACTCTCCTGATCAAAAAGCGAAGCTATGCACGCTCTCACTATGCCATTGATGGCCTATTGCAACGAAAATAAAAGATGTTGCTAGCTATAATGTAACGATAGCTATGCTGATTTTTGTCTATTACAACATTAGCTTTAGGATGTTAGCATAGATATCAATACTATGTTGTAGTAGCTATAGACTTATAAAAATATTATAAAAAATGAGTACGGGCTGAAAAAAAAGCAGGCTGAAATATTTTTTAACGCGGGAAGCAAAAACGAAGCGGCAAAAGTTAACAAAATATTCTAGGGTTTCACTCAAACACTTAACAAAATACGTACTCCGCCGGTCAACCTCTCAAACACTCAAACAAATTTTAATTCGCAAAACAAAACAAATTTCCAAAGCAAAAATTTCAAAACTCTAGTCACGGATTTGATTTTTAGATTTGGTTGTTCAGATTTCTATGGTTCGGGTTATGGATTTGCTAGAGTTTGGTTTGGTTGAAGTTGCTTGTTTCGAGGAGATCGCGGTTGGAAGTCAAAGGATGGGCGAAGTGCGACTGGGATTGGGTTCTGATTGTGAGTTGGAAGCGGTCGTAGTTGCTGAAGGAGGTGCGGTGTGGTGAGGTGTCGGTGATTTTGTTAGGAGATTCTGTTGAGGGTGGGTTTTAGGGAGGAAGCGGGTTTGTGTATTGGATGAGGAGCGGCAAGTTGGAGATTATGAATTCGGTCATGGTTTTGTATGTTGTGGAATCAGGTTGTTGGGCTGAGATAGTAACGCATCGGTAAATTAAAGGGGGAGTTGCTGCAATGATTGAGTTTGCATTTATAGTTGTCGAATGGTTAATTGACATGACGTATTGGTTTGCTCGAGTTTGGTATTTGCTAAAGTGGTGGATGGTAGGCTGTGATTAGCAGAGGGATGTTGATGGATGTTGTAGTAGGTTTGGTGAAGGAGGGAGTTTGATGATCTGTTGACGGTATAGGAAGTGGATGGTGAAGGGGTGATGATGAAGATTGGTAGATGATCTATTTCCATGGTTCTTTTTCTTCATCCTTTCTTTTTGCATGGTTCGTTTTCTACTATTTTTAGAACTATTTTTTTTACCACTTAAGTCCATAACTTGAATCTAGACAAGAACCAAAATTTTGGCATTTTTGCTAGAATTTTAATCTATGGCTTGAGTGCTCACTGTAAAGGACATTAAAGCAACATCAGAAATCCACATTTCTCTAGTTTGATGAATTAAAAATATGTCAGTAGGCATATGATGAAAGTTTAGAGATAAGGACATCCAATTATGCAAAATTTTCAATTCCAAAGGCGTGGACTTTGATTGCTAGTATTAGGATAAATTATATTGTTGATTTGTATTTTGATTTTTTGCCACGGTACTTAGAGCATCTCCAAGAGAAATAGAGTTAGATATTATATTTCTAAGGGTTACAAAATGCAACCGGGAGTTTTTCTAGCGGGAAATGGAAGCAAGGGCTTGTTCAGCAGGCGTCCGTTGAATAAGTGTCCGTGTAGGCACTTGTCGCCTAAGATCCAGACGCCATTTGAACAAACGTCAGTGTCGAGATGTTTGTATAAGGCTCAATAGATAGACGTTTCGGATACTAATGTGAGAAGATTTGTGAGGTTTTTGGATGTTCATTGATGACCGTAGGTGGCTAAAGGTTTTGATGATCGAGTTTCTAAAATGTTTAATCGCAAATTAGTTTGTCTCTTATATCTTACTTAGTGCTGACACTAAGGTTAACTACATTAATTTATGATAATTGAAATTTATTAGTAGAAAAGACGAATACAAGATCTTGAAATTTACTAGTAGAAAAGATGAATACAAGATCTGTAAGACGGAAAGGAAGATTATTTTGATGTTTCTTCTTTTTTCCTTTTTTTATTTCTTCCATTTTTTGAGTAGTAATCTGAGAAGATATATTTCATTTTGAAAGGAATGAGATGTGGCTTCTTCACGTTTTCTTTTAGATACTTGATCTGTTTGAGATAATAGGTGAAGAAGGCACTGGTGAAGGACTAATTACATAAGGAGAAAGAGCATGATTTCAAATGGAACTTACAATTTAACATATTGTTAATGGGCAGATCCTTGAAGCAGTGCGTTGTTCGGATAACTAGTGCTATGAATGTTGAACTGAAGATAAGTTGTGGCGATGAAGATTGAATGCCAACAGAGAGTTTAGTGTTAAATCAACGGATCAGAGATTAAATTTTGTTGGCAGGAAGTTCAAATCATCACATGGCTCTATGGTAAGCAGAAGTTCCACCAAAGGTAAATCGAATACTCTGAGAATGCTAGAAGTAAAAACAAGATAAATCTGCGGTTTTATTTTTGTGAAAAACAAGAAGAAACAATGTTGCACCTATTTTATGACTGGTATTGTAACTATTACATATTATCTAGTACATTATATGCAAATGATCAGTTTTGGTATTGAGAGTTGGAGAAGCAGAGGATCATGAGTAAGAAGAGTATAGATTTTGTTAACAATAATGAATTTGACATTTGGTTTTACCATTTGGTTTAGAATGAAAAAGAAAAAAAAGTGGCCAACTAAAAGGGGATTTAGAGAAACAACTATAAATTTCTTTAGAAATAAAGGACAAGTAGCTTAAAGACGTACTTGCCAGAGGGGTCAATTGACCGCTTCAACTATTTTTTGTTTCTATATTAATCCTTAGTTGTTAAGAAGAAATAACCTCTTGAATATGTGCAAGTCGGTCATTCACTTAATCCATGTTCTTTCTCAACCTTTAGATATTTTGATTTTATCTTATAACAACTAAGGATTAATCCTAGTGATTTGCAGAAGGAGGAGCAGTGGTTAGGCGGGACTTCAGGAGGTGATGCTGCAATGGTAAAGGAAGGTAGAGGAAGATGCCAGCTGAAAGCGAAAATTATGCTCCTGAACAAGAGGAACCTAGTGAAGATGATACTTTAAAAAATCCAGTAAAGGTGCGTTATAGTTGAAGATTTAATTTTATGTTGGTAATTATAGACTAGCTTCCTTATTTTTTTATTTTATTGTTTTTGTGTGCGTATTTTAGAGAACCAAAAAGGTTACGATTACAAAGCCTCAGTCTGGACCAACAACTCGTTCACGGGCCATTGTTGAATCTACAACTGATAAGAATGCAACTCCGAAGGCAGGGGAAAATCCAGTTCCTACACAAACTGTTGATCCACCATGTAGCGTTGAGTTACCACACAATGAAGGAATAGGAATAATTATGCAAATCGAAAATCATATACAGACACACACACTGCTGGTCCAAAACTTTTTTCTCAAATTCGGCATAAGATGGTATGTATTTTTCTTATTTTTATGGTTGGCTGGAGGTATGCATTTTATTTTATTTGAAATTCCTCTCCTTATTTAGGAAAGCGATATATGTTCCAAAATAAAAATAAAAATAACTATATATATGTTCCAAAATAAAATATCACCTCACTCAAACAAATAAGCAAAATAAATATTAGAGATATATGTTCTGTTTATGATATAGAAGTTTGTAACTACAAGAATAACAAGCAGGTTATATAATCTGATCTGTCACATTAATCATCCAGCAAATGTTTTTATTTCAATTTTAATGGATTAATTTTTATTGCATCTGTTTATTATTTTTGCATTTTCACATTAATTTACGACTCAATAGCTATTAATAATATTTGCTAAAAAAGTACATAAAATCTATAAAAATATAAATGAGCCTTTCTTTGCCCCCTTTGGCATAGAAAACTCAATTCTTCTTTTCCAAACCAGTATCCGTCATGCTCATGCATTTGTATGCATTTGGTCAATATACGTCAGCTGTATGTTGATGGCTTTACTGCCTTGCTAAGCTTAAATCGTTTTAGTATTATATATATGTTCATGGTTCATGGGTTAATCACGGGGTAATCTTAGTTTTGCATCAGAATCTAAGATGAATCATGTGATATTTGTTATCTCTGTGCTTACAGTTAATAACCTGAAATCATAGACATATGGGATATTTACTATGCAAATTTTCTGTAGCTCAACCTTGAATTTTGTAAAACTGATACATCACTTGATACTATGCTTGAATAAGCTCTGATATTGTTGCTACATATGTTGTGATTTTATACTTGTTGTTTCTTTATTTTTGCACTTGTAAGCTTCTTGGGAACTTACTGTTGCTCCATTTTTGCATCTGTGAGTTGCTTGAGACTTTTAGCTTGTGTGCACTTGTGGTTTCTGTTCTTCATTTGAACCGAGATTTGTTTTTATGTAAAGGCGATCATATTTACCTTATTTTTGCTTTGACTTTGAGCATAATTTTTGAATTGATTAGTGATGTATGTTCTGGAAAAATTGGTTTGATATCTTGACATGGGTGCTTAAGAAATTAGGCGAAGCAAACCCTGACATGCAAATTGATGTTCGGGATCTTTGTGCGACCGTCTGCAGTGATGGCACTGGAGTCACTAGAGGCACCGATGGCGCTGGAGGCTCGCAAATATGAATGTACTATTAATAATTAGAATTTAGTATGTACTGGCTGTAACAATGAATACACTGGCTATGTTTTTAAGTTTGTTTGTTATTTTGTACTTGACTAAGTAAAACTTATGTTGCTGGTTATTCTGAAATAAAAAGTTCTTTGTTGCAGTGTAATGTTGCCATTACATATGATATAATGTTGCAGTATAATGTTGCCATAGATATGAAATAATGTTGCAGTAGTATAATGTTGCAGTACATTTCCAATTTAAATTGCAAAAGGTGTTGCCATAGATATGATATAATGTTGCAATATGTGATGTTAAATGTTGTAATAAATTGGCAAAGTGTTTCCATTGGATGGTAAAAGTGTTACCATAGATTAATGAATATGGGCCCCACAATAGGGTTCCGTAAAGGTGGGCCACAGAATTAGTGGGCCCCACAATGTGGGCCCAGATTGTGGGGCCCACTTTTTAGTAAATTTGGTACTTGTGGCAACAACAGAACCGATGTTACCCTAGGGCCGCAAAGATGTTGCCTTTGACTCTAGGGCAACGCGGCAAAATGCATCACCGAGAAAGTATTGTCTTTGCCCTTTTTTAGCCTACAGTAACATTTTTTGGCACTTCCTGCATCACTTCTTGGGTCTTGCAGTATGCAATCTATGGCGTAGTGTCTCCTCTGCTTTGAGACATTCCATCACTCGCACGAGACCAAACCCGAGCACAACAATTCCAGACACGAGGTGCACGTGGTGCACGTACACCAGCACCTTCGACCACCGTAGGTCATCGCGGCGACCCTCGACGACCACCCTATCCCAGACAAACACTAACGTGAACCCAGATCGGTGAGCACACAATCCAATCAAAATCCAATACTCTGGACCAAAGTCAAAAGCCAATCTCATCATAAAATCGACCATCGTCGATGAACCAAACCTCGTTGAACTCCATCGAACCATCCAATCGAAGCACCTCATCCACCAACAGCTACAACCCTGACGCGATCAGGTCTGGTAATCATACGACGGCGAAAATGCTAAGATTCTCATCGACAAAAAAACACATCACCAAACCGTACATCATCCACTTCTGATCGCCACGGTCCACGAAAAATTCCTTCAGCATTTTTCCTGAGACCCCATGCCTCAGACCATCATCACCTACAACCTCGCATCCATCCACCATGCTAGTTAACGGTAGTCGACCCAAATGTCAAAAACGATCAACTCAAAAATTCTAATCGAATATCAATTTAAAAATCATGAAATGTATGTTAGAAATCATGATTTTTTAGTCACGAATTCACTCATGCAATTCAAACCAGAAATTAAATAGGTTGATTTTCAACCAAATTTGATTTCCACTATAAAAAAAAATTAAATTTGAGTTAATTCCTAATTGTAAAATCCTAAAACAATTCTTAGAATTAACCTTAGGCTATAATCAATATTTTCCATTCATAGATTAGAACTTAATTCTGATTTCAAGAGCAAATATAAATTTTACAAGGTAAATCAAACCTGAGGAAGTAACAGAGAAAGACATGCTTATATACAGACAATCACACATATAAACAAAGCAAATCCATCACATATTCCAGATAAATGCAAACCATATTTCAATTTTTCTGAGCAATTTATCACATGCATCCATATAATCATAAATTTAAAACTGTTTTTTAAAAGAGAATTTACTCACTAGGCTTTGAAAAGAAAAACAGGGAACAGGTTGAACTGGACTTGATTTGAATTTTTGATCTAGCAATTTGTTTTGTTCTGAAGCTTAAATCTAGCTTGATGTTAGAGTTGGGTCTGATCTTACTTTGCTGTTGAAAACTTGAAAAGGTTTGATTTGCTTGCTGATGAAACATTTCACTTTTGTTGGAGTCTCAGGTTTGCTTGTTTTAGATAAATCCCAGGTTGAAGAAGATGTTCAGGTTTGGTTTTGATCTTTGAAAATGAATTATAGGTTGTTGAATTTGATAGGTTTTTATTTTGAAGAATGAATTGATTTTCAGATTTGTCTTTGAGAAAATTTGCAGGCTTAATTTTACAGGCTGAAGTTCTTAGCCTTAGGAATGAAAAGGATAGAGAGAAAAAAAATTAAAGTAGGAAAATATATGTTTATATAAGTGAAAAATGTGGTTTATTTAAAATAAAAGAAAAATGAAAATTATAAAGGACACTTGTTAAAACATTCAACATTTGTCATATAGTATTGTTTATTAGTTAACACATGTTAAAACCAAGCCTTTATAAATTTACATTTTCACTCAAGTTGTTTTTATTTATTTTAAATGTAAATAAAAAGCCTTTACTTTATAAATTCTTATTTAAATATATATATATATATATATATATATATATATCTTTAAAGAAAATATAAAATCAAACCAATTATATATAAATAAAAGCTTATACATATATTTTTAAATCCAAATATATTTAAATATCTATCTTTTGAATTTCAAAATTAAATTCAAATTCAAATTCAAATTAGATTTAAAAATACAATTTTAAAATCAAGTTATATATATAAATATAAAAACACATTCAATTTTGAGAATAACAATTCTATTTTCTTTAAAAATCAATTTATATTTATATATAAAAACAACATATTATTTTTATTATTTGAAAATAACAATTTGCCAATTTAGAAATCCAAAATACATTAAGATATATATATATATCTTTCCTTTAAATTCCAAATTTAAATTCAAATTCAAATACAATTTAAAATCCAATTTGAAATCAACTCACACAAATATTTTTACTTAAACAAACACAGATTCAATTTGTTTGAAAATAATAATATTTCTATTTAAAATCTACTTATATCCATATATGTGTGTGTGTGTGTATAAACAACTATTATTATTTGTTTCAAAAGATAATTTGTCAAATTTTTAGTAATTATGTTAGGAGACAATCAAATATTTATTCGGAGATTTAAAATCCAATTTTCATTATATTTTCAAATTCACTTACATAACCAGATATCTTTCATTATCAGAATTTTTTTATTTGTCAATTGAATAAACCAGTTATTTATCCAGTTACCGGATGTCCAAAAATCTGGGTTATTACAAAATTTAATTACAAAATGTTATTAAATTAACCAGTTTAATTATTGAAATTTACGTGTCTTTACACTCTCCCCTACTCAAAACTTTTCGTCCCCGAATAGGAAAAAAGGAAGGGCAAAGAAAGAATTATGTCAATAATACATCTTATTCAAAGATACTAACTTTATAAACAAATAAATTTTCAAAATTAATTAATTTGAATAAAATATACCAATTTGTTTAAAAATTTCATTTAACACCATTTTATATTGTAAGTTATTCAATTAACCTTTTATTCTATTTACCTTTATTAATCTTTTATAACTAAAATTTAAGTGTATAACATTTATTATGAACACTCAAATTTTGTTTATAAAATCCTTTTTATTGTATGTTATCTAATTACATTGTTAACTTCTAATAATTAAGGTAAGTTATATTGGAATGCAATTTGGTATTATACAAATAAAATTTTCTAATCCAATTATTCAACTTAAATATTTATTCAAAATTTTGGTTTCATTTTATGATTAAAATTATCCTTTAAGATAAGATTTAAGAATTAAATTTTCGATTAACTTCAAACTATTTTAGAGACAAAGAAATAAATGTTTAATACATATCAATCAAATATAAATTCCAAACAAAAGTGTAGCAGAGCTACAGAATGGTCTCTCCACTTTTGATGCTCGAAAATGCATGTCGACGATGCGGCTGCCAATCACCGAAATTATTTTCCAGTGACAAAGAAAAAAGCACTGATTTAAAACTAAAAAAATTTTGAAACAATTTCTACTTGAAATACCTTGAATAATGCACTCTTTAAAACTTTAAACACAAAGTTGAAAATATTGAAAATTAAATTCTTAGTTTCTTGTTTAAATTCATTTAAACTTCCAAATTAATTTATAGCCATGTTTAATAGTTCAATTATTTATATATGAAACCAAAGCTAATAATTACAAGGCAGAGTCAAATATTATTTCTTAACATTCAAGTCAATTAACTATCAAAATTCAAAAAAATTTACTTATATAATTATACAAAATCTATTTCATTTACTAAATTTGAAAACTATATTGTGCCGGTTTGCTCTGCTCAAGTGTTTTAGAGATCCTATCGATAATGTTGATTAGACGAATCAATCAAAAACCCAAATCAACCTCAACAACTCAAACAACACAATATATACAATATTTTAAATATAGCTTTATAAAGCAAGAATAGGGGTTCAAATTTGATTAACTCAAGTCAAAGAAAATTTTAACTTAAGGATAACTTAGAACAAAATATAAGATGATTAACTAACTGAATAAGGAAATGGATGAGCCTATATAAATCACAAGCAACCTTAATTGGGTCAATCGTGACTTCAAGAATCATATTAAATGGGATTCCGAGGAAAATCTACATTCGATCTCAAGAGGTAGAATTCGAGACAACAAGAGATATTAGCATCTAGACCGAGGATATATAAATCTCCAGTGAGTCAATGCCTATTGTAAAGGAATTTCACCCTTCACAAATCAATTTGAGATTGGCAAGACCGTCGACTCATTGTAAAGATCATCCGAAGTGGAGTTATGGGAAACTCAAAATCAAAAGAAGACGAAGACGAATACGAAGAGTGGGGAACCAGAATGAAATTTGGAACCGCAGAGGACGTTCCAAAATTAAAAGGAAACCGAGTCAAAAAGGAAGAGATTCACACTCGAATGAAACTGAATCTGTAAATAAATTTACATATATGCTAAGTTTTGCCTAAAGCCAAAGCTCTGATACCAAATGTAACGACCCGATATTTTCAACCATTCGCATCCGCACATGTCGGACTTGAATTGCTCAAAATACCGAATCGTAAAAATAAATTTGGAAAAACTCAAAATATACAGCAAATAAATAAATCACAAAATCCTCGGCACAGAGTAATATAATGCAGCGGAAATAAAGAAATAGTAATTCATGAAGCTACTATATAAATACATCAGAGCTAAACAAGATACAACAGAAGTTCAATACAATAATCAAGTACAAAGCTGAATACATTACTGGAATCAACTGAATAACTGGAATTGGGATAGATAGCTGGATCTTCAAGCAAAGCTCCAACTCCGAAGGTGAGTCTCTAATGCTGTATCACTCGGTCTGACCCGAGTGTAAAGAAAAACACAAAACACTCGAGTCAGGACATACATACTTATACAATGTAAACCAACTCAAGTGAACTGTAATATAAGTTACATTTAACTTAAAGGATGCTTGGGACCGTCCATCCTCTAAGGATCCGTTAAACTATTTACCATGTAGTAATATTTCGCTATTATAATAATGTCTATAGTAAAATAAACTTACTTTTAAATAGCGTTAAGGGGTTACCCATATAGCCCTTAACACGTAATAGTGCCCATAGTCTATACAGTACCGTAATATCTCCTGATCGGGAGGCTACTAGCGGAAAATCCATAGGTAAGACAAAAATCAAACTCGTACAAGGCACGCTAGGGTAGGTGACGCGGCACAACTAGGCAATGCCAGGGTAGATATACCAATTGCTATCCGGGCTGGTGGTAACGCATAGCCGCAGCTACCGCCCACCTCGAGCCACACCCCTAAATCAAAAATCAAATGTGACCACCGAATCAACCTTAAAGTCAGAATATAATATCGAAGGAGTGTGTCCGATTAGAGGAGCTACCTCATTGGCCCGAGAATCGCTTCTGTTTTAGCCACCTTATGCCAACTCATAAGAGTCGGGTCCACGTATATACCTCAATAGGATGTCGCCACCATCCTACTTCATTCTGGAATCTCCATTGCGTACACGGTTGTTAAAGTGGTTTTCGGAGTTGGAAAAGAGTATCACAACTTCCGATCCCGGTCTCCTTAACAACCAAACATTATTATTGCCCATGGATATTTATCTCAAAACCTTATCTATTCCAAAACCATTTAAAATCAAATGCTATTACTTTCCAAAATAATATCCATTTTCAAAAATAAATACTATATAATTTCATTTCAAAACCAATCAATATATCATTTCCATTTAAAAACCAAGATATAATATATTATTTAAATTCCAAACCAAATCCATATATTATTTAACTAAAACCCAAATGTCAAATCACTTAATATTTCCTTCAATTTATTAAACTTGAAATATTCATTTAAATCATCTTAAATCAAACCACTTTATAAAGTCATATTCTTAAATCTTCAATTTCAATAAGTTCAAATTTATATATTTAAATACAATTCTAATTTAAATATAGTTTCAAATAAATTCATTTCCAAATCCATACTACTTTCAAGTTATAACAACTCTGAAACCAAACACTTTGAAACATATTTATTCAGACCATTTAAATTCAATGTTAATATCTTCCAAACAAGATTCATTTAACCATTTAAATTCAATGTCAAATAATATTCATTTCAAAGTTGTAGAATTTATAAGTCTATTCATTAAATTATAATTTTCCAAAACATTGTATATTTCAGCTACACTAAAATTTCAATTTTTAGCCAATTAACTTATAAAAAATCACATTTCACGCTTCAAAAATATTCATTTGGATATCATTTAACTTATGGTTTAATAAAATAAATTTTATCAATAAATATCCAAATTAAACTATAATTCATTAATAAGTCAAAGTTTACCCTATTTTACTTAACTTTTATTTTTAACAAATAACTTTACACTTCATTTTAAAATATCCATCCCAGAAATAAAATACCCTATCACTAAATTTACTTAATTTTCATTTGAAAACTAAATTTCCAATTATCAGGTTAAGTCATTTTAAGTTGCATTTTTCCAGTTAAATCATAATCATTCATTTTTACATCACATAACCATAAATCAAAGATTTCCTCATAGTTAATATAACAGTCCAATCCTCTTTATAAATCTATTCATCTACATATCAATTAAGAATGATTCCAAATTAAATAAATTTTATTACTAAGTCCAATCAAAACTGCAGTTCATTTTATCCACTTAAAATACATTATTTACAATACAAACCTTATTTATTTCAAGAAATAACCTTTATTAAATTTACTAGGTTAGATTTTAGATTCCAAATTAAATCAAACTTAATTATTAAAATATTGATCATAAATAAAATCTTTAAATTACGATTTAAAACCAAATAAAGATTTTTAAATTACAATCTAAACAAATTATCAACTCATACAATTTTAACTTATAGAAAACCAAAATTTCCATATCTCTTTATATTTGAATCTTTAAATCAACATTTTAATCAAAATTCCATATATTTAAAATTTAAAATACTTAATAATTTTGGAGAACTATTATAAAAATTTATCCATGGGCCTGTATAAAATTTTCTAACCGAGGTCAAGTGATTCGGATATGTATCATTTCAATCCATAATTTGAAAAGAAAAATCCGGGTCTATCATTTCAAACCCGCGATCCCAAGTAAAATAAATATAATAAAAATCATTCAAGCCTATCATTTCAGCCCATAATGATTTTTTCTTATTCTACAGTCCGTTCGGGTATGTATCATTTCAACCCATAGTGATAGGGAACTTGAAGTGTGTTAAAAAGGAAATAAAATAACAGTATAGCATACAATATCATATCAGATGATGTAACATGTATATAAATAGCATTTAATATCATATAAACATATCACAGGCAGGTATGAACATAGCATATTAATTTCTACAATTCACTTGTTATCATTTCATAATTGTATAAGTATGTAATGGTTAGAGTGGATAACTCATCTTTTTAAAGCTAGGATTGAAATTCAAACCCAAATTTAAACTCCACAAAGCACGAAAACGCATGACAAAGCATGAATATATTCTTTTGAGTGGATGAAGAGTCGGATCCAAATCTTGTATACAAACAGTTACACAAACATAAGTGCAAAATTCAACACACAAGATTATGAATCAAACAATGAACAATATGGATCAAAGGGCATAACCTTTTGATAAAACAAAGCAAGATGTAAACTTGAGTGAAAAGAGAGGCAAAATCCACATCCTGTATATAACAAAATAAAGCAAACAAATATCACAAACATAAGAACATGATTCAATACAAAGAATAAAGGTTACAACAATGAAAAAATAGGAAATAAAATGACATAACCTTGATGAATCAAAGCAAGGTGATCAATACATGGCGTGGTTTGGTCAAAGTTTTGGTGACGTTGTCTTCATAGTGGTCATGGCCTTGGATGGTGGTGGTGAAGATGGTGTAGTGGTCGGCTATAAGGGTGAGGTCAAGCTAGGCATGAAGGAAACAAAAGGAAAACAAAAATAGAAAAGAGGAAAAGAAAGAGGAAGCCAATAGCTTTCTGTATTTTTTTTCCTTTTTTTCTGGAACGCAAATGAGATGAGAAGTTTTTCTATTTGTAAATTTGATATGGAGTGGCGGCTAGGGCTTACAAATAAAAGTGAACGGCTAAGGAAAGATGAGAAGGTAGGAAAAGAAAAGGCAACAATTAAAGGAGAAAGAAACTTGTATATATTTTATTCTTAAATGCAAATGAAAGAGAGGAGTTTTGAATTGGGAAATAAATCTTCTTATACGTGATTTGTGTAATAATTTCTGACGGCTAGGGAAAGGAAATACATGGCTAAGAAAGTAAGAAAGAGGTCATGCAAATGAAAAGGCAAGAAATTAAAACATCTAACCTATAACTCCTTGATTTCCTCCAATCATTTATAAAAAGATAGAAACAAATAAAATCCAATAAATGACAAAATTGCAAACTAAAATAAAATAACATAACATAGAAAATAAAAATATAGGAATGAACATAGAAAAGTAGAAATTGAAATACAGAAAATAACTGCATGTAAAATGCTATGCATTATCTAGTTTAAAAAGTATAAGTTTTAAATTCCCAATAAATCCATATATTTGATTTCTCAATCTTGTTATTGAATCAACTATTAACTTATCCTCTTATGGGTAATATTAACATTGATTTACATATTAATACATTAATAATTTCCCAATTCATTTAAATCTCAATTTACATAGTATTAAATTTTATTTACCTACAATAAATCCATTTATTACGGATTGAATTCCAATTAATTTATTTCCAATAACTACCTTGCTTCAATTCTTCTCTTTTTATTAAATATATTATCACTCTGTAAACCTAGTTATTATTTGTTTATCTTTTATTATATAAATATATATTCAAATTTTCATCTTTCTTTTGTAATAACTGCTATTTTCAATTCTACTGAATTTGCCAAATATATACATTTATTATAATTAAAACCTCAATCAATTTATTCAACTTGGTTTCATTCCTTCATTTCATCTTATGAATAAAATATACATTTCCATTTATGTCATTACATTCACACTTTACAATAACAATCCTATCTCACATTAATGAACAATTACCTACATTTAAATGTAATTGATTTCCTATTTTGAATTTAGCAGCCTAAATAAAAGTTGACTTGCATAAATGTCATCACTAACTTTATATTACACTCAAGTTTATTATTTCCACTAATTATCAGAATTGCTTATATAATGTTGAATTCATTCAATTACCATACATTTATTTACTTATATTCAATTTTATATCCAAACATAACTATTAAAACTACATTAGTGGACCAATTAAATAGTAACTTGCAACCGTTACTATATCCTTTAATTTACATTTCATTTTTAACACTCACTTCATTATAAATTATAAAGTTTTTTTCTTTCTTTCTAAATTTAATTACAAAATCTTATTAAATTAACCAGTTTAATTATCAAAATTTACGGGTCATTACATTGCCTTACTGTTTACTAATTTTTATTTTTTTCTCTTTGACCTCGCAAAACATATTACCCACTTTTAACATTTGAAAAAAATAAAAAATTTCTTAACTTATTATGTAGATTAACTTAGAATGAAATTTAAAAAACTTTACTGTAATTAGATTATTACCCAAAGTTCGCGGCACATCCCCAAGCTTCTGCTCTTCCTCCCAGAACCAGGCAACAGCGTCGCCTCCCAACTGAACCCCTGCGTGGTCCTTGACCACTCCATTGATGAACGCGACCGACGATCAAGCCCATCCCTCCCCAAACTTGCGGTTGCCACTTCCATTGCCTCAATTCAATCACCAAACCCTAATCGACTCCTCCTATCGCGACAGTCACCTCGAGTCGTACGCGCACACCCCCATTCCTCCGCTTATCCATGCTCGCCTACTCCACTACAAACAGTCGAGAAATCCCTAAATCTCGACCGCGCCTCTCAAATGCTCAGGTCGAAGATCTTATTAAAAACCATGATGCCATAATTGATTTTGATTTTAGTTACTCTAGTGGAAGTTGGAAATTTAGAATTCTAGAATCCCCCCTTTTTACGATTTGAACAATTGCATTCGGCCATTATTACTATTTTTTTACCAAAGCAACTATTTTTATTTTGTTCCTTTGTTTTCTTTTGAGATTTTTAAATTAGGAAGAAGCTCGGCTGTTTAAAAAGATGGAGAGGGGCGCGACAAATTTTGAAAGGAAGTTAGCGTGAAGAAGGGGATATAGTGATATTGAAATGAAAGGGAACGTACTGACGTGAAGTCATTTATCAAATCAAACATATATATTATTTAAATCTTAATCGTCTTGAATCTGCAGCTTAAAATCTTGACATCCTATCGAGGCATGCCGCTAAGCGTTTATAATGTTATATCCCTATTTCGAACGCAATGGCAAAAGTTTCTAGTCCTAATTCGATCGTATGGAGAATATAACTTTTTGGACCCAATTATTATATTGAATTTTCGATATAATTTCAGCGTACATACCGTACAGCCAAACAATAACTCCAAACACTACGAAATTTGAAACCTATAATAATACACTATTACGGATCCAATGGAACTGGTTTCATCAAATTTGGAGACCGTGCCCGGAAATCTATTTTTAAATGTCAATTTAAACGATATATTATTAAAACTGAACAAATCACTATTAAATTCAATTCTGACACTTTTATTATCTTTGGTATTATCAATAGAAATTTGGTAATCCTTTAAGTTATGTTTTTAACAAGATTAAAACTCAAGATTCACAATTTACCTAATTTCCAATTATTAAATTATATAATTAAATTATCAAATAAATAGTGATATTTGAAATTCAAGTTAAAAATTGACTTTTAAATATTTAAAATCAATTAAATATTCCAGTTTCAAATATCTAGAATTTCGAATCGTCACATTCCTCCCCCTATAAGAATTTCATCCTCGAAATTGCGAGGTAAGAAGAAAGGTCTAAACCCGTTACTAATTTTTCTAAAACCAAGTAGTTTCACACTTTCCGAAACAATTTATTAAAACACACAATCATTTTTCTAATTTCCAAATTCATCTATAAATTAAAACCAAATTATCTCCTTAATCATTCAAATTTTAATTTAAAACCAAATTTTAAATTATCAAAATTTTCTTCGAAGTTTTTCTAACTCCTTAAATTTTCGAAAAATTTCACCAGCGTCTCCTTTACGCAGCTGGATCGAAAAAACTACAAAACGCCTCTACGGGCCATAAATTTTTAAAGAAAATAAAAGCCAAGTGGCTAGATCAGAAAACCATCAATTTCGTACAGTATTTTAAACACATACCTTTTTGTCGAGCAATCAAATTTATCTTTTTAATTTTAAAATATCAATTTTCCTTTTCCTTTAAATACCTGCATCTTACTTACCAATCATACCTGATTATTCGATTCAAACTCATTTTTATTTATTACCTTTCAAAATTTGGACATTTCTTTACTTAAACCGTACGATGTACATATATCATCCATACGCAATATCAAATTTGATCGCTCACTCTATCACACAATTTCACTTCTGAACTAGTATCATTCACACGACTCTCTAGTGCGGGCTCGGATCTGGTTCCTTGATCAGAAACCGTCATTCTCCTTGCATAGCCATATACTATGATAGAGAATTTCTGGATCAATCAAAAATCCATATCCAGGGTTCGCTGTTGAAAATCGAGTGAAAAATCCCAACTTGGATCGATATAACTATCTCAAGATTTTGTGCTCAAATCTGGATCAAATCAATATGCGACTAAGATAATATACGTACAACTTATGTATAAATTCCTAATTGATTATTATTTATATCAATTTCTTTCTATTCATACTTACTTACATTTCCATTCAATTATTCTTAATTATCCTTTCACTTAACTTTTATTAAGTCTTCATTCAAATATTAACTTAGTATAATTCTAATACCAAATTTACTTAATAATTTTACCATCGACTTCTTAATGTCCATATAAATATTTTATACTACTCCTTATATTTATTTCCACTTCATCGTCTAATTTTTCATCCATTTTATTCAAATTAAATTTCAATTCTATTTAAACTCAACTTACCTTCCATTTGCTAATTTATTTCCAGTCAAATTCAATTTCAAATCCGTTTAACTTACTAGTTCAATTAATCGGTTCATTCCCTATTTTTTATTTCAAATCTCGATAAATTTTTAATTCCCAAAACTTTGTTCTTTTAATCTAACTCAAATTAGTTTTTTAATTTCACTCCACAAAATCAGATTTCAAAATTTCTTAAGTTATCAACTTACTAATATCCTATCCACCAATTTTCTTTAATTCACCTCATTTAATTGGTTTGCTTTTCTAACTTATTTCATTTTCACCCTTACTTTAATTTAACTCTCCATAAGTTAAATTTTATTCTAACAAATTTCAAACTTTATAAGTTCCCAAACTCATTTATATTCCATAAACATTTTTAATTAAACTTCCAGAGTTTTCATAATTTCTTAAGTATTTCAAAATCTTTTTTTTTGAAGTCAATTATATCCAAGATCCTTTGGCATACCAAATTATTCATTTGCATTTCAAAATCAAAATAGTTTTACCAAACCAAAACTTCAATTCACAGTATTCAGGTAGCAATTTCTTCCATGGAAATTCGAAAATGAACATCGATGACGCTGTAGTCATCACCGAAATTATTTTCCAACGGCCGAAGTGAGTTCAGTGCTTTCATCTCTTTAAAAATATGTTTAAATATTTTTAATTCCAAACCTCACCAGATTTCATATCCTATTCACAAATATTTCCAGCTAATATTATTATTTTCTAAGACTTTGGGAAAACATTTCAAAATCAAAGGGGATTAAATTCACAAATTTCCAATTTCAATCCTTTTAAATCTATATTTAAATATTCCTATGGAATTTTATTCTATTTCAAATTATAAATCCCATTTATAACTCAAATTTACAAATTTCATTATGTCATACGGGTTAATTTCTTAACTCTTTGGTTATAACATTTATTTCTTATTCAATTTCCACAACAACGATGATAATAATTTAACATTATCGTTTCCTAACGACAAAGCAAACCATATATGTAATAATTTACGAAAATTATTCCTTTTATATATAAAAATAATTTGAGTAAAATTATTTCATTTACCTCATTTAAAACAATACTATGTCGAATTGTTCTGTTCGAGTGTTTAGAGATCCCTATCAATAACGTTAATTACTCGTGTTGACCAGAATCCATAAGCCACTCAATAAATCACTCAGCATAATATAAAACAGTTTTATATTCACTAACAAATACGTGCTCGTACCTACTAAAACACTCAAACTCATTCTAGGGCGTTACCAACCCTATCTCTATTGAGTAATCCCCACTAGAGCCAAGGTCCTCGCTTAATCTTTTGCTCTAATACCAAATGTCATGACCTGAAGTTTTGACGACCGAAAATCGACATCAATACACTCATTGTATTACATGTCGAGCAATCGGATGCCCGAAATACCAGATTGTTAAGGAAAGAAGAAAGAGGTAGAAGAAGAAAATAGATATAACAACATAGAATCTCACAATCGCAACGAGACAATATATAATAGATAACAAATGATCTTTATATAAAAAGAACTACAACCGTTTTTATACATTACATCATTAGAGTACAATACATCAATAACACAACACTGGACAGTAATAATAACTTGTCCTCACAAAAGTTGACTATATAGCTTACAATGCACAGTGGAATATACACCAAGTAGATGTAATACATCTCGTCATCTGGCTCGTCTCCTGAGCTCCATAGCATTCCATCTAGAATCTATAATACTCGGTCTGACACGAGCATTATAATAAAATAACACTCGTGTAAGTCTAAAAAACCAGCATGAGAAAACACACTCGATTGAGTTATTAGAGTTTTTGAAATCCTTTGAAAATCAAAGGAATCTTGTAAAACCACGCCATAAATAAACATGTCGGGATTTTACCTTACAATCAAAACATTTCATATTAAAATCCTCTGATATTATAATAGTGTCTAAGTAAAAATACTTAAATCAAATAACTGAAATTGTTACATTAATAAAATTCCAGCATACTAGGCTCTATAATCAAAACCGTAAAGGGCACGTAGGGAAAATGGATTTCCAACTGAATGACTAAGCACTGGGATACCACTTGTCATGGTACCTGTCTAGATCAGCATACCAAGGATCACTCCCGATCCCCTGCAACACAAGACCGGACTACCCCTTACTGGATAACCCGAATAACATCACCCCGCGGTTGGGATCAGCAAATGCCCACATGGCCGAAATAAAGGGACTTTAGACAGCGGTAACCTTACCCTACTTGGGAGCTACCCATTTAGCCTTACTGTATATCCACTGATTTTCAGTCATTCCCGGTTGATGAGGCTCGAGGCTAAGCGTTACTTTTTAGAAATATTCACTTAGAATGCTCATTATCCTCCAATGACAATATATTGATAGCACTCATCCATACAAGTCTGTTCCAGGTCCTAACGGAACCGAAGGTACTACTCCTACTACATCCATTTTGGAATCACCCTCAGGATTAGTTGCGATTGGCCCTTACACTTCACTGCTCCATCTTCGACTCCAAGCTCTTGTCTTCATTCCGAAAACGTACTCGTTGGATCGAAGTAATTTTCAGATCACAAATCTGATTCTGGTCTCTTCGAAACAACGTTCGCTGTTTCTCGGTAAACTCAACCCCAGTTCTTTAGAAAATACAAAGACAAAAATAAGATAAGAGCTCATCTCCTAACCGTTGGTGGTAGGATTTCCTTATAAACGTTCTAGAAGAACGAACGAGTTTACACCTACAATATAACACCTCGAACGGTAACAGTACCATATAATTCCCGTACCTCTTTTAGATATCTCCAAAGTTATATTGGATCCAGATTTGATAGGTGGTTATTTAACTATCAAATAAACAATCACTCAACCAAATATTTTATTTCCACTGAAAAACACTAAGTCATACTTTAATTTAGACTATTAAATAAATAAATCACTTTGCCCAAAAATATACGCTTAAAATATTTAAGGAAGGCTACTTAAATCACTTTATTCAAAATAATACTTATGAAATTCTATAATAATTATTTGAGCAAAACTTTAGACAAAAATAATAAATAAAAGTTATTTTTTGAACTATAAATATTTAATGATTATCCTTTTCAAATCATAATACTAATTTAACCTTTAAAATAATTAACTTCTATAACTAACTTCATTTATAAATATTTAAACAATTTTTGAACAACTAAATATTAGATTTTTTAAGAACATTCTTTTAAACACTATAATTTTCTAATTAATTCTTAAAAATCTTTTCTTTAAAATATATGTACTTACTGTAACGACCCGGAAATTTCAATCCTGAAAATTTCGGGATAGTTAAGAAAAGAAGAAAAGAGAAAGAAGAAGAAGACAGAAACAAGACATAGAAACCTCACATTCGCAGCGGATCAAATATAATATCAAATGAAATAATAGTTATACAAAGAAAACTATATCAGTTAATTTACATTTAAAATACATCAGAGTTACACATATACATAAATACTGGACAAAACAATCATGTCCAAAGACTAAAATATCTCAGTGAAACTCTCCATACGTCCCTGCCAACCTGCTCGCCTCCTGAGCTCCAGAACGTCTGTAACGACCTGCTATTTTGGACCATTCAAATCGACAATAAAACCATACATATCCGACTTGAATAATTCAAAATACCGAATTTTTAATTAAAATTTGGCAAAACTTAAAATGTACAGTAAATAAAATCAATCACAGATCACAGAGTAATATAATGCAGCGGAATAGATAAAGAATAGTAGTTCATGAAGCTACTATATACATCAGAGTTAGAAAATACAACCGAATAGTTCAAATGCAGTGAAGTCTTCGATGCAACAGATGACTTCTCTGAACCAATCAACTGGAAAGGCTGGAATCTGAATCGATAGTTGGATTTCCAAATGAAGCTCCAAACTCCAAAGGTGAGTCTCAAATGCTGTATCACTCAGTCTGGCCCGAGCGTAAAGCAAAACACAAAACACTCGAGTCAGGATTAACATTCTTGTATCAATAAATCCAACTCAAGTGAAATATCAACTGAAATACAATAACTTAAATGATGTTTGGGATAACCATCCTCTAAGGGTCCATGGAACTATCTACAAGGTAGAAATATACACTATAATACCGTGGCCATTCCCATTTATTTATACTTCAAACCAAATATCATTTTACTTCAATTATCTCTATATTTCCAAAAATAGTATTTATATAAAATACATAATTTATAAAGTAAAGTATTCAATTCCCTCAACTTAACATCGTTTCAACACCAACCCGACCTTCCCATTCAAATTAAATTCAATCTCAAATTATCAATTTAAATTCAATTTAAATCTTAAATTAACCACTTAAATTTTATCGATCCCAATTCGGATTTGAAATCACCAATACCCCTTTTTATTTCAATATATTTCAAAACTTTAAGTATTCAACGGTCAAATAAATTTTTATTCAATTTAGTTTTCTAAATAACGAATTCAAATTTGGTTAAACTTAAATTTTCATTTTAATTCAATTTTAGTTTCTAAATAACAAATTCAACTATATTGATTTTAAATACAGATCCGAATCTCAAAATAAACCATTTAAATTCCCATATAGTTCAAAGCTTTAATATTTAAATGTTCAATTTTACAGTTTCATATAGATCTCGATTTAACCTCACTATTATTTAACCTTAAATTCCATTTTTATTCGATATTTTCCTTAATTTAGTTAAACGGGAAATATCACTTAAATCAAAAATCCAGTTATAAAATCCAACCTTTAAATTTCCCATTCAAAAATTTCAAATCGATTTAATTAAATAAATCTTTATTTAAATGTCATCTTTAATAAACCCAAATTTATCTTCCCATCTTAATTTATCCCAATTCTTGAAAAATCTATTTGAAATATAATTCACATAAATATTTAACATAATTTATGTATTAATTCCATCTTAATTAAATTAAATATTATTAAATCTATATATATCATTTCCCATTATATATAATAATTTAAGAATTTACATTTAATAAGACCATATATTTCTTCCCAAAACAATGAATTTATTTCCAAAATATTTTATATGGACCAACGATGTCTGTATATATTCCTTATCATACGGTCAAGTGTCACAGATATTTATCATTTCAATCCGTACACTAAATATACACGGGTGGATATCATCTCAACCCGTAATCCCAAATTCAATTAAATGAAAATAGCTTGGGTCTATCATTTCAACCCATAACGAAATCCTCCTATTCTAAAGTCCGTTCGGGTATGTATCATTTCAACCCATAGTGATTTCTATACTAACAGGGAACTTGCAGAGAGATAACAGATATGAAAATAGTAATAACAGCAGGCATATATCATCAAAATAAATATAAACAATAGGATATGGTGTCATATCTCATAAGTGAACGGTTACAGATAATAGCATATATAACAAATTAACATTAATAACAGCAGTATATTTCAATTGTCGTTTCAATTGAAATCAAATTTAATAAATAAAAGAACGTTAATCGTGAGTGATTGCTCACCTTTCGAGGCTAGAGAGATGGAAAACGAAACTGATTTGTTACGAACTGAATCACGATCTAGACAATCGAAGGAATCCAAACAAAATTTCAAAGCGAAGTAAGCTAAAAGCGGGTTGACGAGCAAAGCTGGAAGATAGGATTGATGGAAACGAATCAGAGTCGTCTTGATAAAATCAGACAAAATATATGTTATAAATTTTCTCTAAAAAAATTTTCTTTTAAAACTTATATTTAAATAAGAGATATATATATATTATACTTACTTTCAAACAAAATAAATTCAAACACAAATTTAAATTAAAACACATATATTACAATAACAAGAAAACTGACATTATGAACTGCAACTTTTACTTTTAAACTATGAATACACGCACAGCTCACTCACAATCTACATGCAGACTCAAAGGGTGACAAATATTCCTTTATTTTATACTTTGGAAGTGCATGTAAAATTTAAAATTAGTATCTACTCTGCGACTCAATTAAAATGTCATAACCATCCTAAAACCTATACATATACATAAAATGAGATGAACATGTTATATACAACTTAGTTCAGTCGCCTATATAAGCAGATTATAAATGCACTATTTTAATTATATGTAAAAGCAAATTGATAAAGTGGTCCCCAGCTTCAAAATGTAATATATACATACATAACTATAACATCTATCAATATGGCAAAGTTATAACATATTCTAATCAACAAATATAAACTTTATATATGTTAACTAATATAAGACAGGTTTATAAATATATGTTATATAGTCAAAGTTGTTCAAATATACTCCACAGCTTTTGTATGTACATAAGTTACAAACAAAACACACACACACACACATATATATATATATAACCTTTTTAACATATACAACAACATTTATACTGAAAACGGGCTTGCTATAACAAGCATACAACTAATATCTACGAACCCTGAACATGTTATACTCAACACCCAAAAAACCTTACAGTGCAATATATATATAGATCCAACTTGTAACCAAAGATATGCAAAACAAAATATATCTTATGACCAGCAACAAAAATATGCACATGCGAAAATTTTATACGCATAAACAATATGCAGACCACACTCTCTGATCCAACTTTTATAACTTAAGATATTTATATTATATATACTGTAACTTTGTAAAATTAATACTATAAACAACACACACAAAAAAACAGTATAAGCTTAACCTATTTTCACATACAACTAACCTTATATACATACTATTACACACAAAAAAGAAAAACAATATATATGCGTGCCCATACACTACAGAAGATATCATTATTGAAGCAGGCACACACATTTGAAACACAACTGTAATATGATATAGTAGTATAACGCAAATGTAAAAATTTACGTAGTTACCAGAAAAAAAGGAAATTGATGATTTGTGACCACTTGCCAGCCGTAAAGGGTTGTAGGTTAACGGAGGAAGAATGAAGTCGGAGGCGGGGCGGCGCGCTGTGGGTGTGGTGGTTAGGCAGAGACGCGGGCGGAGTGTTCTGGGTGGTTCACAAAAAAAATGGAGGCGTGGAAATGTTTGAGAAGAAGAAGGATACTGTCACTTTTTTTTTATGAAAACAAATTTTTGTTTTGGAAAAGCAACAGTGTATATATATAATTTAGTGGATAGGAGAAATAGAAGGGGAAACATCTGTCAATAAAATAACGTATATACTTTGCCTTATATATAATATTAAATAAGTAGATAAAAGGAAAAATTTCAACGGTCGAATTATGTAACTTATGGAATAAATGTTAAAACGAAAGCCAGTGAAACCCGGAAATCAATTAAAGCATAAAGGAAAGTTATAAATGCAAAAGGAACCGTTCAAAGGGAATAACGTATATCACTCTACACGTTTTGATTTTTAAAATAGCCATGGGATAACAACTGTCATCTTGCATTAAGCTGAAAATTTAAAGCAATAAATTTATTGCTTGTCAAGCAAGGCTCAGGTTGAAAAGCAAAGGAAACCAAAAAGTCCCAATATGAAGTAATGAGAGAGAAACGAAGTAAAAAAGGGAAAGAAAAATAAAGTGAATCGTTTTAAAATAATAACTACAACGTATACAAATGTATACTTTTGATTTTTGAAACTGCTAAACATTAATTCAGGAATATAATTATAGCAATTTATTATCTTGCTAGGGATATACATTGAAGTTTGAAAAGAAAAGCAACGTTAATGGTCAACATTTAAAGGTGTCGCTACAACGAACAATTTATTGGTTTCGTTGTGCACCGGATTTCAAAACACAGAAATAAATATACCATTTACATCAGCACGACGAGACGATCACAACGGTATACAGATATCAGTGGTATGATCATCCGATCAAAAGTCGATGATCGGTACCAAAAATGTTGCAAATTTGTCAGAAATAAGGTAAACGGAGCAGTAGACGTCCGAATTTGGAAAAACCAAAGATGACATCTCACTCAGAAGAGGATTTAGAAATTTTTTATGCAAAGATATTCAGGTTTTGAAAATAAATTTATTGTCAACAATTATTAGCTAGCTTGGATTTAATAGAATTACTTAATAAATAAACTTTCATAAAATTAGTTGAAAATTTACCATTTGCTATATTAAATCATACGTAATCAAATATAATTTCTTTTTATTTGCAAATTAAATAATTTAAAATTTCACCAAAAATCCAATTAATTAAATATGTTATTAAAACTATTAAAAATCTTGGGTCGTTACACTCCCCCTACCCAAAACTTTTCTTTCTCGAAAAGGAAGGAGGTAGGAGAATAGAAATAACCAGAAAAAAAATAGATTGAAAGCCAAGATAAACAATAAATTTTAAAACTATATAAATTTTATTTAAAATATTTATTTGAAAATTTCATTAGAAATTAAATTTTCTCTAATATTTAATACTTCTCAAACTCCTTTGCAAACAATTATTTACATTATTACTTCTATTTACAAAGACTATTGAAAATATTAAATCCAAAATCTATGAAATTTTTAATTTATCTCAAGATACCTTTCAAATATTATCAATAAATTAATAATCATTTTCTTTAAAGATGTTTTATTTAATTTATAACTTCAAAAATATTTATAACACTAAATTTTATATAAAACAATGTAGTACACAAATAAGCAATATTTAAAAGATTTATTCAAAAAGGAAAGGAAGGTAGATTCCGAAAACGGAATATAGGTGAAAAATGAAGCTGAGCAGATGAGGTAGATTCAAAAGAATAGAATCGGGCACGAATAATTTATTTCAAATCATAAGAATTTTAATTTCAAATATTAATACAAAATTTCTTTGTTGGAAAAAATACTTTTATAATAAATACCTTTATAATAATACGTTTATATCGAAATAAATCTTTCTTTCGAAAATATTTTTATAACTCGATGTTTTAACAAGTTTATCCTCGTTCTTGCAGACTCTAACCATGCGTTGATCAGGCGCAAAGCTAGAATTCTTCAAGTACTTAGTAGACCTGTTTCAACACCCAGTGAAAATACTTGAAAAACCTTTTTAAAAACAGATATGGAAAGTACAATCCAAACAAACAACCAAACCAAAACCTTTGTCCGACCATGGTTCGCAGATACACAATGGTTACGCCTGCGTCCCCCAGGAAACAATCCATATCCGTAAGCTTTCTCAGCCCTGCGAGTTACGCCATGATGACTAGTAGAGTGCAGGATACACAATGGTTACGCCTGGATCCCCCAGGAAACAATCCGTACCCCTAGGCAAGACTCAGCCAGGCACTTGCGCTACTATTCGCGACCTACACAGATTGCAGGATACACAATGGTTACGCCTGGATCCCCCAGGAAACAATCCGTACCCCTAGGCAAGACTCAGCCAGGCAATTACGCTATGCATTCACGAGAAAAAAAAACCATGGGTTACGCCACGGTGGGAACGCTCGAGTATTACATCCGGAAAACCAAAAATCAGAAAGAATAATATCGATAGAATGAATCCACGATGTGGCCACAAAGCGGATATCAAGCAAAATGCACTTTCCATATCTTTACTTCGAAAATATATATCATATAGTACCTTTTTAAATCACTTTCAAATATTGTACTTATATAAAGTCCATATATATAGGATTCTATTTTTCCCAAATCGAATACTTTCAAAATCAATAGTAGATCAAGTCATACTTATATAGACTTCGATTATATAAAATCTCTTTCCAAATTGAGTACCTTTCAAATCAATAGATTTCAAATCAACTTCATACTTATACAATCCATTTTATATAAGTTCGACCACTCCCAAATCAAGTGTTTAATAATATAAGGTTCTCAAATTTCAAATCATTTCAATATCAATTCAGTTTCAAAATCATATACGATTTCACCAAATTTTCTTCCAAATTAAATATCTAAATTTCAAAGTTCCCAAAATAATAGGCTTAGAAAATTACCCCATTTTCCAAATTAAAATAATTCAAGTCAAATAAATTCATTTTCAAAATCACCATATAAGTACTGGTTTTTAATTTAAATTTAATTTCAAAACTAAAAATTTTCTTAAAATCAATTATACTCAAATGGTTTCCAAATTTATAATTATCCCTTTCAAACTTTTAAACTATCTATTTCTAGTTGAAATATTCAATTTACCTTTCTGAAAACTATTATTCAAAACTATAAAAAAAAATTCAAAACATTTCAAACTAAATTTATATTCTTTATCAAACATTTTATGCTCTTCGAAATTTCTTAGTTTTAAAATTTTAGACCTTGACTTGAAAGTGTTCGAACCTTCAAAATGATAAGGGGAAATCACATTTCAATTCAAGAGTTGAAAATCATCATAAATCAATAAATCAATTATTAAATTTGAAACTCGAGGACTGAACACCGGTCTCGTTTTAAATTGTTTCAAATATATACTTATATCTTTCTAAAATATCAAATTATACTTCGAAATTTGAAATCAAAATGGTTTTACAAAATCACTTGTATAGCGAAGCTATTAAAGTGGCCTCTCCCCCACTCTGAAACTCGAAAATCAATGTCGATGATGCGTGCACTCATCACCGAAATTATTTTCCAGCGACATACGTGAGTTCTGGACTTCTATTTTCTTGAAAACTTCTTTGAAATTTCTTCAAAATTATTGGAATTCTTTTGAAATCATTTGAAACATTTCTTATTTGAAGAATACTTTTAAATCGTATTATTATTATATATTTTCCAAAATCTTAAAACCAATTTCAAAATACCGGAATTCAATTCTCGAATTTCAAATTTAACTTTACAGTTATAAATCATTTTTATATAAATCAATTCCTTATAAATTTTCAAAATTTCAAATCCTTTCAAACTTTTATATATAGGATAACATTTCTTATTTGTTTTATATATAGGTATAATCCTTATAGAAAACATTTTCTTTTTTATATATAGAATAAATAGAATCATAGTTACTAAAATAATAATTTCGATATATAAAACAATTTCAAAAATACAAACATACCTGATTTTCAAAGGATGATTCAAGAATGGATTTCAAAACAAAGATAGAGATTTAATTTAGAGGAACTCCAATCAATAGAATCCTGATTCGAAGATAGACTCGATCGAAGATGAGATAATTAAATTACAAAATAGAAGATGGATATACTTCTATAAATCGCGGGCGATCTTAACGGATCAACCGTGAATTTAGCAATATAGTGGATGTAGAATTCTAAGGAAAATCGACATTCGATCGCTATAGATAGAATTCGGAATAACAAGAGATAGTAGCATCTAAACCGAGGGATACATAAATCTCCGGTGAATCAATGCCAATTGTAAAGGAGTTTCATCCCCTTTACAAATCATTTAGTGGAGTCATGGGATACTCCAGAATCGAACGAATATAAATAGGGAGGGACAAGAACGAATTTCGGAACCGAGGGACATTCCAAAATTTAAAGGAAATCGAGTCAAAAGGAAGAGATTCAACTCGAGCGAAAGTGATTCTGTAAATAAATTTACCATATATACTAAGTTTTGCCTAGAGCCAAAGCTCTGATACCAACTGTAACGACCAGCTATTTTGGACCATTCAAATCGACAATAAAACCATACATATCCAACTTGAATAATTCAAAATACCAAATTGTTAATTAAAATTTGGCAAAACTTAAAATATACAGTAAATAAAATCAATCATAGATCACAGAGTAATATAATGCAGCGGAATAGATAAAGAATAGTAGTTCATGAAGCTATTATATACATCAGAGTTAGAAAATACAACCGAATAGTTCAAATGCAGTGAAGTCTTCAATGCAACAGATGACTTCTCTGAACCAATCAACTGGAAAGGCTGGAATTTGAATCGATAGTTGGATTTCCAAATGAAGCTCCAAACTCCAAAGGTGAGTCTCAAATGTTGTATCACTCAGTCTGACCCGAGCGTAAAGCAAAACACAAAACACTCGAGTCAGGATTAACATTCTTGTATCAATAAATCCAACTCAAGTGAAATATCAACTGAAATACAATAACTTAAAGGATGTTTGGGATAACCATCCTCTAAGGGTCCATGGAACTATCTACAAGGTAGAAATATACACTATAATACCGTGGCCATTCCCATTTATTTATACTTCAAACCAAATATCATTTTACTTCAATTATCTCTATATTTCCCAAAATAGTATTTATATAAAATAAATAATTTATAAAGTAAAGTATTCAATTCCCTCAACTTAACATAGTTTCAACATCAACCCGACCTTCCCATTCAAATTAAATTCAATCTCAAATTATCAATTTAAATTCAATTTAAATCTTAAATTAACCACTTAAATTTTATCGATCCCAATTCGGGTTTGAAATCACCAATACCCCTTTTTATTTCAATATATTTCAAAACTTTAAGTATTCAACGGTCAAATAAATTTTTATTCAATTTAGTTTTCTAAATAACGAATTCAAATTTGGTTCAACTTAAATTTTCATTTTAATTCAATTTTAGTTTCTAAATAACAAATTCAACTATATTGATTTTAAATACAGATCCGAAACTCAAAATAAACCATTTAAATTCCAATATAGTTCAAAGATTTAATATTTAAATGTTCAATTTTACAGTTTCATATAGATCTCGATTTGAACTCACTATTATTTAACCTTAAATTCCATTTTTACTCGATATTTTCCTTAATACAGTTAAACGGGAAATATCACTTAAATCAAAAATCCAGTTATAAAATCCAACCTTTAAATTTCCCATTCAAAAATTTCAAATCGATTTAATTAAATAAATCTTTATTTAAATGTCATCTTTAATAAACCCAAATTTATCTTCCCATCTTAATTTATCCCAATTCTTGAAAAATCTATTTGAAATATAATTCATATAAATATTTAACATAATTTATGTATTAATTCCATCTTAATTAAATTAAATATTATTAAATCTATATATATCATTTCCCTTTATATATAAGAATTTACATTTAATAAGACCATATATTTCTTCCCAAAACAATGAATTTATTTCCAAAATATTTTATATGGACCAACGATGTCTGTATATATTCCTTATCATATGGTCAAGTGTTACAGATATTTATCATTTCAATCCGTTCACTAAATATACACGGGTGGATATCATCTCAACCCGTAATCCCAAATTCAATTAAATGAAAATCGCTTGGGTCTATCATTTCAACCCATAACGAAATCCTCCTATTCTAAAGTCCGTTCGGGTATGTATCATTTCAACCCATAGTGATTTCTATACTAACAGGGAACTTGCAGAGTGATAACAGATATGAAAATAGTAATAACAGCAGGCATATATCATCAAAATAAATATAAACAATAGGATATGGTGTCATATCTCATAAGTGAACGGTTACAGATAATAGCATATATAACAAATTAACATTAATAATAGCAGCATATTTCAATTGTCGTTTCAATTGAAATCAAATTTAATAAATAAAAGAACGTTAATCGTGAGTGATAGCTCACCTTTCGAGGCTAGAGAGATGGAAAACGAAACTGATTTGTTACGAACTGAATCACGATCTAGACAATCGAAGGAATCCAAACAAAATTTCAAAGCGAAGTAAGCTGAAAGTGGGTTGACGGGCAAAGCTGGAAGATAGGATTGATGGAAAGAATCAGAGTCGTCTTGATTAAATTAGACAAAATATATGTTATAAATTTTCTCTAAAACAATTTTCTTTTAAAACTTATATTTAAATAAGAGATATATATATATATTATACTTACTTTCAAACAAAATAAATTCAAACACAAATTTAAATTAAAACACATATATTACAATAACAAGAAAACTGACATTATGAACTGCAACTTTTACTTTCAAACTATGTATACACGCACAGCTCACTCACAATCTACATGCAGACTCAAAGGGTGACAAATATTCCTTTATTTTATACTTTGGAAGTGCATGTAAAATTTAAAATTAGTATCTACTCTGCGACTCAATTAAAATGTCATAACCATCCTAAAACCTATACATATACATAAAATGAGATGAACATGTTATATACAACTTAGTTCAGTCGCCTATATAAGCATATTATAAATGCACTATTTTAATTATATGTAAAAGCAAATTGATAAAGTGGTCCCCAGCTTCAAAATGTAATATATACATACATAACTACAACATCTATCAATATGGCAAAGTTATAACATATTATAATCAACAAATATAAACTTTATATATGTTAACTAATATAAGACAGGTTTTTAAATATATGTTATATAGTCAAGGTTGTTCAAATATACTCCACAGCTTTTGTACATACATAAGTTACAAACAAAACACATATATATAAAAAAAAACCTTTTTAACATATACAACAACATTTATACTGAAAACGGGCTTGCTATAACAAGCATACAACTAATATCTACGAACCCTGAACATGTTATACTCAACTCCCAAAAAACCTTACAGTGCAATATATATATATAGATCCAACTTGTAACCAAAGATATGCAAAACAAAATATATCTTCTGACCAGCAACAAAAATATGCACATGCGAAAATTTTGTACGCATAAACAATATGCAGACCACTCTCTCTGATCCAACTTTTATAACTTAAGATATTTATATTATATATACTGTAACTTTGTAAAATTAATACTATAAACAACACACAAAAAAACAGTATAAGCTTAACCTATTCTCACATACAACTAACCTTATATACATACTATTACACACAAAAAAGAAAAACAATATATATGCGTGCCCATACACTACAGAAGATATCATTATTGAAGCAGGCACACACATTTGAAACACAACTGTAATATGATATAGTAGTATAACGCAAATGTAAAAATTTACGTAGTTACCAGAAAAAAAGGAAACTGATGATTTGTGACCACTTGCCAGCCGTAAAGGGTTGTAGGTTCACGGAGGAAGAATGAAGTCGGAGGCGGGGCAGCGCGCTGTGGGTGTGGTGGTTAGGCAGAGACGCGGGCGGAGTGTTGTGGGTGGTTCACAAGAAATATGGAGGCGTGGAAATGTTTGAGAAGAAGAAGGATACTGTCACTTTTTTTTTATGAAAACAAATTTTTGTTTTGGAAAAGCAACAGTGTATATATATAATTTAGTGGATAGGAGAAATAGAAGGGGAAACATCTGTCAATAAAATAACGTATATACTTTGCCTTATATATAATATTAAATAAGTAGATAAAAGGAAAAATTTCAACGGTTGAATTATGTAACTTATGGAATAAATGTTAAAACGAAAGCCAGTGAAACCAGAAAATCAATTAAAGCATAAAGGAAAGTTATAAATGCAAAAGGAACCGTTCAAAGGGAATAACGTATATCACTCTACACATTTTGATTTTTAAAATAGCCATGGGATAACAACTGTCATCTTGCATTAAGCTGAAAATTTAAAGCAATAAATTTATTGCTTGTCAAGCAAGGCTCAGGTTGAAAAGCAAAGGAAACCAAAAAGTCCCAATATGAAGTAATGAGAGAGAAACGAAGTTAAAAAGGGAAAGAAAAATAAAGTGAATCGTTTTAAAATAATAAGTACAACGTATACAAATGTATACTTTTGATTTTTGAAACTGCTAAACATTAATTCAGGAATATAATTATAGCAATTTATTATCTTGCTAGGGATTCACATTGAAGTTTGAAAAGAAAAAGCAACGTTAATGGTGAACATTTAAAGGTGTCGTTACAACGAACAATTTATTGGTTCCGTTGTGCACCAGATTTCAAAACACAGAAATAAATATACCATTTAGATCAGCACGACGAGACGATCACAACGGTATACAGATATTAGTGGTATGATCATCCGATCAAAAGTCGATGATCGGTACCAAAAATGTTGCAAATTTGTCAGAAATAAGGTAAACGGAGCAGTAGACGTCCGAATTTGGAAAAACCGAAGATGACGTCTCACTCAGAAGAGGATTTAGAAATTTTTTATGCAAAGATATTCAGGTTTTGAAAATAAATTTATTGTCAACAATTATTATATTAGCTAGCTTGGATTTAATAGAATTACTTAATAAATAAACTTTCATAAAATTAATTGAAAATTTACCATTTGCTATATTAAATCATACGTAATCAAATATAATTTCTTTTAATTTGCAAATTAAATAATTTAAAATTTCACCAAAAATCCAATTAATTAAATATGTTATTAAAACTATTAAAAATCTTGGGTCGTTACAACGTCCTTATCTGAAAATCTGTAATACTCGGTCTGACCCGAGCATTACATCAAAGTAACACCCGGGTCAGGCTGGAAACCAGCGTGAGTAAACCCATCTAACATAAATACAAAAGAATACAACTGATATGAACCCGGGGTAACTTATATCAATTTACAAGTTCATAAGTCGTTAAAGACATTACTCATTCCGCACATCAGTTTCTAAGTACCAAAACCTTAGATTAAATGGTACAATTCTCTTAAATCATTTCATTTCAACATATTGATTTCACATAGCAATTTATAAAGAATCGAAGTGGTTTCGGGTATTTACTAATACCCGACTCCGGTCTCTTCGAATTCAATACCATCTTAATCCAAGTTATTCAATTGAAATACAATTCAGACTTCAAATACAAGGTGTCTTCTATACATATTAATTTATCATCGTTAGATGATCATATTATCTCAGTTTAAACCCAACATATCATATCACATAGCATCACCAATCACATCTCTCAAATATCAATCAACCTAAGGCATACAATATTTTTCAATCATTCATAAGCAAGGTAAATTAGTTACACCATTTCTAATTAATTTTAAGCAGATTAAATTAATTACTTTAATCATCCTTAACCTTGCTTACTTAACTTTAATTAATTGCAAACAAATTAATTAATAACTTCCATTTATCAGCCTTAATTAATCACAAACAGTAATTAACCATACTACGATTACCTACCTTAATTAATTAACTCCTTAATTAATTACATTAATCATTTAATTAATTACACCAAGTAATTAATCCTTAATTACTTCTCCTAAGTAATTATCCCTTAATTACTTCTTGTTAAGTAATTAATCTTAACCAATTCCACTACTAATTATCCTTAATTAATTAATCTAATTAATTATCTTAAATTAATCACATTAATTAACCATTCCATAATCCCTAATTAATGATCTTCATTAACTATTAACAATTCTCAAATTACTTCTCTAAGTAATTAAAGTTTAAATTAACCATTATTAATTACAAGGTAATTAATTCTTAATTACCAATCAATGCATCTCCAATTTCTTAATTACTTAGTTCTTAACTTAATTACTTCCTCAAGTAATATCTCTTAAAAATCCTTTTAATATAAAGTAATTAACTTCTCAGTTAATTACAAAATTAATAAATCTTCATCCATTCTTATTAATTTCTCAAAATTAATTAATTTTTTTTAGTAAATCACGCTTTCAATTTATTAACCCTTAATAAGTTATCTTATCTAATCCATATTTTAATTTATTACAAGTAATTATTTCTCAAGTACTTGCATTAAGTACTTTAACTAATCTCTAATTGCAAATGATTGGTCTTAATAAACTAAATTTCCTTATTGATTTAATTAATCATTTTATCTTAATCTTCTTTAAGTTGAAACATTAACCCTTAAGATGACTCAATGTTCATTAGTAATACCTTTGAACCTTTAAATCTTCCTTTAAATTTATTCAAAATAACGTTCCAAGTTTAACTTAACAAAATCTAAATCAATTTACAAAACCCTTTTCCTAATCCAATGTTAAAGAAACATTTGACATTTATAAAACGAATTTTAAAAAAAAAATTAATTTAATCCAATTCATTTTGAATTTCAATCCTTAATAAATTATACTTCAACATTTTAAACTTATAATCTTAATTCTTCTCTCTTTTTTTTTATAACTGAGATTTTAAACTTGAATCTAGCTAAAAATTCGGGTTTAAACTTTACTTATATGGAAAACTTGGTTTAAAATAAAATCTTTCTTTAATAATTTTGGAAAACAGAACAAACAGATTTTATTTCATCCTGAAACAATTTTCAACCCGAAGCAACCATTCTGCTGCTTTGAGACCCAAACCCCACTGCCCCGAGTCATCTATTTTCCTCCTCACTTCGAGTCTTTCTTCCCCCCGTGCGAGAATCCACCCGAGTATTTTGCTGGAACCCATCTTCCCAGATACCGTGTGCACGTGGTGCACGTCTACCGGCGATGCCGACCTTCGGTGATCAGCACGGCAACTCTCAACAATCCCCTGAACCCACACGAACTCTCAACAACACCCAGATCGAACAAAAACTCCACGAATCAAGAATGAGGTATTCACGTCCCAACCTGGAACCTTCCATGGCCAGAAACTTCTATTCCCTGACATTTTCGATCTCGAGTTCACCAGACCACCACACTGATCCTTCGGTACGTAATCTAGCATCCATCCCCACCATCGCGCCCCCTCCGATTCATCACACACATCGAAAATGTCCTGACAATTCCAACTAGCAAAACACCACACTTAACCCTAGTTTACCCAAATTCACTCACCTCGGCCATCCAGAAAATCCACCTGAAATTTTCCCATCATCAGCAACCTCCTAGTCACCCTTGATTACGACCTAGCCTACATTCACTGTGTCGATCATCGGCAAATGACCGATTATCCCAAAACGATCACCTCAAGAATTGACACTAATTCTTAAACTAAAATTTAAGATATATATCTTAAAATTCATGATTTCCTATAATGAATTTATCCCTGAAATCAAAACTTAAAATTTAATCTATCAAATTTTTGACCCATTTACATTTTTGCTGAAAATTTTAAAATTCCAAGACAATTTCTCAATATAAATTCCTGGAATGATTTTTAGTATTGATATTGCATGTTTTCAAACAACTTTTATTTATAAATCAAAATCAAACAGACATCCAATGATGAGTTATTGAATTTATTAAGAAATCAAACTTGTTATTATCATACAGGAACTATGTTATACTGCACAGGTATTTAATCACTCAGATACAAACATGCTCCAATTAATTCAGGTACTTCAGCTAACAGCTAGATTTTTATTCATGGTATCATGATGAAAGTCAGGATTAAAACTTTTAAAAAAAAAATATGTTCACTCACCTTCATGTCGAACAGGAAAACATAGATGCTTTAAAAAAATGAAACTGCACTTTGAATTTTTGATCTGCTACTTAGTCGAGTTGAATCTTGGGTTGCTTAACAACTTGCTGAAATTTTGAGTTGGATTCATACTGAATCTGCTCTTTGCTTTGGTTTGATAAATTGAAAAGTTACTTGATGTTGAATCCTTTGCTATTTACGGTTTTGCTTTTTTTTTACAGGGTTCTCTTCTTCAGTTTTTGGTTTGATTAAATTTTGAAAAAGAAAGAAAGAAAGTGTAAGGGTGTTTTTTAATAATCTTGTTTTAATTTTACTTAAAAAAATGCCACTTGTTGAATTTTCCTACATTTGTCAATACATGAAATCATTTTCTTACACATGTTAATATGCAAGAATGAAAGATTACAAATGTTTAAACTTACATCTAATTGTCTTGTGTGTTTTGTATGTATAAATGCATCTTTAAATGTTTTGTAAACCCTTATATTTAATTTCTATTTAGTTAATACCTTTCTTAATTTATACTTAGCAAATCCTTTAAAACTAATTTATACATAATAAAATCATATATATATATATATTTCCAATTTACTTCAAAAACATTTGTCTTTAGAATTCGAAATTCAAATTCAAATTCAACCTAAAATCACTCATATAAATTAATATATTTTAAACAAACACAAATTTAATTTGTAAATAATAATTCTATTTAAAATCCATTTATATAAATAAAAATAACACAATATTATTGTTTTGGAAACAACAATTTTACCAATTTTAAATAATTATAAAGAAGATTATCAAATACATATCTATCCAATATTTAAAACCTAGCATTATTATAATTCAGATTCTTATATATATATATATATATATATATATATATATATATATATATATCAAAAATTTATTTGTTCAATTTACAAATAAGTATTTCCAGTAAATTTAATTCTGTTAATTTTCAATTAACAGATGCCCAAAATTTGGGTTATCACATTCCTCCCCCCTTAGAATCTTTTCGTCCTCGAAAAGAAATGAAGCCAGAATTAAAAATACTTTTTATATTATAAAATGGTTTTATAAAAATACTTTTTATAACTTGATATCTCAACCAGTCCATCCTTGTTCTCACAGAAATTCGGTCATACGTTGATCAGGCGTAAGACTGAAAATCTACAAGTACTTAGCAGACCCGTTTTCAATATCCAGTGAAAATATTTTGAATTTTTTTTTTATATTGAAAATGTAGAAAACTGTTTTTGAAAATAGAGGATATATCTTTTGTGAGAATGCTCTGGAAATCATCACCCCCATCCAAGGTCACGGTTACATTCCAGGGTTACGTTGCCGTCGCAGCAAAAGTCCATGTAACTGCAGGCTCTCCGCGGCCTCTCGATTACGCCATGGAACCCACTCAACAGATCACAGTTACATCCAGGGTTACGTTGCCGTCGCAGCAAAAGTCCATGTAACTGCAGGCTCTCAGCGGCCTCTGATTTTCGCTGTCAAAATGAAACTTCTCCACTCCCACATAGGTCGCAGTCTACCAATATAAAATCAAACGCAGACTGTTGGCTCTCAGCGGCACACACGACTTTCGCTATGTCATACCATAGGTCGCAGTTACATCCTGGGTTACGTTGCCATCGCAGCAAAAGTCCATGTAACTGTTGGCTCTCAGCGGCACACACGACTTACGCTATGGTATACTCAACTCATAATCCTCAGGAACTAGTTTTGTCCGGACTCCTCACAGGATCGACTTTAGAACCCCCCTTTTGGGGCTCAAGGCAGCACCACCCGGTGGTACTCCTGAGAAGTTCATTTCAAGGGAGCGCCTTTTTCCTCAGAGCCATCATCAAAACATTTTATACTATACATATATAGTATCTTTAAATCATACACCTAGTATGATTTCATACAAAGCTCCTTTACGAAATCGATTATCCCAAAATCGATAATTCTCAAACTAGGCTTTCCAAATTCACATATAGATTTTTCCCAAAAATCAAAAGCCTTTCCAAATCCATAGGTTTCCAAAACCTTTTTCCAAAATCCTTATATGATCCTTTATATAGAGATATATATATAATCCTTGATAAAAATCTTTGGATCGTTTTAAACTTGTATAAAACTCCTTTTATACTTCAAAACATCTTTCAAACCCTTTTCTTCTGGCAAAAGATTCAACAAGGGAAGGTTTATGTTATATAATAAAGATATATAACTTTATTTATTCCAAATCAAATAATCAAATTTGATTATTCTTTACAAAACCACTTACCATATCACTTACTTCCATAAACACAATTTCAACCATAGAAATATCAAATTTCCACTTTACTTCATCATATACTTCACAAAATAAAACTTTCATTTCAAAATCAAATTCACATTTCTAATCCACAAATTTCCAATATCAATTTTATTCAAATCCGTACGATGTGCACATATTATTCGTACGCTATACCAATCTGACCACTTACTCGATCACACAATTTCACTTCCGAACTAGTATCGTCCACCCGACTTCCTTGTGCGGACACAGATCTGGTTTCTTGATCAGCAACCGTCATTCTCCTTGCATAGCTTAACTATGATAGAGAATATCCAGAACTAATCAACAATCCATATCCAGGTTCCCCGTCGAAAATCGAGTGAAAAAACCCCAACTCGGATTGACTTAATTATCTCGAAATTCTGTGCTCGAATCTGGATCAAATCACTATGCGAATAGAATAACATACGTACACCCTACGTATTTATCTTTATTGGTTATTAGCCAACTCAATTCCATTTCTATTCACACTCACTTTGATTTCCATTCACTTACTTACAATTGCTTTAATCCATTTGGATTATCATCTCTATTCTTATCTTGATTGGGTATTTAACCAATATCAGTTTGAACTCCGACCAGTTTATCTAGAAAATAACTTAAAATTTTAAAAATATATAAGTAGTTGAAAAATAATTACTAGTTTGTAAAATAGCTGTAAAATAGTTCGGTAATTGTAAAATAATTGGAAAATAGTTAAATAGTCATAGAAATTTTAAATAATTGCAAAATAGCTATAAAATAGTAATTAGTAGTTGAAAATAGTCATTAGTTTATAGAATAATTAGAAAATTGTTAAACAGTTTCAAAAATAATTGTAAAACAGGTATAAGAAAGTTTGGCTTTAAAAAGACAGGTTGTATATATAATGAATAACTTGGAAAAATAGGTTTATATTAAAACAATTTATATTAAAATAGTCCAGAGTCAAAACTGTTCACTTCCCAATCTTCATTCTCAATCAATTCAATTTAAATTTCCTCTTCCATTTAAATTGACCCAACTCCAATTTTAAATAACTCCAATTTCCATTGGACTTGATTTATTCCCAATTCAAGTTGAATTAATTCTCAGTTCCATTTCAGTTTAAATCAAATTCCATTTGAATTCAAAACTATTCAATTTTAATTACAATTCCCAATTATTCAAATCAATCCAATTCATATTTTCCATTTGAATCTTATACTCATACATCTTTAATCATTATTTCAATTAATTCAAATCAAATTCAATTTGAACTAATTCAAATTCAAATTTAAACCATCTCGAATTATATAAATTCGAATTAATACTTCAATTGTTGATTTAATTCCTTTAAATCAATTTACCTTTAAAGCCTTAAACAATTCAATTCACAGTTCAGACCTAACATATTATACCACAAGTCAAATTAACCTTTATTTTTACATCAATAACCCAAACCTTTAAACAATTTAATTCTGAGTCCAATTCTCAAAATTCCATTTTAAATAATCTTTACTTAACTCATTATAAGGTTCAAGTAAGAGTTTCAAACAATTTTAATTTACAAATTCAATTACTTAAATTTTTAGTTCAAGGTAATTCCATACCCTTGATTTCAAACTAAAGTTTAATTTCCCTTTTATCTCAACAATGGATTACCATACTCCATCTCTCATTCATTTAAACAATTCCAATTCACAACTTAAAGATTTTTAACAACAATAGGATGATATCATCTAATTCATCTTAAAACATTCATCAATTTACAATTTCCAG
This sequence comes from Allium cepa, assembly GCA_030765085.1. NCBI lineage: Eukaryota > Viridiplantae > Streptophyta > Magnoliopsida > Asparagales > Amaryllidaceae > Allium > Allium cepa. Next base: position 447,824,138 of record CM060937.1, on the reverse strand, counting down.
ATCTCAAAGCCATTTTGATATCACTCAAATTCCCAATTCAAGTTGAATTAATTCTCAATTCAGATTAACCATTTAACTTCCCAATTTAAATTCCAATTCCATCTTGAAATTTACAAATCAGGTTGATCATTCCAACCTATTTAACTTTTTCCCCTGTTAAACTCAATTCACTTAATCCAGTCAACCTTACCCAATTTGAACTTCTCATAAATAATCTTCCCACTAATTAAGTTCAAAAACTTATTATTTTGGGTATCACATCTTATTCCCAATTTAAAACTCAACACCCAGAGTTTATCTCAAACCATCTTTGATATTTAAGTATATCCACACATATACATATTTACTTCTTGGCTCTCCAAGCCAAATTTTAAAATTTAAACCACCTTTGGTTTTCAATTCAAACAAATTTTCTTTAAAATTTTCAAACATGTCTTATTTGAAATAGGACCATTTCATTTAAATGCATTAAATAATATTATTTGTTATTTCTTTAAATTAATTACATCATTAATTAATTCCAATTAATCACATTCGGTAATTAACTTATTTCTTAATTACCTTCATTAAGTAATTGCCCTTTAAATTACTTACCTCTAGTTAACTTCATTAAGTAACTCCCTCTTATTTATCATTTCCAATTATAATTATCTTATTCCAAAACTCTTCTCCAATTCAAGATTTCAATTTTAGTTTGAATCCATTTCAAACTTATTTTTATTCAATTTAAATTTCAATTTGGTTGTATTTTATTACTTCTTAATTTAATTCAATAATTTAACAACCAATTCCTTTACTATTTGTTAGAAAGATATATTTCTTTATATATCAAAATATAATCTTATATAAAACCATTTAAAATCTTTATATAAGAAAGTAACAAGTACGCTCACCCATATATATACACACTCAACTCATTCTAAGGTGCCACTTACCCTATCCTTAATGAGTCACCCCACCAGAGCCAAGGTTCTCGCTTAACCTTCAGCTCTGATACCAAATGTAACGACCCAGAAATTTCGATCCCGAAAATTTCCGGATAGTTAAGAAAAGAAGAAAAGAGAAAGAAGAAGAAGACAGAAACAAGACACAGAAACCTCACATTCGCAGCGGATCAAATATAATATCAAATAAAATAACAGTTATACAAAGAAAACTATATCAGTTAATTTACATTTAAAATACATCAGAGTTACACATATACATAAATACTGGACAAAACAATCATGTCCAGAGACTAAAATATCTCAGTGAAACTCTCTATACGTCCCTGCCAACCTGCTCGCCTCCTGAGATCCAGAACGTCCTTACCTGAAAATCTGTAATGCTCTGTAACGAAGCGGATTTTGTCCGTTCGAAAATCGACATCCATACTTTACATCGTACTCAAATGCCGCAGATTCGACCGTTCAAATCCGAGTCGCCGGAGCTTATAACACCATTAAGTAAACAACACAGCGGAAGAAAAAAATAAAGAATATCAATACACAACATCTGATACAACATCCTGATACAACCGATGATACAATAGATATCGATATACATCAGAGATATGATACAATAAAATAGCATCGGAAAAGGAAATAGATAACACTAGCAGCGGAACAAATAACACCAATATAATCTTCAAGAGAGAACTCCAACAGCAGCTCGAACCATCATCACGATACACTAAGTCGAGCAAGACTGGTGCATATCCAAAGACTGAAACTAGCTCCAGATAATCCACCAAACCTAACTATCAGAAAAACCCAACTCTAGACTGCTCGTGTGAAAAATAGTGAGCACCCAGAGTTTAGGAAAGGAACAATAAACTCCGAGTCAGTCATGGGACTGGTGTGAGTAACAAAAATAGTTTATCTTTGAAAACAAACAAAAAGAGAATTTTAAAGTAAATTCGCAATGCTTTTAGAAAATGAAACTACCATAAGACCTCCCGCCACACACACAATGCAAACGCAGAATTGGAGGAGATTTCTTCTTATGATAGTCAAACATGCTTGATACGTAGAAAGTTCTTTTGATATTATTAATATAAGTGCACAGTGCAGAAAACATTTCGAAAGTAGAATATTAATTTTAGCCAGCATAGACATTCCGAACTATGCCTACTATAGCTACCATCCAAACAGTGGGGCGCCACCATAAGTGAATGGCAGGTTCTACAACTAAAACCGTACAGGGTTTCGTATTGGATGAATGGGTTTCCAATAGATGGTAAGGCTAAGGAACTTCCTGCTACCACATGGGATCGCCTCTGGTGGGACGTCCCGAGAACCTAACCGGATCTCTGCCAACACAAGGCCGGGTTACCTCTGTAACTAGGTAACTACTACTCGAGCAAGCCACTCCCCGGTCCTTTGGGACCTTTATCCGAGGCGCCTCTAAGCAACAACCACACAGTAAATGAGATTGGAGCTACCACATAGGTAAATATCTGGGCTCCATACCATGATACCACCCTTTACCAGAAGGGAATGACACACCCTAAAGGGCGCGACCCTCATAACCTTGCCGCATCTTTCCTGTTTTGACCATTTCCGGGGTGTGAGGTCCTGATGCAGTCTCGTCCACAAAGCTACGCTTTGGTACAAAGCCATGCTTTGGTACAAAGCCATGCTTTGGTACAAAGCCATGCTTTGGGTCAACAAATGATCAAAGTAATGATCACAAAGATAAATGATCAAACAAATGATCATATCACAAATGATCAAACAATGATCATCAACACACAGCAGCACTCAGCATGCCACACTACCAAATTGGGAGTATATTGCTGATAACCTTCAACTACATAACCTCTGAGCTCATACGTCTCAGAGAAGGGTGTTAATCTAAGAGAATAAATTCTCCGCCACCAACAGATATGTATTTGAAAGAAATCTGTTTTATATCTCAAAGTGTAGTGTCAGACATGTAACCATACAAGTCTGTTCCGGGTTCGAACAGAACCGAAGGCACTTCCAAAGAAGCCCTTGCAATCCGGGTATTCACAATCCTGATTGGACTTCCCATCACTTAGGGAATCTCTATACCAGGAGCTACCCAGTGCAAAGACAATCGATAGGTTATCCTATCGTTCTCACAAATACCCGGTCTTCAAATGCTATCCATATACGTCGAATCACATATTCGGGATGGGTTATACGACACAAAGGTCCTCTCCCGGCTAAACCGAATAGTGAGCGCAATATTTAAAATATATGGATATGGGATTTCAATAAAGTCACAACTTAATAATTCAAAACTTTCCTTCAAATGGTTTAAACCAATTAACATTTTCAAATCTTTTAAATAAAAGATTTATTTCAAAAACCTTCAATGGTTTAAATAATTTCCATACTTTAAATCTTTTAAACAAAAGATTTAATTCACAAAGTTCACCCCATTCACAAAGATCCATTTATGGATTTCAAATCAATTCCCATTTTAATTGGATTAACTCGTTAAATATTTAAATTAAAAATTTAACTTATAGCTTTCAAACCGTTTCCATGACTTGGAAAATCTTTTTCATTTCTAACTTGAAATCCCTTTTAACACAAATTGGACGTTCATTATTTAAGTGAAAGCTTTTATCATTTGAAAACAATTAGTTTTCGTTTCAGAAAGATCCAATTAAATTTACACGAGTTAAAGCCTTTGAATTTAAATTCAAATTCCCAAATCAGTACCTTTAAATAGTTTAACCCCTATAAACTGGTATAACATCTTCAGTCCCTAATTTCCAAATCATAGAATTCAACTTCGAATATTGAATTTAAATTTAAATCAAAATATTTAAATTTCCAAACTCAATCAAGTTATTCAAAATAAATTTCATCTTTGAAATTCCATTTCAAAAGCTTTTCACTTTAAATCCAATCCATTTCCAAAACACTTGAATTTAAATATTCAATTTTATAAATCATTTCAAAATCTGTGACTTAATTGATTTCTTCGTGAAATCCATATTGGTGTGTGTATAAGTGTGGTCTAGGGTTTTAACACAATAGTGCAACATCATTCAACCATCACAGATCAAATACAGAAATGTATACGATAAGCGATATAAATTATAACGCTTATCTTTCATACACAAATTCGCAGATATATACATCACAGATAATAAACTATATCACAGATAATAAATTGCATCATAGATCACAACACAAATCAGGGTACATCACAAAGCATCACATATTAGGGTATCAAACAAAACAATTATCCAATAGAATGCAAACACCCATAAGTAGGATTAATTTAATTATCTGATTCATTTAATCAGATCCTTTACTTATGAATTTAATTACAAATCCTGGTTAATTAATTAATTACAACCCATGTTGATTAATTATTCTTTAATTATTTATTAATTATCCTCTGATTATTTATCAACCTTGATTAATAAGTGAATCAATCTTTAATTATTTAATTATCCTTTAATTGATTCCCTCTTAATTAATTTATTAATTAACTGATTAACCCTTAATTTATTATCATTAATACAAATAAAAATCAGTAATTAATTACCTTAATTAATTAATCACATTAATTAATTACCCCTTTAGAAAATTATCCTTAAATTAATTACATTAATTAATTAATTACCTTAACAGGTTATCCATTTAATTAACCATCATTTAATACATTAAGTAATAAACCTCCCATTTAATTGTATTTGAAAAACAATCCAAGATTAAATAAGATAATTAGCTTAATGCAATATTACATAAGTCAAACAAATTTAAAGCAAATTAACTTTTAAAATTTTGCATCCTTAAAAGCTTGCTTAAAACTTTGCTTTTGGAAACTTAGTTTATATTTCTAAAACTTTGTTTTAAAGCTTGTTTAAAATTTATAATCTGAATCTTTATTTATTTTCAAATTTTATTCTTAAAATTCAAACTATTTAAACATTCTTAAAGCAATTAAACAAATTTAAGTTCAACACTTAATTTATTTGTTTTTTTAAAATTTTCTTCCCATTTAAAACTAGCTTTTAACTTTTATTTTCAAAGTTCTAAAACCTGAAACCAGATTAACAAACCCGAGCACATCACTCCTGCTACGAGTTCTCCCCCTCAAAATCTCGAGTAAAACTTCGAGTCGTACATCAGCTTCACCGAGAACACACCCCATTCCCTCTTGCGTTCGTTCTTCTTCTTCCCCCTTTCTCTTTTTTTTTTTTTTTTAAATGAACTGCTGTAGCTACTTCGTATACGACTCGGTGACAACCAAAGGGACACTCGAAGCAACTTTACAAATGCCTCGAGCAACCCCCACATGATAACCCAAAAACAGAACCACGGCGCTGACCACCACCGTGCACGTGCACGGTGGTTCGCGTCGCCATTGGCGACTCACAGAAACCCCCACGCATCACAAATTCCCTACTCAAACAAAATGAAAACCCAAAGGTTCGATTACAAGCCGAAAACAAATTTGGACCTGCAGTTCGAACAAGGCAACCAAACCCCCACTGACAAATCAATCACGCGGCCACCTCACATCACCGTAGGCGTTGAATCTCCACCACTACGTCGCTCGTAACCTTCCCTAGCTCCATCAAAAGTCACGTGTCACTCGGTTCACATATGATGCCGAAATCTTGAATTTACAGAGCACTGAAAGAATACGAGCTTAAACCCTACTCTAGATTCAAACTCAAAACATATGCATGTGAAAAATAAATTGACATTTTTCTAGAATCAATTAGATTACAATCTTGCTTCCTGTTGATTTACAGAAGTTATAATTAACTCAATCTACTAAAATTGACAAAAACCCATTTTCGATTCATTTTAAAACTGCTCCTTCGATCCTTGCTTAAAAATCAAGATTTTTATGTTAAAAATCATAGCTTTGAGTGTTTAATCAAGATATAAATTCAAATTATCAAATTAAAATATTTAAATTTTAACATTGGTCTTCTTACTAATGTAACTTAAAGATACAGTGTTAATAACATGTTGTTAAACCCCTGAAACATATTTACATGCCTATGTTTAAGATTAACCACTTGTATCACCAAACGAATTTAAAGTTTACACAATCATATGAATAAGAATTTATAAGTATTTTGGCTTGTCTTGTTAAGATTTCAACAATCTGGAAGAACAACTTCCTGTACCACCAAGCAACAGAGTATACCAAGACTATTTATATAAGCAATATCAAAGCACTTCCATTCATCAATTAGAGATACAAGTTTAGATTTGAAATAGTTAAGTTTACTCACCTTAAACATCTTGTTTTCCAGAAGTTTTGAAGTTTGAAAAGTTGGGCCCTTTTTTTTTTTTTTTAATTTTTGCAAAATTGAAAACTGGTTTTGAAGTTGATACTGGAAATCTTCTCCTTTGTTTCTCTGGTTTGGTTGAATTTGAGGTGTTGTTTAAATTGAATCTTTTTTTAAGTTTTCAAATAAAGTTTCTCAGCTCGAACTCAAATGTGGAGAAGTTGATATATAGGAGATGAACTCTACAGGTGATTTTTCGGTTTGTACACAGGGTGACATATTTTGTACTAAGATTGTTTTTGTCAAATTTTTTCAGAGATATTTGTTTTCCAATGGTGGCTGATAGGATATTATTATATACTAACATTAATTAGTTTTGGCTTATATAGGAAGCTTATACTTATCATTTTTTTTTTCATTTGTTTACTAGTGATACAACCTGCTATGTGTAATATCAAAATATTTGGTGGCTAAGATATTGCATTAATTGTTTTGCTGTTCAAATGTTTTAGTTTGTATTTAGTCAAAGATTTTGTTGACTGAAATCTTGATTTTTGGTATGCTAGTATTAATTGTATTGTACCATATACTTATAATTTGTTTTCATTTTATTTCGGCTGTACATACTTATGTATATTTCATGTTTGCTTCTTTTGCAAGCCTTTGTACTGTTTGTACATATTTTGTTCAATGTGTTAAACTTATATTTTATAGTTCATCTTGTATGGATTTATTTACATTGTATTATTTGGTAAGTATATTTTGTTTGTTTATTTGTAAATACTTGAATATGCTTTTATCATTTCTTTTGTCTTTGCTTTGCAATACTTCCATTTGTATGTTTCATATTTACTTTGCTTTATTTTATCTTTGTTTATGTTTAATAGACTTTGTTTTATATTCTTGCTTGCATACTTATGCTACTTGGCTAGGTTGCTTTTGATTATGTTATATATATATAAAGTTGTTATTGTTATTTGTTAACATTTGAACGTATTTCTTTATTTTATTTAAAGCTTTACTTTGTTAGTTTGTACATATTTCTTTTGCTTTTATATATATATTTTATGTCTTCCTTTCATATATCTGTTTTGCTTATGTTTGATATATATTCCTTTTACTTTATGTACAAATTGTAAAAGTTGTTTTAGTGTGTTTGTTCCTTAACAAATTTGTTTAATGCGTTTTATTCTATGTTTCATTTATTCTTAAAACCCCATGTTTAAGATTTTATTTCAAATCCAATATATACATATATATTCACATATATACGAATTTTCAAATTCATACGACTTAACATATTTTCTATAATAATCGGGGAAACTCGCTGCCATTTATAATCAATTTTACAATTTAAATTCAAAAATTCTTTTAATTATCAATTTAAATTCATAAAAATAAAAAAAAAATCTGGGGTCGTTACAGACTTCCCCCCTTAAAAGAATTTCGTCCTCGAAATTGTACAGCTCGTCTCTCGAATTATACACACACAAAATAGACTAATGGTAATTCAAATTATACTTGTAACACATGGATATTTTCAGGCCATTCATAATATATTTTATATTAAACACTACTCAAAATATTAGTGCATGAGTTATTGTCATACATAACCTACTAACGTCCAACCTTTACTATGGTCTCAAGTCCAAAATACCTATATAATACCCCAAAATAAGTCAAACCGACCAACTACTAATCCTCACTGTCAGAACTCTCCCTCTCGGGCCCTGACAGGTCTATCACTTCAACCTCATCGTCTGTCTCAAAAATCTCCTCCGGATCAGATTCTTCCAGAATAAGGTACCCACCATTTAACTCCTCGTCCTCAATGGGATCATCATCATCCACGGCATTATCCAAATCCTAATGAATTGCTTCGTCACCTTCGGACTCTTCTTCCACTTCAGGTTCTTCTTCCGCCTCAACCTCTTCCTCGAATTCCTCTTCAACTTCTTCTTCGAATTCTTCCTCGAACTCCTCTTCGAATTCCTCCTCATCTTCTTCTTCTTCCACTGGTGGTTGGGGCTGCACTACAGGCTCCACTGGGAATTCCCTATGAACTGATGACTCACCTTCATCATCTAGTACCCTACTGGATGAAGCATAATCACCCACTCTCCTGACCTTTCCTCCTCGGATAACGCTATTTGTTCTCTACAATTAAAATCAAAATCCAAATATTAAGATCTTAATTTTAGAATTTTATAGGCTGAGAAATACATCAAAGTTTATATTTCATATTTTATTCTACCCAAGAAGTTATAACATAAATTCAAAATTTGTTTTCAACCAAAATCGTTTTATCAATACAATTCAAAGTTAGCTTCATATCCTATTAATCAAGTTAACTCAATTTAAAATTTTCAATTTATTTCAAAGTTCAGTTCCAAATTTCCAATTTATATTAATTAAGGTTTAAATCAAACTCTAATAGGAAACGATGAAAATACGAAGTAAGAATTTCCTACAACGATTCGTAGGGCCACCAACACACTGAAACGTCTTCTGGAGCTATCATGAAGAAATCAAAAGAATTTGGAAACGAATCAAAGAAGATCGATAGAGAAAAATTACTTCCACTATTGCAGGGCATTGACATAGTCGTATTTCCCTGTCCCCTATCTCGTTCTCTTCTTGCACTCATACTTACTATCACTGGATAGTAAAAGAATTTACTGAGGCAAACGAACGGATATCTTAGGAATTACTCATTCTAGGGTATACTTCACCCTATCTCTAATAAGTTACTTAATGTGTTATACTCCTAAGCTAAAGTTTTAACCCTCAGCTCTGATACCAAATGTAACGAAGCGGATTTTGTCCGTTCGAAAATCGACATCCATACTTTACATCGTACTCGAATGCCGCAGATTCGACCGTTCAAATCCGAGTCGCCGGAGCTTATAACACCATTAAGTAAACAACACAGCGGAAGAAAAAAATAAAGAATATCAATACACAACATCTGATACAACATCCTGATACAACAGATGATACAATAGATATCGATATACATCAGAGATATGATACAATAAAATAACAGCGGAAAAGGAAATAGATAACACTAGCAGAGGAACAGATAACTCCAATATAATCTTCAAGAGAGAACACCAACAGCAGCTCGAACCATCATCACGATACACTAAGTCGAGCAAGACTGGTGCATATCCAAAGACTGAAACTAGCTCTAGATAATCCACCAAACCTAACTATCAGAAAAACCCAACTCTAGACTGCTCGTGTGGAAAATGGTGAGCACCCAAAGTTTAGGGAAGGAACAATAAACTCCGAGTCAGTCATGGGACTGGTGTGAGCAACAAAAACAGTTTATCTTTGAAAACAAACAAAAAGAGAATTTTAAAGTAAATTCGCAATGCTTTTAGAAAATGAAACTACCATAAGACCTCCCGCCACACACACAATGCAAACGCAGAATTGGAGGAGATTTCTTCTTATGATAGTTAAACATGCTTGATACGTAGAAAGTTCTTTTGATATTATTAATATAAGTGCACAGTGCAGAAAACATTTCGAAAGTAGAATATTAATTTTAGCCAGCATAGACATTCCGAACTATGCCTACTATAGCTACCATCCAAACAGTGGGGCGCCACCATAAGTGAATGGCAGGTTCTACAACTAAAACCGTACAGGGTTTCGTATTGGATGAATGGGTTTCCAACAGATGGTAAGGCTAAGGAACTTCCTCCTGCCACATGGGATCGCCTCTGGTGGGACGTCCCGAGAACCTAACCGGATCTCTGCCAACACAAGGCCGGGTTACCTCTGTAACTAGGTAACTACTACTCGAGCAAGCCACTCCCCGGTCCTTCGGGACCTTTATCCGAGGCGCCTCTAAGCAACAACCACACAGTAAATGAGATTGGAGCTACCACATAGGTAAATATCTGGGCTCCATACCATGATACCACCCTTTACCAGAAGGGAATGACACACCCTAAAGGGCGCGACCCTCATAACCTTGCCGCATCTTTCCTGTTTTGACCATTTCCGGGGTGTGAGGTCCTGATGCAGTCTCGTCCACAAAGCTACGCTTTGGTACAAAGCCATGCTTTGGGTCAACAAATGATCAAAGTAATGATCACAAAGATAAATGATCAAACAAATGATCATATCACAAATGATCAAACAATGATCATCAACACACAGCAGCACTCAGCATGCCACACTACCAAATTGGGAGTATATTGCTGATAACCTTCAACTACATAACCTCTGAGCTCATACGTCTCAGAGAAGGGTGTTAAGCTAAGAGAATAAATTCTCCGCCACCAACAGATATGTATTTGAAAGAAATCTGCTTTATATCTCAAAGTGTAGTGTCAGACATGTAACCATACAAGTCTGTTCCGGGTTCGAACAGAACCGAAGGCACTTCCAAAGAAGCCCTTGCAATCCGGGTATTCACAATCCTGATTGGACTTCCCATCACTTAGGGAATCTCTATACCAGGAGCTACCCAGTGCAGAGACAATCGATAGGTTATCCTATCGTTCTCACAAATACCTGGTCTTCAACACCGGTCTTCAAATGCTATCCATATACGTCGAATCACATATTCGGGATGGGTTATACGACACAAATGTCCTCTCCCGGCTAAACCGAATAGTGAGCGCAATATTTAAAATATATGGATATGGGATTTCAATAAAGTCACAACTTAATAATTCAAAACTTTCCTTCAAATGGTTTAAACCAATTAACATTTTCAAATCTTTTAAATAAAAGATTTATTTCAAAAACCTTCAATGGTTTAAATAATTTCCATACTTTAAATCTTTTAAACAAAAGATTTAATTCACAAAGTTCACCCCATTCACAAAGATCCATTTATGGATTTCAAATCAATTCCCATTTTAATTGGATTAACTCGTTAAATATTTAAATTAAAAATTTAACTTATAGCTTTCAAACCGTTTCCATGACTTGGAAAATCTTTTTCATTTTTAACTTGAAATCCCTTTTAACACAAATTGGACGTTCATTATTTAAGTGAAAGCTTTTATCATTTGAAAACAATTAGTTTTCGTTTCAGAAAGATCCAATTAAATTTACACGAGTTAAAGCCTTTGAATTTAAATTCAAATTCCCAAATCAGTACCTTTAAATAGTTTAACACCTATAAACTGGTATAACATCTTCAGTCCCTAATTTCCAAATCATAGAATTCAATTTCGAATATTGAATTTAAATTTAAATCAAAATATTTAAATTTCCAAACTCAATCAAGTTATTCAAAATAAATTTCATCTTTGAAATTCCATTTCAAAAGCTTTTCACTTTAAATCCAATCCATTTCCAAAACACTTGAATTTAAATATTCAATTTTATAAATCATTTCAAAATCTGTGACTTAATCGATTTCTTCGTGAAATCCATATTGGTGTGTGTATAAGTGTGGTCCAGGGTTTTAACACAATAGTGCAACATCATTCAACCATCACAGATCAAATACAGAAATGTATACGATAAGCGATATAAATTATAACGCTTATCTTTCATACACAAATTCGCAGATATATACATCACAGATAATAAACTATATCACAGATAATAAATTGCATCATAGATCACAACACAAATCAGGGTACATCACAAAGCATCACATATTAGGGTATCAAACAAAACAATTATCCAATAGAATGCAAACACCCATAAGTAGGATTAATTTAATTATCTGATTCATTTAATCAGATCCTTTACTTATGAATTTAATTACAAATCCTGGTTAATTAATTAATTACAACCCATGTTGATTAATTATTCTTTAATTATTTATTAATTATCCTCTGATTATTTATCAACCTTGATTAATAAGTGAATCAATCTTTAATTATTTAATTATCCTTTAATTGATTCCCCCTTAATTAATTTATTAATTAACTGATTAACCCTTAATTTATTATCATTAATTCAAATAAAAATCAGTAATTAATTACCTTAGTTAATTAATCACATTAATTAATTACCCCTTTAGAAAATTATCCCTAAAATAATTACATTAATTAATTAATTACCTTGACAGGTTATCCATTTAATTAACCATCCTTTAATACATTAAGTAATAAACCTCCCATTTAATTGTATTTGAAAAACAATCCAAGATTAAATAAGATAATTAGCTTAATGCAATATTACATAAGTCAAACAAATTTAAAGCAAATTAACTTTTAAAATTTTGCATCCTTAAAAGCTTGCTTAAAACTTTGCTTTTGGAAACTTAGTTTATATTTCTAAAACTTTGTTTTAAAGCTTGTTTAAAATTTATAATCTGAATCTTTATTTATTTTCAAATTTTATTCTTAAAATTCAAACTATTTAAACATTCTTAAAGCAATTAAACAAATTGAAGTTCAACACTTAATTTATTTGTTTTTTTAAAATTTTCTTCCCATTTAAAACTAGCTTTTAACTTTTATTTTCAAAGTTCTAAAACCTGAAACCAGATTAACAAACCCGAGCACATCACTCCTGCTACGAGTTCTCCCCCTCAAAATCTCGAGTAAAACTTCGAGTCGTACATCAGCTTCACCGAGAACACACCCCATTCCCTCTTGCGTTCGTTCTTCTTCTTCCCCCTTTCTCTCTTTTTTTTTTTTTTTTAAAACGAACTGCTGTAGCTACTTCGTATACGACTCGGTGACAACCAAAGGGACACTCGAAGCAACTTCACAAATGCCTCGAGCAACCCCCACATGATAACCCAAAAACAGAACCACGGCGCTGACCACCACCGTGCACGTGCACGGTGGTTCGCGTCGCCATTGGCGACTCACAGAAACCCCCACGCATCACAAATTCCCTACTCAAACAAAATGAAAACCCAAAGGTTCGATTACAAGCCGAAAACAAATTTGGACCTGCAGTTCGAACAAGGCAACCAAACCCCCACTGACAAATCAATCACGCGGCCACCTCACATCACCGTAGGCGTTGAATCTCCACCACTACGTCGCTCATAACCTTCCCTAGCTCCATCAAAAGTCACGTGTCACTCGGTTCACATATGATGCCGAAATCTTGAATTTACAGAGCACTGAAAGAATACGAGCTTAAACCCTAGTCTAGATTCAAACTCAAAACATATGCATGTGAAAAATAAATTGACATTTTTCTAGAATCAATTAGATTACAATCTTTCTTCCTGTTGATTTACAGAAGTTATAATTAACTCAATCTACTAAAATTGACAAAAACCCATTTTCGATTCATTTTAAAACTGCTCCTTCGATCCTTGCTTAAAAATCAAGATTTTCATGTTAAAAATCATAGCTTTGAGTGTTTAATCAAGATATAAATTCAAATTATCAAATTAAAATATTTAAATTTTAACATTGGTCTTCTTACTAATGTAACTTAAAGATACAGTGTTAATAACATGTTGTTAAACCCCTGAAACATATTTACATGCCTATGTTTAAGATTAACCACTTGTATCACAAAACGAATTTAAAGTTTACACAATCATATGAATAAGAATTTATAAGTATTTTGGCTTGTCTTGTTAAGATTTCAACAATCTGGAAGAACAACTTCCTGTACCACCAAGCAACAGAGTATACCAAGACTATTTATATAAGCAATATCAAAGCACTTCCATTCATCAATTAGAGATACAAGTTTAGATTTGAAATAGTTAAGTTTACTCACCTTAAACATCTTGTTTTCCAGAAGTTTTGAAGTTTGAAAAGTTGAGGCCCTTTTTTTTTTTTTTTTTTGCAAAATTGAAAACTGGTTTTGAAGTTGATACTGGAAATCTTCTCCTTTGTTTCTCTGGTTTGGTTGAATTTGAGGTGTTGTTTAAATTGAATCTTTGTTTAAGTTTTCAAATAAAGTTTCTCAGCTCGAACTCAAATGTGGAGAAGTTGATATATAGGAGATGAACTCTACAGGTGATTTTTCGGTTTGTACACAGGGTGACATATTTTGTACTAAGATTGTTTTTGTCAAATTTTTTCAGAGATATTTGTTTTCCAATGGTGGCTGATAGGATATTAGTATATACTAACATTAATTAGTTTTGGCTTATATAGGAAGCTTATACTTATCATTTTTTTTTCATTTGTTTACTAGTGATACAACCTGCTATGTGTAATATCAAAATATTTGGTGGCTAAGATATTGCATTAATTGTTTTGCTGTTCAAATGTTTTAGTTTGTATTTAGTCAAAGATTTTGTTGACTGAAATCTTGATTTTTGGTATGCTAGTATTAATTGTATTGTACCATATACTTATAATTTGTTTTCATTTTATTTCGGCTGTACATACTTATGTATATTTCATGTTTGCTTCTTTTGCAAGCCTTTGTACTGTTTGTACATATTTTGTTCAATGTGTTAAACTTATATTTTATAGTTCATCTTGTATGGATTTATTTACATTGTATTATTTGGTAAGTATATTTTGTTTGTTTATTTGTAAATACTTGAATATGCTTTTATCATTTCTTTTGTCTTTGCTTTGCAATACTTCCATATGTATGTTTCATATTTACTTTGCTTTATTTTATCTTTGTTTATGTTTAATAGACTTTGTTTTATATTCTTGCTTGCATACTTATGCTACTTGGCTAGGTTGCTTTTGATTATGTTATATATATATAAAGTTGTTATTGTTATTTGTTAACATTTGAACGTATTTCTTTATTTTATTTAAAGCTTTACTTTGTTAGTTTGTACATATTTCTTTTGCTTTTATATATATATTTTATGTCTTCCTTTCATATATCTGTTTTGCTTATGTTTGATATATATTCCTTTTACTTTATGTACAAATTGTAAAAGTTGTTTTAGTGTGTTTGTTCCTTAACAAATTTGTTTAATGCGTTTTATTCTATGTTTCATTTATTCTTAAAACCCCATGTTTAAGATTTTATTTCAAATCCAATATATACATATATATTCACATATATACGAATTTTCAAATTCATATGACTTAACATATTTTCTATAATAATCGGGGAAACTCGCTGCCATTTATAATCAATTTTACAATTTAAATTCAAAAATTCTTTTAATTATCAATTTAAATTCATAAAAATTAAAAAAAATCTGGGGTCGTTACATACTCGGTCTGACCCGAGCATTACATCAAAGTAACACCCGGGTCAGGCTGGAAACCAGCGTGAGTAAACTCATCTAACATAAATACAAAAGCATACAACTGATATGAACCCGGGGTAACTTATATCAATTTACAAGTTCATAAGTCGTTAAAGACATTACTCATTCCACACATCAGTTTCTAAGTACCAAAACCTTAGATTAAATGGTACAATTCTCTTAAATCTTTTCATTTCAACATATTGATTTCACATAGCAATTTATAAAGAATCGAAGTGGTTTCGGGTATTTACTAATACCCGACTCCGGTCTCTTCGAATTCAATACTATCTTAATCCAAGTTATTCAATTGAAATACAATTCAGGCTTCAAATACAAGGTGTCTTCTATACATATTAATTTATCATCGTTAGATGATCATATTATCTCGGTTTAAACCCAACATATCATATCACATAGCATCACCAATCACATCTCTCAAATATCAATCAACCTAAGGCATACAATATTTTTCAATCATTCATAAGCAAGGTAAATTAGCTATACCATTTCTAACTAATTTTAAGCAGATTAAATTAATTACTTCAATTATCCTTAACCTTGCTTACTTAACTTTAATTAATTGCAAACAAATTAATTAATAACTTCCATTTATCAGCCTTAATTAATCACAAACAGTACTTAACCATACTATGATTACTTACCTTAATTAATTAACTCCTTAATTAATTACATTAATCCTTTAATTAATTACACCAAGTAATTAATCCTTAATTACTTCTCCTAAGTAATTATCCCTTAATTACTTCTTGATCTTAACCAATTCCACTACTAATTATCCTTAATTAATTAATCTAATTAATTATCTTAAATTAATCACATTAATTAACCATTCCATAATCCCTAATTAATGATCTTCATTAACTATTAACAATTCTCAAATTACTTCTCTAAGTAATTAAAGTTTAAATTAACCATTAACTATTAACAATTCTCTCTTCACAAATCAGAACGTCTTTATGCTTGTCTCTCCAATCAATTTACAAAATAACGTCAAATCCTTTAAGAATGACTTTGCCTTACCTACCAGAAGAAGTTGATGGACCACCTTTAAAAGCAAACACCTTATCCTACTAAGCTTTCTGAAGAAGTGGGCAAGCTTTCACCATGTGCCCGGCTGCTGGCAGTTGAAACACAAAGACTTCTGAACCATCGAAGAAATGGGTCCATTTCGCAACTTCTGAACTCCACCTCTAGGACACTGCTTAGCCAAATGACCTTCCTGCCGGCACACAAAACACTTTCGAGTTGTGTTGCTGCCTCCCGGTTTCCCTTACCCTGCTTCTTCCAATTCGGGGTGAATTCCCATTTATTCTTGTTGGAAGAATTCCCACTCGGTGCTGCAATAGATGTCAAGGGCTTCTTTTCCATAAGTTCTTCATACCTCAAAGCCATATCAATCAATCCCACAAATGAACCTTTGAGATGGGAAGTTATCTTCTCATGAAACTCGGCCTCATACCAAGCACAAACATCTCATTAAACTTAGTCTCATACTTCAATACAGACATGCTCCCTTACTTGAGATCCAAAAAATTCCTATACAGCCGAGTCTTCTTTGCGATGGGTATAAACTGCTCCTCAAACACTTCCTAAACTTACTCCGAGAGAAAACATCTTCTGGAATACCCATAGTAATTGCGTCCCACCATGCAGTTGCTCCTTCCTGAGGTTGCCAAGATGCCAACACTCTCTTCTGCTCATTCGACAGATCCAAACACTTAGAAATCCGCTCACACGAGCGCAACTAAGCTTGCACTTCGTGATGGACTCTGTACCTTACAAGGCTATCCTCCGAGATTGGTGAAATCCTTGCAAAATGCCAAAAAGCTTACTCGATATAGTATTGGGTTTATAGCCTCGACAGATACTCTTCCTCCTTCAACATTCGGACCTCTTCCATCTATGGTAGTCGTGTTACCCACACCTCTACCCCTTCTACCTCTAGAATTCGTGTTGGCAAACCCGAACAGGTAGCCCAACAAATCAGGTGTATATATATAAGTATGCTCTCTCATGATAGATATCACTCCAAAGCTTAGGTATTATCTCAACCTAGAGCTCTGATACCACCTGTGACGACCCTCCTTTCATCCCACAGAAAGACGCATCGTCAATAAAAAAGAAAGGGATAGAAAAGAGAAAAAATAGGAAAGAAAGAACTAAACAATATCAGAATCTCACACTGGAATGAATAAAAAATATTACATCACATAGTTGTTACAAAATATACATCATCTATTAGAGTCATGCAACTTAATACATAACACATCAGACAGTCGTGAAGACTTGTCTATCATTACAAGCCAAAATGCAATATAGAGCTACTAACACAGCAGAACCACAATATCTATATACACTGAAGCCTCCTGCTCCAAGTCTCCTCCATAAAATTCATCAAAGCAAACCTGAATCCCTTGGCTACTCGTAAAATTTGAGTACCCAAGAGTTTAAGAAAAGAAAAGATAAACTCTTGGTCAAACATTGGTCTGATGTGAGTAAACAGGTTAAATTTGTTTAACTTTGAAAATCATTTGAAAACAAAGGCATTTGTAAGACCACGCCACAAATAAACATGTCGGGTTTTTACCTTACGATAACCAAAACATTTGATAGGAAATCTAGCGATATTATAATAGTGTCTAGGGTTTTCAAGTAAATTATTCACATAGCTGAAATTGTTACATTACTAAATTCCAGCATACATAGGTGTACAATCAAGTCCGAGATCACTTATTGGAGATTGGATTTCATATAATAGTAGGGCTACTGGGGTAACGCCCGTCACAGTACCTGGTCTAGATCAAAGTACCGAGGATCCACCATGATCCCCTACAATACAAGACCGGGACTACCCCTTACTGGATAATCTCGGATAAGACAACCCCGCAGTTGGCGCGACCAACCGCCCACTAAGCCGAATAAAAGGGACCTCTAGACATGGGGAAATCTCATCTTACTTGGGTGCTACCCACTTAGCCTTGCTGCACCTCTCCTGTTTTAGCCATTCCTGGTTAATGAGGCTTGAGGCTACAATTACCTTTTTAGAACACATATCTTGGAATGCTCACCATCCTCCGATGACGATGGTCTGTAAGCATTCATCCATACAAGTCCGTTTCGGGTTCAAACGAAACTGAAGGCACTATCTCGCTACACTCATTTTGAAATCACCCTTATAGTTAACAACAATATACCTTGCACTTTGAATCTTCATCTCGACTGAAGGCATTATCTCCGTTAAACTCGTTTTGGAATCACCCTCAAAGTTAACGAAAATAGCCCTTCCTCTTTGAATCTTCATCTTGATCTTCACTGGAGATTTCACGACCTGTCGTTGAATTTGGATCGATGTGGGTTTTGGATATCCAATTTGAAATCCGATCCCGGTCTCATTGAAATCCAAAACGTCGTTTTAAAGTCCAAGTTGTTTAATAGTTTCATTTCGAGTTCCGTCCTTTAATGACAGCCTCCACCTGTCCTATTCCGTCCCGTCCTTATTCCGTTCCTAAGCAAAATCCTCCGCCTCCACCCCCTATCTCTTTCATCCCCGGCAAATACAGATCTATGTTATGTTCCCCGTCTCCTATCAGCCCTCATTTTCAACCAATTCCGCATACTCGCTCAATGCGTACTGGCTCCCTGAACCCCGAGTCTTATGAAACCCTGCCAACGGAACCTCTCCTTCCTTCTCCTCCTCCCATTCCCCCTTCTACCAGGTAATCTTACACTCAAGTGTTGAGCTACACCTCCCCGGTCCCTGCCAAGCCCCCTGTATATCAGCGTCGTCGTAATATCTTACCTAAATTCACAAATGCTCACTCCACTATTGAATTTCTGAAGCTGAAAGGCCGTTGTCTCAGGTGTGCTGGTCTGGGACACGTGGCAAGAAATTGTAAGGACCCAAAGATCTGTTATCTTTGTGGCTTCTTCGGGCATGCACAGTCGCACTGTTCCAAGAAAACACATAACTATTTTTCTGCGCTTAGAAATACTTCAGCCAATGGCATTAAAGACAAATCCAGAAGCAGTCCAACACACGAGGTAAGGACCCCACCCACAGCTTACTCACCCAAGAATCGAGGCACCACTCAATTACAACAGTCATCTCGATCCCCTCCCCCCATCCGCATTCCAACAATCCTCATTCTAAATTTCGCTCCTCACAAAGATTTTCCATGGCCGACTCTTCATTATATCTCATTGCCACAATTATCGATGGCTTTTGGTCCATCGAATCCCTCCACCTTATTCTTTCTACAAACTTCCACCACCATGAATGGCCACTTTGGATTCTATCTGACAGCAGTTTCATCTTTTGCTGCCCTACCACCTCGATTCGCGATCAAATTCTCCTCCGGAGAACCTTATCGAAACGTGGAGGCTCAGTTCTCATACAATAGTGGTAAGATTTGGACCACCAGGCTACTGATCTTGAACCGCCAGAGTGGGCTCGGGTTAAAGGTTTTCCCAAATTTCTTAGAAACAATTCGATGGCAGTCAGTAATGCTCTAAGCACATTGGGTCGTTTCATCGCTTTCGATGACTGTGACTTGGCAAATTTCGATTATCGGTTCCTTTATGTCAAGATGCAGTTTTACAAGGGGGTTAGTACACCAAGCTCATTTGTCGCGCACTTAAACAACGAGGACCATCTCCTCAGAGTGGAAAAGTGGGACCATGCTCACCCAACTCGTCGGCCAGAAATGATGTTCCTGGGAGTGGACTACGAAATGGATTTCAGATGCCTAGATGAACCTATTCTATCAGACGACTCAGATGAAGCCAGGTTTGATGCGATGTTTTATGACCCAGCCATATCCCATGCGCCTGCTTCAGATGCCCATTTTCGCGTCACTAACCCGGGAGGGCCTGGCTCTCAACGCTGGGATGCTTGGCCTGAAGTGCAACAGGTTAACCCAGTAAATCCTGACTTATCCTCACCTCCCATTATCGGTCTCCAGTCACAAGCCAATGTCCCCCCCCCCCTCACCTTTAGTAAATGATAGGGATGATCGTCCAGCTTCTCCGCTGCCCCGCCTGAGGTCTCCACTGCTTACTCCAGCAACCGTTCGTCGCATTCCAGAATAAGCAGGGCGACTTCCCTCCCTGGTAGTTTCTATAAAACTATTGTTTTTTCCTCAGCTAATAAGAGTCTAAATAAAAAAATGGCGCACTGCATGGGTGTGAGTTTGAGTGATGAGCACTACATAGCCATGCAAGCACTTGAATCTGAGCGCTTGTCCCTTTCCCAATGAAACTAATTTCTTGGAATGTTAGGGGCTTGGGGGACCCATATAAAAGGCATGCGGTCAGTCTCATTTTATCCCCCCATAAAGCTGAAATTCTTTTTATACAAGAATCTAAATTAATAGACCCACCACAATCTCTCATTCGACACATGGGGGCCCACTCTATCAGGTTGGGCCAATATTAATGCTACTGGCTCCAGAGGAGGTATCATTACTGCATGGAATGAAGCTGTTTGGTCCCACTGTCATACCATGGTTCATCCTTCGGCCTTACATGTAATTCTCCGCCACATTCAATCAGGCATAATATACTTTTTCACTAACATCTATGGTCCTCAGAACAGTCACGAGAGAAATGTCCTCTGGGCCAATTGCTTCTCCTTCGCCTCTTATCTCAATGGACCTTGGATAGTTGGAGGAGATTTCAACACAACTAGATCCTCTGAGG
This sequence comes from Allium cepa, assembly GCA_030765085.1. NCBI lineage: Eukaryota > Viridiplantae > Streptophyta > Magnoliopsida > Asparagales > Amaryllidaceae > Allium > Allium cepa. Next base: position 447,803,073 of record CM060937.1, on the reverse strand, counting down.
AGCGTAATTCGGGATTTAACTCACTAGACTCAGACTCATTCAATTCCTTCATCAACGAATGTTCCCTCATTGACCCTCCCATCTGCAATCGCCTCTTCACCTGGTCTAATAGAGCCGAACCTGCCTTAGCAAAACTAGACAGATTTCTCTTTAATACAGCCTGGGATGACCTTCACCCGCTTTCATTGGTCTCTGGACTGGCTACGACTATCTCGGATCACTGCCCTCTTATATTAGATACCGGTTCCTTACCGAACATCAAGCGTCCCTTCAGATTCGAACGCCTCTGGCTTCTGGAGCCTTCCTTCGACGCCTTCATCAAGCAAGCTTGGTCCCAGCCTACACAAATCCAATCAGCATCCGCCAGAATTGTTTTCAGACTCCGCTCTCTTAGGAAAATTATCAGACCTTGGACCAGATCCGTTTGGGGGTCCCTTCGTTGACGCATCTCATCCACCCAAGACGAGATCTTAGATCTAAACATTATTGAAGAATCTCGTTTGCTTTCCGACATGGAACAGTCGCGACTAAATAGCCTTGAAAAAGAGCTGGATAGATTGGTTAAGCAAGAGGAGTTAGGCTGGAAATAGCGTTCTAAAGCTAAATGGTTGGAGGCAGGGGACAAAAACACCTCTTACTTTCATCATCTGGCCAGCGGCCATCGCAGATCCATCTCAATCTCGGAAATCGTTTATAACAACACTTCTTACTCTGATCATTTCCGATTGTTCATGGATTATTACAGAAATATCCTTAGTAGCCCTTCCTCAGCTCTACCGGTCATTGATTGGTCACGCCTTTATCCTACCCCTTCCCTAATCCCTATTGACCATCCATTCACTGAAGAGGAGATATGGGCTGCTTTGAAGAGTATGTCGGATGACAAAGCACCCGGCCCAGATGGTTTCGGCCCATTCTTTTTCAAGCATTTCTAGGACACGGTTAAAAGTGATATTGTTGATATGTGTGCAGAATCCCATCATCCCTCATCCATTTCTCGCCTAAACTACGCTAGTATCATCCTCCTTCCTAAGTCCCCTGGTGCTAATTCCCTTTCATCTTTCAGACACATCAGCCTTCTCAATACAACTTTTAAAATCATCACCAAGGTCCTCGCCAATCGCCTCCAAACTGTTATTGCTCCCCTAATCGGGATGGAACAATCAGCCTTTATTCTCGGAAGAAACATTATGGACTGTGTAGCATCATCCCAGGAAATCATTTCCTTCTGCCACCAAACATCGACCCAAGGAGTTTTACTGAAGCTTGATTTCTCCAAAGCTTTTGATTCGGTTAATTGGAACTTCATTCTTGATCTCGTGGGACATAGGGGATTTCCCACCAATTGGTGTAATTGGATCAAGCATATCTTATCATCAAGCCTCTCGGCCATATCGATCAACGGTGCTTCAGGAAGTCATATCAAGTCGGCACGTGGTCTGAGACAGGGCGACCCGCTCTCGCCCTCATCTTTGTCTTAGTAGCTGATGTTTTTAATAGGATGATCAAGCTTGCTAGTTCCAGCAACCTCTTTTCAGGTATTTCACTCCCGGATTCCTCGTTGTCAGTCTCTAATCTGCAGTTTGCTGACGACACACTACTTTTCGCCGCCCCTCAGATTGAATTCATTCATTGCTTGAAAGTGGCCCTATACTCTTTTGAGCTCATATATGGCCTTTCCATCAACTTCAAAAAGAGTTTCGTCATCATGTTAGGTAACTCGAATCACCTTGGCCCTCCAATCTCGTCGCTGCTCAATTGCAACCTTTCAGACTTCCCTCTTTCTTATCTCGGCATCCCTATTCGCCCAACCAAGCTGCATCGATCTGACTGGTCCCCATTAATTTCCAAGATTGAATCGAGACTTCTGAGTTGGAAGGCTCATTCTCTTTCCACAGTCGGTCGTCTCGTGCTAGTCAAATCCGTCTTATCTGCCATTCCATCATATTGGATGTCCTTTTATAGACTTCCTACCTGGGTCATCAATCGTATTAACAAAATTAAGAGTACCTTTCTCTGGAATGGTGGTGGTGTCAAAAGACTTGTCAATTGGTATACTGCCTGTTTGAACTAGAACCAGGGGGGCCTAGGTATAATCAATCTTGGTGCTTTTAATACAGCTCTACTCGCTAAATGGCTGTGGAGATTTCTCTCCCCAGGCAATTTCATTTGGAAAGACTGGATTCTCTCGTCTCACTACCGTTCTAATAGCCACCTCGTCCTTCACCTTCACCCGAGTAGTAAACCTTCTCCGTTTTGGAAAGGAGTGCTCCATACCCTACCCAGAATCAAATCTCTATTCCACGTTGTCATCGGAGATGGAAAAAACTATTTATTTTGGTTAGATGCATGGCATGATCAACTCCCCCTCGCCAAATCTTTGCCCTAAATATTCTCGAATACGCCCAACCCTTTCACCTCGGTTAGTGACTGCATCATTCGTGATCCGGACTCCCTCTGCCCTCCTTCCCTCTTCGATTCTGGCACCTTCGCAGAACTAATCACCACGTTCAATCTGCTTCATTCTCTTCATCTCACCACCTCGCCTGACCGTGTTGTTTGGGCGCTTGCGCCAACGAGAGGATTCTCAGTTGCTTCCTGTTATTCTTTCCTTCACAACGCTGGTCGCTTCTTCACCTTTCCCAGACTCTGGAAATGCCCAATTCCGTCGCGTATCGCCTTCCTCCAGTGGTGTCTGGTCCATAATCGTATCAACACCAAAGCGAGGCTCTCTCGCCTTAGCATTCCGATCGAGCCGTCCTGTGTCTTTTGCTCTGTTCAGCCAGAAGATATCCCCCACCTATTCCGTGAATGTGATTTCACTTTCTCAGTTTGGGATGCCACCAGTGCCCACCTCCTCGGTTGTATCCCTGATCAACCAGATATCTTTGATCATTGGCAACTCAATCCTCACAATCCACATCTGGACGTCTTCCTCGCCCTTTTCTGTTGGTTTATATGGAAGGAACGAAATGCAATAGTGTTTAATAAACCACGTCACCACTTTAAGGTATTTGTAGACGTATTATCTTCTTATTCAACATTATTACAGGTCGGAGCTCATCGGCCCCTTTCAGACTTCGCCTTCCGTACAGATGTTCTGTAACAACCCGGTATTTGCACCAATTAACAATCGACATTTGGACGATTAATATTGTTGCAAATTACCGTTTGAAGTTTTAAATCCGAATTAAAATTCTTTTATAAATGGTTAAAAGGAATTATGGGCTTTAAAAATTAAATTGTGGCCCATGTTTTTATCGTGGCCGTGAAAATTAACTAAGGCAAATAGCCGTCCCCTTTTCTTTGTGTCATTCATTCGTAAAACCCTTAAAAATAAATCGAACGAGAGTTTAATGGCGGCTTCGTTCTCTTTTTATTTCCAATTCAACCCGTCCTTTCCCCCCCCCCCTTATTTCATTTTTCATTAGCAACCCCAAAAATCGAAACGAACGAAGAAAATTATGGCGGCCTCCTCTTCGTCATTCAAAGATTAGGGCTTCTCGAAATCGAAGATGCCGATGCTCGATTGAAGAGGCGATTCAGCGTTCTGGTTCGTCCATCGATGGCCTCCTCGTAGCTTGCTCCAGCTGCTTCGACGTGTGAAAAGGTGAGTGGTCTTCCCCTCACATCTAATTCAAATCATTCTTGATGATTTATGGCTTGTTCAAATCTGTGCTTTTCATTGTTTGATTAATGGATGCCCTCGGCTTTGATTTCTACTTTTGATTTCTTGGTCACGGTTTGAAATTTCTGATTTGATTGACGTTTCGTCCTTTTCTCTCTGACATTGGGCAATTTGCTTTAGTTAAAGTTAGAGGATGCTTGATTGTGCCTTAGTTGCCACGTTTCTGACATAATATTACCTTCGACCATCACCGTTGTATCGTTATTGCTCCTGGTTAGTGCACTTGTACCATTCGAGATCACGGTATTAGTTATCACACATTCATCAAGGTATGTTGTGTATTGCTCACTTCACTATGTTCGAGTTATACACATACCAGTCGAGTTATATTCCTACCACTGTTGCATATGTGTGATGGCCCATCCATGTTGTAAGACCTGATATGGTTGTTGTTGGTTTGCCAGAGAGTTCATGTCCATGTGTTGTATTTCTTTTGCTGGGCACTATCATGTTCATGTCATTCTTTTGGGCAGTTTGCTTTGCATTCTCTTTGTGTTCTTGTGTCGAGGCTGTTGTTCTGTCCACTTCATGTTGTTGACTGCATTATTGAAGTGTATCTGACCATGTTTTTTTGTTTATAAGCAGTTTGAAGTTGCTGACTTCATTTGTTTCTCTGACCTGATTTCTGATCTGTAGCATGAGCTATTAGCTTGTATTTCTTTGTCTTTGTACTTATAGTACATGGTTCAGGTTGCATAGCATGTTGAATATCATCATGCAGCCTTCATTTGCCTATGCTTCTGTTGTCGCTGACTTGAGTTCGAGCCTCTGGTTTGACTGTCTTGTTCAAGACTGATACATTCATTTGTTGCATTGTATTCATTGTGTTTTGTGGTCTTCCTTGTTATCTGGTAGCACTGTCTTCATTGTTACCTGATAGCACTCGTGCCTGCATTGATATGGCACCATGCCTTCGAGTTATACATATCACTCTGTTGCATAGTTCATCCACTTGCTTCAGTGTTGCATTCATATTGAATGTGAGCATGTTATTTTGTTCTGAATTTCTGAAGCTTGTTTTGGTTCTGACTCTTATGGGCTTGGTACATTGGTTAGTTGCTGAGTTTGTCCATTTAGTCACCATATATATACGTACAGATATGTATGTGCGTATATATGTATGTTGTCATTCTTATTCACTGGGCTTCAGTTTTGATAACTGTTTTGATACAATTGTTGTCACTGTTATTTTGTGGTATTTTGATGCTAGTTTGTACATGCTGATTTAGTTTGCAGTTTTCATTTTTGATGTTCATTGGCTATTGGACTTCATGTATCCATGTACTCATTGTCCATGTTTTAATGATACTGTAATTTGGGTTCGGTTCCATTTGCCCTTCGCCATTCAGTGGCCTGTGTTCGTGTTGCTGTACATATGTTTTGTGGATACACATGTGTAATCATACATGTATATAGGTAGTATATGTTGCAGACTTATGTTGTTGTTCTTCAGGTTAGCATTTGCATGTATCGAATGCTCATTTGCTGAATCACCATATAATTTGAAGTTATTGAGCTTCTTTCCTCACATGATCTGCTTGATATTCTCCTTGTGTACATTGCAACATGAACACTGTCTAGATACGTGTACATGCTTTCACTTAGCTGTCTGCATAATGAAAACTCGGTTGTTATCGGTCTATACTTGAGCAGTGCATACACTTTATATGTTGGCTTCGGTCATTATGTCTCTGAATTTGATGACTCCGGTACTGTCACTGACATTACTTCAACTATTTGAGTATGCGGGTTTGTTTAATCTGTACTGTTGCTTCTGTTTGATTGTTGCATCTGAGTTTTTGTTTAATGTCCTTGGTTCTACTCGGGAATTATTTGCATCTGTGTTTCACTTGAGTTTGAACCCCACTTTTCTTGGGTTTGACCGTCTGTTCGTTATGAATTTTCATTGTGTACTTCGTTACTGTAGTGGCAAGGCAGTGCACGCAAGCGTGAACTGCAGCCACACGGCATTCATTGGGTACTTCGTCACTATAGTGGCAAGGCAGTGCACGCAAGCGTGAACTGCAGCCACACGGTATGGCGTGTATGATATTCTATTTGTTTTGACTTATGGATCACTTTGCGTATTCCATATTCTGTAGTGGCGAGGCAGTGCACGCGTGCGTGTACTGCAGCCCTACATGAATTAATATTTTAATTGATATTTCAATGATTTGAACTGTTATGTTTATTTCAATTCAATATTTCTGAATTGCATTCTGACTTGGTTTAATTACTGTCGTCTATTCACTATTTAATTATTATTGCTTCTGTGCACTAATAACTGAGTTTGAATTAGACTGACCCGAGTATTATTTTCTTTTGAATTTAATACTCGGGTCAGACCGAGTATTTCAGGTTGTAGATATTCTGCTTTGGGTTGCTGCTAGAGCTATGAAGTTCTTTCATATCTTTTGGAGTAGTCGTCGTCATTTGTAGTAGTCTGTAAAATTGTATAGGAAGATATGTGTTCCTGTATATTAAATACGTTAATGTACTTGTATATGTAACTTCCTTAGTCGATTGTTGTAGTTGTATCATATGTACCGTGTGAATGTATTGTAACTGACATCAGTTATTATATATATATATATGAGACTTTCTGTTTGATTTGTGTTCCGCTTTATATTTATCTGTGTTATTATTTTATATTTACTGTTCTAAACTATTATGAACCATCGTAGTTCATTTAATATTGGAATTGGGGTATTTCGATGGGAGAAAATAAATCAGAGATGAAAAATGAAAGAATATATATATATCACTCCTATCGAGATAACCAATACTAGTGTAAGGCCAACTATTGATGGCCGCTCCTCAACAGCCTTATTCTCCGTGCTAGTTGACAGCACTACACCGTAGTGTTCTTGGCTAGCGTGGGTATAGAGGTGGGGCATCACAGCTTGGTATCAGAGCTTGGGGTTTAGAACAGATATAAAACATAACTTGGATGGAACATATGTTACAACTATTTGTCGACGTTTAATCTCTCGTATTTGCATATGATTGTCTTTGATTGTTAGGTATGAATTCCTAACGCTTATTCATATGCATTTGATTTTGATTATTGTGTTTTCGGCTTTGATTTGATTTAGCCGATGATTGATTTTGTTCGAATCTCAGCGATTCCGAACTTGATATTTTATGTTTTCCTCTGCATGAATTCCATTCGATTTAGGTCACTTTGTTTTTGAGAAATTTCTAAATTCGTGATTTCCAAGACTCTGATTTGGTTTGCCGTTGAGTCCTTTTATGATGATGTTGAATCGTTTTGTACTCTATTAGGGCCATTAATTGTTGACTTCGACATTGACTCGATTTTTATTTTGGTTGAAGTCATTTATGCATTTATGCTCGTTCTGCTTTGTTTTTCCAATTGTTAATCGATTCTTCTTTTCCGATTAGTTGTTATCTTCTTTGTCGACTTTGATAACTTCTATTTCTGGAATTTTTGGATATTCCTACTTTGATGGATTTAAGAATCGAATCCTTTGGTTTTTATTCACGTCTTCGTATGTGAATTCTTGTGATTGATTGATTTTACAATCATTTTTGTGATTTGTCACTTAAAAAATATATATATATATATATAAACATTTTAATACTAGTAGTAAATATCAAAACTCTTTTATCAAAATGTTTTCAACTCTATTTTCAATATCAAAATCTTTTCCTAAACCGTTTTCCGATCTATTAGTATATACAAACCTTTATTTTCACTCGTATGAGAAATCTAATTAAACGGCTTAGTAAAACAAGTGGTATGAAACGCTTGTGTTCACTTCGTCGGTTAATTCTTGGACTTGTTCGATTGAACCTCTTATGACAATTTTATTAGTGAAGATTTACAGTTTGTTCGTAAATATTTAAGTTAAGCTAGTGGTTATGGGACATGAAGCTAAACTTTTATATTCACTAGCTTAGTGTAATTGACACTTCTCGTTGATCTTGATGATCGCTTTATGAATTAGACTAGCAATTGCGCGATGTCTCTTTCATTGCAAGGTTAGACTAGACACCACTTGTGTGATTCCACTCACGCATACCTTTTTGCTTTTTGGTTAGTCTTAACCTCAATCTGTGTGATTCCATTCACACATGCTTAGTGTAATTGACACTCCTCGTTGATCATGATGATCGTTCTGATGGTCAGACTAGACACCACTTGTGTGATTCCATTCACACCTACCTTTCTGCTTTTTGGTTAGTCTTGACCTCAATCTGTGTGATTCCACTCACACATGTGGGGTAGCTCCCCATGGTCTTCGGACCGTCATGTGATAGGCCTCTTTCCCTTTTTATGATTTCTGGATTTCTTGTGTTGATTTCTGGAATTTATCTCTTTGACTTGTCATGAGTACAAGTTTAGGGTATGATGCCCTCTTTGGATCTTTGAGAAGATTCTTGTGATATTGATTATCTCTTATCGGTTGATCTCCTGTTGATCATTATTTGCATACTTATAGTTGTATGTCAGTGTGGGTATTTCATATTTATGCCATACCTCTTATCGGTTGATCTCCTGTTGATCATTATTTACATACTTATAGTAGTATGTCATTATGGATATTTTATGTTATGCCATATCTTTTATTCTATGTCATATTCCCATTCGAGTTTTCATACTCCGTTTGAGTTCTTATACTCTTATCTTGTGATTTCTGGATTTCTTGTGTAGATTTCTAGAATTTGTGCTTCACCAATTTTCGTGATTTCTATTGATAAGTTTTATCAATTCTTGTGCATTGGTGAATTTGTGTTATTGACTTGTTATGAATACAAGTTTAGGGTATGATATCCCTTTCTATCTTTGAGAAGATTCTTGTGACACTTTTGATAAATGAAAATCCACTTATCGAAGTTGCTACTGATGTCGCTGTTTTAATCACGTGTTTAAAAAAAAAAAAAAATGTTTCAAAATATAAATCAAAATTGTTTTCAGAAGTTTTACAGTTTACGCTTTCAAAAGAATGAGGAAGCGATTTAAACGTTTCAGAAAAATCGAGGACTATGACCCCTTTCTTTTACTGATTCGCTTAATTCCGGACTTGTCCGTTTGAGAACGTAAAATGTTATTTAATTAAAATACACAATTTTGCACTTTCAAGGAAACGATGAAGTGAATTAAACGATTTAGTAAAACTCGTGGTTATGGGTCATGTGCGTTTGCTATTTCGGTTAATTTTGGACTCGTTAGTTGAAAATTTGTGATTTCTAATTATCGTTTGTGATAATTAGATATTTGTGGTTTGATTATCGTTTGCGATAATTAAACATTTGCGATTTGAGATTTGATTATCAATTGTGATAATTAAATATTTGTGATTTGAAATTTGATTACCGTTGTGGTGATTTCTGATTATCGTTTTGATAATTGGATGTTTATGATTTCTGATTTATCGTTTCTGATAATCAGATATTTATTGTTTCTAATTATCGTTTTGATAATTAGATATTTGTGGTTTGATTATCGTTTCTGATAATTAAACATTTGCGATTTGAGATTTGATTATCAATTGTGATAATCAAATATTTGTGATTTAAGATTGATTTTCGATTTTGATAATCGAATACTTGTTTATTTGGTTATCGTTTTGATAATTGAATATTTGCTGATTTGAAATTTGATTCCCGTTGTGGTAATGCCTGATTTTCGTTTTGATAGTTAGATATTTTTGTTTTCTAATTATCTTTGTTGATAATTAGATTTTGCTGTCTCCTAATTATCCTATCGATAATTAGATATTGCTGTTTCGTGATTTCTGTATTCTGGTTATCTATTTGATAATTAAATTTTGTTGAGAATTTATGAATTTCTTTTATGAAATTAAAAGGATTCTTTGATGTTTACATTGTACTACGCCGGTGTACCGGCTCAATTTTCTGCTATTTATGACGTTTTCCACGTCTTCCAATTACGGAAATGCCTTTGGGATTTCCGATCCTTATTCTTATTCTCGAGCCACCTTCTATTCACATCATTGCTTCGGAGGTTCAGCACCCTCGAAATGAAGATGTTCTTCTCGTGAAAGTTCAGTGGTTCTCAAATCCTATGGATTTCACTCCGGAATCCAGGGAGTTCATCGAGCAAACACGTTCAGGCTCTCTTTCTCTCATGCTCTATATGTTGAACTTCCTATTTCAAATTTCTTCACCTTGTGATGATATGCTCTTATGGTTGTTACATTTTATCCGTTTGTTCCTTATGATTGCGAGGACGCAATTTCTTTAAGGAGGGGAGTTTGTAACAACCCGGTATTTGCACCAATTAACAATCGACATTTGGACGATTAATATTGTTGCAAATTACCGTTTGAAGTTTTAAATCCGAATTAAAATTCTTTTATAAATGGTTAAAAGGAATTATGGGCTTTAAAAATTAAATTGTGGCCCATGTTTTTATCGTGGCCGTGAAAATTAACTAAGGCAAATAGCCGTCCCCTTTTCTTTGTGTCATTCATTCGTAAAACCCTTAAAAATAAATCGAACGAGAGTTTAATGGCGGCTTCGTTCTCTTTTTATTTCCAATTCAACCCGTCCTTTCCCCCCCCCCCCTTATTTCATTTTTCATTAGCAACCCCAAAAATCGAAACGAACGAAGAAAATTATGGCGGCCTCCTCTTCATCATTCAAAGATTAGGGCTTCTCGAAATCGAAGATGCCGATGCTCAATTGAAGAGGCGATTCAGCGTTCTGGTTCGTCCATCGATGGCCTCCTCGTAGCTTGCTCCAGCTGCTTCAACGTGTGAAAAGGTGAGTGGTCTTCCCCTCACATCTAATTCAAATCATTCTTGATGATTTATGGCTTGTTCAAATCTGTGCTTTTCGTTGTTTGATTAATGGATGCCCTCGGCTTTGATTTCTAATTTTGATTTCTTGGTCACGGTTTGAAATTTCTGTTTTGATTGATGTTTCGTCCTTTTCTCTCTGACATTGGGCAATTTGCTTTAGTTAAAGTTAGAGGCTGCTTGATTGTGCCTTAGTTGCCACGTTTCTGACATAATATTACCTTCGACCATCACCGTTGTATCGTTATTGCTCCTGGTTAGTGCACTTGTACCATTCGAGATCACGGTATTAGTTATCACACATTCATCAAGGTATGTTGTGTATTGCTCACTTCACTATGTTCGAGTTATACACATACCAGTCGAGTTATATTCCTACCACTGTTGCATATGTGTGATGGCCCATCCATGTTGTAAGACCTGATATGGTTGTTGTTGGTTTGCCAGAGAGTTCATGTCCATGTGTTGTATTTCTTTTGCTGGGCACTATCATGTTCATGTCATTCTTTTGGGCAGTTTGCTTTGCATTCTCTTTGTGTTCTTGTGTCGAGGCTGTTGTTCTGTCCACTTCATGTTGTTGACTGCATTATTGAAGTGTATCTGACCATGTTTTTTTGATACTGTAATTTGGGTTCGGTTCCATTTGCCCTTCGCCATTCAGTGGCCTGTGTTCGTGTTGTTGTACATATGTTTTGTGGATACACATGTGTAATCATACATGTATATAGGTAGTATATGTTGCAGACTTATGTTGTTGTTCTTCAGGTTAGCATTTGCATGTATCGAATGCTCATTTGCTGAATCACCATATAATTTGAAGTTATTGAGCTTCTTTCCTCACATGATCTGCTTGATATTCTCCTTGTGTACATTGCAACATGAACACTGTCTAGATACGTGTACATGCTTTCACTTAGCTGTCTGCATAATGAAAACTCGGTTGTTATCGGTCTATACTTGAGCAGTGCATACACTTTATATGTTGGCTTCGGTCATTATGTCTCTGAATTTGATGACTCCGGTACTGTCACTGACATTACTTCAACTATTTGAGTATGCGGGTTTGTTTAATCTGTACTGTTGCTTCTGTTTGATTGTTGCATCTGAGTTTTTGTTTGATGTCCTTGGTTCTACTCGGGAATTATTTGCATCTGTGTTTCACTTGAGTTTGAACCCCACTTTTCTTGGGTTTGACCGTGTAACGACCCAGAAATTATAACTATTTAATTTGGAAATATTTAATTTATTTTAAATATTTAAATGATGGTTTAGATTGAATTTTCAATATAACTTTGAAATTAACGATTAAATTATAGAATTTAATCTATAGAGAGTTGAATGAAAATTTGAATCTAAAATTTTAAGCCGATTAAAAATATTTCAAAGGCTTGTAAAATTTATATTGATAGTACTGAAGATTATAGAAGCTTCAGAATCGAATTTGGAAGTGAATTGTTCAGTTTTGGAATTTAATCGTTCGAATCGATATTTAAAAATAGCTGTCCGAGGCACAGTCTCGGAATTCGACGAAACCAGTTCCATTGGGTCCGTAATATTGAATTATTGCCGGATTTTAAATTTCGTAATTTTTGGAGCTGATATGTGATCACACGGCGTGTAAACGCATTGAAATAAAATCAAATTCGATTTAAATTTAAATTTAAATTTAGTTAAACGGTACCACGTTATCCCATTTATCACGCCTAAGATCGCTCCTACCATCACGCCTTCGATCGTGTAGAGCATACCTCCTTCACGATAAATCTCCCTCTCCTGATTCATAAAGAAAACAGAATCACGCAGAAAAAAAAATGGCCGAAGATTTTTTTTTTTTCTTTCCGCGTCTCTCCCCCTCTCAGTTTCGAAATCGATTCTTCCCCCAATCTTGATGATTCGTTCGAACACAGAATAAAAAATAAAAAAAATAAAAAAAAAAATGGCCGTTGCCGTAAGAATCGAAGTCGCGAGTCACACACGCGTGCGCGTAGGCTAGGGTGAGGAGGTGAAGGCGCTTGCGACTGGCGATGGGAGGAGGCGATGTCGTGGCAGTTGAGGCGGCGGCAGGTGAGGGGCTTTGCGATGAGGGGATTGAGTCGCGGCGTTCGCGATTGGAGGCGTGGATCTGGGCGAGGGGGATGGAGGTGACGCGCGCGGCAGTGAAGCGCGCACGATGGTGGCGCACGATTCGAGGCAGTTGCGGCGGCACTTGGAGTTGTGCTTGCGCGTGCGATTCAAGGCCGAGCATGGTGATGGCCGTAGTCTAATTACTGTAAGTTGTTTGCTAATTCTTTTTATTTTATTTATTATTTAAATTTATGGTATATATAGATATATATATACGTTTTTTTTTTAAAAAAAAAAATATATATATATATATAATGTGAACAGCAAATTTATTATAGCAAGCTTTATAAAAATATTGATTTAAAGATATTAATATAAAGTAAGATAATTGGTAAAAATAAATGAATGGATACATTATAAATTTAATAGTTTATTTTGAAAATAATTTCCTAAAGTAAATTTTTGTTTCAAATTTAAAATTTTAGTTAAAATAATTTATTTAACAAAGGAATTTTAAAAGATTGAAGAAAATTTATATAAGAAAAATGTTAGAATTATTTTAAAAAGAAAATCAGTTTGAATCTTTAATTTTTAGCTTAAAATAAAAATCATTACTTTAAAAGTAAAATAATTAGTTGAAATATTTTATTAAAGAAGAAAATTTGTTTAAAATTTAATTCTTCAATTTGATAAATTTATTCAAAGAAATTGATATGAGGATATTAATTTAAAGTTATAAATAAAATACTAGTTGAATTAAAATTTTGGTTTCAAATGAAAAATAAACAGTAAAAGAAAATTTGGTTAGAAATTTAATTTATTAGATAAAATGATTTATCAAAAGATAATATTATTTATTATCGGGAAAAAAATGGGTTAAGAATAATTTATTAAGGTGTTTAATTAACTTAGTAAATTCTTTTAATTACTAAAGAAAATTTGTTTAGAACTAAATTGATAGTTATTTAAATTATTTAAAGAAAGATTGAAAATAAAAAAAAAAAAAAAAATATTCAAGTGGATTTGATAGATTGTTGAAGTTAAAATTTTAAAGATAGGAATATTATTTTTAGAATGTGAATAGTATGTATAAAAAGGAAAATTTGTATGAATTTAAATGTTAGGTTGATTTACTAAAAGGAATAGATTTAAAATAAAGGCCACTGGTTAATTAAATTTATTAAAAGAAAAGAAATTTAAATTTTAGTTAAAATAAAATAGAAAGATGAAATTGGTTTAAATAAAACTATTGATTAATTTAACCATCAACAACGAAAATTTATTATTCGATCTGTTCGAATATTAATAAATTGTGTAAATATTTATACAAGGTATAAATGAAGAAAACAAGTTGAATTGGAAGTGGATGGCAAACAGGAATAAAAGGTGAGAACTTCTCACTCAAAAGGAATTTCTGTTGTTTATTTAAATTTTAAATAGTTAGATTTAAAATTGATTGACTATGTTGATTGAATGATTGAATGATGATTGTTATATATATATTGGATGTGAATAGACCCTATACGCCGTTAGTAAGCGGAGGTTATTTATTACACACATATACCGCGATATTCCACCTCGAAGTGGAATTGGTATTATATTATATATATATAGCAATATATATATATTGGCATATGTATATATTGCAGTTGATTGATTTCCCGCATTTTCTTTTAGCGGATGAGACCCTATGCGCCGTTAGTAAGCGGATATATATTTATAAAATCCCATATACCGCGATATTCCGTCTTGAAACGGAATGGTATTGTGCTAACGTCTGTGGATGCAGGGAAACAGGTTGGAGGGATCCAACTGGATTCCTCACAAATATTTATTGATTTTAAATATTGTGATGTTTGATTGTTTATCATATCGATATATGATATTGGAAAATCGTGATTGACTATTGATGTGTTGCATCATCGGATCCAAATTTTGAAATTTAAAAACAACTATTTTAATTTCTAAAAGGATTTTTGGAAATATACGTTTATTAAATATTTTTTTTGAATTGATCCATTATAAATAAATAAACGTCATAATTTTTAATGTTATAAAAAAAAAATATTTTTGAGAAATATAGTCAAAAATTGATTTTTGAAAATATGGGATTGATGATTTTATAAAATAGTTTAAACTAAGATTTTTGAATCTATTATAAAAAGTTTAAATATAGGATTTATGAAATTTGATTATTTTATAAATCAAAATGATGAAATTATAAAGGACTTTGAAGATGTTTCAAAAGAATAATATAAATTGTTTTATATTAAAAGATTTATAAATTGATATTTATAGATTAATTAGAATTATAAAACAAGCTTTTATAAGTGTTAGAAAGGATTGTGAATGAATTTCATAAATGAATGAAATTTATAGGATTATAACGATGAAGTTATAAATAGAATTTTTTATAAACAGTAAGTTTATATAAAAAAAAAATTTGTAAAGGAAAATAAAATAAAATTTGTAAAGTTATTAGAAAGAATGGACTTTTGATAAATGAATAAATCTTATAAGTTATAAGATTTATAAAATTTATGAAGTTTAAAGGAAGGATTTTGTAAATAAATAAATTATAAGTATTTGACTTATAATATGAAATTTAGTATATCATTAAGATATAAATTGAGATAGGTTAATAAAGGGAATTAAAAAAAAAATAAAAAAAAAAAGGAAGTTGTTATAAAATAAATAGAAATAGAATTTATAAACATTGTTTTATAAATCCGCAAAGACTTATCTTAATAAGTAAATTGTTGAAATTTGTTAATGGAATTATATTCATGTTTAGACAGTGAATAATTCCTTAAAATAAAGTGAATAGAAGTGATGAAATTTATTAACAAAGAATATTCACGTTTTTGAATAGTGAATATTATGTTAAAGAAATTATTTTGAATTTGATGTTTTAAAAAAAAAAAAAATTAAAACGATCTAAAGATGTTTTAAAATATATTGAGATTCGAAATCATAGATTTCAACATTCATTGTTGAAATAGATGTTTTCGAGAAATAGAAGAAAATAGTAGATTATAACACTGTTGTTATAATAGATGATTTCCGAAAGGAAATGTTTTTGTATAGTATTGGGATTTACATATCTATTTTAATTTCGAATCCCTATACTAGTGATTTTGGGTTATCGTAACGATGTTTTACGCAACATTCGTTTAGGCCCAAATAAATATGATTAAGTGAATGATTTCCTTAAAGAATGAAATATATACTTAATTTCGATTAGAGTATATGGAATATTTTCCAAGTTTGAAAATAAATAAAATTTGTGGATTACTTATAAAATAAATAAGTATGGAAATTGTTTTTCCAATGAGAAATGGAAAGTTTAGAGAATTTATCTTTTTGAAGATAAATTGAAAATGAATATTTGAAATCGTATATTCATAAATATTTTGGAAATATAAATTCAATATGGAATTTATAAATGGAATTGGGAAAATAGATTTAAAAATAAATATTGATTTATTTTTGAAATATGGAAAGTTATATCTTCTAAAGATATTTTTGGAATTAAATAATTTGGAAAATTATTTGGATTCTGGTGATGTTGGCATATCCATTGATAGTTCAATAACCGACTATCGATATTTACCTTGAAGGGTATTTGTTGTGAATTTGTTTGAAATTGAATGCCACACTTATTTTTTAAAATAAGCGCTCACTATTCGGGTTAACCGGGAAAGGACCATGGGGTCGTATAACCCATTCCGAATATGTGATACGTCGTTATGAATTGCATTGGAAGACCGGTGTTGAAGACCGGATATTTTCGAAAACGAAAGGATTTCTTGTCGAATGTCTTTGCATCGACTGGTCCCCGGTATAGAGACTCCATATGTGATGGGAAGTCCGAACGTGATTAGTGAATATCCGGATTGCAAGGACTTCTTTGTAAGTGCCTTCGGTTCTGTTCGATCCCGGAACAGACTTGTATGGATTGTATGTCTGACATTACAATTTGAGATATAAAGCCGATTTCTTTCAAATATATTTCTGTTGGTGGCGGAGAATTTATTCTTTGCTTAACACCCTTCTCTGAGACGCATGTGCTCAAAGGTTATATAGTTGAAGTTATCAGCGATATATTCCCAGTTTGGTAATGTGACATGCTGAGTGATGCTGAAATGATCATTGTGTTGATTATTGTGATAGGATCATTTATTTGATCGTCTATCTTAGTGATCATTGTGTTGATCATTTGTTGACCCAAAGCATGACTTTTGTATAAAGTATGTTTTTGTGGACGTGAATTCGTCGAGCCTCACATCCCGGAAATGGTCAAAACAGGAAAGAAGCAGCAAGGTTATGAGGGGTAGCGCCCTTTAGGATATGTGCATTTCCTTCTGGAAAAGGGTGGTATCATGGTATGGAGCCCAGATACTTACTCATGTTGAAACACTTTGTTTTTATGATTGTGTGAATTGATTAGAGAGCGCTCTCGGATAAAGGTCCCAAAGGACCGGGGGATGGCATATTCGGTCAGTTGTTACTCAGTTAGGGGTAACCCGGCCTTGTGTTGGTAGAGATCCGGTTTGGTTCTCGGGGATGTCCATCCAGAGGCATTCTCATGTGGCAATGGGAAGTTCCTTGGCCTGACCATTTGTTGGAAATCCAATTCCCAATACGAAACTTGTACGGTATTAGTTGTAGAACCTGCTATTCACTTATGGTGGTCACCACTGTTTGGATAGTAGCTATAGTAGGCATACGATAATGGTCGTATGTTGGCTAAGATTTATATCTTTATTTTCGAAATAATTTCCTACACTATGCACTAGTAATAATATCAAATGTTATTTTAAATGCGTATCAAGCATCTTTGACTATCATAAGGAGAAATCTCCTCCGATTCTGCGTTTGCATGTGTGTGTGTGCGGGAGGCCTTATGGTAGTCTCATTTTTAAAAGCATTGCGAATTGAGTTTAAAAATATTCTTCTATTTTGATTTTAAAGATAAATAAACTGTTTTGAGTTCTCACACCAGTCACATGACTGACTCGGAGTTTATTGTTTTCTTTCCTAAACTCTGGGTGCCCACCAATTTTCCACACGGGCAGTCAAGAGAAAGGTTTATCAGGATATTCTGGATATTCTGGAGTTGCTGGAGGCAAGCTGGATGGCATGGCGTATTACTAGTTTATATAGTATTTCTTTTTCCGCTGTATTGTTTGTTGTTGTATGTTGTTGTACACTCTGATGTGATGATATGATGTAATAACTGATATAGTTCTTTGTTTAAAGATTATTCATTTATTATTATATGTTGTTCCGCTGCGAATTGTGAGATTCTGTTATTGTTCAGTAGTTGTTCTGTTCTGTTCTATTTTCCTTTCTTTCTCTCTTCTTTTCTCTTCTTCTACCTCTTTCTTTTTTTTTAAACCCATAACTGTTCGGTTTTTCGGCAACGAAAATCCGTATACGTTACATTTGGTATCAGAGCTGTTGGTTAAGCGACAACCATGGTTCTGATGGGTGTTACTCGTTAGAGATAGAGTCAGTAGTACTCTAGAATGAGTTTGAGTGTAATAATAGATATGAGCGCGTATTTGTTAGTGAATATAAAAATTGATTTATATTATAAAATAATTTTGCCCAAAACTATTTTCGTATAGAAAAAAAAAATGATTTTCTATGAATTATTATAGGATATGGTTGCATGATTGTTAGGAAGTGATAATATTGAATTATTATCATTAGTATATGGAATTAAATGAAATTGAATGAATTGAAATATTGAAATGAATTAGTGAATAAAACTAATTTAAAATAGTAATATGAATTAGCAAATGAAAGTAATCGATAGAATTCAATATTTAGAATTTAGAATTTAATTCAAATAGAATTTAAATTGAGAATTGAATTCGAATGAATTTGAAGTCGTGAATTGAATTGAAAGGTGAAATTGAATAAAATTGAATATGTAACTTCAATAGTGAAGTAAAAACATATAAGAAGCATATATTGGAAATTTTATAATAGAATTGGCAAATAGTTTGAATGTTGGAATTGGATGCTACTACTAGCAGATTATACAGGTTATACAGGTGTATAAAGAAATGGAAATTTTGATTTCAAAGATAAAAATTGAATTGCTCGACAAAAAGGTACGTATTTCAATTTCAGTATGAGATTTGATGACTTTCTTCTCTAGCCACTTGGCTTTTCTCTTTTCTTTTTGATTCTGAGGGGCCGTGGTGCCATTTTGTAGTCGTACCGATCGAGCCGCGCAAAGGAAACGTTGGCGAAATTTTTCGAAAATTTAGGGTGTTAGAAAATTTTTGAGAAAAATTTGAAAGTTTGAAATTTGAATTTGAATTTAAATTTAAATTGTTAGGAGAACAATGTTGTTTGAAACTTATAATTGAAGTTGGAAAGATAGTTGAAATGATAATGAAACTCTAGTAAAAAGATTTAGGCTAGTAAGTTGATAAAACTATTTAAATTGTGAAAAATGATAGACGGGATAAGGGCATTCTTCTTAACTTGTAATTTCGGGACGAAATTCTTTTAAGGAGGGAAGATTGTAACGACCCAGAAATTATAACTATTTAATTTGGAAATATTTAATTTATTTTAAATATTTAAATGATGGTTTAGATTGAATTTTCAATATAACTTTGAAATTAACGATTAAATTATAGAATTTAATCTATAGAGAGTTGAATGAAAATTTGAATCTAAAATTTTAAGCCGATTAAAAATATTTCAAAGGCTTGTAAAATTTATATTGATAGTACTGAAGATTATAGAAGCTTCAGAATCGAATTTGGAAGTGAATTGTTCAGTTTTGGAATTTAATCGTTCGAATCGATATTTAAAAATAGCTGTCCGAGGCACAGTCTCGGAATTCGACGAAACCAGTTCCATTGGGTCCGTAATATTGAATTATTGCCGGATTTTAAATTTCGTAATTTTTGGAGCTGATATGTGATCACACGGCGTGTAAACGCATTGAAATAAAATCAAATTCGATTTAAATTTAAATTTAAATTTAGTTAAACGGTACCACGTTATCCCATTTATCACGCCTAAGATCGCTCCTACCATCACGCCTTCGATCGTGTAGAGCATACCTCCTTCACGATAAATCTCCCTCTCCTGATTCATAAAGAAAACAGAATCACGCAGGAAAAAAAAATGGCCGAAGATTTTTTTTTTTTTCTTTCCGCGTCTCTCCCCCTCTCAGTTTCGAAATCGATTCTTCCCCCAATCTTGATGATTCGTTCGAACACAGAATAAAAAAAGAAAAAAGAAAAAAAAAAAAGAAAAATGGCCGTTGCCGTAAGAATCGAAGTCGCGAGTCACACACGCGTGCGCGTAGGCTAGGGTGAGGAGGTGAAGGCGCTTGCGACTGGCGATGGGAGGAGGCGATGTCGTGGCAGTTGAGGCGGCGGCAGGTGAGGGGCTTTGCGATGAGGGGATTGAGTCGCGGCGTTCGCGATTGGAGGCGTGGATCTGGGCGAGGGGGATGGAGGTGACGCGCGCGGCAGTGAAGCGCGCACGATGGTGGCGCACGATTCGAGGCAGTTGCGGCGGCACTTGGAGTTGTGCTTGCGCGTGCGATTCAAGGCCGAGCATGGTGATGGCCGTAGTCTAATTACTATAAGTTGTTTGCTAATTCTTTTTATTTTATTTATTATTTAAATTTATGGTATATATAGATATATATATACGTTTTTTTTTAAAAAAAAAATATATATATATATATATATATAATGTGAACAGCAAATTTATTATAGCAAGCTTTATAAAAATATTGATTTAAAGATATTAATATAAAGTAAGATAATTGGTAAAAATAAATGAATGGATACATTATAAATTTAATAGTTTATTTTGAAAATAATTTCCTAAAGTAAATTTTTGTTTCAAATTTAAAATTTTAGTTAAAATAATTTATTTAACAAAGGAATTTTAAAAGATTGAAGAAAATTTATATAAGAAAAATGTTAGAATTATTTTAAAAAGAAAATCAGTTTGAATCTTTAATTTTTAGCTTAAAATAAAAATCATTACTTTAAAAGTAAAATAATTAGTTGAAATATTTTATTAAAGAAGAAAATTTGTTTAAAATTTAATTCTTCAATTTGATAAATTTATTCAAAGAAATTGATATGAGGATATTAATTTAAAGTTATAAATAAAATACTAGTTGAATTAAAATTTTGGTTTCAAATGAAAAATAAACAGTAAAAGAAAATTTGGTTAGAAATTTAATTTATTAGATAAAATGATTTATCAAAAGATAATATTATTTATTATCGGGAAAAAAATGGGTTAAGAATAATTTATTAAGGTGTTTAATTAACTTAGTAAATTCTTTTAATTACTAAAGAA
Organism: Allium cepa; assembly: GCA_030765085.1. Lineage (NCBI taxonomy): Eukaryota > Viridiplantae > Streptophyta > Magnoliopsida > Asparagales > Amaryllidaceae > Allium > Allium cepa. The sequence continues at coordinate 447,782,175 of CM060937.1, read as the reverse complement.
AATTTGTTTAGAACTAAATTGATAGTTATTTAAATTATTTAAAGAAAGATTGAAAATAAAAAAAAAATAAAAAAATATTCAAGTGGATTTGATAGATTGTTGAAGTTAAAATTTTAAAGATAGGAATATTATTTTTAGAATGTGAATAGTATGTATAAAAAGGAAAATTTGTATGAATTTAAATGTTAGGTTGATTTACTAAAAGGAATAGATTTAAAATAAAGGCCACTGGTTAATTAAATTTATTAAAAGAAAAGAAATTTAAATTTTAGTTAAAATAAAATAGAAATATGAAATTGGTTTAAATAAAACTATTGATTAATTTAACCATCAACAACGAAAATTTATTATTCGATCTGTTCGAATATTAATAAATTGTGTAAATATTTATACAAGGTATAAATGAAGAAAACAAGTTGAATTGGAAGTGGATGGCAAACAGGAATAAAAGGTGAGAACTTCTCACTCAAAAGGAATTTCTGTTGTTTATTTAAATTTTAAATAGTTAGATTTAAAATTGATTGACTATGTTGATTGAATGATTGAATGATGATTGTTATATATATATTGGATGTGAATAGACCCTATACGCCGTTAGTAAGCGGAGGTTATTTATTACACACATATACCGCGATATTCCACCTCGAAGTGGAATTGGTATTATATTATATATATAGCAATATATATATATTGGCATATGTATATATTGCAGTTGATTGATTTCCTGCATTTTCTTTTAGCGGATGAGACCCTATGCGCCGTTAGTAAGCGGATATATATTTATAAAATCCCATATACCGCGATATTCCGTCTTGAAACGGAATGGTATTGTGCTAATGTCTGTGGATGCAGGGAAACAGGTTGGAGGGATCCAACTGGATTCCTCACAAATATTTATTGATTTTAAATATTGTGATGTTTGATTGTTTATCATATCGATATATGATGTTGGAAAATCGTGATTGACTATTGATGTGTTGCATCATCGGATCCAAATTTTGAAATTTAAAAACAACTATTTTAATTTCTAAAAGGATTTTTGGAAATATACGTTTATTAAATATATTTTTTGAATTGATCCATTATAAATAAATAAACGTCATAATTTTTAATGTTATAAAAAAAAAATATTTTTGAGAAATATAGTCAAAAATTGATTTTTGAAAATATGGGATTGATGATTTTATAAAATAGTTTAAACTAAGATTTTTGAATCTATTATAAAAAGTTTAAATATAGGATTTATGAAATTTGATTATTTTATAAATCAAAGTGATGAAATTATAAAGGACTTTGAAGATGTTTCAAAAGAATAATATAAATTGTTTTATATTAAAAGATTTATAAATTGATATTTATAGATTAATTAGAATTATAAAACAAGCTTTTATAAGTGTTAGAAAGGATTGTGAATGAATTTCATAAATGAATGAAATTTATAGGATTATAACGATGAAGTTATAAATAGAATTTTTTATAAACAGTAAGTTTATATAAAAAATAAAATTTGTAAAGGAAAATAAAATAAAATTTGTAAAGTTATTAGAAAGAATGGACTTTTGATAAATGAATAAATCTTATAAGTTATAAGATTTATAAAATTTATGAAGTTTAAAGGAAGGATTTTGTAAATAAATAAATTATAAGTATTTGACTTATAATATGAAATTTAGTATATCATTAAGATATAAATTGAGATAGGTTAATAAAGGGAATTAAAAAAAAAAAAAAAGGAAGTTGTTATAAAATAAATAGAAATAGAATTTATAAACATTGTTTTATAAATCCGCAAAGACTTATCTTAATAAGTAAATTGTTGAAATTTGTTAATGGAATTATATTCATGTTTAGACAGTGAATAATTCCTTAAAATAAAGTGAATAGAAGTGATGAAATTTATTAACAAAGAATATTCACGTTTTTGAATAGTGAATATTATGTTAAAGAAATTATTTTGAATTTGATGTTTTAAAAAAAAAAAAAATTAAAACGATCTAAAGATGTTTTAAAATATATTGAGATTCGAAATCATAGATTTCAACATTCATTGTTGAAATAGATGTTTTCGAGAAACAGAAGAAAATAGTAGATTATAACACTGTTGTTATAATAGATGATTTCCGAAAGGAAATGTTTTTGTATAGTATTGGGATTTACATATCTATTTTAATTTCGAATCCCTATACTAGTGATTTTGGGTTATCGTAACGATGTTTTACGCAACATTCGTTTAGGCCCAAATAAATATGATTAAGTGAATGATTTCCTTAAAGAATGAAATATATACTTAATTTCGATTAGAGTATATGGAATATTTTCCAAGTTTGAAAATAAATAAAATTTGTGGATTACTTATAAAATAAATAAGTATGGAAATTGTTTTTCCAATGAGAAATGGAAAGTTTAGAGAATTTATCTTTTTGAAGATAAATTGAAAATGAATATTTGAAATCGTATATTCATAAATATTTTGGAAATATAAATTCAATATGGAATTTATAAATGGAATTGGGAAAATAGATTTAAAAATAAATATTGATTTATTTTTGAAATATGGAAAGTTATATCTTCTAAAGATATTTTTGGAATTAAATAATTTGGAAAATTATTTGGATTCTGGTGATGTTGGCATATCCATTGATAGTTCAATAACCGACTATCGATATTTACCTTGAAGGGTATTTGTTGTGAATTTGTTTGAAATTGAATGCCACACTTATTTTTTAAAATAAGCGCTCACTATTCGGGTTAACCGGGAAAGGACCATGGGGTCGTATAACCCATTCCGAATATGTGATACGTCGTTATGAATTGCATTGGAAGACCGGTGTTGAAGACCGGATATTTTCGAAAACGAAAGGATTTCTTGTCGAATGTCTTTGCATCGACTGGTCCCCGGTATAGAGACTCCATATGTGATGGGAAGTCCGAACGTGATTAGTGAATATCCGGATTGCAAGGACTTCTTTGTAAGTGCCTTCGGTTCTGTTCGATCCCGGAACAGACTTGTATGGATTGTATGTCTGACATTACAATTTGAGATATAAAGCCGATTTCTTTCAAATATATTTCTGTTGGTGGCGGAGAATTTATTCTTTGCTTAACACCCTTCTCTGAGACGCATGTGCTCAAAGGTTATATAGTTGAAGTTATCAGCGATATATTCCCAGTTTGGTAATGTGACATGCTGAGTGATGCTGAAATGATCATTGTGTTGATTATTGTGATAGGATCATTTATTTGATCGTCTATCTTAGTGATCATTGTGTTGATCATTTGTTGACCCAAAGCATGACTTTTGTATAAAGTATGTTTTTGTGGACGTGAATTCGTCGAGCCTCACATCCCGGAAATGGTCAAAACAGGAAAGAAGCAGCAAGGTTATGAGGGGTAGCGCCCTTTAGGATATGTGCATTTCCTTCTGGAAAAGGGTGGTATCATGGTATGGAGCCCAGATACTTACTCATGTTGAAACACTTTGTTTTTATGATTGTGTGAATTGATTAGAGAGCGCTCTCGGATAAAGGTCCCAAAGGACCGGGGGATGGCATATTCGGTCAGTTGTTACTCAGTTAGGGGTAACCCGGCCTTGTGTTGGTAGAGATCCGGTTTGGTTCTCGGGGATGTCCATCCAGAGGCATTCTCATGTGGCAATGGGAAGTTCCTTGGCCTGACCATTTGTTGGAAATCCAATTCCCAATACGAAACTTGTACGGTATTAGTTGTAGAACCTGCTATTCACTTATGGTGGTCACCACTGTTTGGATAGTAGCTATAGTAGGCATACGATAATGGTCGTATGTTGGCTAAGATTTATATCTTTATTTTCGAAATAATTTCCTACACTATGCACTAGTAATAATATCAAATGTTATTTTAAATGCGTATCAAGCATCTTTGACTATCATAAGGAGAAATCTCCTCCGATTCTGCGTTTGCATGTGTGTGTGTGCGGGAGGCCTTATGGTAGTCTCATTTTTAAAAGCATTGCGAATTGAGTTTAAAAATATTCTTCTATTTTGATTTTAAAGATAAATAAACTGTTTTGAGTTCTCACACCAGTCACATGACTGACTCGGAGTTTATTGTTTTCTTTCCTAAACTCTGGGTGCCCACCAATTTTCCACACGGGCAGTCAAGAGAAAGGTTTATCAGGATATTCTGGATATTCTGGAGTTGCTGGAGGCAAGCTGGATGGCATGGCGTATTACTAGTTTATATGGTATTTCTTTTTCCGCTGTATTGTTTGTTGTTGTATGTTGTTGTACACTCTGATGTGATGATATGATGTAATAACTGATATAGTTCTTTGTTTAAAGATTATTCATTTATTATTATATGTTGTTCCGCTGCGAATTGTGAGATTCTGTTATTGTTCAGTAGTTGTTCTGTTCTGTTCTATTTTCCTTTCTTTCTCTCTTCTTTTCTCTTCTTCTACCTCTTTCTTTTTTTTTTAAACCCATAACTGTTCGGTTTTTCGGCAACGAAAATCCGTATACGTTACAGACCGTCTGTTCGTTATGAATTTTCATTGTGTACTTCGTTACTGTAGTGGCAAGGCAGTGCACGCAAGCGTGAACTGCAGCCACACGGCATTCATTGGGTACTTCGTCACTAGAGTGGCAAGGCAGTGCACGCAAGCGTGAACTGCAGCCACACGGTATGGCGTGTATGATATTCTATTTGTTTTGACTTATGGATCTCTTTGCGTATTCCATATTCTGTAGTGGCGAGGCAGTGCACGCGTGCGTGTACTGCAGCCCTACATGAATTAATATTTTAATTGATATTTCAATGATTTGAACTGTTATGTTTATTTCAATTCAATATTTCTGAATTGCATTCTGACTTGGTTTAATTACTGTCGTTTATTCACTATTTGATTATTATTGCTTCTGTGCACTAATAACTGAGTTTGAATTAGACTGACCCGAGTATTATTTTCTTTTGAATTTAATACTCGGGTCAGACCGAGTATTTCAGGTTGTAGATATTCTGCTTTGGGTTGCTGCTAGAGCTATGAAGTTCTTTCATATCTTTTGGAGTAGTCGTCGTCATTTGTAGTAGTCTGTAAAATTGTATAGGGAGATATGTGTTCCTGTATATTAAATACGTTAATGTACTTGTATATGTAACTTCCTTAGTCGATTGTTGTAGTTGTATCATATGTACCGTGTGAATGTATTGTAACTGACATCAGTTATTATATATATATATATGAGACTTTCTGTTTGATTTGTGTTCCGCTTTATATTTATCTGTGTTATTATTTTATATTTACTAATCTAAACTATTATGAACCATCGTAGTTCGCTTTACACTGGAATTGGGGTATTTCGATGGGAGAAAATAAATCAGAGATGAAAAATGAAAGAATATATATATATATATCACTCCTATCGCGATAACCAATACTAGTGTAAGGCCAACTATTGATGGCCGCTCCTCAACAGCCTTATTCTCCGTGCTAGTTGACAGCACTACACCGTAGTGTTCTTGGCTAGCGTGGGTATAGAGGTGGGGCGTCACATGTTCTTCCCCAGTAGAGTCGCAGGAGAGCAGTACGGCGTTCCCACCTTGATCTGATCGCGTTATTATGTTTGTATCTTGTTTATTTTGGCGTCTAGCTGGTTACTTGGTGTATCATCAGTACTTATCCCAGACTTGTGTTGCTATACTTTTGTTTTATGCATAATGTTTTGCCCTTATTACCATCGATCAGGCGTGTTGATCAAAAACTATATTATTAATTATATGATTATAATCGGCTGTGTAGTGTCACGCTACAAACTCGTCTTGCTCAAAAAAAAAGTCCAAGTTGTTTAAGTTTAAACAATTCCATTTGTATTCAAAGTAACATATTCACGCAGCAATTTTATTACAAATAGATAACTTACTATCACAGTTCAACCAATTCACTTCATATCACAGAAACGCACATATCACATATCAAAGATATCAAATAATCCAAGTCATTCAATATAACTTAATCATCCATAATCAAGATTGATTAATTGAACAATTCCTAATTAATTTAATTAATCTCCAAATGAATTAAATTAATTACTTTAGTTACTTTTAATCCTGCTTACTTAACATTAATTAATGATAAACCTTTAATTAATCATCCTTTAATTATTCAAGATATAAACCATGTATCTTAATTAATTAATGAAATTAATTAATCATCCCTTAATTATTCTCATTAATTAATCAACCTTTAATTACTCACACTAATTAATTACATTATAATTAATTATATTAATTAATTATCCTTAAATAATTTAATTAATTAATTAACCCTTTAATTAATTAAATTAATTAATCCTTAATTACTTCCATTAAGTAAATACCCTTTAATTACTTCCATTAAGTAATTTCCTTTTAATTAATTATATTCAGTAGTTATCCATTAATTACTTACACTAAGTAATTATACTTTATTAATTACGTTAAGTAATTATACTTAATTAGTTACATTAAGTAATTTTACCTAATCAATTTCATTAAGTGATTATCCTTAATTAATTAAACCAATTAATTATCTTAAATTAATTACATTAATTAATTATCTTTAATTAATTAAATAATTATACTCTAATCACTTTTGTTAATAAGACCGTAATTAATTAAGATAAACCATTTACCTTAATTAAAAAATTTCTTATCATTTATATTTATTTAAATTAGATGCTTGAAAACATTTTATACAAAAACATTTGAGAAATTTTTATTAATTAAAATTTAATACTCTTACCTTAATCACATCTTAATTACATTATTAATCTCATTTGAAAAACATTTAGGAATTAATTACATAATTAACCTAATATATAATTACTTAAAACAAAAAAAAATTTAAAACATTTAACATTTTAAATCTTTGAAACTTTACATGGAAATTTTTTGAAACTTTTCTTTGAAAACTTAATCACTTTAATAACTTTAAAAAATTGTTTAATAAATTTTACTCTGGAAAGCATGGTTTACATTTCTTTGAAAACTTTATTTATTCTATAAACTTTAAAACTTGGTTTAATAAATTAATTAAAAACTTAATCATTTTTAATAACCTTAAAACTTGGAAAATACTTATCTTTGAAAACTTGTTTATTTCCATTTGGCTTTGAAACTTTGTTTAACATTTTCTTATGTTTTAAACTTAGTTAATACATTTTGAAAACTTGATTAATTTAATTTACTTTTAAAACCATGTTTTATAATTTCTTTCAAACCAGGTTAATATCTTCTGAAAGCCTGTTAATAGCTAGCTTGAAATCTAATCCTTGCTTTCTTTATATTTTAAAAAAAAAACTTGTACAAATTCACTTACAAAATTTAAAAAACCTTAACATAATTTAATTTTAAATTTAATACCTGTTATCGTAATAAACAAGCCCAAGACAAGCAAATAAAATCCCGAGACAAACCCCGAGACACTCGCGAAGTCACCTTCCTTCGAGACACACACGCAACATCTTTGAGCCAGACCTGAGAAGAATGCTTCTTCCCCTAACCTACTAACAAAACCAGATATGATCGTGCTCATGTGCATGGTGCACACCGTCCCACGCTCCTTCAATCAACTTTTCGATCCTTGACCAGTCATCGTCGACCTAGCCGATCCCCTCAATCACCCAGTTCAACGAATTCGATAGTAAATCAAAATCGAGCCCACGATGGACACAGGAACCCCAAACCCGATTGATAAATTCACCTCGCCCCATCACCACCGACCACCAGTGAGAAGCTGCACCACTGTCCTACGCGTCTAATCCCCATGTGCGATCGTCTCCAATGCTTCATCAACAACACACTACCCTCGGTTACAACATCGACCAATACTGGTCATCGAACCCTAGTTCGAGATCGCCCGACCTCCACAACGCTCTAAACATCTAGCGATCATTTTTCCTTCGATCGCAATCATTTAAACTTCCTCCAGCCACGATCATGTCGACTATCACCTCGCCGATCGTCGAAATTCGACGATAATACATAAATCTATCAATTTGAGATTACTCGACACATACCAACTTAAAAATCATAAAATGATTATCAAAAACCATTAAATTGCAATACAAATCCGATGCTAAAATCTAAACATGATTTCCGTACATTCAATTTTTGACTTGAATTTGAGTATCTCTGTAGTTTCCAAATTTTGAAATAATTATTAAATTTAAATAATTGTAACTATTTTTAAAATTTATATTACCTTGTTATAATCATTTTTCATTTATAAATCATAGCCTAAAATCGATTGCATGGGAAGATATGGATTTTTTTCATGATGAAGTTATCCTTGTAATACAACAAAGGAGTGTACATCTACATATACACAGACATATCATATATGTGTGTGTGTGTGTGTGTGTATAAATTCATTCACAGCCAAACATTCATGTAAATATTATATACTATATTACTACAAGATTCTATCACATGCGTCAAAGTTTATAACCAGATTTAAACTTTAAAAACAAATGTTTACTCACTAGTTTCTGAAAATAGAGAACAGAGCCACATGCTTTATTTTTTTGATCAGGAACTTGTATTTGATTTTGATCTTCTTAATGCTGAATTAGAATCAGAATTTGTTGAGTTGATCTTTGCTTGTTGAAGCTTTAATCTTTACTTTGTTGAATCAGGTTGAAAACTTGAAAATTAATGTTGTTTTTGTTTAATTTTCTTTTGTTTTGGTTCTCCTTTACAAGAAGAAAAAAGAAAGAATTGAGAAAGTAAGAATAAAAAGATTTTGAACTGAAAACAGGTTTCTCAATTTCTTAGTTTTTTATAGTTTAAATTTTAAAAGAAACGAATGTTGCCATTTGTAAAATTGCATGTTACATAAGTTACAAATGTCTTAATGCATGTATTATATGTCTATAAATGTTTTAAACCTTATTTTTAATATTTCTTATGTTTTTATTAATTTGTATACTATATTTGTATTAATTTTGGTTTATATTTTATATATATACAAACCATGTATAATCCATGTATAATTTAAAAGAATGAATATAAACCTTTTTTTATTAATTACTTATGTTTTTATAAATGTATGAATTATTTTTTAAACTTTTATATATATATATATATAAACTATCTTTATCAAATTCTTTTTTCAAACTTAAGCTATTATACTTTTTAACTTAATAAATAATTATCTTAAGTGTTTTTAAAAAATGCACAATTTAACTTTAAACAAATTTTGAAAAAGTATTATATTAAATTTAAAGCATAACTTCTAAATCACAATATATATATTTATATATTATAATAATTTGAAAACAAATTTTTTTATTATATTCAAACCAAAGCTTCCTATTTACAATATATATACAAATATGATTTGAAAACATATTTTTAATTGTTTTAAAAAGATAAATATGCTAATTTAAATAATTACAAAAGAATATTATCAAACCAATATTGCCAATTCATATTATTATAAATAAAGATTATCAAATTGCTATTGCCAAAATTCTGGGTCATCACATCAGAATTCGCCCAAACAAATGTCAAAATGTCCGAAATTTCGATACGATCCCAACGAAACAAACCGCGTCCAAATCCACGTTTGTATAAAAAAGATATGCTCATTAGAACGATTCGAAAAATTGAATATAAAATATAAAATAAATAAAATAAAATCTAATGTACCTGCCATGTCACGAACCTATCTCCTACACGAAGCCTACAGGTCAAACAAACCCACCCACGCAACCACCTTTGACCGCCACTTCCTCACGTTTTCGATCGCCAGAGGGACGCCGACCACCGCCATGAGTTTGCCTCCACCTGCGCCTCCCTCTGCCACCATTCATGACCCCTCTAGCCACGTCGATCGACGACTAACACACAGCTGTTGTCCCCTTTTGCTAACCCTCATCGAATTATCCAAGGCGATCTGACTGTTGACTTACCTTACCACTCACCTAGATGAACTCCACTCGACACTCTCCTCAATACGGCATCCTTGATTCGTCGATCGAACTGAATTGATCAATGCTCGATGAACGACCGAGAGTTCTTCCTCGAATTCTGGACACACAGAAATCCAGACCGAAAAATAAACTGCAGATTTGACTTGCACTCGTCGAGGGCTTTGAATCGATATATAGTATGATAGGGTTTGGAGAGTTTGGTTTTGAAATTTGATTGAGAGTTTGCAATTTGATTTTGCTTCCGCCATTAAAGAAGGAGTGGACAGAAGTTGATGTACGTACTGTAACAATCCGATATTTTCAGCCATTCGCATCCACACATGCCGGACTTGAATTGCTCAAAATACCGTATTGTAAATAAATTTAAAGCAAATGAAATACAATTACAGAATCACAGACACAGAAATATCAGAATAACTCGCAGTGGAAATTAAAATACCATAGTAGTTCATGAAGCTACTATAACAAACTCTCAAAACAATTACATAACATCAGTTTGAAAAACATATACAACAGAAATCTCAAATACATAGATGTTTATAAATACCAGAGCTGAATAGAACAAATGAAACTGAAAGGGAATAGATGACTAGACAAGCAAAATCTCCAGCGATTCCTAGCTCCAGAAAAGATATCCAAAGCTAAGCTTTAAATACTCAAGCTAACCCGAGCGTAAAGTAAAACACAAAACACACGAGTAAGGACATATGTACTTATATAATGTAAACCAACTCAAGTGAACTGTAGTAGTAATGTACAATAACTTAAATGATGCTTGGGATTGCCCATCCTTTAAGGATCAGCTAAAGTATAAATTAAATACATCTCATGGTTAAAATTTCAAAATGGTAATTTAAACTTTTAAATCAAATATCATTTCAAAATTCAATATCATTTAAAAATTCAATATCATTTCAAATCCATTTCAAAATATCAAAATTTCATATTTTTCCCAACCATATTCATTTTTATTTAATTATATACCATTTCAAATCACATTTCAATATGGTTTATATATCAAAGTAAATATTCCAATTAAACCAATTAAATGCTCCATTTAAACCAATTAAATATTCCACTTAAATCATTTAAAAATGAAGTTATTATATTCATAATCAAATATTCAATTCTTAAAATTTTACCATTTTCAGAATTCATTTATTCACTTCAATTTATTAAAAAAGTGAAAATTCAACTTTCGCAGCACTTAGAAAATGCTAAAGAAAGTTATGTTTAAAAACAATTCAATTAGCAAAAGACAGCATTTAAAATGCTGTAATAGGTTTTAGGTTTCAAATAAAACATTGGTCAAATTCAGCAATTACAGCACTCACAAAGTGCTGTAGTAGCCCTTAGTTCAATTTAGCCATTTAGTTCATTTATATCAATCACAGCATTTATAAAATGTTGTATTATCTTTAACTTTAGAAATGATAGCATTTTAGGAATGCTGTCAATTTAAATTCCAAACTTTCACTGCAATTTCATAAACAATTAAAATTTATTTAAATCCATTTTAACTTATAAAGTCATATTTTCTCACTTTAAAAACAATCATTTAAATATCCCCTAATTTATGATTTTACAAAGTGAAATTTTCACAAATAATTATCAAATCTTTAATAATTCACTTATAAAATAAATGTAAAATTTTATAACATTTCATTTACTTAACATTTTAATTGAGTTTACCATTTCATAAATTTATTTAAATTCCATTTTATTTTCTTAACTTAACTTTTATTTTTTAAAACACTTTCACATTTTCCAAGTTAAGTTATACTTCAAATTTCAACTTTAAACATTTGTTTATTTAACTATTTTTAATATACAGAAAATCAATAACACTTTATAAATCATTTTTAAATTTAAATTATCATATTTTCTTACTTAACTTAAACTTCATTTATAATCAAAATTCCAAAATTAACTTATATTTCAAATCCTACTCTACCATTTATTTATTTCACTATTTAACTTGCAGAAAATCACTAATACTTTATAAAATCATTTTTAATTAAATTTAAATCAAAATTTCATAATATGTACATTTTTGTAATATTTTAAAATTTTTAGAAAAATATATTTTAACCACAGTCTGTATAAAATTTTCTAACCTAAGTCCAATGATACGGATAATATATCATTTCAATCCGTAATCTACAAAGGAAAAATCTGAATTCTATCATTTCAAACCCGCAATCCCAAGTAAATGCAAATAAATAAAAATCGCTCAGGCCTATCATTTCAGCCCATTACGATTTTTCCCTATTCTAAAGTCCGTTCCGGTATGTATCATTTCAACCCATAGTGATTCTAATCTACAGGGAACTTGCAGTGTGATAAACTGATATAAATAAACATAATAGCATTATATAATAGTAACATATGATATAACAGGTGAATAAGCATAGGTGAACATCCTATGATCATAGCAATAGCAGTTATAACATGATGATATGGTTTACAGATTCAATTGCGATCAGTTTACTAGTTATATAAGCATAAATTGTCTGGTGAGAATTACTCGCTTGTACGAGCTGGAGATGACAACCAAATACACAAAACAAAGATCTTTAAAGGCACGAAAGCACGACTACGATTTGAGAGTGGGAGACCCAAAGATAATTGCCTTATCACATTGCAAACAAAACTAAGTACAACATAAACTTTCAAACCAAACTATTACTAAACAATGCTAGAAATATATGCACAACACATAGCCAAACTTTTTGCACTTGCGTTCAACAACTCTAAGCTCAGCCATAGGTTGGAAATGCACTGCTATGGTATGGGTTTGGATCGGGTTAAGGGAAAAAAGGGTCGGCCATACGTAATATGAAGGAGTATAAGGATATGTGTGCATGTACACACAAATTCAAGGCAAATAAATGAGTTCATATGCCATAAATGGTTCGGCCAAGGCATGATTGACCACGGCCAGGTCTGGTGAGTTCATGGGGTGATGTGGCAGGTAGTTGAGTCAGTAAGTGACTGGTGGTGTTGGTGTAAGGGTCGGCCAAAGTGGTGGTGGAGTGGTGGAACAAAGGTTGAGCGCGGCTATGATGTTTTAGGTGGAGTTTGTGTAATATTTTTGGTGGATCATCATCCAAGAGGCCACGGCCATGGAAGCACAGGGAATGGAGGAGATGGTGGCTGATTGTAGTGGTGGTGGAGGCGGCCATGGTGCTGGAGGAGGGAAGCCGAACACAATAGGTAGAATGCAAGTACAAAAGTCAAAACAAAAACAAGGAAAAGAGCAAAAAAGAATGAAAAATTTCACCAAAATTTCTTCTTGGAGATGGCCGAAACTTTTTTTAGGGTTTGAGGAATTTTTTTCATGTGAGAAACAATGAAGGAGTCGGCTGAAACAAAGAGATATGGTCAGCAAATTGAAGGGATATGTTGATTGATGTGAAAAGGTAAGAGTGAATGTGAAAAGGCATGCATATAAAAGGTCAAAAACCTTTCAAATTTATTAATTCCTTTTTAAATTTTTAAATACATATGAAAATGCATATAAATAAAATAAAAACACAAAAATATAATGAATGAATAAGAATAAATGAATAAATTTTAAATAAATATAATTAAATTAAGAAAATAGCTTAAAAATAGAAACTACGTTATAAAAATTGAAAACAAATACACTAAGCTTTGGACTTTAAAATAAAACATATACCTAACATGTCATATGAAAAATATTAGAACATGATTTGAAAAATAAAAATATTATTTATATAAATCAATTTACACCCAATTTTATTAAATAAATCAATTTACACCCAATATTGTAAAAAGCATAACTTTCACAATATAAATCGGATTTCAATGAAACGAAAAGTAGTATTCTTGAAATTTAATTTATTTTCATAATGAAAGATAAAATTTAAGAATTCAAATATTTAAATTTTAAATTCAAAAGTCAAAGTTTGACCAGATTGACCAAAATCCACATTTTCTGGAAATATTCAATTTATTCAGGTTTGAAATTATAATACACACAAAAAAATACTTTTGAAATAAAAAATTTATCCATTTTAAGAAATGTAATAAAGTTTTTAAATCGGGAGCTTAAATTTAAATAATTAAAATAAGCAATTAAAATAAAACTCAAAATTCAGGGTTGTTACACTCTCCTCCACTCAAATCTTTTCGTCCCCGAAAAGAACGAACAAGGAAAATAAGGAAAAGCAAGGCAGAAAAAGCAAAATACCTGAAAACAAAAAGTTTTGAATTCGAAGCACGAATGCTCTCCTCCTTCTTTCAGGTACAATCCCGATGATCAGTACTTCACAGATTTTTGATCAGGCTAACAGATTTCCTTCTTAGCTGCTTCGTACCTCTGTCGACAATACGAAGTGGCTTACTCTCAACAGTCAAATTAGGCTAAATATCCAAACTATCAAAAGCAGAAGGCTGAATAATACGAGGTGAGTTATGAAGATACTAGAGAAGATGTGAGATGTGGAATACATTATGCACTCCAGAAAGTTTCTCGAGCAAATCTAAACGATAAGCCAAAGAACCAACTCTTTCCATAATGCAGAAAGGGCCCTCAAAGAAGAAGAAGGTAGAAATAGCTAGAAGGAAGAATAGGTTGAAAGAAAAGGATGAACCATATTTAAAACTATATAAGTCTCAATTTAAAATTTTATATTTAACATTTTATAATATGATGAATAGTCATTTGATTCAAATTTGATAGTTAGAAGTAAACAATATTTATTAAAACATTTTAAGTTATTTAGAAAGGAAAAATAAATGATCAAAATATCCTTTATATAATACTTTATCAAAATACTTTTATAACTCGATGTCTTAACATGATTACTTTCATTCCTACAGACTCTGGCCATGCGTTGATCAGGTGCAAAGCTAGAATTTTCCAGGTGCTTAGTAGACTTATTTCAACACCTAGTGAAAATACTGGAAAACCTTTTTAAAACAACAGATATGGAAAGTACAATCCAAACAAATCAACCAAACCAACTATTTTTCTAACCATGGATCGCAGATACACAATGGTTACGCCTGGATTCCCCAGGAAATATCCGTACCTGTAAGCTATCTCAGCCTGCGAATTACGCCATGATGACTAGTAGACCGCAGATACACAATGGTTACGCCTAGGTCCCCCCAGGAAACATCCGTACCCTTAAGTTATCTCAGCCAGCAGATTTCGCTACTAATACAACCTACATAGATCGTAGGATACATAATGGTTACGCCTAGATCCCCCAGGAAACATCCGTACCCCCAGGCCATCTTAGCCAGGCGAATTACGCTATGCAGTCGCGGTCATAAGACCATGGAGATTGCCATGGAATTCGATGGATACTCGAGTATCATATCCGAAAAACCCAAATAAGATAGGACAATATCGATAGAATGAATCCACAATGTGGCCACAAAGCGGATATCAAGCAGAATGCACTTTCCATATCTTTACTTCAAAAATATGTATCATATAGGACCTTTCAAAATCACTTTCAAATATCATACTTATACAAAGTTCATCATATATAAGATTCCATTTTCAAATCAAATACTTTTCAAATTAATAGTATATCAAATAATACTTATATAGACTTCGATTATATAAGATTTCACTTTCCAAATTGAGTACCTTTACAAATCAATAGTTTCAAATCACTTCATACATATACAAACCAATTTTATATAAGTTCGATAACTCCCAAATTAAAGTATTTAAATAAACAAGGTTCTCAATTTCAAACCATTTCAATATCAATTCAGTTTAAAAATCATATATGATTTCGCCAAATCATTTCTTCCTAATTACATATATTCAGTTTCCAAAATTTCTTAAAGCAATAGATTTAGAAAATAATCCAAATTTCCAAATCAACAAAATTTAGGTCAAAAAATTTATTTCCACTTCAAACATATATTCACTTTCAAAAATCATAATACTTCCAAAGTTATAAATCTTTCGAAACCAAAATACTTGAAATCATTACACTTTGAAAATCATAACCTTTCGAAATCATACATTTGAGATCATAAAACATTCCTTTAATTCTTTACATTTCATAAATTTATTCCATTAAACCTAAATCTAAAATTTCCAATTTTAATTCAATTCAATTTAGTTTTCCAACAAAATCATTTCAAATATTATAAAATTTCAAATAAAGATTTGACCCATAAAATATACTATTCAATCTTTAATATATTTCAAAGCTTAAATATACCATGTTTCAAAATTAAATTTTATAATTTCATATATCTCAAATTTTACTTCATTATTACTTAGTCTTGAAATATTCATTTCATAAATCCATCATTTTTAAATAAACTCAAATTACAAGTAAACCAAATATCCTTTCATGCAAATATAAACTTCAAATATTCATTTATCAAAATTGATTATCATTTCAAATTCACATTCTTTATCAAAATAAAGATTAAATCATCTCCAAACTGTTTCAATCATCAAAATATCTAAAATGGTTACTAAGTTTAAAACCATACCTTTTTAAAACCTTCAAACTATTTATTTCTATATGAAAAATCCAATTTACCATTGGAAAGATTATTATTCTACATATATACTTTATTCAAAACATTTCAAATCTATATTTCATACCAGTATAATTCAAAATAGTCTTATTTATTTCACTCAACAAACAGTTTCAAACTTATATAAATCATATTACTTTATACTTTAATCATACCAAACTAAACTTATATTCTTTATCAAATACCTTATACCTTTCAAAATTACTTAGCTTTGAAAAGTTAACCTTGATTTGGAAGTGCTCGAATCTTCAAAATAGTCAAAGAAATCATATTTTCAATCTAAGAGTTGGAAATCACCAACAAATCAGTAAACCAATTCCGAAAAATAGGGTTATACCAAAACAAATCTGAATCTTGAGGACTGAACACCGGTTTACTTTAAATCATTTCAAATATATATGTATGTATGTATGTATGTATGTATATGTATATATATCTTTCGAACATCAAACCATACTTCGAAATCTGAAATCAAAATTTGTTTCACAAAAACACTCGCATAGCAAAGCTATTAGGGTAGCATCTCCCTACCTCAGAAACTCGAAAATTATTATCGATGATGCATGCATTCATCACCGAAATTTATTTTCCAGCGACACAAGTGGGTTCTGGACTTTATTTTCTTGAAACTTCTTTGAAATCTCTTCGAAATCATGGAATTCATTCGAATACATTGGAAACATTTCTTATTCAGAAAATATCTTTAAATCATATTATTATTATTATTTATTTTTTCAAATCTTAAAGCTGACACCGGAATTCGATTCCTCGAAATTCAAATTCAAAACCCTTCAGTTATAAATCATTTTTATTTAAATCAAATTTCTTACAAATTTTCAAAATTTCAAATCCTTTCAAAACTTCAAATTTTCAAAGAAAGAAAAATATATAATCCATATTAAAAACATTTCACTTTTATATATGAAATGGGTCATCCTTATCAAAATAATAATTTCGATGTATGCACAATTTCAAAATAAAATCAACAAAATTTTCAAGGGATTTTTCCCATGTATGGATTTCAAACAAAAAGAGAATCAAATTTCATATCATAGGAAAACAGGAACATAAATATCTAGTTTGAGAACTTTAGCTAAGCAAAAGATACAATAGAGTTCACCGAATGCAACCTAACAACTGCTGAAAACAAACAGATCCACTAAATACCACCCTACATAAACAAAGCATCGGTATTAATTCTACCGGGAGGTACTTCAACGGGTCAAGAACACTCTCCCTTAATATGCCCCCAACTCCCACACTTCAGGCATAAATGCACCACACTCCCATCTTCCTTCTCGAATAGTGGGTAAGCAGCTTTCTTTCCATGCTGTCTCACTGGACAATCTCTGGCTATATGCCCAGCCCTCCTACAACGGTAGCAAACGGTTGATAGGGTAATTGATCTAGGAAGTGCAGGTTTCACTTTCTTCACCATCAGGCAGCGACTTGGAAAGTGACCCCTCTCTCGGTATTTAAAACAGAAAATCTCGGATTGAAAGCACTTGCCTTCACTCTTCTTACCTTTATCCCTCTTCCCACACATGGCTGCATAGTGTCGCTTCTCCTGACACCGATAACAAATGACATGGTCCTAAGGACCAGGTCCTGCCCTTTCCCTCCACATCCTTTCCCACTTCTCCATTACTTCCTGTCGTTCCTTACGGGCTAGTGCTCTTCGAGCTCGACAAGCTGCCTTCTGCTCTTCCAATCTTGCCATAACTACAATAGCTTCCTATCAAGAAAAGAGTCTGGATCAATAAGATAGAATTTCCAAATCCTAGTGAATCCTAACCAAAGAAATTACTAACAAGATGGATACCGAAGGAATGAAGTTTAGAAGATCTTGATTTCAAATTAAGAAGATTTTTATACCAATATAATCTTTGAAAATACTTTAAAAATCATTTGGAAATCATTTTATACTTCGAAAATACATTCTCTCATAAAGAAAGGATTCTGAGATTGATTTCACTCATTCTAGAGTATTTCTACCCTATCTCTAATGAGTTTTTGCTCCGCATGCTGAGGTTTGCCTAAAACCAAATCTCCGATACCAACTGTAACAACCCGATATTTTCAGCCATTCACATCCACACATGTCGGACTTGAATTGCTCAAAATACCGCATTGTAAGTAAATTTTGAGCAAATGAAATACCACCACAGAATCACAGACATTGAAATATCAGAATAACTCACAGCGGAAATTAAAATACCATAGTAGTTCATGAAGCTACTATAACAAACTCTCAAAAAAATTACATAACATCAGTTTGAAAAACATATACAACAGAAATCTCAAATACATAGATGTTTATAAATACCAGAGCTGAATAGAACAACTGAAACTGAAAGGGAATAGATAACTAGACAAGCAGAATCTCCAGCGATTCTTAGCTCCAGAAAAGAAATCCAAAGCTAAGTTGTAAATACTTAGGCTGACTCGAGCGTAAAGTAAAACACAAAACACTCAAGTCAGGACATATGTACTTATATAATGTAAACCAACTCAAGTGAACTGTAGTAGTAATGTACAATAACTTAAAGGATGTTTGGGATGGCCCATCCTTTAAGGATCAACTAAACTATAAATTAAATACATCCCGTGGTTAAAATTTCAAAATGGTAATTTAAACTTCGAAATCAAATATCATTTCAAAATTCAGTATCATTTCAAATCCATTTCAAAATATCAAGTCATATTTTTCCTAACCATATTCATTTTTATTTAATTTAAATACCATTTCAAATCACATTCAATATGGCTTATATATCAAAGTAAATATTCCAATTAAACCAATTAAATGTTCCATTTAAACCAATTAAATATTCCATTTAAATCATTTAAAAATGAAGTTATTATATTCATAATCAAATATTCAATTCTTAAAATTTTACCATTTTTAGAATTCATTTATTCACTTCAATTTATTAAAACGGTGAAAATTCAACTTTCGCAGCACTTAGAAAATTCTACGGAAAGTAATGTTTAAAAACAATTCAATTAGCAAAAAGACAGCATTTAAAATGTTGTAATAGGTTTTAGGTTTCGAATAAAACATTGGTCAAATTCAGCAATTATAGCACTTACAAAGTGTTGTAAGAGCCCTTAGTTCAATTTAGCCATTTAGTTCATTTATATCAATCACAGCATTTATAAAATGTTGTAATATCTTTAACTTTAGAAATGATAGCATTTCAGGAATGCTGTCAATTTAAATTTCAAACTTTCAGCTCAGGGTTACCTTTTTCTATTGCCACAATGCGCGCGTAGTCTGCTCATCTCCGGGAAATGAGAACACTTTTCACTACGGCTTATGCTTATTCGTTTGTTCAGGCTCGTTATTCGTTCTGGCATCCCCCCTCCCCCCCCCCCCCCCCCCCACGTACCTCCTAGTAATAACTAAGGTGTTCCTTTTCCCGATGTTTCTCTTCCCGGGGTGGTCAAGTGTAAGAGAGAGAGGGGAAAGATATACAACCACGCCTAGGTTATAATCAGCTTTGACAGTTCCGGAGCGTAACTATGCTTGTCGTCCATTCACTACAATTTCTTAAACAATTAAAATTTATTTAAATCCATTTTAACTTATAAAGTCATATTTTCTCACTTTAAAAACAATCATTTAAATATCCCCTAATTTATGATTTTACAAAGTGAAATTTTCACAAATAATTATCAAATCTTTAATAATTCACTTATAAAATAAATGTAAATTTTATAACATTTCATTTACTTAACATTTTAATTGAGTTTACCATTTCATAAATTTATTTAAATTCCATTTTATTTTCTTAACCTAACTTTTATTTTTTAAACACTTTCATATTTTCCATGTTAAGTTATACTTCAAATTTCAACTTTAAACATTTATTTATTTAACTATTTTTAATATACAAAAAATCAATAACACTTTACAAAATCATTTTTAAATTTAAATTATCATATACTTAACTTAAACTTCATTTATAACCAAAATCATAAATTCCAAAATTAACTTATATTTCAAATCCTACTCTACCATTTATTTATTTCACTATTTAACTTGTAGAAAATCACTAATACTTTATAAAATCATTTTTAATTAAGTTTAAATCAAAATTTCACAATATTTAAATTTTTTAATATTTTAAAATTTTATAAAAATTATATTTAACCATAGTCTGTATAAAATTTTCTAACCTAAGTCCAATGATACGGATAATATATCATTTCAATCCGTAATTTACAAAGGAAAAATCTGGGTTCTAACATTTCAAACCCGTAATCCCAAGTAAATGCAAATAAATAAAAATCGCTCAGGCCTATCATTTCAGCCCATAATGATTTTTCCCTATTCTAAAGTCCGTCCAGGTATGTATCATTTCAACCCATAGTGATTCTAATCTACAGGGAACTTGCAGTGTGATAAACTGATATAAATTGTAACGACCCGTATTTTACGTGTCGACAAAATCATAAAATAGTTGCTTTAAGTCGTATTTTTGATAAGTTGTTCAGAGTAAGTTATTGGGTACTTAAGTCGTGTAGGAATTGGCTTGAGTAAAGCTTAGGTCGGTAGGTAAATGAGTCGTTCATACAACTTAGGGATGTTGCCGACTTAAGGAAGGTAAGTGTTGAATTAGGGAGTCAGAGTTTTGAGTCGTGACCGACTTATAGAGGGCCGACTCATAGGTGTTGCCAAGTTAGTGGGTTAGCGAGTCAAGAGAGGCAACGGTTTACAATTTTGGACGAGTCATGGAGTAGCCGACTCATAGTAGGACCGACTCAGAGATTTGTGGAAGTAACGACCTAAGGGTTGCCGAGTTATAGCTTAAGTCGTAGGCGAGTTAACGGTTTAAGGGGTGGTGACCGACTTAAGAGAAGACCGACTCAAGAGGGGAACAGCAACCCATAGAAGGACCGACTTAAGAGATAGAGGGTTACTAGATGGGTCGTATATGCTATGAGTCGTAAGTCGTTAGGTAGCTGGGGCGATGAGTCGCATAGTAGTTAGGTCGTTGAACGACTCATGTGATAAGTCGAGAGGTCCCGTGTTTGAGTTGAGTCGGCCTCGTAGTTGAGTCGTGAGTGTGTATTGTTGAGTCGGTGGGTGTTGAGTCGGCAGAGGCTGTTGAGTCGTATGCAGTTGAGTCGGTAGAGGCTTAGGTCGGCAGGGAGTGTTAGGTCGTGTCTGGGGTGAGTCGCGTACAAGTTAGACATGAGGCCCTGTGTTTAGTTGAGTCGGCATGATGATGAGTCGGGGATGACTCAAGGGGTGGGTCGGCAACGACCTAAGGGGCGACGACTCATAGTGGTTTCAGCCTATAAATAGAGGGGTTTGGCTCACTTTTTGGCACCGGTTTTTGAAGCGACGAAGTGCTGCCATTTTGGGAACTCGACTACAACATTTCTTCATCTTCTTTTCTCTATTCCAATCTAATTCTAACATCCATCCAAGATCGAAGATTGAGATTGAAGATCCAAGAGACAAAGTTGAAGATCTTCATCCAACGAAGCTAGATTTCATCGTTTTAAGCGAGATTTCGCCGGATCAAGCCTTGATCTTCGCTGTCCAGATCTGAAGTGTTTAGTTTTTGAGGTGTTTAGGTGATTTGGTGAGTGGTAGTTATCTCTCACGCGGACCCAAAGGAGTATATTGGATTGGTGGTTTGTTGGAGTGTTGTAGATAGTGATTTTGTGCATTTTCTTTAGATCCAAGTATAGATCCATTGTTGTGAAGATGTTTATCTATGCAAGTTCATTTATTAAGTTATAGAAACAAAACCCATGTTTTATATTTGATAGATCTATGCTTAAAACTATGATTTCATGTATGTTAGACTTATGCTCATTTATTTATGAAATTGCCACTATAGTTAATATTGCTTATTAGATCTTGTTTGAATGCTTGAATGTTTGGATGTATGATTGATTAGATTGTTTCAAGTTAGCAAATGGTTGATTTGGAACAAGATGGTTGGAGATGATTCAAAAGCTAAGTGGAAAGGCTCTTGAATGGTGAAAGCTGCCGGTGACATATGAAGCGGATGTGGAAGCTCATATGGATGGATTCGATGATGATGGTCTTTGCTATGATGCGATGAAGCAAAGTGTGATGTTGAGATGGGACGGGTCATGATGATGTTCCAAGCACGTGCTGCGACGACGTGCAAAGTTATGTTGATAACTCGGTGATGCGATCCGGGTTGGTGATAATGGTTAGCTTGAGAGGTGCTTGAGCTATTATGGAAATAGTCGTCGAGGAGGATGACTAGGAGGCTGAGATCTTATCGTTGTTGAAGGTTCTAGCATGCTCAAAGCAAGAGTACGTTGGAACGGGCTGCGACGACGTTCCAAGCACGGGCTGCGACGACGTGCTAGTACTCTGGGTAGTTGCGAAAATTCCTAGGCACGGGCTGCGACGACGTGCGGAGTTATGTCTAGAACCAGGGTTACCATTAGCCCTTGACAGGTGGTCATTCAATTAACGGTGAAATCATGGCAAAGATAACAGTGATAGCCAGAGTCATGGATGTTTGGTTGTATTATCATTCGGTCTCAAGAGCGGTATTTTCTGGGTGCTTATCTGATCTTGGTTTAGGCCTTGGGGGTTTGTATTTGGAAAGCATCGCCCTTGACTCGAGTGATTATTGCTTTACTTTAATTATCTGCTATATTATGCTTGCTTTTCCTTAGTGTGTGTCTGGGGGCTATCACTGTAGAAAGAGGTGGAGTGGGATGGTTTGGTTCCTATTCCTTTTATCCCTTATGCTCTTTTGGTATGTTTGATAGTTGATTTACTACTCACTAAGACTTTGTCTGACTCAAGGTTTTATGTCTCCTCTTATTACCTTGGGCTGTTCATCCATGTTGGGATGGGCAGACTAGGTAGCAGGTGACAGGTGCTGCTCTTAGAGATCTACGCTGAGGATGACGAAGACGAGCAGGAGGCTTTGCATATTAGTTTTCTTACTATATGTACTGGGTGTTCCGCTGTTGTATCTGATTGAGTGTTATGTAGTGAGGCTTGGATGTATGGATGGTTCATACGTTTGTATAAAACTACTATGATGCTTATATGATGATTTTCTGCTATGGAGCTTCACTATATATATTTCTATTGTATTTTATCCATGCGCTGTGAGATGTACGATAGAGTTTGCTGTTTTATTTTATCCTGACTACTGTCCATGGCTACCTGGCACGCCCTTCAGCGCTCTTTTCTCTTGTTTTGGTGCGGGAGTCATGGGCGGTCGTTTCATTTGGTATCAGAGCTTTGGTTAATCGATTTTAGCCAACGCTCGCTAACGTAACTACGTATGAGAGACGTAATTGTATTTTGATGGATGATTACTATATATAATATAGTAGTTTAGAAGGATTTGAACTCCTTATGCAGTTGTTTCTTATGGTGTTCTAATCATTCTTATTACAGATATTAAGGATGAGTCGAAGAGGGAGACCAGCTGCAAGGGAAGGCCGTGCTACTGAAGGGGCTGTTGATTATGGAACTATGTTCGAAGCGATGATGACTTCGATCATGAGAAGGATACCAGCTCCAGGGCCATCTGTAGATGTTGGAGTTCAAGTCCAAGCTCCAAGACCGGTGGATTTTGCTAAGCTTTGTAAGGATTATACTTCTCTTGGAGGAAAAGCTTTCTTGGGGACGGAGTCGACTATTGAGGTGCAGAGATGGATTGATGCATGTCGAAGGATCTTTGGTGACTTAGGGATTGAGGATGCAACCAAGAGAAAGCTCGCATCAAGGCAACTTCAAGGGAGAGCTTCGGATTGGTGGAATTCTATCACCATTGATACTCCGGAGGAGGAGATTACTTGGGAGCAATTCCAAGCTAGATTTGAAGCTAAGTTCATCTCTACAGCTCAGAAATCTGTTTTGTTCAAGAAGTTTGTAGAGCTCAAGCAAGGTGGGAGATCGGTCCTTGAGTATGTTTCTGAGTTTGAGGCTTTGTCCAAGTATGCCAGATCGTATATTGATTCTCCCTATCAGAAGAATGAGAAGTTTGTGACTGGTCTGGATGCTTATCTTGGGAGGCAGTTGGTGGATCACTTGGATGATCCGTTTGAGAAGCTTGTGGAGAAAGCTCTCAGGCATGAGAGTTTGTTTCCTAAGGAAAGTTCTGTTGTTGCTGTAACCAGGGAAGGATCTAAACCACAGCGGGGTGAAAATAGGAAGAGGAAGCAGCAGCAACAGAAGGGTAAGGATGGCCAGAAGAAGCCGAAGGGCGAAGTGACTTGTTATAATTGCCAGCAGAAGGGCCATCTCTCCAAGGATTGTAGGAATCCAAAGGCGCCGGCGAAATGCCACAACTGTGATAAACCAGGGCATTTCAGGAAGGACTGTCCAGAACCGAGGAAGGACAGGCAGGTTGTGCAAGCTTATGCTTTGGGAGCTGTGCCGTCATCTTCAAAAGCTCCTACTGCTGAAGAGAAGGGGAAGAGTGTGGTGGTTCAAGGTACTCTTTCTATCTGTGGTGTTCCAGTTAGAGTGTTGTTTGATACTGGAGCGTCGCATTCTTTTGTTTGTAATGATTTGGTAGACCGGTTAGGTTTGAGACCGGATATTGTTGATAGGCCATTGGTTGTGACTAATCCAGTTGGGGGTTCGTCATGTTTGTGTATGATATGCCGTGGTCTAGTTGTGTCGAGTCATGATTGCTCGTTTGTTTGTGATTGCTTTGTTCTGAACTTTGCGGGGTTCGGAATTATTTTGGGTATGGACTGGCTTAGGAAATATGCGGCAAGGATTGACTGTGAAAGGCTTGAGGTGACAGTCGGGAATGTGGAAGGGCGAAAGGTTGTGATACGATGTAAGCATGAGGAAGACGTCTTCATGAGCTTCATGTATTCGCTGGTTGTTCCACGGGATGGACTGTCATCGATGCCTATTGTGAATGGATTTGAGGATGTCTTTGACGAAGTCAAAGGGTTGCCGCCACATAGGGAGATCGAGTTTCGTATCGATCTAGTTGAGGGAGCCAGACCTGTTGTGATGCCTCTTAGGCGGATGGCGCCTAGGGAGCAGCTAGAGTTGAAGGTGCAGGTTGATGACCTTTTTCGGAAGGGATTCATTCGGCGTAGTGTGTCCGAATGGGGTGCACCAGTTGTGTTCGCAACCAAAGTGGATGGATCGTTGAGGTTGTGTGTGGATTATCGTGAGCTGAATAAGTTGACTAGGAAGAACAAGTATCCATTGCCGAGAATAGATGACTTGTTTGATCAGCTTCACGAGGCTAAGGTGTTTTCTCAGATGGATTTGGCAACGGGATTTCACCAGTTGAGAGTGGCAAAGGATAGTGTGCCGAAGACTGCTTTCAGGACACCATCCGGATTTTTTGAGTGGCTGGTAATGCCGTTTGGATTGACTAACGCGCCAGCATATTTTGTGGATCTTATGAATAGAGCGTTCAGAGATCAGTTGAATAAGTTCGTGCTTGTGTTCGTGGATGATATTTTGGTTTACTCCAGAACTGAGGAAGAGCACAAGACGCACTTGAGAATTGTTTTGGAAATCTTGCGGAAACATCAGCTGAAGGCTAAGTTTTCGAAGTGTCACTTCTGGAAGAGTGAAGTGAGGTTCTTAGGCCATGTTATCTCTGGAAATGGAATAGCGGTTGATCCCGCTAAGGTGGCAGCAATCCAGGATTGGGTTAGACCTAAGAATGCATCTGATGTAAGAAGTTTTCTTGGATTAGCAGGATATTATCGTCGGTTTATTAAAGACTTTTCCAAGATAGCTGCACCGTTGACAGGATTGATGAAAAAGAACCAAGTGTTCAGATGGGATGATAAGTGTGAGCAAGCTTTCGTAATCCTGAAAGAGCGACTGACGAGTGCTCCTGTTTTGACTATTCCTAGTGGGAATGATGAGATGGTGGTTTACACCGACGCATGTGGCACTGGACTTGGAGCAGTGCTAATGCAAAAGGATAAAGTTGTTGCGTATGCTAGTCGACAACTGAAGCCGCATGAAAGAAATTATCCGACTCATGATTTAGAGTTAGCAGCGATTGTGTTTGCTTTGAAGATATGGAGACATTACCTATTGGGAGTTCGATTTGAGTTGTTTACGGATCATAAGTCGTTGAAGTATCTGTTCTCCCAAAAGGATTTGAATCTTCGACAGCAAAGATGGCTAGAGTTCCTAGCATCATATGATTTTGGTATAGCCTATACTCCGGGAAAAGGAAACGCAGTGGCAGATGCGTTAAGTCGAAGACATGCAGGATTGGGAGTCATGTTTTCAGAGTGGAAGAGTCTCGAGTATTTGGCTGAGTTTGACTTCAGGCCTAGATGTGAATTGGAACCTGAGATGTTGGCAAACTTATCGATAAGACCTACTCTTGTGGAAAGGATTGGCGAGAGCCAAAAGCAAGACGATAAGCTTGTCAGGATTATCCGTGGTTTAGAATCTGGATTGGAACCAGAGAAGGATAAAGGATTCGAGATTGATCGAGAGGGTCGGCTTCGAAAGCAAGGACGACTGGTTGTTCCCGATATAGATGGATTGAGAGATGAAGTTCTAAGGGAAAGTCATCACTCGAAGTTGACGATTCATCCAGGTGGAAATAAGATGTATCGGGATATGAAGAGAACTTACTACTGGGAAGGCATGAAGAAGGATGTTGGAAGTTTTATTTCCAAGTGTATGAACTGCCAGTTGGTGAAAGCTGAGCAGAAGAAGCCCGGTGGATTGCTTCAGCCATTAGAGGTTTCTACATGGAAGTGGGAGCAAGTGTCGATGGATTTTATCGATGGTCTACCTAGGACAAGGGCGGGAAATGAAGGGATTTGGGTCATAGTAGATCGTTTGACCAAGAGTGCAAGGTTCATTCCTGTTCGATCAACTAGGACTGCATCGAAGTTGGCTGAGTTGTATGTTAAGTGGATAGTTCGATTCCATGGCGTTCCGAAGTGTATAGTGAGCGATCGAGACCCATTGTTCACTAGTGGATTTTGGAAGAGCTTCCAGGAAGTTTTGGGAACCAAGTTGTGTTTGAGTACAGCTTATCACCCTCAAACAGATGGTCAAACTGAGAGAGTTAACCGAGTTTTGGAAGATCTTCTCAGAGCTTGTGTTTTGGACTTCGGAGGATCATGGGAAGATCATCTTCATTTGGTGGAGTTTGCATATAATAACAGTTATCAGTCGAGTATTGGTATGGCACCATATGAGGCATTATATGGAAGACCGTGTAACTCTCCGACATGTTGGTTGGAAACTGGAGAAAAGCTGATACTTGGGCCAGAGATGATTCGACAGACTTCGGATTGTATAGAGATCATTCGGCAACGAATGAAAGCAGCCCAAGATCGTCAGAAAAGTTATGCCGATAATCGTCGTAAGGATTTGGAATTCGACGTAGGTGAGATGGTTTTTGTGAAGATTTCTCCATTAAAGAGTGCTATTAGATTCGGAAAGAAAGGAAAGTTAACTCCGAGATTTGTTGGACCATTCCCGATTATAGAGCGAATTGGAAAGCTCGCTTATAGATTAAAGTTACCGGAAAAGATGGCGGGTGTGCACAATGTTTTTCATGTATCTTATCTACGGAAGTTTGTGCATGATCCAACTACAGTGGTTTCTGCTGATAGCTGTGAAGATTTGGAGGTTGATCCAGTGGTTACGAAACCTCGTAAGCCGCTTCGTATTGTTGGAACCGATACGAAACAGCTTAGGAGGAAGACGATTACGTTGCTCAAGGTACAATGGAGTGATGATGTTAACGACTGTACGTGGGAGGAGGAAGAGAGGATGAAGGCAGCTCATCCCGAACTCTTCGAGGTATGGCCCTAAAGTGTCGTGACATCTCATGAATTTGTAGCTTGTTCTAAGTCTTAGAATTCTGCATGCTAGGTTAGAAATTGGATGCATGGTTTGTTGATTGCTATGGATGGTAGGCATGCAGAATAATTTTGTTCGCTCTTGATTGTTTGGAATTTCGGGGGTGAAATTCCTTAGGGGGAGAGAATGTAACGACCCATATTTTACGTGTCGACAAAATCATAAAATAGTTGCTTTAAGTCGTATTGTTGATAAGTTGTTCAGAGTAAGTTATTGGGTACTTAAGTCGTGTAGGAATTGGCTTGAGTAAAGCTTAGGTCGGTAGGTAAATGAGTCGTTCATACAACTTAGGGGTGTTGCCGACTTAAGGAAGGTAAGTGTTGAATTAGGGAGTCAGAGTTTTGAGTCGTGACCGACTTATAGAGGGCCGACTCATAGGTGTTGTCAAGTTAGTGGGTTAGCGAGTCAAGAGAGGCAACGGTTTACAATTTTGGACGAGTCATGGAGTAGCCGACTCATAGTAGGACCGACTCAGAGATTTATGGAAGTAACGACCTAAGGGTTGCCGAGTTATAGCTTAAGTCGTAAGCGAGTTAACGGTTTAAGGGGTGGTGACCGACTTAAGAGAAGACCGACTCAAGAGGGGAACAGCAACCCATAGAAGGACCGACTTAAGAGATAGAGGGTTACTAGATGGATCGTATATGCTATGAGTCGTAAGTCGTTAGGTAGCTGGGGCGATGAGTCGCATAGTAGTTAGGTCGTTGAACGACTCATGTGATAAGTCGAGAGGTCCCGTGTTTGAGTTGAGTCGGCCTCGTAGTTGAGTCGTGAGTGTGTATTGTTGAGTCGGTGGGTGTTGAGTCGGCAGAGGCTGTTGAGTCGTATGCAGTTGAGTCGGTAGAGGCTTAGGTCGGCAGGGAGTGTTAGGTCGTGTCTGGGGTGAGTCGCGTACAAGTTAGACGTGAGGCCCTGTGTTTAGTTGAGTCGGCATGATGATGAGTCGGGGATGACTCAAGGGGTGGGTCGGCAACGACCTAAGGGGCGACGACTCATAGTGGTTTCAGCCTATAAATAGAGGGGTTTGGCTCACTTTTTGGCACCGGTTTTTGAAGCGACGAAGTGCTGCCATTTTGGGAACTCGACTACAACATTTCTTCATCTTCTTTTCTCTATTCCAATCTAATTCTAACATCCATCCAAGATCGAAGATTGAGATTGAAGATCCAAGAGACAAAGTTGAAGATCTTCATCCAACGAAGCTAGATTTCATCGTTTTAAGCGAGATTTCGCCGGATCAAGCCTTGATCTTCGCTGTCCAGATCTGAAGTGTTTAGTTTTTGAGGTGTTTAGGTGATTTGGTGAGTGGTAGTTATCTCTCACGCGGACCCAAAGGAGTATATTGGATTGGTGGTTTGTTGGAGTGTTGTAGATAGTGATTTTGTGCATTTTCTTTAGATCCAAGTATAGATCCATTGTTGTGAAGATGTTTATCTATGCAAGTTCATTTATTAAGTTATAGAAACAAAACCCATGTTTTATATTTGATAGATCTATGCTTAAAACTATGATTTCATGTATGTTAGACTTATGCTCATTTATTTATGAAATTGCCACTATAGTTAATATTGCTTATTAGATCTTGTTTGAATGCTTGAATGTTTGGATGTATGATTGATTAGATTGTTTCAAGTTAGCAAATGGTTGATTTGGAACAAGATGGTTGGAGATGATTCAAAAGCTAAGTGGAAAGGCTCTTGAATGGTGAAAGCTGCCGGTGACATATGAAGCGGATGTGGAAGCTCATATGGATGGATTCGATGATGATGGTCTTTGCTATGATGCGATGAAGCAAAGTGTGATGTTGAGATGGGACGGGTCATGATGATGTTCCAAGCACGTGCTGCGACGACGTGCAAAGTTATGTTGATAACTCGGTGATGCGATCCGGGTTGGTGATAATGGTTAGCTTGAGAGGTGCTTGAGCTATTATGGAAATAGTCGTCGAGGAGGATGACTAGGAGGCTGAGATCTTATCGTTGTTGAAGGTTCTAGCATGCTCAAAGCAAGAGTACGTTGGAACGGGCTGCGACGACGTTCCAAGCACGGGCTGCGACGACGTGCTAGTACTCTGGGTAGTTGCGAAAATTCCTAGGCACGGGCTGCGACGACGTGCGGAGTTATGTCTAGAACCAGGGTTACCATTAGCCCTTGACAGGTGGTCATTCAATTAACGGTGAAATCATGGCAAAGATAACAGTGATAGCCAGAGTCATGGATGTTTGGTTGTATTATCATTCGGTCTCAAGAGCGGTATTTTCTGGGTGCTTATCTGATCTTGGTTTAGGCCTTGGGGGTTTGTATTTGGAAAGCATCGCCCTTGACTCGAGTGATTATTGCTTTACTTTAATTATCTGCTATATTATGCTTGCTTTTCCTTAGTGTGTGTCTGGGGGCTATCACTGTAGAAAGAGGTGGAGTGGGATGGTTTGGTTCCTATTCCTTTTATCCCTTATGCTCTTTTGGTATGTTTGATAGTTGATTTACTACTCACTAAGACTTTGTCTGACTCAAGGTTTTATGTCTCCTCTTATTACCTTGGGCTGTTCATCCATGTTGGGATGGGCAGACTAGGTAGCAGGTGACAGGTGCTGCTCTTAGAGATCTACGCTGAGGATGACGAAGACGAGCAGGAGGCTTTGCATATTAGTTTTCTTACTATATGTACTTGGTGTTCCGCTGTTGTATCTGATTGAGTGTTATGTAGTGAGGCTTGGATGTATGGATGGTTCATACGTTTGTATAAAACTACTATGATGCTTATATGATGATTTTCTGCTATGGAGCTTCACTATATATATTTCTATTGTATTTTATCCATGCGCTGTGAGATGTACGATAGAGTTTGCTGTTTTATTTTATCCTGACTACTGTCCATGGCTACCTGGCACGCCCTTCAGCGCTCTTTTCTCTTGTTTTGGTGCGGGAGTCATGGGCGGTCGTTTCATAAATAAACAGAATAGCATTGTATAACAGTAACATATGATATAATAGGTGAATAAGCATGGGTGAACATCCTATGATCATAGCAATAGCAGTTATAACATGATGATATAGTTTACAGATTCAATTGCGATCAGTTTACTAGTTATATAAGTATAAATTGTCTGGTGAGAATTACTCACTTGTACGAGCTAGAGTTGACAACCAAATACACAAAACAAAGATCTTCAAAGGCATGAAAGCACGACTACGATTTGAGAGTGGGAGACCCAAAGCTAATTGCCTTGTCACATAGCAAACAAAACAAAGTACAACATAAATTTTCAAACCAAACTATTACTAAACAATGCTAGAAATATATGCACAACACATAGCCAAACTTTTTGCACTTGCGTTCAACAACTCTAAGCTCAGCCATAGGTTGGAAATGCACTGCTATGGTGCGGGTTTGGATTAGTTTAAGGGTACAAAAGGGTCGGCCATACATAATATGAAGGAGTATAAGGATATGTGTGCATGTACAAACAAATTCAAGGCAAACAAATGAGTTCATATGCCATAAATGGTTCGGCCAAGGCATAATTGAGCACGGCCAGGTCTGGTGAGTTCATGGGGTGATGTGGCAGGTAGTTGAGTCAGCAAGTGACTAGTGGTGATGGTGTAAGGGTCGGCCAAAGTGGTGGTGGAGTGGTGGAACAAAGGTTGAGCTCGGCTGTGATGTTTTAGGTGGAGTTTGTGTAATATTTTTGGTGGATCATCATCCAAGAGGCCACGGCTATGGAAGGACAGGGAATGGAGGAGATGGTGGTTAGTTGTAGTGGTGGTGGAGGTGGCCATGGTGCTAGAGGAGGGAAGCCGAACACAATAGGTAGAATGTAAGTACAAAAATCAAAACAAAAACAAGGAAATGAGTGAAAAAGAATGAAAAATTTTACCAAAATTTCTTGTTGGAAAAGGCCGAAACTTTTTTTAGGGTTTGAGGAATTTTTTTCATGTGAGAACCAATGAAGGAGTCAGCTGAAACAAAGAGATATGGTCAACAAATTGAAGGGATATGTTTATTGGTGTGAAAAGGTAAGAGTGAACGTGAAAAGGCATGCATATAAAAGATCAAAAACCTTTCAAATTCCTTAATTCCTTTTTACATTTTTAAATACATATGAAAATGCATATAAATAAAATAAAAACAAAAAAATATAATGAATGAATAAGAATAAATGAATAAATTTTAAATAAATATAATTAAATTAAGAAAATAGCTTAAAAATAGAAACTAGGTTATAAAAATTGAAAATAAATACACTAAGCTTTGGACTTTAAAATGTTTTAAAATAAAATATATACCTAATATGTCATATAACACATATTAGAACATGATTTGACAGATAAAAATATTAATTATATGAATTAAAATAGATAATTTTATTAAATAAATCAATTTACACCCAATATTGTAAAAAACATAACTTTCACAATATAAATCGTATTTCAACGAAACAAAAAGCATTATTCATGAAATTTAATTTATTTTCATAATGAAAGATAAAATTTAAGAATTAAAATATTTAAATTTTAAATTTAAAAGTCAAAGTTTGACCAGATTGACCAAAATCCACATTTTTTGGAAATATTCAATTTATTCAGGTTTGAATTATAATTCACACAAAAATCAAAATATAATTTTGAAATAACAAAATTTATCCATTTTAAGAAACATAATAAAGTTTTTAAATCAGGAGTTTCAATTTAAATAATTAAAATAAACAATTAAAATAAATCTCAAAAGTCAGGGTTGTTACACGTACAGGATAAGAAAAATGACTGTTGGGTTTTGGGAAACAAGACTATTTATATTAACATAGCCCGATAAAAAATAAAAAATAAACACATATTGAATCTGTACGAATAACCAATAGCCACCAAAAGCCCGTTTCGCTTCTGGAACGAAAGTGGGTCATCCCATATATCAATATATATGTTTACGATATTTTTAAACTCAATGGAATAGATTTCAAGTCCAAATTCCACCGTATGAAGAAGTTAGCTTTTAAAACCATCTTATTTTAATTGAATTTAATTAAATTGATTTCTACGCGTTTCGGGCCCGTATGATCAAACGACAAGTCTAATCGCTACGAAACTTGAAACCTTGTAATAATTCACTGTAACGGATCCAATGAAACTTGTTCATCAAAATCTGAGACAGTGGCCAAAATGGCTATTTTCACATTAATTAAATAAATCATTATTAAATTGATTAAATCACCTTTTAAATTTCAAATCTAATAACTAATAATTTTTACCATTTTTGATTACTTAGATACTTACAATAATTTAAAACAATTTACATATCAATTTAGTGTTAAATATTAAACTAATTTCATT
The DNA here is from genome assembly GCA_030765085.1 of Allium cepa. Taxonomy (NCBI): domain Eukaryota; kingdom Viridiplantae; phylum Streptophyta; class Magnoliopsida; order Asparagales; family Amaryllidaceae; genus Allium; species Allium cepa. The sequence continues at coordinate 447,748,503 of CM060937.1, read as the reverse complement.
ACTCAATTCCAACTATAATAAAAATCCCGTTAATTATATATTTAATTCTAATAAATTAATTTTATTTGATTTCAATCTTTTTATTCAATCAATTATTAATTTATGGACCTAGTTAACCTTGGTTTATATCATATTGCACTAATATTCCATAATTATCATCCTTCATCATATTAGTTGCGATATTTCAGTTATTTTAAATCTTTGTTGATTTTCACATTAATTATAGTTTAAAATCCCAATAAATTAATTTATCTTGGTTTCACTCCTTTTTATTAAATCAATTATTACCTTATGAATGTAACTGACATTTCTGTACATCTTGTTACATTCACCTTTTCCAATTATCGTCTTAACTCATTTTACGTAAAATCTAATTTCATTTAATTATAGTTGATTAAATAAATTAGTAACAAATAACAATTGTCACCTTTTCTACATTTAATCACATTTGTATGTTTGTTATCTATACACAAACGTTATAGTTATTTACACGACACTAATGTTATTCAATTACAATTATTACTCACTATTCCACTAATTAATACAACATTTAAAATTACCAATTACTCTTTTAATCGAATTATCAATTAATACACACATTATTACGATAAATTTATAATTTATAACCAATTATTACTTTTTAATCATTTCAATTAATTGGAATTACATTTAAAACGGTTATCAATTACCTTAAATTGATACTTTTACATTTCATTCCAATTATATTCTTATTATTAAATTGCAAAAATTTTATTTCTTCCAACATAAATAACAAAACCTTATTAAAATAAATTAACTATTTTTATTATTGAAAATTCTGTGTCGTTACACTCTCCCCTACTCAAAATTTTTCATCCTTGAAAAGGGAAAGAAGCAATTAAGGAATTAATATATCTTATTCAAAATATTAAATTTATTACAATTAATTTACATAAATAAATAATTTAAATAAAATATATCAATTTATAAACATTTAAATCCTTTCATATTCCCATTAATAAAAGTTCGAAAAACATTTCACAAAAAATTTCCAAGTCCAAAACTTACAGAAAATTTCGGTAGAGTCTCCTTTGTACGGAGAGGTTTGGGGGAATAATAATATCAATAATAACAATATATATCATATATTTCAAAATAAAATATCCCAAACCATGGAAAAAACAATGTAATATTGCTATAAAACCGTAATCCAAAAACTTACCTGTTGGTCGGGCAAACAACGCTTAATTTATGAAACCAAATGCAGTAGCAATTGCTTCCATAACCTGTATTTCACCCATAAAATCCAAAAGAGTTAATAATTATATAAAAGAGAAATATTTACGTTGTTTCAAATCAATAACAACAAATCAAAACAACATAACAACAATTACTTACAAACAAATCATATTGTCATCACGTGCAGTCAAAGAATCAATTATTCATCCATAACAACCATCAAATGGTTTGTTCGGGATTAGAAACTTTTCATCGTATAAAATTATAAATAACTACTAAGTATACCATACACTCAACAACCTTAGATAAACTCAATATATTATTTATACATCTTAAACAATTTATAGTATCACATCATAAACATCCCATAAGCCAAAACAAACAAAGGTTTCAAATATCACTTAATTTTATTCTTTCTTTTCTCCACATTATTCATTGTTCGTCATTTTTCTTCATACAACGATTATTCTCTTTAATTTTCGTTCATTACAACAAAATTTCATTCCTCGTTTATTCGTAAAATGTTTTTTTTCAATTATTACTACAAAATTCATTCATTATTTTGCATTCATTGCTTACATACGTTTTTTTTCAATTATTTAAAATGATCAATGAGTTCATTATTTAAGTATTACCTACATTTTATTTCAATTCTCTTCACATTCACTATTAAATTACACACTTGATTTCCCTTTAAATATAAATCTTTATTTGTGAATAAATTCATGCTTAAATTTTAATTCCTTTCCCTTCACATTTATTCCTTTCATATATAGTATTCACCTTTACTATTTACTGCAATTATAAGTTGTGAGAAATGTGGATTACGTATCTTAAGGCTAGAATAAACACAAGAGGGGGGTCAAATAGTGTTTTAAGGAATTACTAAATCTTTTTGAGTTTATGTTAATTTGAACACAAATATATGCAATATTCAGACACAGATATGATCACAGAATCAAATACAAATGCAGAAATAAAGTAAAAGCAATAAAAGAAAGAACATGCTGGATTTTATACTGGTTCGGAGTTACTCTACATCCAGTCCCGCACACAAGTTCGGATTTCCTTTCAAAAGCAATTGTACAATTACACCCTCGATTTCAAGGCCACGAGGTACACCACTCCAGATTCACAATCCTTTGGGTAGAGATACTTGATTTCACGGGCAACAAGTTCACCCGATTGATTTCCAAGGCTACAATCACACCTTTTCTCACTTGATTGATTTCACAAGCTACAATCACACCTTTTCTCGCTTGGTTTATTACAAAGAATCCTATAACTCTGAATAGCACAGAGATCTTGTTGAGATAGCGATAGAGAATCAAAACAGAGATGATCTTGTTAGATTCAATGTTGATATATCGGCAGAGTAATGGTAAAAATGTGTATAAAGAAATGTGGAAGAAGAATAGGAGTGAAATCAGAAAAATATGAATACAAGTTCATTCAAAACTACCCCTATTTATAGTAAAACAACAACCATGTTCATTCGTGAAAGGATGAGACGAATAGACACTTCCTTTGAAATTAAAATTTTTTAAATAAACTGCTACCATGTCGATAAGGGGTACTTGAGGATGTCGACATGCCTAAGGTATTTTTGGTAATTTGCTTTTCTTTGCAAATAACTTCTATCTTGTATTAAAACTATTTTAAACTTTATAAATATAATTAACTATAGTTAAAATACATAAGTAAATAGAGAGAATAATATTTTGATATATATATATATATAATTTTACTGTAATTTTATATTTAAATCTAAGTAAAAATATTAAAAGTTAAATATATTATTATTAAAAGATAGTTTAAAACCAAGGATAATTTAATTTTGAAAATAAAGATTATTTTGAGGCTAAAAATATTTAAAACCAGGATAGATGTTTTTGATTATTTTAAAAGGAAGGTTTTGAAATCATTTTGAAAACAAGATATAATTTTGTAAGAAACATTTGAATAACAATTAGTGGATACAAAACAATGTTCCACTAGATTTTTCGTAGGTTCCATCCTACTTAGGGTTCCATCCCTTTAACAGGCTCGAAGTGGATTCCATTCCACGAATAAATTGGATTTTAAGATGCCGGTGCTTTTCTAGGAGTTTTAACCAAATTCCTAACTAAATTATAATCTTAAAATCTTGAACTCTTGATAATCTTGATACTCATGAGTCTTCAATCTTGGTATCTTGAATCTCTATACTGTATGGTCTTCATTCTTGGTACCTGCATGGTTAAATCCTACATATACATATATATCTAAACTATAATGTTAGTATTTATATTTTGTAATCTTATTCTAAAGTTGTTGTCATCAAAACCATCATCTCAAGGACTAACAATCTCCCCCTTTTTGATGATGAGGACCATTATTTATAAAATATTACTTTTATCCTAATAACTCCCTAACACTAATAACTCTTCCTTAATCTATGCCTAACTATCCTATTTTATACTTCTCCCCTTTGTCATTAACGAAAACCATCATAAAACCATAAAAATAAAAATCTCACCCTTAAACAAATACTAGAACAAAGTATAGTAAATGAAATGTGAAAGATATTAACATAATTATATTATAATTATTCAATACATAAATATGTACAAGTATATTTTAAACAATCCAATCAACATGCACATCAAATCCAATCATGTCAAACAATTCAAACAAATCAATCAAATCAAACAAGTCAATCAAGTCAATTAAATCCAAAAAGTCAATCAAGTCAAACAAGTCAATTAAAACATACCAAACAAATCAAAAACTAATAATGCTATACTATAAGACAATATTACAAACTCCTCCTAAATAAAATACACCCGTTATGTATACATGTATGCAATACGTAGTTTGTAATGCAGTATGAAATGTATGACATATGCAATGTAGCATGAGATAATATGCAAAATGAAGTGCAACTTGTGATGAAAATAATTATGATATTTCATGCATTGTAATTTATGATGTAATATGCGATGAAATATGATACGAGATAGGATGCATAATGATATATAATATGAAACAAAATAATGATGAAGCAAAAAAAAAATGCAGAATGATATGATGATATACATACTATGGTAAGAGGTATCCAGATTATAATATAAACATGAGTGATCAGTAATATCTAATTGACAAGCATATATATATATATATATATATATATATATATATATATATATATATATATATTTATGTGTGTGTGTATGTATAAGTATGTATGTATGTGTATATGTATATGTATGTATGTGTACATATATCAAATAATTTATTATAACTCGCTTCAACCAAACATAGGTAATACACACCAATTAGTAAACTTAGGTTAAGAAAACTAATGAATGAGACTAAAGGAGTAGTAAAGACAAGAGTTTAAAGGTAATTATGGTATTAAAACTATAACGTATTCTAGAAAGGTAGTAATCAAACTCAATATAAAAATCAAATTGCTATAAAATATGGATTTAAAAAATTTAGTACCCTCCTTGTTTTTTTTTTAAAAAAATAATTTTTTAAGAATCCATACTTCCATGTTTATTAAATACTTAATTTACTAGTTAAAAATTATATATTAAAGTATTATTGATTAAAATATTTAGAAACATATTTAAACACCTTAAAAAAATATAATGGTGAAATATTCAATAACATTATAAACAAAAACTGTAGTATTTACCAAATTCTGTGAAAAGTTTCTAAAATACTACAGTTTTTCAAAGCATAGAGATGCTATAAAAACGAATTTGCAACACTTAAGAAACGTTCCAGAAGAAAAGACAGCATTCAGATACATTATCTATTGTTTTGGGCCTGATTTTAACATGATTTTGCACTGATTTTACGATTAAATATGACATGTAAATAATTGATTTTTTACCCAATTTTTTAAAGTGGTTAATATAACTAAGTCACTTAAAAAAAATATAAAATTATGAAAAAAAAAACATGTGTAAACACACTTGGCATTATGCATGTAAAAATGCTTTTATTATAGAACAAGTGTAATGACACGTGACATTTTGCATGTATGTCACTATCTACTTATATGACAAGTGTCATATGATGTGGTGCAATCTTATTAATTAAAGAGATATATAAATAAAGCCATATTCTAACATTCTAAATTCATTCTATTGATTTCTTAAAGATATAAAATTAGTATCTTAAAAGAAATAGAGTATGAGAAGTAAAAATAACATTAGAAAAGTTGAAATCATGAATGAAGGTATGCTTTTCTACTTAGTATAGGTGTAATAAATTAGTTGTAAGATTATATTTGAAAGGAACACATTTTAAAATACTTAATTATGGTGTGTCGGTATATGGACCAAAATATCAAAACTTATAAAAGAGATAAATTTGTATACCTAACTAAATGCACAAGTATATATTCCTAAATGCAACAATAAAGATGAAATAATAGCAAAGCGTACCAATTTTTGCACTCCAACTTTCTAACTTCGTTGTTCTTCCGTTGTCGTCAACCATACATTTATATCTTTTAGAATTTAACGATGAGATCTGTTCTATTGCGACGGGCTCTTTTTTCTGATCAGCGTAGTATATTCATTTGCTGAATTTGAAGATAGTATGAGAAAGATACAGATGATTTAGTAGATTGACTAACTTGGCGCCAAAACTTTGAATTTGAATTTTGAATGAATGGATACTTCAACCACTATAAATAGGCCCAACAGTCACCACTTTTCATAAACATTCATCTTCTTCTTCTTCCCGTTTATCTATATACTATCAAACTTCTAGAAGGCATATTTCCTTCGTTCTTAATGGAATTGGATGAAACCAGCGGCAAATCGAAGAGTAAGGCAAGAGCTACGATCTAGTAATAGTTTGGTGATGAATTTGGATGGTATTGTGGTGCAACAGACCAAACAGTAAGAGAAATGCAGGAAATCTTGTACACAGTTTTCAGTTTTTGATAGCCAACTTCAAACAGTCATATCTCACTCAATTTTGATCGAAATTTGATGATCCACCCATCAAAACGACCGTGGAAACAAGGAATATAATCTAAAAAAGGATTTGGGACAAAATACTCAAATATTTAGCTGCAATTTTAAGAATTCCATTGACAGTTTGCTTCCTTTTTCTCTTTGTTCACCAAAACATCATTTGACCATAACTTGGTCATTTCTTGACGGATTCGCACAAAACCAGTGGCATTGCGAAGCAGATGGAGAGAAGAGCAGTGTCAAGTCAAGTTGTAGATGAGAACCAAAAGTTTTATATTGATCTGGTACCCATTTCATTGTCGATTGCCATTATATATCTATTCGTTCTTCTTGATCAATGAATAATTATCTGGTATCTTTTAACCAACGATCATTAGACATAACTCTTCTCCTGCAAAACAACATAAATTTTTAAAGAATCAAGTGACTTTTCAAAGTAACTAAATATAATTTTTAAACAACAATATCATGATGATTCTGTTACATATTCATATGAAAAGTGTTAATAAAATCTCCAAAAATAGCCATTTTTAAAAAACTTTTTCAAAAATTCAGATTATGAAAACTTTGAAAACCTTGCTCTGATACCAAATGTGAGAAATGTGGATTACGAATCATAAGGCTAGAATAAACACTAGAGAGGGGTGAATAGTGTTTTAGGGAATTACTAAATCTTTTTGAGTTTATATTAACTTGAACATAAATATATGCAATATTCAGATACAATATGATCACAGAATCAAACACAGGTGTAGAAATAAAGTAAAAGCAATAAAGGAAAGAGCACGCCGGAATTTATACTGGTTCGGAGTTACCCTACATCCAGTCCCGCACACAAGTACAGATTTCCTTTCAGAAGCAATTGCACAATTAAACCCTCGATTTCAAGGCCACGAGGTACACCACTCCAGATTCACAATCCTCTGGGTAGAGATACTTGATTTCACGGGCAACAAGTTCACCCAATTGATTTCCAAGGCTACGGTCACATCTTTTCTCGCTTGATTGATTTCACAGGCTACAATCACAACTTTCCTCACTTGGTTTATTACAAAGAAGCCTATAACTCTGAATAGCATTGAGATCTTGTTGAGATAGTGATAGAGAATCAAACTAGAGATGATCTAGTTAGATTCAATGTTGATTTCGACAGAGTAATAGTAAAAATGTGTATAAAGAAATGTAGGAGAAGAAGAGGAGTGAAATCAGAAAAATATGAATACAAATTCGTTCAAAACTACCCTATTTATAGTAGAACAACATCCATGTCCATTCATGAAAGGATATGACGACTAGACACTTCCTTTGAAATTAAAATTTTGAAATAAACTGCTACCATGTCGACAAGGGGTACTTGAGGATGTCAACATGCCTAAGGTATTTTTGGTAATTTGCTTTTCTTTGAAAATAACTTCTATCTTGTATTAAAACTATTTTAAACTTTATAAATATACTTAATTATAATTAAAATACATAAGTAAATATAGAGAATAATATTTTGATATATATATAAAAATTTACTATGATTTTATATTTAAATCTAGGTAAAAATATTAAAATTTAAATATATTGTTATTAAAAGATAGTTTAAAACCAAGGATAATTTGATTTTGAAAATAAAGATTATTTTGAGGCTAAAAATATTTAAAAGTAGGATAGATGTTTTTGATTCTTTTAAAAGGAAGGTTTCGAAATCATTTTGAAAACAAATATAATTTTGTAAAAAACATTTGAATAAAAGTTAGTGGATACAAAACAATATTCCACTAGATTTTCCGTAGATTCCATCCTACTTAAGGTTCCATCCCTTTAACAGGCTCGAAGTGGATTCCATTCCACGAATAAATTGAATTTTAAGATGTCGGTGCTTTTCTAGAAGTTTTAACAAAATTCTTAACTAAATTATAATCTTGAAATCTTGAACTCTTGATAATCTTGATACTCATGAGTCTTCAATTTTGATATCTTGAATCTGTATACTATACAGTCTTCATTCTTGGTACCTGCATGGTTAAATCTTGCATATATATATATATATAAACTATAATGTTAGTTTTTATATTTTATAATCTTATTCTAAGGTTGTTGTCATCAAAACCATCATCTCAAGGACTAACATAACTGGCTTCAGACATCACTTAAGTTTATAATCATTTACTTATAGTATTCACCTTTTCTCTCACATTTAACCAGTAGCACTTCAAATTATTAACTTAAGTTTATAACAAATTTATAATACCAGAATTCTTATTTATAGAAATAATTCCATTGAACTCTTTCACTTATTTGTATAATGTTCTATTACATATTTCTATTAACATTTCAACTTTAACATTTTGGTAAGTTATATATATGTCTTATAGAATGTAACTGAATGTTACACAAGTTTATCTTATTTGTCTTAATCAACAATTTCTCAATAATTTCATCTTCAAATTTTCATTATTCTTAAATTTACAAGTTACAGTTTCAATTTCTTATATATCATTAATCACTTAACTGTTGATTATTATTTCCATTTGAAGTTTTCAATTACTAAAATAGTAAAGATTTTATTCAATTACAGTAACTGAAAGCTACTAATTATCAGAAAGTTTATGAATTAAATTCCGATTTAAATTTCAAATTATTCAAAATAATATATATATATATATATATACTCATAGCTTATATATATATCAAATCATACTAAAAAAATAAAATTTAAGATTTGTTATCAAAACAAATGTGTATCACAACTACTACAGCAGTCTTCCTACTTTGAGACTCGAAAATGAACGTTGATGATGCATGCACTCATCATCGAAATTATTTTCCAACGATAGAGAGGGGAGTATAGAACTTATTTCCTTTAAAAGTTCTTGTTTAAAACATTCTTTCAAATCATATTGAAAATATTTATTCAAAAATACATCCAAATAATACTAATATTATGATCCAAAATCTTTCGAAAGAAATCTTAAAAATCACGAAACCTATGTTCTAAATTTCCAATTTATATTTGTTTACTTGTAAATCCTATTTTACAATCAATATTTATAAAATTTCACCTCCTAACAACAATTATATCACCTCCAATTATATCATTTATTAATTTTATTCTTTTGTGTACAAAATATAATACTAGGTAAAGTTATTTCATTTACCTATATTTCAAAACAATATTGTGTCGGTCTGCCTTATTAAGTGTTTAGAAATCCTCATCGATGCCATAGTGTCCTATGTACCAACTAGAATTTATAAATACTAAATAGAATAAATTAACATAATACAAAACCTTTTATAACACTAACAAATACACTTTCTCATATATGTATAAACTCAACGACTCATTTTAGGGTATTGCTACCCTATTTTATATGAGCCAAACCCCACAAAGTTAAGGTTATAGCTAAACCAAAGCTCTGATACCAACTATAATGCCCTACTTTTTGGATGGTTTGACACACACGTCAAACTCAAACCATTCAAAACGAGGATTGTTATGGGGTAAATAAGAAAAAGCAGGGAAAGAAAGAAAAACAAATACAGAATCTCACAATGGAATGACAAAATATTATAATCAAATAAACAGTTCATTAAGCAGCTTAAAAATAATATTGATTATACTTTAACATTACAAATCAGAGTTACATACCACAAGAAAAATAAATAAATGCAATGGAACAACATGATGCGGTGAAATAAATATAATAAATAATAATAGTACAAAATCTTCGTCTTCATCCTTCAAAAAACAGTCTTCAATACACTGAAAAGCTCAGACTGACCGGAGCGAATTAAAAAGACAAAACAATTGAGTCAGAACTAAATGATCTTATGTAAGTTAAATCAACAGTAAATAAATACAAGTGTAACGGTGTCAGAGATGTTTACAGGGTTTGATATGTCCTATCCAATGTCTAATGTGAGTGCGATAACTTAAAAGATGTTCGAGATTACCATCTCTTAAGGATCCGTTAAACAATCTAATATGTAGTACAATATGCTATTATAATAGCGTCCACAGTAAAGTATTAAAATAGCGTTAAGGCGTTACCCATATCCCACTCAATGCATTTTATATAATGTCGTAGTCTATACAGATGCTGCAAACTCCACCGTAAACTGGTGGGTTATCAAGGAGCACTCCATAGGTAATGACACAAATCAAACTTGTAGAAGGCGCGATAGGTGTAAATCGTCTAGTTTTCTATCGAGTTGGAAAATAGTCAAAAAAATTTGAATAAAAAAAACCGCAAGCGCACGGCAAACAATTTTAGTACGTGGCGAGTACGAGTTAATACAGGGAATTGTTAGGGTTTAAAAATCTATTCAATCAAATTAGACCAAATGGAGGAGATATTGTTAACTAGAAGCAAAATGAATCTAAAACTAGAGTTAAATTGAGATTAAAACTATAAGATTTGAAAACAATTTAGAGGCAAATCCACTCTCATATTTTGTAAATCAACAAACAAATAATTTATGATCTCTAGTTATGAAATCAAGTGAAATAATTGTTGCATTTGTCATAAATATGGGTTTTTTATGTTATTAATTAACATAACTCAAACCATCAAACTATAATACAACAATTATTCACTTAAAATTGTTATGAAAATGAAGCCAAAGTAAAAGCTATTTTAAGTATGATATATTTACTATTGTATTTAGCAAGATAGATCATCAAATTTTATCTTTACTTTCTTTTAAAAATCAAAAATGGAATAGCAAATAATGATGCAAATTGTGTTTATGTTGAATAAGAATAGCTCATTTTCAAAAGCAACATAAGCTATCAAACCCACATGTATAAACTTGCATCAAAATTCACTCTCATAAAGCATAAACAAAAGGAGATCATAAATCATAGAATTTTTGAAACTACATAATATTTGAGAGCTTCATTACCCCTAAATAAGGGGTTTAGCTACTCATTTGTGTTATCACATCAACATATGTAATTTTCAACATTAAAAGCAAAAGAAATAGAAACTAAACAAAGGAGGAAATGAGATAACTATTATGCCACTTGCATAAAAGTTAATGATACACTACTTGCATTAATGTAAATCTAAGCTAAGAACATTAAGAGCAAGAAAGCATAAAAATAAACATTAACATGAAAATAAAGAAAAGCATGTAGAAAGGAAAAGAAGAAGTGGCTTGGAAGCCATTTTATTTCATGAAACATTGCCATTACAACTTGCTTTCTTAATTTTCTAACTAATGTGAAAGAGTATAACATGTTATATGTACATAAGAGGGCTATTTATATATGCATAAAAGCCTAATTTGATTTTTAGGGAGCTTCCTAAATACCATTTAGGAAGTGTGGCCACCAAGTAACCATTAGCCACTAATCAATCTGTTGCGACTCACCTTTCTATCACAAGAAAGACGCATCATTACGTAAGAAAGAAAAGGATAGAAGAAGAAAAGAAAGAGAAGAAAGAACAACAACACATCAGAATCTCACAGCGGAACGAATGAAATATAATATATAACATATATATAGCATCATATACATCAGAGTACACAACTATACATCTCAATTTAGACAGTTATAACATTTCTGTCTAATGTACAATACAAGAACATCTATACAGAATAACATTACAGCGGAAACTCTATCTATATATCTACACGCTGAGGCCTCCTGCTCCAAAGCTCCTCCAGAATTCGTCGAGGATAACCTGAATCCCTCGACTACTCATACATAATATGAGTACCCAAGAGTTTAATAAAACAGAAAATAAACACTTGGGTCAGACAGGGGTCTGGTGTGAGTAAATGGTTTAAAATTGCTTAACTTTAGAAAATCTTTTGAAAAGAAAGGTATCACGTAAGACTTCCCACACATAAACATGGAAAAGTTTTTACCTTATGTTAACCAAAACATTTGATAGGAAATCCAGTGATATTATAATAGTGTCTAGGGTTTTCAAGTAAATAAGAAATAGCCGAAATTGTTACATGATTAAATTCCAGCTACTAGCCACAAAAGTGGGTAATACAATCAAAACCATAGGGTTTCGTAGGAAGAATGGGTTTCCATTAATGGCAGGGCTCCTGGGGAATTGCCCGTCATAGTACGGGGCCTAGATCACCATACCGAGGATTACTCCCAATTCCCTACAACACAAGGCCAGGACCGTTCCTTACTGAATAGTCCCGAACAAGACAACCACCGCAGTTGGCTGCAGATCCAACTGCCCACACAGCCGAAATAAAAAGGGACATCTAGACAGGGGTAAATCTCGTCCTACTTGGGCATGACCCACTTAGCCTTGCTGCACCTCTCATGTTTTAGCCATTCCGGTTGATGAGGCTTGAGGCTCCAATTACCTTTATAGGACACATTTATCTTAGAATTCTCATCGTCCACCTGACGATGTTTCGAAAGCATTCAATCCATAAAAGTCCATTCCGAGTTCGTACGGAACCGAAGGCACTATCTCGTTACACTCATTTTAGAATCACCCTCAGAGTTAACGATAATAGCCCTTGCACTCTGAATCTTCATCTCGAAACTGAAAGTGCTACCTTCGTTAAACTCATTCTGGAATCACCCTCGGAGTTATAACGATACATAGTTCTTACACTTCGAGTCTTCACTTCACTTCACTTGGATTTACGAAAACGTTAATTTGGATCGATGTGGTTTTCGGATATAAAACCCGATCCCGGTCTCACTGAATCCAAAACGCCATTTTAATTTCCAAGTTGTACTTAAGGGTTTAAGCAGTAGATATTAAGAATATCACCTACATAAATGAATGATTCATAACACACAGATAGATAATTCACTATTATCAAATTCATCCATACATATCACAAAGCAGCATATATATCACATCTTAGGTATATCACGTTCAAATCATTACATATCAACTAATGACATCCAATATCATCCAATATCATTAACTCATCCAATGATATTTATCATCCAATCTTAAATCATCCATAACAAGTTTGAACTACTCTTAATTAATTTAATTAATTCTTAATTAAATTAATTCCTTACTTAATCACTTGGATTATCATCAATCCAACTTACTTATTCATTAATTAATTACAAATTAATTAACTAAACATCACTTAATTATCCACTTTAATTAATCCCCCTTGATTAATTATCTCTTAATTACTTTAAGTAATTATTTCTTAATTACAATTTTAATTAATCATCTTGATTAATTACTTCTTAATTATACCAAGTAATTATCTTTTAGTTACCCTTTTAATTTAATCATCCTTGATTAATTATTATTTAATTACCCTAAGTAATTATCTCTTAATTACTCTTTTTAATTAATCACACCTGATTAATCACCTTTTAATTAATCATACTTGATTAATTACTTTTTAATTACATATGGAAATCAAAACTTAATTATAGATTAATTATTCTTTAATTATTAATTAACAATTAAATATTTCTATTAATTAATGATTCCTTTCATTAATTAAGTTCCTTTTAATTACCTAACAAGTAATTAATCACCTTATTAATTACTCTTAAACCTTTAATTAATTAATTAGTCTTTAATTAATTAATTAATTTAAACCTCTAATTAATTATATTAATTTATTTCTTTAATTAATAACACAAGTGATTAACCCTTAATCACTTCCACCTAATTATTTCCATAAAGCTCTAATTACTTTGTTAAATAATTACTCTTTACTTAATTACCTCCAGTAATTAATTACTTAATTACCTCCAGTAATTAATTACTTAATTACTTCACCAAGTAATTATACTTAATCAATTTAAATCATAAGTGATTCTCTTTAATTAATCACTAATTAATTACTTGATCAATTATTTAACTAATCATTTAAGTTTAATTAAATAATTCTTTAACTTCTTATATTAAAAAGATCCTTAATTAAGAAAATCATTATCTAAATTAATTAATTTATATTAACCAATAACTCTTTAATTATTAATAATAATCGAATTATCTTAATTATCTTCACACATTTGTTTGTCTTAATTAACCAAACTCTTAATTACTTAAGTTAAATCTTTATTATAATTGATTACTAAATCTTAATCATTAATCTTTATTTAAAATAAAATATTTTAGAAATCAATTATAATTAAAACAATTTAAAAATTTAAATTAAATTTTTAAATCTTTAAAACTTCTCAAAGTTATTTAATAAAATTTAATACAAACCTCATTATTGAAAATTCACTTATTTTATTTTAAAAACTTATATTTCAATATATATATATATATATATATATAACTTATTTAAAACTTAACTTTGAAACAAATTAGTTTTATAAGTAAAAACTTGTTATACTTTGTTTTAAAACTTGAATCATTTACAAATCAATTTCCTTGTTACAATTTTTTTTAAAACGTTAGCTGTTAAATTCTTAAAACCTGAGAAACACAAATCTACACAACACAGCATACTTCGAGCAAAACATCTAAATACTCGAATGAAAAATCGAGTTTCCCACTCCTTCTCCTTGCTTCGAGTAAAACTCGAATTTCCCTGATCATAAACCCGAGCACACTCCCCTGAAACCTGATGCAAAACTCGAGCATATTCGACAAAAACCCAAGCCACTCGACCCTTCCCAAAACCAAATTTCAGTTGCACGAAAACGTGCACATCCATGTGCACAGCGCCGCCGAGCGTCGATGAACTTCGCTCTTGCCTCCGTCAAGTCGACTTCAACCACGACGAGTCTAATGATCATCTAACTTCCTCAATTCATTCAAGAATCGAATTCGACCCTCTAAACCCATCAGCTCGAAACAAACTTCACCAGAATGTCGACCACCGGCAACCCCCGCCTCGATAAACCCCGCTACCTTAACCGTGCTCCCTTACGTCTCCCTGAACCTATCGCAGCCCTCACGATCGCCACTGAATCGCTCTCGATGCCGAAAAATCCACATCAAAAACGTCACAAAAACTAGGTAATAAAACCCTACATTGCCTTCGCAAGTCCACGTCGGCCATCTCAAAATCCAATACTAATTTTATGATGAATTCCTACTTCCCATCGACCTTCATGCTCAACCACGTCATCTAGTTCGCCGTCGATCGTCGTAAATTGGTCAATTTGTCAAAAATAGGCAACCCGAGAATTCACACCAATTACCAAACTAAAAATCATGATACAACCATTGAAATTCATGGTTTTGCATCACGAATTCAATTATGTAATTCAATCTTAAATTTTTGACCAAAACTAAGATTTTGTTGTAAACTTCAAATTTCCAGGCAATATCCAATGTAATTACCTGTAATGATTTTTAATAGTATCATTACATGATTTCAAACAACTTTCCTTTGCAAATCATAAGATAATTTGGATTCAAAATTGAATTATTGAATTTATTAAGAAATTTGTGTCTATTATTATCATGCAGAGACCATTTTAACAGCATAGGCATTCAAATATTCATCATTCAAACATGCATCCAATTTAATTAAAGTATTTCAGATAACATCATGATATTCATTCACAAGAACAAGTTGAAATCCAGGATTAAAACTGCTTTTAAAATTAATTTACTCACAGATTAAAGCAGAAGACAGAGAACATAAGTTTGTCTTCCAGGCTCTTGAATTTTCTTTCTGCATGTTGAAATAAATCTTGCTGCTGAATTTTCTGAATTGTTTGTTGAAGTTTTACATCTTATTGCCTGATTGCATTTGAAAATCTTGCATTGATGTTGAAGTTTCCGTTGCCTTTGATTTCTTTGATTTCCTTGTTTCAGATTGAATTCCATATTTTATTTCTTTTTTTATCTTTGATTTGTATTATATTTTTGTTGAAAAGAAGAAAGAATTTTAGCTGAAGATTAAAAGCAAATCTTTTCTTCACCTTTTAAAATTTTACATTTTAAAATAAATTATCAAGAGAAATGACATTTTTCCTCTTATTGTTCTAATTTGCTTACACATATGCACATTGATTTACAATTGTCTTTAATAAGCTTAATATACTTATAAGTGTTACTTTTCTCTTTTTATAAATTATTTAAGTTATGTATATGTAATTATGAAATATTTGCATGAATACAGTATGTATTTATCTTTTTTATAATTTAAGCTTCAAATTTTAGTAAATATACATATGTGAATTCATGTACATGCTTGTAAATTACTTATGTTTTGATCCAATTAAGTGTATTACATGTTTATAAGCTTGAGAAATTTATTTTAATTTTATATATAAAATTCCTAAATCAAATTTATCTTATGTTAAAATTTTAAAATGAAAGAATATTAAAAACAATTGTACTTTTTAAATTTAAATCTTATTTAGAACTCAAGTTTAAAATATATATATATATTAAATAGGAAATTATCTTTGTTGTTAAAATTTAAATCTCAAATATCACTTTTAAAAGTATTAAGTCAAATTAAAATTTCCAAATTACAAATTATATATAATAAAGTTTGAAAACACTTAATTAAGTTCAAAACAATATTTTTTTTCCATCTCTAATATATATACAAATATATATACATTTCAAATGGAAAACAATTTTAACATTAGTTTTGATAATCACTATATTGAATTTTAAAACACAAATCCAAACCACAATATATATATATATATATATATATATATATATATATATTACAATTTGAATATATAGCTTTTATTACATTAAAGACTTCCTATATATAATATATACCTATACATACATTATAATAGAAGATATTTTGATTAGCTTTTGAAAAATAATTCTTACCAATTTTAAATTGCTAGAATAAATATTTCCAAATTAAAATATTATTAGTTTTCAAAAGAATTTAAACTTGCCAATTTTATGTTGTTAGGAAAAATGTTAATAGATATTCAAATTAAATATTATTAGCCTTTGAAAGAATTTTAACTTGTCAATTTATGATATAAAATTATCAAATCAATTAAATTATTAACAAAGATTATTAAATTGATATTGCTCAAAATTCCGGGTCATCACATTCCTTCCCCCTTAAAAGAATTTCATCCCCGAAATTTAAAAGCAAAGACAATTTAATAACCCAGCAAAAGTTTTAACGGTTTAAAAGCAAAGACAATTTAATGAGTACCCAAGAGTTTAATAAAGCAGAAAATAAACACTTTGGTCAGACAGGGGTCTGGTGTGAGTAAACGGTTTAAAATTGCTTAACTTTAGAAAATCTTTTGAAATGAAAGGTATCACGTAAGACTTCCCACACATAAACATGGAAAAGTTTTTACCTTACGCTAACCAAAACATTTGATAGGAAATCCAGTGATATTATAATAGTGTCTAGGGTTTTCAAGTAAATAAGAAATAAGCAAAATTGTTACATGATTAAATTCCAGCTACTAGCCACAAAAGTGGGTAATACAATCAAAACCGTAGGGTTTCATAGGAATAATGGGTTTCCATCAATGGCAGGGGTACCGCCCGACACAGTACGGGGCCTAGATCACCGTACCGAGGATTACTCCCAATCCATTGCAACATAAGGCCGGGACCATTCCTTACTGAATTATGCCGAACAAGACAACCCCGCAGTTGGCTGCAGATCCAACTGCCCACACAGCCGAAATAAAAAGGGACATCTAGACAGGGGTGTAAATCCTTAATTACTTGATTAATTAATTCTTTAATCATTAATTAAAATATAATTAAAAATCCCTAATTACAGATTAATTAATCTTAATTAATTAATCTCAAATGTTAATTAATAAATTTAAAAATTATTAATTACTTAATTAATCATCCATATTATTAATTAAATAAATAATTAATTACCCATTTAAATTAACTTAATATTTAAATGAATCCAAATCTTTAAGTTAAAAAAATAATTTAGGAAAACATTTCTTACTTAATTTAAAGTATTTAAAAACACTTTGTTTCAAATTTACTTTAAATTCCATTTTAAATTTAAGATACAAATCTAGCTTAAACAAGGTTTTTTAAAAATAATTCAAAACCTTTTATCTCATATGTTAAAAGAAACATCCACTTTATAAAATAAGTTTAAAAGAATTTAAATCCCAATTCAATTTAAATTCAAATCAATTTAAAATCGCACTTATATATTCCAAGTTATTTTAAAACAAATTCAATTTAAAATATTTCTTTAAATTTCAAAACTGAAATACAGTTTGAATTTTTTATTCCAGATTTATCTTAAAACTTTAAAAGCTTACTTACATTTTACATCATCCCTTTTTTAGAAATTCAAATCATTAAACCTTTTCAATGTAATTAAACAATTTAAATTTAAACTTATTTTATTTTAAAATCTGAAATTTAAACCCAATTCCAGATTTTCAAAATCTCAGTTTTAAACTTATTTTAAAGCTTATATTTTACAATTTAAACTTTCCAGTTTAAATTCAAACCAATATTCTTTTACACTTAAAGTTGTTTAAAACCTCATTTAAATTTTAAAACTTAAATTATTTCAGATCTCACATTCAAACTACTTTGAATCCATATTCAAATTCAAATTTTGAACTTAGTTTAAATTTCCAACTGGCATTTTAAAACTTACTTTTAATTTAAAAACAAAACAGGTTTTCTGTTTTTATTTAAAACCCAAACTAAAATTTAAAAATTCAAATTATTACAAAGACCAAGATTTAAACTATTTGAATTCATATCTACATTCAGGTTTTAAACTTAGTTCAAATTTTAGTTTACATTTAAACTTAACTTCTAATTTTTTAAAACTGTAACAGGTTTTCTGTTTATAATTTGTAAAACCTGAAACAATACATATACTCGAGCAACCCCATATATTACTTTGAGTCAGTAACCTATCTGCTTCGAGTTAAATCCCATATTCCCCTAGACTAACTCGATGCCACCAAAAACTGTAACCCAACATTCACAGCATATCTACCCTTGCTCTGTGCACCTGTACACCCTCTCCGGCCACCCCTGACCAACATCAACGACCATCTCCCATCGGCCAGCAACCCCTCATCTCCCCTCAATCATCAGATTCCCCAAATCAACTCGAATTTGCAATCGAGTTCAAACATCAAAACCTGGAACAGGAAGCTTTTACTCAACCAATACCTGTCAACAGCCCTCGTTCACGCGCCTCCGACCACCATCGCCTTTGAAACTCCGGCGACGTCTTCAACAACCCACCATCTTCCAGAACCCAAGACCCAAGCAACTCGATCCATTGCATTAGCCGAATTGTTAAATTTTCTCAAACCCAGTAAAAACTAGGGTTCTAGAATTCAAATCAAAATTACAACCTCAAAAACGAAACGCAAACCAATCCCATAATTTTCTCAACATCCCTATAATCTCCACCATCTCTTGGAGCAATTTCAACTCAATCTAACACAAAAATCAACTGTGCTAACCCAAAATGTAAAATACAGTGAAGTTTGAACTGCTCTCTGGTTTAAGCATTAAAAGTTGTAATTTTACTTTTAAAAATCATAATTTTGCATGATGTTTTGACTCATAATCCTGAAACATAAATTCATATAATTTGAATTTTCTCTTATACTTTGTTATTCATGGTTTCCAGTGAGCTTCAAAATTTATTTTCACTTAAAATAAATTTTAAAATTTACTTTATAATGAAACAACCAACTTTGGTTTAAAACTTAAATCCTAGCAAAGCCTAGATCAAAATGGAATAAATTTTGTTAGATTTTTAGTGTTGAAACTATAAACAATCCATTTACAGGTTATACTATCAGGCACATCTTCATGCAATCATATATATACAGAAATGCACTTAAAACTTTACTCACAACCATACAGATTTGCAGATATGCAACAAGATTATTTACTTAAGCTTTTAAATTATAAAGTTACTTACTTGATCTAAATATGCAGATCAAAGCACCAGTTTTTGAAAAGCTTCTGAATTCTTTGAAATCATGTTTGAATGCTTACAGAAAGCTTTAAACTTATATGTTGAATGCCTTTAATTTATATGCAGATTTGCTTTTAAAAGTTTTAAACTTGAATGCTTGCTGAAAGATTGTTGCATGTAGATGCCACTTCCAGATTTTTTTAAAGAGATGCAGTTTTTCTAGCTTGATTTCCAGATTGAAGAGAGAAATGCAGGTTGCTTGCTTTATTTCTAGATTTTTTTAGAAAAATTGAATGCATGCTTTTGAACAGGAAATGACTTGCGGTTTTTTTTAAGGATGAAAATGTTACAGAATTTTGATTTTCAGATTGAATATGATTTGAGGATTGTTTAAAATAAATGTTTTTAAGCTGAAAGAAATTTTCTTATGTGTTTAAATTAAGCTAATTAAGCTAATTTCTTATGTGTTTAAATTAAGCTAATTTAATCAATTTCAGAAATTCCTAAACCTAATTTTGGGAATGTTCTTCTTTTAAGCTTAGATTCAAGCTTCTTGTGTTGAGATTGAAGTGTGGTTGATCTTCTCTTGTCTTCAAGCTTCTCATTCATTTGTTTTGGGTTCAAAGGTGAGATTTTTATCTCACATCTATGACTATAATTATCTTTGGTTGTTAGGTGTGAATTCGTAACACTTCTTCATGTGAATTTGCTCTTGATTTGGATTGGTTTTATGAATATTCCAATTTTTGGGTTTTTAAGTCAAATTTGTGTGAAAATCCTTTTATGGATGTTTGATCATGCTTTTGGTGATGCATCGAGGAGCATATAGGGTCGGGTTGCCGATTGGCATAAACCCTTAGAGCCAATGTTCGCCCGGTTGCATTTTGGAAGAGTTAGCTCTTCATTTGGATAGGCTAAAAAACAGCCCAGGCAAGATTCAGTCGACTGAAAAGTCTGTTCAGTCGACTGAACCTGGAACCCGAAAGTTTCCAGGTATGATTCAGTCGACTGAATCCTCTGTTCATTCGACTGAACCTGGAAACAGAAAGTTTCCTGAACCTGGAAAATTTCCAGGTACAGGGTCAGTCGACTGAAAACTCTGTTCAATCGACTGAACCTGCTGTTTCAGTCCATTTTGCCTTTTTGGATTGAATTTCCAACGTTAATCGATTCGTGTTGATTCCCTTTTGTAATTATCACTTATTATCGACTTTGATGACATTTTCTTCGTGATTTTTGGGAATATCCATTTTGATGGATTCGGTATCGATTTCTTTGAATTTTATTCACGTCTTCGAATGTGAATTTTAGTGATTGATTGTTCTTACAATCTTCTTTGTGATTTGTCACTTTAGAAATTTAAAGGTTTTCTATACTAGTAGTAAATATCAAAACTCTTTCTTCAAATGATTTCAACACTATTTTATTACAAAGCTCGTTTCTTAAAACCGTTTTCCAATCTACTAGTATATACAAACCTTTACCTCACTCGTATGAGAAATCTAATTAAACGGCTTAGTAAAACAAGTGGTATGAAACGCTTGCGTTTACTTCGTCGGTTAATTCTTGGACTTGTTCGATTGAACCTCTTGTGACAATTTTCTAGTGGAGATCTACAATTTGTTCGTAAATATTTAAGTTAAGCTAGTGGTTATGGGACATGAAGCTAAATTTATATATTTACTAGCTTAGTGTAACTGACGCTTTCTTGATGATCATAACGATCATTTTTGTGATTTAGACTAGCAATGTGCGATGTCTCTTTGTCTGCGAGGGAGACTAAACCCCGTTTTGTGGAGTTTCGACTCAAATTGATGGGGTAGCGCCCCATGGTCTTCGGGTCGTTCGTGTGTCAAAAATTAATGGCTAGCTACCATGAGATAGTGTCTCGTTCGTGTGATACATATGATGGTGAGTTTTCATGCTCCCGTTCGTGTGATAGGCCTCCCCCCCTATTTTGTGTGATTTCTGGATTTCGTGTGTCGAATTCTGGAATTTTCTTCTTCGCCTATTTTTGTGATTTCTATTGATATGATTTATCAATTTTTGTGCATAGGTGAATTCGTGTGTCATTAACTGGATTTCTTGAGATGATTTCTAGAATTTGTGTTTCACCAATTTTCGTGATTTCCATTGATAAGTTTTATCAATATTTGTGCATTGGTGAATTTGTGTGTCATTGACTTTTGTGATTGACATTGATATAATCGTCAATATTTGTGATTTGATGAACGAAATAAGAAGTATGACATTTCTTTGATTCTTGTGTAGATTTGGTGATATTGATTAATCTCTTGTTGATTTTTCAATTACTTATATATATCACAGCTTGGCATTGTGATTATTATGTGTTTAGTCATATCTCTTATTCTATATCGTTTCATCTGATATTTATAGTTAGACTGATCCGTTTATTATTTTCTTATTAAATAATACTCGGGTCAGACCGAGATGTTACAGGTGCTTCTGCTTGACTTTACATCCGGGATTACCTCCTTGACTTTTGGTTAACTACTTAGATTAGTAGTTTTTGTTGTATACATTTGAGATATAGACTCCATAATGTATACTTATTCTTTTCTGTAGTTCGTGTAACTATCCTTTTGTGATATTGTGGATCTTTTTAGACCACTACTTTGATGTACACTTCCTAGTGTAATATTCAATCTATTTCCGCCTTTGTGATATGAATTGTCTATGATTGACTTATGTTATGTTTATTTATATATTTGTTTCTGAAGATATTAGAGCCGCTGTGTAGTAGCTTTGAGTTTATGTCGGTATGTCGGATTTCCCTCTTGAAAAAGAAATGCATGTTATACTATCTGGCATATCGATGCTCGCGCAAAGCAATTACACGGATGGTCGCTCCTCAACAGCCTTATTCTCCGTGCTAGTTGACAGCATTCACCGTAATGTTCTCGGCTAGCGTGGGTATAGAGGTAGGGCGTCACAAAATCAAACTATCCAGAAAAATTTCTGAGTAGAATTTCCACGAGTTTCCCCGGTATAAATATCGGGATACTCGCTCTATAGAATCCAAACAATCAATATTACTAGGCTATAGAGCTCCTATTCATCTAAATCTACAACTCTAAACAAGATATCAGACTACAGACGATTCTAACTCAAGAACCAAACCTCCCGAACTGCTTGTTCTACAACCAGAAATATCAAACACATACTCCCTCAGAGATACATGAAACATACTGAATCCCAGTTATCCAAACAGGCAATTCAACTCTGAAAACCCAACACTTAACTTACCAAAACACAGAAGAAACCCAAAACACCTCGGAGCTAGCTTCATAGACTTACCAAACTTATAGCTCCTTGGATCGGAGAAAAACTTAACCAAAACCAAATCTCCGACTCCGGAACCCAAATTCCTCTGCCTCTTATCCACAAAATTTCTTTGGACGATCCTGGGCTACCTACATCCCTCCTGATCAGCTCAACCCTAGCTGATGCCTCTCGAAACAGACTGGATCAAAACAACCCAACACAATGATCTCCTCAAGATCAATCCAAAACCAGGAACACAAACTTTACTCCTCCAACATCAGAAGACAGAACAAATTTCTCCTTATCCGGAAAGGACAAACAGAAACACTCTCAAACTGCTTCCGCTGCACAACTCTGATCCGAAGTAGAAGAAAATGCTGATGAAGAAAACAAGCACAAACTGGACAACCCAGCACAGAAATATGTTTCCACATATCCATAAAAGAAAACTCAGAAGTTCCTCCGAAACCTGAGTTGCTTCACCAACTCCATCTCTAAGAACCATTCTTCCACTAGGTTGATCCTCGGGTAGCAATCCTGGAATCCAAACTGATAAGGAAATCGATCTCCAGATGCGAACAAACTTCTGACTTCCTAGAAGACATCCGGACAAAACTCCAACAATCCCAAGAAAACACTCCAACTATCGCAAGTCACTTTGCGATCACCCCAGCCTAATATCCAAAGAAACTGCTCTCTCTTAACCAATCAGAACAGCTTATGTTGGCCTAGCCAATTTACCGAAGAAAAGGATCCACTCTGCTGCCTCTGAACTCTGCTTCAGAAAAACTACTCAGCCAGAAGACTTCCTACCAACACAGAACACACCGAGCTACACTGCTAACACCAAAGCCAAAGAATTCCCAATCCAAAGCTTTTCGAGAAACTCGGACTTCAAAGCAAACAGAAAACACCTTACTGAACTCAACCACAACACCAAGCAGACTTACTTCCTTACTCTTGTTCCAAAGAAACATCTTCGGAAACATCCATAGTCACCGCGTCTCATTACGCAGCTACTACTTCCTGAGGTATCAAGATATCATCACTCGCTTGCTTCTGCCCTATCGACAGATCCAAACTCTACTCATCTCTGCACTTCAAAAATGAACTCCGAACCTTAACAGGTTTCCTTCAGAGATCGATGAAATCCTTACACCAAGCAAAACTCACTCGAGACGGTATTAGGTCTACAGTCTCGACAGATACACTTCCAACCTCAACCATTCAAACTTCAACCAATGGTAGTTGTGTTACACACACCACTACCTTATCTACCTTTATAACTTATATTGGAAAACCTGAACAGGTAACCCAACAAATAGGTAGAAATATAAATATATTTATATATTAAAAATACAAATACGCCCTCTCAAGACAGACACCACTCCAGAGCCTAGGTATTCACTCAACCTAATGCTCTGATACCAACTGTGACGACCCGACTTTCTCACCACAGAAAATCGCATCATCTTTAAGAAAGAAAGGGATAGAAAAGGGAAAAGAAAGAAGAGAAAGAAGAAACAACATCAGAATCTCAACAGCGGAACGAATAAATTATATTAATAACATAAGTATTACATAGTATACAACAGATATCAGAGTTACACAGACAATGCAACACATACTAGACAGTTATAAACACATGTCTAGTTATTACAACTCAAACACAATACAGAAAACACTCAGAGATACCAACACAGTGGAAAACTATATATCTACACGTAGAAGCCTCCTGCTTCATTGCTCCTCCACAATTCGTCAAAGCTAACCTGGATCCCTTGGCTACTCGTAAAAATTTAAGTACCCAAGAGTTTAAGAAAAACAGAAATAAACTCCGGGTCAGACATGGATCTGGTGTGAGTAACAGGTTAAAGTTGCTTAACTTTTGAAAAACCTTTGAAAAGAAAGGTATCACGTAAGACTTCCCACACATAAACATGGAAAAGTTTTTACCTTACGCTAACCAAAACATTTGATAGGAAATCCGATGATATTATAATAGTGTCTAGGGTTTTCAAGTAAAATACAGATATAGATGGAATGCTTACATCTCACGTTCCAACATAGTTGGGCACAACTAATACGTACGGCACTTATTGGATTTTGGATTCCATACAATGGCAGGGCTACTGAGGTACCGCCCATCACAGTACGTGGCCTAGATCACTGTACCGAGGAGTACGCCCGCTCCCCTGCAACACAAAGCCGGAACCATTCCTTACTGAACAGTTCTGTTAACTCCAATGTTCAACGACTCAAAAAGGCTACCGACTCAACATAGATACCGACCTAACAGTCTAAGGAGATTGCCGACTTAACTGGTTGCCAACTTAACTGGTTACCGACTTAACTGCCTTAAAAGAGATGCTGACTCAATACTCTGACAAGGTTACCGACCTAAGATGAATGCCGATCTAAATATCTAAGACCTAACATAGGTATCGGCCGAATGCCTTAAAGGTTACCGACCCAAAAGGATGCCGACCTAAGGCCTAGAAGGGATACCGACTTAAGGCTGAACAGTTGCTGACCTAATACTTAACAAGAACGCCGACCCAATTGCCTAAAGCAGGCTACCAACCTAAGATAGCTACCGACCTAAGATAGCTACCGACCTATAACCTATGTTAAGTCGTTCACGACCCAAGCAAAGGAAGACAGGTTCAATGCATCTACTTGGCGCAGTGGCCTCTTAACTCGTACACGATCCAGGATTCACCAGTTAAGCCATGACTTGCAACTTGCCAGTTAACTCGTTCACGACTCACGACCTAGCTTGAATCGTCCACGACCTAAAGCTACTAAATGTAAGCCTGATGTCGCGCTACTGGTACAAGGTTGTGTTGACTCGGAGGCGACCTAAGACTTATGCAAGGGAACCTTTGTGAAACCATAGAGGGGCCAGATGAGTCGGCCACGACTTACCATAGACCGGCCACAACTTACCTTAGACCGGTCACGACTTACGACCTAAGGGGGGGATTTCCCCTATAAATACCAACCTACTTCAAGCATGGAGGGGACTTTTCGGGGGCTGATCTCTTTAAGCGCCAATACTCTGATGAATTCTCAACTCACTCGACACTTCAAGTACGCAAGGCATCTCAACTAACTTCGAGAGGAAATCTAACGCAATCTACATGGATTCTAAGAGTTCTTCTGCATCAAAGTTCTAGTTTTTTGTCTCATCAGAATTGTAATTGAAGATTGTTGTAAAGTTGTAATCGATTCAGTAATAAAGAGAATTAAAGTGGACGTAGGCTTACCCTAAGCCGAACCACTATAAAAGCTGTTGTCTTTTCTGCTTTCTCTGTGATTTTTCTACTTGTTTTTAGTTCCCGTGTTCACGGGTGGTGCTTTCGCTCAACTTCAATCTACGCTGGGGTGTTAGCGTCTGACTTTTACGTTAACATTTTTGGTGCTTTCACTGAGAACCCAACTCAGGAAACTTCCGCTATTGCTCTGCGAAGGATTGTTGAAAGGATTTCTTTTAAAACCTGAAGTTTATTGGAAATAATGGATCCTGGGAGAAAATGAAGTTCTGTAAGATCCGACAATGTTCAAGAGAATACTGCTACCTCTCTTCCTTCAAGTCAAGCAGCTCCAACTGTTGGAGTTACTCGAGCAGAGTTGGACGCCGTAGTTTTGGGGCTGAATCAACAATTGAATGCCTAGAATGCCCTAATCTTGAGTAAATTGAATGATCTACTTGGGGCAAACCGTCAACCGGGTAATAATGATGGGAACCCTACTGTGGGAGTTCAGGATGTTGAAGGGAATATTTCTCAAAGAGCCGCAAACCTTGTAGAAAGGACTCCTCCTCAAGCCGGAGGATCAGGACCGCAGCCGACTCTCCGTGAACGACTGTCAAGGCAGAACTCAAAGAGAGTGGCTGATGTGTGCCCTCCAGAGCCTGTAAATGATGAAGATTATTTTTCGGGTATGGTTCGTCAAATCATGAAGGAAAGTATACGAAGAGATAAAGATGAGAAAGAGTGGGGATTTGCTCCAAGCAAAACTCCATTTACTGAAAAGATCTTGAAGGCAGAGTTCCCAAGGAAATTCGTTCCCCGTACTATTCCGGCTTACAAGGGGACGAGTGATCCAAACGAGTTTCTGTATAAGTACGAATGGCATATGACTGGTGCCAGGGCGTCAGATGAAATTAAATGTCGATATTTCCCGGTATATCTCGAAGGTGTGGCTCTATTTGGTTTACAAAGCTGCCAGTCAGGTCCATTGATCAATTCTCCGATTTGACCAGGAAATTCAAGGAGCAATTTCGATTGTATGCTTCTAAAGCAAAGGATATAATGTCACTGTCAAGTCTAGAGCAAAATCCGTGAGAATCCATCAGATCATTTTTGAATCGCTTTAACATAGCATTGGCTGAGGTAGATAATGCTGAGCCACGTATGGTCCTGACATACTTGATGAAGGCGATTGACAAATCGAGTGAATTTGGAAAATGGTTGAAAATGAAAGAACCAAACTCACTTGACAAATTCTACAAGAAAGCGGATGAATTCATGCGCTTGGAGAGCCTCCAAACACCGGCTAAGGTGGTATCAGCGCAAGCCGGGAACGATGGTGCTGCTTCGAACAAGAAAGAACCAAACACTCAGAAAAGGGGAAACGATGGTGGAAAGAAACAGGAAGATGCTAAGAAAGGCTGTTCTTTCAATTTCACACCCTTGACCGATACCCCTGAAAACATCTACTTTGCAACCAAAGATGATGTCAATTATCCGACACCACCTAAAATGAGAGTTGCAATTAAGATGGAAAAAAGTGGAAGGTTCTGCCGGTTCCACAACCAGCCCGGCCATGACACCAACGAATGCCGCCAGTTGAAAGAGGTAACTGAACAACTCTTGAAGGAAAACAAACTCCAACAGTATGTGAAAAGGAACAGAAATGCCCCAGCTTTGTCAACTTAAGGACAGCAAGTTCCCGCTCACCGTCCTGGCTCAAGTGAGAAGGCCGTGGAACATGAATCGGAAAGGCCTGTCATCAATATAAGAACTGGAGGACCTCACCCAGCAGGCAGAAGCTGGGGTGAGATGGAAAGGTATGCCCGGGCCTTGAGGCATGTACCAGCTGAAGAGAATATTTTTGTTTTAGAGAACGATGCGCCTTTAAAGCAACAAAAGACTTCCACGGATGATATTGTTTTTAGTGCCAGAGATTCTTTGGGTATCGAGGCTCCGACCATAGATCCTTTGGTCATATCCGCTGGTATTGGGCCGGCAACTATGAGAAGAGTTCTAGTTGATTGCGGAGCTTCATGCAACATCCTCTTCAAGAAGACCTTTGATCAAATGAAAATTCCAATGGCTGACGTTCAAGCTTCGTCGCTTAAGATTGCTGGGTTTGCTGGAGAACCCAAACAGCCGATTGGGACCATAGATTTGTTTGTAGAACTTGGAAAGGGGCTGAGGAAGGTGGCTCGAAAGCAAACCTTTATAATTGTTGAAGAATTCTCTGCCTACAATGCCTTTTTAGGCCGACCAACTCTTGCTGCATTTAAAGTTGTTCTTGTCCCATGGTGTCTGACTCTGAAATTTCCCACCGATAACGGAGTTGGTGTGATTAAGGGAGACCAAGACGCGGGGCGAGAATGTTACTTTGCAGAGTTGCGAGAATCAAGAAAAAGGGAAATGGGAAAAGGTGCGGCGGCTCCGGTCCGCACCAAGGAACCAACCTTGTAGCAATTACAGGGTGGACCCTGCACTGGCGAATGCAGTGGGGCACGAAGAGAGATGGATCCAAGGAAAGCCAGTGCAGGGGAGAATAGGGTAGTACCGGTAGAGGTAACAGTGTCGGTGCCCGTCGATCCAAAGGACCCAAACAAAGTGCTTAATGTGGGTTCACAACTCAGCACAACAGTTCAGAATGTTCTGATTTCATTTTTGAAGGCTAACTTGGATGTATTCGCTTGGACTCATACTGACATGTGTGGAATATCCCCAGAGATTGCAGTACACACTCTGAACATTGATCCAAAGTTTACACCTGTGAAACAGAAAAGAAGAACCCAGGGTCCTGAGAGAACGGCAGCATTAAAAGAAGAAGTGGATCGGCTCATGGAGAATGGTTTTATCAGAGAATCTACTTATCCAAATTGGGTATCAAATCCAGTGCTGGTTAAGAAAGCTAACGGAAAGTGGAGAGTGTGCATTGACTTTTCAGATCTGAACAAAGCCTGCCCCAAAGACTGTTTCCCGCTGCCCAGGATTGATCAGCTGGTGGATGGGACGGTAGGGCATGAACTGTTATCTTTTATGGATGCATACTCCGAATATAACCAGATTATGATGCATAAGCCAGATCAAGAGGATACGAGCTTCATCACAGATGTTGGACTCTACTGCTACAAAGTCATGCCTTTCGGACTCAAGAATGCAGGGGCAACTTACCAAAGGCTTGTTAATGCCATGTTTAAACCACAGATTGGCAAGACAATGGAAGTTTATGTTGATGATATGCTAGTAAAGTCTAAGAAAGCAGTGGACCACATGGATCACTTGGCAGAGATGTTTGCAGTACTCCGTAAGTACAGAATGAAGCTTAATCCCCTGAAATGTTCATTTGGAGTGGAGTCCGGAAAGTTTTTGGGTTTCATTGTGAGCGCTAGGGGCATTGAAGCCAATCCAGCTCAGATCACTGCCCTGAGAGAGGTCAAGGCTCCTAGAACGAAGAAGGAATTGCAAAGTCTCAATGGAAAGGTTGCTGCTTTGAGTCGGTTCATTTCCAAAGCTACTGACAAATGCATTCCATTCTTTGATGCTCTGAAGAAAGGAAGAAAAAACTTTGAGTGGACTCCTGAATGTCAGAAAGCATTTGATGAGTTGGTTTGTCATATGGAAGTGCCTCCGATACTTTCAAAGCCTGACAGACTCTTCGTATATTTGGCAATTTCATCTCATGCTCTCAGTGCAGTGTTGGTACGGGAAGACGCAAGGATTCAACGCCCAGTCTATTATATCAGCAAAAGATTCACTGGGGCAGAGATGAACTATTCAAGATTGGAAAAGCTCGCCTATTGTTTGTTAATCGCATCAAGAAAATTGAGGCCGTATTTCCAAGCTCATCTCATCAAAGTCCTCACTGATCAACCCCTAAAGCAAGTCATATTCCGTCCTGAGACTTCGGGCCGTCTTTTGAAATGGAATATTGAACTCAGCCAATATGACATCACTTACCATCCCCGAAAAGCAATCAATGGACAAGCTTTGGCAGATTTCATCGCAGAATGTACGGATAAGGGTGATAGTGAGGAAGAAGTCACTGATAGCATCCCAATCCAATGGAAATTGTATGTCGATGGCGCGAGGAATAATTACTGTTCCGGAGCAGGGGTTGTCCTGAAACCCCAGAAGGGCGATCGCTATGTTATGCGCTGAGACTAGAATTCCCTTTGACGAACAATGAAGCTGAATATGAAGCCATCATCGCTGGTTTAAGGATCGCTAAAGAACTAAACATCAAGGCATTACAGATCTTCAGTGATTCTCAACTTATCGTTTGCCAAGTCAGGAAGGAATTTCAAGCTAAAGGAGGGAATCTACCCTTCTATTTATCAAAAGCCTGGGAGCTCCTTCAAGATTTTGACCGTTATTAAATAAACCATATACCCCGTGAAGAGAACATGAAGGTGGATTCTCTCGCAAAGTATTCAAGTACTGGTGAAGCTCAACTATTGGGATTAGTTCCCGTCGAAGTCTTGTCAACTCCAAGCACAGATGAAATGGATGTTGATTGGATTATGAATGTATCCCAAAAGTGCGATAAATGCCAGAGATTCGCCAAAATTCCTAGGGCACCTTCCACTGAGTTAACACAAATGGTCAGTCCATGGCCATTTGCCATCTGGGGAATAGATCTCATTGGGCCTTTGCCGACTGCCAAATCGGGGATTAAATATGCTATCGGTGATGTTGATTACTTCACTAAATGGGCTGAAGCTGAACCATTGGCTACTATTACCTCTAAGAAAATGATAAGTTTTGTGACTAAAAATATCATTTGCAGGTATGGTGTGCCTCAGAAGATAATCACAGACAATGGCACTCAGTTTGAAAGTGAGGAGTTCCAAGATTTCTGCAAACGATTCAAGATCTGAAAAAGCTTCTCAGCAGTGGCTCATCCGTAGGCAAACGGGCAAGTGGAAGCAGTAAACAAAATCATCAAATCAACCATCAAAAAGCAGCTAGAAAAAGCAAAAGGTGGTTGGGTCGATAAGTTACCGCTTGCACTATGGGCATACAGAACCACCCATAAAACTGCGACTGGGCATACTCCATTTTCATTGGCATACGGATCAGAAGCGATGATTCCGGTGGAAACTGAAATCCCTTCACACAGAAGGATCCATTTTGATCAAAATGAGAATGAAAAATTGCAATTGGAAGCACTTGACCTCCTTGATGAAAGAAGAGAAGAGGCTAGACTTAGAATTGCAGCTCACCAGCAAAGAATAGCCAGGCACTTCAATTCCAAAGTTCGTCAGTGCAGCTTTGAAGTTGGGGATTTAGTCCTGAAGAGAATTATGACAGCCATAGGTGTGTTTGGGCCAAACTGGGAAGGGCCATATGTTATAGGCACGAAGCTTCTTGACGGCACATTCAAACTTACAACTGTCGAAGGAGAACCAATCCCAAGAGCTTGGAACAGCAATCATTTGCGTCCCTATTTTACATGATAGCTTTGCTGAAATGTTGTAAAAGAATTACAAATATATGATTCTTGTATTGAAAGCAATTGTAAAGCAAGTGAATAATGAAAAGCTATAAAGTGGATGTAGGCCCAGTTTTTGGCCGAACCACTATAAATATTGTGTTCTCTACTATTATAAACTGCTTTGTTTTATTTCGACATATAAAATACGTTAACTGTGTTACTAAAATGTCGATTTAATAATGCAGGCCATAAAAACAAAGCTTACCCGTCACAAGACCAAGCGATCTCTGACATCACCCAGCAAGCAAACGCTAAACCATTCAAAATTTCCTTACTCAAATCTTACAAAAGAAGTGCTTCGAACAAAAGTTAGTGATGTGAATGGAAGTGGGCCAGATCTAACTAACTGCAAATGTTTGAACAAACAAACAACCAGTTAAATAGCCTGTGTCTACCATCACCAACTCGCTTAACTATGAAATATATTTCTTTGGACAAGGAAAATTATTGGCAACTAATAAAGAATGGCACTTGCAAAAGATAACGGGGATCGCCAACATGAATAGATGGCAAAGAGACATGGGCGAGCAAGCATCAATCAGCAAAAGACCTCTTCGGAGGCACAAGCCCTCTTCGGAGGCACAACTCTTTGGAGGATAAAGACCTCGAGCGGGCCTAGCCAGAAAAAGAGAGATCTTTCCCGATACAAAGTTGCGGAATGATCGGTCGATACACTCCCGTGAATCCGTTCAACCGAGAGAAAGAAACTCCAAACTTCCAGGCAAAAGCCCTACTCAGAGGCACACGTTTCACCGAGATTGAAATAAAACTTCCAAGTGTTGAAACGTGAAAAGCCCTCTTCGGAGGCCCATTTCACCATAGTTGAAATGCTAAAAGACCTCGAGCGGGCGTAACCAGAAAAAGAGAGGTCTTTCTCAACATAAAGTTGCGGACTGATCGGTCGATACACTCCCGTGAATCCGTCCAGCTGAGAGAAAGAAACTCCAAACTTCCAGGCACAAACCCTACTCAGAGGCACACATTTCACCGTGATCGGTGATACACTCCCGTGAGACGAAATGTGAAAAGCCCTCCTCGGAGGCCCGCTTCCCAACGAATAGGGAAAAAATAAAAGCCTCTCCCAAGAGGCAGAAACAAAAAGACCTCTTCCCAGATGCACAACCAAACAAAAAGACCTCTTCCCAGAGGCAGAAACAAAAAACCTCTTCCCAGAGGCACAATCGAACAGAAAGACCTCTTCGGAGGCACACATTTCACCGAGATTGAAATAAAACTTCCAAGTGTTGAAACGTGGAAAGCCCTCCTTAGAGGCACAACTCTTCGGAGGCACACGTTTCGCCAAGATTGAAATAAAACTTCCAAGTGTTGAAACGTGAAAAAGCCCTCCTCAGAGGTACAACTTTTCAAAGAAGCATTTCGTCAAAAATGCAAAGCAAAGATCAGAGAACCCTCCACTGAGGGGCAATAAAAAAAAAAAAAGAGAAGCCCTCTTCAAAGACACACTTTAACTTTCAAAGGAAGAATGATTCACCTATTCTGGAAAATACTCTTCCTCAAAAAGAAGTTAAAGTGCCCTTCAGAGGCCCGCTTTACCACATAGAAGAATTCACTTGGTAAAATGTGTATATGCACAAAAGAAAAAGTGATATCTTCGAAGGATAAAGTATAAAAACTCATATGGAGGGAGCTGTACTCCATTTTTAACAAGATAATATTCCTCCAAGTATGGAATAATTATTCTCTAAAAAATATGAGTACAAGTCCCCTCAAAGTATAAAATATTGCAACGAGCTTATGGTATAGGGGCAACATGGTATAGCTACATACAACATGGTATAACTACATTAGTAAAAATTACGCTCGAACAACATACCACAAGCTCACTGCAACATCATATAAAGAAACTTGTACAAAAATGAATAGTAAATGCATTCTCAAATACAGACAGAAGTTTGTACAAACAAAAAGAATCATTTTATTCAATACTGTCGAAATTTTGTGCAGGTACAGGTTTCAAAATAAAAAGAAAAAGAAAAGCGGAGGCCGGTACCCGCACAATCTCCGGCCAGTACATGCAAAAAGCAAAAAGTAAAAATAAATCGAAGCAGGACCCCTTACTCCTTCTTCCCACCACCCTTAGAGCCTTCACCTGACCTAATAGGCAGCTTTTCAGGACGGCTTGGGAGAGTCGGGGATGAAGGAGAAAGGGTTACTGCCGGATCAACTTTCGCTTCCTGAATGTCTTTCCCTCTCTTCTTGGAAGTGACACGCTTCCTCCTCCTCCTTGAAGAAGACTCACTTCCTGGGGTAATAAGAGCAGATAATTTTATGTTATCAGAAGTGGTTCGCTCCGGAGACTCATTGCCTTCTCCAAGCCCTTCTCCCCCATGTTCTTGAGAAGCAATAGGATCATCTAAGCCATGAAGAGCTTCTATTTGCTCCTCTTGCGACCCGGGTTGAGAGGCGGACGGAGTAGTGACCTGGAGAACCAAAGGAGGAATAATTGGAGGAGGGGAAGTTTGAACAATGCTCGATGCTTTCTCTATAGAAGAAAAGAGGTTAAAGTCGGTAAAAAGAGGAGATAAAGGCTCGTTGAGATTCAGGAAATAGTCAAGAAGCTCATCAAGCTTGTAAGAAACAAATGAGCAGTCTACTTGAGCAAGATTGACAGTAGAGTTACCTGGAGAAGTCGGCTTCCTGATATCAACCTCGTAAGCCTGTGCTTCAGCACTCTCGTCGCCTTCATCTCCACCCTGTATGCTTGTGATCTCAGTGGTAACTTTAGTAGGGGATGGAGAATGAGAACTGGAGCCGATAATGTCGATTTCGGCCGAAGGAGAAGGCTGAACTGGAGTAGTTGAGATAGTTTTTCCTAAATGTTCCCCTACTGCCATTTCGGCTCTTAATTTCGCAAGCTGTTCCTTTCCCCTGGCGAGAGCAGCGCGAGCATCTTCATCCAAGTAATGCTCCTCAAGAGCTGATTCGGCATAGCCAGCACCTTTACCGCCAAGCATGTCAAGTGCAGCCTCCCACACCTCAGCCAGTGTAACTTCATATTTGGGGCCTAGAAAGGCGAGACTACCGTGCCCCAAGATGCTGTGCAGGTAAAAGTCAAACAATGTCGAGCCGATGTTGGTCTTCGTTGCCTCATGAGATTCTTCAGCTGCAATTTTACCGGCAACGGCCTCATCACGCTCTCTTTCAGTCTTGGAAAGTTGAAGCTTTAGCATTTGAATTTTCGCCTCCTGAGAGTTGACTTTCTCCCGTAACTCTGTAACCTCAGCACGATACCTTCCTGCTGTTTTCTGCTCAGCTTCAAGTTGTGCCTCGGCATGTCGCTGAGCGGCGTGAGCATCGCGAACTTGCTTTTGAAGTACTTCTTCTTTTTGAGTATATGTGGTAGAAGAAGTGGCAAGCTCTTGTTTAAGTTCCTCAACTTTCGCTTCAAGCTCTTCATTGTAAGTAGTGATGCTCCTCATTTCGGTGTCATGCTGCTCAAGAACCTTCTGCCATTCGGCCTTATCATTCTCCATAGTAAGCATGGCCTCTATATTCGAACGGTTGACCCTTTGAAGCTCGTCAACAAGCTTTTTCCACCCCGACATCCGCTCGATATCAAGTTTAACAGCATCAAGATTTTGCAACATTGCTTGTTTATCAATAGGGACCAAGTCAAGATCGAACCGCACTCCCTTTAAGCACCAGTGCGGAAACCGGCTTTGCAGAGTAGCCAGGCCTGGTCCAACTTTGAATTTAGGCCTGCTGATTATTGTCTGAATGTCTGTCTTCCCGAGAGCAGGAGAGCCAGAAGGAATGTCAAGTGAGATGGGGGCAGTGACCTTTTCAGGAGTGGTAGTTGCATGCTTCTCACCGTGCCTGGCACGCATGCTTGGGTCCTCAACTGTATGACTTTTTCCCCGGTCATCATGGGATTTTCTCTTGTGGGAATCGTCACCTCTCTGGGAAGAACCATGGTGCTCCTCCCTTTCTTTTCTCTCATAACGCTCTTCTTGAGCCCTCCTCTCTTGAGCCTTTCGGGAGGCTCTCTCTTCATCGGTTTCTCTGTGAACGGGAAGGTAGCGCCTATAATCATATTGACTACGCCTCCCGTAACGCTGGAAGTCGTCATAGTAAGAGCCGCTGCGTCCCATTGGAGAATCTGAAATAAAAAAGAGAGACAAGTCTTCAGAGAAAAGAAGCATAACTTTAGAATCTTCAAAGTACAAAGAGTTAGGAGTATAAAAGTGCCGAAAGATTCTAAGTGTGTGTGATGTGCAAGCTACGTGCATCAAACTACGAACCACTCTTTGATTGCGGAGTAATCGTGGGGGTAGTAGTTAACGTCAACTCTTGGGTCAACGGAACTTGTTGCAAAGAAGAAGTCGCTTCCACTACTGAAGAAGAAACCCTGGAAGTGACAGGATCGTCTTTGAATATCTCCTACGAGGTGGCAAAGAGGTCGCTCAACCCTTCGAAAGTATCGTCCCCGCTCTGCCTAACAGGGCTTGTTTTCCTGGCTTCTTCGCCAGACTTCTGCGAACGTTGGGGAGATTCCTGAGGCTCTTCTTCCTTAATAACTGGGGCGAGTGTGAATTTGCCAGATGACCCCGCAACATCGACAGAAGTAGAGCATTTCACTAGAGAAGCTTCGGAAGCGGGATCTTTTGGTATGGGTGCGTCAGAAGAAACCGGGGCATCTGATGCTCTAGCCGGGGAGTCTGGGATCTCATGAGGATGTGTAGAGCGAGAGATGTGTAAAAGCCCGTATTGGTGCAAAAATTCATCCCTCAACAAAAACTTTGCACTTCTCTCTTCTGCGGCCACGGCACTCAGTCTTTCAAAAACTTGCTTATGGATTGGATCTCTAGAAGGGAGAGGAAGTGCTGAAAAGATCAAAGAATGAGATTAGCAATTGATAATTCGGATCTCGGAAAAGTTTGGAAATGGAGAAAATAGAAACAGGTAATCTTACTTCCTACTCTCCAGATGGCATAAAACCCTGGGGGGCAGCGAGCAAAGAAAAACTGGTTCAAAAATCCATGAACACTTTCAGTAAGATCAGAAATAAGCTTGCGGTTTCTAGCACTTCTCACAATAATAAGGGAAGGATGGTCTTTACTCTTTGCAAACGAACATAAGTAGCGAATTTCTTCAAAACTCGGCAAGCGATCAAGAGTTCTCCTAAACAAAACACACAACCCCATCAAGATGGCGTAGCCATTAGGATGAAGTTGGAACGGAGAGATTGTCAACCGAAGGAGAAGGGTTCGAAGGAAGTCATTAAAGGGAGGAATCGCCCTGCTTGAATACATTTGACGATTGACTGCGACGAAACCGTGGGGAGGACTGTCGGCAGTATCATTTGGCCCGGGAAGTATGGCATCATTTTCAGCAAAACCAAATTGAGTACGTAGCTGAATAAACGCTCTCGGAGTCAGGATAGTCGAAGTTCTCTCTGGAGGTTTCTCTATGGGAATAGCTATCGGAAAGGTCTCTTCAGCTTGAGCTACCCCTTCTTCTTCTTGATGGGAAGTCATTCTACACAAACAACTGGATATTCAAACATGAAGGTGCACGTTTCCTAAAGTGTGTGGAGTGTTGTGTAAAATCAATCAAGCAATGAGCAAATGTAACTGGAATAAAAACTAGCAAGTATTTGTCAGTTATAAAGTCCAGGGTACGTTGTTTTAATATGCAAGTGTATTGTTGATGCAAACAAATCAGTTCAAGTTAGCGATGCTTTGCATTAATACTTCACTTTAGTTGGTTGGTTCACAGCATTTCATATAGTGTATTTAAGTTGATTACTTTATGTCGACTAATCTGTCATTTGATGTAGGCAGTCAATGGCAGTATATTCGCCTTGGTTTTTCTGTGATTGTTGTTTTCAGCAGGTTGTTAGCCTACAAGCCAGTGTGATCTGTGAAATAAGGCAGCAAAGTTAAAACAATCCAGGATTAAAGCAGTTCAGTCCAGTAGATTAAATTAAGAATTCAAATTGGAATTATGCTTTTAAGTGAGAATTCGAGTTGGGCATCCAAGTGTTAACTCGGCTGCGACCCAAGGAATCTCTCGCAAGTTAAGATTAGGTTTCTGGTTCCTTAAAGCGGCAGTCCTTTAGGTCGTGAAGAATAGTAAGAAGGAAGGCTCTGGTTCAAAAGTGGTGTGAAATTCTCCAAGGGTTAACTCGGCCACGGTTTAAGGGTTAACTCGGCCACGGTTTAAGGTTTAACTCGGCCACGGTTCAAGGGTTAAATCGGTAGAAGATTAGGTCGGCAGATTTCCCCCAAGGGTTAATTCGGCTACGATTTAAGGATAAGGGCGGCCAAAGGTTAGGTCACCCAAAATTACTGGGTCGCATCCAGGTCAGTATCCTACTCCACTCAACCTGTTAACCCGTTAGCAGCTCCATCCACAAAAAACCCTCACTCCATTCACGTTGTCCCATTCATGATATCGGATCGTCCACTAAATCAGTACAAAATCACCCAAATTCAACGCTTAGCCATCCTAACGCAAACCAAAAATCAGTTGGCCCGGAGTGTTGCAACCTATCGACGTCATCACGTTAATCATTTAAAATCGAATCAGACTAATTCAGGTTCAACAACTATCAGTGTAACAAGATTCGCGACGAAGCATTGCGCGAGGAGGTGATTTAAGATTCAAAGGCGGAATTCACGAGTCAGTGGCAGTAAAGGATCGGGAAAGGAGCAAGACCACTTACGCAATGTAATGGAAAGAATGGATTGTTGATCAACTAGCTTGGAATCGCCTTCGGAAAAGTGAGAAGTCGTCAATGGCAGAAAGGGATGATAAAGCAGTAAAGTGAGAAGGAAGAGGCGACTGGACAACTTATATAGGAGGTAGGGGAGAAGATTGAAGGATGAGCGAGTTAACAAGCCTCTTTGAGTCGTTCACGACTTAGGAACTAGATCGAAGCACACGACTCATGACTTAATCGTGTACTTCGAGGGGCAATTGTTAACTCCAATGTTCAGCAACTCAAAAAGGCTACCGACTCAACATAGATACCGACCTAACAGTCTAAGGAGATTGCCGACTTAACTGGTTGCCAACTTAGCTGGTTGCCGACTTAACTGCCTTAAAAGAGATGCTGACTCAATACCCTGACAAGGTTGCCGACCTAACATGAATGCCGATCTAAATATCTAAGACCTAACACAGGTATCGGCCTAATGCCTTAAAGGTTACCGACCCAAAAGGATGCCGACCTAAGGCCTAGAAGGGATACCGACTTAAGGCTGAACAGTTGCCGACCTAACACTTAACAAGAACGCCGACCCAATTGCCTAAAGCAGGCTACCAACCTAAGATAGCTACCGACCTAAGATAGCTACCGACCTATAACCTATGTTAAGTCGTTCACGACCCAAGCAAAGGAAGACAGGTTCAATGCATCTACTTGGCGCAGTGCCCTCTTAACTCATACACAATCCAGGATTCACCAGTTAAGCCGTGACTTGCGACTTGCCAGTTAACTCGTTCACGACTCACGACCTAGCTTGAATCGTCCACGACCTAAAGCTACTAAATGTAAGCCCGATGCCGCGCTACTAGTACAAGGTTGTGTTGACTCGGAGGCGACCTAAGACTTATGCAAGGGAACCTTTGTGAAACCATAGAGGGGCCAGATGAGTCGGCCATGACTTACCATAGACCGGCCACAACTTACCTTAGACCGGTCACGACTTACGACCTAAGGGGGGATTTCCCCTATAAATACCAACCTACTTCAAGCATGGAGGGGACTTTTGGGGGGCTGATCTCTTTAAGCACCAATACTCTGCTGAATTCTCAACTCACTCGACACTTCAAGTACGCAAGGCATCTCAACTAACTTTGAGAGGAAATCTAACGCAATCTACATGGATTCTAAGAGTTCTTCTGCATCAAAGTTCTAGTTGTTTGTCTCATCAGAATTGTAATTGAAGATTGTTGTAAAGTTGTAATCGATTCGGTAATAAAGAGAATTAAAGTGGACGTAGGCTTACCCTAAGCCGAACCACTATAAAAGCTGTTGTCTTTTCTGCTTTCTCTGTGATTTTTCTACTTGTTTTTAGTTCCCGTGTTAACGGGTGGTGCTTTCGCTCAACTTCAATCTACGCCGGGGTGTTAGCGTCTAATTTTTACGTTAACAAGTTCCAAACAAGACCACCCTGCAGTTTTGATCAGCAATCGCACCACAAAGCCGAAATAAAAGGGACATCTAGACAGTGGTAAATCTCATCCTACTTGGGCATGACCCACTTAGCCTTACTGCTCCTCCCCTGTTTTATCCATTCCGGGTTGATGAGGCTTGAGGCTACGATTACCTTTACAGGACATATCACTTAGAATGCTCATCGTCCACCTGACGATGTTCTCAAAGCATTCAATCCATACAAGTTCGTTCCGGATTCGAACGAAACCGAAGGCATTATCTCGTTACACTCATTTTGGAATCACCTCAGAGTTAACGATAATAACCCTTACACTCTGAATCTTCGACTTCACTTGAGATTCACGACCTAACGTTAATTTGGATTGATGTGATTTTTGGATATCCAAATATGGAAACCCGATCCCGGTCTCATCGAATCCAAAACGTGTCTTTTAAGGCCAAGTTGTTTTAAAGTTTAAAACAATTCAATTATCTATATACACACGGATAGATAATTCACAAAATAACAATGGATAATTAACATTATCATCACAACAGATAATCCATATCATTATAAACAGATAATCCATATCTTCATCACAATGCAACCAATGCATCCATATCATATAACATTACTCATCTCATAGCTGAGATTACAAATCATACAAGGCAACCAATATCAATCATTCATACATAAGCAATGATTCTAATGATCACACCATCTATAATTAATTTAAAATGAATTAAATTAATTACTTCATCTCTAATTAATTTAAAATGGATTAAATTAATTACTTCATCATTATAATCCTGCTTAACTTAACTATTAATTGATTACAAATCAATTAAATAATCACCATCTCATTATTCATTTCAATTAATCATTACTGATTAATAATATTTCTAATTACAATAAGTAATTAGCCTTTAAATTAATTACACAAGTTAATTATACTTAACTCTTTGCAATAATTTACTTTTAATTACTTAAGTAATTAATTAATAAAAATTAATTACGTTAATCCTTTATTAATTAATTACTTCATTAATTAATTATTCCTTAATTAATTAATTCTAAATTATATCATTAATTTTATTAATTAATAATTTCTAATTATAATTTAGTTAATTTCTCTATTTAAAAT
Source organism: Allium cepa (assembly GCA_030765085.1). Classification (NCBI taxonomy): domain Eukaryota; kingdom Viridiplantae; phylum Streptophyta; class Magnoliopsida; order Asparagales; family Amaryllidaceae; genus Allium; species Allium cepa. The sequence goes on along the minus strand of CM060937.1, from coordinate 447,707,203 downwards.
TAATTACATTAAGTAATTAATCTGCAATTAAACCACACATATATTAATCACCCTTGATTAATAACAAATCCAGTAATTAACTACCCTTAATTACTCATTCCATAAATTAATTACTCTTAATTAATTATCTCAATTAATCCCTTGATTAATTTCAAAGTAATTTAATCTAGATTACTTCCATCATTAACACCTTTAATTACATCCGGTAATTATCAATTAATTGCTCCCCTAAATAATTACAATTGCATTAATTACATAAAGTAATTATCTATCAAATCATCAAGTGTTTAAATTAATTAAACTTAATTAATTAATCTAAACTAATCACATTAATCCAATTAATTACATTAAGTAATTAATTCATTAATTACTTCCATTAAGTAATTAAACTTAAACAATTACATAAATGATTATTATTAATTAATTAATATAATTAATTATTAAAAATTAATCTCATTAATTAACTGTTAAATAATCTTAAGTTAATGACCTTCATTAACAATCTTTAATTACATTATTAAGAAACTAACTCAGATTACTCATTATTAATTACAAATTAATTAATATTTAATTACGAATTATTAAATTAATTAAGGTTTAACTACAACTTAATTAATCCTTAATTACTTGATTAATTAATTCTTTAATCATTAATTAAAATATAATTAAAAATCCCTAATTACAGATTAATTAATCTTAAATCTTAATTAATAAATTTAAAAATTCTTAATTACTTAATTAATCATCCATATTATTAACTAAATAAATAATTAATTACCCATTTAAATAAACTTAATAATTTAAATGAATCCAAATGTTTAAATTAAAAAAAATTAATTTAAGAAAACATTTCTTACTTAATTTAAAGTATTTAAAAACACTTTGTTCCAAATTTACTTTAAATTCCATTTTAAATTTAAGATACAAATCTAGTTTAAACAAGGTTTGTTAAAAATAATTCAAAACCTTTTATCTCATATGTTAAAAGAAACATCCACTTTATAAAATAAAGAATTTAAATCCCAATTCAATTTAAATTCAGATCAATTTAAAATCACACTTAAACATTCCAAGTTATTTTAAAACAAATTCAATTTAAAATTTTCCTTTTAATTTAAAAACTGAAATACAGTTTGAATCTTTTATTCCATATTTATCTTAAATCTTTAAAAGCTTACTTACATTTTACATCATCCCTTTTTTAAAAATTCAAATCATTAAACCTTTTCAATGTAATTAAACAATTTAAATTTAAACTTATTTTATTTTAAAATCTGAAATTTAAACCCAATTCCAGATTTTCAAAAACTCAGTTTTAAACTTATTTTAAAGCTTATATTTTACAATTTAAACTTTCCAGTTTAAATTCAAACCAATATTCTTTTACACTTAAATTTGTTTAAAACCTCATTTAAATTTTAAAACTTAAATTATTTCAGATCTCACATTCAAACTACTTTGTATCCATATTCAAATTCAGATTTTAAACTTAGTTTAAATTTCCAGTTGGCATTTTAAAACTTACTTTTAATTTAAAAACAGAAACAGGTTTTCTGTTTTTATTTAAAACCCAAACTTAAATTTAAAAATTCAAATTATCACAAAGACCAAGATTTAAACTATTTGAATTCATATCTACATTCAGGTTTTAAACTTAGTTCAAATTTTAGTTTACATTTAAACTTAACTTCTAATTTTTAAAAAATGTAACAGATTTTCTGTTTATAATTTGTAAAACCTGAAACAATACATATACTCGAGCAACCCCATATATTACTTCGAGTCAGTAACCTATCTGCTTCGAGTTAAATCCCAAATTCTCCTAGACCAACTCGTTGCCACCAAAAACTGTAACCCAACATTCACAGCATATCCACACTTGCTCTGTGCACCTGTACACCCTCTCTGGCCCCCCCTGACCAACATCAACGACCATCTCCCATCAGCCAGCAACCCCTCATCTCCCCTCAATCATCAGATTTCCCCAAATCAACTCGAATTTGCATTCGAGTTCAAAAATCAAAACCTGGAACAGGAAGCTTTTACTCAACCAATACCTGTCAAAAGCCCTCGTTCATGGCCTCCGACCACCATCGCCTTTGAAACTCCGACGACGTCTTTAACAACCAACCATCTTCTAGAACCCAAGACCCCAAGCAACTCAATCCATTGCATTAGCCGAAATGTTCAATTTTCTCAAACCCAGTAAAAACTAGGGTTCTAGAATTCAAATCAAAATTACAATTCCCTATAATCTCCACCATCTCCAGGAGCAATTTCAACTCAATCTAACACAAAAATCAACTGTGCTAACCCAAAATGTAAAATACAGTGAAGTTTGAACTGCTCTCTGGTTTAAGCATTAAAAATTGTTATTTTACTTTTAAAAATCATAATTTTGCATGATGTTTTGATTCATAATCCTGAAACATAAATTCATATAATTTGAATTTTCTCTTATACTTTGTTATTCATGGTTTCCAGTGAGCTTCAAAATTTATTTTCACTTAAAATAAATTTTAAAATTTACTTTATAATGAAACAACCAACTTTGGTTTAAAACCTAAATCCTAGCAAATCCTAGATCAAAATGGAATAAATTTTGTTAGATTTTTTGTGTTGAAACTATAAACAATCCATTTACAGGTTATACTATCAGGCACATCTTCATGCAATCTTATATATACAGAAATGCACTTAAAACTTTACTCACAGCCATACAGATTTACAGATACGCAACAAGATTATTTACTTAAGCTTTAAATTAAAAAGTTACTTACTTGATTTAAATATGCAGAACAAAGCACCAGTTTTTGAAAAGCTTGTGAATTCTTTGAAATCCTATTTGAATGCTTACAGAAAGCTTTAAACTTGTATGTTGAATGCCTTTAATTTGCATGCAGATTTGCTTTTAAAAGTTTTAAACTTGAATGCTTGCTGAAAGATTGTTGCATGTAGAGGCCACTTCCAGATTTTTTGAAGAGATGCAGTTTTTCAAGCTTGATTTCCAGATTGAAGAGAGAAATGCAGGTTGCTTGCTTTATTTCCAGATATTTATTAGGAAAATTGAATGCATGCTTTTGAACAGGAAATGACTTGCGGTTTTTTTTTTTTGAGGATGAAAATGTTACAGAATTTTGATTTTCAGATTGAATATGATTTGAGGATTGTTTAAAATAAATGTTTTTAAGCTGAAAGAAATTTTCTTAGATTTAGAATGAAGATGAAAAAAAGGAAAGGAATGAAAAAAAATGTAAGTTTATATAATTCTTGATGATTTATTTTCAAATCAAAGAAAAAAATAAAAATTATAACAATAACACTTGTCTTGTATTTTAACACTTGTTAACTTTCTTATATGTTTAAATTACACATGTCCTTTTAATAAATTAGTGTTTTTGATTAAAGTTAATGAATGTTTAATAAAAGGTTTGAACTTAATTTGTTTACAATTACTTATTTATATGTATAGTTAATTTTTTTAAAGAAATAAAACCATTATAATTATAAATAAAAACTATATATATATATCAATCATTTGAAAATAATATTCTAAATCATTTTAAATAAATTTATAAAAGAGGTTATAACTTATTTGTTATTTAAATGAATAAATGTTTCATATCTAAATTGTATTTCAAATTTCATATCAAATTTACAAATCATAATTATTAATCAATATTTTAAACAGAAATAAAACAAATATTTTTATAACTTTATTTTAACCTAAATTAATATTCAAACTTAAGTCAAAATATATTTTAAACAAATAAAACATTTATCTTATATATTTAAAATCATATTGTTATTTTATTAAATAGCTTTGAAAACCTTAAATCAAAAATAAATCATAATTTCCCAATTTCAAAATATTAAAATTAGAAAATATGCTACACTAGTTAAATTTAAAACCAAATTCATATATTTAAAATATATATAAATATATATACATTATAAATAGAAAACAAATTATTTACTTATTAAAAGATAAATTCACAAATTAATTATTTAAATAAAGAAGATTATTAAATCAATTTCAAATTTATTTACAAAAATTATCAAATTAATTTAAATTTAAACATGGATTATTAAATTTATATTGCCAGAAATTCCGGGATATCACACTTCGAGTCTTCACTTCACTTCACTTAGATTTACGACCTAATGTTAATTTGGATCGATGTGGTTTTCGGATATAAAACCCGATCCCAGTCTCACCGAATCCAAAACGCCATTTTAATGTCCAAGTTGTACTTAAGGGTTTACGCAGTAGATATTAAGAATATCAATTACATAAATGAATGATTCATAACACATAGATAAATAATTCACTATTATCAAATTCATCCACACATATCACAAAGCAGCATATATATCACATCTCAGGTATATCACGTTCAAACCATTACATATCACCTAATGACATCCAACATAATCCAATATCATTAACTCATCCAATGATATTTATCATCCAATCTTAAATCATCCATAAACAAGTTTGAACTACTCTTAATTAATTTAATTAATTCTTAATTAAATTAATTCCTTACTTAATCACTTGGATTATCATCAATCCAACTTACTTATTCATTAATTAATTACAAATTAATTAACTAAACATCACTTAATTATCCACTTTAATTTATCCCCCTTGATTACTTATCTCTTATTTACTTTAAGTAATTATTTCTTAATTATAATTTTAATTAATCATCTTGATTAATTACTTCTTAATTATACCAAGTAATTATCTTTTAATTACCCTTTTAATTTAATCATCCTTGATTAATTATTATTCAATTACCCTAAGTTATTATCTCTTAATTACTCTTTTTAATTAATCACACCTGATTAATCACCTTTTAATTTATCACACTTGATTAATTACTTTTTAATTACATATGGAAATCAAAACTTAATTATAGATTAATTATTCTTTAATTATTAATTAACAATTAAGTATTTCTATTAATTAATGATTCCTTTTATTAATTAAGTTCCTTTTAATTACCTAACAAGTATTTAATCACCTTATTAATTACTCTTAAACCTTTCATTAATTAATTAGTCTTTAATTAATTAATTAGTTTAAACCTTTAATTAATTATATTAATTTATTTCTTTAATTAATAACACAAGTGATTAACCCTTAATCACTTCCACTAATTATTTCCATAAAGTAATTAACCTCTAATTACTTTGTTAAATAATTACTCTTTACTTAATTACCTCCAGTAATTAATTACTTAATTACTTCACCAAGTAATTATACTTAGTCAATTTAAATCATAAGTGATTATCTTCAATTAATCACTAATTAATTACTTAATCAATTATTTAACTAATCATTTAAGTTTAATTAAATAATTCTTTAACTTCTTATATTAAAACATCCTTAATTAAGAAAATCATTATCTAAATTAATTAATTTATATTAACCAATAACTCTTTAATTATTAATAATAATCGAATTATCTTAATTATCTTCACACATTTGTTTGTCTTTAATTAACCAAACTCTAAATTACTTAAGATAAATATTTATTATAATTGATTACTAAATCTTAATCATTAATCTTTATTTAAAATAAAATATTTTAAAAATAAATTATAATTAAAACATTTAAACATTTAAATTAAATTTTTAAATCTTTAAAACTTCTCAAAGTTATTTAATAAAATTTAATACAAACCTCATTTTTGAAAATTCACTTATTTTATTTTAAAAACTTATATTTCAATATATATATATATATATATATATATATATATATAACTTATTTAAACTTAACTTTGAAACAAATTAGTTTTATAAGTAAAAACTTGTTATACTTTGTTTTAAAACTTGAATCATTTACAAATCAATTTCCTTGTTACAAACTTTTTTTAAAACGTTAGCTGTTAAATTCTTAAAACCTGAACAACACAAATCTGCATAACACAACATACTTCGAGCAAAACATCCAAATACTCGAATGAAAACTCGAGTTTCCAACTCCTTCTCCTTGCTTCGAGTAAAACTCGAATTTCCCTGATCATAAACCCGAGCACACTCCCCTGAAACCTGATGCAAAACTCGAGCATATTCGACAAAAACCCGAGCCACTCGACCCTTCCCAAAACCAAACTTCAGTTGCACGAAACCGTGCACATCCACGTGCACAGCGCCCCCGAGCGTCGATGAACTTTGCTCTTGCCTCCGTCAAGTCGACTTCAACCACGACTCTAACGATCATCTAACTTCCTCGATTCATTCAAGAATCAAATTCGACCCTCTAAACCCATCAGCTCGAAACAAACTTCACCAGAAAGTCGACCACCACGACAACCCCAGCCTCGAGAAACGCCACCACCTTAACCGTAGCTCCCTCACGTCTCCCTGAACCTATCGCAGCCATCGCGATCGCCACCGAATCGCTCTCGATGCCGAAAAAGCCACAGCAAAAACGTCACCAAAACCAGGTAATAAAACCCTACATTGCCTTCACAAGTCCACATCGGCCATCTAAAAATCCCAATGCTAATTTTCTGATGAATTCCTCCTTCCCCTCGACCTTCATGCTCAACCACGTCATCAAGTTCGTCGTCGATTGGTCAATTTGTCCAAAATAGACAACCCGTGAATTCACACCAATTACCAAACTAAAAATCATGATACAGCCATTAAAATTCATGGTTTTGCATCACGAATTCAATCTTAAAATTGAATTGATTAAATTTTTGACCAAAACTAAGATTTTACTGCAAACTTGAAATTTCCAGGAAATATCCTTTGTAATTACCTGTAATGATTTTTAATAGTGTTATTACATGATTTCAAACAACTTTCCTTTGCAAATCACAAGCTAATTTGGATTCAAAATTGAATTATTGAATTTATTAAGAAATTTGTGTCTGTTATTATCATGCAGAGACCATTTTAACAGCATAGGCATTCAAACATTCATCATTCAAACATGCATCCAATTTAATTCAAGTATTTCAGATAACATCATGATATTCATTCACAAGAACAAGTTGAAATCCAGGATTAAAACTGCTTTTAAAATTCATTTACTCACAGATTAAAGCAGAAGACAGAGAACATAAGTTTGTCTTCCAGGCTCTTGAATTTTCTTTCTGCATGTTGAAATAAATCTTGCTGCTGAATTTTCTGAATTGTTTATTGAAGTTTTACATCTTGTTTCTTGATTGCATTTGAAAATCTTGCATTGATGTTGGATTTTCCTTTGCCTTTGATTTCTTTAATTTCCTTGTTTTAGATTGAATTCCCGATTTTATTTCTTTTTTTATCTTTGATTTGTATTATATTTTTGTTGAAAAGAAGAAAGAATTTTAGTTGAAGATTAAAAGCAAATCTTTTCTTCATCTTTTAAAATTTTACATTTTAAATTAAATTATCAAGAGAAATGACATTTGTCCTCTTATTGTTCTAATTTGCTTACACATATGCACATTGATTTACAACTGTCTTTAATAAGCTTAATATACTTATAAGTGTTACTTTTCTCTTTTTATAAATTATTTAAGTTATGTATATGTAACTATGAAATATTTACATGAATATAGTGTGTATTTATCTTTTTTATAATTTAAGCTTTAGATTTTAGTAAATATACATATGTGAATTCATGTACATGCTTGTGAATTACTTATGTTTTGATCCAATTAAGTGTATTATATGTTTATAAGCTTGAAAAATTTATTTTAATTTTATATATAAAATTCCTAAACCAAATTTATCTTATGTTAAAATTTTAAAATGAAAGAATATTAAAAACAATTAAACTTTTTAAATTTAAATCTTATTTAGAACTCAAGTTTAATATATATATATATATATTAAATAGGAAATTATCTTTGTTATTAAAATTTAAATCTCAAATATCACTTTTAAAAGTATTAAGTCAAATTAAAATTTCCAAATTACAAATTATATATAATAAAGTTTGAAAACACTTAATTAAGTTCAAAACAATATTTTTTCCATCTCTAATATATACAAATATATATACATTTCAAATGGAAAACATTTTTAACATTAGTTTTGATAATCACTATATTGAATTTTAAAACACTAATCCAAACCACAATATATATGTATATATATATTCATATATATTACAATTTGAATATATAGCTTTTATTACATTAATGACTTCCTATACATAATATATACCTATATATATACATTATAAATAGAAGATATTTTGATTAGCTTTTGAAAAATAATTCTTACCAATTTTAAATTGCTAGAATAAATATTTCCAAATTAAAATATTGTTAATTTTCAAAAGAATTTAAACTTGCCAATTTTATGTTGTTAGGAAAAATGTTAATAGATATTGTCAAATTAAATATTATTTGCCTTTAAAAGAATTTTAGCTTGTCAATTTATGATATAAAATTATCAAATCAATTTAATTATTAACAAAGATTATTAAATTGATATTGCTCAAAATTTCGGGTCGTCGCACAATCCATCATGTAATGTGCATGAAGCTTTAACCTTTACTCAGTTGTCCATTAGCTCCTAATTGTACATTTAAGTAAGTGGGGTGAGGTCCTCCATGATCTCGAACTTGAATTATTTCCTCTTAATTCCTTTGTATTTCCTTGTGCGTGCATATATCATCATTAATCTCTCTTCCATCTGCATCAAAATATCCTATAAAAATCATAAAAATTATCCAAGTAAAAATTCTCAAATTGACAAATGCACGAAAATGACCATTTTGCCCCAGAATGAAGATGAAAATATGATGGTTTGAAGATGATTGAATTTTGGTTTTAAACATGTTAAAATTCTCAAATATGATGTTTATTTAAATAAAAAGAGATAAAATATGGATGTAAATATATGCACATTTACATGCACATCAAATGGGCATGTGAACACGGCGCATGAGGCAATGCTAGGGTAGGATTCTACTGTTTTACGGATCCGGACTGGTGGTAATGCATAGCAGCTACTACCCCCACCTCTGAACACACTCCCATAATCAAAATCAAGGGGTGGCCACCAAATCATCACAAAGTTATAATATGGTATCGAAGAAATATGTCCGATAGGAGGAATTACCTCACTTGGTCCGGCATGGCTCCTGTTTTAGTCACATCTAAGTTGAATCACGGGAGTTAGAGTCACATAATTACCTCATACAAAATCGTTCACCAAACCATTCTACTTCATTTCTGGAATCTCCACCGCGTATACAGTTGTTAAAGTATTTTTGGGTATTGGTAGAGAGTATGACAATATCTGATCCTAGTCTCTTTAACAACCAAACTTTTATTTCACACCGGTTGGTGCTTATAAATTTCCAAAACCATTTAATAACTGATAACCAAATATCAGATTCAATTCAAACATATCACTTTCGAAATTATATTCACAATTAGGTTAAATTCTCATTTCAAAATGATCATATTTACTCAAATATGTCATTTCATTGGCAAATATTATTTCAAATCCCAACTTATGTTATAACATTATTAAACCTTATTCGCTTTAATTTCAAGGCTTTAACATTTCCACTTTACACCATCTGAAATTTAGAAAATAATTTAGATAATTATAAATAGTTTAAGTAGTTTAACATAGTTTTAAATAGATATAAATTAGGTGAAATGGGTTTAAAAGATATTAAATAAATTTAAAATAGATTAAACTACTTTAAATGGATTTAAAATAGTTTAGATGGCTTAAAATAGATTAAGTAGGATTTATTTGATTTAAAATAGATCAAATAGAATTAAATAGATTAAATAGTTTAAAATAAATTAAAATAGTTTAAAATAAATTAAAATAGTTTAAAATAAATTAAAAGAGGTAAAAATAAATTAAAATAGTTAATAAAGTTTAAATGATTAAAATAGATTAAAATTTATTGAAATGGACTAAATAGATTAGAATAAATTAAGATAGATTAAATAGGTTAATTAATTTAAAGTAGGTTAAATTAGATTAAAATAAATTAAATAGTTTAAATTGATTAAGTTGGTTTAAAATAGATTACCTTATTTATTAGTAAAAAATCTTTAAATTAGAATTTAAAAGAACATTTACAGTTTATATTGAGATACTAAATTTTTGAAATTAACATCATATTTCCATTCCTTCAATTCCAACAAATCTGGACCATGTCCAAATTCTAGAAATATCAAATTTAACTATTCCAATTTTTATAGATTTTTAAAGTTACAGTTTTCAACATTTTAATAACTCAATTTCGATAAATGTCGCTTATGCTTCAAATTCAACTTTATAGTTTCAATTTAAATCCTTTAAGTAATTGCTTAAAACAATTCAATTTATATCGATCAAAATCGATTTCAAATATCGTTTAATTGGATTCAAAGTTTAAAGATTTAAAATCATTAAATTTAACCAATCCAGTGTCCGTTTAATTCTCTACTCAATGGTCAAGTGATACAGATATTTATCATTTCAATCCGCAATATTTTAAATTTTTACGGGTATATATTATTTCAACCCGCAATCCCAAAATTTATTTCAATGAAAATCACTTGGGTTTATCATTTCAACCCATAATGATTTTCCCTTATTCAATATGATCGTTCAGGTATGTATCATTTTAACCCATAGGGAACTTGCAGTGTTATAACAACATAAAATATAACATCCAGTCATCCAATATCAACAATCAAACATCCATCACAATTATCATCAAAATCAACCAATAAACATCAATGGATACTGATTATCGTTAACAGGTATTACGTTAACAATTAAATTCAATATTAAATTAAATGACGATTAAATGCAATAAAAGTCAAATTTAACTAGAATGACAATTTAAACATACCAAACATCAATCAATTAATTTCTAGCCACATCATAAATTTGATTTAACTACCATAAGATAATTTAGTAATTGTGAGCACGTTAAAACACTCACTTTTAATTTCAAACCGATTTGAAACCCAGAATTTAACAGTCTTAGAATTCACCCAAACTAGTGTCAAAATATTCGTAATTTCGATACGATCCCAACGAAATAAACCGCGCCCAAATCCGAGTTCGTATGAAAAAGATATGCTCATTAGAACGATTCGAAAAATTGAATAAAATATAAAATAAATCAAATAAAATCTAACGTACTTGCCCGTCACTGAACCTATCTCCTACATGATGCCTACAGGTCGAACAAACTCACCCATTCAACGACCTTTGACCGCCACTTCCTCACACCTCCGATCGCCAGAGGGCCACCGACCACTACCACGAGCTCATCTCCACTTGTGCCTCCCTCCGCCGCCATTCACGACCCCCTTAGCCACACCGATAAACGACTAACTCATAGCCGCCGCCCCTTTTTGCTTACCCTAATCAAGTTATCCAAGGCAATCTGACCATTGACTCGCCTTGCCACCAACCTAGATGAACTCCACTCGATACTCTCCTCAATACGGTAACCTTGATTCGTCGATCGGACGAAGTTGACCAATGCGCGATGAACGACCAAGAATTCTTTCTCGAATTCTAGACAAACAGAAACCCAAATCGAAAAACAAACTATTGATTTGACTTGCGCTCGTCGACAGCTTCGAATTGGTATATAGTATGATAGGGTTTGGAGAGTTTGAATTTTGAAATTGGTTTTGAAATTTGATTGAGGGCTTGCAATTTGTTTTTGCTTCTGTCATTGAAGAAGGAATAGACAGAAGTTGATGTACACACAGAATAAGAAAAATGACTGCTAGGGTTTGGGAAACAAGACTATTTATATTAACAAAGCCCGATAAGAAATAAACACATATTGAATCTGTACGAACGACCTACAGCGACCAAAAGCCCATTTCGCTTCCGAAATGATAGTAGGTCATCCCATATATCAATATAGACGTTTTCGGTATTTTTAAATTCCATGGAATGGGTTTCAAGTCCTAATTCCATCGTATGAAGAAGTTTGCTTTTAAAATCAGGTTATTTCAATTGAATTTAATTAAATTGATTTCTACGCGTTTCGGGCCCGTACGATCAAAAGACAAGTCCGATCGCTACGAAACTTGAAACCTTATAATAATTCACTATTATGGATCCGATGAAACTAGTTTCATCGAAATCCGAGATAGTGACCAAAATGGCTTTTTTCACATTACTTAAATAAATCATTATTAAATTGATTAAATCACCTTTTAAATTCCAAATCTAATAACTAACAATTTTTATCATTTTTGATTACATAGATATTTAAAATAATTTAAACAATTTACATATCAATTTAGTATTAAATATTACACTAATTTCATTGCTCAATTCTAACTGTAATAAAATCCCACTAATTATATATTTAATTCCATTAAATTGATTTGGTTTCAATCTTTTTATTCAATCAATTATTATTTTATGGACCTAGTTAACCTTGGTTTATATCATATTGCATTAATATTCCATTATTATCATCCTTTACCATATTAGTTGCAATATTTCAATTATTTTGAATCTTTGTTGATTTTCACATTAATTATAATTTAAAATCCGAATAATTTAATTTATCTTAGTTTCACTCCTTTTTATTAAATCAATTATTACCTTATGAATATAACTTACATTTCTGTACATCCTGTTGTATTCACCTTTTCCAGTTATTGTCTTAACTCATTTTACGTAACATCTAATTTCATTTAATTATAATTAATTAAATAAATTAGTAACAAATAACAATTGTCACTTTTCTATATTTAATCACATTTGTATGTTTGTTATCTGCACACAAATGTTATAGTTATTTACACAACACTAATTTTATTCAATTACAATTTATTGCTTACTATTCCATTACTTAATACAATATTTAAATTACCAATTACTCTAATCCAATTATCAATTAATACACACATTATTACAATAAATTTACAATCTATAACCAATTATAACTTTTTAATCATTTTAATTAATTGAAATTACATTTAAAGCGGTTATTAATTACCTTAAATTAATACTTTTACATTTGAATTCAATTATATTCTTATTATTAAATCGCAAAAAAAAAAATTCTTCCAACATTAAATCGTAAAACCTTATTAAATTAACTATTTTTGTTATCGAAAATTATGGGTCGTTATAATACTGATATCGCAAATCCATATATGCAAATATAACTTTCATATACGCATTAAAATAATTACCAACAACATTCAAACATTAAATATAACAATAATTAACATTTCATAAATATTAATTAATTTAATCGGTTTGCAACATTTTACAAACTAATTAAATTGTGTGGTTTTTGGAGAAATCACAAATGCGGTTGTGCGACTCAGAGGTGTTAATTCAGTCAACGATTAATATTGATCAATTCGAATATTAATGTTCATAGGTTACTTCGCAGGTGTATGACAGTTTGGCTGAATTCATTGCTTACGGGTCTTTTCGATAAAATCAAATCTCACTTATTATAAGTAATACCCGATAGTGACAATTATTTTCACCATTTCTCTTCGTCAAATCATATTAGGACTTGTGGAATTTGGTAGTGGTCAAAATTCCACTATCGTCCACATTCAACTTTATAGTCCAAACACAAAGTCCTTGGTTCAATAATAACAATTATTATTAACCAAAATGCTCTGGCCAGAGACTTTGACTTTGAGTTGACTTGAGTTGACCATGATACTAACCCCATGAAACTGAGGAGACGAATCCTCTCTTAAGTAGTGCTTCACTTCCAATACTTCCACTCGATTCAACTATGGTCACTCGATGGAACGCCATGCCAGGATTTGACTATAATCAAAGAGGAGCTTTCATATTAAAAATGCACCGTATTCTCAAGTCGAGAGAACTTGTAAATCAGTCACATTGATATTTTCTATTTGACCTTATTTATATTAACCAACAGAAAACTATCAAATGAGTCGTTTCATAGTTATCCACTAACTATTAGTACGTAACCCTTTGGTGCCCCCAAATAGTCATGAGTATTACACTACCTAACATGTGTAGAGAGTTATGTACTCTAGTCTTAATGGATACATCGATATCCAATCTCGATGTATCTTGACTAGGAACATTTAAAATGGTATATTCGTTTCATTGTGATATATTACTCACGGTTACAACACTTTGTAACTACTATCACAAAACATACCATTTATGGATCTTCTGTTAAATATACTTTTAATTAAATTGATTAATTAACATAACCACATTAAGTCAAGTATATAATTGAAAGAAAATACCTTTATTTTGAACAAGATTGGTCAACGAGTTAGATATATGTAACAAATTACATAATTGCCCTTAGGGCATACCCCTAACTCTATCATGCTATGCAACTCTGATTATTTCTATATTATTTAAATATTTAAAGTCATACACTCAATTTTGCAAAATCTAAAATAATTTTTCAAACTTTAAAGGATTTTGACACAATATCTTCAAAAATTTAATATCACAAATTCCAATTTATGAAATTAAATTTTAAATCAATATATGACCCGATTAATTATCCCAATAATCAATTTATATTCCTATTCCTAATTAGATAATTAATGAAGCTATCTACCTCACACCTCAGGGACAGGACTGTAAGTCTCACTAGGTCTTAGATCTATGATATTGTACGCTATAATTTTCTGACTCGTCTTTGATACCAACTATAATGACCCCACCGCGATACCCCATATTATTGAAGAAAATTATAAATATTTTCGTCTAATAATACAGAGAATACAGCTTGTAAAATATGAATATGAATATAAATATAAACTAACAATAACACGACATACTTACGATTTACTTAATCTCTGGAACAAAATTTGACGTGCATAGTCTCAGTTTAATGTAATAATCATACATGTTTCTCAGAATCAGAACAACATATCATGCAAAATACTAATCAGATCACGATGAAAGAATAAATCCTATATACATATACAACTAAGGGTCTATCAAATATAACACTAGACTCATAGAATATACATCTGATACAATTCTATAGCTCAATATTACATCTCTTAAACAAAACCCAAAATCCTAAAATGGATAAACTAAAATTCAGCAATTTTTATCTCCTTATTAGCACAATCATTCATAGGTCAACATGCCATGTAACCTTAAAAGTCTCGGCATGACTCGAGCATTTAAATAACACCCACGTCAAACTATATTTAAATATCCAAAAGAGAAAGAACATGATATAATACAAGAATATATGACATATAAGTAAATCTAGAAGTCCAAGATATAATAAGTCATGAAATTAATTTACTTAGAATTTATCTCAAGGCATAGGGATATATATTTAGGTCACATACACAGATTAGCCATTGAACACAGATTCAAAGAACAAATCACGATGGTACTAATACAAAGAGACCAATTCCATACAATGGTATGTAAACAATTATAGTATCGCTCAAATTAACACGATCACAAGGATCGAGGAACACGATACGATCACAAGGATCGAGGAATACAACACGATCACAATGTAATCACTAGAACTTAACCAAAATTTACCATACCGCATGGTGAAATTCAAGTATTTACTATAAGCTGGTAAATCTCACTTATTACGGATACCACCGGAAAACTTGAACTATATTCTCTTAAGTATCTAGCAGCCCCATGCCGCACATCAAAAGAGTATACAACTCTAAAGTGTTAAATACTTTCCTATAAGCAATCACAAGAATTTAACTCAAGCATCTCATACTACCCAGTTAAATTCAAGTATTCGCTAATGGATTAGTAAATTCCACTCAAACATTCTACTTAATGAGTCGCACTATATTTGACAAAGTGTTATTTGAAAGCAATTAAACCAATCGGTAGCATTATTTGAAAGCAAATCCTCATATTATAGAATTAAGGCTCTCTAATTAGTTTATTTAGAAATCCAAAGTCATACAAAATGCAAAAATAGCATAAAAATAGCTAACGGTTAAGTTCAATAAATCCATAAGAATTTAAGTTTTTAAAGAAAATAACATTACTTTACCATATAAGAAATGGTTTCCAAAATATTATATATATATATATATATATATATATACATACACACACATATATTCAAACTTCTTATTTAAAATTAATGAACTCGATTGTTTTTCAACTATATATATCCTTAGGTAAAATAACTCATAATTCCCATTTTATATCCAAATATTTGTATGTTTATATACAAATATATTTATATATATATATATATGGTTGTTCCAAATTCTAAAAAGATCCATAGTTCACAAATCATATTCCATAAAAACATTTATAGTTTATAAAGCCATAGTTACTCATATCCCAAACCCATATGGGTACAAAAATATTTTCTCAATATCAACTTAGATTTATAGTTCCAAAAATATCTCTACAATCCATAAAACCATTTCTAAAATCCATAACCACTTCTATTATAATACTTAATATATATATATATATAAGTACTTATTTAAAATCATTTATAAATAGAATAAGATTGATTTGAAAACTAGTTTAAAAGTTTATGATAACCTTCATCTATAGAATTTATTGTTTTATAATTTACATATAATAAGTAATTAAACTCCAAAACTTTAACTCCAATGAGAATTACCAAGACACTAAATCGAACTCCGAAATCAGTAAACAAAACACTTGGAAATCCGCGAACAAGTCATAGCAAACTCGAGTTCAAACGATGGGATAGAGAGGGGCTCGTGGTCACCTAGAACTCACGTTCCGGGTAACGACCAATGCACCGGTCTGGATGGTCGCCCCATTGGTTATAGATCTGAAGTGTGAGTTCCAGGTGCTGTTACCCCCTCCGACGAACTTCATAAATTTCTGGCACAACTCCAGTTCGTCTCGACAACTGATATCTTCCATACGACCTCAGAAGCTAACATGCATTCATATAGGCAACTATAATTATCAACCAAATGAGATCTCTAAAGACCAGCTATATCAAACCATTCGAAGTGACAATCATCTACACATGTCGGACTTGAATTGCTCAAAACAACAGATTGTAAATTTATATTTTGCAAAACTAGCATACATATAGTAAATAAATCAATCACAGACATGGAGTAATATAACAATATGCAGTGAAAGAAATAAATAGTAGCTCATGAAGCTACTACATAGCATCAGAGTTTGAAACAATATACAGCAGAAATTCCAAATACATAGAATCTCTAATACAAAAGCAACCGACAAGTCTGAACATAAACAACTAGAAATAAATGAAAACTGAATGTATAAATGATATATCTCCAAGAAAAGCTCCAAGCTCCAAATGTGAGTCTCAAATGTTGTGACACTCAGTCTGACCCGACCATAAAGCAAAACACAAAACACTCGAGTCAGGATTAACATTCTTATGCAAATAAATGAACTCATGTGAAATGTCCAAATGAAAAGCAATATAACTCAAAGGATGTTTGGGATCCTCATCCTTTAAGGATCGGTTAAACTATCTACATACATAGTACAATATGCCATATAGATAATGTCTATAGTAAAGTAAACTGTTAAAATAGCATTACGGTGTTACTCATATCCCCCTTAACACATTTTTATATATATATATTCTCATAATCTATACAGTGTTGCTATTCCTCCTTAAACTGAAGGGCTATCAGAGGGCACTCCATAGATGTGGTACAAACCAAACTCGTAGTGGGCGCGATAAGGCATGTGACAAGGCACGCGAGTTAATGTACAGGGTAGGATACTACCGTTTTGCGGATCAGGACTGGTGGTACCACATAGCAGCTACTATCGTCCACACCTCGAGACACACTCCCAAATCAAAGGTGCATCCTATCAAATCACAAAAGCGATAGAATGGTATCGACAAAATGTGCCCGATAGGGGGAGCGACCATACTTGGCTCGGCATGGCTCCTGTTTTAGTCACATTAAGCTTACTCACGGGAGTCAGGGCTACGTTCATACCTCATATAGACGTTGCCAAACCATCCTACTTCATTCTGGATTCTCCACCATGTACACAGTTGTTAAAGCGGTTTTCGATATTGGCGGAGAATATGACAATATCTGATCCCGGTTTCTTTAACAACCAAATGATTATTTCACACCATGGTCATTTTATAAAATCACTTTTATAATTATTTCAAACAGTTATACTTCATAGCAAAATATCATATTCATTTCAAAATCATATCACTGTCGAAATCATATTCACTTTCGAAATCATATCACTATCAAAATCATATCACTTTCGAATCGTATTCATTTTCAATCATTTTCATTTCCCAAATCGTAACCAAAAAATAGGTTAAAAGATCATATCAAGGTATTTGCATTTAAATCCATTAAATCCAAATCATAATAGTTTGAATATTGAAAGTGGTTTATATATTAGAATAGTTATACATTAAAAATAGTTCATATTTAAAAATAGGTTGTAGGTTAAAATATTTATATATTAAAAATCATTTGTATATTAAAATATATATATTAAAAAATTATAAATTTAAAATAATATATATTAAAATAGTTTATAGATTTAAAAGGATTTATGTCAAAAATAGGTTTAAATTAGAATTGTTTCTTCCAATTCCACAAATCAATTCAAATCAACTTTAATCTCTCAACTCAATTTAAATCAATTTCAGTTGAACACTGTCAATGAAAAAGGAAAGGTTTAATTCAAATTCTCATTAAAACCATTTTTAATTTATATCAATTTCAAATCCAGATTTGAACTATAGAGTTAAAGCACTTCCAATTTAATAGGTTTCAAAGTTTAAATATTCAAATAATTTACAATAACTCAATTTGATAAATTTCATTTATATTTCCAAAATTCAACTTTAATTTTATTTTAATTTGAAAACATTCACTTAATCATTTTTAATAACAAAGATACGGAAATAATATTCACCTTTTGATTTTGTTGAAATGTTGGGAATTCCCTTAAGCTTCTTTTCCTTATCTTTCTCTTCTACTTAGTTGAATAATGGTGGCCAGCCTTCCCCCTTAGGTTTAGTTTTGGGAATGAAAATAAAATAAATAAAGGGATAAGGGAGAAAATAGTATAAGATTTTCTCTTCCTTATTTACCCTTCTTTACATATGATTATTTTTTCTTTCTATTAAAATGTTCTCTTTATTGCCTAATTAATGGACAATTTAATTAATTATATGGCAAATCTGACATTTTTAAATTCTTATTTAACCATCCCATATATAAATATTCAAAATAATATGCAATAGAATTAGGGGTGTTATAGTTCTCGAGTATTTATGAAATACTAGAGAATTATATATATATACAATGAACTCGGTATGAAGGAGTGGGCATACTTAAACTTCGCTAATGATATGGAGTATAATATGTGAGACGATCCACCTCCTCCATACTCGGAAATTAACATTAATACATCCTTGGTATTCACGTGCCGTAAATCTAAGAACCGGAGAGATAGATTATCATGGGGTAAAGAAAAAAATAAAGATAGAAGACAAGACAATAATAGAATCTCACATCGTATTCAACTCATAAGCATACATGTTATAACTTCAAAATGCTCCATCAGAGTTAATACAAATCCAGCTGTGATAGTTATAACTACCTATCCTTACATATGCTGGTAACTACATAATACATAACACAGCAGAATAAATAAGTGTCTTCCACAAAAGATCCAAAATGCTCCAGACTCCATGCTCCAATCCAAAATGTTCTAAGCTTTACTAACTACTTGGCTGCTCGAAAAAAAAAGATGCCTAGAGTTTAAGGGGAAAAGAAAAGAAAATCCAGGTCAGTCATGGGACTGGTGTAAGAACTCAAAATACGATATTTGAAAATAAAACGGTATCTCATAAGACCACGCCGCACATAAACACAGAATGAGTTTTTACCTTATGATAATTAAAATTATTATTACGTTAAATTAAGGGATGTTATCTTTAATAACATTCTTTTAAAAACATTTCCAAATAAACTCATTAATCTTAGCCGAAATTGTTATATTATTAAATTCTAGCATACTAGGTTTACAATCAAGTCCGAAGGCACTTATTGGAGAATGGAATCCATACAAATGACAAGGTAAGGGACTACCTTTCAATAGTACACCTTTAGTGGGATGCACCTAGGGTCGAGATACTCGGCGCCTAAACCAACACAGAACCGACCTACCCCTTCCTGTATAGTACAGAATATGTCATCACCCCAGCGGTTACCGACCTTTAACGAGATCCCAAGTCATACATTCACCATATACTTAGACATGTATAGAGTAATCTAGAAGTGTGATGACTCTCCTAATGGGAGTGACCCACTTAGCCTTGATGCTTCTACCCTGTTTCTGTCATTTCCGGGAGAAGAGGCCTAAGGTAAACGATTACCTTTCACATAACACATCTTCTTTCTTCTTTGAATGCCAAATATCCATTCCATAATCACATGATTGATTTATACAAGCATATAACCTCTGAGCTTTATGTCTCAGAGAAAGGAGTTAAGCTAAGAGAAGTTGCCTTCTTGGCCACCTTGTAGATATACGTTTTATATAGATCACTCAACGCAATCTAGAATGCAATGTCAGATATTTGTCCATACAAGTTTTCTAGGAATAGGACAAAGCAAAAGTACTTTCCTACTCCATTAGTAGCGAGAAGTCTTGCATCAGAGATTTCACAATAGAGCATTGCTGCCACCATATCATACGGTAATTTTCACCTTGAGGGACTAGTGGAAAACAATCCTACATCATGAAGATCTCCATCTTCAAAATCATATGTCTACAAACATGCTTTACTTCGAACGTTGTTTGGTTCGAAGTGGTTTTCGGATAGGAATCACTTAAATCTGACCCCGGTTCCTTCGAATCATGATCATCAATAAAAATGATGTTTTATAAGTAGATGATTATTGGTTAATTGATTCATTCCTCTTTATCAAGAAATCTTCGAGAGGTATATAATTTTAAAATCTTCTTGTTTAAATATGGAATCATTTAAACATCTCTTCTAAATATTTCTCAAATCATTTTTAAAGAGTATCTTTGAGAAAATCGGATTATAGAAATCACTCTACTTTTATTCACTATCAACTTTCATACTCAACAAGTGCTATGGGCGGAATAATGGTGAGATCACCTTTCCACGAATGGGACGAGTTCCCTCTTTGAATTTTAATAATGAGTATAAGAAGATTGTTTTTATAAAATTCCAAGTAGAGCGTCTGGGCTTTCCCTTCGATCTGTTCCATCCCACATCTCAAAGATAAAGCGAAGGTCAGTAAGTTTAGGGCAATGGTTGCTTCATTCCTAACCTTAGTTACACACCTTGTTTTACCATTTAGCTCGCACGGAAGGGATAAATGTACTAGTCGCTTCTACACACTCAATTTCCTTTTCAAATCAGTTAATTGTTTGTTTAACCACCTTTGAAATAATTTTAAATTGTTCAAATATCTTTTAAAAAACTTTATTATTTGCTTAAAAATGTTTACATAAGATTTGGGAAAGAATTGTAAAGTTTCAACCTTTATTTCGAAAGTTATAGAAAAGCGTTGCGAAAAAATGTTGCAAATAGTGTTTTAAAAGCTATATTCTTTAAAACGTTTATATCATTTAGAAATCCGTCTTTTCAACTTGAATCGCTAAAATTTATTTCATATTTTTAAAACATTTAAAATATGGTCACTTTACTGCAAAAGCGTGATTTTTCTAGAAAATTGTTTTGGACATATTTTAAAATCTACTTAATGAAATCACTTCTTTTTTATTTGAAAGATATGGATATAATGGTTCGAAAAATTCTTATCTCCAAGAATTCCAAGCTAAATTCCATTCCGTGTACTTATTTCAATTTTTCGGCGTGGAATCATGAACTAATATTACACGACGCGCCTAGTTTTGATATATTTCATGTTTTTCATCCAAAGTTTGTTAAAACAAGTTTATATGTTTATAAAACATTTTTAATACATTTTTAATCATTTTAGAGGGCATTAAATGATTCCATATCACTTTTCAATTAATTTTGGAAAGTATTTTCCATGTGAATCAATGTCGTGTGTATCGTGACTTGTTTCAATATTTACATGCAATAAACAACATATGGAAACCAATATCGTAACCAAACATCTAAACAAACATATCACAATATCATAACCAAATATATATATAAATAGGAGTTCTCACTTTGTTCGGTTTTGGAGAACGGAAAATCGGTTATAGCTTTGCTATTCGTTGCATTTCGCTCACGAATCTTTGTGTACTTGGACTCGGATGTTGACTTGGCTTGGGGGGGTGGTTAGTGCTCATAGCCATGTTCGAGGGTGAAGGAGTGCTTGATATGGGTGGTGGAGAGGTGGGCCTTTGGGTTGGGGGGAGGAAGAGGAGGTGTTTGAAGTGATTCGGGTGGAGTTTTGGTGAATATTTCTTTAGTAAATAATTTTAGAATATTTTAGCATTATTTTATTAAGGACGGAAGCCATTAAAGAAGTGAAGAAAGCTTAAAATGGAGGAAGAAGAAGTTTGAAAAAAGTGAAGAAATTGGATGATTATTTATAGAAAAAGTTTTAGATTAAAATAACTTTTTGTAAAAAGACCAAAATACCCTTTACTTATACTTTAAGCAAACTAATTTTTTTCGACTCTTAACATCACATTTCAAATCATTATTTTATGTCATTTTCACTTAGGTATTAAATAAAGAAAGTAGTAATTATGTTTGCTTGATTTGATGTTTAATTTCTGACTTTATAACTATTTTGTCTTTTTATACTTACTTTTTCTTAATTATATTCTAGAATTTTCTAAGTATGTTTAGTGAAAGTAAATTTGATTAGTAACTTAATTAATACTTACACTATTTGAATATATATGTTCATATATAAGAAAATAAAGGTGCAACAACGTTGCGACAACTTTAAATAGACAAAACGTTGATTTTCTACAAAATGTTTTACGGTCATATTTTGATGTTTTAGTTAAACTATTTATTTATGTAAACCAAATTTAAAAAAATGTATATTGCTATTAAAAATATAAAAACTCGTAAATTAATTAAAATAATTTATTTAACTATTGAAACTTATTTTTCTGAAATTAGGATTTTGTCACTTTTACCAATATAAGAAATTGCCCATATTTTGGTGTATATTTCTATTTCCAAATACTATCTAATATTTTTTGGATCATGAAATGTTATATATTTTACATTTAAAATCACTTTAAATGTTATATTTTGAAGTTGTCAAATTCTGGATTATTACATTCTTTCCCCTTAAAAGAATTTCGACCCCGAAATTAAGAAAGAAGCTTGCCCGAAAAGGAAATATATTTGATAAGATGGAATATATATACACACAAGAGCATGAATAAGTGACTACACCACAAGCGGTGAGTACACTATGTCGATAGATATAGTCTATACATTAATCCTAAATTCAGGGTCTGCCTTCCTCATCCTATCTTCTGTTTCTCAAGTGCAATCCTCTACATCCCCACTCCATTGAACTTTAACCAACCTTACAATCTTCCTTCTTAATCGCTTTTCATCAGGATCAATGATTCGGATAGGTCATCTATTAACTACCAAATTAGGTTCAACTTCTAAATCTTCTTAGGCAGTTATTTCTATGATTTGTTTTAGATCATACACATGCTTTCATAAGATATGTGAAAAATGTTGTGTACACCTGTCAATCTTTCTAGCAATTGTACTCGATAGGCTAGTGGGCCGATCCGCTCAAGAATGGAAAAAGGTCCAATATATCGAGGTGCTAACTTTTTAGCACGTCCAAATTTTACCACTCCTCTCATTGGAGAGACTTTCAAAAATACAAAACTTTCAACTGAGAATTCCAAATCTTTATGCCTCCTATCTGCGTAACTCTTTTGCCTGCTCTAGGTTTCTTTCATCTTCTTTCTTATCATGTCAACTTTCTCTGATACTTCTTGGATCATATCAGGGCCAAGTTCTAACCGATCACCGGTCTCGAGCCAACATGCTGGAGATCTACATGGACGACCATACAAAGCTTCATATAGTGCCATGCCATAGCCTGATAATCGTTATTATAGGAGAACTCCACAAGATGAAGATGATTTTCCCAAGAACCTCAAAAATCTAAGATTCATGCTTTCAGGAAATCTTTTAGTACTTGATTTACCCTTTCAGTTTATCCATCAGTCTAGGGATGATATGCGGTGCTAATATTCATCTTCGTTCCCAAAGCCGTTTGTAATGCTTCCCAGAACTGACTAGTGAAGATTGGATCCCGATCGCTTACTATACTACTTGGTACTCCATGCAATCGGACAATTTCCTTCATATATATCTTCGGCAAGGCTTGAAGTAGTTCATGTTGGCTTTATAGGGATAAAATATGCACTTTTACTTAATCGATCTATGATAACCCAAATGCCTTCATTTCCTTTTCTGGATCGAGGTAAGCCACGATGAAATCCATCGATATTTGGTCTCATTTCCAAGTCGGAATTTCAAGAGGTTGAAGTAACCCTGCAATCTTTTGTTAGTCGCTCTTTACTTGTTGAAAATTTGTGCATCTACTAAAATGGATAAAGATATCCCTCTTTATGCAATCCCACCAAAAAGTTTTCTTCATATCTCGATATATTTTGGTAACTTCAGGATGTACTGTAAGTCGAGAATTGTGAAATTCTACTAAAACTTCTTTCCTTATCCCGTAAACATTTGGAACACATATCCTTTCATTCATCCTTAATATTCCTTGATTATACACCTTGAATCCCACTCATATTTCTGGTATTTTGTTATCCTCCAATGCTTTGATTATCCTTGGAATAAATGGATCTCTGAGCTGGTTTTCTTTTATATGATCAATCAAGGTTGGATGTGCTACTTAATAGGCTATAACGGCATGTTTTCTACTCAATGCATCTGCTACTACATTGGCTTTCTTGTGTGTATAAGATATCAAGATATATGATGTGAGAAATTCTAGCCAACGTTGTTGCCTCATATTTAAGTTCTAGGTGAAAAGATACTTCAAAGATTTGTGATCTGTAAAGAGCTAAAAAAATTCACCTATATAAAGAGGAAATATTATTTACTAAGGTCAAACAAAGTTTATTAAAATAAACTATGAAAAATTCTTGTCTAGCAACTAATGCCTCCATATTTTTAATGCGAACACAACGGCTAATAACTCCAAGTCGTGCGTTGCATAATTCTTCTCATGAGTCTTTAGCTGCCTACTTGCATAAGCAATAATCTTCTCGTGTTGCATTAGCACCGTGCCTGCCCCTTCTCCATAAGAATCAATATAAACAGTTAAACTACCACTTCTATCAGCTATAGCTAAGACTGGAGTGCTAGTCAACCTTTTCTTCAACTCATTGAATGCTTCTTCACATTTTGGTGTCCATTAAAATTTAACATTCTTCTTTGTTAACCTTGTAAGAGGGAGGAAACTTTCGATAAGTCCTATATGAACCTCTAGTAATATCCCGCCAATCTTAAAAAGCTACGGACGTCAGTTAGAGTTTATGGTATCTTCCAATCTTGGGCTACTACAACTTTCCCTGGATCAACCAAAACTCCTCATGGCACTACATGCCCTAGGAATCTTATTTCTTTTTACTAAATATGGCACTTTGAAAACTTGGCTTTAAGCATGTTCCTTCTTAATATCTCCAGCACCATCTCTAGATGCCTCTCATATTCCTCTTCAGTCTTTGAATATATAAGAATATCGTCTATAAAGACTTACACGAATTTATTAAGCATATCTCTAGATACTTTATTCATGAGATCTACAAAATAAGCAAGGGCATTAGTTAACCCAAAAGGCATAACTAACCACTCGTAGAAGAAATATGGACCTCTGAATACAGTTAAATGAATGCAGTCTTTTGCTACACTAAGTTGATGGAATCCTAAGGCCAGATCCATTTTTGAAAATACCCAAGCACCATGAATTTGATCAAATAAGTCGTCTATGCAGGGTAAAGGATACTTTCTTAATCATTTGCTTATTCAAGTCCAGATAGTCTACACATAGCCTTAGAGAACCATTGGACTTGGCATGGAAAACAACTGCTGCTCCCTAATTTTAGCGACTTGGTCTTATCAATTCCTTCTTCAATAATTCAAACGATTTGTTCCCTCAATTCATCAACCTTTCTAGGAGCCGTTCTTTGCTTTTGGTGAACAAAGGATCTTGCATTGGGAATTAAATCGATACGAAACTCAATTTCCCTATGTGGGGGAAAAAATTTACCTCTTCAAAAACATCCGAAAACTTCTTAACTATCGGTGTGGTCTCTAAATTTCCTTGAGGTGAATCAAGTGCATATTGGAAACTATCCCTTGTCGGACCAAGCTACTTACAACATATTTCAACCATCTTCCCTAACCTTTTCTTTACCGATATTGTCCTTCTAAGGCAATTAAGAACCTCTTCATAACTGGATAGCCAATCCATATCGAGCAAAAAATCAAATCCATTAAAATCAAGGACAAACATGTCACATGAAAAATAATGGGAAAGATAGGTAACTTGGATATTTTCATAAATCATACAATGGTTTGTTGTTCCACCTATGGGATTTAATATGCAGATAAGGGTATCTATTATTTTGATGATAAGCTTCAATTTTTCAACCAATTCATTGGAAATAAATCTATGGGAAGCTCTAGTATCAAATAATACTTTAACCATAATACCCTCAACACAAATAGCACCCTCAAGAACTCCTTTTTCTTTGGTTTCTTCCGAAGTTAATAGTTCTGCTTCCATGGAATAGGCCTTAGTTGGCTACACTATCTTCATAAATGGACAACCCATCATCGTATGCCCTTGCTGGTGGCAATTAGAACAGAGTGTCATAGAAGAAATAGTATTTGCCTGCTGCTTCTTTCTACAATTCTCGGCAATATGCCCTTTATTCCTATAATTTCCACAAGTGACACCCTTTGAATCCTTTCACGTTTTCCTTTCGTACTGCTTCTTTGCTCCGGATTTAGCTCCCTTTTGATAGGTTTGTTGCTATTGCTAATATTTAGAGCTGATGTTAGCATCTCCCTATCTAGAATTTCATATCGCAAACCCATATCTACTAGGTTTGTGAATAATCCTTTACGCAAACCCATATCTATTAGGTTTGTGAATAATCCTTTTAGGTGAGCAGTAATTCTATCATGAAACTATTTTCTCATCCTAGCCACAATCATTTCATTCTTCTTAAGTGGAGTATCTATCTTTTCAGACCTATAAAGAGACAATTCATCAAATTTTCTTGAGTATTCTTCCACTGACATTTCTCCTTGCTTTAGATCCATAAAACTTTTATAGAGGCAGGACTTCCCAGCATCTGGTAGACATCGTTCTTCAAAAACCTTCATAAATCGTTCCCTCAAAATATCATCTTCTGGTTCATTGATAGTAATTGACTCCCACCACCAAAGCTCCATCTTTCAATTGCCATGATGCTAAGAAGCGCTTCTTCTCATCCTTTATTACTAATCCTTTAAAAATTCTCTCACATGAGTGGAGCCAATTTTGAACTTCAATAATTGATTATGTACCCTTAAATGGTTTCCCGCCCACGTTGGTATAAGTTAGGCAGAAAGTTGCCAAGTTAACCGGTTGTAGCAGAACTGCCCCTTTGTTTCCCTTTCCTCGTCCCTTCTTAGTATTCATTTCCTACTACCTGAGTATAGCAAGATTTCTTTTTAGAACATGTAGACGAGATTATCTTAGGGAATTAATCAATAATAACTTGAATACACTTATTTGGATAAAGATTACGAATACGCGCTCTCTTAGACTAAACTCAATCTAGGGCATTACTAACTCTATCTCTAATGAGTTGACCCCATCAAGGCTTAGGTATTCGCTCAACCACAAGGTCTGATACCAAATGAGATGACCCACCTTCTCGATACTCAAAAATCGACACTAATACATCCTTGGTATTCACGTGCCATAAATCTAAATACTCGAGAGGCAGATTATCATGGGGTAAAGGAAAAAATAAAGATAGAAGGCAAGACAATAATATAATCTCACATAATATTCAACTCATAATCATACATTTCATAACTTCAAATTGCTCCATTAGAGTTAATACAAATCTAGCTGGGATAATTATAACTGCCTATTCTTACATATGCTGGTAACTACATAATACATAACACAGCGGAATAAATAGGTGGCTTTTACAAAAGATCCAAAATGCTTCAGGCTCCATGCTCCATTCCAAAATGCTCCAACCTTTCCTAACTACTTGGCTGCCTAGAAAAATAGGCCACCCGGAGTTTAAAGGGAAAAGAAAATAAACTCCGAGTCAGTCATGGGACTGGTGTGAGAACTCAAAATATGATGTTTGAAATCAAAAATGTATCTCATATGTCCACACTGCATATAAACATGGAATGGGTTTTTACTTATGATAACCAAAATCTTTATTACGTGAAATTAAGGGATATTATTTTTAATGACATTCTTTGGAAAACATTTCCATATAAACTTATTGACTTTAACCGAAATTGTTATATTATTAAATTCTAGCATGGTAGGTTTACAATCAAGCCCGAAGGCACTTATCGAAGAATGGATTCCATACAAATGACAAGGTAAGGGACTACCTTCCGACGGTACACCTCTAGAGGGATGCACCTAGGGTCGAGATACTCGGCACCTAAACCAACATAGAACCGACCTACCCCTTCTTGAATAATACTGAATATGTCGTCACCCCAGCCGTTACCGAACTTTATTGGGATTCCAAGCCATACATTCACCACATATATAGACATGTGTAGAGTAATGTAGAAGGGTGATGACATCTCCTAATGAGAGCGACCCACTTAGCCATGTTGCTTCTATAATGTTTCCGTCATTTCCAGGTGATGAGGCCGGAGGTAAACGATTACCTTTCACATAACACATCTTCTTTCTTCTTTGAATGCCATATTGCCATTCCATTATCACATGACTGATTCTACAAACATATAACCTTTGAGCTTCTATGTCTCAAAAAAAGGTGTTAAGCTAAGAGAAGGTGCCTTCTCCGACACCTTGTAGATATAAGTTTATAGAGATCACTCAATGCAATCTCATACATTTGTTCATACAAGTTGTCCAGGAACAGGACAAACCGAAGGTTCTCTCATACTCCATTAGTAGCAAGAAGTCCTTGCATCAGAGATTTTCACAACAGAGTACTGCTGCCACCATATGGTATGGTAATTTTCAGCTCGAGGGACTAGTGGTAAACATCCCTACGTCATGAAGGTCTCCCTCTACAAAATCATTCACCTTCAAACACATTTTAATTCGAACATAGATTGCTTCGAAGTGGTTTTCGGATGGGAATCACCCAAATCTGATCCTGGTTCCTTCGAATCTAATCATCGATAAAAATGATGTTTTATAAGTAGATTATTATTGGTTAATTGATTCATTCCTCTTATCAAGATATCTTTGGGAGATGTATATTTTTAAAATCTTCTTCTTTAAATACGGAATAATTTAAACCTCTCTTTTGAATATTTCTCAAATCATTTTTAAAGAGTATCTTTGAGAAAATAGGATTCTAGAAATCACTCTACTTTTATCCACTACTGATTTCCATATTCCACAAGTGCTATGGGAGGAATAACAGTGAGATCACCATTTAAATTCCACGAATAGGACGAGTTCCCTCTTCGGATTTTAATAATGAGTATAAGAAGATTGTTTTTATAAAATCCAAATTGAGCATCCGGGCTTTCCATTCGATCTGTTCCACCCCTTCTCTAAATGATAAAGCGAAGGTCAGGTAAGTTAAGGGCATTGGTTGCTCCATTTCTAATCTTAGTTCCACACCTTGTTTTACCATTTAGCTCTCACAGGCAGGAAAAATATACTAGTCATTTCCGCATACTCAATTTCCTTTTTAAATCACTTCATTATTTGTTTAACCATCTTTGAAATAATTTTAAATTGTTCAAATCTCTTTTAAAATACTTTAGTATTTACTTAAAAATGTTTACATAAGATTTGGGAAAGAATTGTTAAGTTTCGATATGTATTTCAAAAGTTATAGAAAAGCGTTGCGAAAAGGTGTTACAAATAGTGTTTTAAAAGCTATATTCTTCATAATGATTTTTATATCATTTAGAAATCCATATTTTCAACTTAAATCGCTTTTAAAACATTTTAAAAGATTTTTAGAATTTATTTCACATTTTTAAAACATTTAAATTATCAATTTTAAACTTTGGTCACTTTACTCAAAAGTGTGACTTTTCTAGAAAATTGTTTTGGACATATTTTAAAATCTACTTAATGAAATCACTTCTTTTTTTGTTTGAAAGATATGGATATAATAGTTCAAAAAAATTCTTATCTCGAAGAATTCCGAGCTAAATTCCATTTTGTATCTTATTTCAATTTTTTGGCATGGAATCGTGAACTACTATTGCATGACGAGCCTAGTTTTGACATATTTCATGTTTTTCATTCAAACTTTATTAAAACAAGTTTATATGTTTATAAAATATTTATAATACATTTTTAATCATTTTAGAGGGCATTAAATGATTTCATATCACTTTTCAATTTATTTTGGAAAGTGTTTTCCGTGTGAATCAATGTCGTGTATATCGTGACTTGTTTTAATATTTACATGCAATAAACTACATATGGGAATCAATATCATAACCAAACATCTAAACAAATATATCACAACATCACAACCAAATATATACATATATATAGGAGTTCTCGCTTTGTTTGGTTTTGGCGAATGGAAAATCGACTATAGCTTCGCTACTCGTTGTTTTTCGCTCACGAGCCTTTGCGCACTTGGACTCAAATGGCTTGAATTGGCTGGGCGAGTTGGATGGTGCTCACGGCCAAAGTGGAAGGTGAAGGAGTGCTCAGCTATGGGTGGTGGAGAGGTGGGCCGTGGGTTGGGGGAGGAAGTGGAGTTGTTTGAAGTGATTCGGGTATAGTTTTGGTGAATATTTCTTTAGTAAAAAATTTTAGATTATTTTGGCATTATTTTATTAAGGACTGAGGCCATTAAAGAAGTGAAGAAAGCTTGAAAAAGGAAGAAGTTGTGAAAAAAGCGAAGACAGTGGATGGTTATTTATTGAAAAAGTTTTGAATTAAAATAATATTTGTAAAAAGACCAAGATACCCTTTACTTATACTTTAAGCAAAATAATTTTTTTCAACTCTTAACATCACATTTCAAATCATTATTTTAAGTCATTTTCACTTAAGTAGTAAGTAAAGAGAGTAATGATTATGTTTGCTTGATTTGATGTTTACTTTTTGACTTTATAACTCTTTTTTGTCTTTTTATGCTTACTTTTTCTTAATTATATTCCAGAATTTTCTGAGTATGTTTAGTAAAAGTAAACTTAATAAGTAACTTAATTAATACTTATACTATTTGAATATATGTTTATATATAAGAAAATAAAGGTGCAACAACATTGCGACAACTTTAAATCGACAGAACGTTGATTTTCAAAAAAATGTTTTACAGTCACATTTTGATGTTTTATTTAAACTATTTATTTACGTAAACCAAATTTAAAAATAAATTTGTATATTTCTATTCAAATATAAACACTCGTAACTTAATTAAAATTATTTATTTAACCATTGAAACTTATTTTACTTAAATCGAGATTTTGTCATTTTTACCAATATAAGCAATTATTCATATTTTTGTGTGTATTTCTATTTCCAAATTCTATCTAATATTTTTTGGATCATGAAATGTTTTATATTTTACATTTAAAATCACTTTAAATGTTATATTTTGAAGCGGTCAAATTTTGGGTCATTACATTATTTGTCAATCCTAAATTTACGTTCAAACTTATGTTAAGAACTTTAAGTTAAGTAGTGGTTGATTCAACCAAAGGCGAAGTACATTGCCTTAAATTGCGTTGCATTGTAAGAAGTATAATAAATGCACAAATTTACAACTGACCTTGCAACAACTTGATTTTAAGTAGTGTGTGTGATTAGTTGTGTACGTATGTTTATGGCAGTATGTGAGTATATGCACTTGTTTGTGTCTTTATATATTCTTATGCTTTATGTACAGTTGATGTGCATACCTATGGTACTTAACATTAAATTATTGTGCCTTTCAATATTTTGACCTTATTGGCCCAACTTGCTTTTATGTGTTCTTGTATGTGTTGATACATGTATTTTATACATAAACTTCCTTTAAATATAAATAAGTACAAGTTTGTTAAATATAAAAAATATATATATATATATATATTGAATATATCAAAACCTTAATATGCATGTGTATGCCTATATGTTAAATATAATGTAAATGTGATTTTTAAGTTTATTAAATAAACAACATGAATTTATTAGTATCTTAATGAAATAAAACATGAATTGCTAGTTAATGGATATTCTACAATTATTAAAGTAAACTTATGAAATCTTAATATATATATATATATATATATATATATATAATTCAAGTTATGAAAATGTAATTATTGGACTATGAATAAATTAAATTAATGTAGATGTTTTATAATTATTTAAAATAGTATTTAGATGTTAATAATTGTAGAATCAATGCTTTGAGTAATATTTTGTTATACAAACTATTTTAGGTTACTAAATGAAAGAAATGAGTTATACGAGTTTATTAGTGGTTAGTAAAATTTATATTTGAATTATAAAATTTGAGAAACCAATAATTTATTGAAATGGGTAAATTTTGTATTTAGTTTAATTAATTATATAAAGAATTTTGTATTATGGAAAATATGAAATATTATCCAATCGACGTCTTTTGTATTTTAAACTGTATTTCTATGTATTAATATAATTATTAATGAATTATTAATGTGTGATATAATAAAATTTATGCATTATTTCGAAGTATTCTGATTTCTCGTCTTCTTGATACTGATTTTTGATGCTATGAGTGATTCACCATTGATGTTCATTTGATTGGTGATCTAAATTGATATGGTGATGACATC
The DNA here is from genome assembly GCA_030765085.1 of Allium cepa. Lineage (NCBI taxonomy): Eukaryota > Viridiplantae > Streptophyta > Magnoliopsida > Asparagales > Amaryllidaceae > Allium > Allium cepa. The sequence continues at coordinate 447,674,255 of CM060937.1, read as the reverse complement.
CTTATGTGAGATTTCCTCATATTTAATTCTATATGGCAAGAAATTTGAATAAACGGAGTTATATGTCATATGGTATGGGACTTTTGGTAATATTTCTCTGGATATTCTTTGGACTTATTGTATAGAATATTGAGTAGACTGAGTGTAGTTTATAAGCACTGAGTAAATGTTTGAGTATCAAGCGGTGGTATGGGACGATGTTGTGACATTTATTCAATTATTCATTGTAAGTAGATGACACTCAAGTGACGGGAATGGAGTGGATAGTGTGAGGTAATACTTAGTGATATATGTCTCCGTGCATATATTTATTGAGTATAGCTTTGTGCTTAACGATAACCATGACTTAGTGTCTATATATATTGGTCCTATAAGCCACTATTATGATGTACTCCCATTATGTTTGTTGGAGAGGACCAGATGGCTAGAATCCACCCTAGCAGCCTCATTGTAAGGGGGCGCCCCAAATTTGTGACACTATATTGTGTAGTTTTGTGCTACCCCTATGTGCATGGTAGCCCTAGTGTCACCTATGGCGGCAGTTTGTTACATATAAGGATGATTGTAGTATTGTGACTTAAGAATCCTCGCGTTGATAAGCACATCGATGTATACATGTCACGATGATTGTGAGGTAACTAAAGACTATAGAGACTTAGTGTCTCTGGAGCTTGCTTAGTGCTATTGGTCTCCTTTTGGTACTAACGGAGTAATTGATTGGCATATACGATTGAAACACCTCACTGTAGTAGATATGGGTTTTATGACCCATATATTGGTATATAGAGTGCTCTACTTAGGACTTCATGTCTGTCGTATAGCCTTTTCCTATCGTGATATGTACAGATAGATATTATATAAGGAGATAGGATTATACATATGATATACGTCCAGTGTATAGTGAATTCTCATTTATATCGATAGGCATATCTTATTATATATATATATATATATATATATATATATTAATGTTTATGTCTTATTGAGATCGAGAGATGTATATTGGCAATGTTTCATGCTAGCCTGATTATACTTGGTGATATCTCATTTATTGATATTTCTGGTTTTGGATGATGATTTCCAGATATGTATGATTCACCCATTTATGTTGATTTAGTGATTTTTGATTTGATGTGTTTCTACATGGATGGATATTAGTGCTGAATGTTTCATATGGATTTGAGTTATTTGGAAAGTGATGCCTTGATAATTATCTATGTTGTTAAACCAAAATTCAAGGCATTCATTACTATACTTATATGCATCAATTGATGTTGGTGATTTGATTAACTATATTATAGTACTATATTATTATTCCATGTTTGCTCCGTGTTACCCCTATTATGATATTTGATTAGGCATAGTCTGACCCGTGTGTTATTTATGTACTATTTGGGTCGGTCTGAGACATTTCAGGTATAGGGTTTACATGACTAACATGTATTTTATTAGTCTTAGAGGAGTTTTATATTAGGAATATTTTATAATATATGTTGGACACTGATTCATTGTATTATTAGATATCGAGGTGTATATTGGTTACACATTGTACTATATTGAGATTTTTAACACTAAAGATGATTTATAGTCTATCATTATAGTATATTATATATATATATATATATATATATATTATATGTTATCACTATGATTCTGACTCTGTGTTCTCTGTTATTTACTGTACATTATTTATTGTTCTATCCTGGAGGTACACATGTTTATTGGTTTACACTGATATTGCGTACGTGTAAGTGAGATATTTATTTGATGTCTTAATACGTATTAGTGCCGGTCTAAGGGAACATTCATGTGTATACTCCATATAGCCTCATTCTCTGTATTATCCGACAGTATTACTCAATAACACTCTTGGGTGGTATGGTTATAGAGGTAGGGTGTTCACAGAGCTGAAGGCGATTTCAAATGTTGAGAATCCTATGACATTGTGATATGATTATAATGTTGTAATGAAATTCGTAAAATAACTTATGGCTCACCAGAATTCAAGAAACATGCTCTGAATAGTTCGACATCATATAGGCAGTTTATCAGTGTCGGATAGAGTTGATTGATAGAGTAGATAATTAAAACAAAATAACATACCTGCTCACTAAGGGACTGACCAGATTAATTTTGGAGAAAAATATTTGAAAAAGTTGGAATAAGATTCCATAATTGGCCCTAAGTGAAAGTGGAAGATTAATAGAGTTAGGTGTTTGCCCTAAAGGCAATTATGTAATGTGCTACATATATCTAACTCATAACCAATTTTGTTCGAAGTAAAATGTGTTTTTTTTCTACTATATACTTATTGTACTGTGATATAATTAATTAAATAATTAATTTAAAGTATATAAAGGAAATCCTTAAATGATATGTTATGTCATAGTAATTACAATTTGTTGTGATCGTGAGAAATTTATAACATTAAAAATAACCTATTATTTTAAATATTCTTAGTCAAAATATTTCAAGTTGGGAAATCAATACATTCGTTGAGACTAGAGTGCATGACGCTATCTAAACGTTGCACAGTGTATTACTCATAGCTATTGGGGACACTAAATTGTTACGTACTAATAGTTATTGGATAACTATAAAATGACTTGCTTGAGATTTTTTTTGTTATTTTATATAACCAAGGGCAAATGGAGAATATCAAAGTGACAATGTTACATGATTTCCTCAAGTTGAGAATACCATGGAACTTCAATATGGACACTGCACTTTCATTATAACTAAATAGTGGCATGGCATCTGTCGAATGACTATATTTGGGTTTAAGTTGAAGCAACGGAAGTGGAACACTATTAAATAGAGAATTAGTCTCCTTAGTTATATGAGATTAGTATCTTGGTCAATTGTAGTTAACTCAAAGTCGTATGGCCAATACGATTTTAATAATAATTGCTATTATTAAAAAGGATTTTGTGTTTGGATTTACAAAGTTGAACATGAACGATGTTGGGGTTTTGACCCAAAACCAACTTCTATAAGTCCTAATGCGATATAGTTTTGATGAAGAAAATCGATTTAAATAATCATTACTACTAGGTCCCATTTATAATAAGTAAATTTTGATTACCAAAAGGTATGTTACTAATAAATTCAGCCAAAATGTCACACTACTAGCTAAGGTGACATATGACCGTTAATATTTGAATTATTCGATGTTAACTCCTAACTAAATTTACACCTTTGCGTCGCACAATCGAAAAGAGGAATACCCCAAATGAACCATATGATTTAATTAATATACAATCATTGTAAATTAAATAAATTATATAATATTAATGAAATATTAATCATTAAATTTTATTTAGTTTGTTTGAATTCCATTAATGTTTAATAATGTGTGTGTATAAAAGTCATAAACGTGCGGAGTAATATACGATATCGGCAGATAGTTTAAATTGGATTTAAATATAATAAATACTAAGTAGGTTTTAAATGAATTAAATGAATTAATATTTATGAAATATTATTTATTAAAATTTATTTGATTTGTTTTGAATACCATTATTATTTAATCAAGTGCGTATATAGAAGTCATAATCACGTGCAGCGATATACGATATCAATGGAACATTTAAATTGGATTCAAATAGGATTAATGCTAATGGGCTTTTGGAAATTTTAGGGGCCCATGTAGCACAATCTATGGCAGATCATGCATGTAGAAGAGGGAGAGGATTTTACTGAGGTTTAATATAAAAAACTAAATGGGAAGTTCTAAGGAAGAATTATAAAAGTTCTCTATCATTCCTTTAAATAGGTCTCCCTTCATTTCTTTCATTCAGTTCATTCTTTTCTGATAATTCATTTTCTCTTGCGCTCTTCCTCTCTATTTAAGCTATCCGTGGCTCCTAACCCATGATATTCCCAAAAATAAATTCAAACAAAATCAAATCATTCAAGGTGGTTCTTATCTCTTGATTTTTGCAAGATCCAAAGGTCGATTCATTAGAATTTAGGAGTTCTTCGTCATTCAAGGTGTATTCCCTTCGCTTCATCTTAAGGTAACAGTTTCAATTTCAATTATTCATATATTCACCTTGTTCATATGATTAAGATCCATTACATACCCATCTTATCTGAATATATGCTTATTTTGTTACATTGATTCGATCCCCTTCTGCCATACCTCAATTAATAACATATATTCATCATGTTAAGTTTTATTTAGATCCATTTTATGATATATGTTAATTTATTACATATTTATCTTATTAGCATTATACCTATCACATGTGACATCTCATTTAATCCATTGTTCATATTATTTATGTAGTTTAGATCCAAAACTTTTATCACAAATTTATATGTGCTTAAATTGTCCTAATTAATCCTTTAATTATTTTAAAAACAATTGTTTAACAAAACACAATTTTGATTGAAATTTAAGTTATAATTAATTGACATAATTTTGTTACATGTTACATACACAAATATGTAGAAACTACATATGTTGTTTGTTTGAAAGTCTTTAGAGATTGAATATAAAATTTTCAAGCTTGTCCATTTGATTATAAGTTTGTCATTGTGCATTTTTTTTAAAGTTGTTTTGAAAGAACTAGTGGACTTTTATGCAAAACATTATGAACCTTATCATTTCCTTTTAAGCCAAAATCAGATTCCAATTTGTTGCATTAACTTCAAAACATATGTTAGATTACAAATTTCATACATGGACACTAATACATATATGTTAGAGAGTGTGTGTTTGTGTGTAGATCTATATATTTTGTTTTAATTTTAAACATAGTTTGCAAATGTTTATACATACATACATATATATATATATATATATATATATATATATATGTACATAAGTTATTTATTATGTACATATTTTAATATAAAATTATAGACAACATAAGCATATATAAATGGTGAATGTGTCTATTGTGGTGTAAATCCCAACGTCTACATACATACACATTAACTGTGTATGCTACTTATATATTGCACTTACATAATATATAATAGAATATATTTGAATATACCCACAATTTATGCTACGTATAAATTGTTCATTAATGGCATTTAAGGAATCAATCAATTTAATTAAAGAGAGGGAAATGAACGATTTCTCTCTCTAAATAAAAAACTAAATCTTCCTCCAATTATTTGCACAAGTTTAAAGAAATAAACGAATGGTTTCCTTCTCTAAATTAACTTTAACAAGTAACTATCACATACATGAGTGTATTTGATACACTCACGCCCTTAACAGCTCAAATAAAAAAGTTTTTTTTGTAACTTTATTAGATTGGATCTAATATACCTTTAGACCTTATAGGCCCAAAAGATCCAAAATATGGTTTTTTTTTTAAATTACCAGTTTCACCCATTTCGGACTAGCCCGATTCAAACAATACCTAAAGCTGGTATTTTCACAGATCTAGCTAAGATCAAGGCTATTCATGGTTGGAGGCGACCCACGATAGTTAGAGATTAGAAACTTTTTAGGCTTTACTGGTTATTATCGATGCTTTATAAAGGATTTCTCAATGGTCGTGCTACCTCTTACTTATCTTACTAGGAACGGAGTTAAGTTTTAGTGGATAGATAGACATGAGACAACTTTCCAAAAGCTAAAGGAGTTGCTTACTTACGCAACTATTCTTTTTATGCTGGAGGGTAACTAGGACCTCGAAGTTTATACTCATGCATGAGGTTCTGGATTGGGAGTAGTTATTATGCAAAAAGGCGGTGTGGTTGCTTATGCATCTAGGCAGTTGAGGCTTAACGAAGTCTGTTATGCCACTAATGATTTGGAGGTTGCTGCCATTGTATTTGAATTGAAGATACGGCGACATGATTTTCGGAGTGAGAGATTTTTTATTTATGCAGATCATAAGTCTATGAAGTATTTATTCACTTAAATGGATCTTAATATGAGTAGTATTTGTGGCTTGAGTTTCTTACAGCCTATGATTTTGAGATTCAGTAAACCACTAAGAAGGGGAATAAAGTATGTAACATCCCCCATTTGGAGGCCCAAAACTAACCACCACAAATGGTGTAGTCATCTACAGTTATTATTTTTTGGTGACCAAATGCGGTAATGTTATATACATTGATATACCAGAAACACACGGATATAAAAAATTTAAACTCAATTTTAAAACAAATTGCATAATCCCAAGTCATAAATCACGCTTAAAGAAACATAATCATTACAAATTACACCAAGAGAGACATATGAAGATGCCTCCTTTGTTGATCGAAGTCTTAATGTAAGCACTAAGTAACTTTGCCATTACATCCAATTACACAGCGGAATCAAACAGAAAGAACTCCTAATAGCTAGCTTGCCTCCTGCATGTCTCTAGAAGCTTAATCGTCTAAAGGAGAACCTAAAAACTTTAACTCTTAAACTACTCAAAATCAATTGAGCACCCGAGAGTTTAACGGGAACTTTGACTCAAACGAAAAGTCTGATGTGAATAATAACCTACCATCACGAACCATGTAGATATCTAGTAAGACCACGCCGCTAAGTAAAATGGGTTTTACCCTTACTAGTATCTTAACCAAGTTTATAATAACCATATACTGTGCACCTCCAATCCCCAACAGTTAAGACATAACAAAAATGTATCATGATGATATGTAAACATGCAATATGTTCAGCATTTCCCATCCCCATTCATTTGACTATCTGTCTTAAGTTATACTTTTTAGGGTCACTATTAACCTAATAAGTTTCATGGGCTAACTATTAACCTGTTCCAAGCGACTATATGTCTGGTTTCATAGTCTTTTTGGATTACTAAGAACCTATTGGCGTTTGCCGATAGCATCATTCAATCAAGGTTTTCATGGGTTCATTATGAGCCTATTGGATTCTCCAATAACATCTTTCATATCATAGTTTTCATGGGCTGACTATGAACCTATTAACCTCTGCCAACAACCTATTCCTGATATAGTTTTCATGGGATCACTAAGAACTCATTGGCACCTGCCAATAACAATTTCCACAACATAGTTTCTACGCGCTTACGAAGAACCTGACTAAACCAATAATCCTTTGATTAGTCTTAGGCATCCTATATTTTGGTCTGTCTGACCCTCTAGATGAAATTCTACTCACACATGAGCTAATTCAATGTATATTCACTACTAGGTCAACCTAGCTGGTTATTCTGCCCTTAACACCCCAAATGCAGTTATGGGTTATAAATGAAGTGAATATGATTACACAAGCATATAGGATAACCGATCAAATAACACAACAATATAAACATCCACGGCTTAATTCCTTGTAATCATTTTCTAAATACCCTTAACCCATTGTCCTCAGCGAGGAAAGGTTCCTCTAAAATTTCAAAATTTAATGCCATTTTAAAACTTTTTTACATCGTCATGTGTTTACTTTATAAATGAGATTGAGTTCTCTAATTTGAAAACTAAGGCTTCCGACTATATCCTTCGGATCATTGTGACATCATAAGTTACCCTCCGTCGCTCTCCCTTTCGACATCATAGAGCAAACAAGCCCTTCATCGCTCTCCCTTTCAACATTATAGAGCAACCAAACCCTCCGTCTCCTTCCATTCACTCTACTCTAGGATCAGGACCTTTTGAAATCATTGCTTAAGCAATGTGAAAGGCCCCTTTCCTTACTTCTTTGAAGTCATACGGAAGGGCCCTGACGACACCATTGATTGGGTGCCGCATAACCCTTCCATCTCTGTAGTTAAACATGTATGCAGAAGGACCTTTTCGACACTATCAACTTGTGTGGAAGGTACCTTCTATAATGGTTGGACTTACTCAAGTATAAAGGTGCAGAAGATATGCCGTCGACGCCATTGATTGGTGTGGCACACACCTTCCATCTTCATTGATCAGCGTCCTTGCGAAGCATATAAGAGTAGAAGGAACCTCTTTGACACTATCTACTAGTGTGGAACGTCCTTTCCATGAATTAATTAATGCGGCAGTGCATACTAGTTAAAGTGTATATATGCGGAGGGACCCCTTCGACACTATTGATTAATGCGAAAGGACCCTTTCGCCTTCATTCTAATATATGTTTAACTACAGCGACACCCTTATCCCTTTAGTATTCAAAACTGCATTGTATGCTTTCGAAGGCATTAATGCTTTCGAATGCAAGTGGCGTTGCTGTAATTATTATAATTTATTTTTAACCAAGTAAAGCAATTTCTTTTTACCTAACCTCTCATGTAGTAAATTTTATATTGGATAACAAAAATATTTTTAAAATTCTTTTTAGAATTTGCTGCCGCACGTAATCCCCCAATGCTCCAATATTTAATCATAATTATTAACTAACCCCTTGTATTTAGTTAATCAATAAATACTACTATTTCTAATTAAATCCAAAACTCAAATCTCTTGAGAACAACCTCAGAAATTCAATAAATTCCATAATTATAATATCTTTATCGTATAAAATTTTCAGCCCAAAAGTAATTAATTAATTCCTTATATTAATTAAAACCCGAAATATCCATTTCTTTCACTCAAAAATTCATAATAAATTATCTATAGCTTGGAGTACTATGAAAATTTGAACCCATCTCCAAAATAATGTTTTACATAACATATTCAAAAATCATGGCATTTGGAAATCATTTTTGCATGATTTTAGCCTTAAAATCGAACTAAATTATTCCATAAAATCCTTGTTTAAATTATAACATGGCATTTAAATCAAAACATATCATCATTCATCCAATCATATAGTTTTAAACCTCAAATACGAATTTAAACATTCAAGAAGACTCATATGAGATGATTTAGATCATTATTCACCTTGTTTGGGTAAGGAACTTGAGATTTGTTCTACAGTTTAATCTTCCTAGCTTGAATCTTAGCCTCTAATTGATATTTGAGCTCCTCTTCTCCTAGGGTTATGGTCGGCCTTGTTTTTCTTTTGTTTATGTCTTTGATTTGTAAGAATGTAACTAAAAAGGAAAATGTGATAAGGGTTTTTAGGGGTTATGTGGTTCAGCTATTCCCATATTTCCCTTGCCTTATTCTCTTAAGCATTTAACTTATAAACCATTCTTATAGACTCATTTAGTTATGGCATGACCTTAATCAGTTTTCAAATCTCAATCCCTTATCACTCTAGTTTCTACATTATTTTATTTAATTTTTCTAATTAAATCTCCTGAATAATGCTATTTAAAATTAGGGATGTTGCAGGCTCCCCTCTTCAAAGAATTTCAAGGAGCAAGGACTAAATACTAAGCATATCAATCATGTGTAACATCTTCTAACTACCATACTACCCTACCTGACTAGCGAATAGTCTATATATATAATAGATATAGAACATACCCCTATAATAGATCAGGATAAGTATCTCTAGTCCTGTCTTCTGTCTCCCAAGCACAATCATTCTCATTGTCGCTCCAATGAATTTTTACCAACTTGACTGTCTTGTTTATCAACCTCTTTTCATCTCTCGTTACAACCGGAACTAGTTGCCTAACAAAAGTCGGATCCAATTCTACTATTAAGTCTTCCAATGCAATCGGCGGCATAGTAGTCTCTGTATCATGCACATACTCATGAAGATGAGACACATGAAGCACATCATGGACACCTTCCAGAGTGCTCGGCAACTCTACTTTATATGTGAGCTTTTCGATCCTCTCTATAATTGGGAATGGCCCAGCATATCTTAGTGCCAGTTTCGCTGACTTTTTGAATTATACCACACCCTTCATCGATGATACTTTAATGAAAACCCTATCTCCAACTAAGAACTCTAGATCCTTTTGCCCCTTATCCGTGTAACTCTTTTGTCTAGACTGAGCTTCCTTCATCATACCTCAAATCAACTCAATCTTCTTTGTTGCCTCTCTTACCGGATCTGGACCTAAGACTAATCTGTCTCCGGTTTCCAACCAACATGCTAGTGACTTGCATGGCCTTCCATACAATGCTTCGAAAGGCGCCATTCCTAACTATTATTATAGGAAAACTCAACTAAGTGTAGGTGATCTTCCCATGGTCCACCAAAATCTAGCATATAAGCTCTCAACAAATCATCGAGTACCTCATTGACTCTCTTTATCTAACCATCTATCTGAGAGTGATAAGCAGTACTAATCTTGATCTTAGTACCTAACACATCCTGTAGACTTTTTCAGAACTCGATAGTAAACAGAATATCTCTTAGTTGACTTAACAATGTCTCCTTATCTCCCTAAGAAATAATGTCTCCATTACTTTCAATGCGAAAATTACAACTGCTGGCTTTAGATTATGAGTAGGATATATCACTTCATGTGGTATAAACTGTCATGAAGCGTAGGTAATAACTTTACATTTCTGCATCAATACAGCTCCCAATCTGATTCCACATGCATCTGTACACACCACTAATTCATGATTTCCATTTGGAACTACTAACACAGGCGCGTTGGTCAATGTGTGCTTTAATTTAAGGAATGCTTCCTTGCATTTATCAGACCAGATTAACTTCACATCCTTCCTAGCCAGCTTAGTCAAAGGTCTTGCTATCTGCGAGAATCCTTAAAAAACCTTCGGTAGTAACCAGCAAGCCTAAGAAAACTTTTGAACTCAGTCACCATCTTTAGTCTCTTCCAGTTGTTAACAGCTTCGATCTTATTTGGATCAACTGACAAACCCTTCTCTCAAACTACGTGACCAAGAAACTTAACTTCTTTCTTTCAGAAATGACACTTTGAAAAATTCGCTTTCAGTTGATGCTACCTTAGTGTCTCAAGCATTACTCTAAGTTGAACTTCATGCTCTCTTTCCTCCTTGGAGTATACTAAAATGTCATCCATAAATACCCATACAAACCTATCTAAGTGCTCTTGGAAAACCTGGTTCATCAAATCCACAAAGAAAGCTGGCGCATTCGTTAACCCGAATGGCACCACTAATCACTTGTACGAACCAGACCTAGTTCGATACGTCATCAACGGAATACTATTCTCTGCCACTCTTAGTTGACGGCAACATATCGCCAAATCCAATTGGGAAAATACTCTAGCTCCACTCAACTGATCAAATAAATCACTGATTCTCGATAAAGGATACCTCTTCTTGATCGTCTTCTTTCTCAACTTATGATAGCCGATACACATCCTTAATGACCCATCCAGTTTCTTAATGAACACCGTGGTCGCTCCCCAAGGCAAACAGCTTAGTTTAATGAAATTATTTCCTTCTAATTCCACTAGTTGCATCTTTAATTCCTTCATCTCGGTAGGTGCTCCTGGCACAAGATCTATTTGAAACTCAATGGCTCGCTTCGGTGGTAGTCCTGTGACTGACTCAAGAACATCTGCAAACTCTCTTGCTACCAACACTTGATCCAATTCTTCTTCCACTTCCGTTGCATTCAACAGATCACAAGCACTTGAGTCTGACTTCTCCACCGAGTATATAATTCAATTATGACTATTAGTGTGTCTTAGCGATATTTCTCAATCTTGGAAAAATATCCTAGCATCATACTTATCTAACCAATCCATACCCAAAAAGATCCCCAAGCCTACAAAATAAAAAAAATACAAACTTCATGCAAACTTATGACCTAACAAATCAAGTTCTAATCGGTCAGATCTCATCCCCAGAGTTGCATAGCCTATCGGATTCGCAACCCTTTAGGAAGTAACAAGGTATGATGGTTCTAAACATAACTTATCTACCAAACACTGAGATATAAATGAATGTGATACACCGGTATCAAATTGTACCTAGCTAGTATACTATGAATCAAAAGCGTACCTTCCATTGTAGTCCTTCCCTTCTCAACAGTGGTTGGTCTAGAAGATGATGGTTCCAAGGCAAAAACTTTTACCTTGTTTGCTCTAACCAGTTTTGGACACTGATTCTTGTAATGCTCGACCTAGCCACAGTCGAAGCACTTCACTCCATTCTTATTTGTAAACTTCTTCCCTTTTCTAGATTGACATTCATGAAAAAAATTCCTTTCTTGTCGCACTTATAGCAAACTACATCGGCCTTCCCTTTCTTGGTAGCTCCTCCTTAAAGAATTTCCTCTTCTTGCCCTGAGAATCTTGGGTTTCAACCTCCTCTCTTTCCCAAAAATAGCTTCCCACCAAGACTAGTGTAATCCCTGCTTAGCTAGGCATAGTTATTGCCAACTAGGGCCATGGGATTAGCTCCTCAAACATTCATGGCATTTCCCCCAACTACTCCTGCGGTTGCTCCAACATGCATTAGATTAATGAAGAATTGATACATCATCCTCCTATCTATCGGCAGGGTTCCAACATTAACATTGGCATTTGCGTTTGGATTAGCATTTGCTTGTAATTCCTTTTGGTATTGAGTCAAGAATTTCCATTAGTTATGGTGCTTCCTTCACCTAGATTTCCTCTTTTGTTTTCTGCCTCCATATCTTCCTTTCTCGTATATCTGTATAGGAGCCTTAATAAGATACAAAAGAACGGTCTAAGAGAGAGGGGAATACGTATTTATGTGTGTGTGTGTCTATATATATATATATATATATATATATATATATATATATATATATATAATGCAAGTGTATTACTATAGCATTAACCTAAACCCCAGTCTCATTTTCTGATTCATTGGGTTATTTTTTGAAAACATTTTAGGTTGAAATTTCTTTTAAATTTACATATACATATGCTCTAATACCAACTTGTAACATCCCCGTCTAAAGGCCCAAAACTAACCACTACACACGCTGCAGTCATCTATATTTATTATTTTTCAATGACCAAATGTGGTAATATTAGATATGTTGATATACTAGAAACACATGGATATGAAAAAATTTAACTCAATTTTAAAACAAATTTCTCATTCCATTTTGAGTCGCATTATAGATTCACTACATAATACTAATTCATAAATCATGTTTAGAGAAATATATTTATTACAAATTACGCCTAGAGAGATATATGAAGATGCCCGCTTGGTTGATCAGAGTCTAAATATAGGCACTAAGTAACTTTACCATTACATCCAATTACACAACGGAATCAACAATAGCTAGCTTGCCTCATGTATTCTCCGGAAGCTTATTTGTCTAAAGGAGAACCTGAAAACCTTAACTCTCAAACTATTCAAAATCAAGAAAAACATAAACTTCGAATTAGACAAAAAGCCTAGTGTGAATAATAACCTACCATCTCAAACCATATAGATATCAAGTCAGACAAAATGGTTAAATAATTTTTATAAATTTAAAAATTAAAAATAAAAAATATTAGAAATTATACCTCAAGGGGAAAAGAATTTTTTTCACTTATAAAAGGAGTTTGTAAATTTAATTTTGTAAATGGGCTTATAAGAGTAAATAAAGGAAATAATTATTTAAGCAGGATAAATTATGAAAAATAACTACCATGAAAAATATGGAACGACAGTGAAGTAGTTGAGGGAAGTCGTTATGATTTTTAATTAGTTGGAATTATTCTTGATTAAGTAAAAGGTACATTTACAAAAGACAAGAAAGTAATATGATAAATAATGAAGTGTTTAACGGCCAATTATCCCAAAGCCCCACCCTAGATATTTTGCCTTAAATCCCTCCATATGTCTAGAATTCTCCATCCCACTTACAAATATTTCTTCCTATACCCACTTTGCGTTATCTTGTAGTAACTTCTTCCCCAAGGAAAAATAATTAAAACTCTAATTTTCATTTCAAAAATAAAAATCTAAAATTAATATCAAAATATATCCTTTTCAACACTTTACTACACTGCTGGAGAAGAAGAAGTTGGAGTTCTACTTAAGTTTTGGGTGCTTTGGAATTTATAGCAAGTGGAGAAAGAAATAAAGAAGGAGTTGAAGCTTTTTAGGACAAGAATAGCACTACAACTTGAGGTGCGATTGATATTTCACTCATATATCTATGTTTAAATGTAATGTGTGATGTGTGTATACCTTGGGTGAATTTTTACTTGTGTTTGAATTGTCTCCATGTTTAAATTATTGCTTGTTATGTAACTAAAAGTAGGAATGAACCCGTTAGAGTGAACATCCAAACCTTGTATGCATTCATTTGATAATGATCATTGCTCGAATTTGAAAGCGAATTAGATGTTGTATTATCTACCGGAAGTGGGTTCGAATGAGGGGGAGCAAATGACAACCAAGGGGGAAATAACTTAGAGCTAGCATTCCAAGTCTGACCTTAATAGTCGACACCCTCTTCTATTGACTGTCGACAGCTCAAGGGTCCAGGTCCACTAGGCCTGGAGCGGTAGATCTAGGTTTCGGCCCTTTGTGATTTTTTATTAAAAAAAATTAAAATAAAATAAAATAATTTTTTAGAAGTAAAAATGAGGCATTTCCTAAAATGAAATTATTTAGAGAAAAAGAGTTTTTTTACACTATAAATAAAATAGGAGAAGTTTATTTATTTAAATAAACAAAAATTAATTTTTGGATTTATAAATTTATTATAAAATCCAAATAAATCCTAGAAAATTATAGACTAGTTTTTAATCGTTATTATGTGATGTAAAAGGTATTTTCTATGATTTGCTGGACTAGAAAGAGATTAGGAAATTATATTCTGGATAAAACCTTGATTTTGGAATTAAATAAATATGTAAAAATATTATACTCGAAAATTTAAAGAAGCTTGAGATGAATAAATAAAACAAGAAAATGGGCATAGGGAAGAAGTTGTAAGAAAATTTAGTCTCGGGGACAATAAGTTTGTTTTTTAGTCTCAAGGACACTTTTTAGTGTGAACATAAAATGATAGTTGCACCTATCATTCTGTATGGCACCTGGAGAGCAGAAAGAGAAGGAGGTTCAAGTGAATGACATTTTGAGGAAGGGTTTCATTCGAAGAAGCATATTTAAGTAGGATGCACATGTTTTATTCAAACTAAGGCGGATGGCTCTTTGAGGTTGTGTATGGATTATCGTGAGATGAACAAAGTGACAAAGAAAAATAAATATCCATTCTCACGCATTAATGACTTGTTCGAACAACTACACAGTGAGAAGGAGTTCTCTCAAATGGATTTGGCAACGTGATTTCATCAACTTTGAGTAGAAAAGGACAGTGTGCATGTTAATGCGTTTCGTACGCCTTCGGGTTTTTATGAGCGGTTGGTGATGCCATTTAGGTCGACCAACGCTCCCGCATACTTTGTGGATCTCACAAATCGGGTTTTTAGAGAGCAGCTAAATAAGTTCATGCATATGTTCGTGGATGATATTTTGATCTACTCTAGGACTAAAGAGGAGCACAAGATGCACTTGAGGATTGTCCTAAAAATATTGAGAAAGCATAAATCGAGAGCAAAGTTCTCTAGGTGTCACTTCTGGAAAGAAGAAGTAAGATTCCTAGGTCATGTCGTCTCGGGACAGAGTATGGCAGTGAATCCTATGAAGGTAGCAGTAGTCCAAGATTAGAATCGACCCAAGAATGCTACGGATGTGAACAGTTTCCTAGGATTGACGGCATATTGTGGATGCTTCATCAAGGACTTCTCAAAGAAAGCAGCACCGCTGGTCAATTTGACAAAGAAGAATTAGACTTTTGTTTGGGATGCAAATTGCGAGCATATGTTTATGATTCTGAAGGAAAGGTTGATGAGTGCACCAGTATTGATCATTCCAACTGGGAACAAAGAGTTGACAGTATACACAGATGTCTGTGCGACTGGATTGGGAGCAGTTTTGGTGCAAAAGGAAAAGTTGTTGCCTATGCTAGTCATAAGCTAAAGCCGCATGGAAGGATTTATTCGACCCATGATTTGGAGATGGCCACGATTATCTTTGCTTTGAAGACTTGGAGGCAATATCTATTGGAAGAGAGGTTTGAGCTGTTTATGGACCATAAGTTCCTGAAGTGTCTTTTCTCACAGAAGGATCTCAACCTTCACTAGCAACGGAGGTTAGAGTTCTTAGCCTCTTAGGTATGATTCCTAGGGACACTTTACACGCTTGTGATTTTTTCTGAATTTTTATGTGACCATTTTGACCTAAAAAACTTTTTTAAGCTGTAACTTATGATAGGATTTGAATTAGGATCTCAAACTAGTTCCATTTCGTTGCTTCAAAATGATGGTTTCCTATTTTGTAAAGTGGTCATAATTAAAAAACGGACTTACGATTAGGGAGTTATGCCTGTTTAAAGTTTTAAAAGCTGCAGGTCATAACTAGTGTGTAATTAATTAAGCCCATTGTTGGCATGTTAGTCTTATTAGAAAATTACAATAAACAGGGGTTGTCTGAGTCAAACTAAAACTTTTCCTCTTATTGCATATCAGATCTAAACCCTAATTAGCCCTAAATTCTATCTAATTCATCCAAATTTCTCTCTAAATTAAACTAGATTGTGGATCAAAGATTAGATCTTCGATTAGAAGCTAGAGATAATCAAATTAGTTGATTAGAATTTCTTTTCATTGCTGTCTGGATTGGATCTGCATTCAAATTGATTGAATTTGGTGATTAATGAGTGGTTTATGCCTTCTCACTATGCTACGCATGTTCATATGGTAGAATTATGAGACATGACATGTTTTAAATTGACCTTTGGCCATAAAGCATTTTCTATCTCTAACTACATTTTAATCCATGCATATAATATAGACTGACTAGAAATCACCTTTGTTTATGTTCATATATTCATGTTATTTATAGATATATGTTAGAGAATGACTTGTTTATCTTACTTATATAGATTGCATGATTGAATGGATGAAACTGCTTGTTGTTCTATGTTTGTATGATGTGATTTCATGTTATTTGTTAGTGTTTTGAATGTTTAGAAAGATAGGCAGGATAATTGAGCATATCAAGATAAAGATGATCAGAGTTGGAGGAGACTTGGAAGGGAGGCTTTAAAGTGTGGGAAGAGCATAGGGTTCAAGCCACGAGCTCCAATTCATGAAGTACACAAGTCGATGCCGACATGGAGAGATTAGCACTGACATGTTTGGGGCGGTCAGATGAGTTGGCGACTTTGGTGAGGCCAAAAGCAAGACTGGTGAAGGTTGCCCAAGGTGATGGATTGATGATTAGCTAAGTGTTGGAGAATATGAGACTTGTTTCTAGAACATGGAGTTGAGCTCTTTGAAGAGAAGACTTACACCTATGATGAATTCTTTTGGGTTGATAGGTCAGGGTCAAAGCATCTAGGCATGGAGTACTGGAAGCAAGGAAGGAGTGGAAGAAAACTCAACTATTAGTTGGCTAAGTAGAGAGATCGGCACCAACATAAAGAGGTCGGCACCGAGCTGTTATGGTGATTCTCAGAGTGTTTTATTCTATTGTACTGATGATAGGGATATTTGGACATCCATTATGGTATTCTCTATTGTACCTTTATGATATAGTAGAGTAACATATTATTCTGTTATGTGCTAACTCTTTGGTTGCAGGAACATGATAGGTATGATTCGTGTACTCTTGTTCCTTACCATATTTGCATGTACAGTATCTTGAGATTTATTTACCGCTTACACCAGACTTGTCTGACCCAAAGTTTTATGCTTTGCTTCATATTATCCTGGGTGCTCTAAAATGAGTAGATTAGATAACAGGTCTAGGTGATGCAGTAGCGTTCAGAGGTAAAGCTAGATAGAGTTATCTTATTCATGTTCTTATATGGTGTCTGTGCTTATTCCTCCATGTAGCACCGAGGAGCCATAACAGTGACTACTTACTATTTGTATTTGAGATGGTCGTTGAGCTTGTTTCCATTGTATAAACTTTACTATTGATGTATAACTTTGTGGATATTATACTCTGATGATGATTTGTTCATATTATCATTGATGTCTCTTCTGTTGTTTAAGTAATATTATATTTTCCATGTGGTGTGAGATATACGACCGATTATAAGCTGCATTTGTTCGTTCTAAATTTTAATGATCATCCTATATCCGTCGGGCACGATTGCAGCATACTGTTTAAACTTCATTGGTGCTGATGGTATAGGGTGGTCGTCATGCACTAAGATCATTTATGTATGAGTTATTGGATAGTTATTATTATGATATTTTTTATGTTACTTTACTTGCAGTCTGCATAACTTTTTATTATACACACACACCCCCCCTCCTAAGGCCAATCGGTTGAGGGTTTCCTTCTCTCATTAGGACCGATGATCGAGATAGTTGTGTTCTATTGTTATATAGATGTTGTTAGGTAATGCTTATTTATGTGACATGTGCATGATACTCCTTTTACCATATATCACCATTTATGCTCTAACGTTGCTTTTTAGGCATAGTCTGACCCATATGTTATTTCATAATACTTGGGTCAGTCTAAGATATTTCACGCCTAGAGACAATATTTTGCTTAACTTATGGGATACGTTTTGGAGGCCGGTATACATATTAAGACGCTAGTTTCCCTTATGTATTTTTGTAGCCTTATTTATATAGGATGATCTATTTATTCTGATATATGTATTTGGTAGCAGTGGGCTTTCAACTAGCATTTTGTTTCCCACATTGATATTGTATTGTTGATGTGATTCACTGTGTTATGGATCTATGATTTAATTATTATGTATTGTTCTATCTTATAAACCACATGAGATTATTACTTTATGGCGGTATCTTAGGCATAATGTTAAATGGTATATGGTTTGAGATACGTACCGGTGTTAGCCTAAAAGAGTATTCACATGTTTAAGCCCCCATAGCATCATTCTCCGTATTATTAGACAGTATTATCTAATAATACACTTTGGCAGACGGGTGTAGAGGTAGGGTGTTAAGGATAGTAAGAAGAAAAACAACCATAATTAAGAATAACAGAAAATAATTATCACCATTATAATTCGAACATGCTAAAATGCTTATCCATTATTAATATAAAAGGAGCTAATAGTTAAAACAAAGAGGAGAAATATTCTTACTATGTCTATTATACTTGCGCAAACATATTTGGTTTTTCTTCTAATAATTTCACATATCGGTTAATATATAATCAGCAGCTGAAAATTTACTAGTTCTACACTAAATTTTAGATTGCAAAATATAAGACTGAAAAGTAACATCCCGCCTTTTTGTACATTTTAAATCGACAATAAACCACACACGTAAGACTCAAACCATACAAAAGGGTGAATTGTTATTGGGGTGAATAAGAAAAAGGAAGAAAGAAAGAAAACAAAACAGAATCTCGCAGCGAAATGAAAAAATATAATAATCAAATAACAATTCACGAAAATGTTTTACAAAAACATTTGATTATACTAATACAACACAGAATCAGAGTTACACATACCAAAGAATAATAAATAACAATGCATCGGAACAATATGATGCAGTGGAACAATATAGTAAATAATAGTAATAATGAAATCTTCACCTTCGTCCTCCAGAAATAAGGCCTTCAAAACCTGAAATGCTCAGACTGACCCGAGCGAAATGAAAAGAAAAAACATTCGAGTCAGAAATAAAAGATCTTATGTAAGTTAAATCAACGGTAAAATATGAGTGGAACGGCGTCAGAGATGTTTACGGGGTTTGGCATCTCCTATCCCGTGTCTAACGTGAGTGCAGTAACTTAAGAGATGCTCGGGATTCACATCTCCTAAGGATCTGTTAAACTATTTACTATGTAGTAATATACGCTATTATAATAATGTCTATAGTAAAATAAACTTACTTTTAAACAGAGTTAAGGCTTTACATTTTTCACCTTAACAAGTAGTAGTCCCAGTAGTCCATCCAGTATCATAGTCCCTCCTGATCGGGAAGCCACCAGAGGATACTCCATAGGCTACGGGAGAAAACCAAACTCGTACAAGGCGCGCTAGGGTAGGTGACACGGCACACAAGGCAATGTCAGAGTAGATATACCAATTACGCACACGGGTTGGTGGTAACGCTTAGCAGCTACTACCACCTAACTCGAGCCACACCCCCAAACCAAAAATCAAAAGTGGCCACCAAATAAACCTCAAAGTCAGAATATACAATCGAAGGAGTGTGTCTGATAAAAAGGGCTACCTCCTTGGCCCGAGATCGCTTCTGTTTTAGCCACCTTATGCCAACTCACGGGATTCGGGTCCACGTATATACCTCAAAGGAACGCCGCAGCCATCCTACTTCATTCTGGAATCTCCACCGCGTACACAGTTGTTAAAGTGGTTTTCGAAGTTGGCAGAGAGTATGACAACTTGCGATCCCGGTTTCTTTAACAACCAAATATTATTATAACACCACGGTCATTTCAAAATAATTATACTTCAAAACCAGAATATAATATCCATTTCAAAAACCATATAAATATGATATCCTTTCCGTTTCAAAAACCAAATCAATATGATATCATTTTTATAAAAACCAATATAATATCATTTTTATTTCAAATATTCCTTTTTCCAAAATCATGGCACTTTCAAAGTTATAACGCTGCGGAATCAAAACACTTGAAATATAATACTTTCAAATCATAATACTTTGAAACCCATAACTTTGCAACATAACTCCCACCACTTAAATGGTTTATAAATTTAAAATACTTTATATAATACAGTAGCTTCTTCAATTTCACAAATCAATTCCAAAACAACTCAAATTTCTACATTTTATAATTAACCAAATCCCAAATCACAAATTTCAATTTGATTCAGTTTCCAAATAAACTATTCCAAATTTTTTCGATTTCTAAACAAATTGGATCCATAAAATAAGCCATTTCAAATTCAACATATTTCAAACTTTAAGTATTCAACAATTTCAAACTAAATTTGGTAAATACGATTCAATAAATCAATTTTCTATTATTTAGTTTCAAATATTTACTTAATAAATCCATTATCATTTAAATAAAACTCAAATTTCAAATAACTAAATATTTCCTTCAATTTATTTATACTTGAAATATTCATTTAATTCACCTTAAACCAAAATCAAGTTATAAAATCATACCTTCTAAAATTTCAAATTTAATAAATTTCACATCAAACTTATTTGAGTTTAATTCTTAAATAAATTAAATTTCAAATAAATCTCAAATTTATCTTCCAACCTTAATTTATTTAAGTCATCATAAACTCTATATTGAAATATAATTTAAATACTTAACCACATTATCTTCAATAAAAATCAAACTTATTGTTAAGCTTATTCTATATTAAAACAAATTATACATAGCTTAAAATCAAGGATAAAATAACATTTATATAATATCTAAAATCAATATTTATCTAAAACTATATATTTCTTTACAAAACCATAGAAATCATTTCAAAATATTTTTATATATAGACCACGGTGTCTGTATATAATTTTCTATCCTATGGTCAAGTGATACAGATATTTATCATTTCAATCCATAATTTAAAATATAAACACGGTTATATATCATTTCAAACCGCAATCACGAATGGAATAAAAATCCATAACAAACTTGTAGTCTATAACAATATAGAATACAACATCCATTAATCCAATATCAATCATCAAACACTCATCACAATCATCATCCAATTAAATCAATAACATCAATATAGAACGGATAATAAATAATAGGTATTTATTAGCATTTTATATTCAATAATAAATTAAATAAGTATTTTATCCAAATAAATTCAAATAAACTGAGATGATGATTCAAAATACGCCAAGCAGTCATAAATAAATTTCTAATCACATCATAAATCAATTTAACAAGCATAAGAAATTTTAGAAGTTGCGAGTGGGTTAAAACACTCGTCTTTAGAATTTAAATTGAATTTAAATTCAAAATAAGCCTAAAATTTGAATGGTTTCAGAATTCATCCAAACTAGCGTCAGAATGTCCCGAATTCTGATACGAACCTAGCTGAGAAAACCGCGCATGAATCGAACCTCGTATGTAAAAGTTATTAAGCTTTGAACGATTTAAAATCAACATTTAAAAAAAAGATTACCAAATCGTTAGGGCAACGTCAGCTTCTTCATCATCGCAAGTTACAGGAAACCCTACCTCACGCTGAACCAAAGAGCCGCCACACTATCTCGAATTAAAACTGCCTCTACACTCGACGATGTCAAGATCAAGCACTGCCACTACACCGCCATCTCCACGCCGCCCTAGCCACTAGGTCGCGGTCACTTCCGATCTCCCTAATCGCAACCAATGTCCACGACAAATCACATGATTTTTGGGTATTGCATACACGATCTCGACCAATCATCCATGCCGATGGCCTCTAGTCGACGTCCTCTACACCCCGGAACCCTCTGATCGAACAAAAGTCGCAGATCCACCGTTGAACAAGAAACCACCCAACGAACGACCGAAAATAATCTAGCAAATTTCAGCCACACATTAACCCAGATCGAGAAAGGAATCATATAATTGACTTGCACTCTTTGAGAGCTTTAAATCGACATGTAATTCGATATTAATTGTGGAGTTTGATTTCTTAAGTTGAAATTTTGAATTGATACTGGATTGTGAATTTTAGGGTTTGTCTACCATTGAGAAAGAGGAGCGACGTAAATTTCTGTACGTACAGATATGAGAAATAGAAAGGCTGCTAGGGTTTATAACTATATATATAGGCAGACAAAATAGAAACAAACGGGCCTGTTTGGTTTGGAAAATTGAACGATAACGACCCGAAAAGCCCGTTTCGACTCCGAAACGAAAATGGGTCAACCCATATATCAAAATAGATGTTTCTGAATATTTCAAAATCGATATGGAACATGTTTCAAGTCCAAATTCCATCGTATGAAGAAGTTACGTTAAAATCAGCTTATTTTAAATTGATTTCAATTGATTTGATTTCAAGGCGTTTCGAGTCCGTACGATCAAACGACGAGCCAGATCGTTACGAAACTTGAAATCCTACAATAATTCACTGTTACGGATCCGATGAAACTAGTTTCGTCGAAATCCGAGTCAGTGGCCAAAAATGGCTATTTTCCAATTAATCAATAAGTTACTATTAAATTAATTAAATCAAATTTTTAATTCCAATTCTATAATTAGCAATCTTTATCATTTTTGATTTCTTGAACAATTTCAATAATTTAAACAAATTTAGATGTCAATTTAAAGTTGATTAATCCATCAATTTCAGTGTTTAATTTCAATTTCATTAAATTCAGAAATTATAAATTTAAATTACAAAATCCATTTATTAACTTTTAAACCTTGTTATTCAAGTCTTTCATTACAATAAGAGTATAACTAACACTGGTTTATCTCTTAGCACATTAATGTTTCCCAATTTCATCTTAGTTTCCCCATTATCGTAATATTTAAATATTTAATTTCATTTATATGCAATAAATCTAATTACTATCTTTTAAATTCAAATAAATTAATAAATCTCGATTTTCATTCTTTTTATTTAACCAATTATCATATTATGAATAAAATTAACATTTCTTCCAAATATTAACTTAATTTACATTAATATAATATATGATTACATTTATTGAAATTTATTTCCAGTTTAAATTAACAGGTTAAATAGAGGGTTAACATACAATAATTGTTACCGTTAGCTTTTAATTACACTTATAACTTATTATTAACTGTTAGCACCAAAATTGGTCACTAACACCTAAATGTAAATGAAATCACCAACTAACAGTCACTAATAACAGATAAAGTGTGTGTAGAGAGTAATAATATAAAGAACGGTTAAAATTAAAATGAAAGCAGTAAAGAACAACAAGTTTTATAGTGGTTCGACTAACTTCGGCCTACGTCCACTCTAGAAGTTTCCTTTTTATTGATGTTCGAATCAATTACAGTTACAAAGTGGTAGACTGGCCTTAGTCTTAGGAAATAAAAAGTTAGAGAGCGGAAGAGAAGAAGATGACCCCCCTTTCTGAACCCCTACAAGCTGTATTTATAGGCGAATTTTGAGTTGCTGGGCTTTCTGAACGGTAAAGGTTTATTAAGAATTTCCACCGAGCCACATTCGTCTTATGTCGAGCGACTTTCCACCGAGCCATCTTCGCCGAGCGACCCATGTCGAGCGAGGTACGATACCGAGCGAGGTGCGAGGTGCAATGCCGAGCGAGGTGCAAGGTGCGAGGTGTCGAGGTACGAGGTATCAAGGTGCGAGGTATCGAGGTGTGAGGTACCGAGGTACGAGGTATCGAGGTGCGAGGTATCGAGGTAGCGAGGTGCGAGGTATCGAGGTATCGACGTGCGTGGTATCGAGGTGCGAGGTATCGAGGTGCGAGGTATCGAGGTGCGACTCCTTTATGCCGAGCGGCAACCAATGCCGAACCATTTCTAATGCCGAACGATTCTTTTATGCCGAGCGGGGAGTGTAGACCGAACGAAGTACTTGTGCCGTGCATTCCCTCCATTTCTTGGCCAAATGACATATCCAAGCAAACTTCATCCTTCAAAACCAAATCCATCATACTCCAACCTCGATAGTCGTGAAGTTAGTTAGGTTGAATCCGTCTACTTATGGCTTTGACAAAAGGCGGGCTAACACTTTGCCCCCCAAAACATGCCTTGCTAATGGAAGGTGTGTTTTGTAGCACAATAAGCTGGATGTTCGTATCCTGTTAATGACCTGCAAAGAAATTAAAAGCCTTATCTGACCACGAATGACGATCGTTCGGGATCGTATGTCATTTGGGGTGGTATGTGACCGT
This sequence comes from Allium cepa, assembly GCA_030765085.1. Classification (NCBI taxonomy): domain Eukaryota; kingdom Viridiplantae; phylum Streptophyta; class Magnoliopsida; order Asparagales; family Amaryllidaceae; genus Allium; species Allium cepa. The sequence goes on along the minus strand of CM060937.1, from coordinate 447,649,674 downwards.
TCGAGGCCGAGTGCCGTTCGCGGCGAATTGTGACCGTTCACGGTTGGGTGCCGTTCGAGGCGAGTTATGATCGTTCACGGTCTGGTGCCGTTCGAGGCGAATTGTGACCATTCGTGGTCGGGTGCCGTTCGAGGCGAGTTGTGTGTGCCCGGGGGGACTTAGTATCATTAATGTCAGATTTCACGTTCGAGTGAGTCTTTGAACTATTTGTCATGGCGGTTTATCGCCATCTCAGAGCATGCCTAAGGACCATTCGCGACCCCGTACATGTGTAAGTGGCTTAGCCGTCATGGAATCACAAACAGTAGATTTTCATTCAAAATAAGTCTTTCAACGGAAATGCAAACTAAATCAAGTCCAAACATGAGAAATAGAAAATAAAAGCAAAACAGGGACGTCCAAGTGCAAACACCTACATTGATGCGATTTATAGTCGTATAGAGCATGCCTGAGGATCGTTCGTGGTCCTGTACATGTGTAAATGACTTAATCGCGTTGGTGTGGAATTTGCCACTTATTCGTCATTATTTCAATCAGATGATGACAAGCTGACGCCCCGATCCCGAGTCGTTCCCAATTGGTGTAGGTGGTGGCCGCTCTCGTTCCACCATCGTTGTTCCCCTTCTCACATATTGCGATAGCAAACCATTCTGGATATGTCCCTCAACCTCATCCTTCAAGTGCATGCAGTCATTCGTCCTATGACCGTTCAGTTCGTGGAATAAACAATACTTGTCTGACCTTTTTTCATTGCTGGTCGGATCCCTTCTCATTGGCCTCCGATAGGGAATCTGCCCCCAAATGTCTTGGTAAATTCGTTCCAAAGTCTCGTTCAGCTCTGAATAAGAGGTGAATCTCGGTTCCTTTCGTGGTCGCATTGGTCCATCGTCGTTATCCCTGGCCTTCCGTTTCCCTATATCAGTTCTTGAATCTTTTTTAGGAGGATTTTCACCCTTGACTGCATAAACATCATCTCGTTCTCCTTCCTCTCTCTCAGCATTTGCATCCTCTAATCGTAAAAATCATTCGGCCTCATGATAAACTCCCCTAGATCCATAGGTGGATCCCTTGTCAGTGAATTTGTTCCATTAGCTATGCCAAATACAGCTGCCATTAAGACTATGGATGGATCTGGTCGATCCACCGATGCTGCCGCTACATTGAATCGCGTCAGAAAGCTCCTTAAAGATTCCCTGTTCCTCTGCTTTAGAGCTGCCAAACTCATCACATTCTTAGGTCTCGAAATATGAACTCTGAACTGCCTCATAAACTTCTCAGTCAATTCAATAAACGTTCCAATGGAACCACTCTCCAATTGTCTAAACCATAGTGCTGCTATGTCTGTCAGATACAATGGGAAGCATAGGGCCATGACTTCCTCTGACGCCCCCAGCACTTCCATATGCCTCATATACTTTGTAAGATGAACCGTACGATCCGTCCTCCCATTATACATCTCCACTGATGGTAGCTTAAAATCTGGTGGGTTCCTAGCTCGCCTGATAGTAGGAGTAAAGGGACTCCTATTCACATCCTCCAAGTCTTTGTTTGCCAATCCACCTCTAATAGCTCGTCTAACCATCTTCGCCAGTCTGTCGTTGTCACCAAGCTGTAATCCTTGTCCGCAGCCTCTGGTCTGCCCCCCGAGTTGATGAGGGAATTCTGGCACGTACTCCTCGTCTCGTACTCCTGCACTCTTATTGGTGTCGGGTTGGACAGCGTTATCTGGTACCCCTCCATGGATTGGTTCAGCATTCCCTGGTGGTATGCCCCCGAGTCTAGATCCATCTGGATTGATAGTCGTCTGCTGATTGGGTGCTGCCCACTGCTGAGCTATTCCCTCTGCTGGCTGGTTGAGCGCTTCTGATCCAGCTCCACGGACCTGAGCTCCTGCATTTCCTGCATGTGCAAATTATCTGAGAAGAGTCTGCATCATCTCCTCTTGTCTTTTCAACATTGCTTCCATCTCGTCTCAGGTGATGTAGATGGATGCTTGACCTACTCCAGCTCCAGAGGAAGCCTCTTGACTTCCCTCTTGATTGCTCCTTTCTGTCACTTGCTTTCTTGTTGATGGCCTAGCCATTGCTTTCTAGAGTCCAAGTTCCTACCTCTAAAATCCTGAGTGCTTGCCTTCTCAGTAAAAGCACCAAAATTGGTCACTAACACCCAAATGTAAATGAAAGCACCAACTAACAGTCACTGATAACAGATAAAATGTGTGTAGAGAGCAATAATATGAAGAACGGTTAAAATTAAAATGAAAGCGGTAAAGAACAACAAGTTTTATAGTGGTTCGGCTAACTTCGGTCTACGTCCACTCTAGAAGTTTCCTTTTTATTGATGTTCGAATCAATTACAGTTACAAAGTGGTAGACTGGCCTTAGTTTTAGGAAATAAAAAGTCAAAGAGCGGAAGAGAAGAAGAAGACCCCCCCCCCTTTCTGAACCCCTACAAGTTGTATTTATAGGCGAATTTTGAGTTGCTGGGCTTTCTGAACGGTAAAGGCCCATTAAGAATTTCCACTGAGCCACATTCGTCTTATGCCGAGAGACTTTCCATCGAGCCATCTTCGCCGAGCGACCCATGCTGAGCCGCCCATGCCGAGCGAGGTACAATGCCGAGCGAGGTGTGAGGTGTCGAGGTATCGAGGTGCGAGGTACGAGGTATCGAGGTGCGAGCTATCGAGGTATCGAGGTGCGAGGTACCGAGGTACGAGGTATCGAGGTGCGAGGTATCAAGGTAACGAGGTGCAAGGTAATGAGGTGCGAGGTATCGAGGTGCGAGATATCGAGGTATCGAGGTGCGAGGTATCGAGGTGCGAGGTATAGAGGTATCGAGGTGCGAGGTATCGAGGTATCGAGGTGCGAGGTATCGAGGTATCGAGGTGCGACTCCTTTATGCCAAGCGGCAACCAATGTCGAACCATTTCTAATGCCAAATGATTCTTTTATGCCGAGCGGGGAGTGTAGAACGAACGAAGTACTTATGCCGTGCATTCCCTCCATTTCCTGACTAAATGACATATCCAAGTAAACTTCATCCTTCGAAACCAAATCCATTATACTCCAACCTCGATAGTCGTGAAGTTAGTTAGGTTGAATCCACCTACTTATGGCTTTGACAAAAGGCGATTAACATTAACAAACAAATGTTACAATTGCTTACATAACACTATTTTTATCCAATTATCAATAATTATATACTAATACACCAATTGATTCGATATTACACTTGTTTTCTTATATTCACTTTATAACCAAGTTATAACTTTTAAATTATTTTGTTTAATCGGAATTTCATTCAAGTTCATTAATCTTTAATTAACCTTGTTACGTTTCATCTTAGTTATTATTTCATTATTACCTTACAACTTTTTATTTCTTCCAATGTTAAATAACAAGATTCATTAAATTAACAAATTAAATTATCAAAAATTTAAGGGTTGTTACACTTTCCCCCACTCAAAATTTTTCGTCCCCGAAAAGGAAAAAGAAGGGAAAAGAAAGAATTAAGTAGTCAATACATCTTATTCAAAAATATTAATTTTATAAACAAGTAAATTTACACAATTTAATAATTTAAATAAAATATATCAATTTATAAATATCAAATCTTTTTATACTCAAATTAATAAAGTTTGGAAAACATTTTTCAAAATTTTTCTAAGTCCAAAATTTATGAAAAATTTCGGCAGAGTCTCCTTTGTACGGGGAGGCTCGGAATAAATTATAATATCAAATATAACAATATATAACACATATTTTCCAAAATAATATATATCCCAACATGGGAAAGTACCGCTAGAAAACCGTAATCCGAGAACGTACCCATTTATCGGGCAATTAACGCTCAATTATGAAACCAAAAGCAGTAGCGATTGCTTCCATAACCTGTATTTCACTTATATAATCCAAAAGGAATTAATAATTATATAAAATGAAATATTTAAAGTTGTTTCAACCACTAACAAACAAATCAATAGAAACAACAATCACTTGCAACAAAGCATACTACCATCACATAAATTCAACACAAATCAATTATTCATTCACATCAAACAAAACAAATAGTTGTTCGGGTTCAAAAACTTTAAATTATACAGAATGAAAAATAAACTACTAAGTGCACCATTTACTCAACAGTCTTAGATGAAAATAAATAAGTTATTCATTCATCCAAACAATTTTAAAGTATCCTTGCTCAAACAACCATAAACCAAACAACTAACAATTTCAAACAATAGATCAAGTTCATTCATATTAATTTCATTCATACATTTGTTGTTTGATTTCACTTTCATTCATATAATGATTTATCTTTTTAATTTACATTTATTTCTTGCAAATTTTCATTTCCATCCATTGATTCAGTGTTTATTTCACTTATTTGCCCTTATACTTACATAAATTCATTTTTATTTATTCATATCATATAAATTTTATTTTCATTACATTCATTCATTTCTCAATTTCATTTCATTCATTTTATTACTTAATTTCATTTATTCATTTATTTATAATACTTACCTTTCAATCTATGTAATTAGTAGCCTTTCAATTATACTTAAGTTTATAACAACTACAACATCAAATTCTTATTTATTAAAGAATTTCATTGAATACTTTCATTATTCCAAATTTTTACTTGTATAATATTCTATTACATTTTCTTATTAAAAATTAAAACTTTTAATATTTGGTAAGTTATATATATGCTTTAAGAATGCAAGTGAAATTTATACAAGTTCATCTCATTTCCTTTAAATTAATATAATGTTCAAAATCACATCTTTTGTTTTTATAGGTTACAAAATTCAACTTTCATGAAATTTCATTCATAACCTAGCATTTAATCTCTTACTTTATTTAGAGGTTCCAATTATTAATTAGTTACATCCCATTTCACTGCAATAATTGTAACTTACTAATTAACGGAAACTTAAGAACTAATTACCGGGTTTAATTTCAAATCATTTTAAAATAATAGATAAATATATACTTACAACTTATATATATATATATATATCTAATTATATTTAAAACAATTAAAATTTTATATTTGTTTATCAAAATAAATCTGTAGTAAACCTACTAGGTGGCCTTCCCACTTTGAAACACAAAAATGAATGTCGATGATGCGTGCACTCATCACCGAAATTATTTTCCAACCACAGAGAAGGGAGTACAGAACTTATTTCTTTTCAAAATTTCTTTGAAACAATTTTTTTTTCAAACCATATTGAAATATTTATATCAGAAAATACTTCTAAATAATGTTGTTATTATATTCCAAAATCATTCGAAAGAAATTTTCAAAACCTAAAACTTTAAGTTCTAGATTTCCAGTTTTCATTTATTTTATTTTCTTCAAATTTTGTTTCCAATCAATATTTATAAATTTCACTACCTAACAACCAATATATTACAACCAAATATATATCATTTAAAAAAATTATTTTACATATAGAAAATATAATAGTCAAAATTATTTCTTATTCAAAACAAATATTGTGTCGGTCTGTCCTATTAAGTGTTTAGAAATCCATATTGATGTCATAGCGTCCCATGCACCAATCGGAATTTATAAATGCAAAATGGAACAAATTAACACAATATCAAAACCTTTTTATAACACTAACAAATACGCTCTCTCATATATATACACGCTCAACGACTCATCATAGGGTATTACTACCCTATTAATAAAGAGTCAGACTCCACAAAGCTAAGGTTTATCGCTAAACCAAAGCTCTGATACCAAAAGCAACATCCTGCCTTTTTGTATGTTTTAAATCGACGATAATCCACACACGTCAGACTCAAACCATACAAAAGGGCGAATTGTTATTGGGGTGAATAAGAAAAAGGAAGAAAGAAAGAAAACAAAACAGAATCTCACAACGGAATGATAAAATACAATAATCAAATAACAGTTCATGAAACTGTTTTACAAAAACATTTGATTATACTAATACAACACAGAATCAGAGTTACACATACCAAAGAATAATAAATAACAATACAGCGGAACAATGTGATGTAGTGGAACAATATAGTAAATAGTAGTAATAACGAAATCTTAGCCTTCGTCCTCCAGAAATAAGGTCTTCAAAACCTGAAATGCTCAGACTGACCTGAGCGAATTGAAAAGACAAAACACTCGATTCAAAAATAAAAGATCTTATGTAAGTTAAATCAATGGTAAAATATGAGTGGAACGGCGTCAAAGATGTTTACGGGGTTTGACATCTCCTATCCAGTGTCTAACGTGAGTGCAATAACTTAAGTGATGCTTGGGATTCGCATCTCTTAAGGATCCGTTAAATTATTTACTATGTAGTAATATACGCTATTATAATAATGTCCATAGTAAAATAAACTTACTTTTAAATAGCGTTAAGGCTTTACATTTTCCACCTTAACACGTAATAGTCCGAGTAGTCCATCCAGTATCATAGTCCCTCTTGATCGGGAAGTCACTAGAGGATACTCCATGGGCTACGGGAGAAAACCAAACTCGTACAAGACATGCTAGGGTAGGTGACATGGCACACAAGGCAATGGCAGGGTAGATATACCAATTACGCACACGGGTTGGTGGTAACGCGTAGCAGCTACTACCGCCCACCTTGAGCCACACCCTCAAATCAAAAATCAAAAGTGGCCACCAAATAAACCTCAAAGTCAGAATATAATATCGAAGGAGTATGTTCGATAAGAGGGGCTACCTCCTTGGCCCGAGATCGCTCCTGTTTTAGCTCTTATGCAAATTCACGAGAGTCGGGTCCATGTATATACCGCAAAGGAACGCCGCCATCATCCTACTTCGGTCATTTCAAAATAATTATACTTCAAAACCAGAATATAATATCCATTTCAAAAACCATATAAATACGATATCCTTTCCGTTTCAAAAACCAAATTAATATGATATCATTTTCATAAAACCCAAATCAATATAATATCATTTTTATTTCAAGTATATCCTTTTTCGAAAATCATAGCACTTTTAAAGTTATAACGCTTCAAAATCAAAACACTTGAATTATAACACTTTCAAATCATAATACTTTGAAACTCATAACTTTGCAACATAACTCCCACCACTTAAATGGTTTAAAATTTTAAAATACTTTATATAATATAATAGGTTCTTCAATTTCACAAATCAATTCCAAAACAACTCGAATTTCTACATTTTATATTTAACCAAATCTAAAATCATAAATTTCAATTCGATTCAGTTTCCAAATAAACTATTCCAAATTTTATCGATTTCAAAACAGATTTGATCCACAAAATAAGCCATTTCAAATTCAACATATTTCAAACTTTAAGTATTCAACAATTTCAAAACTAAGTTTGGTAATTACGAGTCAACAATTCAATTTTCTATTTTTTAGTTTCAAAATATTTACTTAATAAATCCATTATCATTTAAATAAAACTCAAATTTCAAATAACTAAATATTTCCTTCAACCAAAATCAAGTTATAAAATCATACCTTCTAAATTTCAAATTTAATAAATTTCACATCAAACTTATTTGAGTTTAATTCTTAAATAAATTAAATTTCAAATAAATCTAAAATTTATCTTCCAACCTTAATTTATTTAAGTCATTATAAACTCTATATTGAAATATAATTTAAATACTTAACCATATTATCTTCAATAAAAATCAAACTTATTGTTAAGCTTATTCTATATTAAAACAAATTATACATAGCTTAAAATCAAGGATAAAATAACATTTATATAATATCTAAAATCAATATTTATCTAAAATCATATATTTCTTTACAAAACCATAGAAATCATTTCAAAATATTTTTATATATAGACCACGGTGTCTGTATATAATTTTCTATCCTATAGTCAAGTGATACGGGATATTTATCATTTCAATCCGTAATTTAAAATATAAATACGGTTATATATCATTTCAAACCGCAATCTCGAATGAAATAAAAATCCATAACAAATTTGTAGTCTATAACAATATAGAATAAAACATCTATTCATCCAATATCAATCATCAAACACTCATCACAATCATCATCCAAATAAATCAATAACACCAATATAGAACAGTAGCAGTTTATATTCAATAATAAATTAAATAACTATTTTATCCAAATAAATTCAAATAAACCGAGATGGTGATTCAAAATATGCCAAGCAGTCATAAATAAATTTCTAATCACATCATAAATCACCTTTTGAATTTAAATTGAATTTAAATTCAAAATAAGCCCAAAATTTGAACGGTCTTAGAATTCATCTAAACAAGCCTCAAAATGTCATGAATTCTGATTCGAACCTAGTGGAGAAAACCACGCATGAATCGGACCTCGTACGTAAGAGTTATTAAGTTGTGAACGATTTGAAATCAACATTTAAAAAAAAGATTACCAAATTGTTAGGGCCACATCAGCTTCTTCATCATCGCAAATTACAGGAAACCCTACCTCATGCTGTACCAAAGAGCCGCCACACTATCTTGAATTAAAACCACCTCCACACTCGACGACGTCAAGATCGAGCACCGCCACTGCACCGCCCTCCCCACGCCGCCCTAGCCACTAGGTCATGGTCACTTCCGACCTCCTCAATCGCAACCGACGCCGATGACAAATCACACAATTTTTGGGTATTTCGTACATGATCTCGACCAATCATCCATGCCGATATCCCCTAGTCGACGTTCTATACACCCCGGAACCCTCTAATCGAACTAAAATCCCAGATCCACCGTTGAATGAGAAACCACCTAACGAACGACCGAAAATAATCTAGCAAATTTCAGCCACACATCAACCCAGATCGAGAAATGAATCACATAATTGACTTGCGTCCTTTGAGAGCTTCAAATCGATATCTAACTCGATATTAGTTGTGGAGTTTGATTTCTGAAGTTGAAATTTTGAATTGAAACTGGATTGTGAATTTTACGGTTTGTCTGCCATTGAGAAAGAGAAGCAACACAAATTTCTGTACGTATAGAAATTAGAAATAATAAGGCTGCTAGGGTTTATAACGATATCTATAGGTAGAACAAAATAGAAACAAAATGGGTCTGATTGGTTTGGAAAATTGAACGATAATGACCCGAAAATCCAGTTTCGACTCCGAAACGAAAATGGGTCAACCCATATATCAAAATAGATGTTTTTGAATATTTTAAAATCGATGGAACGGTTTTCAAGACCAAATTCCATCGTATGAAGAAGTTACGTTAAAATCAGCTTATTTCAAATTGATTTCAATTGATTTGATTTCAAGGCGTTTCGAGTCCGTACGATCAAACGACAAGCCAGATCGTTACGAAACTTGAAATCCTACAATAATTCGCCGTTACGGATCCGATGAAACTGGTTTCGTCGAAATCCGAGTCAGTGGCCAAAAATGGCTATTTTCCAATTAATCAATAAATTAATATTAAATTAATTAAATCAAATTTTCAATTCCAATTCTATAATTAGCAATCTTTATCATTTTTGATTTCTTGAATAATTTCAATAATTTAAACAAATTTAGATGTCAATTTAAAGTTGATTAATCCATCAATTTCGGTGTTTAATTTCAATTTCATTAAATTCAGAAATTATAAATTTAAATTACAAAATCCATTTATTCACTTTTAAACCTTGTTATCAAGTCTTTCATTACAATAAGGGTATAACTAACATTGGTTTATCTCTTAGCACATTAATGTTTCCCAATTTCATCCTAGTTTCCCCGTTATCATAATATTTAAATATGTAATTTCATTTACTTGCAATAAATCCAATTACTATCTTTTAAATTCAAATAAATTAATAAATCTCGATTTCCATTCTTTTTATTTAACCAATTATTAAAATTAACATTTCTTCCAAATATTAACTTAATTTACATTAACATAATATTTAATTAAATTTATTAAAATTTATTTTCAGTTTAAATTAATAGGTTAAATAGAGGTGTAACATACAATAATTGTTACCATTAACTTTTAATTACACTTATAAGTTATTATTAACAAACAAATGTTACAATTGCTTAAATAACACTGTTTTTATCCAATTATCAATAATTATATATTGATCCACCAATTGATTCAATATTACACTTATTTTCTTATATTCACTTTATAACCAAGTTATAACTTTTAAATTATTTTTTTAATTGGAATTTCATTCAAGTTCATTAATCTTTAATTAACCTTATTACGTTTCATCTTAGTTAATATTTCATTATTACCTTACAACCTTTTATTTCTTCCAATGTTAAATAACAAGATTCGTTAAATTAACAAATTAAATAATCGAAAATTTAAGGGTTGTTACAAAACTTGTGCACCAACTTAAAATGGTTGAAACTTAACTACTTGATGAATATGATGAGGGTAGGACTGACGATAACACTTAAATTTAAGATGATTATGTACATAATTTTATACATTATAACCAACCCTATGTATACATGTAGGAGCATTCACATTTATAAAAAATTCATATGCGCAAAAAATTATAATTAAATCGTTGATTAGATAGATTTATATATTTAGTTGTAAATATCATCAAACAACACTCGTTCATTTCTCTCATTTATGTGTCAATTGAAAATAATAATCGAAGGTCGGCAATATTGAAACTCAAACTTACAAGCTTCAAAACTAATGGACACTCTATCAAACTTTCTTATTTTCTCAATTTTCTTTAATACTATGCACATTGCTATTATTAACTGACTTAAGAAAATGGTGAAAATAATGTTATAACATCATATATATTCGATGAATTTTTAAAGAGCTAATTTCTTGTCAATATAAGAATATAATACTTAGCAATGGATTACACTGAGTTATATGAAGAATAATAACATCTTCTCATCTTTATATTGGGATTAGCACAAATAAAATCTTTATTTACTTCTATTTAAATCTACTTGATATAGAAAGATGCTTGATATCCATGATACTAACACCACAATTATGAGTGTCATTCGTAGTTTTTATAACAAAAACGGGATAAAATCAAATTTAATAGAAACATGCATACTTGAAATGGGTAATTTTAGTGAAAATAACTTACACTAGCTCTCTCTTTATCATTCTTAATATAATTCAATTTCTTTCAAAAAAAAGACTACAAAATCCACTTCATTTCATATTCAATAACACCATTTAGAGATCGTTGTCCAAACACGCTTCAGAATAAAATTTGGAAAATGCCTTTATAATACCTTTTGCATGAAAGTAATAGAATAAAATCATCATTAAGTAAAATTCGAAGAACTACTACATATAAAAAATTATTACTGGATTCAACGCTGCCATAAGAAAAATCAATCATACTTTATCACAATTTTATTGTAAAAAAACCAAAATAACTACGAGAAAAAAGTAACATGGATTACAAATCGAGATCATTATGATTACCTCAAAGTCAAATTACGATCGGTTTCATACGAAACTCAAAGTCAAATTCGCAAATGATTGTCCTAGAAAAATGAAAAAGAAGAAAAATAGACATAACAACACTACAGAAATGAAAAACCAGATTCAATAATAAATAATACTAACTCACGTTAATCAGCAATAAATTTTATATTGAATTACATAGTATACTAGTATGACTAGCACTACAATAGAATGGGGAATGTATTATGTACCCATGCAATTAAATTGCATATTACACTAATTTATAATAGTTCAACTATAGTGTTATTAAGATAAAAGAATGGGGAATAAATTTGAACAACCAATATACCATTCGTTTATAATATTTTTGTCAACTAAGATAAATGATGGAGATTGAATTGGTCTACTTGATTTGTAAAACTGCAATTAATATAAAGAAATAACTCATGGATTTCAAAAATGTAAATCAAACCCCAGATTATGACTAGAAAACTTTTATGTAAATGTTGCATATAAACTAGGAAGTAAAGTGCATACTGTTTGAACTTTGCAAATTTTTCTATAAGATATAATAATGAGAATGATACTTTTTATTCAAGTAGAGCATTTATTTGATGCCCCGAAAGTTCGAACCCATAACCTCAATGTAGAGCGTCGTACTACTTACCACTCGAGCTAGTGATACTGGGCACAAAATCCAATACTTCTGTATAATAATGTATGTAATAGCCATATTTTGCAATTTTTTTAGTATACCTTTCTGTAACCTTCAAGTTATGAATGATTTTTTAATGGATATTTAAAATATTTTTATAAAGTACAATTTAGTTGAAAATCGCATATTTTACATTCAAAGAATATAAACATAAAATTTATTACTAAAAATGCAAAAAACGAAAAAAATTGAAATATTTTATACCTCGTCGCGGTTTTAAGGAACAATATAAAGTTATACACCAATAATATATTTATTTCTAATGTTAAACAAAAAAAGATGACAATCACCAATGATCGAGGGAGATAACTTCCTATGATTAAATGTTCTCGGTTTAAGGACCTAACAAATTTTTCAAGAATTATTTTGTTGTTTTAAGAAATAAAAAAAGACCCAATATCTGTATCCACATGTAAGGCTATCAACACATTAGGTTTGCGCTTGAACTCGAGTCGAATCCACCACATTTATTTTGATTTAAATTTACCTTCGAATTTCCAAATACAGATCTGAATTGAACTTGATTATAATTTGGCTTAGAATCCATAAATACATAATCGGCTTGGATCAAAATCCAGTTACTAATTATACAAATTATAATTTTTTTTGTATATTTTTTATGAATTATTTTGTCAGTCTGTAGACATTATTTATTAACATTTTTAATGATATAACTAGTTAGGTTTGTCATAACATTAACTTTTGGATTAAGTTTTTGGTTGTTTGTTTTAATAACTAACCAATTAGATAATAGAAAAATTGCGTTAAAGACAAAGTTCAAGCATTTTTCCATATGAACAACATAACTTTTTGGTGTGAAGAAAAAAGTTGAAGAATTTTTTGGTCACAAGGACAACATTATTTTCTAGTATCAATGATCTAATTTTTCTAAAATTAGAGTAGAATTTTGGATATATAGTGTAAAAGATTACGACACTTTTAATGATAAATTAGGCTTTGCTAGGTCTCACGCAACATATCCAAGACGATGGATGGGAAGCGCGATGACCTTGAGTGGCGACGGGGCGGCTTTGATGGCAGTGCGGTAACCGTTGACAGTGGTGTGGTGGTTGGGATTTATGGTGATGAAGGAAGGTAGGGTGCACCGGGAGTTCCAGTGATGAAAGAAGGAGGCGACCGTAAAGATCGACATGAGGATGAGTGTGATGTTGAATATGATTGGTAAAGGGAAACACATGGTGAGCATGAGCATTTTAATATGAAAATAAGAAGTAAGTTATAATTTGTATGCTACCATGCAGTATCGTTTTGTGGATTTTAATAAATTAATTACATGTATGTCTCAACTGATAAGTCTACTTTTTCGAAACTTTATAGTCGTTGCATTTTTAGATGAAGCATATGTATCTTAATTCACTATGTTATTCTACAACAGCATTTTATGAATTATAGTAGTATTTTTAATTGAAGTAACTGTATGTATCATCTCACAAAGCTATTTCGCGGAAGCATTTTTGTGTAATTTTTTTTATTATTCTACATTATAGTAGCATTTTATAATTTATATAAAGCTAATATATAGCATTATATTTTACAAAAAAGCTTTATTGTAACAACCCTGTATTTTCTGATTAATGTAATTGTATATTTTAATTATTTTAATTTAAATTCATAATTTAAAAACTTTATTTTATTTATTAAAATGAATATATTTTGTTAATTGAAATATAAATGTTGATTTTGATGTGGATTAGAATTTCAAACATGCATAAATTGAATATTTTCAGAAAATGTGAATTTGAGTCAATTTGGTCAAACTTTGACTTTTAAATTTAAATTTTAAAAGTTTGAAATTTTGAATTTTATCTTTTGTTATGAAATTAAATAAATTTCAAGAACACTGCTTTTTCGTTTCGTTGAAATCCGAATAATATTGCGGAAGCTATGCTTTTTACAAAATTGGGTGTAGATTGTTTTATTTAACAATATTATTTATTTTAAATTATATAAACAATCTTTTTAATTGTCATATCTTATTCTAAATTGTATTATATGTTATGTTACATATATTTTTACCTTTTAAATATTTTTAAAGTGATGTTTGAATTTTTCCAAAGCTCATTGAATTTATTTTCTATTTTTAAAGGTTAGTTTCCATTTTTCTGTTATTTTCTTCATTTAAATTATATTTAATTAAAATTTATTTATTCATTTTTATGTATGCATTTTATTTTTATGTTTTTATCTTTATTTATGAATATTTTTCATGTACATACAATTTTCCCAAAGTTCATTTCATTTATTTTCAAATTTTCAAGCCTGATTTACATTTTCTTTATTATCTTCTTAATTTAATTATATTTAATTAATATTTATTTATTTATTTTTGTTTATTTATTATATTTTAGTTTCTTATCTGTATTTATACATATTTTACATGTATTTAAAATTTAAAAAGAAAATAGAAAACAAAGAGGCAAGTCCTTTCATTTTCTAGTCTTTTCATCTCCTTGTCTTTTCATTTGCTTTTGCCTTTTCCTCTTCTTTCTTTTAGCCGTACCTTTTACTTGCTTAGCCGTGTATCTCCCTTCAAAATTCACGTGAGAAAACATCATTCTCCACTTAAAATCACGGCATTTCAACTTGAGGAAAAAAATGGCAAGTTCATGGCTTTCTTCTTCCCACTCTTCCTTCTTCTTTTCATTGTTTTTTTGCCTTGCCTCTACCTAACTTTGCTCGGCCCTACCACCCATCATCACCACCATCCTCTCCACCATCACCAACCGTAGCAACCACCAGCCTCTCCTCTGACCACCACCTCAAACAATGACCTTCAAGTGGACCAAACACCACAATACTTTGCACCAGACCCTTGAAACCTTGCCTAGCCGAGCATAACTCCACTAGCACCTTCATAGTTGCCTTGGCCAACCCCCTAGCTCCACTACCACCTACTGACCTGACCTCTGGACATCACTCCAGCAATGATCATACCTGAAGCATGTAGGGTCGAGCCCCACTTGATCCAAGGCCGTGCCTGGTTGAGCCCAAAACTCCACTCCTATTTTGCCTTTATCCCTTTTGTCTTCTTCATATGCAACTCCTACCTCTTCAACCACTTGCAAGGCCGTGCATTTTGAGGCAAAACCTAAGCAAAACCATGATGATGGCTGAGTATAATGTCCCTTTGGTCAAGCTTTTTAGTGGCTAAAGCAAGGTTTAACTATTTTGTCCTTCGTTGCTTTTATTTCAATTCATTTCGATATTGTTTTGTGTTATATATTCATATATATGTTGCTTCGTTTATTGGTTGTTTACAAGATCATATCTTGGCTATCTCTCTCATTTGAATCATGTAGTGATGTTTCATGTTGTGTCGTGCTGTATCATGCTTGTCATGGCTTTGGAATCGTTTGTGTGTCGTAGTGGTCTTCAGCTTGAAAATGTGAGTCTTTCTCACTCTGACATTTGTACTTATGAAATAGTGAATTGATGACAAGTGTTTAGTAATATAAAATGTTTATGCAAGTTAATTATGATCATATGATATGCTATGCCATGTTATTACCATGTTAAAACTATTAATTATCACCTGGCATCTGATATATGACATTATATTGTGACATTGACATTGTTTATATTGTTTATGCATATATTCACACTGCAAGTTCCCTGTTAGAATAGAATCATTATGGGTTGAAATGATACATACCCGAACGGACTTTAGAATAGGAAAAAATCATTATGGGCTGAAATGATAGGCCTGAGCGATTTTTATTGTATTTTATTTGGCTTGGGATTGCGGGTTTGAAATGATAAAACCCGGTTTTCTTTGTAAATTACGGATTGAAATGATATATATCCGTATCACTTGACCTAGGTTAGAAAATTATATACAGACCCCGTGGTATATTTTTCAATGATTTTTATTAAAATATGTATTTTAAAAGTATGAAATTTTGATTTAAAAAATATATATTTTACGGTTTTAAGAAAATTAAATATTAAGTCTTGAAATTGTGAATTTGAGTACGTAAATTTGAAGTAATTGAGATTTTAGACTTTAAATTTTATTTTAAAATGTAAATAAATAATGGAAATTAAATTTAAAGTTTTGAAATTGTATTTGAAGTAAAATTTTAAGTTTTATTTAATTTATATGTTAATAAACAGTGAATTTTGACTTAATAAATGAATGGAGTTTTTAAATTGAATATTTGATCAAAAAATTTTGTTGTGTTAAATCATATGTTAAAATGATTTTAAATGTGAAAATTTGAAGTCTAGAAATATGATTTTTAAGTTATAATAAAAAATTGGAGTTTTATTTTTATTTTTGAAAAGCTAAAATGAAATCTGGAATTTTATAGCATTTTCAAAATGTTGTAGTCTTTTGACAGCATTTTTAAATGCTATTGTTTTGAATTTAACAATGTTTGAAATAACTAAATATCTATTACGACATTTTATAAATGTCGCTATTCTTGAAATAAACCATTTTGGAAAATATAAGCTACGATAGCACTTTATAAATGCTGTCGTTGCTATAATTTGACAATGTTTGAAATGTTATAGATTTTAACACTGTTTGAGTTATATTTTAAAGTGTTAAATGATTTAACTTTTGGAAATTGATTAATTGTGAAATTTAAGAAGTTTTGAATATATTTTAATATTTAAATTTGAATTTTTAAGGAATTTAAATTTGAATTTGAATTTAAATAAGGTTTACTTGGTTATGTGTTAAATGAAATGAAATGTAATGAGATAAATGCATTTTTGAATGGAATTTTTAGTGTATTTTGTAATGATACTTGAAATAACAAATGAATGACTTATTTGATTTAAAAATGATATTTAAATTTGAGTATTTGAATTTGAATTCAAATAAGATTTAATAATAAGGTTTGGAAATGATTTGATCTTTATTTTGATAAGGAATATGAATTGGAATGATATGTACTTTTGATAAATGAATCTTTAAAGTTATATTGGTATGAAAGGATATTTAGTTTAATTGTAAATTGAGTTTAATTGTAAATTGAGTTTATTTAAATAATATTGGATTTATGAAATGAATATTTCAAAACTAAGTAATAATGAAACTAGATTTGAGATATATGAAATTATAAAATTTAGTTTTTGAAATGCGGGATATTAAAGCTTTGAAATATATTAAAAATTGAATAGTTTAATTTGTGGATCAAATCTATATTTGAAATTGATATGATTTGAAATGGATTATCTGTGAAATTTTAGAAGTTTTGAATATTTAAATTTGAATTTTTAAGGAATTTAAATTGAATTTGAATTTAAATAAAGTTTACTTGGTTATGTGTTAAACGGAATGAAATGTAATATAATAAATGAATTTTTGAATGGAATTTTGGAATGTATTTTTGGTAATGATGTTTGAAATAATAAATGAATGACATATTTGATTTTTAAATGATATTTAACTTTGAATATTTGGATTTGAATTCAAATAATGATTTGATTATGAAGTTTTGAAAGGATGTAATATTTTAATGATTTTGAAATGGTTTGGAAATGATTTGATCTTTATTTTAATAAAGAATGTGAATGTTGAATGATATTTGATTTTTCTTTATTTGATAAAGGAATATTTGAAGTTTATATTTGTATGAAAAGATATTTGGTTTAATTGTAATTTAAGTTTATTTTAATAATATTGGATTTATGAAATGAATATTTCAAAACTACATAATAATGAAATTAGATTTGAGATATGAATATATGGAATTATAAAGTTTAGTTTTGAAATGTGGGATATTAAAGTTTGGAAACATATTAAAATTGGATAGCTTATTTTGTAGATCAAATCTATATTTGAAATTTATAAGATTTGAAATGTTTTGTTAGAAAACTGAATTGAATTGAAATTGGTGGTTTGATTTGAATTAAATTGGAAATTTGAAATTTTGAATTGAATTGGAAATAAATTTGTAAAATGTAAAGAATTAAATGAATGTTTCATGATTTCAAATGTATAATTTCAGAATGTTATGATTTTCAAAGTGTAATGATTTCAAGTATTTTGGTTTCGAAAGAGTTATAACTTTGAAAGTATTATGATTTTTGGAAGTGAATATAGGTTTGAGATGGAAATGATAAAGTATAAACTATTTTGATTTGAATATAGTTTTGAAATAAAAATGATTTTGGTTTCGAAGTATAAACTATTTTGATTGAATAAATAGTTTTGAAATAAAAATGGTTTTGGTTTCGAAGTATAAACTATTTTGAAAGAAATATAGTTTCAAACGAAATGATTTGATCTTTTTGAAGTATAACCTATTTTGAAATGACCACGGCGTTATAATAACGTTTGGTTGTTAAAGAGACGGGGATCGGAAGTTGTCATACTCTCTGCCAACTCCGAAAACCACTTTAACAACCGTGTACGCGGTGGAGATTCCAGAATGAAGTAGGACGGTGGCGACGTCCTTGAGGTATATTACGTGGACCCAACTCCCGTGAGTTGGCATAAGGTGGCTAAAACAGGAGCGATCTCGGGCCAAGTGAGGTCATTCCTCCGATCGGACACATTCCTTCGATACTATACTCTTACTGGCGATTGATTAGATGGCCATCCTTCGATTTTGATATGGGAGTGTGTTCCGAGGTGGGCGTATGTGGCTGCTGCGTTACCACCAGCTCGTGTGCGTAATTGGTATATCTACCCTGGCATTGCCTTGTGTGCCGTGTCACCTACCATACCGAGCCTTTACTACGAGTTTGTTTTTCTCCCGTAGCCCGTGTGGTATCCTCTGACAGTCACCCGGAGTGGAGATGGCATGATATTGGATGGACTACTGGGACTATTATGTGTGAAGGGTGATATGGGTAGCCCGGAACGCTATTTAAAAGTATGTTTATTTTACTGTAGACATTATTATAATAGCGTAATATTACTACATAGTAAATAGTTTAACGGATCCTTAAAGGATGGGCAATCCCAAGTATCCTTTAAGTTACTGATGCATTTTTGTTACTGTTCACTTGAGTTGATTTACAGTACATAAGTATTTATGTCCTGACTCGAGTGTTTTGTGTTTTGCTTTACGCTCGAGTCAGATTGAGTGAGTTAGCATTCAAGATTCACCTTTGGAGCTGGAGCTTTCCTTGAAGATCTAGCCATCTATTTTGCTTTTTGTATCCAGTGATTTCAGTGATGTATTCTGATTTATACCTGATGTATCTTGTTACTCTTCTTTTGTATCTTGTTTAACTCTGATGTATCTTATTTTTATATAGTAGCTTCATGAACTACTATCTCTTTTATTTCCGCTGCATTATTATTTACTCTGTGTCTGTGATCTGTGACTATGTATTTACTGTATATTCTGAGATTTGCCAAATTTTATTTACAACGCGGTATTTTGAGCAAATTCATCCGACATGTGCGGATGCGAATGGTTGAAAATATCGGGTCGTCACAGTTGGTATCAGAGCTTTGGTAGCTCTAGGCAAAACTCAGCATATAAAGTAAATGAATTTACATAATCACTTTCATTCGAGTTTAAACCTCTTCCTTTTTGACTCGATTCCTTTGAATTTTGGAACATTCCATGTGGTTCCAAAATCCATTCGTGTCCCTCACTATTTATCTTCTTTTGTTTCTGGAGTATCTCATAACTCCACTTCAAAAGATCTTCATAATGAGTCGGTGGTCTCGCCAACCTCAAATTTATTTGTAAAGGGGGAAAACTCCTTTACAACAACATTGATTCACCAGAGATTCTATATCCTCTGTTTAGATGCTAGTATCTCTTATAATTTAGAACTCTACATCTTGAGATCGAATGTCGATTTACCCAAGAAATCCACATCGATCTTATTCTTTAAGTCACGGTTGACCCGGTTAAGGTTGCCCGCGATTTATATAAACTCATCCATCTCCCTATTTTGTTATTTAATCATCTCATCTTTATTTCCAACTTATCTTTAAATTATTTTTGAAGTGTATTTGTAAACTAATATTTAAAATGTTTTATATATTGTGTTGTTTGAGTTGTTGATGTTGATTTGGGTTTCTGATCGATTCGTCTGATCAACGCTAACGATAAGATTTCCAAAACACTTGAACAGAGCAAACTGACACAATATGTTTTTTTAAAATTTGGTAATGAAATAAATTTTGTAATTATATTATAAATATTTTTTCTAGATTTCATTGAATTGATTGTTAAGAAATAATATTTGATTTTATATATATATATATATATATATATATATTTCTCTTATTTCACATATAAATAATTGAACTATAAAACATGATCATAAATTTAATTGGAAATTTAGAATGAATTTAAACAAGAATTTGAGAATTCAATTTCCGATTGATTTCAAACCTTGTATTTAAAGTTTTAAAGGATATAGTATTTAAAGTATTTTTGAATAGAAATTTGTTTCTAAAGAAATTTTAAAGTTTAAAACTAGTGCTCTTCTCTTTGTCGCTGGAAAATAACTTCGGTGATGACTGCAGCATCATCGACATTCATTTTCGAGTTTCGAAGTGAAGAGGCCATTCTGTAGTCTAGCTACAGTTTTGTTTTGGGAAATTTAATTGATTTTAATTTCTAAAATAAGACTGGATTCATAACATATGCTGATTTATGATTTAAAGTTGAATATATATATATATATATATATATATATAGTATATGTGCATTTAGTTATCTCTAAATAGTTTGGAATTCATTGAAAATTTAATTCCTAAATTTTATCTTGAAGATAATTTTTAAGTATAATTTCAAGATTTGGATAAATATTCAAGTTTGAAATGATTGAATTGGAAAGTTTATTTGTATACTACACAATTTCATTCCAATATAACTTACCTTAATTTTCAGAAGTTGAATATGTAATTGGATAATATACAATA
This sequence comes from Allium cepa, assembly GCA_030765085.1. Taxonomy (NCBI): domain Eukaryota; kingdom Viridiplantae; phylum Streptophyta; class Magnoliopsida; order Asparagales; family Amaryllidaceae; genus Allium; species Allium cepa. The sequence continues at coordinate 447,628,684 of CM060937.1, read as the reverse complement.
TAAAAAAAAGATTTTATAAATAAAATTTGAGTGATTATAATAAATGTTATACACTTAAATTTTAGTTATAAAAAGATTAACAGAGGTAAATAGAAAAAGGGGTAATGGAATAATTTACAATATAAAATGATGATAAAGGAACTAAGAATAAGATAAAGCAGTTATAATAAGTAAATATATGTAACATAGGTGATAAAATATATTGAGAGGAATAAATTAAAAATTTTAATTAGGAATAAGGAAGAATTAAATTTTGGTAAGTACATTTTGAATATAATAAATGATTTTTTTTCAAATCCATGATTTTTGAAATTGTTAATTTAAGATAATTGGATGATAAGATAATGAAATTAGAGATAGTTTAGATTTATTTAACTTATGTAAGATTTATAATCAATTTAAGTTGAAATTTTCATGGTTTCAAATTTATTATCTTATTTTTTTTTTTCAAACTATCTTTTGGTTGTCCTAATTTCCCTTATCTTGCTACAGAATGGGAGGCTATTACTTATACCAGTCTGTTTAGAAATCTTTCTATAATCTTTAATAATCTTTGGTACTCATCTTTGGATCTGAGCACTGCTTGCCATCCACAAACCGTCGGTCAAACGGGAAGGGTGAATCCGATTCTAAAAGATTTTTTTTCATGCTTGTGTTCTTGATTCTGGAAGATCTTGGAAAGATCATCTCCACATTGTTAAACTTACCTATAGCAACAGTTATCAGGTATAATTTTAATCTTCTTGTCATCTTGTCTTAATACTATTTCATTCTATCTTTTTCTGTGCTTTCCCGTACCTCATTCCTTTTCGGGGACGAAAAGTTTTGAGTGGTGTAGAGTGCAACAACCCTGTATTTTCTGATTATTGTAATTGTATATTTTAATTATTTTAATTTAAATTCCTAATTTAAAAACTTTATTTTATTTATTAAAATGAATATATTTTGTTAATTGAAATATAAATGTTGATTTTGATGTGGATTAGAATTTCAAACATGCATAAATTGAATATTTCCAGAAAATGTGAATTTTGGTCAATTTGGTCAAACTTTGACTTTTAAATTTAAATTTTAAAAGTTTGAAAATTTTAATTTTATATTTTGTTATGAAAGTAAATAAATTTCAAGAACACTGCTTTTCGTTTCGTTGAAATCCGAATAATATTGTGGAAGTTATGCTTTTTACAAAATTGGGTGTAAATTGTTTTATTTAACAATATTATTTATTTTAAATTATATAAACAATCTTTTTAATTGTCATATCTTATTCTAAATTGTATTATATGTTATGTTACATATATTTTTACCTTTTAAATATTTTTAAAGTGATGTTTGAATTTTTCCAAAGCTCATTGAATTTATTTTCTATTTTTAAAGGTTAGTTTCCATTTTTCTGTTATTTTCTTCATTTAAATTATATTTAATTAAAATTTATTTATTCATTTTTATGTATGCATTTTATTTTTATGTTTTTATCTTTATTTATGAATATTTTTCATGTACATACAATTTTCCCAAAGTTCATTTCATTTATTTTCAAATTTTCAAGCCTGATTTACATTTTCTTTGTTATCTTCTTAATTTAATTATATTTAATTAATATTTATTTGTTTATTTTTGTTTATTTATTATATTTTCGTGTCTTATCTGTATTTATACATATTTACATGTATTTAAAATTTAAAAAGAAAATAGAAAACAAAGAGGCAAAGTCCTTTCATTTTCTAGTCTTTTCATCTCCTTGTCTTTTCATTTGCTTTTGCCTTTTCCTCTTCTTTCTTTTAGCCGTACCTTTTTCTTGCTTAGCCGTGTATCTCCCTTCAAAATTCACATGAGAAAACATCATTCTCCACTTAAAATCACGGCATTTCAACTTGAGGAAAAAAAATGGCAAGTTCATGGCTTTCTTCTTCCCACTCTTCCTTCTTCTTTTCATTGTTTTTTTGTCTTGCCTCTACCTAACTTTGCTCGGCCCTACCACCCATCATCACCACCATCCTCTCCACCATCACCAACCGTAGCAACCACCAGCCTCTCCTCTGACCACCACCTCAAACAATGACCTTCAAGTGGACCAAACACCACAATACTTTGCACCAGACCCTTGAAACCTTGCCTAGCCGAGCATAACTCCACTAGCACCTTCATAGTTGCCTTGGCCAACCCCCTAGATCCACTACCACCTACTGACCTGACCTCTGGACATCACTCCAGCAATGATCATACCTGAAGCATGTAGGGTCGAGCCCCACTTGATCCAAGGCCGTGCCTGGTTGAGCCCAAAACTCCACTCCTATTTTGCCTTTATCCCTTTTGTCTTCTTCATATGCAACTCCTACCTCTTCAACCACTTGCAAGGCCGTGCATTTTGAGGCAAAACCTGAGCAAAACCATGATGATGGCTGAGTATAATGTCCCTTTGGTCAAGCTTTTGAGTGGCTAAAGCAAGGTTTAACTATTTTGTCCTTCGTTGCTTTTATTTCAATTCATTTCGATATTGTTTTGTGTTATATATTCATATATATGTTGCTTCGTTTATTGGTTGTTTACAAGATCATATCTTGGCTATCTCTCTCATTTGAATCATGTCGTGATGTTTCATGTTGTGTCATGCTGTATCATGCTTGTCATGGCTTTGGAATCGTTTGTGTGTCGTAGTGGTCTTCAGCTTGAAAAGGTGAGTCTTTCTCACTCTGACATTTGTACTTATGAAATAGTGAATTGATGACAAGTGTTTAGTAATATAAAATGTTTATGCAAGTTAATTATGATCATATGATATGCTATGCCATGTTATTACCATGTTAAAACTATTAATTATCACCTGGCATCTGATATATGACATTATATTGTGACATTGACATTGTTTATATTGTTTATGCATATATTCACACTGCAAGTTCCCTGTTAGAATAGAATCATTATGGGTTGAAATGATACATACCCGAACGGACTTTAGAATAGGAAAAAATCGTTATGGGCTGAAATGATAGGCCTGAGCGATTTTTATTGTATTTTATTTGGCTTGGGATTGCGGGTTTGAAATGATAAAACCCGGTTTTCTTTGTAAATTACGGATTGAAATGATATATATCTGTATCACTTGACCTAGGTTAGAAAATTATATACAGACCCCGTGGTATATTTTTCAATGATTTTTATTAAAATATATATTTTAAAAGTATGAAATTTTGATTTAAAAATATATATTTTATGGTTTTAAGAAAATTAAATATCAAGTCTTGAAATTGTGAATTTGAGTACGTAAATTTGAAGTAATTGAGATTTTAGACTTTAAATTTTATTTTAAAACGTAAATAAATAATGGAAATTAAATTTAAAATTTTGAAATTGTATTTGAAGTAAAATTTTAAGTTTTATTTAATTTATATGTTAATAAACAGTGAATTTTGACTTAATAAATGAATGGAGTTTTTAAATTGAATATTTGATCAAAAAATTTTGTTGTGTTAAATCATATGTTAAAATGATTTTAAATGTGAAAATTTGAAGTCTAGAAATATGATTTTTAAGTTATAATAAAAATTTGGATTTTTATTATTATTTTTGAAAAGCTAAAATGAAATCTGGAATTTTATAGCATTTTCAAAATGTTGTAGTCTTTTGACAGCATTTTTAAATGCTATTGTTTTGAATCTAACAATGTTTGAAATAACTAAATATCTATTACGACATTTTATAAATGTCGCTATTCTTGAAATAAACCATTTTGGAAAATATAAGCTACGATAGCACTTTATAAATGTTGTCGTTGCTATAATTTGACAATGTTTGAAATGTTATAGATTTTAACACTGTTTGAGTTATATTTTAAAGTGTTAAATGATTTAACTTTTGGAAATTGATTAATTGTGAAATTTAAGAAGTTTTGAATATATTTTAATATTTAAATTTGAATTTTTAAGGAATTTAAATTTGAATTTGAATTTAAATAAGGTTTACTTGGTTATGTGTTAAATGGAATGAAATGTAATGAGATAAATGAATTTTTGAATGGAATTTTTAGTGTATTTTGTAATGATACTTGAAATAACAAATGAATGACTTATTTGATTTAAAAATGATATTTAAATTTGAGTATTTGAATTTGAATTCAAATAAGATTTAATAATAAGGTTTGGAAATGATTTGATCTTTATTTTAATAAAGAATATGAATTGGAATGATATGTACTTTTGATAAATGAATATTTAAAGTTTATATTGGTATGAAAGGATATTTAGTTTAATTGTAAATTGAGTTTATTTAAATAATATTGGATTTATGAAATGAATATTTCAAAACTAAGTAATAATGAAACTAGATTTGAGATATATGAAATTATAAAATTTAGTTTTTGAAATGCGGGATATTAAAGCTTTGAAATATATTAAAAATTGAATAGTTTAATTTGTGGATCAAATCTATATTTGAAATTGATATGATTTGAAATGGTTATTGGGAAATTTAATTGAAACTGATGGTTTGAATTGAATTAAGTTGGAAATTGAAAATTTGGGATTAATTGAATGAATTGTAAAATGTAAAGAATTGAATGAATATCCCATGATTTCAAATGTATGATTTTGAAATGTTATGATTTTCAAAGTGTAATTGCTTCAAGTATTTTTGGTTTCGAAAGAGTTATACTTTGAAAATATTATGATTTTGAAATGAATATATGTTTGAAATGTTTTTGGTTTCGAAGTATAAACTATTTTGATTGAATAAATAGTTTTGAAATAAAAATGGTTTTGGTTTCGAAGTATAAACTATTTTGAAAGAAATATAGTTTGAAACGAAATGATTTGATCTTTTTGAAGTATAACCTATTTTGAAATGACCACGGCGTTATAATAACGTTTGGTTGTTAAAGAGACGGGGATCGGAAGTTGTCATACTCTCTGCCAACTCCGAAAACCACTTTAACAACCGTGTACGCGGTGGAGATTCCAGAATGAAGTAGGACGGTGGCGACATCCTTGAGGTATATTACGTGGACCCAACTCCCGTGAGTTGGCATAAGGTGGCTAAAACAGGAGCGATCTCGGGCCAAGTGAGGTCATTCCTCCGATCGGACACATTCCTTCGATACTATACTCTTACTGGCGATTGATTAGATGGCCACCCTTCGATTTTGATATGGGAGTGTGTTCCGAGGTGGGCGTATGTGGCTGCTGCGTTACCACCAGCTCGTGTGCGTAATTGGTATATCTACCCTGGCATTGCCTTGTGTGCCGTGTCACCTACCATACCGAGCCTTTACTACGAGTTTGTTTTTCTCCCATAGCCCGTGTGGTATCCTCTGACAGTCACCCGGAGTGGAGATGGCATGATATTGGATGGACTACTGGGACTATTATGTGTGAAGGGTGATACGGGTAGCCCGGAACGCTATTTAAAAGTATGTTTATTTTACTGTAGACATTATTATAATAGCGTAATATTACTACATAGTAAATAGTTTAACGGATCCTTAAAGGATGGGCGATCCCAAGTATCCTTTAAGTTACTGATGCATTTTTGTTACTGTTCACTTGAGTTGATTTACAGTTCATAAGTATTTATGTCCTGACTCGAGTGTTTTGTGTTTTGCTTTACGCTCGAGTCAGATTGAGTGAGTTAGCATTCAAGATTCACCTTTGGAGCTGGAGCTTTCCTTGAAGATCTAGCCATCTATTTTGCTTTTTGTATCCAGTGATTTCAGTGATGTATTCTGATTTATACCTGATGTATCTTGTTACTCTTCTATTGTATCTTGTTTAACTCCGATGTATCTTATTTTTATATAGTAGCTTCATGAACTACTATCTCTTTTATTTCCGCTGCATTATTATTTACTCTGTATCTGTGATCTGTGACTATGTATTTACTGTATATTCTGAGATTTGCCAAATTTTATTTACAACGCGGTATTTTGAGCAAATTCATCTGACATGTGCGGATGCGAATGGTTGAAAATATCGGGTCGTCACATTTATAGTATCCTTTCATATTATAATATTACTTATAATGATATTACGTGAATTAGAAAATTGATTATAATATCGTTGTGTTATATTGTAGTAAAATTTCTAATTGTAGTGCTTTTCACAATATCATTCATTGCTTTGGAATCATATATATGTTATAATGCTATCATGTAGTGTTATTTCATGCTTCATTATGTTTTTATTTATTTTAATTTTATAAATTAATGTTGCAGTTGTTTACTATTAGGTTTAATTTTTGTCTTTTACATTTTTAAGTTGCATATTGTTATATAACATTTAATGACATTTATTATAATATTTTCATTTAATGCTAATGTATACTACAATTTTGTACCTATTACTTTTCTATTATTATTTTTGCTGAAATATTTTTGTATAAGATACTATATGATATTATTCATGCCTACTAATTTTTTTTATAAATATTTTTTTAAAGCAAAGCTAGCGAGATTGACTGGGTTCCTACCAGATTTATTGTAAAACAATAAATACACAATTGGGCCGAAATAAGCTTTAAGCCCAAGGAAAACAAGAAATAAAAAAAGAATTAAGACCACACAATAAAATGCATGCACACATATGTATAACTAAGAGAGGGGAAAACACAAGAAGGAACCGAAACTGATCAATCATCAGGAATTAATGAGTGAAGCATCAAATTCATAAACTATGTCCTTCGTCCTAGTGTAAATCTCATGCAAAATATCATGCCGCAGCACACCATTACCTTTGTTATTGTAGTTGAAAACCCTATTGTTCCTTTCCTCCAAAATGATCTTCGCAAATTTCTTCATGCTGAGCAACAAAAAATATATCTTTATGCTTTTCCATCTGTAGATTTGTAAATCAAGTTCCATTCAACAGTGTTGTCCCTTACCATGTCATGCCTACCTATCTTAGCCATCAAGCCACACTATATTTGAAATATTTCAATGCAATCAAAAATGAGGTACAGGCACTCTCATTCTCTACTTTACAAAAAACATACCTAGGGTTAACATTCATTCTTAACAAGATCAGTTTATGCCACGTCAGAATAACATTACTTAACACTTTCCATGGCAGTAAGTTTTCCTTAGGTGAAGACTGTTTGAGCCATATTCTCCAACACCATCTAAACTTAGGCAATATTTCAAACCCATATATATTGTTGAGTACCACCCTAATATAATGCTTCTTACCTTTAACAAACCGCACAACATGCTCATGAAGAAAACATGATAATGATCAGCTTGCAGAGGATTCCACATAGATCTTATAGCCTGGTTGCTAGAATAAAGGAGGGAAAGAACACCATGATGAACAAAGTCCTTTGCCATAACATTCTTACTAATACCTGATTGTTGCATCAGCTTAAATGTGAAGTTTTTTGATAGAATGAATCCTTGTAAGGCCCAAGGATTATCCTAAAAGCTTGCACATCCAATAGAAGACAAGTTGAGCTTGATAAGTGGAAGAATAGTGCTTCCAAGATTTAAAATTTTCCTCCAAGTCCAACTGCAGTTTTGTGGAACATCCATAACCCGGAAACTTTTCCAACTAATATTGTGAACCATTATCCATTAAACCCATATATTATCAGCTTTATTCACTAAGGCGTCAATATGCTTGGTGAAGACAACAATATTCTACTTGGAAACATTGGCGACTACAAGCCCTCCCTTTTGTTTTAGAGTTTCAATTTTACTAAAGGCACAAGGTTTTTTTAAGTGAATGCTCCCTATCTAAAAAAAATCTTAACATAGCACTCCTAATCATTTGAAGTAGCTTGTTAGGCAATGCAAAAGTCCTTGCCTAGTACACTATCTTGGAAAAAGCAACAGACTTTTACTGCAAATGATTATCTTCATATATTGATGTCGTTTGGCATCATCTCATACATGCTGCTTATTAGTAAGGAAGCAGCGTAACAATATGTGAGAAGTAATGTTACAATGAGGTGGTGTAGGTGTTGAGATGAGTGACCAGATTAGTTTTGAAAAAATATATAGGACTTTTAGGGTTGAGTTAGTATAACTTTAGTAGGTGAGCAGTCGTAGGGGAGCGACGACGAAGGATGTCGATGGGGAGAACGGTGGCAGGAGGAGTAAAGATAAATGTGGTTGAATTGAGAGAAGGTCGCGATTTGAGATAATTTTTTGTATGTCCTTCTATCTAAATACTAAACTTGATAGCTTAGAACATCTTGAACCTCCATCTAATTGTGACATGAGCTTTAACAATTTTTCTTGAATGAAAGCTATACTTTTTTATTATTTTGCTCTGTAAAAAGATATGTACAATAAAGGTCTAAAGCAACAATTACAAAAAATATATAAAATTGGCCAAAGCCTAATAACCATAGTTATTATTAGCGACGTGAGATCGTTTGGTTCGTTCAACTAAGTTGTCCACCTTCCTTTTCTGAATGTAGGGTTTACTTTGTGAATTTCATGGCAACTTCTTGCACGAAATCAGCGACGCTCTCTGGTATTTTCTTTTCGCGATTGTTGCTGCAAGTATATCTAAAGCTAAGATTTCTTCTTTGTCTTATTTTGCTTCTATTTTGTACAAGTTTGTGTTTAACCTTTTATAACACTTGTAGAACTGATAAATATGGAGAAATTGACAAACAAAATGAATGACAACTTACAAGGGTTTCCACTATCGATTAATCAAAAGTAGTCCATGATTTCTTTTAGATCCAGTGAGGCAAGTACGACTTTTTAGTGTAGAGGCGTTGGTGAGGTTCAGCTGATAGGTATATTCCATTTGTTTAAGATATCACGTTAGCTTGCTATGATGTTTGGGATTTCTTGGATTTTAACGTGATGATTATTACATAGCTTAAAATTTCATCTATTATATGCCTTGTTGTTTGAACTTGCTATCGAAAATCCTAGCATTTCATTCTTTCCATAATATCCATACAGCAGTAGATAAAATACTTTTAATAGGTCTCCGAATTTATTTCTGGCTTAGAAAGTAGTTAAAATGGCAGTGATTTCATTATGCAGTGTTAAATCTATAGAGAAAAATTGATGAGCGGAAGCAGTTTAAGCAAAATCTAATATTGCATATTTGAATACCAATGCAACTTAAAATCAACTATGAAATCACACAAGAATAAACCATGGAAAGAAAAAGAAAAGGAGATACGAAAGATTTATCGTGGTTCGAATATAAGTATCCTACGTCCATGGAGACCCAACAACCCTTTATTGTTTTCTTCACTTCGAGAGAGAGAGAGAGAGTATAATATGAGAATAGTATGAATCACTCAATAAATTTCACTCACCTTAAAATTTACAGAAATATGGATCTTATTGAGGATATTTAGGTGGAGAACACTCTTGTTAGTTATGATGAAAAGACGAACAAATATCTTCATATTTATAGGTGCAAGGATAAAGACTGCCTTGGAGATAATGATGAAATGTTTTCGGATTTGCTTAATTTTATTTCAATACAAATTTAACATATTTGTGTGTGTTTCAACATATATCCTTATTTGATTGATCTTCAAATGAATTAATATCTCTTATGATACTAATTGATTATCTTTTCAATTTGTTTCCCATATTTGATTGATCATGGGAACTAATTAATATCTTCTCCCTTATAAATGGAATAGATTTAAATCATCCGAATTTAACATTCCATCTCGATTTAAACATATTCATCAATCAACAAAACTGGTTATTGGGTCAGTACCCCAAAACGCTCAAGCAGTTGAAATCAAAGTGATCAAGTTTGAGCAATGCTCAAACCTGTCCTTTGGGAGTAACTTTGTCATCATATATGAAGGATTATCCATAGTACTCACCTTCGCCAACATGATCTTTCTTCGTTCTTCCTTAAGCATAAGAAAGGATCCTCTGACATCAATATGCTTCGTTCGAGAACTATAAGCTTAATTCTCTACAAGATGAATCACACTCTGACTGTTTGAATATATCTCTACTGTCCACTGCACCATACAAAGATCATCTGATAGCTAAAGTAAATACAATCCCTCCTTAGTTGCCTCCACAATCGGTACCAACTCGGCCTCAGTAGTTGACAAAGCTACTACAAACTGCAACTTTGATCTCCACGAAATCGAGTCTATGTCAAGTATAAAAACATAGCCCAACACCGACTTCTGTGCATCTATATCCCAAGCATAATCTGAATCACAGTAACCTCTAAGAGAGATGCCACCACCACCTCTGCCATATAACAAGCCAACTGTCGAAGTGCCACAAAGATATTCGAGTATCCACTTCACCGCTTGCTAATGCTTTTTGCTTAGGTTAGCCATATATCGACTCACAACACCCACTACATGGTCCAATTCTGGTCTCGTGCACACCATAGCATACATAATAAGACTACCAATGATACTAAAATAAGGTATATCAGCCATATACCTCTTATCTTCATTTGATATAGGAGATAAATCTTTTGACAACTTAAAATGAGAGTCTAATGAGTGATAACCGGTTTAGCTTTCTCCATACCAAATCAAGCGAGGACCTTCTCGATGTACTATGCCCGAGTGAGTCTCAACTCTCTTCACTTCCTATATTTAAATATCTCCATTGCCAAAATATTTTATGCTTTTCCCATATCCTTCATATCAAACTACTAACCGAGTTTTGCTTTTTGGGACTCATCATGGACAACATTCAATGCATATGTTGCCATGTCATCGAAGTCGATGTCTTCGATGCTCAATCCAATAAATTCATCAAGCCACCTAGGTTTCCTTCTCTATCTGATAGGCCTAGTCTCTGAATGAGCTCCATCTTGAGTCCAATTCTCTGTACCAACATCTGTGTTATCCTTATCAACCACGGTGCCATCGGAAACACCATCCGAACCTCCATGGAAAGAATCTAATTATGACTTGCCTCGCGTTTGGTATTCTACATCTGTCCTCACACTATCATCGGATAAGGAAGGTTCCACCTTCAACATACCCTTCTCATTAAGAGTCACATACCTCCTGATAATGATCTTCTTGCTAATAGGACGCCACAACCTATATCGCTTCACTCCTCTTCTATAACCTAGAAAGATACACTTGCGAGCTCTAGGAACCAACTTTTCTCCACTCTCGTATACATAAGCTGGACATTCAAACACTCTAAGAAAATAATAGCTACTTTTTTTGGGGATATTCATATTTATGACAGTAGGAGGTGTGCGGTTGATGAGGAAAGCTGCCATAGATAAAACTTCTTCCCAAAATCCCTTCAACTTACCGGTCAATCTGAGGCAACGAGTTCTCTCTAATAATGTTCGATTTATTTTTTCAGCAACTCTATTAGACTAGGGGTTGCCATGTGCAGTGTAATACCTCCTAATGCCTTCGGACTCACAAAAATCAATGAATTCCAATGATACAAATTTACCGTTATTATCCAAAAGGAGAACTTTAAACTTCTTCCCCGACCGCTTTTCAACCATAGATTTCCACTTTCAAACTTGGCAATGTTTCACTCGTAGACTATAGGAAGTATACCCATATTTTACGAGAGAAATCATCTATAAATGAAATGAAGTACTTGGATCCACCTAAGGATGTGCAAGGGGAAGGACCCCAAACATCTGGATGAACATACTCTAAGATAACTTTTGCTTTATGCTCAGTAATGCCAAAAAAATCCTTTTTACTTACCAAGAACACACTCCTCGCAAAAGCCAAGCTTTAAATGCTGAACACCATCAATCAAACCTCGCTTTCTCAAATCATCCAAACTGCGTTCACAATTGTATCCCATCCGCAAGTGCCATAATATGGAAGAATCTGAATCAGCAAAAGTAGCAGAAGTTGATTCTCCAACTACAGTAGTGCCCTTCAATAAATAAAGATTTATTTCCCTCATAACTTTAATAACAATCATTGAACTCTTTGATATCTTCATCTTTTCTCCCTTAAATATATTCTTCAACCCAAGCCCACTTAAAGCCCCAATAGAAATTAAGCTCCTTCTCAAATTAGGTACATGTTTAACAACAATAATAGTAGCAATAACACTGTCAAACATTCTAACCTTCAAACTACCAACACCAACCATATGGCAAGAAGCATCATTGCCTATTAGAACTTCTCCTCCATCAATCTCATGGTATGTAAAGAAATAGTTCCTATAAGGTGTCATATGATAGGATGCACCAGAATTAATAAGCCATAAGTTGCTCTTCCCAGAAAAGCGATAAGCTTCAGGATTCATCTTAAACGAATAGAGTTGTTGCTGAAGAATAATCTGATTTGTAAGAGACTTGTCTTGATATGCATCGGATAACACACCCATAATTCCTTTGCCATCTTATTTTGAGAGAATTCTCTAAGAAATTCATTTGAAAGACTCAATTGGATTGTCATAAGAGCTTTATCTTCCATCTAATCCAAAACATCCGCTTTAACATCCTTCAATTTGTCAAGCGCAGAAATAACCTTAAAAGTTTTCTCCTTCTTCAGCACTACCTTCATCTTCATCTTTCAGGATCCAAAATCTCCCTTTCCATTAAAATGTCTAACATCGTAATTGACACCAGGTCTACCAATAAAGTTCCCAAAAGTAGCCATTAGTACCCAAATAGGCCAATAACACTAGCTCTGGTACCAGACCGTGGAGAAAAATTAATGAGCTAAAGCAGTTTAAGCACAATCTAGTATTGGCTATTTGAATACCAATGCAACTTAAAATCAACTATGAAATCATATAAGAACAAACAATGGGGAAAAAAAGGAGCTATAAAAGATTTAACTTGATTCGGATATAAGTATCCTACGTCCATGGAGACCCAACAATCCTTTATTATTTCTTCACTTCGAGAGGGAGTACAACATGAGAAGAATATGAATCACTCAATAAATTTCACTTACCCTAAAATGATAGAAATAGGAATCTTATTGAGAATATTTAGGTGGAGAACACTCTTGCTGGTTATGATGAAAAGATGAGCAAATGTCTTCATATTTATAGGTGTAAGGATGAAGACTGCTTTGGAGATAAGGTTGAAATATTTTCGGATTTGTTTGATTTGATTTCAATACAAATTTAGCATATTTATGTTTATTTCCACATATATCCGTATTTGATTGATTATTTAAATCAATCAATATCTCTTATGATGCTAATTGATCATCTTTTCGATTTGTTTCCCATGTTTGATTAATTACGAGATTCAATTAATATTTTCTTCCTTGTGAATTTGGAATAGATTTAAATCATCCAAATTTAAAAAAATCAATTGTAACCAATATATTCGATTTTTTTTACACCATCTCCATGCATGTGAAGTGAATGAACAATAAAAAATAAGTATGCATTGGTCTCTTCATGACTGTTACAGAAACTGCAATAACTATGAATGCTCAAGACTCTTTGCTGTAGTTTTGCCGCTGTTGATAGTTGTTCGATTATCACTTTATATAAGTAAAATGCCATTTCTGGACAGTTGCATTTGTCCCAAACAATTTTGTGCCAATTAACATGCATGTATTTCTTTTCGATTTCATTCCAAGTAGTTTTGAAAGAATATCACCCTGATTCTATATGTAACCAATGCCAATAGTCTTCAGTTTTATCACTGAAAAAAGGAGTATTATTAATTTCTTGTTTGAACCTCTCAAATAACTAAGTTTGTCTACTTTCTAGTTATCAATTTCAGTGATTGAACTCACAAGAATATGTTCACCATTTAATATATCTAAACTCTATGTACCTGATCTATTAATAAGTTTGCCCCCTTATGGCCTTGGTTTAAACCAAAGTTTCGTTGTTTTTCCATATATAATTCCTTTTTGCATGCATTACAATGCCTTATTTCTGAAAAGTAGCAAGTGTTTCCATGTACCTAAATGTTGAGTTTTAATTTCCATGTCCCAAATGAGGCATTTTTAATGTATTTATGTTGCATCCATTTTGCCTACAAACTTTGCTCATCCATCCATTTCCATAAAAGTTTTATGCCAATTGCATCATTACTTTTAATAAGATCTTTTAGTAGCAACCTCCCATCTTCTTTGGTTGAACACACTGTTTGCCAAGGAATTTTATTGAATTTTCCTTTCCATGTAAAATTGGAACAAACTTAAGTTATTTTACTAATGACATTAGTTGGCATTTTAAAACTTCGCATTTATAGGATTGTGGGATAAATTGTGGGTTTGATTAGCTCAATCCTTCCAGTTAAATTTAACAATCTTGTTTCCCAACCTTTAATTTTCTGTTTAATTTTGTTAATCAATGCTTCACAGTAGATCTTGTTGATATAAGTTGGTGACAAAGGCAACCCTAGATATGTAATTGGCAACGTTTTTTTTCCTCTATTTCCTATATATTACAAATCTCATATTTTTTATTCATCTTTTACTAAAAAAATTCTTGATTTCTTTGAGTTCATTTTAGACCTGTCATCTCATAAAGAGTTTTGAATAAGTCTTTGATGGCTTTGCCTGCATTTTTTATCAGCTTTTAGAAAGATTACAACATCATCTGCATATATTAAATGGGTAATTTTGATGTTTGTGTGCATTAACAGGTCGATTTCTCCAGCTATCAACAATTTATCCATTAACATAGTGAAATATTCCATTATCGCTGTGAAATGATATGGAGTTATAAAATCTCTTAGTTTATTCCCACTTGTGCTACATAAATTACCATAAGTAGTACCTAGAATTTTTACAGAAAAAGTTGGCGTGGTGATTAGTTCTTCAACCATCGGTCGCCACTTTTCTACAAAATTGAAAGATCTCATTATGTGTACTAAAAATTTTCTTCGTAAGTTATCATATGTTTTGCTTACGTTAATTTTAATACACATTCTATCACTTTACATTCTATCACTTTCTTTGCAATTGAAACCTTTGACAATTTCATGAGCTATCAACATTCCCTCTCTGATATCTCTGTTCGGCACATAAGCACATTGATTTTCTGAGATTAAATTCTCAAAAACAGGCTTTAATCTATTGCATAACTCTTTGGATATTATTTATAAATGAAATTGCAACAAGAAAATGGTCTGTAATATGAAATATTGATTGGTTTTTAGGCTTTTGGTATTAAAGAAACTAATACATGATTAATTTCTTTAAGATTCTTACTTGAGTCAAAAACACTTTAAATGACTTTTATCAAGTTAAGTTTGAGCTTCTCCCAATGAAATTTAAAAAATGCCGCGTTGAATTCATCCGAGCCTAGAACTGCACTATTTTTGATACTAAAAATAGCCTTTTTTACCTCATTCATATCAAAACTGCTGTTAAGATAATTTTGACCAAATTCAAAAATTATCATTTCACAAGTGATGTTCAGTAGTTCTTTCTTGACAAGTTCTGTGTTGAATAATCTTTTTAAATGGTTGATGACTTTTTCACCAAAATACTCGATTTTATTTATTACATTGTCATTCATGTCAATTAAATCGCCAAATGTGTTATATTTTCTTGCTTGACATCTTAGCTTAAATGTACGTCGCATCATCCAATTGGGTTAACAATCACATTTTTCCTTCTGTTGTAAATCTATAACTTGCTGCTTCATTGCTTCGTTTGCTTTGCTTTGCCAAAATCTAAGCGGTTGTGCATTGTCTTTGTTGTGATTATTTTCAAAGTTTCTTTGCATTCTTGCATATTTGGTTCTAAGATGCTCAACTTGTTTTCTTGTATCATTTTTTATTGAGATTGCATTCCTTTAGTTTTTGCTTTATTGCCTTTAGGATATAAAATGTGTTGAATAGTGGAATGTTGCTCCTGTTTTCATTTCTAAGGCATGGTTGTACTAGTTCATTGTAATCCTGATGCAATAGCCAATGATTCATGAATTTAAATAGCTTAGTCCCTGACATGTGTGTTTCATATTGAAGTTATAATAGAATACAGATATGGTTGCTACTGGAACTTGGTAAATAAACTGCATTATTTTGTGGAAACATACGTAGCCACTGAACATTATAAAAGGTTCTATCTATTTTAGTCATGATGTTTTTAGTAGGCCCTTATGGCCAAGTATATTCATAACCTTTAACCATTAACCCTTTCACCCATGTTGATAACATGAACCTATCAATTTTTTTAATTTTGAGAAAGAAACTGGGTTGCCACTACATTTTTTATTATCTGTTCTAATGCAATTGAAATCCCCAACGATTAACCAAGCTATATTAACATGCTTAGTTTCATTATAAAGTAGTTTCCACGACGAATGTGATCTTTCACTTTTGGTATTATACGCATATATGGACGTGAACTTGATAGAAACTCTTCCTCTGTTTACTAGATTAATTGAGATGTGTTGATCATTGAGTTGTTCAATTTTATGTTTCCAAACATCACCATCTATTAAACATAAGATTCTGTATTTCGAGCAAACTTGAGTGTTGTCAATAGTTTGTCAAATATTATTTGAGAATCTCTACAGTTTTTGAACCTCTGCAGTCTCTAACTATTTTCTAATAAACTTACATAAGTAGGTCTATGATTCATTAATGGTCTTTTTACATCAAGTAGCCTCTTAAGGCTGTGTAAACCCTGACATTCCATCTAATAATCGACATAAATGATTCTTGTTTTTAATATTACTTCTCAGCGGCCTAACTTGATCATCTTTGAAAAATTCATTATTTTTTCCTTTTGCTTTTTGAGCTTATTGTAAATATTAGATTTTTCCATTTCTGATTTTTGGTGCCTTGTAAACTCTTCTGTTTGGGATTGATTTTGGGTTTTGACTTTGAATTTTTTTGTTCACCTTTTGATGCTTCATGTGCTAACTTTAGATTTGGCTTAGTTGTTGATGTTGGTAAGGAGATGTAATTCAAAACTTGGGCAATGGTAGAATTAGAATTGTCATACATGCTCGTTGAACTAACAGATTCTAAGACTGCTTCCTCACTTACCGTGGTTTCAATTTCCTGCAAAAGTCATCATTATTTATATTGTCGATATAATTACAAGTGTTACCATGTTTTAAGAACAGAAACATAAAAGTATTATTTATTGAAACTTCTTATGGCTGCTTGTTCGAAAGAAAAAATGAAAGTGAAACGTGAATTAGACAATTTTGTTTTAGTTCGTATCTCCAGTGACAACATGAATTAGATATGAAGTACGATATGTTAATTTTATTGTTAGACATTTATCAAATGAAATGTTTAGTGGATCACATAGGTACTTTATAATGTTACATCATAAGAGGCTTGAAGATATTCCTGGAGATCAATGAACATGAATTTGGTTTTAAACAAAGTTTTCAGTTCGAAGTCTGTTGAACCTACAACATGAGAATCTATTAGCACATGTAGCACGCCTCGAGGCAGGAGGAACCAGGTTTTAACTCGGGACAAACAGCTTTTATTCTTATTTTTAAATTTAAAAACAAGGGTAATTTTTTGGTGGTGCACATCTTTGTTAAAAATTGGCTGTTTAACTTGCTATGTTCTAACTTGGCGCGCTAGGAATGATATTTGGTTAGTTTGAATGGAAATATGGAAAAAATGGAAGTGAAACGTGGGACCACAAAAACAGGCTCCATTTCATGTTTTAAAAGCAACGCGAATCGCTGTCACTCGCCCCACTTTACTCAGTTTCCCAGCATCAAAAGCAATAAATTTTAGGTTTTCCCCAAATTTGTTTCTAGGTCAAAACCCTAAACCCTAAAAATATGTCAGCCGTCGGTACAGAGAAGAAGACCGACGATACCGAGACCCCCTTTTCCGGTGAACTCCTCTTCTGTGGCACCACAAAATGGGACGCCATCGGTCGTAAACCCATCTCACCCGCCGGAAATATCTTGTCTCCGACCAGGATCCGATCTCTTATGGATATTGATATACGCTTTGTTGCTTCTGGATGCAGTGAGTATATCTGGATAAAAGTTATATATTTTTAAGGCATTATATAACCAATCCCAAGTGTTACTTTTGTTATATCAAACTTAGAAGCTTGATTACTTATGTTGGATTAAAACCTAATTAAATTTTACCGGTGCAAGTTATATGGAGGCAGTGTATTGCAGCTACAAGAACAGAGGTTTTTATATCAAAATGGAAGTTTTCAAACAATAAACCTTCTAGTTATTTATATTGTCTGATAGATGAAAGAGGTCTCAATTACTATGGATAAGTGTTTTATTGGTTTAGTTTTTCTCTTCTGTGAATACGAGCAATTTGGAGAAACTTGTGTTTGCTACTTTTACTCCCTAAACTATTCCTTTTTTGCTCAAAAATATAAAAGATGTCCTAATTACCAACCCATTCAACATTTCGAAGTGTTTAAACTTTTATGTACTTGTAAACTGAACCTTGTTATCATCTAGACACAACTTATGTGTCCCATCAATATTTGTTGTACTTAGTTTAACATTTTTCTTTAAAAAATAATCTTCCTTGTGGACTCATATGCTCTACTGTAGTTATCTACTTACAAACCATTTCTATTCTTATCGGCAGCTTCTTGCCATTGTGTGGCCTTGGATGTTCAAGGCCGTTGTTATACATGGGGCCGAAATGAGGTACAGTTGGAACAATTATTTTTTAATGTTTTTGTGTTAAGTTCTTACTCAGGGTATGATAGCAGAAGGGGCAATTGGGACATGGAGATCTTCTTCAGCGCACTATGCCAACAGTTGTGTCAAAATTATCAAAGTATGTCTTCCAAAATGACACTTCGATTATCCTGCATTACACCTTGCATTATTATGTGTGTATTTGACATGGTTTTCTTCACATACTTAGATATAAAGTAATCAGAGCAAGTGCTGGGAGGAGCCACACAGTAGTGGTGACTGAAGATGGAAAATCTTTTGGTTTTGGTATGAATAAGCATGGGCAGTTAGGAACAGGTTCTGCAAAGAATGGTATGCTTAACAACTTAATGCATGAGATGGTATTTGTTATAAGATAGATCCAACTGCTACATGATAGTTGGCTCTGAATTGAAGAAAGGCCAAATTGATCCTAACATATATAGAAGATAATATTAATGTATACATGCAACTGTATATGTACAAACACGTGGAATTATATTCTACAGTTTCAATATATTTTTGTTTCTAATTCCCTCCATACAAATCAGACTACGAAACTGCAATAACTTGAAAGAAGGGACTAAAAAGAAAAGTATGCATTAGCATCCCTGTTGATAATTTTGCATAAACATAAAATCACATAATGTTTCCAGCGTGACATGGTTTGTATTTTTTTAGAAATGTCCTGCTTGTGCTTGACCTAATCCACAATCGGGCTTGTAGAATGGTAATATTAATCGACCAGCAACTGAGTACACTAATTTCATAGTGTGGATTGGAATATTGTAAAGCAGATTTTAATTGGACTTAGAAGATCCAAACAAGGACGAAACGACTTGGAAACTTGAAGGCACACTTAAAAGGGCTAGAGAATTGAGCTCAAGAAATTTGGTTGAAAAATTGGCTAAGTCCTTAACTCAACCCCGAGTTAAGGCCTTAGGTCAACACCGAGTTAAGGATTTGAGTTGGTATCGAGTTATCACTAAAGCATCGTCAACTGGACGTAGAAGATTGAAACGGAATCAGAATGACTTGAAATTTAACAAGAGTACTTAGAAAAGGAAGAAAAAGGAATTGGAAAGATTTCAGTATGATTGGGCCAAACAACTTAACTCGGCCCCGAGTTAAGGATTTGACTCGGCCCCGAGTTAAGTATTTGACTCGGCCCGGCTTGGGTCTTCTAGCATGACTTCGCACCATCTTCTAGACTTTATTGCAATTCCTCTATAAATACCAACCTACCTGCTACCAGAAAAGAGATTTCTTTCTGCTGGATCTCTTTCAACACTCTTAGACTTGGAACACTTTCTTCATTTCTATTCTCCTCAAATAACATTCTTAACTCCATTGTAAATCTGAGATCCACTAGATTGTGACCAGATCGGATCTAACAAGTTGTAATCTAGAGAGAGATCAACTAACAAAAAAATTTGAAGTGGACGTAGGCCAGAGATTGCGCCGAACCATTATAAAAACTTCTATGCGTTCTTATCTATTTTCTATTTTTTTCCTTTTACTTTCATCTGAACTTTCATCTGATATCTGGGTGGTGATCCACTTTTTGGGTTAACACATGTCTCATTGTAATATTGTATTATGGTATTGCAAGAAGAGATTCTAGAATGGAGATATTGTGGATCTTATGTAGCTCTGCCATTATGCATGTGATCCATTGAAATGCACCATTTTGCAATCTTTGTGCATGAGCATGTGAGCGTGCCAGTTCATATTGTATTTTTGTTGTTTCAAGTCTTTGAAGAGGTAACCGGTCCTCTTTGTATTACTGTGAGGTAAAGAAGTGTATGTATTAGCTATGGGTTCAAGTCCTTACCTTCTTGGTATAGTGTATTGGAGTATTTAATTCAAGGAAGGATGGTATTCTGAAGCAAGTAACCTAAAACACTTGCATAGGAAGGAGACTTGTTCTCTGGTATCCGCTCTATTGTCTTTCCGGGCATATAACTTGTTGTGACCAATGCATAAACCATTTTGCATTACTTGATACTGGAATGATGTAATCATCATTTTACATGGTTGTAAGATGGAGTTTAAAAAAGAGGCATCTGAGTGTATTTTTTTAAGTGAATCTCTACCATTATGATTAATGATTTCAATTAACAAGAGTGATTCATACTCTAGTTGGATAAGAACATCCAAGAAAGAAACTTGGTTACTAAATTGTTGTTACACCAAAATCATATGTACGAGTAGCCTGTAATACCCTTATGTCGCTGTGCACAGTATTTTTGAAAATGTATGTTGCATATACTTATTTTACAGATTAGATTTCATCATGTCTTATTTCATCAACTTTGTAGAAGTTGAGCCAACTCCAGTTGCCTGTTTAGTTGCTGAAGCGACAAATGTTGTATGTGGTGGTGAATTTACTGTTTGGCTGTCGTCTATAGAGGGTTCTTCTATACTGTACGTTTATATTTTTCATAATGTTCGTCAATGAACCATCTTTGTATTGGGTACTTGATATGAGCATTTGCATACAATTGTTATGGATCAGTTCACTGAAACTGCTTTGTTTGCAGAACTGCTGGGCTTCCACAATATGGTCAACTTGGACATGGAACTGATAATGAGGTTGAACAAAATTCATTTTGATGATTATTAGCATCTTATTTTTTTGGTCTAACAGAAGTAAATTACATTCTGCAGTATAACTCTAAAGAAGGCTCGGTAAAACTAGTGTATGAGGCTCAACCTCGACCAAAAGCAATCTCTGCATTATCAGATAAAACTATTGTAAAAGTTGCTTGTGGAACAAACCATACAGGTTTTTCTTGCAGTCTCATTTCTCCATTTGTGAATATACGTGAATCAAGAATGCTAACTTAGTAAACTACACTTGTTAATCCAGTTGCAGCCGATTCCAGTGGTTTTCTTTACACGTATGTATCCTGATGATGTTTGTATATTATTATTACCTTTTCTGTTCTTGTATAGTTATTCCTCATGCTATAAGATTGCTTACAATTAATTTTTTTGTCCACAAGCTAATGAATTTTGTATCCATGGTATATACATTCAGGTGGGGATTTGGTGGATATGGAAGGTAAACATGCAAATTGCAAACAATAGCATGCATGACATTTGATTTTAAAGTTTTGGTTGCTGACAATGACTGGAGAAAACCCTACAGTTTGCTTGTACCAGATTCTAATTGCAGTATTAATCAATCCACATTGTAATACTCATTATTACCATTTTACGTAGACTGGGTCATAGGGAACAAAAAGATGAGTGGACTCCTCG
The DNA here is from genome assembly GCA_030765085.1 of Allium cepa. Lineage (NCBI taxonomy): Eukaryota > Viridiplantae > Streptophyta > Magnoliopsida > Asparagales > Amaryllidaceae > Allium > Allium cepa. The sequence continues at coordinate 447,606,924 of CM060937.1, read as the reverse complement.
CCAGGTTGAAGTGTTTCAAAGGCATAACCTTCTACCGCCAAATGCTGTAGTTTCAGCTGGTTCAGTTAGTTCTGCTTGCACAGCTGGTATGTTCAAATGGTTAATGATTTTTTTTCAAACTTGACACATCAGTTATACATCAAACTATAAGACACTTTATAAAGGTATACACTTGTTTGTGTAGAACAACCAATAACCAAAATAATTTTGCACAAACTTTCTTATTGTTAAAGCCAGTTGAAAAGGGTGTTGTCTCATATTATTGTGTGCTTGTTTACACACAAACACTTGCTATATGCATATATGGGCAGGAAGGCTTTAGTGCTAGTATGGCTAAATATTTTCATGAGCAGATGTGTACTTGCCATTTAATTGCACAACATATAGTCAGCAGCAGGCTAATATCCTGTCATCAAATATAGAAATACATGCAGTTACACACTTATCTTCACCAAGTAATTTCTAAACAGAAAAATGTTTTTTTTCCTTAATCACTTGCATGCTTATTTTTATTTGTTAATGGTATATTCGTATATTAGTATTATGTTACCAGAAAAAGCAACAAACTAGTTTGATATATACTCTTCATACCATTTAATTCACTCTAATATTATGGACACCATTGCATAAATTTATAAATGCAGGTTTTGCAATATTTTCATCCTTTAGTGGTTCTCTCTGTTGTAACTGGAGCTTTAAATTAGTTTGCTTGTTGGTAGTCATAGACCAGGAAGTGAACATCTAAGTGAAAAATATTTCCTCATTCGCTTATATCATTTTTTGGGTGATAATTGTTGTTTTTCCAGCGGGGGGTCAGTTATATATGTGGGGAAAATTGAAGACTACTGGAGATAACTGGATGTATCCCAAGCCGCTCATGGATTTAAGGTTTACTTCTGATATTTTTGTAGTGTAGTACTTGTTGAATTATATCCTTTTTATTGATCATAAAAAGCCTAATGCATATTCGCATCACCATTACTGCAAATATTTTACATAAGGCGAGCTGGTTACTTGATAGTGACTAACAGATGAAATATTCATCTATAGGGAGATAATATTTGTACCATACATATCAGCCAAGTTCCTACTGCATTGCATTTTATCACGTATATTTTTGTTATCAGTTTGTTCTTTGTATCCATAATTCATTACGAAGATGAAAACCTGATTTCTGTCCTGATTGTGATTTCATTAAAATATACGATTGTTATGTTCTTTTTTGAATACTTCGCAGGTTTACTTGTCATTAAGTTGTATTTCACGATTGATGCTACTTTATTCATAGTATACGTTAAAAGTTTATTTTAGCATTTAAAAATATGCACACATATAAAAAATTTGGCCAAAGCTGTGTATTGAGTCAAAATTTAATTATTATAATTTCGATTTGAACTTATGAACAAATATTTTTCATGGATGCTCCACCATTCTGTGGTTTTTTTCAACGTTTCTTTCAAAATGGTTTGTGATCAATTTCAACTAGCTACCGACCAAACAATACTTAGAGACTTAGAATTCAGAAATCTAGGTCCCTCAAATGAAACTTGCCACATATTGCAGGATATGAATTAGTAAGGGAATATTTTATGCCACAGCAGCTACACTTTGTTTTGCACCTCAGTTAGTTAACTACAGTTGAGTGACACCCTTGAAAATCATATTAGATTCCATTGTTTTTTTTTTTTGGCCATGGTGAACAATATTGTTCTCTAGATTTGGTTGTTCTCCATGGCTACGACTTGGCTTTGATTGTAGAAATCACAGTTGCTTGTGAAGTTCACCTGAAGTATAAGGGTGTAAATCATGAAAAGAGGACCATGAGGTGGAGCTTAGCAGTTGTATGTGAAGTCAAGAAAAGAAACTTAAGATGAAGTACTTTAGATACGGACATCGTTGACATCGACTGTTTAGGGCATAGAAATGTCCCCACTCTCAAAACTTACATCCGCCGACGCCGATGACGAACTCGACCTACCACTGCCGTTGAATTCAAGCTACTGCTTATCGCCTTCACCTGCTCACATTGATGCATCAATCTCTGCTTCTGTCGAAAAAGTGATGCTCAATGTGCCTAAAAAAGCCCTAGGCGTGAAAAAGTGCTAGGCGCCAGCCTGTGGTTTTTGAGGCTTTTTCGCCTTGACAACTATGGCACCTAGTATCATAGATCAAAAAGATCAAATATTTTTACTAAATACGTTGACTTAAATGTTATTTATATCAGTGGTTGGAATATCCGCTGTATGGACTCTGGTTATATGCATCATGTTGTTGGTGCCGATGATTCATGCATAAGTTGGGGTCTTGCACAGCATGGGGAGCTTGGTTATGGACCAAATGGCCCAAAGTACGCGGTTATCTTTTATTTTTATTTTTTAGTTCATATCCCCATTAATATTCTTGATTATTTCCTAATTACGTTTTATATAGGTCATCAGCAAATCCCAAAAAGATTGAAACTCTTAATAACATGCATGTCACGAGGTACATATGCAATGAACTTCCTGTGTTTGTGTTTTTGTTTTTTGTCAGTTGGGTTTACTTGATCCATATCTTTTTACCATCCAGTGTTGCTGGTGGACAATGTTTTTCTCTAATCGTTGTAGATAGAACAAATGCTGCTGATAAACTGGAGCAGGTAATATTGTATATTTTAACTCATCAGTTTCATCCGGTTGTCGACACCCACCCTTAAATAAGAAAGATTTGAGGTAGTGTTTGGTTTGAAGATGAATTTTTTGTTTTCAACATGTATTTTAAAATACATGGGTGCGGAAAACAGTCAATTTGGATAATGACTCTAATATATAAAACTAAAAATGACCTTTTCCTGTTTTTTGCCTTTAGGAAAACATCAAAAACCTTTAGGATTTAGGAAAACGTCAAAAACCGTATTCTTCCCGTTGTTGAAATGACTAAGTGAAAGTTATTCTCTCCCACAGCCATTTGACAACATATTGAAGACACAAAAATAACTCATTCTCAAGCCTACCTAAATATTTGGTTTCATTTCGGTTCACATTTTGCATTGGATAGCACCAAATGGTTGTTTAAATGTCAAGAAATGTCAAGTAGTCATCAGCAAAACATGCAACGAATTGTGCTAAACAAGCTTATGTTAACTTGAAGATTGTTAATTTCTTGATACATTTGGTCAAACTTATAATGTTATTAATTCTTACTTTTAACAGCTTGAAGTCTATGAAGGGAGTAATGATGTTGAAGGTTTGTTCATCTTTCAATGCTTATGTGCATACTAGGGAAAAACCAGTTGTAGACCAATATTATATTTATGAATAATGCACACATATTTTTAGAAAATAGTTCCTTCCATTTATATTTTATTTATAATACCAAGCATGCATTCAGTAACGTTTCCAGCCTCAGAACTTTAGAGCCCTTTTAAATGAGCAATTGATTAAAATGTTATTGATGGTTAACAGGTTCAAGTAACTTGTTTTACTTGAGTATTTTTGGACGTGTTGGGCAGCAATACAACTTAATGAAACTGGCAACAAAATGGTTCTCCTAATTTTTTTTTTGTTTAGTAAAAGTGTTGGCCTTTCTTTTACACGTCTCCAGTCTATTTCTGTCAGTTTCAAATACCTAGTGTGAGATGTTAGCCTGTAAAACTGTACATAATTGAATTTTCTGCATCAGGGTAGGGTGGATAGAAATAAAGTGTTGATTAAAAAAGTTTTTGAGAAACAGCGACATGTTGGAATCAAATATGAAGCGGTAAATTTAAATGAAGTGGGACCAATCGATGTGATTGTTAGTATTTAAATGAATCGGTAGCTTTTGTAGTAGTCTAAGTTAAAATGCTGCTTGTGGGTTATCATACCAAACAAAACCTTGATACAGGAGTGATACACGCTTTGTCAAATTCGAAATATATCCACCAAAAAAATAATAAATGTACTAATTTTTGGCCAAAAATTGAAACTTTCATCTTTGATGCATAAAGATGTATCAAGTTATTTTATATTATACGGAAGCACATGGTTACTTCAATGTGATGCTATATTGTGTGCATTGTGTATATAACTTGGTATTATTGCACTGCTAAATATAGTAATGTTCTAACCATTGTTTATTCAAATATTATATCTTAGAAGTAGTAGAGGAACCGAACGGTGCAGCTGCAAAACCGAATAAATTCAACAAAAAAAGTGCTGCTGCTGTAAAATCATCATCAAATTCGAAGAAACGAAAGCAGCAAAAGGAATCATCTGAGTCGGAGTCAGAACAAGAGGAGAGTGCTGAAGAAAACGAAGACGGTTCGGACGATGATGAGGTCAAAACAAAGAGCAAGCGTGGAAAAGCAACAAGCAGAGGCAGAGGAAAAGGCCGCCCACCGAAGTCTCAAGAGAAGGCTTCTGCACAAAAGAGCTCTGGCCGAGGAAGAGGAAGAACTAAAAAAGCCAAGTAGATTTATAAGTCATTTTATGACACATTGCAATGTGATCATATTTTGGGGAAGGACCTATAATTAACGACTTTTTGCTATCCATTTTCTTATTTTTGTTTAATTGATTTAATCACTAGCTGTTTCTAATGGAAAGTATCGTAGCCATTTTGTATCTTTCTTAAGAATTGATGTGACATGGATAAGACTATGCAGTTGATGTATGTCTTTGATTGAATATCATGCTTATGTTAGTTTTTATTATCCATTTTTATTGCTATTTGTTTCTGAAATTGATTAAGGAAACATTGGTTGTTCGTCATATAGAAAGTGCAAATACATTTCGAGTTGCTCTTAGATACGTTATGAACATCTTATCTACCTTTTAACTTGCGACGTTAGAAACAGCAAAAATTAGCTTACTGATGCTTGGAAACAAGGGAACTTTTCTTCATTGGACCAACTAATTTTCTTCATTGGACCAACTAAACTATCGTTTCCCTCTTCGGTTTACATGGAGTAAAACTAGAAGGAAAATCAAGCAGTAAAACAGGGGAAAGAAATTGGAGTGAGTTTAACTTTAGTCGCTAGCTAAGCATAGAAGTTAATGATTTAAATACAACTTCTTCACATGGAATGGTTATTCCCATCTCATGATGAAAGCCAAACTCTTCTTCAGCCCTTTGCAGTAAATATTGAAATTCGGGATGCGTCAAAAATGAAATTGGCACAATATACCTCTTTCTCTCTTCGCCAACATAAACTGCGAAATGGCCTTTTGGCACGCATTGCATTCTACCGTTCTTTTCATTATTTCTTCCTAAGCTCGAACATCTCTTCAATATTTGCTTAAGTGATGTAGCTTGTGGAAGCTTGCTAGCGTTCTTGATAGCCATGTATTGCTTTTATTCTTTTGAAAAATGCTTGGTGCAACTTTTTTTTTTTTGAAGTTTTTGATTGAGTGATGAAATGAGACGGTGGTGAAGGGCTCTATTTAAAGAGAGCCAAAACAAAGGATAAAAATCCTTGTCCACAAAGACAGAAAAGATCGGAAAACGATACATTAACAATGTTCCATCACTTTAATGTAGGAGACACATGGCTTTTATATTTCCTTATTACTTCTTGTATGTATCCAACCAAGTATTACTTAATTTTGACAAGAAGAGATAATCTATAAGCAAAACATGGTGTTAAACTCAAAATCAAGTTGTTTTGGCATACTTTGAATCTAGTTTTGGGTCTTTGTACATGGACCACTTGCTTCTTCTTTGTAGCAGATATCAAAAATCTTGTCAAAAGCTATCGGCGTTCTCAACCAAAATTATGCATCAAAAGGCGTCTTTAAATAAATCTTAATTTGAGTTAGTAGTCAATAACGTTGTACTAAAAAACAATTTCAATAATTTGAAATTTTAATTGTTATAGATGGGTTAATCCTTCAAAATCTTTTCTTACTTGCACTCGTTTATTTGGATATTTCCACGTACTATATAATATCCATGAACGTCACTTGCCTGAAATCTTTCTTGAAGTAAGAAACCTTGCAGCCAGAGAATGTGAACGGATACTTGTAAATATATCGAGTACCAACTTTATTATGTGCTAGGGAATCAAACCAACATCTCTAGCAGCAACTCAAATTTGAATATATTACCATCAAAGACGGTGATTATTAACAATGTTTTGCGTTTGTTTAGCATAAGTACACGTAAACACAAACGAGCTCCATTGAAGACGGTGATTATTAACTGTAGAAGAGCTGTTCTAAAAAAACTGAAAAACAGTAGCGGAGCTTAAGCTCCATTGAAGATGTTCCTGTAATAATTTCAAGTTGCGAGAACCAGCGCCATTATGATTTTCCTTGTAGTTTTCAACTTGCTCATGTAATATATCAAATAAATGCACAGTTTTTCCAAAGAGATAAAAGGATACATCATCTTATCTTTGCTTATCTTTTCTATTTTTGTTCCATAATACAAAAGGCCAATTCAGCAAAAGTAATGATATCGATGTGTCAGATCAGAGACAAGGAAAGCATTCAATAACCCATGTTGTCCCCTCATTTTAAGACATGGGAAGGATTTAGGGACCAGTTACTCATTGTTAAATCAGTATAATTGTCGTGGTACTACTAATTTATTGAACCATTGTCTCTTAAGCTTTATAGTCAATATCATCCAAAAATGAAGTTATACTAGTATTTGATGAGCAAAAACATTGATTTACGGAGGCAACATATATTAACATAAGAACAACTGAATTTGGGACAGTCCTACATCTAGTTAAATTACTGAAATGCCAAACAATAGATGATTTATTTTGTCGAAATAGCCTGAGTTAATGACATGGTAAGTTAAGATATAGGAAAGATACTTGGAAGCCTGATATTGAAGAAATAATGCATCAAAAAAGCAAATGTAGATAAGATGGAAGTTATAGAGATGAGGTATCGTCTAGCACACAAATTAGGCAAAAGAAGTACAATCATGTACAAGCCAACTAGGGAAAATAATTTAGCTGGATGGTCACATATTGACGCTGACCTTCCAACTGATTTTTTTTGTTATGCCATTAATGTAAAATCTTAGTTGCTATTGCCAGCTTGGCCTTTCCAAACTGCCATACTATTTAGTTACAAGGGTTCGTATTTATGATAGAAAAACTGAACATGGTTTACAGATGTACATTAACGTACGCACCATACATATACAGCTTTGCAAAGAGAAAATATAGGTGTGTACGTAAAACTTATTAGGCTATTAGTTATCCATCTACGGGTTAGACGGAACCCCAGTACTACGGAGGAAATTAATATTTAAATTTTATGTATCTTAAGATTTAGGGATAATAAAATATTTTGGAGAAAAAGTGGGGAAGAGAACAAAAAGAGGGAATGAAGCAAAGTTCCACATCAGCTTATAAATTCAAATATCTTGTATATGTATTGGATATAAAAGATTGGTGCCCGTCCAATCGACTATGTTGCTATTTTCATAGCTCTAATTTGACTGAATAAAAATTCCATTCGTACGACAGTTGGAAATTTTTTGAAAAGAAAAAAAAATCGGTGTATTTGATTTCATTTTGAATTTTATGTTTTGCATTTTAAATGTACATTACAAAACATGAAAAGAACAAATTTTTTAAACTATTATGATGGAGAGGTAACCGAAATTATGAATTGTTTATCATGTTTTAATCATTTCTCAAAATATGAAAAACAAAACAAATTCGCTTTTTGCTTTTTACGTTAAATCTCATTCTTCAAATTGGTTGTTTTATAAAATTACGTTTAACGTACGCATTTTTGTTTCAACTAAAACCCAAAAAAATAGAAAACCAAACGGAGTCCAACCCTCTAAATTTAGCTTTTAGCCGTGGTTTCTACACTATGCCAAGAACCTTTTACTGCGAATCAAGGTGAAGCTAAAGGAGAAAAACTAGACAGACTTAGCCCGTTACTCAACAAAACTAGCGAATGGCAAGTGCTTGATCAGCATGGTGATTTAGGAGCAATGAAACGAGCGTTAATGCAAGCTATAATGGAAAGGTTGAACGCACGACTGAATATAAACGTTCAAAACAATACTACAAAGCTCATCGTGCAAAAATAGAAATAATGGAACTTGCAAAATGCTGAAATGAATTGAAAGTCGTTAAAAGCTCGCCTTGGTCGAATATTAATAATGCTTGAGATGACAATTTAAGCGGTCGAACTAGACCCCATGTCGATCAAAATACCACCTTGGAAAGTCGAACTTGATAGCATACTGTTTGACCCACCTTCAACTGAACACGACCACTCTTCAATCGACATCAACCAGTTCAACCCTCGGTGAATGCCAACCAATCAAGCCGGTCGAAATAACCCAATTCGACCCCTTGAAGCTAAACCCCATAACAATCAAATTCGAGTTAGAATCATTCTACTAAAGATGACGCAACATTAAAAGAGAACATCATTGTAGCATCCTTCATTCTGAGGTCCAAAACTAACCGCTACAAATGCTGTAGTCGTCTATAATTATTAATTATTAACGACAAAATACAGATCTGCTAATCGTATCAATAATCAGAAGCACATGAATAAGAAAAATTTCAAACACAATTTAGAAATAATTTTACATTCCATTTCAAAATATGAATTCATATTCATTACATAATCCCTTTTACGATTCCACTTTTAGAGAAAATATAATTATTATAAAATACCCCAAGAGAACATATGAAGATGCTCCTTTGATTAATTAGAGTCTAATAGCAATTATATAACTTGCCACTACATCCAAATAGACAAAACCAAACTACACAACATAAATAGATAAAGCTCCTAATAGCTAGATTTTCTCTTATTCGTCTTCGGAAGCCTATTCATCTAACTGGAACTTGAAAACCCTTACTCTCGATCTACTCAAGTGAGTACCCAAGAGTTTTGGGGAAAAAACAAAAATTTCAAGTGAGACAACAGTCTGGTGTGAATAATAACCTACCATCTCAAAGCAAAATAAATATCTAGTGAGACCACACCGTTCAAGGGAACGAGTTTTTCCCTCACTAATATCTTAACTAACACTAATTAACTATATACTATTCTCCTGCAGTCACAATGGTGAGAATATAAAAATAGCATTTATAGATATGCAACATATTCCGGATTATCCATCCCAATTTATTAGATTATCCATCTTAATTTCAAATGAACACTTGTCACAATTTAAACCGACGATCCGTCTTATTTTAATCTGACTACCCGTTTTATAATTATGTGGACTACCCATGTCACATTTAAACATATTCTTACTACGTGGACTATCCATCTCACATACAATTATTACTTGGATTACCCATCCCCCACCATACCGATTGCCCATCACATATGGTTCTATTGTTTAAATTATGTGGATCATCCATCACACATATTCCATTGAATTTATAATGATGTGGACTATCTATCAAACATCTCATAGTTTTCCTAGGGTTACTATGAACCCTTCATTAACCTCATAGAAACTATCCATCTCTGGAATAATGTGAACTATGCATCTCACATCTAATAGTTTTTCCAAGATGACTATGAATCCGTCATTTAACAATTTGATTCATGTTATCCACATGTTTAACCTATATCTATCGATGTCCCCAATTAAGTTGTATTCTCTCAAAGTTATGACATTTCAAAGTTACATACATAGGTATCTCCAAGTGATCAATGCTGAAAATGCATTGGTATCCTCAATGATAAGGTCTCATTTATAAAACATTTAGTTTGTCAAAATCATCTTTGGTGTCCCAATGGTAGTGTTGACATATACAATCAAGATAACATCGGTATCCCTAATGTTAAAAATCAAAATATAAAACATAAGGCCCGCCGCCTTTAATTTAGTTGATAAAAATCTACGTCGATAATAATCTTCATTGGCATCCTTGTTGACAACGTCGAAGAAGAAAACTAGAGGCTCTCCGCCCTTAATAAAATAGATAGGCAACAACCTTATCGCACTTTATCTCATCGAACCCCTACCAATGTTAGAAAAACAAAACTTAAATTTCCTTTAGGTTTTTCGAAAATGATATTATCGACTTTCATACTCTATAGGTTATCCGCCCATTAAAACAAAGTCGATACCAATATTCATAACGATGCCGCATGACATCGCAGCAAAAACAGTGAAAATGACCTCGCCGACTTTGATGAATAGCGGCATCAAAACCGTCGATGACATTATAAATTAGTTTACTTAACTCATTTCAGGTATCATGCCGTTAAAAGTATAGAGTCGATACTAAGACAAGCGACAACACTACCTTCTTTTATATAAGGGCATCGAAAACATTAAAAATAATGATATGCGGTTTTGCTTTAGAGCAGTGGTGAATACACATAGTGACATTGATGTCAACGTCAACATCAATGATCATGACATTGAGCTTTTAAACACTTAAAAGTGTTTTCCATTGTGTCATGTAGTATGTATTTCCCAGCATATGTATGGATAGACAGTTATAACTATCCCGCTGGATTTGTATTTGATTATGATCATTTATGTATAATTAAAATGTTGAATGTGATGTGAGATTCTACTATTGTGTTATCTTCTGTCTTTATTTTCTTTTACACCCCTGATAATCTGCCTCTCCGGCACTTGGATTTACGGCACGTGAATACCGTGGATGTATTAGTGTCAATTTCTTAGGGTTGAGGAGATCGATCGTCATAGATTATCCGGTATCAGATGAACGGATCAGAAGACTGGAAAATGGAAGTGAGATCGATGATCTGAAGGATTTTGGTCTTGATCAGAAGGGCTAGTTAAGAAAGAAGGGACAATTGTGTATTCCAGATGTTAGTGATCTAAGAAAGGAATTTGTTAAATAGTGTCATCGATCAAAGTTTATTATTCATCATGAGGGAATCAAGATGTATCGGGATATGAAAAAAAGTTTCTTCTGGGAAGGTATGAAAAGGGATGTAAGCTTATGGGTAAAGCAGTATGTAAATTTCCAACAAGAAAAAGTCGAACATCAAAAGCCAAGTGGATTGCTTCAGCCTTTAGATATACCAATTGAAAATGGGATTCGATATACATGGATTGTATTGATTGGTTGCCAAAGTCAAACAGGGGAAATGAAAGTATTTTGGTCATAGTGGATAGGCTGACCAAGAGTGCACATTTGATTCTCATTAAGTCAATCAGGACTGCACATGTATTAGCTAAGTTGTTCATGAAGAATATTTTTAGATGCATAGGATTCCTAATAGTATAGTCAGTGACAAAGATCTCTGTTCACTAGTGAAATCTAGAAGAGTCTACATGAGGTATTAGATACTAAGATTAAGATGAGTAACACTTATCACCCACAGACGAATTGGTAGACAGAAAGAGTCAATGAGGTACTTGAAATTTTATTGAGAGCTTGTGTACTAGATTTTAGTGGGTCGTGGGAAGACTATTTGCACTTGGTTGAGTTTTCCTATAATAATAGTTATCAGACTGGTATAGGTATGGCGCCTTTCGTAGCTTTGTATGGAAAGCCGTGCAAATCACCAACATATTGGTTGGAGACCAGAGACAGAATTGTCCTTGGTTCAAATATGGTGAGAGAAGTTACAGAGAAGATTGAGTTAATCTAGGACAGGATAAGCGAAACTCAATCTAGGTATAAAAGTTATGCAGACAAAAGGCATAAAGATCTTAAGCTTTCAGTTAGAGATCGTGTTTTTATTAATGTATCACCGATGAAGGGTGTGGTATGATTTGGAAAGTCATGGAAATTGGCACTGATATATGTTGGACCGTTCCCTGAGGATCAGAAAACTCGCGTACCGGGTAGAGTTCGAGTAGTTTTGTACGTGTCCATAATGTGTTTCATGTTTCTCATCTTAGGAAGTACGTACATAATCTAGAGACTATTATTGCTCCGACGGCGCAAGAAGATTTAGTAGTAGAATGGATCCGACTTTTGTGAGACAACCAGTTCAAGTTGTAGCAAGAGATAAGAAGAGATTAAGGAACAAGACAGTCAAGTTAGTGAAAGTCCAGTGGAGTGATAATGAGAAAGACTGTACTTGGAAGATATAGGACAAGTTAAGGATACTTATCCTGAGCTGTTATGATGGTATGTTCCATAGTCGTTGTATATTGACTTAGTAGCTGGTAGGATATACTAGCATTGTTTACATGATTGATATGCTTGTTTTGTAGTCCTTACAGAATTTTGTTCTACAGAATTTCGATAACGAAATTCTGTAAGGAGAGAAGCCTGTAACACCTGATTTTAGTTTAACATTATTTAGAATATTTAATTAGATAGATTAAATAGGATACTGTAAATGGTTAAGGAAAATGAGAATTGAAAATTTATAAGGTCGGGCCAATATTAGTAAGCTAAGTAAGATTGTTTTAAATTTACATATAGGAGGATATACGAGAGAAGCAATTTAGGTATAGACCTATCTTATATCCCTTAAACCTCCTCTCCCTTATATCATTCTCATTTTTCACAAACAAAAGCAATCAAAAGGAAAACCTAAAGAGGCTGACCATAATCTAGGAGGAAGAAGCATGAAATTAAGAGGATTCAAGAGCAAAAATTTAAGGAAGCTAAGCAACATCAGATCTTAACTCCAACAACTAATTAAAAGGTGAATAATAAATTTTCATCTCCTTTAATTGCTTTCGAATTCGGTTATGGGTAATACCTGAATTATTGTGATAAATTATACCATGTTTTGATTGATTGATTATTGTGTAGATAGAGCAATAAACTATAGGATTTTTATGAAATTAATTAATTAGGTTTTAAAGGTAAAAACATAGTTTTTAATCTCCAATCGAATTGATTTTTGGATATGTTATATAAAACGTTAAACTGGAGGTGAGTTTTTAATTTCATAATTTTCAAGTTAAATTAAATATTTTATGAATTTCATAAGAATAAAGTAGTGTACATCGGGTTTTAATTATTTAAAATAATTAAATTTGGTTTTGGCTTTAAAATTTTTGTATAGTAAGGAAAATTACATTTCTGAATTTTTATATTTTAGGGATTTTTTCAAAGTAATTTTGAATTACTATGAATTTATTATGCTAGCTAAGCATATAAACCTCTAATTAATTAAAGGTATTAATTAATTAATTTTACAAATGGTTTGGAACTCTCAAATTGATATGCGACGGTATATCTAAAAAGAATTGGGTAAAGTGTTTTATTATCTAATAGGAATTTGACAAACAATAAGCGAAGGATAGTTATAACTGTCTATCCATACATATGCTGGGAAATACATACTACATGACACAATGGAAAATCAGTAGATATCTAGACAAGGTACTTCAGCTTCATAGCTCCAAAAGACTTCTCCAAAATGCTCCCCGACATGCTTCAGAATGCTCCTAAGGTATCCTGACTACACGGCTGCTCGAAAAATAGGGCACCCAGAGATTAAAGGGAAAACAAACTCCAGGTCAATCATGGGACTGGTGTGAGAACTCAAATTATGATGTTTTGAAACAAAAAGGTATCTTATAAGGCCACGTCACACATAAACATGGAACATGTTTTTACCTTATGATAACCAAAACCTTTTATTACGTAAAATTTAGGAATATTATTTTTAATGACTTTCTTTGAAAACATTTGCAAATAAACTTATTAATCTTAGCCGAAATCGTTACATTGATTACATTCTAGCATAATAGGTTTACAATCAAGTCCGAAGGTTCTTATTGGAGAATGGATTTCCATACAAATGACCAGGTGAATGGACTACCTTCTAATGGGTACACCTTTAGATGGATTTCCCAGGGACCTCACAAAGGATCCTTTACCAACACAAAACCGACCTATCTCTGTAACTGGATAGTACTAAAAATATCATCCCCTGGTAGTTACCGACCTTTATCCGAGAGCTCTCTTCGCATACATCCACATTAATTTACATCCCGAAGGTCATAGCGGGAAGAAATATATCTAGAAAGGGATGATCATAGCCTAATTGGGAACGAACCACTTAGCCTTGCCGCATCTAACCCTTTTTTGGTCATTTTCGGTTGATGAGGCTTGTGGCAATGATTACCTTTCACATATAACATATCATATTACTTTGAATGCCACACTGCCATTTTCGTTGACTATTAACTACCTTCCATAAATGTACAACCCTTAAGCTCGTACGTCTCAAGGAGGGTGTTAACGTAAGAGAAGTTGCCTTCTCCGCCTCCACTGATGTACGCTTGTAAAAACCAATGTACGTAATCTTTAAAAATGAAATGTCAGACAAACGTCCATACAAGTTGTCCAAGAACATGACAAAGTAAAGACACTCTCTTACGAGCACTAGTAGCGAGTCGTCCTTGCAATCTGAAAAATCTCCACAACGAGGAGACTATTGCTATAAATAACTCTATAATGGGAGCTACCCAGAGCATGTCAACAAGCAGTCCTCATGCCATGAAGATCCATGATTTTCTATAATCATCATCTTCAACATGTCTTCACTTTCGAATGTATACATTGGTTCGAAGTAGTGTTCGGATAGGAATCACCCAAATCCGACTCTAGTTCCTTCAAAATCCAATCACCGATAAAAATGGTGTAATTAGGTGATTGTTTTTCGATTCATTCATTTTTCTTTACCAAAATATCTTCGAGAGATATATATATCTCCAAAGTATTTTTTTAGTGAATATGGAATCATTTAAACCTCTTTTTGAATATTTCTCAAATGATTTTAGGAGTATCTTTTGAGAAAATAGGATTATAGAAATCATTTTACTTTATCCAAAATCAATTTCCTTATTCAACGAGTGCTATGGCGGAATAACGATGAGATCACCTTTTAAATTCCACGAATAGGGCAAGTTCGCTCTTCGGATTTTAATAATGAGTATAAGAAGATTATTTCTATTAAATCCGAGTTGAGCATCTGGGCTTTCCTTTCGATCTATTCCACCCCTCGCCTAAAAGAGAAAACCGAGGGCATGTAAGTTCAGGGCACTGGTTGCTCCATACCTAACCTTAGTTACATACCTTGTTTTCACTTTTAGATCTCACAAGCAAGACAAATGTACTAGTCGTTTCCGCATACTCATTTTTCGTTTTTAAATCACTTAACTATTTGTTCAACCATTTTTGAAATAATTTTAAATTGTTCAAATTTATTTTTATATGCTTATTTACTTAAAAACATTTACTAAGGATTTGAAAAAGAGTTGTTAAATTTCAATCTTTATTTCAAAAGTTATTGAAAAGCGTTGCGAAAAGTGTTGCAAATAGTGTTACAAAAAGTGCTTTAAAAGCTATATTCTTCAAAACGACTTTTATATCATTTAGAAAACCATATTTTCAACTAAAATCACTTTTAAAACATTTTAAAAGATTTTTATAATTTATTTAATATTTTTAAAATGATTATTTTATCAATTTTCCACTTTGGTCATTTAGTGCAAAAACTAGATTTTTCTTGAAAATTGATTTTACCATATGTTAAAATATACAAGATGAAATCTTGATTTTATTTTTTTGTATAAAAGATATGTATATAAGGATTCAGAAAATTCTTACTTCGAAGAGTTCTGAACTATATTTCACTTCGTATGTTCATTTGAACCATTGATGCGAAAACACGAACTACCGTTACGCGACGCGTCAAATTTTAGGCGTATTTTGATATTCATATCCAACTTTTCCGAGGCAAGTTTAAACACTTAAGGAATAATTTGTAAAGCATATTCAAACATTTTTCAAAGGTATAAATGATTCCATATCACATTTCATTTCTTTTGGAAAGTGATTTCCATGTGATTATACGTCGTGTAAATACATGACAATATACAACTAATTAACATCCAAGCAATATTTATAGCTTGCAAAACATCATATAAATATTTTCTACTTGTCAATTTAGAGTTCTCATCTTTCGTCGCTTTTCAAACTAGTTTTAAACTTTTCTAACTTTGCTAAACTTCGCCTTAAGCTCCTAGAACTTGCTAAACTTCCTCGTACATGCCTTAGGAGGCCATGACCAAGCTTGAAGTGGAAAATGTGCTCGGCCAAACGGGAAAGGGGGTGTGTGAGCAATAGGAGAGGAAATGAGGCATTTTGAAGTGGTTCGGACGGAGTTTTGACAATATTTTTCTTTGTTTTATTTTTGGCATTATTTAACTATGTAAAGAAGCCATTGAAGGATGTAAGAGAGCTTAAGAAAGTAGAGAAGAAATGGCGCAAAAGTGAAGAAGACGTGGATGGGTATTTATTGAAAATATTGAGAATAAAATATAGATTTGTGTTTTTACTTAAATAACATTCCTTAAGAATTAAGTAAACTTATTTAATTCAAAACTTACCATCCACGTCACATCACATTTTTAAAATTCAAACACTTAAGAGTTAAGTAAAGAATAAGAATGATTATTTTAGTTTATGTTAAATTTGATGTGACATGTGTTTTGTCTTTTTTAGTTTACTTTTGCTAATTACTTTTTAGAATTTTCTAAGTGTGATTATTAAAATAACCTTGTTTAGTTAATTGTTAACTATCTTTATATGTTAACATATTTAGTAAATTATGTACATAAAGGTGCAACAACGATGTGACAACTTTAAATCGACAAAACGTTGAATTTTGACAAAATGTTTTACAGTCACATTTTGACGTTTTAGTTAAACTATTTATTTATGTAAACCAAATTTAAAAATAAAATTGTATAATGTTATTTAAAAATATAAACACTCATAAATAAATTAAAAAATAATTAATTAAACCATTTAAACTTACTTTTTGAAATCATGATTTTGTCACTTTTGTCGATATAAGCAAATGTTACTATTTTTATGCATATCTTTATTTCCCAATCCTATCAAATATATTTTGAATCATAAAACCTTTTATATTCTATATTTAAAATCACTTTAAATATTATATTTTTAGCTGATAAAATTCTGGGTCGTTACATTCTCGTCTACTTAAATGAATTTCGTTCTCGAAATTAGATAAGAAGAAAATAGCTCAAAAGAAAATATATATTCAATAAGATGGGATATATACAATAAGTGACTACACCACATGCGGCAAGTACATTCAAACGATAGATAAGGTTTGTACGTCAGTCCTAAACTCAGGATATGCTTTTCTCATTCTATCTTCCATTTCCCATGTGCAATCATCAGCATCCCCGCTCCATTGAATTTTGACCAATCGTACTACCTTCCTTCTTAATCGTTTTTTATCTTGATCCACGATTCAGATGGGCTTTCTAATAACCGCTATGTTTGGTTCTATCTTCAAGTCATCCTAGGCAACCATTTATATGATTTGTTCTGGGTCGTATACATGCTTACGTAAATGTGGCATGTGAAAAACATTGTATACACCAGACAATCTTTCAGGCAATTGTACTCAATATGCTAGTGGGCCAATTCATTCGAGAATAGAAAAAGGTCCAATATATCAAGGTGCTAACTTTCCAGCTCTTCCAAATCTTACTACTCCTCTCATTGGAGAGACTTTCAAAAAGACTGAATCTTCGACTGAGAATTCCAAATTTCTACGCCTTTGGTCTGCATAACTCTTTTGTCTACTTTTGGCTTCTTTTAGCTTCTTTCTAATCATATCAACTTTCTCTAAAGCTTCTCGTATCATATCTGGGCCAAGCACTAACCGATCTCAGGATTCTATCCAACATATTGGCGATTCACATGGACGACAATACAAAGCTTCATACAGTGCCATGCTGATACTAGCTTGAGAGCTATTATTGTATGAGAACTCTACTAAATATAAATGATTCTCCCACGAGTTTCCAAATTCTAGAATACACGCTCTTAAGAGATCTTCCAAAACACGGCTGACTCTTTCCGTCTGTCCATCAGTTTGGGAGTGATATGCAATGCTTATACTTAGCTTGGTTCCCAAAGATGTCTATAGTGCTTTCCAAAACCGACTAGTGAAGATTGGATCACGATTGCTTACTATACTACTAGGAACTCCATGCAATCGGACAATCTCCTTATATATATATCCGTAAGGCTTGCTACAGTTCTTGTTGGCTTAACTGGAATAAAGTGTGCACTTTTGGTTAACCGGTCTATGATAACCCAAATGCCTTCATTTTCTTTTCTTGTTTGGGGTAAGCCATCAATGAAATCCATGGATATTTGATCCCACTTCCAAGCTAGAACCTCCAAAGGTTGAAGTAATCCTACCATCTTTTGTTGGTCACTTTTGATTCTTTGGTAATTTTCACAACGGCTGATATAGATAGATATGTCCCTCTTCATGCTTCTCCACCGAAATGTACGCTTCATGTCCTTGTACATCTTATGAATCCCCGAATGAATGCTAA
Organism: Allium cepa; assembly: GCA_030765085.1. Lineage (NCBI taxonomy): Eukaryota > Viridiplantae > Streptophyta > Magnoliopsida > Asparagales > Amaryllidaceae > Allium > Allium cepa. Next base: position 447,588,666 of record CM060937.1, on the reverse strand, counting down.
GTTTGGCTGTGTGGCATTCAGCTTATACTTCATGCTTAAGGTTTCCAACATCTGGAACACAAATTCTTTCATTTAACCGCAATACTCCATGGTTATCTATTTTAAAGCTTGAACTCCTTCCTCTATGTATATCTTCAATAATCTCCATCAGGAATCGATCTTTTTGCTTGCTAGTTATTTTTCTTCTGAAGAGTTGGAGTTACTACCAAATAAGAAATAGTATATAACTTCCTACTCAATGCATCAACTATTACGTTGGCTTTCCCAGGTGTATATAGAATATCTACATCATATGATGCGAGAAATTCTAGCTAGTGTTGCTGTCTCATGTTCAAGTCCTTTTGGGTGAAATGTTACTTCAAAGATTTGTGGTCCGTGAAGAGTTCGAATTTTTCACCTAAAAGATGGAATATTATTTACTAAGTTCAATTCAAAGTTTTATCGAAATAAACTATGAAAGATTCTTAGCCACCAAATAATGTCTCCATATCTTTAGAGCAAACACAATGACTAATAATTCTAAGTCATGTGTTGCATAATTTTTCTCATGCTTCTTCAGCTATCTACTTGCGTAAGCAATCACCTTCCTATCTTGCATTAAAACCGCACCAACTCCTTCTCCACAAGCATCTGTATAAACGACCAATCCACTATTTCCATTTATAATTTCTAAAACTAGAACGGTTGTCAATCTCTTCTTTAATTCTTGGAATGCTTCTTCACACTTAGAAGTCCAGATAAATTTAGCATCCTTCATTTTCAACTTCGTTAGGTGATTGGCAATCTTAGAGAAGTATTGAACGAATCTTCTATGATATCCTACCAAACCTAAGAAGCTACGAAACTCTCTAGGAGTTTGTGGCTGTTTCCAATCTTGAATAGCTGCAACTTTCTCTGGATCTACTGAAATTCCATTCCTTGATATTATATGTCCAAGAAATCTTTCCTCCTTTTTCCAAAAATGGCACTTTGAGAATTTGGCTTTAAGCATATTATTTCTCAATATCTCCAACACAGCTTCTAGATGCCTTACGTGTTCTTCTTCTATCTTTGAATAGATAAGGATATCATTGATAAAGACTAACATAAATTTGTTTAGCATATGTCTAAACACAATATTCAGAAGGCCAAAAAAATAAGCGGGTGCATTAGTTTGCCCAAAAGGTATAATCAACCACTCATAGAAAGTATTCGGACCTTTGAATGCAGTTAGATGGATGCAATCTTCTGTGATCCTTAACTGATGGAATCCTGTAGCTAGGTCCATTTTAGAAAAAACTCGATTTTCATGTAACTGGTCAAACAAATCATCTATCCAGGGTAGAGAATACTTGTTCTTGATTGTCTGTTTATTTAGATCTCGATAGTATACACACAATCTTAATGAACCACCTGACTTAGCAACAAAAACTACGGCTGATCCCCAACTTGAACGGTTGGGTCTTATCAGTCCTTCCTTTAATAGCTCTTGGATTTGGTTATTCAATTCATCCCTTTCATTCGGTGCCATCCTTATATCTTGTTGTTTAATTAGCATCACACCAGGAACTAAATAAATACGAAATTTGATTTCTCGATATGGGGGAAAACTTTTTTACTTCCTCAAAGGCATATGCAAATTCTTTAACGATAGGTATTGTTTCTTATCCTGTTTGGGGTGTATCTAAAGCATAAAGAAAACTATCGCTTATTGGACTAGGACCTTCCTAAGATATTTCTATGATTTTTCCAATGATGATCCATAAAGATATCGTTCTATTTTCACAATTGAGCACAACTTTATACTTAGCCAACCAATCCATACCGAGTAAAATTTCGAATCCAATAAAATCTAAGACGAAAAGATCAAAAGGAAAGTGATAGGGAGGATAGGAAATTGGGACCTTTTCATAGTGCATACAAAGGTTAGTGGAACCTCCTATAGGATTCGTTACGCAGATAGGGTCGTCAACAAATTTAGGTTTAAGTTCCAATTCTTCTATAGTTGATTTAGAGATAAAATTATGAGAAGCTCTTGTACCAAATAATACTCTAACTAAAACATTTTTGATAAAAATATTACCTTCCAATACTCCTTTTCCCTTTACATTTTTGGTGGTTGAAGGCTCATCCTTGATAGCCTAAACTTTGGCTTTCTCTTCTTTCTTTATTAAGGGACAATCCTTTATCATGTGCCCTGGTTTATGACAATTATAGTAGCTTCTTGGTGCTGTTCCTTGAGTTCTGGGTTTTCTACAATGAGTTGATAGGTGGCCCTTTTGCTGGAAATTGTAGCAAGTGACATCTTTAAAGCAGTTATCCTGAGATCCCCTTTGGGTTTTCCCTGCCATGTCCTATTACCATCGAACTTCCACTTCTTCGAGTTGTTTCCTTCTTGTACTACGGGTGGATCTATCTTATCCAAAGCTTCATATCTGTATCCCATGTATGTTAAGTCTATAAATGGTTCCTTTACATGCCCAGTAATTTTGACATGGTATTGCTTCTCCAATCCAGAAATAAACTTTTCATTCTTTTTGGGGGGCGTATCTATCAATCCAGGCCCAAACCGAGATAATCAGTTAAGCTTGTTAGCATACTCCTCAAACGACTTCTCCTCCTCCTGTTTAAAATCCATAAAATTATGGTAAAGAAGGGATTTTCCTGCTTCCAGCATATATTATTCCTCCAGAACTTCTTTGAATCGTTCCCATGAGAAATCATCTTCTAACTCATTCCAAGTAATAGATTCCCACCAAACTAGAGCCCCATCTTTTAGTTGCTAAGAAGCTAAGAATCTCTTTTGCTCCTCTTCAATATTCATTCCTCTGAAAATTCTTTTACAAGAGCGGATTCAAGCTTGTACTTCAATGATGGTTTCTGTTCCTTTGAAAGGTTTACCACCAAGGCTGGTATAGTTCCCGCATAAAGTTGCAAAGTTAATTTAGGGCTGACTGAAACTACTACTTCCTCGACTAGTGTAGCTGCGAGAGTTTGACCATTTGTGGTATTACTTCCTCCCCTACCTCATACACTTTTTCCACTCATTTTTTACTATCTGTATATAGTAAGAAAAATATCTTTAGGATATATAGATGAGATATCTTAGGAAATGCTATATAGTATGAATATATTTATTTATGCTAAAAGTTTTAATTATGCGCTCTCTCAAACTAAACTCATTCTAGGGCATTACTAACCCTATCTCTAATGAGTCATACCCCAACAAAGCTAAGATTCTCGTTTAACCTTAAGCTTTGATACCACGTGTGACGACCTGTCTCCTCAACCCTCAGAAATCAACATTAATACATCTACGGTATTCATGTGCTGTAAATCCAAGTGTCGACGAGGAAAATTATTAGGGGTGTAAAAGAAAATAAAGATAGAAGATAATACAATAATATAATCTCACATCGCATTCAACATTTTAATTATACATAAATGATCAAAGTCAAATAAAATCCAGCGGGATTGTTATAACTGTCTATCCGTACATATGTTGGGAAATACATACTACACGACACATCGGAAAAAGGGTATATATCTACATAAGGTACTTCAACTTCATAGCTCCAAAAGAATTCTCGAAAATGCTCCACAACATGCTCCATAATGCTCCTAAGGTATCTTGACTACATGGCTGCTCGAAAAATAGGGCACTCAGAGTTTAAAGGGAAAAACAAACTCCGGGTCAGTCGTGGGACTGGTGTGAGAACTCAAACTACGATGTTTTGAAAAAAAAGGTATCTCATAAGACCACGCCGCACATAAACATGGAACGAGTTTTTCCCTCATGATAACGAAAACCCTTTATTACATAAAATTTAGGGATATTATTTTTAATGACTTTCTTTGAAAACATTTGCAAATAAACTTATTAATCTTAGCCGAAATTGTTACATTGATTAAGTTCCAGCATAATAGGTTTACAATCAAGTCCGAAGGTTCTTATTGGAGAAAGGATTTCCATACAAATGACCAGGTGAAGGAACTACCTTCTGATGGATACACCTCAAGATGGATGCCCCGAGGACCGTCACAAAGGATCCTCTACCAACATAAGACCGGCCTATCTTTGTAATTAGATAGTACCGAATACATCATCCATCGGTCGTTACCGACCTTTATCTGAGAGCTCTCTTCGCATACATCCACATTAATTTACATCCCGAACATCAAAATGGGAAGAAATATATTTAGAAGGGGATGATCATACTATAATTAGGAATGACCAACTTAGCATTGCCGCATCTAACCCTGTTTTGGTCTTTTTCAGTTGATGAGGCTTGAGGCAATGATTACCTTTCACATATCACATTACTATTAATACCACACTGCCATTTTCGTTGACTACTAATTGCCTTTCACAAATATACAACCCTTGAGCTCATACGTTTCAAGGAGGGTGTTAAGTAAAGAGAAGTTGCCTTCTCCGCCACCACAGATGTACGTTTGTAAAAACCAATATACGTAATCTTTAGAAATGCAATGTCAGACAAGCGTCCATACAAGTTGTCCAGGAACAGGACAAACCATAGGCACTCTCCTACTACCACTAGTAGAAAGTAGTCCTTGCAATCCAAAAAATTCCACAACGAGGAGACCACTACTATAAATAACTCTATAATAGGAGCTACCCAAAGCATGTCAACAATCAGTCCTCATGCCATGAAGATACACGGTCTTCAATAATCATCATCTTTAAGATGAAGACAACGTATACATTGGATCAAAGTGGTTTTCGGATAGGAATCATCTAAATCCGACCGCGGTTCCTTCTAAATCCAATCATCAATGAAAATGATGTGATTAGGTGATTGTTTTTCGATTCATTCATTTTTCTTTAACAAAATATCTTCGAGAGATATATGTTTCCAAAATATTGTTTTATTGAATATGGAATCATTTAAACCTCTTTTTGAATATTTCTCAAATCATTTTTAAGAGTATCTTTTGTGAAAATAGGATTATAGAAATCATTCTACTTTTATCCAAAATCAACTTTCGTATTCAACGACTACTATGAGCAGAATAGCGATGAGACCAACTTTTCAATTCCACGAATAGGACAAGTTCCCTCATTGGATTTTAATAATGAGTATAAGAAGATTATTTCTATAAAATCCGAGTTGAGCATCCGAGTTTTCCTTTCGATCTGTTCCACCCCTTGCCTAAAAGAGAAAACCATGGCCAGGTAAGTTTAAGGCGCTGATTGCTCCTTCCCTAACCTTAGTTACACATCTTGTTTTCACTTTTAGATCTCATAGGCGGGACAAATGTATTAGTCGTTTCCGCATACTCATTTTCCCTTTTTAAATCACCTAATTACTTGTTTAACCATCTTTGAAATAATTTAAATTGTTCAAATTTCTTTTAACATGCTTTATTATTTAATTAAAAACATTTACTAAGGATTTGATAAAGAATTGTTAAGTTCCAATCTTTATTTCAAAAGTTATTGAAAAGCGTTGCGAAAAGTGTTGCAAATAGTATTACAAAAGTGCTTTAAAAGCTATATTCTTCAAAACAACTTCTATATCATTTATAAAACCATATTTTCAACTTAAATCACTTTTAAACCATTTTAAAAGATTTCTAGAATTTATTTAATATTTTTAAACCGATTATTATATCAATTTTCAACTTTGGCCATTTAGTGCAAAAACTAGATTTTTTTTTTTGAAAATTGATTTCGCCATATTTCAAAATATACAAGATGAAATCTTGGTTTTCTTTTTTTACATGAAAGATGTGGATACAAGGATTCGAAAAATTCTTACTTCGATGAATTCCGAACTATATTTCACTTCGTATGTTCATGTGAACGTTTGACGTGAAAACACGAACTACCGTTATGCGACGTGTCAAATTTTAGGCGCATTTTGAAATTCATGTCCAATTTTGTCGAGACAAGTTTAAACACTTGGAAATTATTTCTAAAGTATATTCAAACATTTTTCAAAGGTATAAATGATTTCATATCACATTTCATTTCTTTTGCAAAGTGATTTCCATGTGATTATACGTCGTGTAAATTCGTGACTTGTTCAACATATATATTCTATATATTTATATATATATATATAATAAACATTCAAAAAACTTTTATGACTTGCAAAACATCATATAAACATTTCTTACCTATAAATTTAGAGTTTTCACCTATTGTCGCTTTCAAATTAGTTTTAAACTTTTGTAACTTTGCTAAACTTCGTCTTAAGCTCCTAGAACTTGCTAAACTTCCTCGTACTTGCCTTAGGAGGCCACGACCGAGTTTGAAGTGGAAAATGTGCTCGGCCAAATAGAGGAAGGGGGGCGTGAGGAATATGAGAGGGAAGGAGGCGTTTTGAAGTGGTTCGGACGGAGTTTTGTCGATATTTTTCTTTGTTTTATTTTTAATGTTATTTAATTATGGAAAGAAGCCATTAAAGGATGTAAAAGAGCTTAAGAAAGTAAATAAGAAATGGTGAAAAAGTGAAGAAGAAGTGGATGGGTGTTTATAGAAAATATTTGAGATTAAAATATAGATTTGTGTTTTTACTTAAATAACATTCCTTAAGAATTAAGTAAACTTATTTAATTCAAAACTTACCATCTACATCACATCACACTTTTAAAATTCAAACACTTAAGAGTTAAGTAAAGAATAAGAATGATTACTTTACTTTATGTCACATTTGATGTGACATGTGTTTTATCTTTTTTAGTTTACTTTTGCTAATTACTTTCTAGAATTTTCTAAGTGTGATTACTAAAAGTTACCTTGTTTATTTAAATGTTAACTATCTTTATATGTTAACATATTTATTAAATTGTGTACATAAAGGTGCAAAAACGTTGCGACAACTTTAAATCGACAAAACGTTGAATTTTGACAAAATGTTTTATAGTCACATTTTGATGTTTTAGCTAAATTATATATTTATGTAAAGCATATTTAAAAATAAATTTGTATAATGTTATTCAAAAATATAAACATGCATAAATAAATTAAAATAATTAATTAAACCATTTAAACTTACCTTTTGAAATCAGGATTTTATCACTTTTGTTGATATAAGCAAATGTTACTATTTTTATGGATATTTCTATTTCCAAATCCTATCAAATATTATTTGAATCATAAAACCTTTTATACTTTATATTTAAAATCACTTTAAATATTATATTTTAAGGTGGTCAAATTCTGGGTTGTTACATCATGCCTCTGTTTGGAAGCGATTCTTTCGATCACTACTAGTCGAACTTCTACACATGAAAATATGGCGGTACTCTGATGAGAACTAGCAGTCGATCTTAACTGCACTCCGTAAGTAATCAATGTTGATTATGCAAGTATATGATTTTTGTTTGATGATAATAAACACACACACATATATATATATTCATTTAAATGTATTTGTTAATGTACTATTTTATTTTCACATATTTAAATAAATATTTGCTGGATAAAATAAATAACATAGAATTTAAATTCAAACAGATGTTTTATTCAAACAAATATTTATTACAATTTTGAATAGTACAAATTTGAGCTCTCACCATATATATGTATACAACTTGCAATTACAATAAATTTCAATTTATATAACTGTCCTCACTACATATCGCTCATTCACCCGTATTTATCTTCAACTCTATTTCAGACTGAATCCAGCATCTGAGTTATCTGCATAATAAACACTGACGCAGTAAAATTGAAAAGGAAAATATTTTTTTAGTGTAAAATAAATTGTATTTTGAAAATATTATTTGCCTTAGTTACTTGGGTTGTTCGTTATCATATTTATTTCGAATTCATCATACACGAACAACGTGTGACATGCACAGTGTAACACTGTACATGCCATAAGGCCGTGCACACAGATATAAACTAGATAAAATTGCAAGAAAAGGTGAGCACAAGGTCTCAAAAGCCAGGTTCAACTCAAGTGCAATACAAATAAAGTCATGATGCAAGCATAAGGTCAAACCCAAGCTATAAGTTGGATCAACACGGGCAAATCCAAATGAAATGATCAAGATACATAAATCAAGCCTCGACCAAAGTTCAAGTCGTATACATGGAAACAAAGGCTAGACAGTCCAACTAGACCAAATTAAAACAACAACAAAACTACAACAGTTTTGAAAACAACGCAACAGTGACATGCACAGGTATGCAAAGAGAGATGCACAAAATAATGTCAACATACACAGTGCAAAAATGATGATCATTACAAAAAGGCAAACAGACCAAATAAAGCAGTCAAGTATAAAATGGAGATGCATAGTGATTCAAGTTCAGCAGATAATGTCAACAAGACCACCCACAAGTCCAGAATCAAGATAACAGTGACACAGTGCAAAAGTGTTTAACAACATAATTGATCAGTTCAAAGTTCAAGTGAAGGTCGCAACATCAAATAACAAAGTTCAGTAGTATGGGATAAAGCCACACTCAAACAAATTAAACCAGATATATGCATACATAAATGTATGTATGTATACATGTGGAAATGTACTACAGCTATAGACTTCAAAGTATTAGCTACAAACCAGAAAAACAAGTGTAGCATCAACACGATAGTGGACGGAATAGTACAGTAGTTCAAAACAGCATGCAACTGAATACAAGTCGAAATGCTCAGATCAAATGTAACAGACCAACAATAAAATTCACATGAAGCCGTGAGTAGTTGACCAAACTCAAGTAGGACCAGAAAAGAATTGAACTTCTATCTAACAATATCAAATAACAAAGTCAAAGCTGTGGGTCATCAAAGTAGAGTTCGAACAAAAGAAATTCACATAGCAGGTTTTTACAAAGTCAAATGTAACAGTTTCAAACCAAAGTCGAAGCCATGGTGACCAAGGGATTGTCAAAGCAAAATCAAACAAGCCGTGACAATCAAGTAACGAAGATATTCGATTTGAACAACTCAAAAACAAATCACAACATTCAGTCATAATCAAGTGGCCGAGATAAATTCAAATAAAATATCAAATGAACGAAGATATAGGAATTCATATCCTATATAAACGATTAACATCATCAGCAATAATTCATTCGAGTTCACGCAATATCACAGTGCATAGAATCAATTAGGAACTCGAATCAGAGTCGAGTATAATATAATCGAAAAAAGGAACACATGTACCAATTCAAGCATCATTCAAACTGGACTTAATTGAAGCAGCTGTGTGCAAAATTGAAGAGATGATCATTCGACAAAGCAAGCAACGCAAGATTATATATTCAAACGATTAATTGAAGCGATGCCTCAATTTACAAAGCCCTAATTTTTGCTTAAAGAAGAAACTAACGAGCAACAGACGAAGATGCCATTTTTAACTCAAAGAATTAAAGGCCGAAGAAATAAAACAAGGAGTTGGGCTGAAGGAATAAAAAAGAATTACCGCTTGATTTATTTTGGGCCGACTTATAGTGTTGGCTTTAATTTTTAAAATTAGGGTTTTGGTTTTAATTTGTCTTTTAATTTTGTATTTTCTCTTTTAAACGTTGTAAATTCTAGTCGTGTGACTGGGGGATGAACTACGGTGGTGTGGTTCGAGAATTCGCAACTTAGTGGCTGAGTTATGGCAGAGTTTTGAGGGTAGAGTTAGGTTAGTCGATAGCAGGTGTTGCGAATTTACGTGTGTAACCATCTGACTACTTAATTTCTAGTAGAAACCTTGGGGCAGCACGTAGGCAGGGTTTTGCTGAAGCTGGGTAAATTCTGTGTTGTTCTATTTCTGCATTTTTAGATTCTGCTATTATCTGTGTTACCATTATTCTGCTGTAATCAGTGTTGCGATTATTTATATACTTATGCAATAAATTTTTATATTTAGTAGTATCACCCTATTCACCCTCCCTTTAGGGTGAAATCGATCCTACAAGTGGTATCAGAGCTAGGAACAGAAGTCAATTTTTGTTTTAAAAAATTGATTTTTCAAAAACCAATTTTTGTTTTTAAAATTTTGAATTTTTAAAATGGATTCTTTCAATAATGCTTTTGCTGAGGGTCAGTCCATAGCTAGACCACCAATGTTCAATGGTGAATATTCTTACTGGATAAATAGGATGAATTTTTTTTTGAAAACCATTGATGCTTGGAATATAGTTGAGACAGCTTATAGAGCACCAATTATAGTAGTAAATAATCAGGAAATTGAAAAACCAATTGATTAATGGACAAATCTAGAAAATAAGTTGTAGAATGTTAATGCTAAAGCTATGAATTCTATTATTTGTTCATTAGATATTATTGAATTTAATCATGTCTTACATTGTCTAACTACACAAGAAATATGGCACACACTTGAAGTGACTCACGAGAAACATCTCAAATAAAAGAATCTCGCCTTGCCATGCTTAGTAGCGAATACGAGAACTTTATAATGGCCGAGGATGAAAATGTCAAAGAGATGTACGGACGACTTTCCAATCTCATAAACAAATCAAAAGCTCTTGGAAAATCGTACATAGAGTTGGAAAATAATTCGAAAAATCCTCAGAGTCCTTCCACGAAATTTTTAAGCAAAAGTTACTGCCATTCAAGAATCAAAGGATTTGAAATAAATCAAAGTTGAAGAACTCATCAGAAATCTCACCACTAAGAGCTAGAAATGAAATTCAAGGAAGAATGTGAAGGAGGTGATACTCAAAAGAAATTGATAGCTCTAAAAGGAACAACAGAAAGTGATGGTGATGATGATGATGAAGCAGCTGAGCAGACACAATTAATGAAAAAATTCAAAAAGTGGAATCACAGATACGGAAATCTAGCTCTAAATCAATAATTGAAAAGCAGAATAATCAAAACACTAGACAACCCAGAAGAATAGGAAATCATTTGTCACAAGTGCAATAGACCTAGCCACATCAAGCCCAATTGTCCTCAGAATCGACACGGCTAAGAAAAGAAATAAAAAGAAGAAGTTTTGCAGCCACGTGGAATAAAAGTGATGATGATAATAAAAGTACTAGCAGTGAGAGTGAGAAAGCGGATCTGTTCCTTCGAGGTGATATAACTGATAGCACGATGACGAGCCAAGTGATGTATCAAAACTTACTCACTCAGAATTACTTATATATTTCCACAAAGTAAATGGCTGTTTTGAAAGACTTAGGGAGAAATACGCTAAAATTGAATCTCAATGAGATACTTTGATAGATTTAAATAAACAGCTAGATCAATTGGTTAAAAACTATCAAAGTAAGAGTCCTAAGTGTGATAAGTGTCCATCACTCGAAGAAGAGATTAAAAAAAATCAGAAATCAAAATTAAATCACTTGAAAATGAAATTTTGATTTTGAAAGAGAGTGAAAATACTAGAAGAGAAAATTCTATTAAAAAGTGCACTCAATTATTGGACGAAAATGAATCTCTCAAAACGCAAGTCCTAAAATTGTCTATAATTTTAGGAAAATTTTCCAAAAGTGAAAAATCGATGAATATACTATTAGGAAAACAAACTGTTAACATTATTAGACAAGGACTTGGATATAATCAATCTGAACGTGTTAGAAATGAGATTAATCATGTCAAATCCGAGTGCACAATCTATAGAAGAATTGGACACAACCACTATAATTGTTGGTATACATTCAAACACGTGAAAACTATTCCAATTTGGATTCCAAAAGGCACGAATATAAAATCCCTTTAAGATAAAAAAATCTGGGTGCCAAAAGGAACATATATAAATAGTTTTGGATCTACTCAAACATATTTTTCAAAACCACTTGCCACAAAAAACCATGGACCTATAAAAACAAATAGGTTACAAAAATCTTTTCTCATGTAGGTGTGGTGGCAGGCTAAGGAACAACAACGGTATTATCTGGATTCTGGCTGTTCCAGGTACACAAATGGCGACAATTCGAAGTTCCTTAGCCTAGTACAAAGGTGGAAGAATCACAATAGGCAATAACAAAATATTATTGGTAAAGGTAAAACAGTTAATGGTATATTCATCTTGAATGATATATTAAATGTGATAATCTGCACCATAATTTGAATTTAAATCAGCCAATTATCTTATAAAGAGATGAATGATAATTTTGATTCTGGCTTTTTCAAAATGTTGACCAATTATCTTTGCTATAGATTTGGTTGGACTAATGATGATGTTTTATTGATTGCTGATTACTCATGATACACTTGGATATATTTGCTTATCTTATTGCTTTGGGATCTGACACTATGGTCATTGTTTGTTTATTTACACGGCTTCAATTCAAATTCAAGAGAATTTCATTTAAAAGCTGCTAAAAATAATTTTAAGGAATTTGTTGCAACTTCATGATCTGGTCTATCACTTTCATCTAACAATAATTTTGAGTCAAAAGGAAATTCAGATGCAGATTACACTGGTAATCTAGTTGATAGAAAAATTACTAGTGAAACATGATTTATGCTGAGATATTCAGTAGCTGCATCATTTTCAAAGAAAATATCTGCATATTTTTCACTTGAAATAATTTTCAAATAGTAGACATTTTTTCTAGAACCCCTTCTAGAAAATCATTTTTGTTGACCATATTTTGGATTAGTCATTTTTGAAAAATTTGATTTTATAATTATCTTTGGATTTGATCTTAAATGACTACATTAACTAATCTGAATCCCTACCAATTATCGAAATAATAAATAGTGATTGAAAAAGTGATGAGTGTTGATATTAATCATATATTACCACTTGAGATAGTATATTTGTAAATTTCTTTAGAAATTTAAACAAGAGTTATAAAAACTTTTTGTTGGAAAAAATTCCATGATCATCTGTAATTCTATCATATTTCTGTCGACCATCACTCATCCAAATCCAATATAGTATGTTAATATGTGGTATTTTAAACAGGAAATCATTTTTTTCTCATTTTATTGTATTTTGTAAGAAACAAAAACATCCAAAGCATTCACCCTCATTTAAAAGTCCTCATGGTTATTCATGGGTGAATTACTTCGAATTTTTGATTGTGTGCTTTTATGCTCATTTAAAAGTCCTCATGGTTATGCATGTATGGAACGCATATCAAAATTGATTGATTAAATAGACAAGTTCATTATAATCTCATTTAAAAGTCCTCACGGTCTGCTGGTTAGAAGACGCTTGAAATTCATTTAAAATTTTTTAAGAATACTACTAATCTCATTTAAAAGTCCTAACGGTTATGCATGGTTAGTAGATATTCAAATTACCGGTATAAATATACCACAAATAGACAAAACTATGTGGTTTTATATAATGATATCGTCCCTATCATTCTAAATTGGAATAGGCGTCAAATAGAGTATTTATGATTTTTGTTTGATTTTTTATTGAAATTTAATATTTATACTCTATTGGGTATTAATTTTTGTATTAATGTCTATCGTATTATCTCTATTTTTCTAACACTACTACTCTTTTGCTGATAGCAAAAGGGGAAGAGAAAAGTTAAGATTTTGGTAAATAAAGGTCAAATATTTTATTTTGTATTTCCTATATGCGTCTAGGCTCATTTGCATATTTTTATGCATATATGAAGGGGGAGTTTTGTGTAGAGAGGGAGCATTCAAATAAGGGGAGCAAATTGATCAAATATATTTAATATATTCAAAATCTTAAATATATGTTTGTTATCATCAAAAGGAAGAGATTGTTGAATATGCAAGTATATGAATTTTGTTTGATGATAATAAACATATATATATATATATTCATTTAAATTTATCTATTAATGTACCATTTTATTTTTCACATATTTAAGTAAATATTTGCTAGATAAAATAAATATCACAGAATTTAAATTCAAACAGATGTTTTATTCAAACAAATATTTATTACAGCTTTGAAAAGTATAATTTGAGCTCTCACTGTATATATATATACACACAATTTGCAATTACAATACATTTCAATTTACATAATTGTCCTCACTACATATCACTCGTTCACTCGTATTTATCTTCAACTCTATTCCAGATTGAATCTAGCATCAGAGGTATCTGCAAAATACATACTGACGTAGTAAAATTGAAAAAGAAAATATTTTTTGCAGTGTAAAATAATATGTATTTTGAAAATATTATTTGCCTCAGTTATTTGGGTTGTTCGTCATCATATTTATTTTGAATTCATCATACACGAACAACGTGTGACATGCACGGTGTATCACTGTACATGCCATAAGGCAGTGCACACCGATATACACTTGATAAAATTGTAGGGACAGGTGAGCACAAGGTCTCAAAAGTTGGGTTCAACTCAAGTGCAATACAAACAAAGTCACGACACAAGTACAAGATCAAATCCTAGCTTTAAGCTGGATTCTACACAAGAGAAAATCCAAACGAAATGGTCAAGACACATAAATCAAACCTTGACCAAAGTTCAAGTCATACACATGAAAATAGAGGCTACACAGTCCAACCAGACCAGATTGAAACAACAACAAAACTACAACAGTTTTGAAAACAATGCAACAGTGACATGCACAGGCATGTAACAGAGAGATGCACAAAGTAATGTCAACATACACAGTGAAAAAGTGATGATCATCACAAAAAGGCAATGAAACCAAATAAAGCAGTCAAGTGTATAAATGGAGATGCACAGTGCAGAATACATGAAAGTATTCATGTTCGTATGCAACCAGAGTGCAATGCAGATAATGTCAACAAGACCACATACAAATCCAGAATCAAGATAACAGTGACATAGTGCAAAGTGTTTAACAACACAATTGATCAGTTCAAAGTTCAAGTGAAGGCCGTTATGATAACCCGAACTTTCAGATATCTGTTAATTGGAAATTAACAGAATTTTATTTATTAAACACCGATTATTAAGTTGAATGTGATATCCCGAAATTTCAAGCAATTAAAATGTGATAATCTCTTTTATATATTAATTAAAATTGGCAAAATTATTATTTGCAAACAATAAAAATAATGAGCTGTTTATATATAATATATAAGTAGATTTTAAATGGAATTATTGTTTTCAAATTAAATACGTGTTTATATAAATACACACACACACACACATACATATATATATGGGTTGATTTTAAATTGGATTTTAAAATTGAGTTTGAATTTGGATTTGAAATTCAAAAGATAAATATCTTAAAAATATTTTGGATTTAAAAATATATGTGTGTGATTTTTATTAGGACATAATTTACTTCATATTGTTTTCTTCTAGAGATTTTTATTTATGTAAAAAGTATTTATTAGTTAGGAAATTAAATATAAACCATTTAAAAATTAATTAAGCTTGCATAATTTCAAGTTTTAGTTTATAAATCTTCCTAATAACAAATGTAAGGTGATAAACATTTGTAAATGAGAAATGTTAAGAATCTAACAAGTGTCACCATGTTATTTTATTTTTTTCTTTTATTTTTAATAATCATAAAACTAAGTCTATAAATATATCAATATCTTCTCTTCTCCATTCTTTTTCTATCTTCATCATTCACAATAAAGAAAACAAAAATCTGTGAAATACAAACCAATGAACAAATTCAAAAATAAAACCTGAGCAGATCAAAATAAAAACAAATTCAAAGCAATGTTAAACTGGAAATCTCAATCCTAGAAGCAAAGGCAAACATAATGATTCAAACTCGAAATTGAAGTAATCAAAGCAAAGAACTGAAATCAAATTAAGCTAAAACAAAGATCATCTCAGCATAAAACAAGTTCAAAGATCAGATTCTTCAAGGCCAGATCAGTTTAAATAAAATTCCAGGCTTTCTCTACTTTGCATGCGCAAGTGAGTAGACTTATTTTTTTAGCTAAAAATCTTTATTTGCTTGACTCATGCAATAGATCTGTGAAGTGATAATGGTTTGTGTAGATATATCTTGTTCAAATATAGAGAAGTTTATATGTATATACTTGTGCAAGCCTGTGAATGCCTATATACATATGCTCTGCTGTTTATACAGTCTCAAAAACAACTTTCTAAAATTCATATCTTCCCATGAAACAGATTTTAGGCCAAGATTGATAAATGAAAATTATTATCACAGTGCATTATCAATTTTTAAAAAATAGAATAAATAATTTAAGTTTAGTAATTATTTCAAATTTGGAAATTTACAGTAAAAAACAATATACAAGTCAAAAATCAGTGTTTACAATTTCATGTTTGGATTTCATGAATGGATTCATGATGGAAAATTATGATTTTTTTATTATAGTTTTGAGTTGTTTGGTGAAGTATTAAGTAGGAATTTAGGAGTTGAACGGAAACTGTTTTTTCACCAATTTTCGGCGAATCAATGGATGATGGGGGCCGATTTTTGGGCAGGGGTGGCTGAAGGGGTGGCAAGCTCTGGAAAAACGGGTTCAATTTTTTTAGTAGGTGAGTTGATTGACCAATATGAAACTAGGGTTTTGGAGTTTCCTGTGGGAGGACGTAGGGTTGATGGGAATGTCGAGTTGCACAAGGAAAGAGAAGTGATTGGTCAGGGAGGAGATGATAAAGGAGGGAGAGGGGAAGCTCGAGGTGACATCCGGTGGTTGTTGACGTGGTGGTTCATCATCGCGAGACGATTTAAGGTTAGGGAAATATTTCCAGTTTGAACTGGTAGGCTCAATTTCGATTTCGAGCCTATGTTGGAATCTGGGTGGTTTGGATCGAATGAGGAGATGGCTAATAACTTGTTAATGGAGGTAGTGGACGCCGGAGCAACACCGGTGATCGATGCATGTGCACCTGAATCAGTGCACAGATTTGTTTGGGAACGAAGTATTTACCTCGGGTTGAAACTCGGGTAAAAAGAAGGTGAGGCTCGGAGTTATTTCGAGTACGTGAGTGTTTCTAACATAACAGTTTTTTTTTAAAAAAGGAGAAGAACGGGAAAAGGATTGAGGTAACTCGGGTGTTAGTTCGAGTAGATCCTGGATTTACACGGGTAAAGTAATTTGTATTTTCAAAGTTTTAAATTTAAAAAAGTCAAGTTTAAAAACTAGTTAACTTAAAAACTATTTCCTTAAATAGTAATTAAATATTTAATGTTTGATTATTTATTTTAAGTTAATGCTTAAGTTGTTTTTAAAAGCTTAATTAATCAGGTAATTAAGTAGTTTGATTTAAAAAGATTTAGTGTTTTAAATTTTTAATTAAACTTAAAGCTATTTAAGTTAATGATAATTAATTCCAAAGTTTATTAAATTCTAATAATGATTAAGAAGATGATTAGGATAAATGAATTATCCTAAAATTATTTAGTGTTAGGTGATTAGGATTATTAATTAGATAATTAATTGATTTTTAATTAAAGGGTAACTAATTAAGGATAGTAAATTAAAGGTAATTAATTATAGAGGATAATCAAGGGATGATTAATTAAGGTTAATTAATAAATATAATTAATTAAAAGAATAATTAATTAGTGGTAGTGATTAGAGGATCATTAATGAATGTAATTAATTAATTAAGGAGATTAATTAAAAGTTAATTAATGTCAATGGTCAAGCCTGATTTATCTGTGTGGTAATTAAAGGTAAATTACTTAATGTAATTAAAGGATAATTAATCAAGGATGATTAATTAGAATGGATAATTAATAATAATTAATTAATTAGGTTGTAATGAATTAATGTTAAGTAAGAAGGATTAAAAGTGATTAAAGAAATTAATTAATTTATCTGAATTAATTAGAATGGTGTGACTAATTAATCTTGCTTATGAATAATTGAATGATATTGAACGCCTTGAATTATTGAATATTTCTGATATCAAATGTTTTATGACATGTTTGGATTGAACAGTGATATTATAGTTATCTATCGAGATGAATTTCTGCATAAGAGACATCCTGTGTTTTAAGTTTGAATTGTATTTCATTTGAATAACTTGGGTTAAGATGACATGGATGCGAAGAGACCGGGGTCGGGTATCAGTAAATACCCGAAACCACTTCGATTTGAAACCTTCTATAATCCTTTATAGATTTGATATGTGTAATCAATAGGCTGGAATGAAATAATTTAAGTGAACTGGACCATTGAAACTAAGTAAGGGTACTTAGAGGTTGATCTGTGAATTAAGTATTGAATATAACAAGTTAAGAACTCGTAGTAAGGTACGAGTTACCCCGGGTTTTAAATAAGTTTTGTGCATTAGAATTTCATACTATATGGGTTTACTCACACTGGTTTCTAGCCGGACCCGAGTGTTACTTTGATGTAATGCTCGGGTCATACCGAGTATTACAGCTTTTTAGGTTAGGATGTTCTGGAGCTCAGGAGGCGAGCTGGATGGCAGGAACGTATGGAGTTTTCCACTGTGTATTTGAGACTGTGTAGTCTATGTAGATTGTAGTCTAGAACTAGTTGTATAACTGTCCAGTTTATGTATAAATGATTGGATGTAACTCTGATGTATTGATGTAATTAACAGATATAGTTCTTCTTTGCATAACTGCTATTATTTGATATTATATTTTGATCCTCTGCGAGTGTGAGATTTTGTGTTTTGTTTCCTGTTTCTTCTTTTATCTCTTTCTTCTTTTCTCTAACTATCTGCAATTTTTGGAGTTGAAAATTTTGGGTCGTTACATTTGGTATCAGAGCCAAGTTAAGTGAGAACCTTGGCTCTGGTGGGTTTACTCATTAAGGATAGGGACAATGGTACCCTAGAATGAGTTGAGTGTATATATATATGAGAGCGTACTTGTTATTTTCTTATTTAAAGATTTTAAATGGTTTTAAAAATAAATGATTTTATATAAGATTATATTTTGATATATAAAGCAATATTTCTTTCTAATAAATATTAAGATAATTGGTTGTTAAATCATTGGAATTAAATAAAATAATAAGAATTAAGTGGTAATAGAAATACAACCAAACTGAAATTGAATGAAGATAAGTTTGAAATGGATTCAAACTGAAATTAAAATCTTGAATTTGGAGAAGAGTTTTCAGAATAAGATAATAGTGAATTGGATTCCAGTTACAATAACCTTGATTATTATCATAAATGGTTGCTGTATTTAATAATGAAACGTGTGATAATGAGTAAGCAAAATGAAATGTTTTAGGGAAGTAAAACATTTAGGTGAGTATGACTTATAAATTGGAGTTGAAGATGATCTAAATTGTGAAGTTTTAAATCTAGGTCCAGAAATTTTAAAATCATTTCAAAGCGATAAATAAATAAAAAATAATATTATTTAATATATTTGAATGAAAGGGTCCTGTTTCAAACAAGAGTTGTTTGAAAATTTAAAGGAATTTGGTTTAAATCAAAGGTGGTTTAAAATTAAAGTATAACTTGGTGTGCAAAGGAAATGAATATGTATATATGAGGGATATACATAATATCAAAGATGATTTGAAATAAACTCTAAGTGTTAAGTTTTAAAAAATTTACTTGGAATGTGACGTGGAAACCCAAAGTGATAAGTTTTTGAACTTATAAGTGGGAAGATTGTTAATATGAAGTTTAAAACGTGAAACGGGAGTTCAAACTGGGTAAGATTGATTGGATTAAGTAAATTGAATTTAACTTTGGGAAAGTTAAATAAGTTAACAAACTACCTGAATTGGGAGTATGAGTGAACTCAAAATGGATTTGAGATTTGAAAATTGGAATTAGGTGCTATTGATTGGTGTTTGGATCAATTTGGATGTTTACTTATCCTGGTATCATCCTGTTGTTATTAGTAATCTATGAACTATGAATTGGATTATTTTAATTGATTTAAGAAATAGACTGAGGTAATATATATCCATTGCAGAAATTAAATGGAATCACTTTGAACTTAAGAATTCAATTTGCAAACTAGATTGTTAAGAATTGGTTTCAAGTTAGAAGTTAAAAATTTGGAGATAAATAAAATTCTGAAGACTAAATTGTTTTTGAAATCTTATTTGAACTTTGAAATGAGTTAAGTAAAGATAATTTAAATTGGAATTTTGAAGTTGGACTCATAATTAAATGGTTTAAAGATATAAGTTGTTAATTTAAAAGTAAAGGTTAATTTGATTTAAAGGATTAAATCAACATTTAAAAATTTAACTCGAATTTATAAAATTCGAGATGGTTTTAAGTTGAGATTTAAACAGAATTAGTTCAAATTGAATTGATTTGAAGTGAAACTGAAGTTGAATAAGTTTAAATTCAAATGGGAATTGATTTGAATTTGGGATAGGAATCGAAGTTAATTTAAATTGATTTGAAATTGAATCAATTTAAGAGAAGTGGAAATTGGAAATTGATTGGAAATGAAGATCGGGAAGGTGAACAGTTTGGCTCTGAACTATTTTTCCAAATAAAATATTTTAATATAAACTGTTTTTTAATCTATTTTCCTAGCTATTTACTATACAACCTTTCTTTTTAAACCCCTAATTATCTTATACTTATTTTACAATTATTTTGAAAACTAATTACTATTTTACATCTATTTTATAAACTAATCACTATTTTATAGCTACTTTATAACTAATTATTATTTTACAATTATTTTGAAATTATCTAACTATGTTACAACTATTTTATAATTATTTAACTATTTTACAGCTACTTTGCAACTAATAACTATTTTACAACTACTTACCTGTTTTAAAAAATTTTCAAGCTATTTTCTAATACAAGTTGGTCAGAGTGCAAACTGTTTATAATTAATTACCCAATGAGATAAGAATTGAAGTGTTAACCTAACTGGAAATTGGGAGCAATTGAGGATAAGTAAATGGAGTCAAAATGAAGGTGAATAGAAAAAAGAATTGATTTAGCTAATGATCAATGAAGATAAATAAGTAGGATGTACGTATATTATTCTATTCACATAATGATTTGATCCAGATACGGGCACAAAATTTCGAGACCGAATATCGATCCAAGTTGGGATTTTTCACTCGATTTTCGACGGGGAACCCTGGATATGGATTTTTGATTGATTCTGGAAATTCTCTATCATAGTTAGGCTATGGAAGGAGAATGAAGGTTTCTGATCAAGAAACCAGATCTGAGTCCGCACTAGGAAGTCGGGTGGACATATTAGTTCGGAAGAGAAATTGTGTGATCAAGTGAGCGATCAAATGTGATATTGCGTACGGATGATATGCGGACATCGTACGGGTTTGAATGAAATTGATATTGGAAATTTATGGATAAGAACTGTAAAATAGTTTTTGAAATGGAAAGTATATTTTGTGAAATGTATAATGAAGTAAAATGGAAATGGGATATTTCTATGATTAAAGGTCCACTTTACGAAAAAAATAAAGAGTAATCAAATTTGAATATTTGATTTGGAATAGACAAAGTTATGTATCTTTGTTACATACATACATACGTACATACATACATACATACATACATACATACATACATACATACATACATACATACATACATACATATATATAGTAAAACTCCCCTTGTTGAATCTATAGCCAGAAGAAAAAGTTTTTTGAAAGTATTTATAGTATAGAAAGGGACTTATACAAGTATGAAGTGATTCAAAGATTTTTCATGGTTATCTATATCTATATCTATATATATAGAGGATTTTATGAGAATGATTTTGGGAAAAGATTTTTGGAACCTTTGGATTTGGAAAGGCTTTTGATTTTTGGGAACAATCAATTTTGGAAATTTGGAAATCCTAGTTTGAGAATTATTGATTTTGGGATAATCGATTTTTGAGAAAGGAGATTTATATGAGATTCATACTAGGTGTATGATTTGGAAGATACTATATGTGTATAGTATAAAGTGTTTTGAAAATGTGACGCAGCGGATATACCAAAAATGGATGAAACGGTGAAAAGTTGAATCGATGGATTGAAAATACCCAAGTGCCCAAATCCGTTGATCTCTAGAGATACCTGATTCTAGCTATCTCCAACACGTTGATCGCGCATGATAACGTGTTAAAAGATCTACGATTCTTCTACGTTGATCTCGTGCACATGATTCCGCGAATCGACTTCAAAACCGTTGATTCGTGCGCACTCGAATAACCGAAAATGGAGAAAGGAGATAACACTCAACTTCCAATTTTAAAGAGGCACAAAGCACTCAAACAAAAGTTTATTCCAAATCAACCATCTTTACAAGTGAAACACACCCCTATTTATAGGGTTACAGCTCACACGGCACATGACCTAACATAGGTCTTTGACGACCTAACACAAGTGACTCAACAGTCGCGACCTATGACTTAACCACAACGAGTTAACAAATCACAAAGGAAATACAACACAACATACGACCTATTATGTACATAAGCGACTCAACTACATAACAACATAAGTATAATACAACACATATGCAACATAACGGAATTACAACATAACGACCTAAGAAATCAACGACCTACGACCTTGCGGCTTAAGAAGATACGTGACATAAGTGGAATCAGCGGCTCAACAACATATCATATCTTCAGGTTGTGGCATAAGGAAGGTCGTAGCTCGGTACTTCGTAGCGACCTAAGACAAGCGGCATAAAGTGAAACGACTTATGAAAATCGACCTTGTGAAGGCTTATGGAATAGCGGCCTACGGCTTACGACCTAAGGTGGTCGCGACTTAACGTACGAGCGATGCTAAAGCACAACTCGCCTTGGCTTACTCGTTAAGTCGCTGGAGCGACTTAAGGAAGGTCGTTCGCGACCTACTGGAGATACATAAGTTTGACATGACTCATTAGGCCGTTGGTAGCATAAGTCTTTAGGTCGCTCAGGTGTCCCAATGCATAACTCGCTTCCACTGCGTAACTCTGACACCTCGCTAGGTCGGTCAACATAGCTTGCTTGCGACCTACTCGAGTTAGGTCGCGACTCTAGGCAAATCTCGTGGTGCGCTGCATCATCCTCCCCCGGTTGAAAAGAATTCGACCTCGAATTCACATTTTCCTCTTCTTCAAAACGCTTATCCTCATGATACGGAATCAAGTGTTTGACGTTAAAAACATCGGCCGTACGGATATGAACTGGCAACTTCAACTGATAAGCATTATCATTGATTTTCTTCAAAATTTCTACTGAACCAATCTTTCAGGCTTTCAACTTGTTGTAAGCTCCAACTGGAAAACGATCTTTCGTCAATACTGCGTAAACAAAATCACCTTCTTTGAAGTCCACACTTCTTTGCTTCTTATCTGCTAGTTGCTTATACTTCTCATTTGACTTAAGCAATCGTTCATGAACAATCCAGTGACACTCCTGCAATTCATTCACGTAGTCACAAACTCGTTTAACAACCCCTTTCTGACGTGGAATTATTGACAAATCCAACGGTCCCTTCGGAATTGCTGAATATACCACTTGAAATGGACCGAATCCAGTACTTCGATTAACAGCATGATTATGTGCAAATTCTGCCTGACACAATTTCACATCCCAGCTCTTCAAATTATCCTTCACAAGACATCTCAACTAATTTCCCAACGATCTGTTCACCACTTCCGTTTGCCCATCCGTTTGTGGATGATAGGCGCTACTAAAATTCAGCTTAGTTCCAACCATCTTCCACAGTCTCAACCAAAAATGACTTAGAAATCGAGTATCCTGGTCAGTAACAATGGTCTCAGGTAGCCCATGTAGTCGATAAACTTCTTTAAAGAACAATTGAGCAACACGGACTGCATCAGCGGTCTTCTTACAAGCTATGAAATGTGCCATCTTCGAAAACCTATCCACCACAACATATATAGAATTGTTTTCTCGTTGAGTTCTTGGCAAACCCGAAACAAAGTCCATGCTAATATCAACCCATGGTCTAGTAGGCACGGGGAATGACATATATAATCCTGCATTCGTAGCTTTCCCTTTGGAAATTTGACATATGTGACATCTCTGCACAAATCTTTCAACTTCTTTCCTCATGGAAGGACAAAAATATGATTAAGAAATCAACTGCAACGTACGATCTCTTCCCACATGACCCTCTTCATGCAATTCCTTCACAATCTTCATTCGAAAATTGCACTCTGGTATACACAACCGATTTCTTTTAAATAGAAAACCATCCACCAACAAATACTCATCCGTCTTCCCTTTCTTGATTTCATCTACAATCTTAACAAAGTAAGGATCTTCAACAAACAATTCTGGCAAAACATCAAACCCCGTCACTTCAACTCTCATTGTAGTCAACAAATGATTTCTTCTACTCAATGCATCTGCTACACGGTTTATAACTCCCGGCTTATGCTTTACCACAAATGTAAATTGTTGCAAGTATGCGATCCACGAAGCATGCCTGGCTGCAATCTTATCATGTCCCTGCAAATGCTTCAACGCTTCATGATCAATATATAGAACAAATTCTTTATGGAACAAATAGTGTCTCCAATGCTTTATAGCTTGAACAATAGCATAGAATTCCACATCCTAAGTATTATATCTCATCTTTGCTCCCGAAAGTTTCTCACTGAAATAAGCAATTCGACGTCCCCTCCGACCCAACACTCCTCCAATTCCAACTTTAGATGCATTTGTATGTAACTCAAATAACAACTGAAAATCTGGCAATACTAGAATTGGTGCTGATGTCAAAAGTTCCTTGATTCGCTCAAAAGCAAATCCTGCTTCCTTCGACCATGAAAACTGCTTGCTCTTCATACAATCAGTAACCGGCGCCATCATGCTACTGAAATGTGGAATAAACCTTCGGTAGAATGATGCTAAACCATGAAAACTTCTAACTTCTGTTATCGTCCTGGGTTGTGGCCATTCCTTGATTGCTTCAACTTTATTCTGATCCACCTGTATTCCTCCTTCAAATACAACATATCCCAGAAATAAAACACTTTGAGTCATGAACACGCACTTCTTTATTGCCGCATAAAATTGCTCCTGACGAAGTATCATCAACGCTTCCCGCAAGTGCTATAGATGCTCTTCCGTGCTTCCACTGTATATAAATATATCATCAAAATATACCACTACAAACTTTCCAATAAATGGTCTAAAGATCTGATTCATCACTCGCATAAAAGTACTAGGTGCATTCGAAAGACCAGATGGCATGACCATCCATTCATACAACCCTTCTCGTGTCTTGAATGCTGTCTTCCATTCATCACCTGGTTGGATTCGAATCTGATGATACCTACTCTTCAGATCAATCATTGAAAAGATAGTAGCTTCATTCAACTGATCTAACAAATCATCCAATCTCGGCATCGGAAATCTGTACCTCACTGTAATCTTGTTCAGTGCTCGACTATCTGTACAAATTCTCCAGGTTCCATCCTTCTTCGGCACTAACAAAGCTGGTACCGCACAAGGACTTAAACTTTCTTGTACGCTCCCTTGCTCAAGTAACTCCTCTACCTGCCTTCTCAACTCCTCGTGCTCCTTTGGACTCATTCTATAGTGTGGTCTATGTGGTAACACAGCTCCCGGAACAAGATCTATCTGATGTTGTATGTCTCTCAACAGTGGTAATTTATTCGGCAATTCTTCAGGAAACACATCTTCAAATTCCTTCAACACTGGCTTAACTTCTTCAGGAATTTCAACCGCTTCACTACTTTCACGTCCAATTAACAGAAATTCTTCAGGCTCATCCTCCACTTCCTTGACAAACTCCTTCAAAGATAACAGAGTCTTTAGTTCTTTGATTTCCTCCAACTTGTTTTCACTCTATTGTCGTTTTTTAGGAACCAAAGTGATTTTAGTGCCATTGAACATGAAACTGTAGCAGTTAGTCCTTCCATCGTGTTGCACGGCTCTATCGTATTGCCACGGTCTCTCCAATAACAAATGACATACATCCATATCTACCACATCACACCAAATTTCATTCTTATATTTCTTTCCAATGGAAAAAGTTACACAAGCTCTTCGATTAACCTTCACATCCCCACCTTTCCTCAACCACGCTAATTTGTAAGGTTTTGGATGCTTCTCTGTCTTTAGTGCTAACTTCCTTACAGCTTCTGAAGAGATGATATTATCACAGCTTACCGTATCGATGACAAACTTGCAAACCCTTCCCAAAATAGTGCACGTTGACTGAAAGATGTTACTCCGCAACCAACTAGTCTCCTCTTTCTGCTTTGGTGTCAAGCAAGATCTCCTCATCATCAAATTACATCCTTCGTCTCCCGACAATTCTTCTTCCTCCTCTACTTGTAGTGAATTGGAACATTCTATTTCTGCATCCTCATCCTCAACCTCAGCAACCATCGTTCGCTTCTTAGGCTTCGGACATTCATTGTTCTTATGACCAAACTTCTGACAGTTATAACACTTGAAATTGTTGTTAACCTTGGTCTTAGCAACTTCATTGACAACTGGTTTACTAACAGCCTTGGAAACATTCGTATTGCTACTAGCCCCTTTCACCTGATTGTTGGAATTAGTAAACACACCCCCTCCTCTTCTACCTTGCCTCTCCCAAGCTAGAGCCTTCTGGTGTGCTTCAGCAACGGATCTTGGATCAAATATATTCACCGTATCCTGAATTTGTATTCTTAACCCTCCAACAAATCTAGCTGTCAACTGTTCCTCCGTCTTCATGATATCATTTCTGGCAATCAGTTGATAAAACTCATCAGCATAATCATTCACCGACTTTGTCCCTTGTCTCAAATTCTGTAAGCGCTGATACATAAGAGACTGATAATTATAAGGCAAGAAAGTAGCCTTCATCAACTTCTTCATCTTCTCCCATGAAACTATCTTAGACTTTCCCATTCTTTCCCGTGTAAGTTTAGTTTGTTGCCACCATGCCATAGCTCTTCCCCTCAATCGTGTAGCAACCAACTTAACTCTACGATGCTCGGGTACTTCCTTGAAGTAAAAAATTTCTTCAACATTTGATAACCAGTCCAAAAATTCTTCCGCTATCATTCCTCCTTTGAATTCTGGAATCTCCATTTTCATCCCCGACTCCCATTTACGGTCATATTCTACATTCCGATATTGATTTCGTACTTGGTCTCGATCTCGATAATGAACACTACCTCTATCACCATCTTCATCATAATCAAAGGTACTTCGGTATCGATCTCGACCATCAACATTCTCACGATCACGCATATCTCTTCTACTATGTCTTTCAGCATCACAATACGGATCATTTTCAAATCCGTGATAAGTCCTTCTCTCTTCACCTCGATACTCATGATGTTCTTGCCTTATAGAAACCGATGATTCTCTTCGATCTCGCTGGGATTGTGGTGACACCCTCCTCGCTTCCGAAACCGACGGCGAAACTCTGTTTCCTCCATGGTTCGAGATTGGTGACCTTCTCCTTTGACTTTGATTCAAGTCATTCATCAATTTCTCTAACTTCCCAATAACTTCATCAAACTTTTCATTGATTTGTTGTTCCATTTGCTCAGCTTCTTGTCTTCGATACACATCTTCAACATTTTGAAATCGATTAGCTCTTCTCGGAGGCATTGTCAAATCTTCAACAAATCCAAACACACTTCAACTCGGATCCAACTTTAGTTCAAATCTAAACTTACTTCACTCGGCCTGCACTTTAGCTCGGCTCGGCTTGTAACTCTCGGCCTTGATCCAACTAGCTCGGATCCCAAACTTCAACACTTCAAATCTTCTCCCAATAGGCTCGGCTCAGCTATGATTGGATAAGTCTAGCTCCGATACCAAATTGACGTAGCAGATATACCAAAAATGGATGAAACGGTGAAAAGTTGAATCGATGGATTGAAAATACCCAAGTTCCCAAATCCGTTGATCTCAAGAGATACCGGATTCTAGCCATCTCCAACACGTTGATCGCGCACCATACCGTGTTAAAAGATCTACGATTCTTCTACGTTGATCTCGCGCACGAGAGTCCGTGAATCGACTTCAAATCCGTTGATTCGAGCACACTCGAATAACCGAAAATGGAGAAAGGAGATAACACTCAACTTCCAATTTTAAAGAGGCACAAAGCACTCAAACAAAAGTTTATTCCAAATCAACCATCTTTACAAGTGACATACACCCCTATTTATAGGGTTACAACTCACACGGCACATGACCTAACATAGGTCGTTGACGACCTAACACAAGCGACTCAACAGTCGCGGCCTATGACTTAACCACAACGAGTTAACAAATCATAAAGGAAATACAACACAACATACAACCTATTATGTACATAAGCGACTCAACTACATAACAACATAAGTATAATACAACACATATGCAACATAACGGAATTACAACATAACGACCTAAGACATCAACGATCTACGACCTTGCGGCTTAAGAAGATACGTGGCATAAGTGGAATCAGCGGCTCAACAACATATCATATCTTCAGGTTGTGGCATAAGGAAGGTCGTAGCTCGGTACTTCATAGCGACCTAAGACAAGCGGCATAAAATGAAACGACTTATGAAAAACAGCCTTGTGAAGGCTTATGGAACAGCGGCCTACGGCTTACGACCTAAGGTGGTCGCGACTTAATGTACGAGCGATGCTAAAGCACAACTCGCCTTGGCTTACTCGTTAAGTCGCTGGAGCGACTTAAGGAAGGTCGTTCGCGACCTACTGGAGATACATAAGTTTGACATGACTCGTTAGGCCGTTAGTAGCATAGGTCTTTAGGTCGCTCCAGTGTCCCAATGCATAACTCGCTTCCACTGCTTAACTCTGATACCTCGCTAGGTCGATCAACATAGCTTGCTTGCGACCTACTCGAGTTAGGTCACGACTCTAGGCAAATATCGTGGTGCGCTGCATCAAAATGGCTCTGGAGAAAAAGGCCCTCCCTTGAAATGAACTTCTTAGGAGTACCACAGGTTGGTACTGCCTTGAGCCATAAGGTGGGTTCTAAAGTTGATCCTGTGAGGAAGTCTGGACAAACTAAAGGTCTTGAGGATTATTAGGTAGCGAAAGTCGAGGGCGCTAATGCCTACAGAGGCATGTGGGTTATGCTGTGACGACGGTGTAACTCGATGTCGCTGCGATCTACTGTGGACCATAGCGGAAATCGTATGGAGGTGAGTGTCAACGGTGTACATTTGATTTTTTCGGGAAGACAATATAACATCGATAGACTGCGATCTATGGTCGAATGGAGAAGTTTCATTCTTTTGGCAGCGAAATTCGAGGGCGCTGATGCCTACAGTTATATGGGTTTTTGCTGTGATAGCAACATAACCCCAAATGTAGCTGCGATCTGTAGCGGGTTCCATGACGTAATCAAGGGGCGAGGAGAGCCTACAATTATCTATGGATTTTGCCTGGATGGCAACGTAATCATCAGGTTAACTGCGACTATAGATGGGGGTGATGATTTCCAGAGCATTCTCACCAAAGATGCTTCCTCTATTTTCAAAATGTTTTCTATATTTTCAACAAAATTATTTTTCAAGTATTTTCACCAGGTGTTGAAATGGGTTTACCAAGTACTTATAGTTTTTCAGTCCTACGCCTGATCAACGTATGACCGAATTTCTGTGAGAACGAGGATGGACTTGTTGAAACATCGAGTTATAAAATGATATTTTTATAAAACTATTTTGAAAATATTATATAGATTTTAAAGTGTTTTAAAAATGTTCAAAGAGAAAATTTAACTGATATTAAGTATTCTAATAAATTCTGGTTTTGTTCCTTTTCAAGGACGAAAAGATTCTAAAGGGGAGGAATGTCATAACCCAGACTTTCAGATATCTGTTAATTGGAAATTAACAGAATTTAACTTATTAAACACTGATTAATAAGTTAAATGTGATATCCCGGAATTTCAAGCAATTAAAATGTGATAATCACTTTTATAAATTATTTAAAATTGGCGAAATTGTTATTTTCAAACAATAAAAATAATGAGCTGTTTATATATAATATGTAAGTAGATTTTAAATAGAATTATTATTTTCAAATTAAGTATGTGTTTATATAAATAGTTATATACATATACATATACATATACACATACATACATACATACATACATACATACATACATACATACATACATACAGATATACACACACACACACACATATGTGAGTTGATTTTAAATTGGATTTTAAAATTGTGTTTGAATTTGGATTTGAAATTCAAAAGATAGATATCTTAAAATATTTTGGATTTAAAAATGTACATATATGATTTTTATTAGAATATAATTTGTTTTATATTATTTTCATCAAAAGATTTTTATTTATATAAAAAGTATTTATTAATTAGGAAATTAAATATAAACCATTTAAAAATTAATTAAACTTGCATAATTGCAAATGTTAGTTTATAAATCTTCCTAATAACAAATGTAAGGTGATAAACATTTGTAAATGACAAATGTTAAGAATCTAACAAGTGTCACTATGTTATTTTATTTTTTCTTTTATTTTCAATAATCATAAAACTAAGTCTACAAATATATCAATATCTTCTTTTCTCTATTCTTTTTCTATCTTCATCTTTCAAAATAAAGAAAACAAAAATCTGTAAAATACAAACCAACGAACAAATTCAGAAAAAAACCTGAGCAGATCAAAACAAAACAAATGCAAAGCAATTTAAACTGGAAATCTCAATCCTGGAAGCAAAGGCAAACATAATGATTCAAACTCAAAACTGAAGTAATCAAAGCAAAGAACTGAAATCAAGTTAAGCTAAAACAAAGATCATCTCAGCATATAACAAGTTCAAAGATCATATTCTTCAAGACCAGATCGGTTTAAACAAAATTCCAGGCTTTCTCTGTTTTACATGTGCAGGTGAGTAGACATATTTTTTTTAGCTAAAATTCTTTAGTTGCTGATGCATACGCTAGATATGTGAAGTGATAATGCTTTATGTAGATGTATCTTGCTCAAATATAGAGAAGTTTAAATGTATATACTTTTGCAAGCCTGTGAATGCCTATATACATATGCTTTGTTGTTTATACAGTCTCAAAAACCACTTTCTAAAATTCATATCTTCCCATGAAACAGATTTTAGGCTAAGATTCGTAAATGAAAATTATTATCACAATGCATTATCAATTTTTTTAAAAATAGAATCAAGAATTTAAGTTTAGAAATTATCTCAAATTTGGAAATTTACAGTAAAAAATAATATATAAGTCAAAAATCAGTGATTACAATTTCATGTTTGGATTTCATGAATGGATTCGTGATGGAAAATTATGATTTTTTCATTATAGTTTCGAGTTATTTCGTCAAGTATCAAGTGGGAATTTAGGAGTTGAACGGAAATTGATTTTTCACCAATTTTCGACGAACCAATGGATGATGGGGCCGATTTTTGGCCAGGGGGTGGCTGAAGGGGTGGCGAGCTCTAGAAAAATGGGTTTGATTTTTTAGTAGGTGAGTTGACTGACCAGATGAAACTAGGGTTTTATAGTTGCCTATGAAAGGATGTCAGGTTGAAGGGAATATCAAGTTGCACAAGGAAAGAGAAGTGATCGGTCTAGAGGGAGATGATGAAGGAGGGAGAGGGGAAGCTCGAGGTAACATCCGGTGGTTGTTGACGTGGTGGTTCGTCGTCGCGAGGCGATTTAAAGTTAGGGAAATATTTCCAGTTTGAATTGGTAGGCACGATTTCGATTTCGAGCCGATGTTGGAATCTGGATGGTTTGGATCGAATAAGGAGATGGCCGATGACTTGTTGGTGGAGGCAGTGGACGCCGCAGCAACGCCAGCGATCGGTGCACGTGCACCAGAATTAGTGCGCAGATTTGTTTGGGAACAAAGTATTTACCTCGGGTTGTAACTCGGGTAAAAAGAAGGTGAGGCTCGAAGTTATTTCGAGTACGTGAGTGTTTCTAACATAACAGTTTTTTTTTTAAAAAAAACAAAAAAGGGAAGATCGGGAAACGAGTTGATGTAACTCGGGTGTTAGTTCGAGTAGGTCATGGATTTACTCGGGTAAAGTAATTTGTATTTTCAAAGTTTTAAATTTAACAAAGTCAAGTTTAAAATAACTTAAAAACTATTTCCTTAAATAATAATTAAATATTTAATGTTTGATTATTTATTTTAAGTTAATCCTTAAGTTGTGTTTAAAAGCTTAATTAATTAGATAATTAAGTAGTTTAATTTAAAAAGATTTAGTGTTTTAAATTTTCAATTAAACTTAAAGCTTTTTAAGTTAATGATAATTAATTCCAAAGTTTATTAGATTCTGATAATGATTAAGAAGATGATTAGGATAATTGAATTATCTTAAAATTAGTTAATTTTAGGTGATTAGGATTATTAATTAGATAATTAAT
This sequence comes from Allium cepa, assembly GCA_030765085.1. NCBI lineage: Eukaryota > Viridiplantae > Streptophyta > Magnoliopsida > Asparagales > Amaryllidaceae > Allium > Allium cepa. The sequence continues at coordinate 447,556,531 of CM060937.1, read as the reverse complement.
TTACTTTTAATTAAACGGTAATTAATTAAGGATAGTAAATTAAAGGTAATTAATTATAGAGGATAATCAAGGGATGATTAATTAAGATTAATTAATAAATATAATTAATTAAAAGAATAATTAATTACTGGAAGTGATTAGGCGATCATTAATGAATGCAATTAATTAATTAAGGAGATTAATTAAAAGTTAATTAATGTCAATGGTTAAGGCTAATTTATCTATGTGGTAATTAAAGGTAAATTACTTAATGTAATTAAAGGATGATTAATTAAGATGGATGATTGAGAATAATTAATTAATTGGGTTGTAATGAATTAATGTTAAGTAAGCAGGATTAAAAGTGATTAAAGAAATTAATTAAATTTATCTCAATTGATTAGAATTGAACGCCTTGAATTATTGAATATTTTTTATATAAAATGTTTTGTGATATGGTTGGGTTGAACAGTGATAATATGGTTATCTATCGAGATGAATTTTTGTATAAGTGACATCCTATGTTTTAAGTTGAATTGTAATTTCATTTGAATAACTTGGGTTAAGATGATATGGATTCGAAGAGATCGGGGTCGGGTATCAGTAAATACCCGAAACCACTTCAATTTGAGACCTTCTATAATTCTGTATAGATTTGATATGTGTAATCAATAGGCTGGAATGAAATAATTTAAGTGAACTGGACCATTAAGACTGAGTAAGGGTACTTAGAGGTTGATCTGTGAATTAAGTATTGAATATAACAAGTTAAGAACCCGTAATAAGGTATGAGTTACCCTGGGTTTTAAATAAGTTTTGTGCATTTGAATTTCATACTATAGGGGTTTACTCACGCTGGCTTCTAGCCTGACCCAGGTGTTACTTTGATGTAATGCTCGGGTCAGACCGAGTATTACAACTTTTTAGGTTAGGATGTTCTAGAGGTTAGGAGGCGAGCTGGATGGCAGGAACGTATGGAGTTTTCCGCTATGTGTTTGAGATTGTGTAGTTTGTGTAGATTGTAGCCTGGAACTAGTTGTATAACTGTCCAATTTATGTATAAATGATTGGATATGACCATGATGTATTGATGTAATTAATAGATACAGTTCTTCTTTGTATAACTACTATTATTTGACATTATATTTTGATCCGCTACGAGTATGAGATTCTGTGTTTTGTTTCTTGTTTCTTCTTCTATCTCTTTCTTCTTTTCTCTAACAATCTAGAATTTTTGGAGTCGAAAATTTTGGGTCGTTACAGCCGTAACATCAAATAACAAAGTTCAGTGGCATGGGACAAAGCCGCAATCAAAGAAATGAAACTAGATATATACATACATAAATGTATGTATGTATACATGTGGAAATGTAATACAGCTACAGACTGTTTTAGCTACAAACCAGAAAAACAAGTGTAACATCAACACAGCAGTGGATAGAATAGTAAAGTAGTTCAAAACAGCATGCAACTGAATACAAGTCGAAATGCTCAGATAAAATGCAACAGACCAACAGTAAAATTCACATGAAGCCGTGAGCAGTTGATCAAACTCAAGTAGAACCAGAAAAGAGTAGAACCACTATCTAACAATACCAAATAACAAAGTCAAAACCGTGGGTCATCAAAGCAGAGTTCGAACAAAAGAAATCCACATAGCAGGTTTCTACAAAGTCAAATGTAAAAGTTTCAAACCAAAGTCGAAGCGATGTTGACCAAGGGATCATCAAAGCAAAATCAAACAAGCCATGATAATCAAGTAACGAAGATATATGATTTGAACAAGTCAGAAACAAATCACAGCATTCAATCATAATCAAGTGGCCGAGACGAATTCAAATAAAATATCAGTTGGTCAAAGAAATAGGAATTAGATTCATATATAAATGATGAACGTCATTGGCAATAATTCATTCGAATTCAAGCTATATCATAGCTCATAGAATCAATTAGGAACTCGAATCAAAGTCGAGTATAATATAAATCGAAAAAGGAAAACAAATACCAATTCAAGCATCATTCAAACTCGACTAAATTGAAGCAGCGCAAGATCGAAGAGACGATCATTCGACAAAGCAAGCAACGCAAGATTATATATTCGAACGATCAATTGAAGTGGCGCCTCAATTTACAAAGCCCTAATTTATGTTCATAGAAGAAACGAACGAGCAACAGATGAAGCTGCCATTTTAAACCCAAAGAATTAAGGGCCGAAGAAATAAAACAAAGAGTCGGGCTGAAGGAATAAAAAAGAATTACCACTTGATTTATTTTGAGCCGACTTATAGTTTGGGCTTTTATTTTTAAAATAACGGTTTTGATTTTGTATTGCCTTCATACTTTTTAGTAGTAGTGCCTTCATACTTCCAATGCGAAAATCACCACTTCCACTCCAAATCATGAGACAGATATCTAACTTCATGCGGTTCGAGCCGTCGAGAAACGTATGCAATAATTTTACCCTTCTTCATCAATATAGCTCCTAATTTAGTTCTATATACATCTTTATACACCATTAAATCCTCATTCTCATCTGGAACTACTAACACAGGTGCGTTGGTCAACAAATGTTCAACTTAAGGAATGCTTCCTTACATTTATCCGACCAAACAAATTTCACGTCCTTTTTGGTTAGTTTAGTCAGCGGTGCTTCTATCCACATAAATCCTTGGTAAATCTCCAGTAATAGCCAACCAGTCCAAGAAAACTTCTTACCTCGGTTACTGTCTTGGGTCTCTTCTAACTAGTTATAGTCTTAATCTTGGTTGGAGCCGTAGGCAGCCCTTTCCTTGAAACTACATGACCATGAAACTTCACTTCCTTCTTTCAAAAATGGCACTTCGAAAACTTTTCTTGAATCCGATGTTGCCTCAGCGTCTCTAGCACTATTCTAAGATGAATCTCATGATCTCTTTCATCCTTAGAATATATCAAAAAATGTTTTCGACGAATACCAACACAAACCTATCCAAGTCTCTCGAAATGTCCAGTTCATCAAATCCACAAAGAAAGCTGGTGCATTAATTAATTCGAATGGTATCACTAACCACTCGTATGAACCACACCTCATTTGAAACACCGTCAAAGGAATATCCTTCGCCACTCTCAATTGATGGAATCTTGCCACCAAATCTAACTGGAAAAATACTTTGGCTCCACTTAACCGATCAAATAAATCATCAATTCTCGGCAGTGGATATCGATACTTTATCATCTTCTCACTCAATTTACGATAATCGATGCATAATATTAACGCCTCACCTGGTTCCTTCACCAATAACACGGCGGCTTCCCAAGAAGAATTGCTTGGTCTAATAAAACTCTTTCCTTCTAAGTCCACTAGCTGCACTTTTAACTCCTTTATTTCGGTAGGTGTCATCCTGCTAGGTTGTATACTTACGGATTCAACTCTAGGTACAAAATCTATTCAAAAATCAATAGCTCATTTCAGTGGTAGTCCTGTGACCTACTAAAAAACATCTGCAGTTTCCCTTGCAACCATAACCCAATTTTCTTCATCTTCTAGTTCCATTGCTCCCAACAAGGTACAAATATCTCCACTCGAGTTATCCACTTAGTATATAATTCGGTTACTACCATCAAATGTCTAACCGATATCTTCCTATCTTTGAAAAATATCCTAGCAAAATATTTTCTCAGCCAATCCATACCCAAAATAATCCCAAAACCCATGATATCAAATACATATAAACTGCAAGCAAGCGTATAACCTAGAAACCCAAACTCTAGATGGTCACATCTCATCCCACGAGTTGCATACGCTCCTATTGGATTAACTACCCTTAGGGAAGTAACAAGTTATGATGGTTCTAAACATATCTTATCCACCAACAATGAGATATAAATAAATGCGATGCATCGTTATCAAACAGTACCCAAACTTGTATGCTATGAATCAAAAGCGTACATTTCATTACAGACTTTCCCTTCTTAGCTGCTGTTGTTCTTGATGAAGATGGCTCCAAAGAAAAAAAAATTCCTCTATTAGCCTTGGCTGCTTTTGGACATTTGTTCTTATAATGCCCCACCTGGTCACAATTAAAGCACTTTACATTCTGCTTGTCCACAACCATCTTCCCATCACCTGATCGTCATTCGTTTCAATATTGTCCTTTTCTATACACTTATAACAAACGATACCAGATTTTCCCTTTTTGGCAGCTCTACCTTTCTGAGTTCCTTTCTTCTTAAAGAATTTACTCTCGTTATTCCATGAATTTTGGTTCTCCACCGACTTCTCTTTCCCAAAGGTGGAAAGCATTTCTTCATTCTTGATAGCCATCTCCACCACTAGATTTGTTTAGATCTCTGAGATAACGTATAGTTGCTCTAGAAATCTCTGGTCTCAAACCCCGGATAAACTTCTCGTTCCTCTTCACAACAATATCAATAGTGCCACATCCATATCAAGATAGCCCATCAAACGTTGTAGAGTATTGTAACACTAACATTTCTCCCTGCTACAACTCCATAAACTTCCTGAGTAACATTGACTTGGTTACTTCAAAAAAAAACCTTTTCTCGAATCTCTTTCGAAATTCTACCTAAGTCAATTCCTCTTCTGGTACCCTCATGGTCACCTAGTTCCACCAAAACAAAGCAGCTCCTTACGACTATTTTGGAGCCAACGTCTTTTTTTGCTCATCTTTTAGACCCAATTCAGCAAAAATCCTTTCACAGTGTAACAACCCGTTCTTCACTTCTATTGCATCCTCAATCCTCGGAAAAGGCTTTCCATCTAGACTGGTGTAATCTCGACTCAGCTTAGCATAGTTATTACCAACTAGCACTGTAGAATTTTCTCCTCTCGCATTAACAAAATTTCTTCCAACTACTCCTATAAATGCTCTAACTTGCATAAGATTGATGAAAAAAACAATACATAGCCCCTGTATTTACTCGTGGGATCACAATACCTACATTGGCATTTGCATTTTAATTAGCATTTGCCCATCGATTCGGATTCCTTCTGGTGTTGGGCCGAGAATTTTCATTTGTTGTGGTGCTTCTTCCACCAAGATTTACTTTTTCGTTTCCTGCTTCCATATCTCTCTTTCTCATAAATCTGCATAGGAGCCTCAATAAGATACAAAAGAACAGTCTAAAAGAGAGTGGAGAATACACACACACACACATATAGAAAATACAAGTACGTAACTATTACGTTACCCCAAGCCCTAATTTTATTCTTTGATTTATTAGGATTATATTTTCAAAACTCTTTAGGTTTAAGTTTCTTTTAATCATAAACCTATGCTCTAATACAACTTATAACATCCCTCATCTAAGGCCCAAAACTAACCGCTATGGATGATGCCGTCATCAATAGTTATTAATTCCGGATGATAAAATATGGCTATGTTAATCCTATTAATAATCAGAAGCTCGTGAATATGAAAAAAATTCAAGCACAATTCAGAAATAACTTTTACGTTCCATTTCAAAATATGATTTCATATTCGTTACATAATCCCCTTTGCAATTCCATGTTCAAGGGAAATATAATTATTACAAAATACTCCAAGAGCGACATATGAGGATGCTATTAGAACTGGACCAGCCCGTAGAGGAAGTTATAGGTGAATTTCAATTTTTTTTACCCTATTGGATCTTTACTGGGCTTAAGAAGTTTAATAGAATTAGAACATTTCTAGATTTCATTTAAATAAAATCATATACTTTATTTAAATTCAAATTTATTAAGATTTGAATTAATTTTATCTAATTTAGTTTATACATAAATGTATCATATAAATATATGTGTGAATGCATGTGCAATATAATAATCCGTGAAAGGTATAATATACCCATATATAGATGTTGAGATTTATATCGCAACAGATATATTAGCTCATTTTGTATGTCATGTATGTTATTCAAATATGTGGGTGTATTTGTGTTATAAAATACACACATGCATATGTATTTATATATAATATACGAACACACACACACACACACACACACACACACACATATATATATAAAGAGAGAGAAAAGTTACTAAAAATTATTATAATTCAAAATTAACTTAGTTTTGCAAACATAATAATTTTAGTATTTTAATTTGTATATATTATGAATAAAATAATGTTTCGTCCATAAATAACTAACATAAAATAATCTATTGATGAAAAATAAAATTTTGAAATTTTAAAAAATCTGGGATCATAAAATAGAGCTTAGAAAAAGTCTGGAGATTTTTCAAAGTTGAAATATTATTTTTAAAAACAAATACATTTATTTCGGAAATAATTATTTAATATAAAATAATATATTATTAAAAATTCAAAATTCAAAATTTCAAAAATTCTAGGATCATGAACGAAAGGTTACAAAATTTTTTGAGTAATTTTCCAATTAAATTATTATTTTTAATAAACCATAAACATTTATTCAAAATGATATAAATTATTAAAAATAATGAAATTTTTTGAAAAAATTCTATATATTTTCTATACATTTTTAGAATGATATAATATTTTTTAAAAATATAAAATTTAATTTTTAATGTAATAATTATTTTATATATAATAAAAAATTCAAAATTCAACAATTAATTTAAAAATATGAATATATGCATGATAATTAATTTTTTAATTTGTAAATTCATATTATATATAAATAAGTGTATTAATTTTTTTAAACCATATATATATATATATCTTATATATGCATATATGCTATTATAAGATAGAAATATACACTAATATATATACATATATATGAATTTATTAATAAATATATATAAAACAATTATTAATGATAAAAATTGATTTTGTACCATAAAATTTTTTGTCTGTACATAAATCAAATAGTATAATAAATAAATTATGCACATAACCAAACTGATTTGTGACAACTACATCTACTTACAATATCCCACCTAACTAAACATATAGTAGCAGTATATTTAAACAGATATGAAATTGCTCATTATAGGATCATAGAATATAATTTAATTATTGCAATATGAATTAAAATTACCAATTAAATGATCACTTTGAATCCACGTTGAAGCAATGACTTTCTTCCTTTCACTGTTCTTGATTCGTCAGATTGCAAGTCCGGAATCACTGACCTCTAACTATCGAATAATATTATTCTAATTTGGAATATATTTGAAAATTTTGGAGTGGATTGAGCTATGTTTCAACCAGAAATGTAGAAGGTAATGGCGGCCAAAAAAGGTCTATATATATAGGGTTGTATGATGGAGAGAAACGACGATCTGCTCTTCAACATAGGGAAATTATTCCCTTCCACTTTTCTTCACCAATAACCATTTTCTCGTACCAAATTCCAATTTCACGTTTTCATCGTCTGCATTCAAATCGAGATTTCGATTTTGGTGGACAACAGCGAATGGGATCTGCGATGTCGAATTTGGGGATCGTGAATTGAAGGCTGTACTTTTACAAACTATGAAATTTCGAACGATTTAATCAATTTTATGGTGGTTGACTATTAGATAGGATACGGTGTACCAGTGGCCTAAGATTCATGGCTCTAAGATATGGCGAGAAGGCCAACTAAATAGCATCCAGGGATGTGTAAGTCTTTAATCACCGACTCTATCTTATTTTCGGAATCATCATAAAGGAAATTAGTAGTTTTAGTTTCGTTGAAGTTTGGAAGGAGCATTAAAGGATGATTTGGGCATGATAGTTTCTCTGAAAGGCATACTAAGTGCCTATTGGAACTTTTCGATTGGCACATTGATTTGTGAATTTGGGTTACATTTATTAATAAATCCTTCTATGTCTTCCTACTGTTAGAGAAATCATGCTTGCTGTTGACAAATTCGACAATTCATTACTGCAAGTATGAGTAAATTCTCGTTGCCTAATGCATACAGTTTATTTGTTACGAAATGGGCAATTGTTATTTGAATCGGGATCTAGTATTAAATTATTTCAGTTTTCATATCCCTATCTATTTTTTGGGTGAGTCTGAGCATTTTTACTTCAAATGCTTATTCAAAGTTTCGGTGTTTTACGTTTGGGTACATTCATGATTCACAAATTTGAGATGAACAAAGGGTTGATCTAGAAGTAACACCATCTACCTTAAGATTATGGGTGTTCATCCATGGAGCTTGAACCCCAAAATTAGCATGAGCTAATTTCATAAATCGCAACTGCTATTAAGCATGCAATAGTTATGTGTTTGGTGGTGTGATTCCTTCCAGATCGCTTATGTGACTTTCGAGATAACGAACTCATCAATAACTATTAAAAGCGGCGAATTTAAAGTAGTACTTCGATGGTAGGAGCAGGGTTTCAGTTTGCCTTTTGAAAGCTTCGATCATCAACATTCAAGCATAGTGGGGATTTATCAATCTAATATAGTCATGTGACATGAGATGAAGGGGATAGTCTTCACATGAGGGATAGTAGTGGAGGATTCAGTTATCATAATGGTCCATATTAGGAATCACGTGAGCAGCTCATGAATAAAACCTTGTTCCAATGTTAATGAGTAAGACTGTTAGCACTAAAATTGGTCACTAACACCCTTAGAAGGATTGTGTAGAGAGATTAACGAAGAAAGTAAATTAAAATAGAGAATATAGTGTAAATTTAAATGCAGAGAACAAGAACCCCAAATTTATAGTGGTTCGGCGTAACTGCCAACATCCACTTTGAAGTTGATTTCCATTGATTTCCTTGATGGATGATTACAGATACAATCCGTTTTTAGTTACTAGAATACAATTGCAAAGTAGAAGAAATAAGTCTGGAGTGAGTCTTGAAAATGGCAGAGTCTCCCCAGTGTTCTCTCAAATCCCCCCTTTTCTCTATGCCCCTGCCCCTCTATTTATAGACTAAGGTGGGTTGGACTTCCCTAGTGGGCCTGGTAGCTGAATAACTCGGTCCAAATAGGGCAAGCCCTGTATGCCGAACCGAGCAGGCCGAATGGTCGAGTGCCGATCCATTCTCTTTAGGCCGAATGATACGTTTGCTGTGGGGAAGAGTAGGCCGAGCAGTGATCGGACCGGGCATGCTGGGGAGAATGCCGAACCATCCTTGATTGCCGAACGTCTCGGGAGGCCGGATGAGAATGCCGAGTCTTCATGGATACCGGACACTCCTTGAAGCTGAAAGGTATGATGCCGAATGGTCCAGGTGCCGAACGAGACGCTTGATGTTCGAACGCAATCTTGACCGTACGAGCCTTTGGTCGAACGATGCATTTGGCCGAACGAGGCCCTTGGCCGAGCGAGGCCTTTGGCCTAACACTTCTGAATGACGTTTGCAAAGAGATGCCAGATGGACCAGTTGGGCCGAGCGGTGGGTATGCCGAGCGTTATGGTGCCGAACCATTTAAGGGCCGAGCGAGGTTTCTGGCCGGACGGTCGCTTTGGCCGAACGATATCTTGGACCGAACGATAGGGGAGGCCGAGTACTTAGTTGCCCGGTCGATTCCCTGGGAAACACTTGCCCCCCAAAGTGTAACGCGTTGACCGAACGCGAGGCGATTTGAACCATGAGTCCCTTGCATTCCTCTTCGAACCTTGTCCCACTTCTCTTAAAGGGGTTATGGTACGTGCCGAACGTAATGCAACCGCCGAACGATCTAGCTAAAGATAAGTACCTGGGATGCTGAGCGAAGCAGAATAGCTGAGGCCGAACAACGTGAGATAGCCGGTCGATGTCGCCTTGACCGGTTCTGCCGGTCATGGACGATTCAACTTCTTCTCCCTCCCTATAAAACCATGCTTCCTCCCTCTTCCTCTCTTTTCTACTTCCATTTCTGTTACGCTTTTAAGAATTTGCGATTCTAGCCTGTTAATCGGATACCTAAAGCCTAATCAGTCCTTCTTGAGCTTGATCTGTCAACCAGGTATTAACCCTTCTATTTTAACCCCTTCCATGATTAAAACTGAGAGGCTTAGGTTTGCACATTAGAACCGTGGCCGAGAGGGTACATGGATGGTCTGGGCTAAACGGTGTGTGGTGAAAAGAAGCGGCCAGGGATGATCGCCCATAGGAGTTGTTGGAGGTCGTTAGGATACCGATCGGTCTGATTGGGGATGATTCGCCGGGTGAACTGTTCTTGTTGTTCGGCGTGGAAGAGAGGAGTGGAGCTATAGCCAAAGGTGGGGCGCCGAACGTTAAGGCTCGGAATGACTCTGGTTCGGCGCGTCTCACCATACGTCGAATAGGTGAATGGAAGTCTAGGGAGGAGGCACAAATTATCGGGGATGCCGAATGTTACCTCGACCGACCAAGACTTAGGCCGAACGTTACTTGAGCCGGACGGTAATTTGGCCGAACGATAGCTTGGCCGAACGAAATTAAAAGCCAAACCATACTCATCTGACCAAACATAAATGCCGAACAAAACATGCCGAACAATACATAGCCGAACAACACATAAATGCCAAACCAAACATGCCGAGCGATACTTAGCCGATCAACACATGAATGCCGAACCAAACATGCTGAGCGATCGTAAAGCAAGAACAATGACTCTAACATTCTAGCATATCAAACCAATTTGGACTAATAATCTTCTATTTTCAGTAGCTATAAATCTGAACTTTACTTGACGTAATCGGATAACTTCCTTTAACGTTCCCTGACTTGAAACTGTAATCGCCATTTGGCGGGCCTTTGGAGACGGTCAGCGATGACGGTCTTCGAAGGCGAAGTTTTGGAGCTTGATTTTATAACAGTAACCTTGCGACTCTCGAATTTCCAATGCTTATACACGATTGATTGCACTAGCTCACACACCACACAGGGGGGAAGTTATGTTGTTAAGTCTAACGCTGATCATTTTTTGAGTATAGTTCATACAAGTGCTCTGCAGGATTCGATTCCCATCAAAAAAGGTCTAAAAAATCAAGTTCCGCCACAAACTCGGACAGACCCGGGCCATCTTCCAAACAAGAGGACGTAGATACTTCTAATCCGTCGACCTCCCCCGCTTATAACTTAGCACCTGATGCCCTGGAGTCAACGATTCTCTTGGATAATCCGATCGATTCATAGGTTTCGAAGATTAACGAAGCCGCGCTCCAGTGAATATGTTCGATCCACGGAATCCCTTTTCCTACGTGTTGGTTCCGTCGGGCCATGATCGTCCACACCTGCCCCCAGTCGGATAAACCGCCTGCAATAAGTTTATGTGCTGGGTGGGCAGTGTGCCTCCGTTCAATTTATTTCTTCGAGGCGTGTTGCAATACATAGACGTCACCCCGTCGCAGCTGCACTCAAACGGTCATGCGTTCATTTATGGGACCTACCTCCTTTTTATGGCTGTCTTCTCCAGGCCTCCTACTCCCGACGACGTCAGATATATTTATATGATCAAGAAGCGGAGAGATAGCCCCTCCTTCTTGTTCCTCGAGCCGCACCACAAGTGCCAAATTCTAACCGGAGCGTGGAGCAAGTTTTCCCTGTACAAACAGGAATGGTTCTACATGCGCTGCCCTCCTGGTTTCGCGAGGAGATGGGTTGAAGGAAGTAAGTCTTCTTTTTAGAGCGATGCTCATATTTCGGTTGAGGCGATGCTTTTTCTAACTCTTGTTTCATTTTTTCAGATATCAATCCACGTCCTGAGGGCCGCGGCTATTAAGAGGCTATTGAGGCTATCAGAGCTCTTCCCACCGAGGAACGAGACATTCGAACCCTCATTTCAAATGAGTCACTGTCAAGGTTCGGGCTGTTAGCAGAAGGTCGTCGGGTGAGCCTTCCTGAGGGCGTCTCCATCCCCAAGCCTGCATCCGGTAAAGGGAAGAAGTTGGCTGAATTGTCGTCACGCCACACCCCCGGTGCACAAGAGGAGGGGGAAATCAGAGAGGGTGAAGCAGCTGAAACACAAAGTGAGAATGCGGGTCCTACTCAGGATCCACTGGTCGAAGTGCATGATATTGAAACGTCATCTTTCCCTTCGAAGGGGAAAAAGACGTTGACATATAAGATTAGAAAGGAGAAGGTTGGCAGAACTTTCAAAGTTACGCTCATCCCGACAGAGAAGGAGGCTTCTTCACAGCACGTTGAAAGTTCGCTAAAGGGCCTTTCGAACCTCTCCATTCCAGAAGATCTGCTCAATTATGATTACAATGATCCGAAGGCATTCAAGTTTCACTCGCCCGTTAGAGGCGATGCATGCATCTTATCCCACAGCCAAGGAGAGAAAACTGCTGTCAGCAAAGCGACTGGTCCGTCGGGGGGGAAACACACTAGGACACACACACAAAACACTTGTGCTTCCATTTGCACTTATTTTTCGTTGTCACACTATCTCTTCGCTAATTCGCTGTTATTTGAATTCTGTGCAGGTGACATGGGGCACTCACATGGATTCGATCGTCTTCGCGGTTCGTCCATTTTTCATCAACCAGGACGGGATTCGGGTTCTGGAAGACGTCGGGACGGAGATGGCGATAAAGACTATCATTCCTGGGACTCCTCATCCCGGAGGAAAACTTACTATCAGCCAAAGCACCATCAGGATACTTCGTCTCGCGCGGAGCACAGCAAAGACAAGCACAGCCATAAGAGGTCGCAACCCGACGCTCCCCAGGACCAGCACTCTGACTCCTCTTCTACTCGACAGTCCCGAGGTTCTCACCGGAGGGGCGAACTTTCAAAGCCGTCACCCCCTGCTCCTGCGACAGATCCAACAGTGTCAGAGAAGCTGGCCGAGCTTAAAGACAAATTTCTGAGAATCTTCTTTGATGGCCTAAAATTCCTTCCGGCGATTCATCCTGTTCCCGGTCATGTTAAACAGAGCGTTCTTGCCTGTACGAATGACGTCTATGTTCAACATGACGCATTTGTTCACCTAGCTGAGAAACTTTTCGAAGTCTCTGTGGAGCGCCAGCATGAGATAAACCGTTTGATGCTTGAGGCTATCCACGATGGAAATATCATTAAGGCCCAAGACGAAGAGATCGCCACTTATATGTCTGAACTCGAGGTCGCCCATCGAAGTGCCAGGGATACTGCTGAGGCCGTTACTCGCTTGGAATCAACTCATAAGAAAGATCTTGACGAGGCGGTTCAACGATGTAGGGCTTTGGCCTTGGAGAATGACTCCGTTCAAAAGGAGAGGGATGCGTTCAGCACTCGGGTCAAGGAACTTGAAGAGCTTCTCCGCAGAGAGAGAGAGAGAGAGAGAGAGGAGAAAATGGTTGCCCAAGAAGAGTCACAGCAATACTGTGACGAGATTGTCGCCACCCGACTTTTAAAAGAACAACTCGAGGGCGAGCTTTCCAGGGTTGAGATGTTGCAGAGTGAGGCCTGTGAAGAGGGCAAGAAGACGGCGTTGACGAACATCGATTTCCATCTTGAGGCAGCCATGGAGGAAGGTAGAGAAGAGATCAAAACCGCGTTCGACGCACTCATTGCCGAATTCAACTCTCGCGTGCTCATGCATTGTGACTTAACTTTTTTGGGCGATGGCTATCTTGAATCATTGCTCGAGGCGTGGGAGACCTTAATTCAGATCAGGAAGGCCGAGCGCGGTGTCGAGGAGGTTGACGAGGGGGATTTGATAAAAGAATTTCTGAAGGAAAATGAGCCTTCGGACCTATCGGCGGCCAAGGCCCTTTACTGCAAAGGCTCCCCCTCGAGGAAAGGGAAAGAAGTTGTCGCCGGTCCATCCGGGGTCGAGCCTCCTATTCATATGCCTACCCAGCCGGCCGGTCGGTCGATACTTGATCCCTTTGAACAGCACATTGGCTATGATCCGGAAGCTCTCGGCCTGGGCGTTCATGTTTTGTCTCCTATCCCGGAGGGCGAAACCCCTTTGACGATAGAGAGTTTGCCAGGACCTGGTAGATAACCTTTCACTTTGATATTTTGAAAGTCGTCATTCTTTGTGAAGTACTATTGCATTCTAATGCTCTTCTTCTCTGATTTTTTCCAGGCCATTCCGATCCCGATCCCACTCCGAGGAGCGATGTCACCAAGAAGGCGGAAAAGACTGGTGGGGCTGCTCACGCTGGTGAAGTTTCTGGGCCAGATGCTCAAGTGATCGGGGCACTTGACGAAGGCAAGTCTGATTCCTCCTCTGGGAGTTATGAAGTAGAAGTCATAGGCGCCTCTGAGCATTCATCTGAATTGAGCATGAAGGAGCGGCTCTAGAAAGAGAAAAGAGCTACAACCAAGGTCAAGGTTGAGCCGCGTGAAGTGCACCTAGACGATCCCTTGAACAAGCCATTGAAGGTCATTCTTCCTGGCAGGTCCAAGCCCTTGGATGTTCCCCCTGCTTCTTCAGTTGTTACTTCTCCAACAAGGAAAGGTTCCAAGGGAAAACGCTCTGGGGAAGAGTCGTCCGGGAAGAAGTTGAAGAAGCACAAGAAATGACTACTGTCCTCGTTCAATGAGAGTCAATTTAAGTCATGTAATAATTTTTTTAATTTTCGTAGATAGACCGTTGACTCCGAATTTTGGAGTGCTTGTAGCAGAAAACTTTTCCTGAATAAAGTTTAGTTTCCTTTTCTGTCTTTTCAAAAGATTCTTATTACTCATTTTTCCTTGTGATTGTGATTTGAATCCATGCTATTGTGTGTAACATAGACTTCTTGGTTTGTCTTGACATAGCCCGTTGATTCTCTGAGAGTTATTCGTTTTCCTCCCATGCTTCAAGCACTTAGAACATTTTTTTTAATCTGTGCAACGGGAACTTAGAATAATCCAGTACGCATTCTAGGGACTTAGAGAATTTTTACTGTTTATACTCGAGTTCACGCTCTGTGGACTTAGAGTATTCCATTATGCACTCCGGGGACTTGAAGATTTTGAACGTTTATACTCGAGTTCGCGCTCCGAGGACTTAGAGTACTCCAGTCCACACTCCGGGGACTTGGAGATTTTTATTCGTTTGTACTCGAGTCCATGCTCCTGGGATATAGAGTACTCCAGTCCGCACTCCGGGGACTTGGAGATTTTGAAGTCGTTTATACTCGAGTCCACGCTCCAGGGACATAGAGTACTCCAGTCCGCACTCCGGGGACTTAGAGATTTTTAGTCGTTTATACTCGAATCCGCGCTCCGGGTACTTCGAGTACTCCAGTCCGCACTCTGGGGACTTGGTGAGTTTTATTCGTTTATACTCGAGTTTGCGCTCCGGGGACTTCGAGTACCCCAGTCCGCACTCCGGGAACTTGGATATTTTTATTCGTTTATACTCGAGTCCGCGCTCCGGTGACTTAGAGTACTCCAGTCCGCACTCCGGGGACATGGAGATTTTTATTCGTTTATACTCGAGTCCGTGCTACGGGGACTTCGAGTACTCCAGTCCGCACTCCGAGGACTTGGAGTTTTTTATTCATTTATACTCGAGTCCGCGCTCTGGGGACTTAGAGTACTCAAATCCGTACTCCGGGGACATGGAGATTTTGAGTCGTTTATACTCGAGTCCGCGCTCCGGGGACTTCGAGTACTCCAGTCCGCACTCCGAGGACCTGGAGATTTTGAGTTGTTTATACTCGAGTCCGTGCTCCGGGAACTTCGAGTACTCCAGTCCGCACTCCGGGGACTTGGATATTTTTATTCGTTTATACTCGAGTCCGCGCTACGGGGACTTAGAGTACTCCAGTCCGCGTCCAGGGACTTCGAGTACTCCAGTCCGCACTCCAGGGACTTGGAGATTTTTATTCGTTTATACTCGAGTCCACGCTCCGGGGACTTAGAGTACTCCAGTCCGCACTCCGGGGACATGGAGATTTTGAGTCGTTTATACTCGAGTCCGCGCTCCAGGGACTTCGAGTACTCCAGTCCGCACTCCGGGGACTTGGAGATTTTTTAAGTGTCTGTGCGCGTTCGTACGTTAGCCGGGATAACATAATTTTATTTGCCCGTCATAGGATCATCATTTGTAGAGCCATTAGTAATTCATGGGAAAGATGGCTTCAAGCCTTTATTAATGAGAGCAAGCTAAATCGCTTTATTACATGCCAAGAATTAGAAATAAAAGCATACTGGAAATAAGTGCGACTAATACATAAAAGAAATAGACTAAGTATAATAACGCCGCAAGTGCTCGATGTTCCATGCTCGGGGGAGTGTCGCACCATCGACGGTCGCTAGCTTGAAAGTTCCTTTTCCAAGCCTCTGTTCGATGACGTATGGACCTTCCCATGCGGGATTCATATGAGACAAGATCGGGAAAACTCGTTTCAACACGAGGTCTCCCGCACTAAACATTCTTGGCCGGACCTTCTCGTTATAATATTTAGCTACTCTGTGTCTGTATGAGGCCGCTCTCAAATCGGTTTCTTCGCGTTTTTCATCAATAAAGTGCAATGATTCCAATAAGAGATCCCGGTTCGACGCAGGGTCGTAGTGAGTTACCCGATGAGATGGAACTTCAAGTTCCACGGGGATGACAGCTTCCGTGCCATATGCCAATGTGAATAAAGTGTGGCCAGTCGCGGTCTTGTGGGTAGTTCTATAGGCCCATAGTGCCGTCGGGAGTTCATCTACCCACTTGCCTCTAGCCTTTTCCAAGCGCTTTTTCAATATGGACTTGATTATTTTGTTTACAGCTTCTACCTATCCATTCGCCTTCGAGTGAGCAACTGCTGCAAACCTTTTCTCAATGCCATATTTCTGACAAAATTCTTTGAACTCCTTGCTTTCGAAATGAGTTCCATTGTCTATTATGATGGTCTGGGGAAGGCCGAAACGACATATGATATTTCATACAACGAAGTTAATGACTTTCTTTATGGTGATCGTGGCCATAGGCTCTGCCTCTGCCCATTTGGTAAAGTAATCGACCGCAACTATTGCATATTTCGCGCCTCCTTTGGCTATGGGTAAAGAGCCGATCAGGTCGATCCCCCACATCGCAAATGGCCAGGGATTAACCATTGGTGTGAGTTCCGTCGGCGGTGCTCTCGGTACTTTTGCGTATATCTGGCATTTGTTACATTTTCTCACATAGTCTGCAGCGTCCCGATTCATGGTTGGCCAATAGTATCCATAGCGGAGGATCTTCTTCGCCAATGTCTGCCCCCCGGTGTGGTCGCCGCACTCTCCCTCATGGACTTCCTTTAATACCTGTTTTATCTCATCATGGGCCACGCATCGGAGTAAGGGGGTCGAGAATCCCCTTCGATACATTATCCCATCCTGTATTACATAACGTGAAGCTTTACGAAGGACTTGTCGTCTTTCGTTCCTCTTTTCAGGCAAATCCCCTCGTAGCAGGTACTGTTTGATTGGGGTCAACCATGATTCCTTCTCAAGTTTGATTTCTAACACGAAATCTGTCTCCATTACGTCTATGCTTGGAGCATAGAGGGTCTCAACAGGGAATAATCCCATTTGTTGTGCTTCGCCAGTGCTTGCGAATTTTGCCAATAAATCAGCCTCTCTATTTTGTTCGTGTGGGACATGCGGGATATCGTAGTATTCCAGATTCGCCAGCAGCTCTTGAACCCGAGCAAGGTAAGGAGCAAGTCTCTGTCCTTTCGCTTGATAGTCTCCTCGCATCTGATACACTACCAGCTGCGAGTAACAGAAGATTTCGATTGACCTCACTCCCAATTCGATAACAAGTCTCAAGCCAGCAATCAATGCTTCATATTCGGCTTCGTTATTTATTGCTGCAAACTCGAGCTTCAAAGCGTAGCAAATTGATCGGTCTTCAGGAGTTATGAGGATTATACCTGCCCCTGAGCAACGGTCTTTAGATGCCCCATCGGTGTACATCTTCCATCGAACGGGGGGTATGATTCCGTGATTGATCGGTTCATCTAGCACAGTGAATTCAACAATGAAGTCGGCTAGTGCTTGTCCTTGTATGGCCCTCCGTGGCAAATAGGTAATATCGAACTGACTTAACTCGATATTCCATTTCAGCATCCTTCCAGAAGTTTCCGGTCGTTGGAGTACCTGTCGCAAGGGTTGGTCAGTGTAGACACCGATTGAGTGTGCCTGAAAGTAGGGGCGAAGCTTACGCGATGCGATCACCAAGCAATAGGCTAGTTTTTAAATCTTTGGATAATTTCTTTCCGCCCCTGTCAAGCGCTTACTGACATAGTAAACCGGCTTTTGAATTCGGTCTTCCTCGCGGACCAAGGCTGTACTGATAGCGTGTTGGGATACCGCCAAGTATACATACAACGTTTCGTGGTCTATCAGCTTGGACAATGCAGAGGGACTTTCCAAGTGCCTTACCAGAGCCCAGAATGCTTCCTCACAGTCAGATGTCCATTCGAAGTTTCTCTTTCCTTTCTTTATAACGTCGAAGAAGGGAATACACTTGTCTGTAGCCCTAGATATGAATCGACTTAGCGCAACCACTTTTCCATTCAGGCTTTGCACCTGCTTTATGGTTCTGGGTACTTGTATATCTCAGATAGCCTGGATCTTTTCTGGGTTAGCCTCGATTCCCCGGGAATTCACAATGAATCCCAGAAACTTTCCCGATGCTACGCCGAATGAACACTTCAACGGATTGATCTTCATTCCATAATGCTTGAGTATGTCAAACATCTCCGTTAGGTCTCAGATGTGGTCGTTTGACTGCCGTGACTTCACTAGCATGTCATCCACATAGACTTCCATTGTTTTACTAATCTGGTCTTTGAACATTCGATTCACCAGGCATTGATAAGTCGCTCCTGCGTTCTTCAATCCAAATGGCATTACTACATAGCAATACAATCCCACGTTTGTGACAAAGCTGGTGTGTTCATGGTCCGGGATGTGCATCGAAATTTGATTGTAAGCAGAGTACGCGTCCATAAATGATAGTAACTCATGTTCGGCAGTCGAGTCGACGAGTTGGTCAATCCTTGGCAGCGAGAAACTATCCTTCGGGCATGCCTTGTTTAAATCAGAGTAATCAACACAAGTCCTGCATTTTCCATTCGCTTTCTTTACTAACACCGGGTTAGATACCCATTCAGGGTAGAGGGCGTCGCGGACGAACCCATTGGTTTTGAGTTTGTCCACCTCCTCTTTGAGTGCCGCGGACCTCTCCGGGTCCATGTCTCTCCTTTTTTGTTTCACAGGAACATGTCTCGGGTCTATGTTCAACATATGACTCGCGATTGCAGGAGAAATCCCGCACATATTAGAATGCGTCCAAGCAAAAACATCAAGGTTCGCTTGAAGGAAGTCAGTAAGGTTCTCAGCTGCCACGGGGTCGAGCTTTGATCCTATTTTAAGAACTCGTGATGGGTCGCTGCGGCTAATTGAGATGTCGATGGTTAGTTCAGCCGGTGCTGCATTTGTTTCCCTGGGTTCCCCATCATCGTCTCTCGGATCTATGTCTCTATGTATCCGAGAATGCCGCCCGAGCCAGGGCTTGAGTGCTAGTTGTCAATCGTCAGAAGCTTGGATGCGGACAGAGCTGTTCGCAACCTTCCCTTTCTCCCTACGGCGTGCCTCCCTGAGCTTGGCTACATAACATGCACGACCGGTTGCCTGGTCGCCGTGTATCACTCCAACCCCTTTGTCTGTTGGAAATTTTAAGATCAAACACCAAGGGGCCAAAGCTGCCCTGAATTCCGCCAGGGCTGGACGACCCAGAAATACGTTGTATAGGGAATCAACATCCAGTACTATGAATGGTAAGATTCGCACCCATCTGCGATCACCTTGTCCCAGTTCAACTGATAATTCCACATATCCCACTGCATCAGTCGCTGTGCCATTAAAGCCATGGATTCTGGCTTTGGACGGCTTCAAATCCTTGGTCTCCAACTTGATTTGGTCGTATGCTTTCCGGAAGATGATGTTAGCGGAACTTCCACAATCACTTAGAATTCTCTTCATGAATGTCGGCCCGACGGTCGCAGATATGACCATTGGGTCAATGGTGGGAGCCTCTACCTTATCCGCATCTCTGTTCCTGAATACGATATCATCATTCATCGTGCGCTGCTGCTTTGCAGGAGTCCCATCTTCCACGTTCGAACAACACTCGTACTCCGCATGTCTTAAGGAGTGAGCATATCGCTCCATCTCCTGCCAATTCTTGTCTGCAGGGTGAGGTCCGCCAGCAATCGTGTTAAGAACCAATCTACCCACAGTCCGAGTAGGTTGTTCCGGTTGGTGTGGGGCTGGCCCGCGTCCAGGGTCTTCTGTTTCTTGCCTCCCATCCTGTGGGTCTTTGACAAATTCTTGCAGCTTCTTCTGTCTAATTAGCTTTTCTATAGCATCATGGAGGTGTCTGCACTCCTCCGTGTTGTGCCCATAAGACTCGTGGAAACGGCAATACTTCCCGGTCCGCTTCTGTTCTTCCGTCGATTCCTTTGGACGCGGCTTTCTATATTGGAAAGTGTTGCAAGTCGATCGATAGATGTTTTCAAGAGATGCTTTCAACGGGGTGTATTCATTGTATGTTGGGATCCTTGATTTCCATTTCCCCGTTTCTTTTTTCTTTCCGGGATTTCCACCTCCGGATCCTTTAGACTGCCCGGGCTTGTTCTGGATGTTAACTTGAGTTTTTCCAGGATTATCTCCGGTTTGTTTCACGACGATGTTACTTTTCACAGACTCTTGAACGGGCCCTGATGCCTTGTCTCGCCTTGTCCACTGGGATTCCTCCCTTCTTATGAACTGATGAGCTTTCGAATAAAAACGTTCCAGCGTAGCTGGGGGTTTTCCGCCAACCAATCTCCAAACTCAGAATCCGGATCCACTCCACGCATTACTGCCATCAAAATCGTGCGGTCATTAGGATTGCTTAACTCGGTAGCAGCAACATGAAATCTTTGCAAGTATGCTTTCAACGACTCTCGTGGAGTTTGAGTTACACTTGATAAGGACATCACGTCCTTTGGACGAGTGGTGTGTATCCTGAATTGTTCTACGAATTTCATTGCTAATTCGTCGAAGTTGGATATAGATCGTGGAGGGAGTCGAGTGAACCACATGGTGGCAATCTCGGACAAGGTGATTGGGAAACACCTACACTTGGTTGCATCATTATCTCTTACCGAATCCATCATCCATCCGTACCTCATCACATGCTGCCTGGGGTCAGCCTTCTCTTCGTAGGCTGGAATAGCGGGCATGCTAAACTTTCTTGGGTATTCGGCCTGTAGAACGGTATCTGTGTAGGGAATATGACTCTTAGACACTCCCCAGTCTTCATTAGTCAGACCTTGGTTTTCTTTCGTCAACTGCCTGACCATAGCCGTCAAATCCGAGGTTTGTATGGAAGATGGGAGGTTGGGTTCCGTTCCACAGGACCATGCAGGTTGATGTCCCGTCCGATTTGGGTCTTGGTTTCTAGTAGATCGATCAGTAGCACCTGCATGTGCACCTTCATCCTTACGGCGTCTACGCCTAGGAGATTCATCAGCAGAAGTCGAACTATCATCTTCAGAGTAAGGGACAGGGCTACCTCCAACATTCTGATGCTGCTGTTGAGTAAGCTGAGTCATGAGGTCAGCATTGGCTTGCATTTACTTAGCAAGTTGCCTTCTACTTTCCTTAAGTTCTCTTCTCAAGTCATTGAATTCTGCTCAGGAAACAACTTCTGCTTGGTTTTGGTGGGAGGGCCCTGCACCTCGAATCGCTTGCTGATTGCTAGTTCCCAGTTGTTGCACACTAGCGGTTTCGTGGGCATCTGCATTTTGAGAGGCAGATCTAGTTCGTGGTCTTCCCATGGTAGATTTGTTGGTTGTAACCCTGAGTAGAATCAACAGATGCCTTATAGATGATTATGGATCTCCTTCGGGGGATTTATGCAATCCAGTAGCTGCAAAGTAGATCCTAATAGCCTGAGAATTCAAATTCTCAGTGAAAGCACCAAAATGTTAGCACCAAAATTGGTCACTAACACCCTTAGAAGGATTGTGTAGAGAGATTAATGAAGAAAGTAAATTAAAATAGAGAATAGAGTGTGAATTTAAATGCAGAGAATAAGAACACCAAATTTATAGTGGTTCAACGTAACTGCCTACATCCACTTTGAAGTTGATTTCCATTGATTTCCTAGATGGATGATTACAGATACAATCTTTTTTTAGTTACTAGAATACAATTGCAAAGTAAAATAAATACGTCTAGAATGAGTCTTGAAAATGGCAGAGTCTCCCAAGTGTTCCCTCAAATCCCCCATTTTCTCTGTGCCCCTGCCCCTCTATTTATAGACCAAGGTGGGTTGGACTTCCTTGGTGGGCCTGGTAGCTGAATAACTCGGTCCAAATAGGACAAGCCCTGTATGCCGAACCGAGCAGGCCGAACGATCGAGTGCCGATCCATTCTCTTTATGCCGAATGATACTTTGTTGTGGGGAAGAGTAAGCCGAGCAGTGATCGGACCGGGTGTGCTGGGGAGAATGTCGAACCATCCTTAATTGCTGAACGTCTCGGGAGGCCGAATGAGAATGACGAGTCTTCATGGATACCGGACGCTCCTTGAAGCCGAATGGTATGATGCCGAACGGTCTGGGTGCCGAACGAGGCGCTTGATGTTCGAACGCAATCTTGACCGAACGAGCCTTTGGTCGAACGATGCTTTTGGTCGAACGAGGCCCTTGGCCGAGCGAGGCCTTTGGCCGAACGCTTCTGAATGACGTTTGCAAAGAGATGCCGGACGGACCAGTTGGGCCGAGCAGTGGGTATGTCGAGCGTTATGGTGCCGAACCACTTAAGGGCCGAGCGAGGTTTCTGGCCGGACGGTTGCTTTGGCCGAACGATATCCTGGACCGAACGATAGGGGAGGCCGAGTACTAAGTTGCTCGGTCGATTCCCTAGGAAACATAATGGTCCATATTAGGAATCACGTGAGCAGCTCATGAATAAAACCTTGTTCCAATGTCAATGAGTAAGACGAACGGATGGCCCAACAAAATGTTTTACTATTAAGTGGTAGTGCCGATATAATTAAATCTGCGCTAAAGGTTTTCAAGTATAGAAGTGTTGTATAACTTGAGTATGTTTCGAAGACTTACTTTGTCTTTGGTTGTATTTATTTATGTTGTTTAAGTGATCTGTAGATTTTATTTACCTTGGCTATAGTTTTTTTGTACATTGTAACTTTTTAGTTTATGTTAAACCAATAAAAGAACCAATTTTTTAAAAAAACATAGGGTTGCCTTAGAGAGAAACGAGGAAAACATTTTTACCCATTCTCACTTGATCTCAACCCATTATCTCCAAGAAATTTTCTATATTTAGCCACCCCTAGACCTTCCCAAAGCCGAAATTTTGCAGCCCAAATAATGGGCCTTAAACCCATCTAAGCCCAAGCCAAAATATTATGCAATTAAATCTAATTTAATTGCTTGTCGATATTGTATATTGATCGATGTATTTATAAATGTTATAAATATATTTAACATTATTTATTTCTCAAATCATATTCAAATTTTATAATTAATATTTCACAAATATTAATTAATTTATAACAATTATAAACTTATTAAATCGTTCGGTTATAAGGGAATTCATCGTTTCGGTTGTGTAACTCTTGAGTGTAAATTTGGTCAGTGATTAAAATCGAACTGTTCTAATGTTAACATTCACCCGACACTTAGCAGGTGGCATGATATTATGGTCAAATTTATTGCTTACTAATTTTCGATAAAATCCAATTTTAGTTTAATAAGCGTTAGCCGATTGTGACATTTTTTTACACCAATTCTCTTTGTCAAAACTATATCACTTTGGACTTATGGAATTTGGTAATCATCAAAATTCCAACCTCATCCACATTCAACTTTATGGTCCAAATACAAATTTTTTGGTTCAACAATAACAATTATTATTAAGCGAAATGCTCTGGCCAGAGACTTTGACTTTGAGTTGACTGTGATACTAACCGCATATAACTGAGGCGACGAATCCTCTCTTGAATAGTGCTTCACTTTCAATACTTCCACTCGACCCAACTATAGTCACTCGATGGATGTCATGCCATGATTTGGCTATAATCAAAGCAGAGCTTTCATATTAAAAATCCACATTGTTCTCAAGTTGAGAGAACTCTGTAAATCAGTCACATCGATATTTTCTGTTTGGGCTTAGTTATATTAACTAACAAAAAACTATCGAGTGAGTTGTTCCATAGTTATCAAATAACTATTAGTACGTAATCCCTAAGTGCCCCCAGCGGTCATGAGTGATATACTGCTTAACGTTTGGAGAGCATTATGTACTCCCATCTCAATGGATACATCGATATCCAGTCTCGATGCATCTGGACTAGGAATATTTGAAACGGTGTATTTGTTTCATTGTGATAAATCACTCACGGTTACAACACTCTGTAACTAATATCACAAAATATACCATTTATGGATTTTTCTATTAAATATACATCAAATTAAGTTAAATAATTAATATAATCACATTATATCAAGTATATAATAGGATGAAAATACCTTTTATTCGAACAAGATTAGTCAACGAGTTAGATATATGTAACAAATTACATAATTGCCCCTAGAGCATACCCCTAACTCTATCAATATCCCACTTGCACTTGAGGTCAATTATGGAATCTAATTCCAACTTCTCCAATAAATTTTCTCAAAACCAATTAGGTCGGTCTCTAATGAATGGTATGCTATTATGTTTTAATTATCTACTTTGTCGATTAACTCTCTTTGACACTAATAAACTGCCTTTACTATGTGGAACAATTCAAAGTACGTCTTTCGACTTCTAGTGAGCTTTAAGTTCTATCATGACCAATTTCATGACATTGTTATCTTATAAGAACAATATGGGATTCTCAACATTTGGAATCATCTTTGGCTCAATTATAAATTTATGCATTTATATTTATATACATTGGTTTATTGTATCTCTATTCAAGTTAATGTTCTCAACATTTCGTAGAATCGACCACAATCGCATTTATTTTGAAACATTTTCAAATTAAAGATTTTAACTTGAATTTTATCGTTGACGTGTTATACTCAATATCACTTATAAAAGTTTGTTTCTAAATTTTCCATCATAACGAGTCGTTGTTTCTGTAAACAATTCTCTAGTATTTCATAAATACATGAGAACACCTCAAACAACCATTCAGTGATATCAATTTGGATTTTATATTTGCTCCATGTATCAAATACATGAACAAAACACAATGTCATACACAACATAACATGTATGATAATTCTTATTGCCAATGCATTAGGAATCCAACTTACATATTCTCTTTTTAATAAGGTGTTCTTGTATATCGTTTTGGGATAATCTCTATATCTTTTGTACTCACCATAAAAGACATCATTTATAATCCAAAATTGAGTTTTAAAACAATTAAAGTTGATTTTAATACAAACATATTGTTAAAATCAACGTGTTGTTTGCTTAAATATCAATGTACCTTTTAACGTTCTTTCTTATGAACAAACGCTTCCTCTGCACTTTGATTGAAAATCAAACTATTTGATATTTCTGTCAAAATACTTATTCAACCTTGATGCTTATAAAATGATACATTCGTATCATTTCTTAGATCATATCCAAAGACTCACAGACCTAATATCGCTCCCACTAACTTTGAGGCATTTTTGGTTAATATGTGTAAACGGCTTACTCTAAATCATTACATAGAATTTTATGTTTCAATAAATAAGACCAAACACTAAGTCTTATAGAGAGATAATTTTTTGTCTAAATTTGAATTAACTTGAGCATGTTGAATACCGAATCTATTATGCTAATTTCAATAATTGAAATTTGCGATATTATTCTTATCAGCATTGCTAATTTAATTCTAACTACATTAGTCTTCCTAGTAAAGACACAATCTCGGCCGATGGATCATATCTCTTTGGTTACGACCACCAAAATCATATTTTGATAACGTATACTTAGAATTCTTTCTGATTTGCACATCATACCATATAGAGTCAACGGTCTTAATGGTTTAACTGAATAACCGGGTGTAATGTATGTTTTCCACATCAATAAGAAACTCATAGTTTCTCTTCGATGTATGAGAATACTTATTAGACATTCTAATGCTATGTGTTCATTTAGGTTATAATTTCACTTCATATCATATAATCAGTTCTATCTATGGACCAGATCCAATTCCATTTAACTATCAAAAACTTCTCAAAGAAATTCCTTCAAAGTGAAGTTGATATATCTTGAAACAACAATTGTTTCTTAGTGCAAGTAGAATAGGGATTCATAAATGCTTTTTGAACGATTTTATTTATAAAACTAATTTTAGTTTACAAAAATTATGTTCAAAACATAATATGTCATTTGATGACAGACCTTTCCAATTTTTTTTGGAGATTCATACAAGATTCATCATGAACAATTATTATGTGCAATCTTTCGACTCGCACAACCTGCCAACTCCTTGGCCTAGGATATGTTGTGATTTCTTATAAATCCTTATCTTGTATGATTTTGTAAACTGTTGTTTAAATGAAATAATATCAACCTTGTGTACTACTCTTAAGTACATGACCTTATAGAAAGGAACTAACGCAACTTCACTTACAGTTAATCGTAAATTGTCCAACTATGTCTGATTACTCCTTATCGATGCATCATTATGTGTCACATGGAGGAGTGACTTTTGAGAGTGAATCTATATTCTTTTTTAGGTACATTTGAAACTCTTTCCAATATACTCACTTATTCAACCAAATCAAATCATTTTATTCTATTGCATATTGTTTTATTTACTTTTCTTATACATTCTATGATTTTATCATAGACTTGCTACATGTGTATCCAATACATAAGTACATATTGGTAATAAATCATCGATGAATATAATAAAGTATGTTGAACCCTTTTGGTATTAATAGACTTGTGATTGCATATATCAATATGTATTAATTCAAAGAGTTCTTCAACTCTTATGATGCTCCCACTGAATGGGTTCATAGCCATTAATTGTTTGAGATATAATTAACCTGTATCATATGATTCATAATCATATAGTAAAATTATTTCTCAAAACTACGGCTTAATATATAATTCCAAACCAACTATAAATAATTTTAGACACATATGTATTTTTGTTGCATCACTTTTACCGTGAAAAGAAATTCAATAAAATAGTTCTTTTTCATAATGAATATTCATAATACTCATATTGAAATATAGTTATATCTATTTTTCAATCAATACCAAAAATAAACATTATTTCACAAATAATGTTCGGTACATTTTACGAATTTTTTTTCGCAATTTGATGAAATCATTAGGTGCTATGTGGCATGCTTCCACTATTTCTGCCATTAATATAGCAGCATACTAAATTTAGAGGTCCACCATTCACTTAAAATTGTTAATATTGTTTACTTATTTCATATGCTGCAACTAGTTTACAGTGGAGAGTTCTTTGATCAAATATCTTGAACTCGTAGAAATAATGTTATAGAAAACAATTTTCTATATGAAAATACATTTGGAAATAAAAATCATATTTCATATTCCAATATTAAGTATCAATTAGTAGTACAATTCTTGTTTCCAATGTTTCTCTATGAAGCAGAAGTGACTATTCATTCTCTTCATTCCCACTTTACCTTAAATTACATCAATTCTTATACAAACGTTTTTCTTTCAAATGGTCATACTATTCAAAAGAAAAGCTTACTACAATATCATGACAAACCTTTTACAAAAGCACATTCGATTATTCTTAACATTTAAGACATCAAATACGTTGCACTTTATGTAAACCGATCAAGATGACATTTCAAAGATAGAGTTCTTAGATGTATCTCGTAGTTTATGGTCTTATGTTACATTAACACAATATGATCCTTTTGAAATCATTCAAGTTGAATACATGATCTTAAAATACTGTTTATTAATTACTTCGAATGAACTAACTTCATCTAAATATTGTACTCCACAAACTATGACTGTTCACTATATAACATTTATATGTGAAAGTACATGGATCAAATATCCATAGTCTTGAATTACATTTAGAGTTCAAAAACTCATGAAATGAAATACACGGTCTAAACCAAATAAACATATAAGTGACCAACTTACGAATGTATTAAGTATTTGAATTTAGGCATTTGCATGGGTATAGAAACATTATATAACATGCAATTAGAATTAATAGCAAGTATATATTATATCTCTATTTGTCAGCTTTCAATTCAATTTGTATATATATGTTAATTGACAAACGTTTTATCAATCATATTAAATAAATAAATTTATCATTGCATATAATTATAACATTATATAGCATATGTTCTTACAATATTAGAAAGGTTAAATGTTACCATTTCATTTTTCTAATAAGGCTCCCACTAGTCTTTTATGCTTCTCCAAACCTTAAGTTGAAACATAGAAGTCTTACAACTTCACTAGTGGATGTTAGGATTCGTTTGTTTTGGTATGCTGACCTTGAGTTTGCTCAACAAATCATAGCCCCGCAAACGATGTATAACTCCTTATCGGTTGTATCACATTCAACTCCTAACCCATTTTTCCTTGTTCTAATCTCATTTCGACCTTGAGTTTTCTCAACAAATCGAAAGAGATTATACACTCATACCTACCATATCGCGATGACCTAAGTATAGTATATGTAACTTGAGTTTTCTCAACAAATACATATATTTATCTTACCTTATCTGTTTAATATATTAATAATACTACGCATAACGTCTCTAGCTTGATTTTGCTCAACAGCTAAGAAGTATGTAAGTAATTTATTAATATATATATATGGTAGATGCCAATAGTATATTGAAGATTCATAATCTTCAATATATATATTGAGTGATATCGACTTATAGAATAATATATTTCTTATGAAATACCCTAGCGATTCAAGTGTTAGACACAACAGAAATCATGGTATATGTATATTTTCATATGTATTTATTTCTCAAGTCTATCTAGGTTTCTTTAATGTTCCACATTTAGTTTATACACATATCATATGAATTTTATTGTTATATAACTTTTATATTTCATATTACTTATATGATTGTCTTACGTATTAGTATATCATTAATTAAATTAATCAATTTTAGTCAATTAACTTAATTAATTTTAAATTAGTATTCCAATATAACTTTTATATTGGACATATCTACTATAACATTTATAGTGTATACTATAACCTTTATAGTGTAACACACATATACCATATTATGTGTATTTTATTTAATTAATTTATTCAATTAAACAATTTTAGTTAAAGTTTATTAATTTCAAAATTTATCTTGTATACATACATGTATACTTATGTTATCTTTAACATTTTAAAATAACATAACATATATCGACATATATAATACATGCATATATGCATTAATTATTAACATATTTTTAAGTAATTTATTTTATTAATTTTATTAATAAATTTAAAATTTAAGATTATTATATAAATGTTTCAAACATTTTGAAAATATCTTATCCTTTACACATTTTAAAAACTTATGTAGTAATAAACATGTTTTAGTTTAAATTTAACTATTAGATTTAAAACCTTTAACATTAATTTTCAAAACGACTTTGAAAATTAGCCCAAGGCCAAATTAATTTGGGCCTTTTCTATTAGGGGCAACCTTTGGGCTCACTTCACCATTCAGACCAGGCCGACAACCAGGTAGGACCGAGTACTTGACTACCCAATTCCAA
Organism: Allium cepa; assembly: GCA_030765085.1. Lineage (NCBI taxonomy): Eukaryota > Viridiplantae > Streptophyta > Magnoliopsida > Asparagales > Amaryllidaceae > Allium > Allium cepa. The sequence continues at coordinate 447,526,998 of CM060937.1, read as the reverse complement.
TCATAGACATTACCTTTCTAGACAACGTAATAAGTGAGAAAGCTTAATTAGTTAGCCCTAATATGACTAATTTAGACCACATAGGCTATTGGCCTCTGATACCATTATTGGAACTGGACCAGCCTACAGCGGAAGTTATTGGTGAATTTCAAAAAATTTACCCTATTGGATCTTTATTGGGCCTATGAAATCTAGCTGGATTAGAACATATCTGATTTTCATTTAAAAAAATCATTTATCTTATTTCAATTCTAATATATTAAGATATGAAATTAATTTTATTTGATTTAGTTTGTACATGAATGTATCATACACATGTGTGCGAGTGCATGTGTAACATAATAATTCATGAAACATATAATATGTCTATATGTAGATGTTTGGATTTAGATTGCAACAGACATATTATCTCATTTTGTATGTCATGTGTGTTGTCTATGTATAAATATATTATATATAATATATGAACATAAAACATTTATATATATATATATATAGAAAGAGAGATAACAATTATTAAAAATTATTTATAATTAAAAATTAACTTAGTATTGCAAACATAATAATTTTAGTATTTTAATTTGTATATATTATGAATAAAATAATGTTTTCATCTATAAATAATTAACGTAAAAAATCTATTGATGAAAATTCAAATTTTACAATTTTTGAAAACCTAGGTGTAACGACCCTGGATTTTTGGCCCCGTTTATTTTAATAAATGTTTAATCTAATTAAATATAGAATGTAAATTGTTCATATTTAAATGAATATGATTTTGGAAATATTGCCATCTATTTATATAAACTGTATTTTAAAAGGAGATTGATCTGGAAAATTGAAATAAGTATTTCAATAATATTCACAATAAAAATCTATCTTATATAATTACTTAAAATACTTTACATTATTTATATTTAGTATGAAATAATACACATAGATAATAATGTTTGAAATTCTAAAATAAGTTTCTTAACAATAATTTTAATAAAATTTAACTCATTAAATTAGAATGCTATACAATTGTTAACATTTGTTAAATGAATACATATGCTTGATAATGTTTGAAATTTAAAATTGAATTCTAGCAATATCAAATATAAATGTAAATAAATACAAATGAACCATAAAAATGAGAATAAGTGTAAATATAACTTATGACTCTAATTCAAATATTAATGGCTAAAATAGAAAATATAAGATGTAAAATATAAATTGTTAATAATGTTCAATACAAAATATTAATATTTATGTAAGTCAAAAATATAAGTATAAACAAATAAGTAAACTCATGAATATAAGTTTATTATTTATAGCAAAAATATAAATGGAAATAAATACAAAGATAAGTATAAATAAGTAAATCATATATATTGTACATAATTAAAATATTGTTAGCTGAAGAAACATAACATTTAGATTGCTTCATCTCAGCCAACATTTACCTGCAAAAATAAGAAAAACTAAAATAAAATGCATATCTCCATACAAATATGTATGCTACAGTTCAGACTTGAAGTTAAGAAAAACAAAAAAATAATTTAGTAACAAAACAAAATATCTTTATAACCAAAGCTTCATACATAAGCCAAGAATTCACAGCAAATAAAACATAACATATATTAATACCTGTCAGAAGTGCTTACATACAAATAAGGCTTCATTTGTAAGCAAAGTGATTGCTTGAAAATTTAGGACTGCATACAATATTTATGCACAGGTGAACATAATAAGTTTGTTAACAAAATTGAAGACATATTCATTAGCATTAAGTACACAATTAGTCATTTCAGGTAACAAAACAATGTCCCAGCCGAAATACAATAATAATTATGCAAGCATATTATGAAGTAAAGCATTAATTATCAACAACTCAGCCACTCTTTTGTACAAAACAAATATCACAAATCTTTTCTTTGCAGTAATTAAAGTCTGCTCATATCAGAACAAACAAGTAGCTACACCAGAAAACACCTTCCTTCATTCACCTACTGTTCTTTTGTATAAATATACATACATCTTTAGTTCGTTCTGAAAATTTTATTAGTAAACCTGAAAACAAAAAGAAGAATGAGCTAAAAAAAAGAACACCTTCAAGTTCCAGATAATCAATATCAAATTATTCTGTGTTCAGGAATTGGGTGCAGGTGAGTAAACATCAAGATTTAAAATTTTTAGTTTATTCAATTTCAATAAGGATGATTCATTTATTCATGGCATGGAATCAGTTTAACTTTTGAGTATCAATCTGCAAATATTTGTGTTGTGCACTGTTGTTCTCTGTAGTTGATGCAGATTTCTTGGCTGATCCAACACTAAGTTATTCCTATTTAAATTTGTGTTATACTTGTTTCTCAAAATAACAAATGCTAAAAAACATCAAACAAGGTTCTTGAAAAAAATTAAGCATGATTAGTAAAAGAAAAAAATAGTTACTGGAAGCTTGAATAACAAGAAATAAGGGAAGACATTGATAAATTTGGTTGTTATAGAATACCAATTCAAGTTGATAACTTGAAAGCTTACTGTAAATGATGATTTTTAATACGAACATGAAGGTTTAGAGATGGGTAACTTAGGAGCAGTTAGTAAGTGATGAAAATCTGCATTTTTACAAGTTTAAGATTAAGGAATCAATAATAAATGTTAAGATTTGAAGTGAAGCGAGTATAGGTGATTATGATTTCAAGAAAAATGTTCAATAATTTTTCTGTTGTGTAAGTTTTGCATACGAGATCATAATAGGGTTTTAGATAACAGCTTTTGGTCGTGTCAGATAGGTGTTGAGTTCGACGCCACCATGTGACCGAGTTGCACGAGGTTCCATGGGGGAATGGTTTAGTGTACCGTTGTCGTGTGGGTAAAGTTTCGACAACTCTGGAGGCTTGTTTGATGATCACCAGGGAAGTTCGGCCGTGGGTTCTGTTTACAGTTTTTTTCCATGGAACTGTCAATTTTTGTTTCGAATTTCTATCGATGAAGTTGAGTTTAAATTTCGTGTTTCTGGATGATTTCTGAGTTGTGGGCATTAATGGTGATGGCCCGAGATCGACCATGCCGCCGTGCACGTGTACGGCGGCGTGTCGTGTCAACGTGGCTGTTGAGTTTTCAACAGACACGAGGCGTACTCGAGCGAAAGTGGAGAAAGCTTCGAGTTACTTTGCCGTGTTCGAGTGTAATTTCCTGATGTTCATGTTTATGTAAGCGTTTAACTTACAGAAATAAAAAGGGGAAATAAGAATGGGAGGAAGAAGGATGCGTACAAGGGGCCTCGGTGATTTCAGGAAGTAACTCGAAGTAGCATACGCGTCTTGATGGGGGAGAACTCGGGTTTTTGATTTCTGCAGTTCTGTGTTTTTGTTTAGGAGATGAGCTTCAGGCTTAATAATTTAAGCAGTACTTAACACTGTAACTATCACTTGTTCACTGTTTTAAATTGGTAATTTAGTTAAGGCCGAATGAAAATAAATTAACATTAAAGGTTAGTTGATAATCTTTGTTGATTCCCAAATTGCGATGTCTTTAAAATGTTAATTGTCGAATAATTAACATTAATCAATTATTTTGAAAGTAATTAAGAATAATTATATTAAGATTGTAATTTGTGTTAGAATTAGTCAACGCTTAAGTGAATACTAAATTAAGGATTAACTACTTTAAGTTAATTAATCAGTGATTGATAATTAAGAAAAATCAAGTGAATTAATTAAAATGAGATAATGATTAATTTAGTAATTAGCAGGCAATAATTGAATAATTAAGTTATATTAATAAGGAATTAAAGATATTAATTAAAGATCAGAGAACAATTAATTAAGCAATTAACGTTAACTCACTTGATTGAGGAAGTAATTCATTAATAGCATGAAACAAAATAATTTCGTAATTAAGACTTAATAATAAATTAAGGAATCATCAATTAGATGATTTGGAATGAAATAAGTAAATAATGGGTAATTAATGATTAATTAACAGAGTTAAGTGATTAACTCTTAGGTAATTAATTCTAAATTGAATTAATTACAAACAAGATTTTAAGGTAATTGCTTATGGATTGTTGCGTATGTAGAATGTCTGGATTGTGATATTAATGTGATGATATTCTATGCTACTCTATAATATGTTATGATATATCTATGATTCTTGTATATGTTTTATCTGTGATAAATGCTATGTTAATTCTGATATTAAATTGAACTGTTAAGTTAAATAGACAACTTGGCCCTTAAAATGGCGTTTGGATTCGATGAGACCGGGATCGGAAGAATCAAATTTGATTCTCCGAAAACCACATCGATCCAATTTAAACGTTAGGTCGTAAATCCTGAAATGAAGATCGAGATGGTGCTTTCAGAATGCAAGGGTTATCGTCGTTAACTCTGAGGGTGATTCCAAAATGAGTGTGACGAGATAATGCCTTCGGTTTCGTTCGAACCCGGAACGAACTTGTATGGATCGAATGCTTTCAGCACATCGTTAGGCGGACGATGAGCGTTCTAAGTAATATGTTCTATGAAGGTAATCGCAACCTCAAGCCTCATCAACCGGGAATGGCTAAAACAGGGGAGATGCAGCAAGGTTAGGTGGGTCATGCCCAAGCAGGACAAGATATTTCCCCTGTCTAGATGTCCCTTTTTATTTCGGCTTAGTGGGTGGTTGGTCGCACCAACCACGGGGTTTATCTTGCTCGGGACTGTTCAGTAAGGAATGGTTCCGGCCTTGTGTTGCAGGGGATGAAGGGAGTAATCCTCGGTACGGTGATCTAGGCCCCGTACTGTGACGGGCGGTACCCCAGTAGCCCTGCCATTGTTGGAAATCCATTTTCCCTACGAGACCCTACGGTTTTGATTTGTATTACCCACTTTCGTGGCTAGTAGCTGGAATTTAATAGATGTAACAATTTCAGCTATTTTCTATTTACTTGAAAACCCTAGACACTATTATAATATCACTGGATTTCCCATGAAATGTTTTGGTTAGCGTAAGGTAAAAACTTACCCGTATTTATTTGTGGGGAGTCTTACGTGATACCTTTATTTTCAAATGTTTTTCAAAGTTAAACAACCTTAAACCGTTTACTCATACCAGACCCATGTCTGACCCGGAGTTTATATTTTGTGTTTTCATAAACTCTCGGGTACCCAAATTTTTTTACGGGTAGCCAAGGGATTTAGGTTAGATTTGATGAATTCTGGAGGAGCAATGGAGCAGGAGGCTTCTACGTTGTAGATATATGTATATATATGGTGTTCCGCTGTGTTGATATCTCTGAGTTGTTTATCTGTATTGTATATTGACTTGTGTTAACTAGACATGAGTTTATAACTGTCTAGTATGTGTTGTATGATCTGTATAGCTCTGATATATGTAAAATTATGTAATATTTATGTGATATATTATATTTGTTCCTTTCCGGTGTGAGATTCTGATATTGTTGTTCTTTCTTCTCTATCTTTTCTATTTTCTCATCCCTTTCTTTCTTAATGATGATACGTCTTTCTGGTAGTTGAAGGGCGGGTCGTCACGGTTGGTACCAGAGCCAGGTTGGTGATAACCTTGGCTCTGGTAGGAATTACTCATAGAATAGAGTTTATAGAACTCTAAAATGAGTTTGAGCGTATTAATAGATATGAGCGCGTATTTGTTAGTGAATATATAATTGTTTTATATTGTGTTGATTTATCTGTTGAGTGTTTATGGATTCTGGTCGGTGTGCGGGACGCCATTTCATCGATAGGGATTCCTAAACTCTTAAACAAGGTAGACCGACACAGTATTGTTTTTTTAAAGGTAGGGTAAATGGAATAATTTTAATATTTTGATATAAAAGAAATATTTTTCTGAAATAACTATATATACTTGGATGTTTGATTGATAATAGTATAATAGAATAAAAATTTAAATGTAAGTGGTTTATAACCAAATAAAATTATTTAAGAATGATTTTAAATAAAAGAAATATAACTAAACTTTGATTAAACCAGAATTTAAGTCCCGGGAATTTGAAAAGTGTTTAAATGAATTTTAAATAAAAGGATTTGGGAATTTAAGATCTTGGGAATGTTTGAAATGTTCTTCCAACGATTTAAAGGCAATAATGAAGTATTGTTTTGGAAAATATGGTCGAATGAAAATTATTTTGGGAAAATTTATGGAAGTAAGGAAGCATTGAACTCACTTCAGTCGCTGGAAAATAATCCTGATGGTGATGGCCACATCATCAGTATTCATTTTCGAGTTTCTAAAGTGATGGATTGCTACCAGGATAATTGGACATGATATTGGGAGTTGTTGGGTATGCAAGTTGTTTTAAAATTTTCAAGGGAAATTTGTTTTGGTGAAAACAAGTGTTTGAAAATTTGATTTGCTATACCAAGTGGGTAAGTGTAGTTATCAGTTTAAAATGGTTTTGGAAATGAGAGCCGGGCAATTGAATTCTAAGAATTCTATTTAATAATGTGAAAGGTTTGAATAAATCAACTATCGAACTAATAAAGTAAAGTTGATATTAATAAGAAGAAATCGGGTATTGTAATCCCGGAATTAAATTTAACTTAAGAAAATGAAGATAAGAAAATAAGAAACATATTGGAGGTTAACCTGAGATAAGTTAAATTGAAGTTCAAAATGAACTTAATTGGATATAAAAACTGGAAAGGAAGATAATTGTAATGGCAGAATGAAATTTACACTTTAAGGGTTATATATGTAGTCTAAATTTGTGATTATAAGATGAAATGACTCAAATGAGCAATATAAACTTTTAAGGAAATAAATAAATTTTGAGCTCATATATCGAGAAATAAAATTTTAAGATTTGTAAGTAGTTAAATTTAACTGAAGCTGAGTTAAAATAAAATTGAATTTAAATGAACTCAGTCGAGTTATAGATAAAATTTGAATGAAATAAAATTCTTATGTAAATAAGTAAATATAAACCAAGTAAGCCTTGAATATGGATAAAATACAATTGGAAGGAGTTGTAAACAAATCTAATTCAAGTATAAATTGAATAACCTTATTATGAATAAATTCAAATATGAATTGTTAATGTAAATTAAAAATTTAAGGATGGATAAAAGAATAAGCTAATCAGTAAATAATTGGGATTTGATCAAAGGAAAATCAAAATCACAGATTTAAATGGGAATTGGTGGAATAGAATGAACTTAAGTTATTGGGTAAGACAGTTAATGACTTAAATAAATTGTGAGATGATTAATTTAAAATATTGGTTGTTGAGTTTGATAAAATGGTTTGAAATCAAACCTGTTGAAATGAAAGAAAATGAAATGAAAGGATTGTGAATAAATTAAATGTGATGGACTCAAGTGTAAATTGAGTTGAAATCAATTTAAGATTTGTTATAAAGCTTATGTAATCATTTATTCACAATGATATTGTTGAATTGCATAAGAAATGAGTTGTTTTGAAGTAAACAAGATTAGATAAAATTCTATGAATTATTTGAAGCAAAATAGGATGATTTTGAATATGAGTTTGTTTGGCTCAAATGGATTATATAAGCAAGTAAGTTGTAAATCCCTTTAAACTAAAGAGAATGGTTTGAGAATTAGTTAAAAGTAACTGTGATAAGGATTGGAACCGTACATTTGTGCTTATGGAAATATGTAATGCTAAACAAATGGAGAATATGTCAAAGCTTTTCAGAATTTGAAAACTATACATAAAAAAAAAATTAGCAACAAAACAACTTCAAATTGAAAATTTAAAGTAAACTAAGGAATGAAACTAATTTAAAAATAATAATAGAAATCAGTTATAAATGAAAATAGTTAATAAAATTAAATATTCAGAGTTAAAGAAAATTTGAATTCACATGGAATTAGAAATTCAAATTGGAAATAAGTAGAATAAGAAGATATAAAGCTTAAAGTGGTAGGGAATAATGTGAGAGATATATAATGCTTATATTAAGCTTAAGAAATGAATGGTGGAATTCTTAAGTACAATTAGATACTGAGAAAATTATTCTAAGAGAATAGAATCAGAATAATGTGAATAAAAGAAAATTGATATAGTTGATAATCAATGGATATTAATACGTAGGATGTACGTATATAACTTTATTCGCATAACAATTTGATCCAGATTCGAGCACAGAATTTCGAGATAGTTTTATCGATCCGAGTTAGGATTTTTCACTCGATTTTCGACGACGAACCATGGATTTGGATTTTGATTGATTCTGGAAATTCTCTATCATAGTTGTGACTATGCAAGGAGAATGACAACTTCTGATCATGGACCCAGTTCTGAGTCCGTACTAGGAAGTCGGGTGGACGATAATAGTTCGGAAGTGAGATTGTGTGATCGAGCGAGCGATCGGATTTGATATTGCATACGAATAGTATATGTACATCGTACAGGCTTGATTAAATAAATATTGAAATTTTGTAAAGATGTCAATAAATTTGGAAAGAATTAATACTGTAGATTTCAGTATTGAATTGCTAGAATGGATGTCTGGAATTTTTGTGTATTTCATATATCCCATCTTAGAATTTGCTCATGATTCATCATTAGTTGTTAAACTAGTAATTCAGGAATTTGAAGGTTGAATCAAATTTAACTGTGGTCAGGAATCCAGTTTGGATTGTTGATCATCGAGAGACAAACCCTCGATAATTTTAGGAAAGCTTATCCGAATTCGTGTTCGGACAATTAGTGTTGTTTGTTAGGATAGACTGTTTGATTGTTTGCTAATATATAAATGATATTTATGTTTGAATGGTTGATATAACAGCTTTTAAATTATCTTTTTTTTTAAATTTCAGGGACAAAATTCTTTTAAGGGGGGAGGAATGTAACGACCCTGGATTTTTGGCCCCGTTTATTTTAATAAATGTTTAATCTAATTAAATATAGAATGTAAATTGTTCATATTTAAATGAATATGATTTTGGAAATATTGCTATCTATTTATATAAACTGTATTTTAAAAGGAGATTGATCTGGAAAATTGAAATAAGTATTTCAATAATATGCATAATAAAAATCTATCTTATATAATTACTTAAAAATACTTTACATTATTTATATTTAGTATGAAATAATACACATAGATAATAATGTTTGAAATTCTAAAATAAGTTTCTTAACAATAATTTTAATAAAATTTAACTCATTAAATTAGAATGCTATACAATCGTTAACATTTGTTAAATGAATACATATGCTTGATAATGTTTGAAATTTAAAATTGAATTCTAGCAATATCAAATATAAACGTAAATAAATACAAATGAACCATAAAAATGAGAATAAGTGTAAATATAACTTATGACTCTAATTCAAATACTAATGGCTAAAGTAGAAAATATAAGATGTAAAATATAAATTGTTGATAATGTACAATACAAAATATTAATATTTATGTAAGTCAAAAATATAAGTATAAACAAATAAGTAAACTCATGAATATAAGTTTATTATTTGTAGCAAAAATATAAATGGAAATAAATACAAAGATAAGTATAAATAAGTAAATCATATATGTTGTAAATAATTAAAATATTGTTGGCTGAAGAAACATAACATTTAGATTGCTTCATCTCAGCCAACATTTACCTGCAAAATAAAATAAAATAAAATAAAATGCATATCTCCATACAAATATGTATGCTACAGTTCAGACTTGAAGTTAAGAAAAACAAAAAAATAATTTAGTAACAAAACAAAATATCTTTATAACCAAAGCTTCATACATAAGCCAAGAATTCACAGCAAATAAAACATAACATATATTAATACCTGTCAGAAGTGCTTACATACAAATAAGGCTTCATTTGTAAGCAAAGTGATTGCCTGAAATTTAGGACTGCTTACAATATATATGCACAGGTGAACATAATAAGTTTGTTAACAAAATTGAAGACATATTCATTAGCATTAAGTACACAATTAGTCATTTTAGGTAACAAAACAATGTCCCAGCCGAAATACAATAATAATTATGCAAGCATATTATGAAGTAAAGCATTAATTATCAACAACTCAACCACTCTTTTGTACAAAACAAATATCACAAATCTTTTCTTTGCAGTAATTAAAGTCTGCACATATCAGAACAAACAAGTAGCTACACCAGAAAACACCTTCCTTCATTCACCTACTGTTCTTTTGTATAAATATACATACATCTTTAGTTTGTTCTGAAAATTTTATTAGTAAACCTGAAAACAAAAAGAAGAATGAGCTAAAAAAAAGAACACATTCAAGTTCCAGATAATAAATATCAAATTATTCTGTGTTCAGGTATTGGGTGCAGGTGAGTAAGCATCAAGATTTAAAATTTTTAGTTTATTCAATTTCAATAAGGATGATTCATTTATTCATGGCATGGAATCAGTTTAACTTTTGAGTATCAATCTACAAATATTTGTGTTGTGCTCTGTTGTTCTCTGTAGTTGATGCAGATTTCATGGCTGATCCAACACTAAGTTATTCCTATTTAAATTTGTGTTAGACTTGTTTCTCAAAATAACAAATGCTAAAAAACATCAAACAAGGTTCTCGAAATAAATTAAGCATGATTAGTAAAACAAAAAAAAAGTTACTGGAAGCTTGAGTAACAGGAAATCAGGGAAGACATTGATAAATTTGGTTGTTATAGAATACCAATTCAAGTTGATAACTTGAAAGCTTACTGTAAATGATGATTTTTAATACGAACATGAAGGTTTATAGATAGGTAACTTAGGAGCAGTTAGTAAGTGATGAAAATCTGCATTTTTACAAGTTTAAGATTAAGGAATCAATAATAAATGTTAAGATTTGAAGTGAAGCAAGTATAGGTGATTATGATTTCAAGAAAAATGTTCAATAATTTTTCTGTTCTGTAAGTTTTGCATACGAGATCATAATAGGGTTTCAGATAACAGCTTTTGGTCGTGTCAGATAGGTGTTGAGTTCGACGCCACCACGTGACTGAGTTGCATGAGGTTCCATGGGGGAATGGTTTAGTGTACCGTTGTCGTGTGGGTAAAGTTTAGACAACTCTGGAGGCTTGTTTGATGATCACCAGGGAAGTTCGGCCGTGGGTTCTGTTTACAGTTTTTTTCCATGGAACTGTCAATTTTTGTTTTGAATTTCTATCGATGAAGTTGAGTTTAAATTTCGTGTTTCTGGATGATTTCTGAGTTGTGGGCATTAATGGTGATGGCCGGAGATCGACCATGCCGCCGTGCACGTGTACGGCGGCGTGTCGTGTCAACGTGGCTGTTGAGTTTTCAACAGACGCGAGGCGTACTCGAGCGAAAGTGGAGAAAGCTTCGAGTTACTTTGCCGTGTTCGAGTGTAATTTCCTGATGTTCATGTTTATGTAAGCGTTTAACTTACATAAATAAAAAGGGGAAATAAGAATGGGAGGAAGAAGGATGCGTACGGGGGGGGGGGGGGATGGGGGGGGGGGCTCGGTGATTTCGGGAAGTAACTCGAAGTAGCATACGCGTTTTGATGGGGGAGAACTTGGGTTTTTGATTTCTACAGTTCTGTGTTTTTGTTTAGGAGATGAGCTTCTGGCTTAATAATTTAAGTAGTACTTAACACTGTAACTATCACTTGTTCACTGTTTTAAATTGGTAATTTAGTTAAGGCCGAATGAAAATAAATTAACATTAAAGGTTAGTTGATAATCTTTGTTGATTCCCAAATTGCAGATGTCTTTAAAATGTTAGTTGTCGAATAATTAACATTAATCAATTATTTAGAAAGTAATTAAGAATAATTATATTAAGATTGTAATTAGTGTTAGAATTAGTCAACGCTTAAGTGAATACTAAATTAAGGATTAACTACTTTAAGTTAATTAATCAGTGATTGATAATTAAGAAAAATCAAGTGAATTAATTAAAATGAGATAATGATTAATTTAGTAATTAGAAGGCAATAATTGAATAATTAAGTTATATTAATAAGGAATTAAAGATATTAATTAAAGATCAGAGAATAGTTAATTAAGCAATTAACGTTAACTCACTTGATTGAGGAAGTAATTCATTAATAGGATGAAATAAAATAATTTCGTAATTAAGCCTTAATAATAAATTAAGGAATCATCAATTAGATGATTTGGAATGAAATAAGTAAATAATGGGTAATTAATGATTAATTAACAGAGTTAAGTGACTAACTCTCAGGTAATTAATTCTAAATTGAATTAATTACAAACAAGATTTTAAGGTAATTGCTTATGGATTGTTGCGTATGTAGAATGTCTGGATTGTGATATTAATGTGATGATATTCTATGCTACTCTGTGATATGTTATGATATATCTATGATGCTTGTATATGTTTTATCTGTGATAAATGCTATGTTAATTCTGATATTAAATTGAACTGTTAAGTTAAATAGACAACTTGGCCCTTAAAATGGCGTTTGGATTCGATGAGACCGGGATCAGAAGAATCAAATTTGATTCTCCGAAAACCACATCGATCCAATTTAAACGTTAGGTCGTAATTCCTGAAATGAAGATCGAGATGGTGCTTTCAGAATGCAATGGTTATCGTCGTTAACTCTGAGGGTGATTCCAAAATGAGTGTGACGAGATAATGCCTTCGGTTTCGTTCGAACCCGGAACGAACTTGTATGGATTGAATGCTTTCAGCACATCGTCAGGCGGACGATGAGCATTCTAAGTAATATGTTCTATGAAGGTAATCGCAGCCTCAAGCCTCATCAACCGGGAATGGCTAAAACAGGGGAGATGTAGCAAGGTTAGGTGGGTCATGCCCAAGCAGGACAAGATATTTCCCCTGTCTAGATGTCCCTTTTTATTTCGGCTTAGTGGGCGGTTGGTCGCTCTAACCACGGGGTTTATCTTGTTCGGGACTGTTCAGTAAGGAATGGTTCCGGCCTTGTGTTGCAGGGGATGAAGGGAGTAATCCTCGGTACGGTGATCTAGGCCCCGTACTGTGACGTGCGGTACCCCAGTAGCCCTGCCATTGTTGGAAATCCATTTTCCCTACGAGACCCTACGGTTTTGATTTGTATTACCCACTTTCGTGGCTAGTAGCTGGAATTTAATAGACGTAACAATTTCGGCTATTTTCTATTTACTTGAAAACCCTAGACACTATTATAATATCACTGGATTTCCTATGAAATGTTTTGGTTAGCGTAAGGTAAAAACTTACCCGTATTTATTTGTGGGGAGTCTTACGTGATACCTTTATTTTCAAATGTTTTTCAAAGTTAAACAACCTTAAACCGTTTACTCATACCAGACCCATGTCTGACCCGGAGTTTATATTTTGTGTTTTCATAAACTCTCGGGTACCCAAATTTTTTTACGGGTAGCCAAGGGATTCAGGTTAGATTTGATGAATTCTGGAGGAGCAATGGAGCAGGAGGCTTCTACGTTGTAGATATATGTATATATATGGTGTTCCGCTGTGTTGATATCTCTGAGCTGTTTATCTGTATTGTATATTGACTTGTGTTAACTAGACAGGAGTTTATAACTGTCTAGTATGTGTTGTATGATCTGTATAGCTCTGATATATGTAAAATTATGTAATAGTTATGTGATATATTATATTTGTTCCTTTTCGGTGTGAGATTCTGATATTGTTGTTCTTTCTTCTCTATCTTTTCTATTTTCTCATCCCTTTCTTTCTTAATGATGATACGTCTTTCTGGTAGTTGAAGGGTGGGTCATCACACTAGGATCATAAAATAGAGCTTAGAAAAAACATGGAGATATTTCAAAGTTGAAATATTATTTTTAAAAACGAATACATTAAGTTCAGTAATAATTATTTAATATAAAATAATATATTATAAAAGATCAATTTTTAAAATTTCAAAAATTCTAGGATCATGAATGAAATATTATGAAAATATTTAAAGGATTTTTCAATTAAATTATTATTTTAATAAATCATAAATAGTATTTTAAAATAATATTAATTATTAAAAATAAAAAAAACTTATTGAAAAATCCTAAATATTTTCTATACATTTCTGGAATGATAGAATATTTTAAAAAATATAAAATTGAATTTTAATGTAATAATTATTTTATATGTAATAAACAATTCAAAATTCAATAAATGTTAATTTAAAAATATGAATATATGTATGATAATTAATTTTCAAAATTTTAAATTCATATTATATATAAATAAGTGTACTAATTTTTTTAAATCGCATATAAATATCGTATTTATGCGTATATGCTATTATGAGAGAGAAATATACACTAATATATATATATATATACGAATTTATTAATAAATATATATAAACTGATTATTAATGACAAAAATTGATTTTGTACCGTAAACAAAATTTGTCTGTACATAAATCAAATAGTATAATAAACAAATTATGCACATAACCAAACTGATTTATGACGACTACATATACTTACAAAATCTTACCTAACTAAACATATAGTAGCGATATATTTAAACAGATATGAAATTGCTCATTATAGGATCATATAATATAATTTAATTACTATAACATGAATTAAAATTACCAATTTAGTGATGTCTTTGAATCCACGTTGAAGCAACGACTTCCCCTCCTTTTATTGTTCTTGATTCATCAGATTGCAAATCCGGAATCACCGACCTCTAACTATTGAATAGTATTATTTTAGTTTGAAATATATTTTAGAATTTTGGAGTGGATTGACCGCTATGTTTTAACCAGCAATGTAGAGGGTAGTGGCAACCAAAAAAGGTTAGTCAATATTTTAGAGATGCATACACATACATACATACATATGTGTATATATAAATATGGTGTATTAGAGAGAAACGAGGAAAACCTTTTTACCAATTCTCACTTGATCTCAACCCATTATCTCCAAGCCAACTCCCTATGTTTTAGCCACCCCTAGACCTTCCCAAAACCGAAATTTTGCAACCCTAATGATGGGCCTTAAACCTATCTAAGCCCAAGCCAAAATACTATGCAATTAAATATAATTTAATCACTTGCCGATATTGTATATCGATCAAAATATTTATAACTGTTATAAATATATATATATATATATATATATAAATATATATATATATATATATAAATATATATATATATATATATGACATTATTTATTTCTAAATCATATTCAAATTCTATAATTAAATTTCATAAATATTAATTAATTTATAACAATTATAAACTAATTAAATCATTCGGTCTTAAGGGAATTCATCATTTCGGTTGTGTAACTCTTAGGTGTAAATTTGATCAACGATTAACATCGAACAATTCCAATGTTAATGTTCACATGTCACTTAGCTGGTGGTGTGACATTATGGCCAAATTTATCGATTACTCATTTTCGGTAAAATCCAATTTTAGTTTAGTAAGCGTTACCTGGTTGTGACATTTGTTTGCACCAATTCTCTTTGTCAAAACTATATCACTTTGGACTTATGGAATTTGGTAATGGTAAAAATTCCAACCTCATCCACATTCAACTTCATAGTACAAATACAAAGTCCTTGGTTCAATAATAACAATTATTATTAACCGAAGTGCTCTTGCTAGAGACTTTGACTTTGAGTTGACTATGACACTAACTATATATAACTGAGGAGATGAGTCCTCTCTTGAATAGTGTTTCACTTCTAATACTTCAACTTGACCCAACTATAGTTACTCGATGGACGCCATGCCATGATTTGGCTATAATCAAAGTGGAGCTTTCATATTGAAGATCCATGGTACTCTCAAGTTGAGAGAACTGTCTAAATCAGTCACCTCGATAATTTCTGTTTGACCTTAGTTATATTAACCAACATAAAACTATTGAGTGAGTCGTTCCATGGTTATCTAATAACTATTAGTACGTAACCCGTAGGTGCCCCCAGCAGTCTTAAGTAATACACTGCCTAATATTTGGACAGCGATACATACTCTAGTCTCTATGGATACATCGATATCCAGTCTAGATGCATCTTGACTGTAATGACTTACCTTTTTGTATGTTTTAAGCAGACACACATGTCCAACTCAAACCATTCAAAATGACCGATTGTTCATGGGTAAATAAGAAAAGAGAAAGAAATAAAACAAATACAGAATCTCGCAGCGGAATGACAAAATATAATAATCAAATAACAGTTCATGAAGCTATTTTATAAATACATTTGACTATTCTCTACAACAAAAACATTAGAGTTACATAAACGGGAATAACTAAATAGTAAATGCAACGGAACAACATGATGCAGTGTAATAAATATAATAAATAATGATAGTACAACTCTTCGTCTTCGTCCTTCAAAAATAAGGTCTTCAAGTCTGAAATGCTCAGGCTGACCCGAGCGAATTGAAAGGAGAAAACACTCGAGTCAGAACTAAATGATCTTATGTAAGTTAAATCAACGTTAAATATGCGTGTGATGGTGTCAGAGATGTTTACGGGGTTTGACATCTTCTATCCAGTTTCTAATGTGAGTGCAATAACCTAAGAAATGTTCGGGATTCACATCTTCTAAAGATCCGTTACACTATCTACTATGTAGTACAATACACTGTTATAATATGTCTATAGTAAAGTAAAAGTATTAAAATAGCGTTAAGGCGTTACCTATATCCCCCTTTACACATTTTATATATTCCCATAGTCTATATAGTACCGTAAGCTCCTGCGTAAACTGGAGGTTTACCCAAAGGGCACCCCATAAGTATGGTATAAAACAAACTCGTAGAAGGCGCTCTAGAGCATCTGAACATGACACTTGAGGCAATGTCAGGGTAGATATACTATTTGCAGATCTGGACTAGCGGTAACGCATAACAGCTACTACTACCCACCTCGGACACACTTCCATAATCAAAATCAAGGGTGGCCACCAAATCAAATTCAAAGTAATAAAATGATATCGAAGAAATGTGCCCGATCAGAGATGCGACCTCACTTGGCCCGGCATGGCTCCTGTTTTAGTTACATCTATGCTTTTCTCATGGGAGTTAGGGTCACATCATACCTCATACAGAAATCGTTCACCAAACCATCCTAGTTCATTTCTAGAATCTCCACCACATACACAGTTGTTACAATGGTTTTCGGTATTGACAAAGAGTATGACAATATCCGATCCCGGTCTCTTTAACAACCAATCGCTTACTACACACTGGATGGTTCTTTTACATTTCCAAAATTATTTCATAATTGATATCAAAATATCATATTCAACTCAAACCATATCACTTTCGAAATTATATTTACTTTTGAAATCGTATTCTCCTTCGAAATCGTATCACATTTGAAATCATAGCTTCGAAGTTATATTTTCTCCAAAAGTCATATTTTTGAAATAGGTTAAACTATTATTCATAATTTTCATATTAAATCAAATATGTTATTTAAATCCCAACTTCGGTTAAAATGTTATTTAATCATATTCACTTTAAAATCGAGGATTTGAATATAAACCCATCTACTTTACTTAGTTTGGAATTCAGAAAAATAGTTTAGATAGTTATAAATAGTTTAATAAAGTTAAAAATAAATTTTAGGATAGTTAGAATACTCTAAGATATTTTAAAATATATTAAAATAGTTTAAAAATTGATTCAAGATAGTTAAATAGATTTAAAGATAAATTAAATATAATTAAAATAGATTAAATAGTTTTAAAATAGATTAATTAGATTTAAAATAAATTACAATGGTTCAGTTTGTTTAAAATAAATTAATTTGCTTTAAATTAAGTTAAAATAATTTGTATAGTTAATGTAGGTAAAAATAGTTTTAAAATTTTGAAAATCTTGATAATTAGAAATTTTAAAATATTGTATCTTAAAACAGTTTATATTAAATATGAATTTTGAATTAATATCGATTTAAATTATTTATTTTATTCCAGCACATCTGAACCTTTTCAAATTTCAAATCAACAAACTCAATTTCAAATCTTTCGATTCAAATTTTAAATAAACTATTAAATTCTATATCGATTTCAATCCATGTTAGAAATATCAATTTAAATTATTCCAATTTCAATACATTTCAAAGTTATATTTCAAATAACTCAATTCTGACAAATTCACTTATATTTCAAATTCAACTTTAAACTAAAACTCAAATTTTGATAATAATTCAATTTATAAAAATCAAATTTTATTTCTAAATATCAGTAAACCAAGTTCAAAAAATTTAAGGGTTTTAAAATCATTTAATTTAACCAATCCAGCGTCCGTATATAATTCTCTACCCTAGGGTCAAGTGATACAGATATTTATCATTTCAATCCGCAATTTAATATTTTACTGTTATATATCATTTCAAAATGCCAATCCTGAATAAATAAAAATCCACAAAATCGCTCGAGTCTACCATTTCAACCCATAACGATATATATCATTTCAACCCAAAGTGATTTTCTTAACAATAGCTATGGGAACTTGCAGGGTGATAACATTTCGTAAATCAAATATAGCATCCAATCATCCAATAATATTCAAACATCCATCACAATCATCATCCAATCATCAAATAATAAGTTCAAACATCTTTCGCAATCATCATCCAATTCAACCAATAAATGTCAACAATTAACAGATTATTATATACAGCAAATTAACTGGCAATTTAACTCAATAATAAACTAAATGACAATTTAATTCAAAATTAATTCAAATTAACAGAAATATCAAATTTAAATATACCAACAACCATAAATAAATTCCCAATCACATCATATATTTAATTTAACTAACATAAGAATTTTTAAAAGTTGTGAGTCGGTAAGCCACTCACCTTTGAATTCCAAATCAATTTGATATTCAAATAAAGGCCTAAATTCAAACGATTTCAAAATTCGTCCAAATATGTGTCAAAATGTTTAGAATTTCGATGCGATCCTAATGCAAGAAACCGCACGTGAATCAGATCTCGTATGTGAAAGTTATGGTGATTAGAACATATTAAATTTAAATTTATAATAAATAGAAAAAAGAAAATACCGCCACTCAAAAGATGCCACGTCAACATGAACAGTCAAGCAACAGGGACGAAACCCTCCTTTCTCGAACGCGAGACAGCTGAAGCCCCCCAACCTTATTCCTTCGGTTCGCCGCTGCACGAGCCTATCGCGCCTGCCAGAACGCCACGACCTCGTCCTAGGCTTCCCCCCGATCTCCTCAAACACCCCCAGGCTCGGTTGCACCCATAAACCCATCAGCCGCCGCCATGAAGCCCTAGTTCAAAACGAATTAAAGAAGCCGATCCAACCATCAAAATGCCAAACAACTCACGCCGATGAACTCCCCTCGGTCCTCTCTGCACATCCGTACCCCCGATTCATCGATCAAACGAAATATGATTGAACGACCATGAATAATTCATCAATTTATGACCAAGCCATGATTCAATTGCAAAAATGAATTGCAGATCTCAGATGTGCTCATCGAGAGCTTCGAAACGGTATATAATTTTAAAGAGTTTGGAGGAGTTAAATTTTTGAAATTGAAATTTGATTTGAAATTGAATTGAGAATTTGGTTTTTGGTTTGTCTGCCATTGGAATGAGGAGATGAGAAGGAAATGTACATACAAAAAAATGGAAATAAGAAATAGTTAGGGTGTATAACAGGCTATTTACAGGTAGAGCTGAAAATAGAAAGAACAGACAAGATTTGATTGAACATTGAATGATAAACGACTTGAAAAGCCCATTCTATCTCTGGAACGAAAATGGGTAATCCCATATATCAAAATAGACGTTTTCAATATTTTAAAGCTCAATGGATCATGTTTCAAGTCCTAATTCCATCGTATGAAGAAGTTATGTTTAAAATCAGTTTATTTCAAATTGATTTCGATTAAATTAGTTTCTACGCGTTTCGATTCCGTACGATCAAACGACAAGTCCGATCGTTACAATACTTGAAATCTTAAAATAATCACCGTTACGGGTTCGATGAAATTGGTTTCGTCGAAATCCGAGACAGTTGCCAAAATGGCTATATTTCAAGTTAATTAAAAAAATTAATATTAAATTAATAAATCACTTTTTAATTCAGATTAATTGACTAACCAGTCTTTAACATTTTTGATTTAGACATTTGTAATGATTCAAAACAAGTTTACACATCAATCCAGTGTTTAAAGTTTTACTAATTACAACTTTCAATTTCAACTATAATTAAATCCAATTAATTATAATTTAATTTCAATAAATTATTTTAGTTTGATTTCGATCTTTTAATCCCGTCCAATCATAAATTTATAGACCTAATTCACATTGTCTTATATTCCATTACACTAATATTCTCCATTTTCCATTATCTATTTGTATTAATTACTATATTTCCATTTTATTGAATTTTGTCAATTTCACACATTAATTAAATTTTAAAATCCTAGTTAATTTATTTATCTTGGTTTCATTCTTTCATTAAATTAATTATTACCTTCTGAACATAACTAACACTTCTATTCATTTTATTACGTTCAAAATTTTTAGTTATTGTATTAACTCACGTTAATGTAACATTTAATTCATTCAATTATAATTGATTTCAAATTTAACTTAACTGACTAAATAAATAGGCAACATACAATGATTGTTACCATTAACCTTTAATCAGACTTATAAGTTTATTAATTACAAGCAAATGTTACAATTACTTACCTAACACTGATTTTATTCAATTACCATTAATTATGTATTATTTCATTAATTAATTCGATATTTACCTTTGTTTTCTTATATTCAATTTATAACCAGGTATAATATTTAAAATTTCATTTAATTGGAATTTTGTTAAATTGTTAATAATTAACTTAAATTAACACTGTTACATTCAATTCCAATTATTATTTCATTAATAAATTACAAAGTTTTATTTCTTCCAATATTAATAACAAAGCTTATTAAATTAATTAATTTTTAATTATCGAAAATTACGGGTCGTTATACTAATCAGGAACATTTAAAATGGTGCATTTGTTTCATTGTGATTACTCACGGTTACAACACTTTTTAACTACTATCACAAAATATACCATTTATGGATTTTTCTATTAAATACACCTTTAATTAAGTTAATTAATTAATATAATCACATTATATCAAGTATATAATAGGAAGAATATACCTTTTATTTCGAACAAGATTGGTCAACGAGTTAGATGTATGTAACAAATTACATAATTGCCCCTAGGGCATACCCTTAACTCTATTAGATACCCCTTTCGTTGACCAAAGTTTAATCACTTGGCAATTATATAACTTGCTATTACATCCAAATAGACCAAATCAGACTACACAACGGAAATAAATAAGGCTCCTAATTGCTAGATTGCCTCCTATATTTCTCCTGAAGCTTATTCATCTAACTAGAACCTGAAAACGCTTACTATCGACCTACTCAAATGAATACCCGAGAGATTTGGAGGAAAAACAAAAACTTCCGGTCAAACAACAGTCTATTGTGAATAATATCCTACCATCTCAAACCAAAATTGATATCTAATGAGACCACGTCATTGAGCAGAACGTATTTTCCCCTCACTAATATCTTGATCAAAACTAATTAATCATATAACGTGATCCTGGGGCCACAATGGTGAGTACATATAATTGCATTTATAGATATGCAACATAGACTAGATTTCCCATCCCAATTTATTAGATTAACCATCTTAATTTCAAATGACTACCTGTCATAATTTAAACCAACTATTCGTCTTATTTTAATCTGATTACCCATCTTATAATTATGTGGACCACCCATCTCACATTTAAACATATTCTTAGTTGTGTGGACTATTTATCTCACATATAGTTATTACTTGGATTACGTATCCCCTACCATATTGACTACCCATTAAATATGGTTCCATTAGTTAATATATATGGACTATCCATCATACGTATTCCATTTAATTAACAATGATGTGGACTATCCAACACACGTTTCATATTTTTCCTAGGATTACCATGAACCTTTATTAATCTCATAGAGACTATCCATCTACATCATGATGTGGACTATCCATCTCATATTCCATAGTTTTCCTAGGATGACTATGAACCCATCATCTAACAATTTGATTCATGTTACCCATATGTTTAACCTATGTCTATTGATGTCCCTAATTAGGTTATCTTCCCTTAAAGTTATAACATTTTAAAGTGACATACATCAGTATCTCCAAATGATCAATGTCGAACTCGTTTAATAAAATGCATTGGTATCCCTAATCATAAAGTCTCATTTATATAACATTTAGTTTGTCGAAACCAATGTTCTTTGGTATCCTCAATGATAGTGTCGACATCCACAATTAAAATAGCACTGGTATCCCCAATGTTTAAAATCGAAGTCATAAAACATAAGACTCGCCATCTTTAATTTAGTTGATAAAAATCTATGTAAAAAATAATCTTCATTGGTATCCTCAATGACAACATCAAAGAAGAAAATTAGCGGCTCCCTGCCCTTAATAAAATAGATAGGCGACAACCTTTCCATACTATATCTCATCGAACCTCTGCCCAAGGTTAGAAAAACAAAGCTTAAATTTCCTTTAAGTATAAGATTCTTCGTCGAAAATGATGCTGTCGACTTTCATACTCTATAGGTTATCCGCCTATTGAAGATAAAGTCAATGCCAATATTCACAGCAACGATGTCGTACAACATTGTAGCCAAAAACAATGAAAAAGACCTTGCCGATTTGATGAAAAGTGGCATCAAGACCGTCAGCGACAATATAAAATAGTTTACTTAATTCATTTTAGCTATTAAGCCGCCAAAAGTATAGAGTCAATATTAAGACAAGTGACAGCACTGCCTTCTTTTATATAAGGACATCAAAATCATTCAAAATAGTGATATGCTTCGTTACATTAGAACAGTGGTGAATACATGCAGTGACATTAATGTCGGCGTCAGCATCACTGATCACGACATTAAGCTTTTAAATACTTAAGAATGTGCAACCTAACCAATGGTGGTTGTTGTCGACATCCACTTTGATACGGCGAGAATCACTCCATAACAACCTAAGTAGTTATCATGCGTTTCCCACCACATCGACTTCGACACTCATGGGTGCGGCGATGCCTTGGGCACGCTGGCTACACTAGCGATATGGCATTATTGGAATATATGTGAAAACTGATTTATTGCCAATAAAAATAAATATTTTTACCAAATCTTATTCTTTGTTAAATTCTTGTTGGATAATAAAACACTTTACCCAATTCCTTTTATAAATGCTGTCTTATATCAGTTTGAGAGTTCCAAATCATTTGTAAATTAATTATAGGTTTATATGCTTACCTATCATAATAAATTCATAGTAATTCGAAATTACTTGGGAAAAATCCCCAAAAATCACATAAATTCAGAAATATCATTTTCTTTACCATATAAAAATTTCACGACCATAAACTCTATATAATTATTTTAAATAATTAAAATCCTAATTTACACTATTTCCTCCTTAGGAAATTCATAAAATATTTAATTTAACTTGGAAATTATGAAATTAAAAACCTATCTCCAATTTAACATTTTACATCACATAGCCCAAAGTCATGTCTGTTGTATATTAAAAACTATGGTTTTACCCTTAAAACCTAATCAATTAATATCATAAATTCCCTTAATTTATTGTTCTATCCAAGTGATAATCCATCAACCAAAACATTATATAATTTATAATAATAGTTCGGGTATTACCCATAACCAAATTCAGAAGAAATTAAAAGAGACGGAACCTTGTTATTCACCTTTTATTTAATCATTGGAGTTGAGATTTGATGTTGCTTAGCTTCCTTAAACTTTTGCTCTTGAATCCTCTTGATTTCATGCTTCTTCCTCATATGTTATAGCTGGCCTCTTTAGGTTTTTCTTTTGGTTGTTTTTTTGTGAAAAATGAGAATAATATGAGGGGAGAGGGTTTAAGGGATATAAGATAAAGTCTATACCTACATTGCCCCTTCCACATATCCTCCTTTATATAAATTTTAAAGCAATCTTACTTAGTTTATTAATGTTGGCCCGACCTTATAAATATTCGAATATCATTTTCCTTAATCATTTACATTATTATATTTAATCTATCCAGTTAAATATCTCGAATAATGTTAAACAACCATTCCTTAGATTAAGATAAGGAGCATAAAAATATGTTGCACCCTGCATACTAGTAGGCTAAACTCCAAATGAAATTAAAATGTTGCACATGGAGCCATATAATGAGACTACGACCATACCAATCATTTACTCAGATACAATATGAATATGGATGCCATCCAAGACATTATGTAACGGCCCGTTTTTCCGTACCTTTTGAATCGACAATAAACCGCACATGTCCAACTCAAATTGCACGAATAAGCGGATCATTAAGTGTGCAAAGAAAATAAAGACAGAATAGAATCTCACACATATGGAATAACATATATTATTGCAATAATAATCTTTACAGCGGAAAATTTTAAAGTACAATATCAGAGTCTAACATAGATACAACCTGGACAGTTATAAACTTCTGTCCTTACAAATGCTGAAAACAACAAAATAAATGCAATAGATGTAGAGGAAAATAGAACACATCCATACGATGATGAAGATTTCATCCTCTCCTCTGGAAACTCCAACCATCTTCAAACAAACCTGAAATTACTCGAATCTGACTTGAGTATTAAATACACGGATCAGGCTTGATAAACCAGCGTGAGATACTCGAAATTTTAAATGTATAGTTCATGGCAATGTTGTCAAAATCTTTGAAAAGAAGGGTATCTCATAAGACCGTGCCCACACATAAAATGGACGGGTTTTTACCTTATGATAATCAAAACACTTCATACCAAAATACACTTGATATTATTCTTAATGATATCTTTTTATAAACGCTTTTCAAATAAACTTATTCAAATAAGGTATCAATACCCAAACTAAATCTAATGGAATATATCCGGATTAGGTCAACGGAATATACCGAACAAAATATATGATACAAAAAGGGGATAGCTGAAATGTTTGCAAGTCATTACACCTATTTTTGGAATACAATCAAAACCGTAAATCTCATATTGGAAATGGATTTTCCAACATGATAGAGAACTAAAGGAAAGATCAATCTATATCCACGGCTTACGTCCAAGACTCAGACGCCATTATGCAACAACACAAATGGCTAAAAGTGGATACAATCTGTGAATAACATCTAAGGATCGGACTTCACACATCCATGCCATGAGTCCCAGACGTATCTAGTACCTGGGGCTCAGAACATCTGATAACCTAAATCACTACTATCCGAAATGTGAGCATACATCTGACCACATAGAATCCCATCATAACCGGGGTGTGTGGCTCATGAGGATACGCTCAATTTCTTCAAAGCCACGCTTTTCATACATAACCACGCTATGATCATAACATGTTCCACTTTGAATGCTACATTGATATTTCTTTGATTACTATTTGACTCACATAAGCATACAACCTCTGAGCTCGTATGTCTCAGAGAAGGGTGTTATGCTAAGAGAAGTTGCCTTTTCCCCCACTAAGCATATGTACATTTGTAAAAGTCAAACATTGTGTCTCAGAAATGCAATGTCAGACATTTGTCCATACAAGTTCGTTCTGGGACTGAATGAAACCGAAGGCACTCTCCTACTACCACTAGTAGCGAGTAGTCCTTGCAATCTGTAAAATCTCCACAATGAGGAGACCACTGCTATGTATAACTCTATAATGGGAGCGACCCAGAGCATGTCAACAAGCAGTCCTCGCGCTTGAAGATCCCCGGTCTTCAATAATCATCATCTTCAACATGTCTTCACTTTCGAATATATATATTGGTTCGAAGTTGTTTCTGGATAGGAATCACCCAAGTCCGACTCTAGTTCCTTCGAAGCCAATCATCGCTTTAAAAGACGTTAAGTTCATATGTGGATATCAATCATTATTCAATTACTTCATCTTTATTTAATCAAATATCTTTCTTAGATATACTCTTTTCAATTTATTCCATTTTCTTTCCAGATGTATATGGAATCATTAAGCCTAATTTATCAAATCATTTGATTTATTAAACCTTTCTTATGTCCTAGAATAATTCTAAATCATTTTCTCTTTTACTTAGGAAAACCTTTCCAAATCATTCATTAAATCTTAATCAAAAATTTCTTATACTCAAGCTATAACTTTTAACTTAGGGAAAATAATCCCAAATCATTCATTAAATCTTAATCAAGGATTTCTTTTTTAACTTCAAATCATATTCTTGCAAATCGAAAATTTTCATAATAGAGCACTACTTCCTCTTTAAATATGGTAAATTTCACCTTTAGGGACTAATGGGAAGTAATCCTACATCATGAAGATCTTTGTCATCAATGATCATTGTCTTCAATATATTTTATTTTGAAAATTAGTTTGAAGAGATTTTCAGATAGGAATCAACCAAATCCGATCCCGATTCTTCAGATAAGAATCACCCAAATCCGATCCCTGTTCCTTCGTACCAACCATCAAATAAAAGATGTTAAGTGGTTAATTTACATTCAAAGAATTTGTTTCTTTTCTTTTATTTTGGAAAAACTTAAATATGATCTTTTAGAGCATTCGGGCTTTACTTTCGATCTATTCCACCCCTCGTCTAAAAAGTGAAAACATAGGCCAGGTAAGTTCAGGGCACTGGTTTCTCCATCCCAACCTTAGTTAAACACCTTGTTTTATCTTCCCAAACCTCATAGGCGGGACAAATGTGCTAGTTGTTTCCGCATACTCAGTTATTAGCTTTACATTGGAATTGATTGTAAGATTCCAAATTATATTTTAAATTCTTAATTTTCCTTTTTGAAACATTCATGATTGATTCTAGGAAAAATCGTTATGTTTAAACTCATATTCAAAAGGTTTTTGAATTCGTAGCATAAAAGTGCTGCAGAATGTGCTATATAAGCTTATTTGATTTAAAAAACTCCGTAAGATTTGAAAATTCATATTTTCCATTCAAATTTGTTTTAAACCATTTTAATAGATTTATCAAATTTATTTCATATTTTTAATTATTTAAAAATATCATTTATAAAGAAATCCTTTTTGTATTCCGAACTACAAAACCCTGATGTTTTTTGAAAATTGTTTTGGACATATTTCAAAATCTACTTAATAAAAACTTGATTTTCTTTCTTCATTGGAAAACTATTGTCATTGAGAACCAAAGAATTTTTATCTCGAAGAAATCCGACTTATAAATCATTCTCTACGTAAATTTGAAGTTACAGGTTGAAATTTACGAACTACCGCTACGCGATGAGCTTGATCTTGACCAATTTTGTGAATTGCTTCGAAACTTGTCCAAAACACTTCAAATTTATTTTAAACCATATTTAAACTATTTTAACTCATTTAAAACAATATTTTCATCATTACATACTCATTTTTCATTTTATTTCATATTATAATATTATATTGTTATAATATCATTTTCAATCTTTTTTGATATTTTGAAATCATTAAAAGGCTATATAATTTCCGTACACACATTTGTATGAATTTAATTTTCATTGAATTAACTATACTTACTAACCATTTCTCTTATCGTTTATCAAACTAAGTTATCATCCATATCGCAAACATATAATCAACCATAATATCAACCAAGTTATCATCCAATATCAACCAATATTCAACATATTAATTTCTAATTTAGTTTTATTAAAATAAAACTAAGATTTGAGTACTCATAATTAGTTCTGCTACACCAATCTTTTGTGCAGATTCCCGAATCGATTCCGGCAGCACTTTCTTCTCTTTTCTTGCTCCGAAGCTTCCCGATCTCCTTCCTTCTTCTTGATGTGCTCGGCCTAGGCTATGTAGAGCTCGGCATGCTCCTTGGAGGTGATGCTTACGGCTTAATGGTGAGGAGGGGGTGGCCATGGGTTATGGAGGTGAAAAGGTAGAGTTTGCACTTGGTTTTGAGGTGGAATACTTTATTTTTCCTTTACTTTTATTTTTCTAATATATTTTTTATTATTTACCGAAGCCATGGAAGCCATTAGAGAAGCTTTTAAAAAGCTTGAAAAAGGAATAAGAAGTAAAAAAAGTGAGAAAGTGGATGCTTATTTATAGAAATTTTTTTGGATTAAAATAATATTTTGTAAAAAAACCAAAATACCCTTTACCCACTATTTAAGCAACCTTATTTTTTCAACATTTATTATCACATTTCAAATCATTACTTTATGTCATTTTTACTTAAGTATTAAGTAAAGAAAGTAATAATTATGTTTTCTTGATTTGACATTTTACTTTTTGACTTTTATACTTTTTTTTTGTCTTTTTATGCTTACTTTTTGTTAATTATATTTTAGAATTTTCTAAGTATGTTTAGTAAAAATAAACTTGGTTAGTGAATTAATTAATACTTATACTATTTTAATAAATGTTCCTATATAAGAAAATAAAGGTGCGACGACATTGCGACAACTTTTAATCGACAAAACGATGATTTTCGACAAAATATTTTACGGTTACATTTTAACGTTTTTGTTGAACTAGTTATTTATGTAAACCAAATTTAAAAAATTTGTATAATTTTATTTAAAAATATAAACACTCATAAATAAATTAAAATAGTTTATTTAACCATTGAAACTTACTTTTCTAAATCAGCATTTTATCACTTTTGTCAATGTTGGCAAGTGATACTATTTTTGTGTTAACATCTCTTTCCAAATTCTATCTAATATTGTTTGAATCATATAGCCTTACTTACTTTACATTGAAAATCACTTTAAACAGTATATTTTAAAGTGGTCAAATTCTGGGTTGTTATACATTAGATGCCATAAAGTGCAAAAGTATTCCAATGTTCCTAACTAGGGTACTCGCTGATTGGATTGGACTACTACCAGCTTGGTTCACCAACTCATGGACAACTCTAACCAAATAGTTCTAGAATCAATTATATGATTATAAGAAACTACTAAAAGGTGCAACAATATTAATTGACATCAAAAAATGGGACGTAGAATTCCCGAAAGCTTATGTGGCCAAATTCAAAATTATAGCAGTCGGAGTACGACAACCAGGTCATGAATTGGTACACATAGCCATAGTTGCCAGAGCATGGAAGCACTCTTTATTATCACATGAAAGGACCCACGATTTGATGGAATTTGAAACTATGAGATATCTAATATATAATGTTTGACTATAACAATTTTCACTCTCTTTTGTAAATCTAAGAAAAATTAAATAATTGGATATATAAATATATGTTGTTTGCAACCAAATTTGCCACAAACACCCAAGAATAGGTTTGTGTAGAGATTTAAATGAAGAAAACTAAATTATAACAGAGGAATACAGCAAAATAGTAAGCAAATCAAAGCAAAAACAAGAACAGAAAGATTCATAGCGGGTTGGCGTCTGTTGCTTACGTCCACTTTGAATATTCACTTTAGGTTCATTATAATATTGATTACAATAGCAAACAAAAAGAAGTAAGAGAATAATGAAGGAAGTTGATTACAATAAAAGAGCTATGTAACCGGCAGCGTAAAGATCCTTAGAATGACCCCTTAGGCCAGTATTTATAGGTGAAGGCGACCACCGACCCCTCCTAAACTTCGGCTACATGACCTCCTCATCCATATGGGCCCACATAGGGGGCGTTAGGCCCAAATCTCAATAGAGAGGGATCGGTACTGATCTTTCCATTTGTTGATTTTTGGACAGCGATCCCTATGGTAGCTTCTCCATGCTTAGGTATGACGGTTCTCCAAATTTCATGTTGATTGGGTATATGGAGCTCATGCGTTTGAATGATTTTGAATTCAGGTCCTCTTTGTAAGCACTCTTGCCGAACCCTTCCATATAGCTCCCAACTTCATATGCCGACCTCCATTACACGCTTATCCCATGTGTTACATAATGCCGACCCATCTGGTTCAATCAAGTCTCTGCTGAACCCTCTATTTCAGCCGATCCCTTATATCTTACAATGCTCCGCCGATCCCTTTTATGTCCTAACAATATGCCGACCCTTCTCGCTCCATAGGACTATACCGATCCATCACCCTCCATTGTGTTATACCGATCCCTCCTCGTCCTAATGATATGTCGATCCCTTGAGTACTAAACAACCATGTTGAACCAAGCATCATCACCTATGTCGATCCCTCTAATATTCCATCCTTATTGACTATCTAAATGACTATGTCGATCCCTATTGTTTTGCCTTGCTATGCCGATCCCATGTTAATCCAAGCTATTTTCGATACTTTTAGCATCCTGCATCGTCTATCTATCAACTCCGTCTAATCTGGGCTTTATATTCTGAACTTCACTTTCGGGTCCTTTGACCATAGCTCTGTGGTCATCCTTCTTGAAGACGATCGAATCTCTCTTGTATTTACCAGTCCAATATAGTCAGGTCAAGATGCCGGGTAACACTTGCCCTCCAAAAGTACGTCTTATGAGTAACATGATGTGCTTTGAGTCAAAACAAGTCTGAACTACTAGAAGGAAGTCTATCCAGCTTCCTAATTGAATGCTATTCCTTTATCAACTTTTAATAATATAAGTTTGATGTCGTATTCCATTAGAACATACAAATTCGATCAAGTCGGACTTATAAGCCTTCTATTATCTAATCCAGTCTCGGACTTGAAAAATTTAGGTTTGATTGCAATTCCTGTTGATTTCAAAAAGTTGGACTTTTAAACCATTCCCATGCATATTCATATACATTTTTTTGTTGTTGGCTCCTCGACATGTTCGAATATTCATAAGTCATTGCTAATTTTTATAATATTCGGTATATTTACGTTTGCAGTCAAGCCTTCTTGATAATGATCATTATTCACTTTTAACATGTTCATCATTTCTTATCTCCTATTTTTCACATTATTTTTATTTTTATTTTGGGAAGGGATCGACATTCGACATTTTGATCCCTTGTTATAGCCACATGAATTGGGATCGGCAGGTCTCAATGCCGATCCTACTTTATCTTTGACCTGTTCAGCCTTAGTGACCGGTTCTTCTCCAGCAAACTCGTATGTATACGAAGTCTCTTCCTTCTTTCCTTACTTTTAACTTTCTCGTTTCCATCTCATTTGCCCTTACATAGACTTTCTACAGAACCCAAGATACCGTAAAACCTTCTTAACAAACGAAAGTTCTTCAACTCTAAACCTCAAATCCAAACTTGAAACCAAGCAATTCCCCAAAGCTACTTTCCCTTAATCTCCAATCCAACAAGCTTTGTATGCTCGCCCATAATTCCTATGTTTTGACATAGGTACAAATTTGTGAAATTTGTTGAATTACTCGACTAGATTCGAGTTGCCAGTGTGTTTGTAATGATGGTGATTTCGAGCATCCTTTAGGTTGATGGCTTGGTGGGTTGTATTAAAACACAAGGGAGAGGAGGAGGAGAAGAAGAAAAAGTAAAAGGAGGGTTCGCCCCGAATGTCTTTAGTGCGGAAGGGTTAGGAAGGAAGAATGGTAGGGTTCGGTAGGGGATACTTTTTGGTTAAAGGGATGAAGGAGAGTAAGGTCTGGGATCGGTATTTCTTGTTTTGGCATAGGGATCGGTGTAGATGACATAAGTTATGGGATCGATAATAAGTGGTCTTGGAGAGGGTTCGGTAGGCATTAGCTATGAAGAGGGATCGGTGTGGGTAGTTTTAAGAAAGGGATCGGCATTAGGCAATGACATTGTGTTTGGTGTAGAGGCTTTAGACTGAGGGATCGGTATGGAGTTTTGGGGAAGGGATCGGCAATGAGGTTAAGGGATCGGCATTCGACATTAAGGATAATCCAACTCATTTTGGAACTCAACATAAATTTGCCTTGCTGAACTTGAACATAAGATGACAGAGAACAATATGACTTGCATATTCGGACTGTCGAACTTAAGATTAAACAACCAACTTTTGGACTTCTAAATATTGAATAAGTAATAAATTTTCTAACGAACTTAGATAAAAAACTTCATAATTTAGTATGCCGATAGTCGATCCCTAAGCTTTCGTTCCTGATCAACTTTCTTGTCAATTGAGACGACCGGCGATGACTGTCACTACGGACAAAACACCAAACCTCATCGTTTTATTTTTGCTTTTCTGATTTCAAACTGTTTATGTCTGTTTCACACTGCACTGCCCTAGTTCACACTTGAAATGTGGGGAACTAGTTAATATATCTAATCTCGATTGTCTAAGCTAATATAGATTCCAAACGCATGAAGCATTTAATCAAAATGTCTTCCGATTCGACGACAAGACACATCAATTCTGAAGCGAAGTCAAGTTCTGCCACTATATTCGAAAGGCCTTCTCCAATCCATCATGCAGAACGGCCAGAAGCTTCTAATCCTCAAATTGATCTCTTCTCCGATATCCCTGTCCTTCCGACGAAAACCATCAGCCCTTCTTCTGATGCCGTTGAGGGTGCCATTGTCCTTGACAACCCTACTGATTCACAAGCTTCTCAAATCTGTGAAGCCGCTCTTCGTCGGTTGTGCTCAATCCACAAGATTCCCTTTGAGGTTATTTTAGTTCCTATGAGGCAAGATAGACCTCACTTACCACTAGCCGGATATATAGCATGCAACAAGTTCATATACTAGGCTGGATGCGTTCCACCTTTTAACTCCTTCATCCAGGAGATGTTGAGATATCTTAGAATCGCCCCTACTCAATTGCATCCCAACAACCACGCTTTCATTCATGGGTCTTTTCTTCTATTCATGACTGCCCACTTCTGAGGATATCAGATTTATTATAACTTCAAAAGACAATCGGGAAGCCCTTCTTATGTCTTCCTTGAACCTTCATCGAATTGTCAGGTGTTGACAGGCGGCTTGATCAAGGTATCACTATTCAAACATGAGTGGTTCTACATGCGATGCCCTCTTAGATTCCCAAGGAGATGGTTAGAAGGATGTAAGTGTTACTTCCACTTCTCTGTCAAGTATACTGACTCAAGTCACAACTTTTTCCTTTGAAATTATTAACATTCGAAGTTCTTTCAGGTGTTTGTCCATGCCCCAAAGGCATTGAGTTCTCTAGAGCTGTCACTGCCATCCGTGCTACCACCATTGAGGATTGAGATATCAACCTCCTCGTAACCGATGAACTACTATCTTTTTTTAGGCTGTTGGAAGACGGCCGTAGAATCAGACTTCCCGAAAGCAAGGCAGTTTCAAAGATTGTTCTAGAACGAAGAGAGGAAACAATCAACCCCATCGTGCCGCTACTGAGGGGACTCGGGAAGATACATGGAGGGTGAAATCAAAGACTCTCAAGTCAAGAAATTAGGAGATGATGATGCGAGCCTTGTAAAAGCGTCGATGATTAGTCCATTGGAAGTCAGGCAAACGCAAATGCCTCTAAGGAGAAAGAAGAAGTTGAGATACTGGCTACGCAGAAGAAAGACTGCATTAGACCCGAAATTCGTTATCACCCCTCTCGAAGAGGAATTATATTCTCAGCGTTTGGAAAGCTCATTAAAAGGACTCTCCAACCTCCGAATTTCGAACGACATTATGTCCTATGACATTCCAGATATAAACATCGAAGGACTTAACTCCCCTATGAGGAGCGGTGAAGGCATCCAACCTTCTAATAAAGGGGAGAGCACACCCATGAGTAAAGCTACTATTACCGGTCCATTAGGGGGAACACTACGACACTCACAATCACTTGCACTCCACTATATGCTTGTCATTGGTTTCTTGTACGACAACTTTTAGTATGCTCTTATTTGGTCTTTACATGTACAATGTCTCAATCATGCACCTTCGACTGCCTTCGAAGCTCTTCTGCTGATCATCGCCCAAGCCGGGATTCTGAGTCCACTAGACTTAGAGATAAGGATGAAGGGCGAGACAAAGATCATCATTCGAGGGAGTCTTATTCCTTTTCCAAGCGAAAGTCTTAATCTCACGTGTCTCATCAGGGCGAACATTCTAGCCTTCCGGTTCAGAATGGAGGAAAATCTTCTTACCGTGGCACTCACAAGCAACATCTACCTCTTTAAGTTCAAGACAGTCTTATGAGTGCCGATCTAGCAAGCACCCACTTGTCACTTCTAATCCACCCCCGCCGCTACTGCTCCTGACTCTTCTACAACGGAAAAGTTAGCCGAACTTAAAGCCACTTTCTCGAAGATTTGCTTCGACGGTCTCAAATTACTACCTTGTATTCATGTCATTCCTAGCATGCCAAGGAAAGCTCCTTAACGTGTGTGAATGACGTATTTATTCAACACGAATCATTTATTTATTTAGTAGAGAAAGTTTCTAAAGTCCCCATAGAGCGTCAGCATGAAATCGATCATCTCAAGTTGGAGGCTATTCATGGCAAAGATATAATCAAGCAATAGGATGCTGAGCTGCTTGAATTCAAAACCCAACTTGCTGAGCCTGAAAAGAATGCCAAGGAGAGGGAAGAGGCGGTCAGCCGTCTACAAACTTCACACAAAAAAGAACTCGATGCGGCACTTCAATGCAGCGGCGCGCTTGCTTTAGAAAATGACTCCTTGCAAAAGGAGAAAGACGCCTTAGCTTGTTGCATTGAGGAGCTGGAAGAATTGTTGAAGAATAAGGGGGAGGAGATGATTGAGGCCAAGGAGGAGTCGCAGAAGTACTGTGAAGAAGTTGTTGAGGCAATGAGCTTGAAAACAAAACTCGACGAATAGTTTGTGAAAATTAAAGCTTTGAAAGAAGAAGCCCGAGAAGAGGGCAGAAAAGAGACGCTTGAACAAGCCAACTTCCGGGTGTAGGCCGCCATTGAATCCGGTAGGAACGAAATTAAGGACTTGTTCAGTCCGCTAATTATCAAATATAATGTGAAGGTTTTGTTCCACCGTGACTTAACCTTTCTTGGCAAGGGCTACCTTGAAACGCTTGCCGAAGCCTAGGAACATATCGTTAAGATAAAGAAAGAAGAGATGGGAGAAGCTGAATTCAATAAAGAAGAACTAGTGAGAGAAGTTCTTTGATGAAACGAGCCGTCGGATTCTGGCTGTCGCTAAACTTCAATTTTTCAAGGATCCCGCACCTACTAAAGATGGAGAGGACATCGCCCTTCCAGAACTGATTCTAAGGGTTCCTTTCCAACCCAAGTAGCCGGACCGTCAAATTCTCATGACATAGGGTAGATTCTCGATTGTGATCCAAACATGCCTAGCTTTGGACCATAAATGCTATCTCCCATCCTAGAAGAAGGCACTTAGGCGACTACGAAAAGTCAGCCGGATGTTGGTATCATACTAAACTTCTCCGTATTTGAAAAGTTCTTGTTCTTCATGCACAATTGCTTTTAACTAACATCTGTACTTTGATAAATTTTGCAGGTATTTCGGGCCCTAATCTAACTTCCAAAAGTGGTGCTGCTGCGGAACAACATTAGAAAGCGGCCGTGGATCCGGCTGCTATCGAAGTTCTAGGGCCTGATGTCCAAATCATCAGTGCTCTTGACGAAGACAAAACTAAAGATCTGCTCCCCGTCGATGACCCTGATGATGCAATAATTACATGTGCTTCGGATCATACTGCTGAAACCAGCATGAAGGAGAGGAGGAAAAGTTGAAGCAAAAGGTTAATGGTACGCTCGTCGAGGTGGAAGTCGAAGATCTTGATCTTGTACCATTGCGGGCGGGTCGATTCCTAGTGAAATCCCTCCTTCTTCCACAAGCACTCTGACTAAGGGCGGCAAAGGATCTCGAAAGAGAAATTTGAGTGGCTCCACCCCTGAAAAATCCAAAAGGGAAAGTAATTCAAATAAGTGGTTGTTACTTCACATAATTGTATATAATTTGCATAATTACTTCTTTCCCTAGTCGTAGGCGTACGGGTATGAATATGGATTTTTTTTTTGAAATAACTTGTACTAGAATTTTGATACTTGTGAATAAAAGTATTTTGTTTTTTTATTAAACATTTTGTGAATTATTATTTTGATAGTTGATTGATCATTTTCCTTCCAGAGTACTTGTAATTTGTTGATGGGAAATTCTGTAACAATTCACTATCTTCATCTCAAGGCATCCTTGCGGTCGTTGCCTTATGCCGTAATGAACATTGAGCCAGAGCGATAGCAAGCAGTCATATTCAACTTTTAATAGCTTGTATTCCTCCTGTCGATTTCAGGTTGGAGTTTGTGGTAGAGAACGGTCGAAATCCATTCATCTATTCATTTGCGTTTATGCTCCAGTCCGCATTCCGGGGACTTAGAGTTATTCTGCGAGTGGTCTGCTCATGCTTGATTTATGTTCATACTCCAGTCCACACTTTGGGGACTTAGAGTTATCTCGTGGATGGTCGGTTCACACTTGATTTATGTTTATACTCCAGTCTGCACTCGAGAAACTTAGAGTTATCTCATGGGCCGTCGGTTCACACCCAAGTTATGTTTATACTCCAGTTCGCACTCCAGGAAATTAGAGTTATCTCGTGGGTGGTCGGTTCACACCCAATTTATGTTTATACTCCAGTTCGCACTATGGGGACTTAAACTTGTCGCGTGGGCGGTAGGTACACGCCTGAATCTTGTTTATACTCCAGCCTGCACTCTGGGGACTTAGAGTTATCTCATGGGTGGTCGGTTCACGTCCGAATCACATTCATACTCCAGCCTGCACGCTCGAGAGCAGAGTTAGTCGATGGATGGTCAGTCACACCCGATTGATGTTTATACTCCAGTCCACGCTTTGGGAAACAGAGTTAGTCGATGGGCAATCAGTCGCCCCCGACTGATGTTTATACTCCAGTCCGCGCTTTGTGGACCATAGTTAGTCGATAGGCAGTTAGTTACCCCTGATTTGATGTTCATATTTCTTTTGGTCGCCTCGATTTCATTTCAGCCCCACAATCCGGGCAGGAAATTTTCTAGTCACCAGATTGCCTGCGATATTTGTTCCTTGTCATGTGTCCCATCTTTTGAATCATTTAAAGGAACTGTTAATCGATCAAATTAATGGAGCCCATCTTATTTGATCCCATCAGAGATTAGTACGATTGATCGATTTCAAACCCTGGGAACCTGTTTGCACATAGCGATATCAATCAATTTTGTTATGTACTTAGCATATAAGAAATGAAGTTTGAGACTTTATTCAGCAAATGGAAAGGAATAAACTAATCAATCTTATTACATATTCGAAAAATCAAATGCTAAAGCAAATACTTAAAGAAAATAGAACTGAAATGCAAAGGAAAAGTTCTAAGTGAAATAGAGTCGTAGATGCTTGCTATCCCACGCTCTTAGGAATATAATGCCATCGACAGTTGCCAGCTTGAAAGTTCCTTCTCCGAGCCTCTATTAAATAACATACCATCCTTCCCATATCAGATTCATATGTGATGGGGTCGAAAACTTGTTTCAAGATCGCCAACTTCGAAGGTTCTTGATCGCATTTTAGCGTTGTAATATCGAATGACTCGATGTCGGTGTGAATCTGCTCTCAAATCTGCTTTTTCATGCTTCTTATCTATAATGTTCGAGGATTCCAAGAGAAGATCTTTGTTCATTCTGGCATCATAGTAAGTCACTAGATGAGAAGGGACTTCGAGTTCTACCGGGATAACGGCTATGGATCCGTAAGTAAGAGCGAATGGAATATGGCCAGTCGCGAACTCGTGAGTGGTTCTGTGGCCCCAAAGCGTCATAGGAAGTTCATCCACCCACTTTCCCTAGCCTTTTCCGGATGCTTCTTCAGAATGGACTTAATAATTTTATTTATAGCTTCAACTTGTCCATTCGCCTGAGGTTGAGTAACCGTTGCAAACTTCTTTTCAATACGATACCTCCGACAAAATTCTTTAAATTCAACACTATCAACCCGAGTCCCATTTTCTATTACGATAGTTCATGGAAGATCGAAGCGACATATGATGTTTCGAATAGCGAAATTGATTACTTTCTTGGTTGTGATCATAGCTAATGGTTCCGCCTCGGCCCATTTAGTAAAGTAATCAACCACGACAATAGCGTACCTCGCACCACCTTTAGAGATTGGTAAAGAGACGATGCTGTCAATACCCCCACATAGCGAATGGCCATTGACTGACCATTTGTGTGATTTATGTTGGTGGAGCTCTTGGGACTTTCGCATATATATAGCATTTATCACATCGCCTTTCATAATCGGCAGCATTCTGGTTTAGGGTTGCCAATAATATCCATGATGGAGTATCTTTTTTGCCAAAGTTTGCCCACAATGTGATCGCCACATTATCCCTCATGCACTTCTTTCAAAACACACTTTATCTCGTCGTGGGCGATACGCTAAGGTTGGGGAATGGAAAAACCTTTTTGATACCTAGTTCCTTCTTGCATAATATATAGCGATGCTTTACAAAGAACTTGTCGCCTTCCATTTCTTTTTTCAAGCAAGGTTCCATGCAGTAAATAGTCTTTAAATGGAGTCATCCACAATTCCCTCTCAAATTCCGCTTCCAATACTTGTTCGACTTCCATCATATATATGCTTGAGGTATGTAATATCTCGACCGAAACTAAGCCCATCTGCTGTGCATCGCCAGTACTGGCGAACTGTGCCAATGAATCAATCTCTTCGTTTTGCTCGTATGGGACATATGAAATTTCATAATATTCAAATTTTGCCAACAACTCCTGGACATGGGTAAGATACGAGGCAAGTCGTTGCCCCTTATCCTGATAATCTCCTCTAACTTGTTACACCACCAATTGTGAATCACAAAAGATTTCAAGAGACTTAACTCCAAGTTCTCTAGCAAATTTAAGTCCAGCATTCAACGCTTCATACTCAGACTCATTGTTCGTAGCAGGAAAATCAAGCTTCAATGCATAACAAATCAATCAGTTTTCACGGGTCACAAGCACAACCCCAGCTCCGGAATAGTAATCATTAGATGCTCCATCAGTATACAATTTCCATCACAGGGTAGGGATTTCGCTACCTTTTGGAAGATCGTCTTACATAGTAAATTCTTCTATAAAGTCTACTAACGCTTGACCTTGGATAGCTCTTCGAGGAAGATATGTAATGTCGAACTGGCTGAGCTCAATATTCCATTTAAGCAACCTTCCAAACATCTTAGGTCACTGCAGGACCTGTTGTAATGGCCGGTCGGTGTAAATGTTGATCAGATGCATCTAGAAATACGGACGAAGCTTCCGTGATGCGCTTAGCAAGAAGTACGTCAATTTCTCTATCTTCGGATAATTCCTTTCTGCTCCTATTAATCGCTTATTGACATAATACACCGGCCCCTAAATCTGGTTCTACTCATGAATCAAGGTGGCACTTTTAGCATGTGCTGATATGTCCAAACAAATGTATATCTCCTCATGATCTACCGACTTTGACAAGACATAGGGTCTCTCCAAATGATTTACCAGAGCCCGAAACACATCTTCGCAATACCCCATCCATTCGAAATTTCTTTTTCCCTTCCTAATCAAATCAAAGAAAGGAATGCATTTTCCGATTGCTCTGGAGATAAATCAACTTAAGTTAGAAACCTTCCCATTCAGGCTTTGCACTTGCTTAATAGTCATTGGTGCTTAGATATCTTGAATTGCCTGGATCTTCTCAGGATTGGCTTCTATTCCAAGGGCATTGACAATAAACCCAAGAATTTTCCCGACGCAACACCGAACGAACGCTTCAAAGGATTGATTTTCATCTTGTAGTAGCAGAGGATGTCGAACATCTCTGCCAAGCATTGAATGTGATCGTTTAATCGTCATGTTTTCACGAGCATATCATCACATAGACTTCCAATGTCCTCCCAATCTCATCTTTGAACATCCGGTTAACTAAGCGTTGATTGGTTGCTCCGGCGTTCTTCAATCAAATGGCATCACCACGATACAATACAAACCAATATCCATAACAAAGCTGGCGTGTTCTTGATCGGGGACATGCATCAGGATTTGGTCATACTCCGAGTACGCACCCATAAAATACAAAAATTCATGTCCTGTAGTCGAATAAACTAGTTGGTCTATCCTTAGAAGGGTAAAATTATCCTTAGGACATACCTTGTTCAAATTTGAATAGTCGATGCATGTTCTCCATTTCCCATTTTCCTTCTTCACCAGTACGGGATTGGATATCCATTCAGGATAGAGGGCCTCACGATTAAACCCATTGACTTTCAGTTTATCCACCTCCTCTTTAAGGGCGATGAATCTCTCAGGATCCATGCCTTGCTTTTTCTACTTTACTAAACATATTCGGATCAATATTCAATGCATGGCTCGCAATGGCAGATGAGATCTCACACATGTCAGAATGAGTCCAAGCGAACATGTCTAGATTCGCTTGGACAAAACTAGTAAGTCCTTTCATTATTAAGGGGCTTAGCTACGATCCGATCTTCAAGACCTATGATGGGTCATCGTGGCTGACCATGATATCAATCGTCAGCTCAGCCGACACGACCTTGGTCTCCATGGGCTCCTCTTCGTCATCCCTCGGATATATATCTCTGTAGAACTGACCGTGGCACCCAAGGTATGGCTCAAGCGCCAATTGTCAATCTTCAATAACTTGGATGCAGATTGATTTTTCCACACTCTTGCCCTTCTCCTTGCAGCTTCCCTCAACTCAGCCACATAACAGGCACATCTAGTCGCCTGATCACCATGAATCACTCCTACACCATTATTAGTCGGAAACTTTAAAGTCAAACACTATAGGGAAAGAGCTTCCCAAAATTCACTCAGGTCCGGTCGGTCCAGAAAAACATTATACGGTGAATCAATATCCAAAACAATGAATGGTAGGATCCACACTCTCCTACATTCACCTTCCTCAATTCAATAGGTAACTCCACATAACCGACAACCTCAGTTGCCACACCATTGAAAGCATGTATATGAGCGTTAAATGGTTTCAAATCTTTGGCCTCCACTCTAATGTGCTCATACACCTACTTGAAAATAATGTTTACAGAACTTCCATAGTCAATTAAAAACCTTCTCACCAGAGCAGGGCCAATCATGGCAGAAATGACTATTGGGTCAATTGTAGGGGCCTCTACTTTATCCACATCCCTGCTTCTGAGCACAATATCATATGTCATCATGCGTTGTAGCTTGATCGGAGCTCCATCCTTTGTATTCGAACAATACTCAAAGTCTACATGCCTTATTGTGCTAGCATATCGCTCCATTTCTTGCCAACTCCTATCCATGGGTTGTGGTCCACCAACTATCTTGTTTATCACTAATCTTCCACCGATCCAGGCTGGCTCCTCAGCACTATGTAGAACTTGTCCTCGATTGGGGTCAGATGTCCCCTGTCCGCCATCCCGTGGAGTTCTCACAAACTGCTGCAATTTCTTTTCCTGGATTAATTTCTCGATAGCATCCTGGAGATGCCTACACTCCTTCGTATTACACCCGTAACACTCGTGAAACTGGCAATACTTTCCAGCTTGTTTCTGTGTCTCTATCAACTCCTTTGGACGTGGCTTCTTATATTGAACAGTATTACAAGTGGTTAGATAAATATTATCCAGGGATGCGTTTAGAGGTGTGTAATTGTTATACATAGGAATCCTAGGTCTTGGTCTCCTACGCTCCCTCTTCCGGTCTTGATTCCTATTCCCATTTCTCTTTTTTTGATTCGGCTTGTTCTGAAAATTAACTTGGACTTTCACGGAACTATCATAAGACTTCTTTGTTGAAATATTTCTTTGTACTGCTTCTCCTTTCGGTCCCATGACATTGTTTTTCCTAGAAGACCCGGCTTCCTCCTTCCTTAGAAATTAAGCTGCCTTCGAATAGAATTTCCCCAATGTGGCTGGCGGTTTTCCAACTAGCCAATCACTAAACTCAAATTTAGGATCAATCCCTCTCGTCACGGCCATAAACATAGCATGATCATTTTGGATGCAAATTTTTGTAGTAGCAATATGAAATCTATCCAATTAGTCCATCAACGATTCCCTCGGAGATAGGATTACACTGGAAAGTGATATCACGTATTTAGGATGAGTAGCGTGGATCCAGAATAGCTCTACAAACTTAGTTGCTAGTTCATCGAACCTTTAAATCGATCGTGGGTGAAGTCTTGTAAACCACATCTTCTCTATTCTAGAGAGGGTTATGGGAAAGCATCTACATTTGGCCGCGTCATTAACTCTTGATGAATCCATCAACTATTCTTCCCTTATTATATGCTGCCTGGGGTAAGCTTTTCCTTCATAGGCAGGCATCAAAGGCATGTTGAACCTTCTTGGACATTTCGCATACAAAACATTATCAGTAAACGGGGTATGACTTCCCAAAATTCCTTAGTCATAATTCATCAAATCCTGGTTCTATCTCACCAACTCTCCGACCATCGCCGATAAATCCGATGTATGGATGGGTGGTGCCAAGCGGTGGTCATGCTCCTTCTCATGAGAATAGTCCAGTCGATGTCTATGGGCCATTTCACGCCTTCTTGGTCCACCATCCTCTTGATGTGCACCTTGGGTTTTCACCTTATCGTCATTTTGGTAGGGGAATCCTCATCTAGAGGAGGGGTTGGTACCGATCCCTAAGGAGGGATCGACACCGATCCATCTTGGCAAACCATATTGGTCTGCCAAGCGATGCTCTGATGTTCTTACTCGTTCTCCTTCGATCAGGCGATGCCTACGTATGTGGTATTTATCCGATGAGGTGGAAATTTATGATGCCGTACAAGAAGTGGGATCCCTTCTGACGTTCTCAAGCTGTAATTGCACGATATGGTTCATTAAGCTAGCATTAGTTTGAATTTTCTCATTTAGCTGTCTATGGCTTGATAGAAATTCGGATTACGGATATTAAGGCTGGAATAACACTAGGGGGGTGAATAGTGTTTTATGGATTTTCTAAATCTTTTTGAAACTTATGTAATTTAATTACCAACAAATGCAATTCACATACACAAATATAATCACAGAACCAGACATAGACGCAAATACTAAATAAAAGGAATAAAAAACTAACACACTAGGATTTTATACTGGTCCGGAGTTACCCTACATCCAGTCCCGTACAAGGTTACAGATTTATTTTCAAAATAATCTCCCAGATTACACCTTCGGTTTCAAGGCTATGAGGTACACCCTTTGTATTTGAGTTAAGGGCAACTCTCTTGATTTAACCATGCTACAAGATCACCTAATTGATTTCCGAGGCTACAATCACACCCAATTGATTTCAAGGCTCAACCGCACCTTTTACTCAATAGTTTGATTTACAAAAGATCCTATAACTTTGAATAGCACTGAGATCT
Source organism: Allium cepa (assembly GCA_030765085.1). NCBI lineage: Eukaryota > Viridiplantae > Streptophyta > Magnoliopsida > Asparagales > Amaryllidaceae > Allium > Allium cepa. The sequence goes on along the minus strand of CM060937.1, from coordinate 447,483,742 downwards.
TATGAAGAGAGTGGCAGAGAATCAAACAAGAGATAATAAAGTTTGATTCACTTGGTATTTCGACAGAATATAGTTTAGGATTCTTTAGAATAAATGTGGAAGATGAAGAGGAAAGAAAACAAGTGAAATCTGGTAAAAAAATTCGTTTAGAACTACTGGTATTTATAGAAGATCAACAGCCATATCTATTCGTGAAAGGATACGACGAATAGACACTTCTTTTGAAATTTTTAATTTTGAATTTAACGGCCACCATGTCGACATGGGGGGTTAAAGGATGTCGACATGCTCTAGGCAAAATAGGTAATTTGACTTTCTTATTAAAATTGGTTTCTATAATTTGTTAAAACAATGTCTAGACTTTTGTAAATATATTTGAATATAGTTTAAACATTAAAAGTAATTTTCAATATATATAATCTTAATCTATAAAGTGATTTAAAAAATGAGTATATTAATATTTAAAAGATAAATATTTAAAACAAGAGATAGTTTAAAATCAAGGACAATTCTGAAATCAAAATATTAAAATGATAAAGATAATTTTGAGCGTAAAATATTTCAAACAAGAGAGATGTGTTTTTGAAAAGAAGGTTTTGAAAACATTTAAAATAAGAGATATATTTTTGAAAAGCATTTTCATAAAATTAGCGGATATCAAAATAGGACCACTATATGTTCCACTAGATATTATCGTGGGTTCCATCCCACTAAGGTTCCATCCCTTTAACAGACTCGGAGTGGATTCCATTCCACGAATAAATTTCAAATAAAGATGTAAGTGCTTTCAAGAAGTTTTAACATAATTCTAGACTTAATACTTATCTTGTATTCTTGAAATCTTGAACTCTTGAAATCTTGATACTCATGAGTCTTCAATCTTGATATCTTCAGTCTTATATCTTTATTCTGTGCAGTATTCATTCTTGGTACCTGCATGGTTATATCTTGCATATACATATCTAGACTATAATGTTTGTATTTATATTTTATAACAAGTCCTAAGTTTGTTGTAATCAAAACCATCATCTCAAGGACTAACAATCTACCTCTTTTTGATGACGACAACCTATGTTTATAAAATATACTTCACCTTCACTATAACTACCCCTAAAACTAATAAATCCCCCTATAGCTAATAACTCCACCTTAATCTAAGCCTAACTACTTTAACTACTCTATTTTATATTTCTCCCCATTTGTCATCAACGAAAACTAACCCTAAACTGATATAACTCCCCCTTAGTCTTATATTGGAGTGCCTGTGACAAATTATGATAGAGTATATATAAAATAACATGAGTTAATAATAAAGATATGATAAATATGAAAGTTTAAACCTAATATATACTATGTTACATGTAATGTTATACAAATCATTTAAACTAAATCAATTTTAATCAAAGCAAATCAAATCAAATAATTCAAAAACAAGCAATTCAAATCATAAGGAGATCAAATATTTCTAGGAACTTCAACCCATCTTTCTTCTTCAAAGATAGGATCTGTTTTAATATCTTTCCAATCTCCATTATCTTGAATCAAAGTTCCTACAGGATCTGCATTGAGATCACCTTTGTTTAGGGAAGAAATCATCCAACAAAGGGCATTGAAATGCTTCTCTTATTCTTTTATCGTCTGCATTTGACTTAGTTCTAAGTGCCTTTTATTGCGGAGAATAAAAGTAAGTATATTCTTGAATGAATTGAGAGTTTCTTTAAGATTATCACTTAGAGTTCGAGAAGAGAAAGCCATTTTTGATAAGTAGTTAAGAGATGCAAATAGAGATAAGTAGAAATGAAGAGATTACAAATTTCTCGAAGAAACAGGTGTTTAAATAGGCAGAAATTTGGTTAAAATGAATAGACAAAAGTTAGTTATTTCAATGTCAAAGTCAAAAAAACCAAATCAGACAGTTATATGTCAACATAGGGGGTAGGGGTATGTCGACATGGGTATGTTAATCTATGTGTCTCATATGTTTTGTGAATAAGTATGTGAATATATAAACTTATATACTATACTAACATTTATTCCAGAGACACGATAAGGTAGATAAACATATGACAGTTGATTTTTCTAAATAGATGAGATGATACAAAGATATTACATAATATGATAAAAAACAATACAAGCTCACACAAAACAAACTAATACATTACAACCTAGTTCTTAGAATGTGCTAGAGGATGAGGAGGATGATGATAAGCCAAGTTTTCAACCAACTTAGTAAAGAATTTGTTCATATTAGTGGACATTTTATCCAATTTCTTACTAACGGATCTTTTGAGAATCCGTTGATTTTCCACTATGATCTTTTGATTTTTGAGGAGTGTTTTGTTGAAGGATTGTTAGTATTGGTAGGATATTCAATACTCTCCAAGGAGGTATCTTCATTTTCTTCTTCAATTTCCATTTCCTCCTCTTCTTCTTCTTATTCTTCCTCATTTTCTTCTTCCATATCTTCATGTGCCAATCTTTCATCTTTTTTCGACAAGAGATTCATGTCGGAAAGGAATTTTCATGAGAGAAATGTCGGCATGATTAAGCACTTTTCTTGAAACAAAATTTTCCCTTTTGTAATGAACACCAAAATAATTAAAAATCCGAGTGAGATAGATTCCATGATACAAAGTATTCTCACCCATTTCCAAATTCTTAGGATGAAGTTCATCCATAATCACTTATGTCGAATTAATGTCATAATGACCAAAAATAGCAAAAAGAGCTTTACAAATTTTTTAAGTCGGCTTATTGAAATTTCTGATCTAGGAGTACTAGTATGTTGCAAAAGAAGATTGACAATATGTGCTTTCGGACGAAAGTTACAATATTTAAATTCAAAGTTGTCATCTCGTTCAAAAAATTTGATAAAATGTCTCACTATAATGTTCATCAATATTAAAAGTTGAAGGATCCATTCCCGAATTCTCGCAATTGAGAATGTTGCCCAAAATTTAACAATTTAAAACAATATTAGTGCCTTTAACACTACTCCAAATTTCATTTTCATTTCCATTAAAAACCGCGATTCAAATTCGCATAAAACATTTTAACAACATTTGTGTAAAAAACAAAATCGTTTTCAGAATTGTCAAAAAGACTAAGATTATGGTTCTCTTTAAGAAGAGTATTGATTTCATATGTTGAGAAATCGCTAAAGATAGCAAACTTTTTCGTATGAACTTTTCCGCAATTAGCATAGCTTATATAAGCCTTGGTTGGTTCCGGATCATTATAGAGATACTCTTTAATGGTTTTAGACAGCCTCATTATGGATGGAGTGCTTAAAGAAGCTATTTTTGAAGAGAGTAGAAGACTTGAAAGGGTGAAAGAGAGTTTGAATTTTAAAATGAAAGTGAAAAGTTATGATAAGAAAATGGAAATAAATAAATATTCAATAATCATGTTCTATGGTCTCGAGGTACCTTTCCAGAACATTGGATTTGGGGAAAAGGTGGAGGGAAGTTCAAAGATTTGAATTCAAAATTTGAATTTCAAATTTCTGATAGGGATGTTGGTATCGTGGGTAGGACCATATCGACATTTGTCAGTGAGTTCATGTGACTTATCTTTTCTTATATACTTTAATATATATATATATATTATTTTTAATGTCCATATATTTTATGGAGTAATTATTAAATATAGTAATACTCTTTTAATAAATATTATAATATTAAAAATAAAAATAAATATAATAATAATAAAAAAAATTAAAATTCAAACAATATAATTTCAAAAACAATCAAACAATTTTAAGCAAAACAATTTCAACCAATATATTGTAAACTTGTGCCTTTTTCTAGATTCGTATCTCCGAGATCATCGTAATCATGAATAGCCGTAAAGCACATATTGGAATTTTCCGTCTTTTGATCATCATCACTTGAGGATGAGTCTGAGTCTGAGTCGTCTAGTGTAGCGGTATACGCTATTTTCCTTTTCTTTTGTATAATCATTGCTTGCAGGAAACTTTTTCTTATTAGGATGCAGACAGTCTCTTTTGAGATGGACTGCTTCATCACAGTTGAAACATTTTACATGGTTTGTTACTTCAATATGATTTCCAGGCGATCCTTCTTTTTGAAATTGTTCATCTTCTTGTATTTCAGAAACTTCCGAAAATTCTTTGTTATAAAGGCTATTTCTTCATCATCATCACTTCCCGAGTCTGATCCATATGTTAATGCATTAAACGTAATTGACTTCTTTTCGAATGCCTTGCTGTCTCTTCTCCCTTGCATTTGTACTTCGAATGACGCTATATTTCCAGTCAATTCTTCAAATTTTAAAGTACGGATATCATTTGCTTCTTCGATAGCAAGAGTTTTCTATTCCCATTCTGGAGTAAGAGAATTGAGAATTTTTCTGACTTGATCTTCTTCGAAAAAACTTTTTTCAATGATATTAGAGAATGCACACTATCCTGAAATCTAATATACATATCAGAAATGGACTCATTAGAATTCATTTTGAATAATTGAAACCAATTTGTGAATATGGATATTTTGGTCTGTTTGACTTTGCTTATTCCTTCATGAGTAACTTGCAAATTTTTTCAGATGTCATATGCAGACTTACAAGCAGATACTCTATTGAATTCATTCCTATCAAGTGAACAAAATAAAATATTCATGGCTTTGGAATTATTCTGTGCAATAGTCTTTTGCTCAGCAGTCCACTGTGCAGAACTAGTTGTGGGTTCAGAATATTCAATTTGAGTGATATTCCAAGTGTCTAATCCTATTAATTGTAAATATATTTTCGTTCTACATGCCCAATATGCATGTTACTGCCATAAAAAGTGGTGGTCTGCAGTAGACTGACCCTCTACAAATGAACTAGTGATAGTGTTAAAAGAACCAGTTTTGGTAGCTATTTAAAAAACTTTTCAAAATTCATATTATGAAAATTTTGAAAACCTTACTCTGAGACCAAATGTTAGAAATGCGGAATACGGATCTTAAGGCTGGAATAACACTAGAGGGGGGTCGAATAGTGTTTTATGGATTTTCTAAATCTTTTTGAAACTTATGTAATTTAATCACCAACAAATGCAATTAACAAACACAGATATAATCACAGAATCAGACACAGATGCAAATACTAAATAAGATGCAAATACTAAATAAAAGCAGCGAAGGAAAGAACACATCGGGATTTTATACTGGTTCGGAGTTACCCTACATCCAGTCCCATACAAGCGTATGGATTTCTTTTCAAAATAATCTCCCAGATTACACCGTCGATTTCAAGGCTATGAGGTACACACTCCTGTATTCGAGTTCAGGGCAACTCTCTTGATTTAACCAGGCTACAATATCACCTAATTGATTTCTGGGGGTACAATCACACCCAATTGATTTCAAAGCTCAACCGCACCTTTTACTCAACAGTTTGATTTACAAAAGATTCTCTAACTTTGAATAGCACTGAGATCTTATGAAGAGGGTGGCAGAGAATTAAACAAGAGATAATCAAGTTTGATTCACTTGATATTTTGGCAGAGTATAGTTTAGGATTCTTTAGAATAAATATGGCAGATGAAGAGGAAAGAAAACAAGTGAAATCTAATAAAAAATTCATTTAGAACTACTGGTATTTATAGAAGATTAACAACCATATCTATTCGTGAAAGGATACGACGAATAGACGCTTCTTTTGAAAATTTGAATTTTGAATTTAACGGACACCATGTCGACATAGGGGGTTGAAGTATGTCGACATGCTCTAGGCGAAATTGGTAATTTTGACTTTCTTATTAAAATTGGTTTCTATAATTTGTTAAAACAATTTCTAAACTTTTGTAAATATATTTGAATATCGGTTAAACATATAAAAGTAATTTTTAATATATATGATCTTAATCTATAAAGTGATTTAAAAACTGAGTATATTAATATTTAAAAGCTAAATATTTAAAACTGGGGATAGTTTAAAATCAAGGAAAATTTTGAAATCAAAATATTAAAAACGATAAAGATAATTTTGAGGCTAAACTATTTCAAACAAGAGAGATGTCTTTTTGAAAAGAAGGTTTTGGAAACATTTAAAATAAGTGATATATTTTTGAAAAGCATTTTCATAAAATCAGAGGATATCAAAATAGGACCACTATATAATCCATAAGATATTGTCGTGGGTTTCATCCCTTTAACAGGCTCGAAGTGGATTCCATTCCACGAATAAATTTTGAATAAAGATGTAAGTGCTTTCAAGAAGTTTTGACATAATTCCAGACTCAATGCCTATCTTGTATTCTTGAAATCTTGAACTCTTGTACTCTTGATATTTTGATACTCATGAGTCTTCAATCTTGATATCTTCAGTCTTCAATATTTATACCTTATAGTCTTCATTCTTGGTACTTGCATGGTTACATCCTGTATATACATATATATCTAAACTATAATGTTAGTATTTATATTATATAACAAGTTCTGAGGTGACTATCATCAAAACCATCATCTCAAGGACTAACAATCTCCCCCTTTTTGATGATGACAACCTATGTTTGTAAAATATACTTCACCTTCAATATAACTCCCCCTAAAACTAATAACACCCCCTTAATCTAAGCCTTACTACTCTAACTACTCTATTTTATATTTCTTCCCCTTTGTCATCAATAAAAACTAATACTAAATTAATATAACCCCCCCTTAGTCTTATACTGGAGTACCTGTGATAAATTATGATAGAGTATATATAAAATAACATGAGTTAATAATAAAGATTCGATAAATATGAAAGTTTAAACCTAATATATACTATGTTTCATATAATGTTATACAAATCATTTAAACCAAATCAATTTTAATCAAAGCAAATCAAATCAAATCAAACAATTCAAAAACAAGCAATTCAAATCATAAGGAGATCAAATATTTCTAGAAACTTCAACTCATCCTTCTTCTCCAAAGATAGGATCCTTTTTAATATCTTCCCAGTCTTCATTATCTTGAATCAAAGTACCTATAGGATTTGCATCGAGATCATCTTTGTTTAGAGCAGAAATCATCCAACGGAGGGCACCGAAATGCTTCTTTTGTTCTTTTATCATCTGCATTTGACTTAGTTCTAAGTGCCTTTGGTTTTGAAGAATAAAATAGGTATATTCGTGAATGAATTGAGAGTTTCTTCAAGATTATCACTTAGAGTTCGAGAAGAGGAAGCCATTTTTGATAAGTAGTTAAGAGATGCAAATAGAGATTAGTAGAAATGAAGAGATTACAAATTTCTAGAAGAAACATGTGTTTAAATAGGAAGAAATTCGTTTAAAATGAATAGACACAAGTAAGTTATTTTAAGTTCAAAAATAAATAAACCAAATCAGACAGTTATATGTCGACATAGGGGGTAGGGGTATGTCGACATGGGTATGTTAATCTATGTGTGTTATTTGTTTTATGAATAAGTATGTATATATATAAACTTATATACTATATTAACATTTATTCCAGAGACACTACAAGGTAGAAAAACATAAGATAGTTTATTTTTGTAAATAGATGAGATACAAAGATATTGTATAATATGATAAAAAAAACAATACAAGCTCACACAAAACAAACCAATACATTACAACTAGTTCTTAGAATGTGCTATAGGATGAGGAGGAGGATGATAAGCCAAGTTTCTGACCTACTTTATTAAATAATTTTTTTCATATTAGTGGATATTTTATCCAATTTCTTAATAACGGATCTTTTGAGAATCCATTGATTTTCTACAATGATCTATTAATTTTTTAGGAGTGTTTTATTGGAAGGATTGTTAGTATTGGTAGGATTTTCAATACTTTCCAAGGAGGTATCTTCATTTTCTTCTACAATTTCCATTTCCTCCCCTTCTTCTTCTTCTTCCTCATTTTCTTCGTCCATATCTTCATGTGCCAATGTTTCGTCCTTTTCGGCAAGAGATTCATATTGTTGAAATATGAAAGGAATTTTCATGAGAGAAATATTAGCATGATTAAACACTTTTCTTGAAACAAATTATTCCCTTTTGTAGTCAACACCAAAATAATTAAAAATCCGAGTGAGATAGATTCCATGATACAAAGTATATTCACCCATTTCCAAATTCTTAGGACGAAATTCCCCATATTCATTTGCGTCCAATTAATGTCATAATGACCGAAAATACCAAAAAGAGCTTTACAAACTTTTAAAGTCGGGTTATTGAAATTTCCCAATCTAGGAGTAATAGTATGTTGCAAAAGAAGACTGACAATACATACTTTTGGACGAAAGTTATTATTTTTAAATTTAAAGTTGTCATCTCCTTCAAAAATGTGATGAAATGTCTCACGATCATGTTCATCAATATTAAAAGTAGAAAGATCCATTCCCAAATTCTTGCAATTAAGAATGTTGCCCAAAATTTAACAATTTAAAATAATTTTAGTGCCATTAATACTACTCCAAATTTCATTTTCATTTCCTTCATAAAAACAACGATTCAAATTCGCATAAAACATTTTAACAAGATTTGGATAACAAACAAAATCATTTTTAGAATTGTCGAAAAGACTAAGAATATGGTTCTCTTCAAGAAGAGTATTGATTTCATATGTAGAGAAATCGCTAAAGATAGCAAACTTTTCCGTAATTAGTGTAGCTTATATAAGCCTTCATTGCTTTCAGATCATTATAGAGATGCTCTTTAATGGTTTTAGACAGTCTCATTGCGGATGTGCCTGAAGAAGCCATTTTTGAAGAGAGTAGAAGGTTTGAAAGAGTGAAAAAGAGTTTGAATTTTAAAATGAAAGTGAAAAGTTATGATAAGATAATGGAAATAAATAGATATTCAATAGTCATGTTCTCTGGGCAAGAAGTACCTTTCCAGAATATTGGATTCGGTGAAAAGGCGGAGGAAAGTTGAAAGATTTGTATTTTAAATCTCTGACAGGGATGTCGTCATCATGGGCAGGACCATGTCGACATGGGTCAGAGAATTCATGCGACTTATTTTTTTTATATACTTTAATATATATATATATATATAGTATTTTTAATGTCTATATATTGTCTAGAGTAATTATCAAATATGATAATACTCTTTTAATAAAAAATATTATAATATTAAAAATAAGTATAACAATAATAAAAAAATTAAAATTCAAACAACACGTAATTTTAAAAACAATCAAACAATTTTAAGCAAAACAATTTCAACCAATATATTGTAAACGTGTACCTTTTTCTAGATTCGTTCTCCGAGATCATTGGAATCATGAATAGCCGTAAAGCACATATTTTCCGTCTTCTGATCATCATCACTTGAGGATGAGTCTGAGTCTGAGTCATCTAGTGCAGTAGTATTCGCTCTTTTCCTTTTCTTTGTATAATCATTGCTTGTAGGAAACTTTTGCTTATCATGATGCAGACAGTCTCTTTTGAGATGACCTGGTTCGTCATAGTTGAAACATTTTACATGGTTTGGTACTTAATGATTTCTAGAATTCCGGTGATCATTCTTTTTGAAATTGTTCATCTTTCTGTATTTCAAAAACTTCTGAAAATTCTTTGTCATGAAGGCTATTTCTTCATCATCATCACTTCCCGAGTCTGTTCCATCTGTTAATGCATTGAATGCAATTGACTTCTTTTCGAATGCCTTACTGTCTCTTTTCCCTTGCATTTGCACTTCGAACGACATTAAATTTCCAATCAATTCTTCAATCTTTAAAGTACTGATATCATTTGCTTCTTCGATAGTAAGTGTTTTCTGATCTCATTCTAAAGTAAGAGAATTTAGAATTTTTCTGACTGATCTTCTTCGTGAAAACTTTTTCCCAAATGATATTAGAGAATGCACAATATCCTGAAATCTACTATACATATCAGAAATGGACTCAATATAATTCGTTTTGACTAATTTAACTGATTTGTGAGTATGGATATTTTGGTTTGTTTGACTTTGATTGTTCCTTCAAGAGTGACTTGCAAAGTTTTCCAGATATCGTATGCAGACTTGCAAATAGATACTCTATTGAATTCATTCCTATTAAGCGAACAAAATAAAATATTCATAACATTGGAATTATTCTGTGCAATAGTCTTTTGCTCAACAGTCCACTGTGCAAAACTAGATGTGGGTTCACAATATTCAGTTTGGGTGATATTCCAGTGTCTAATCCTATTGACTATAAATATATTTTCATTCCACATGCCCAATATGCATAGTTACTACTATTAAAAAGTGGTGATCTAGCAGTAGACTGACCCTCTACAAATGAATTAGTGATAGTGTTAGCAGAACTAGTGTTGGTAGCCATTTAAAAAAAAAATCAAAATTCAGATTATGAAAAATTTGAAAACCTTGATCTGATACCAAATGTTAGAAATGAGGGTTACGGATCTTAAGGCTGGAATAACACTAGAGGGGGGGGGTCGAATAGTGTTTTATGGATTTACTAAATCTTTTTGAAACTTAAGTAATTTAATCACCAATAAATGCAATTCACAGACACAGATATAATCACAGAATCAGATACAGATGCAAATACTAAATAAAAACAGTAAAGGAAAGAACACACCAGGATTTTATACTGGTTCGGAGTTACCCTACATCCAGTCTCATACAAGTGTATGGATTTCTTTTCAAAATAATCTTCTAGATTACACCCTCGTTTTCAAGGCTACGAGGTACACCCTCCTATATTCGAGTTCAGGGAAACTCTCTTGATTTAACCAGGCTATAAGATCACCTAATTGATTTCCAGGGCATCACACCCAATTGATTTCAAGGTTCAACCACACCTTTTACTCAACAGTTTGATTTACAAAAGATCCTATAACTTTGAATAACACTGAGATCTTATGAAGAGAGTGGCAAAGAATCAAACAAGATATAATCAAGTTTGATTCACTTGGTATTTTAGCAGAATATAGTTTAGGATTCTTTAGAATAAATGTGGAAGATGAAGAGGAAAGAAAACAAGTGAAATCTAATAAAAAATTCGTTTAGAACTACTGCTATTTATAGAAGATCAACAGCCATATCTAATCGTGAAAGGATACGATGAATAGACACTTCTTTTGAAAATTTGAATTTTGAATTTAACGGGCACCATGTCGACATGGGGGGTTGAAGGATGTCGACATGCTATAGGCAAAATTGGTAATTTTGACTTTCTTAGTAAAATTGGTTTCTATAATTTGTTAAAACAATTTCTAAACTTTTGTGAATATATTTGAATATAGTTCAAACATATAAAAAGTAATTTTTAATATATATAATATTAATCTATAAAGTGATTTAAAAACTGAGTATATTATAAAAGCTAAATATTTAAAACAGGAGATAGTTTAAAATCAAGGACAATTTTGATATCTAAATATTAAAAATGATATAGATAATTTTGAGGCTAAAATATTTCAAACAAGAGAGATGTCTTTTTGAAAAGAAGGTTTTGAAAACATTTAAAATAAGAGATATATTTTTGAAAAGCATTTTCATAAAATTAGTGGATATCAAAATAGGACCATTATATGTTCCACTAGATATTGTCGTGGGTTCCATCCCTTTAACAGGCTCGAAGTGGATTCCATTCCACAAATAAATTTCGAATAAAGATGTAAGTGCTTTCAAGAAGTTTTAACATAATTCTAGACTCAATACTTATCTTGTATTCTTGAAATCTTGAACTCTTGATATCTTGATACTCATGAGTCTTCAACATTGATATCTTTAGTCTTGAATCTTTATACTGTATAGTCTTCATTCTTCGTACCTGCATGGTTATATCCTGCATATACATATATATCTAAACTATAATGTTGTATTTATATTTTATAACTAGTCCTAAGGTTGTTGTAATCAAAACCATCATCTCAAGGACTAATTCATTTTTCCATCAACTCCCTCATCAAGTTATTAAACTCAGTTCTGGTTATAGAATCAACGGGGTTCTGGACTTTAGTAAGTTCAATATTCAAATTCGCAAGTTGGTTGCTTGGAGCTCCTTGTTGAGTACTGGCAGTTTCATTCCTATCCACATTCTTAGAAGTTGATCTGGGGTGTCTTACTATTATCGATTTCCTTGGGTAGATTCCAGAAAATCTAAGTAGTATCTGCAAGCTTTTGAGGATGACTATGGTTCTTCTATGGAGGATTTTCTCAATCAAGTACCAACAAAGGGGATCCTAAAGCGTTGAGAATCAAGTTCTCGTGAAAGCACCAAAATGTTTGCAACTTGGCCACAAACACCCACGCATTGGTTTGTGTGCAGAATTAAATGAAGTAAACTAAATTAAAATAGAGGAATATAGAAAAACATTAAGCAAATCAAAGATAAAATAAGAACAACAAGATTTTGCAGTGGTTCGACATCGATTGCCGTCATCCACTTTGAATATTCTCTTTATTGATTCACTATAATCTTGATTACAATAGAAAACAACAAGAAGTAAGAGAATAATGGAGGAAGTTGACTAAAATAAAAGAGCTAAGTAACCGGCAGTGTAAAGATCCTCAGAATAACCCCCTAGGCCAGTATTTATAGGTGAACGCGACTACCAATCCCTTTGAAACTTTGGCTGCAGGACCTCCTCATCCATATGGGCTTACCATAGGGGGCGCTATGCCTAACTCTCAATGGAGGGGGATCGGTACCGATCCCTCCATTGATAGATTTTGGAGCAGCGATCCCTATGGTGGCTTCTCCATGCTTAGATATGATGGTTCTCCAACTTTCATGTTGATTGGGTATATGGAGCTCATGCGTTTGAAAGATTTTGAATTCAGATGCTCTTTGAAAGCACTCCTGCCGAAACCTTCCATATAGCTCCAAACTTCATGTGTCGACCCCTATTATACACTTATCCCATGTGTTACATAATACCGATCCATCTGGTTCAATCAAGTCTATGCCGAACCCTCTATATCAGCCGATCACATCACATCAAAACACTTCGAGTCGATCATCAGTGGTAAAATAGTTTGGGAGGCGCAACTCTTAAACTTGGAATCGATTCAAGGAGCCATTTCATCATTTCAAAGTATGATCTTTAGGCCTTGGTGGGAGGTATGCTTTTGATTTATTAATATATTAAATTGCTTAATTTATCAGTCGATCATATGTTAGCTAGATAAACCTTATCATGAATCAGTATATTCTTTTATTGTAACATATCAATGGTTGTACACACACACATATATATGTATGTATGTATATACATATATATATGCATTAGTTTTTTTGTTTAGATGTCATCTTGTTGATCACGGCTTGATAAAAAAAAATTGTATTAAAATATTATTATTAATGATTTTATCAATTAAACCTAATTATAAAATATTAATTCATACAACATATGTGTTTGATTTTTTTTTAATTTTTGTACAAACCTAAAACTATTCGATAATAAAAATGTTTTATTTATTTTATAAATATATAAATATTTTAAATTATTTATTTGCTTTAATATTAGTTCGACAAACAAAATATATTTATAATACATTTATAGATAATAAAATATTCTGATTTTTAATATATAATATGAAATATACACTGATTTTAGAAATATTTTTTTAAATATTTTTATTACTAAATCCACGTTGATTTAATCTTTACATTATATTTTATTTAAAAATCATTTTAAGCCAAAATAATTATCAAGGCCATGAGTAGCAGCAAATATGTATTTAATAAAATATTATATATATTATGTGTATTAATTAAATAACTACACATTTGTGTATATGTATAATATCTATGTATACATATGTGCATAATATATCTAGTATATATATAGTTAAAAGATTAAATTTTTTCACGGTATATGATAAAGGTTTAAAATTATTTCTAAAGTTAACATTTAAAATAAATTTGAAATTTAATTATATTGTATATGTGTATTTCATGATTTATTTATATAAATAATTTATAACAAATATTTTACAATAAATATATAATTAAATTTATACATGCATACATATTTATGCATGTTTATTTATACAATAATTTTAATGCACATTGTTAACCCAAAATATGGATCAACACCCTAGATTGAGTGTGAAAGCACCAGCCCTGTTCTTATAGAGCAATAGTGTAGAAAATAAATGTAAGAACAACATAAATGGCAAGGTGACAAGAAGACTTTTATAGTGGTTTGGCTATTAACGAAGCCTACATCCACTTTATAACTCTTGTTATTGATTGACTACAATTACAAGTTGAATTTGATTACAATTTGATTGGATCTTGTAAGTTAGACCAAGTCGCCAGTGTTAGAGTGCACTGTAGAATCACAGTGAATCCTTTGGATGACTGTCATATGGAAGGAGAAGAGTGAAGAATAGTTTCTGCAGATTTTCAGCAGCCAGTCCAAAAGATCCTCCATTTATGATACAGGTAGGATTCTATTTATAAGGGTAGAGAGCTATTGGGCTGGGCTTGCTTTGCTAGAAGCCTACACATGATGCCACGAAGACGCTCGAAAAGTTTAAAGGCGACCCGAGCCAAACTAATGGAGAACTAGCGATCCATAAGGGATGGATCGCTAGTAATCCATAGCTTCTGGCTTGCTAGCGATCCAACGGCTTGAGATGCTTCCCTTTACCTTCTATTTTAATGCTCATGGCAATTTGGCGAAATGGCATATATCGCTAGCGATTTATAGTGCATAGATCGCCAACGAACCATGTACTTAGCTTATTTTTGAAATTTGTCTTCTAGGGTGCATTTTTTGTCTTGTTTTGATGTCCTCCATGTGATTTCATAGAATGTTACCTTGTTTGATGATGGTCGGCTTACTAGTTGCATTAGACTACTGATTAAACTAGACGAATGCTTGTCTCTCGATTTAACTGGCTCGGAGTTCCATTAAACTTAGCCATTGTCCTTCGGATACCCATTGGACCATGATGCAAGTGAATTCATGAATCCACGAACCAAGATTATTGTAACCTCCCACTTCCGGAGGCTCAAAACTAAATGCTACGGATGCCGCAGTCATCCATAGGTATTATCTCTGAGTGACTGAAATCGAAATCTTGAAACTATTGGCAAAACAAAAACACAAGAATATGAAATTTTTTAAACATCAACAAAACAGAATTTCTCATTTCCTATGAATTTCAATTTAGTATTTAACTACATAATCCCAGACATTAACCACATTTAGATCACATATACATGTACAAAATAGGATAAGAGCGACATATGAAGATGTCCTCTAATGATGATCAGAGAACTAATAAATATGAACTTTACAGTTCTTAGTGCATCATAGCGGAATACACAAAATAGCTTCTATATAGCTAACGCTGCCTCCTACACGTCTTTAGAAGTATATTCATCCAAAAACCTGAAGGCCTCCCACTCTCAGACTAATCAAATTAATTTTATGTACCCGAGAGTTTGTGGAGAAACACAAACGTCGAGTCAGACAATAAGTCTAGTATGAATAATCCCTTATCATATCTTATCATAAATAGATAACGAGTGAGACCACGCTGCTTAGTGGAATAGGTTTTCCCCTCACTAGTATCCAAAACAAAACTTGCATATCATTTACTATGCTCCTACACCAAAAAAGATTAGTCTTAACATAATATGAAGTAAAGCCATAAATCGTATATATATTGGATATCCCATCCACCCCTTATTTAGGTATCCCACCTAATTTTTTTTAGATTTCCCATCAAAATCTGTTTTATTGGAGTTCCCCTCTAAAATCATTAAAATGACTATCCGTCAAAACTTTGATCGGAATATCCATACCAAACCCATTCAAAATAAATGCAGATTATACATTGCTTTATAAAAGATGGCATGGGCTATCCACCGCACACTTCATAGTTTTCCTAGGATGACTATGAAGCCTTGGGTGTCAAATCCCGAAGCTAATCACATTTGAAAAAACATCTTTACTTTAGAAATTTGATGTGGCTATCCACCGCACATTCCATGGATTTCCTAGGTTAACCAAGAACCCATCACTTGGCCACTTAAAATATCATGATCCCCATGATTATTTACAAAAATTCATGATCCCCATGATTAATTATTTTCCCCATGTATACCACATGTTTAACCTATTCCCATTGGTATCCCCAATTAGATTAAATTAAATAAAAAAACACTGATAGCCCTAATCTATATTTTCGAAAGAGTATTTCTGTTTGTAACCCCAAACTACGTAACGAAAACATTAAACCCACCACGGCGTCTCCAAGATTTCAAAACATTCAAATTAAATAAAAATCCCCTTTATATATTCAAACAAAGATAAATATTTTATGTTATAACCCTTCGAAGTAGCCCTGTCGAATTAGCAAAACTTTACTCAAGAAAAATGGCTAAAAACAGCCCTTTAAAACCCTTCGAATGAAGTCTCGTTAGAAAGCAAATAAACAATCAAAGTTAGCCCCTTAGGAAACCTTTCTTTTGAAAACATCACAAAACCATACCTTTCGCAATCATTGAGGGTAACCCCTCCAAAACCTTTCGAAACCAAACCTTTCGAAATCAAAACCTTTCGAAATCAAACCTTTCGAAATCAAAACCTTTATAAATCAAAATAATGAAGTGTTGGTGTTGAAACCAACCCTTCGAAAGCATGCTTTCGACCATGTCAGAAGATTAACCCTTCGATTTTGTGGAAAGGTATTAAAACACCTTTTTAGAATTTTTTTAAAGTAATACTCTTGAAGGTTTAAGCTTTCGATGATCCCCTTTGAAACCCTTCTTGAATATAAATTTTTTAGTGTTTTATAAAATGATAGAGCCAAAGGATCCTCCTTCAAATTTTTTGAAAGCAAAGGAAGCAGCCTCTCCATCCCTTCGCCCTTCTCTTCCCTTCAGCCTCGTACCTACCTTTCAACTTGGGCGGAAAGTGACTATTTACCTTCCGTTTTAGACGAATGGTACCTTTCGACTTCATCGAAAGGGTAAAATTGGGCTTGTTGGAGTTGAAGACAGAATTGGGCCCACTGAAGTGATGTTTTTATCTTGTTTGTCTAATTTTGATTGGCTGAGAAACCTTCTCTTGTACTTCCAAATAGTAAAAAGTATACAAAAGTCAACCTTTTTCTCAAAACACTGTGCTTCTTCCTTAAATTCCAAAGGCAATATCCTTCCAAATTTAAGTAATTTCGGAAGCAAATTTTCAGTTTCGCTCTTGGTCTTAAATAATTTAATTGGCTTAGTTAACCACTAAGGAAAAATCCCCAAAAATCACCAACAATCCATTAAGTCTTATAATTTAACATATTAAAATTTCAAAGCATGTGTAGATCAATAAAATTCGGAATTTAACGAAAACCAAATAAAACGTTTTAGTTGGCCCATTAAAATTTTAAAACACCTACGTCTTATCCAAAAAAATGGTTTAAATGGTTATGTCCTAACCAAAATCACAGACATAGATCAAGTATAGCCCATAACCAATCCAAAGATAGAAAAACAAGATGATAAACATGATTATTCACCTTGATTAGTTGATTAGAGAATGAGATAATTTACAAGCTTTAATTCCTTAGCTTTTTCTCCAACTTAAACTCTTCCTGGAGCTTTTTAATGGCCAGTCGAAATATGTGGGAGTCAAGAATGAGAAAGTGGAAGGTTATTCAAGTGGAGGAAGAGATATATATAAAGAAATGTAACCCTATTTCCAAGTTTACCCCTTAGGAAATTCCTCCTTCTAAATTTAGTTAAGTCTCATTTTAGTTCATTCATTTGGACATGGCCATAGGATTTATTAATCTCACCTCCCTAGTCATTCACATTATTCTATTTAATTTATTTGGTTAAATATCTCGAATAATGTTAATTAAAATTCAGCGGCATTACAGACTCCCTAAAGAATTTCATCCCTGAAATCAGTAAGGAAACACATCATGCATATAGCCCATGCAAGAAAATCTAGTATAACCTACTAGCCAAATTTTATATAAACCCTATATAGAACATACCATCTAAAACAACTCAAGAAAAGTAGCCCTAATCTTGTCTTTTGTCTTCTAACTGCAGTCCTTCACGTTGTCGCTCCATTGAACTTTCACCAACTTGACTCTCTTATTCCTCAGCCTCTTCTAATCTTTTGCCACGACACGAACTGGTTGCCTCACAAAAGTCATATCCGGTTCCAGCACTAATTCCTCCCGTGCCATCAGAGCGATAATAGTTTCTGGATCATGAACATACTTCATAAGATGAGAAACATGAAACACATTATGGACCCCGACCAAACTACTCAGTAAATCTACTCGGTATGCAAGTCTCTCAATCCTCTTTGATATAGGAAATGGTCTAACATATTTCAGTTCTAGCTTCCCGGTCTTCCTAAACCTAACCATACCTTTCATCAGCGTTATCATGATGAAAACTCTATCTCCAACTGAGAACTCTAGGTCCTTACGCCTTTTGTCTGCGTAACTCTTCTGCATAGACTGAGTTTCCTTCGTTCTTTCCCGTATTAACTCGATCTTATCTAACGCCTCTCCCACCAAATCTGGACAAAGGACCAACCTGTCTTCGGTCTCCAACAAACATGCTAGTGATTTGCATGGCCATTCATATAAAGCTTCAAAAGATGTCATTCCTATAGTAGTCTGATAACTATTATTATAGAAAAACTCCATTAAGTGCAAGTGGTCTTCCCAAGAACCACAAAATCCAGCACATAAGCCCTCAGCTGATCTTCCAGTACCTTGTTGACTCTCTCTGTCTGCCCATCCGTCTAAGGATTATATGTAATACTCGTCTTGAGCTTAGTGCCTAACACATTCTACAGGTTCTTCCAAACCAGTTAGTAAACAAAGCATTTCTATCATTGAGGATACTACTGGGAATTCCATGCAATGTAACGATGTTCTTCATGAACAACTTAGCCAAAACAGGTGTCATCCTGGTTGACCTTACGGGAACGAAATGGACACTTTTGGTCAATCTGTCCACTATGACCTATATACTTTCATTACCCCAGTTTGACCTTAGCAGCCCATCAATAAAACCCATGGATATCGAGTCCCACTTTCAAACTGGAACATCCAATGGTTGAAGCAAGCCACTTGGCTTTTGATGTTCGACTTTTACTTGCTGACAGTTCAAACATTATTTTACCCATAAGCCAACATCCTAGTTCATTCCTTTCCAGAAGAAATTCTCTTCATATCTTGGTACATCTTGGTTCCCCTAGGTCGAATCGTAAACTTCGATCAATGACATTCCCAAAGAGCTACCTTCCAAAGGTTTTCAACATCCGGAACACATAACCATTCTTCTTTCTCAACCAACCTCTACAGTCAAGAATAAAATCCTTTAAGTCATTAATGTTGGCTCCAGTTTCTAACGTTCTGATCCTCTCAGCTAACACTAGATCCTCATTCGGCCTAAAAGCAATTTGTTCGATCAACACTGGTCGAACTTCCTAACAAGACATCATGGTGATTTTCTGACTAGATCCAGCAGTCGACCTCAACTGCACACTGCAAGCTTCCAACTCTTTCCATTCCGCAAATATAGCTAACACCACAATCTGATGTTTCCTGCTAATTGCATCACCACCTTATTTCTTTTTCCTGGTGTATACTCGACGCTAAAATCATAAGCCGCAACAAACTCCAACCATCTCTGCTGTTTCATGTTCAGCTCCTTCTAGGAGAATAAATATCGTAGAGACTTATGATCTATAAATAGCTCAAACCTTTCTTCCAAAAGATAATGCCTCCACACTTTTAATGCGAAGATCACTGCTGCCAACTCCAAATCATGAGTAGGGTATCTCACTTCATGCGGTCTAATCTGTCTAGAAGCATAGACAATAACCTTTCCATTCTACATTAGCACAGAACCTAACCCAGTACCACATGCATCGGTGTAAACTACCAACCCCTGATTTCCATCAGGAACTACTAACCCAGGCGCATCGGTTAACAAATGTTTCAACTTGAGGAATGCCTCCTCACATTTGTCAGACCAAACAAACTTCACATCCTTCCTGATTAGCATAGTCAAGAATGCCGCTCTTCGTGATAAATCCTAAATGAGACTTCGATAGTATCCTGCAAGTCCAAGGAAGCTTTTAATCTCACTTACCTTCTCTAGACTTTTCAAATTATTAACAGCTTCGATCTTATCCGGATCAACTACTAAACCTTCCTCGGAAACTACATGACCAAGGAACTTCACTTCCTTCTTCCAGAAATAAAACTTTGAGAATTTTGCTTTCAGTTGATATTGCCTTAGCGTCTCCAACACTATTCTAAGATGATCCGCATGATCCTTCTCATTCTTAGAATATACCAAAATGTCATCAATAAAAACCAAACACGAACTTATCCAAGTGCTCTCGGAAAACCCGGTTCATCAAATCCATAAAGAAAGCTGGCGCATTAGTAGGCCTGAATGGCATAACTAATAATTCGTAAGACCCATATCTAGTCTAAACGGCATTAAAGGAATACTTTCCTCTGCCACCCTTAGCTGATGGAAACCCGTCGCCAAATCCAACCGGGAAAACACTTTGGCTCCACTTAACTAATCGAATAAATAATCGATCCTCGGCAAAGGATACCTATTCTTAACGACCCATCTGGCTTCTTCACGAATACCGCGGCCATTCCGCAAGATGAACTGCTTGGCCGGATAAAATTCTTTCATTCCAATTCCAATAGTTGCACCTTCAATTCCTTCATCTCGCTTGGTGACATCCTGCTAAGTGATCTACTTATGGGTTTAGCTCCCAGTACGAGATCTATCCGAAACTCGTTATCTCTTTTCGACGGCGAGCCCAAAGCTGGTTCAAACACATCCGCAAACTCTCTTGCTACATAAATCTGCTTCAACCATGCTTTCATTCCCATAGCTCCCAATAATGCATAAGCATTTCCGTTCGAACTCCTTACTGAGTAAATAACTTGGTTATGGCTATTAGGGTGTTTCAATGATATTTCCCTCTCCGTGAAAAAATATCCTAGCTTCATATTTATATAACCAATCCATACCCAATATGATCCCCAAACCCATGAAATCAAACATATAAACTACATTCAAATATATGGACTAACAAATCAAGTTCTAACTGGTCATATCTCATTCCCAGAGTTGCATACCCTCCTATAGGATTCGCAACCCTTAAAGGAGTAATAAGGTATAAAGGTTCCAGACATAAGCAAGCTACCAAATACTGATATATAAATGAATGTGATGCACCGTTATCAAATAGTATCCTAATCGAAGTGCTATGAATCATAAGCATACCTTCCACCATAATTTTTCCTTTCTCAGCAGCCGTTGGTCTAGAGGATGATGGTTCCAACGCAAAGACCTTTTCCTTTCCAACCTTAGCAGCCTTGGGACACTTGTCCTTGTAATGCCCCATCTGCCCACAGTTATAACACTTCATATTCGGTCTCACTGCAACTGCTCTTCCATCACCCGTGTGACACTCATTAGCATAGTGCCATTTCTTATCACATTTGTAATAAACAATTTCAGCCTTGCTCTTCTTATTTGCAACACCCGACTGGGTATCTTTCTTCTTGAAGAACTTCCACTTCTTACCATGAAAATTCTGAACCTCAACTTGTTTTCCCTTTCCAAAAGTAGAAATCATCTCTTTATTCTGAATAACCATCTCAACAACAATATGATATGGATCCTGAAGGTTTGGCATGGTTGCTCTAGCGATCTCAGGATTCAACCTTCGATAAACTTATCACTCCTCCGAATGACCGTATCCACAGTATCGTATCCATAACGGGACAACTCTTCAAACTTTGTAGCACTCAATCACCGATCTATCCCATTGGACTATATCTGAAAATTTCCTGAGCAATGTTGACTTGGCAACCTCTGATAGAAATATTTCTTCGAACCTTCTTCGAAATTCAGTCCAATGCAGGTCTTCTTGTGGCTCTCCTATGGTAACTTCGTTCCACCAAAACAATACCACTCCCTGCAATTGCCTTGAAGCAAGTCCCCTCTTCTGCATATCCATCAAGCCGAGATCAGCAAATATCCTATTATAATGCAAAAGCTAATTATCCACTCTTACCGCATCCTCGGTTCCCAGAAAAGGCTTCCCACCAAGACTAGCGTAATCCCTGCTCATCTTGGCATAGTTATTTCTAACTGGGGCTACCGAATCAGCTCCTGCATCATTCCCTACAGCTACTCCCGCAGTTTCTCCAGCTTGCATCATATTCATGAAGAACTAATACATTATCCCCATATCAACCGATGGAATCTCAGCACCAACAATGGCATTTGCATCTGGGTTTGCATTTGCATGTCGACGCTGATTGCGCCTAGTATAGGGTCGAACATTTCCACTTGTTGTGATGCGTCTTCCACCTTGATTCACTCTTTTATTTCCTGCCTCCATATCTTACTTCCTTACTACCTAAAATCTAGTCTTGGTAAGAAACAGAAGAACGATCTAACAGAGTGTGGAATATATACTTACGTATTTACAGCAAAGTACACATACGTTACTATAGTGCTTACCCAAGCCCAACCATATTTTAGATACATTAGATCATGCTTTAAAAATCCTTTAAGGTTTAAATTCCTTTTAAGTACATAAACCATGCTCTAATACCGACTTGTAACATCCCGCTTCCGAAGGCTCAAAACTAACTACTATGGATGCTGCGGTCATTCATAGGTATTATTTTAGAGTGGTCGAAACTGGAATCTTGAAACTATTGGCAACACAGAAACAGAAGAATATGAAAATTTTAAACTTCAACAAAACATAATTTCTCATTTCTTATGAATTTCAATTTAAGATTTAATTACATAATCCCAGACGTTAACCACGTTCAGATCACGTGTACAAAATACGATAAGAGCGACATATGAAGATGTCCCCTTATGATGATTAGAGAACTATTAATTATGAACTTTATAATTCTTAGTACATCATAGTGGAATACACAAAATAACTCCTATACAGTTAACACTGCCTCATGCTCATCTCCGGAAGCATATTCGTCCAAAAACCTGAAAGTCACCCACTATCAGACTACTTAAATTAATTTTGAGTACCCGAGAGTTTATGGAGAAACACAAACTTCGAGTTAGATAATAAGTCTGGTATGAATAATCCCCTATCATCTCCTATCATAAATAGATAACTAGTGTGACTACGCTACTCAGCGCAATGGGTTTTCCGCTCACAAGTATTCAAAACAAAATCTGCGAATCATTTATTTTGTTCCTACATCCAAAATGATTAGTCTTAACATAATAAGAAATAAAGCCATAAATCATATATATACATATACATAAATATATATACATATACATACATATATATATGTATGTATATATTGGATAACCCATCCACCCCTTATTTTGGTATCCCACCTAAAAACAAATTGTTAGATTTCTAATCAAAATCCATTTACTAGAATTCCCCTTTAAAATCATTAAAATAGCTATCCGTAAAAACTTTAATAGGATTATCCATCCCGAACCCATTCAAAATTTATGCAAATTATACATCATACATTGGTTTATAAAAGATGGCATAGGTTATCCACAGCACATTCAGTAGTTTTCCCAGGAATACTATGAACTCTTGGTTGCCAAATCCTGAGGCTAACTACTTAGGAAAAACATTCTTTACTTCAAAAATTTGATGTGGGCTATCCACCGCACATTCCATGGTTTTTCTAGGTTAACCAAGAACCTATCACTTGGCCAATTAACATATCATGATCCCCATGATTATTTATAAAAATTAATGACCCCATAATTAATTATTTTCCCCAGGTATGCCACATGTTTAACCTATTCCCATTGGTAGCCCCAATTAGGTTAAATTAAATAAAAACACATTGATATCCCCAATGTATATTTTCAAAAGCATATTTCTTTTTGTAACCCCAAACTATGTAACGAAAACATTAAACCCACCCCGGCGTCCCCAAGGTTTTATGACATTCAATTTAAATAAGGATCCTCCTTATATATTCAAACGAAGATAAGTTTTTTATGCTATAACCCTTCGAAGTATCCCCTTCGAATTAGCAAAACTTTACTCAAGAAAAATGGCAAAAAACAGCCCTTTAAAACCCTTCAAATGAAGTCTCATTCAAAAGCAAATAAACATCCAAAGTTAGCCCCTTCGAAAACCTTTCTTTTGAAAGCATCACAGAATCACACCTTTCGCAATCATTGAAGGCAACCCCTTCAAAACCTTTTCGAAGTCAAAACCTTTCGAAATAAAACTTTTCAAAATCAAACCTTTTGAAATCAAAACCTTTTGAAATCAAACCTTTCGAAATCAAAACCTTTTAAAATCAAAACCTTTTGAAATCAAAACTTCTAAATCAAAACATTTTGAAATCAAAACCCTTCGAAATCATTCAAAACAATGAATTGCTGGTGTTGAAACCAACCCTTCGAAAGCATGCTTCCGACCATGTTGGAAGGTTAACCCTTCGACTTTGTCGAAAGGTATTAAAATATCTTTTTAGAAAACATTTTAAAACAATACTCTTGAAGGTTTAAGCTGTCGAAAATCCCCTTTGAAACCCCTCTTGATTATAAAATTTTTAGTCTTTATAAAATGATAGAGTCAAAGGATCCCCCTTCAACTTTTTCAAAAGCAATTAAATTTCTATCTAAAAGCAAAGGAAGCAGCCTCCCCATCTCTTCACTCTTCTCTTCCCTTTGCCACGTGCCTACCTTTCGACTTGGGCAAAAGGTAACTTTTTACCTTCCGTTTTAGACGAAAGGTACCTTTCGACTTCATCAAAAGGGTAATAGCGGGCTTGTTGGAGTCGAAGACAGAACTGGATCCGCTAAAGTGATATTTTTGTCTTGTTTGTCTAATTTTGATTTAGCCCTTTGGCTTAAGTAATTTAATTACTTTAGCTAACCGCTAAGGAAAAATCCCTAAAAATCACCAAAAATGCTTTTAGTCTTATAGTTTAACATATTAAAATTTCAAAGCCTATAAAGATCAATATGATTCAGAATTTAACCAAAACCGAATAAACATGTTAGTTAGCTCATTAACAATTTAAAACACCTAAGTATTATCCAAACAAAGTTTAAAAATGGTTGTATCTTAATCAAAATCACAAATATGAATCTGGTATAGCTCATAATCGATCCAAACACAGAAAAACTAGATGATAAACGTGATTATTCACCTTGATTAGTTGATTGGAGTATGAGATAATTTCCTAGCTTTAATTTCTTAGCTTTTTCTTCAACATAAACTCTTCCTAGAGCTTTTTAATGGCAGGCCGAAATACATGGGTATTAAGAATGAGAACATGGAAGTTTATCCAGGTGGAGGAAGAGATATATACAAAGAAATGTAGCCTCATTTCCAAGTTTTACCCCTTGGGAAATTTCTGCTTCTAAATTTAGTTAAGTCTTATTTTAGTTCATTCATTTAGACACGACCAAAGGATTTATTAATCTCAACTCCCATATTATTCACATTATTCTATTTAATTTATCCAATTAAATTTCCTGAATAATGTTTATTAAAATTCACGGGCAATACAATTATGGATTGCTAGCAACCCACAGATGATGCATCGCCATCGATCCATCATCTTTGCGTAGTTTCGCTTTCTATTTCTCTAATATCTTTTTTTTGTTCTTGTCTTTTTGGTCGGCTCTTGAGCTATTTTGACTCAACCAAGCTATTTCGACTCCCTTTGGCTTTTACTGGGTTAAAAACCCAGTTAACATTTGCCTCCCATAGTATGTTTTCGTTGGAAACAAAGTTTGCTCTCAAACATGAAAATTTTTGGATTACTATTCTGTGAATTTTGGTAAATCGTCGGAGTCCATCTCAAGGTGTTTTTTCAATTGACCAACTTCTGATAGCCATTCATTTTTTGATTTCGATCTGAATTTCAATTCCTGGTATTGACGACGCAATCTTCGCTCTGTAGTTTACATAAGGGTTTAGGTCGGTAAGTGGGTGCATGGTGTGGTTTGGAGTCGACCTATATAGCTTTAACTCGACCGGCGGTGAAGCTAATTTTTCTGAATTTTTCGGATTAAATAAAATGACAGGAGTTTTTGGAATAACAATTGGTATATTTATTACATTAGCTAAAGCTTATTTGTTTTTGTTCATTCCTATCACAGCAAGATGGACTTTACCTAGACTGAGAATGGACCAACTTTTAAATTTTGGATGGAAATTCCTTTTACCTATTTCTCTGGGTAATCTATTATTGACAACTTCTTCCCAACTTATTTACCTCTCGAACAATTGTACGCCGTTCTGAGCAAAGTCTTACTCCTTGTCTTTTAACATTTCCTTTTCGAGGACTTGGTTAAGTTCCTATCACCATTTTTAATTCTAACGGATATAGTAGATGATTCAATCATATCACTCTTCTTATTTTTGTATTCCAGTAATCCTAAAAAGAAGAGGTTCCTACGTCGCTACGAACAGCGGCTTCGTTACCGGTTATTGATCGATAACTAGTAAGTATGGGAGGAGATAATTTCAAAGGATGATATGGATTATTTTCAAATGTAAGCAAGTAATCCACACTAGATTGTTCGTTTGCAGTATTTGCGATACTGGACTCTTCTTATGTAGATAACACACTACATCTGCCCTAGTAAATGCTCAAAACCCGACGGGTCAACATACGCCAACTTCACTTGGATTCTGAGCGTTGATTATACGAGGATATTATTTAAAGTAAAACATGCCCGATAGGGTCGAAATGCCAGTCTTTTGTGTTGAAAATGACTTCCCGGTCATCTAATCTTTAGTTTGGCAGAGGAACTTCCACCGCTCTAGAAGCTGGGTCCTTCGCGACTTAGGCTTCACTTTTTATTTCTTTCACATTGGGACGATTGATTATAGTTAAATTACAAGGCACATTTGCTCTTATAGAATTGCAGTTGAAGTTCGATCAGGCACAGTTTCAGTCTTCGGAAACTAGCGCATGACTTGTTCGATTGCGATTATCCTTTCTTTGCATTTTGTGGAATTCAACCTACACACCAGCCTCTATCGTTGAGGATTATTGGTTTAATTGCTTGATCCAAACATTTCTTTTTCTCGCTGTTGCACCTCTTGTTTTCATGTGCAGTGTACGCGTTTACTATAATTCTATACACTTAAGTAACACTTCTATGGTCATTTCGACATATTCTATTTCATAGCTTTGTTCAGAACTATGAAGTAGCTTAGTCTAGCTAGTTCTTTAGCTATCCTTACTTATGCTCAATTGAGTTTGTTTTAACTAAGTGTTGGTGTATCTGCCCTAATCTATAGGGTTGGTTTTTCTTCATACTAAGTCTGTATGTTTTCGGGAGATAATGTCTCATGGTCAATACGTTTGATTACATCAGTTTGATTGACACAATAGCTCCTATCTTCAGGAACTACGGACCTTGTTGCTTGATTCCAAGCTCTGATTTTTTCAAGGATGTTTGTTTTCTGATTGTAATTGAATTCCTCTAAATTGAAATCGTTGTCCAATTTCATTCTGGGTGCATGTGCTAGAAAGACGTGTCGCCATCTTCTTTTGCTAAAGTGAATTTATTCCAAGTCCAGTGTTGAGACCCTAATTATGTATTAGTTACTGTCTCTAAAAACTCATGCATAGATGACTCAACTCTGTGGATTTTTCCTTAATGTTGTGAATCTCAGATAGCATGAGATGCCGGATGGTAGGATTAAACACTCGATTAAGCTTTCCTTTTATTTCTAAAAGCCAATGTATTGATAGTTTTTTATGGTTCTCTTCTAAGCATAACCAATCTTTGGGAGATGGCATATTCCTGCAAGATGGGACCAAATGATCTAGTCGAATTGTAAGTAGATCATCAATCATTCTCATTATTTCCAGACTCCAAACGATGGTTAATTTCTGAAAATCGAATCTTTCGTTTCCCTTTCTAGCATTTTGCTGTTAGAAATGTTTGTTTGACATAACAAAACTATTAGCTAACAAATTCCACAGTTTGGAATGAGGATTTGTCTGCTTATCCCTATTTACGGGACTAGTTACGTCGAACACTTGTATTTAGATGCTTGTGAGAGATGGAAAGGCATGGGGCGAATTGCTCAATTGCCCCGGTCTGGCTCTCAGTCCCATTCTAGAATTGAGGAAGTTCGGGGATTATATTTTCGACCTTCCATGATCGTTCCCACTTGTCCTTGTCCATGCATGCTTTTCATGGTTGAGGATATCTTCAAGGAAGTTTTGTTTACATGTCAACTCATATCTTTGGGAATTTATAACCTACTTGCTTAGTTCTAAGCAACATTTCCTCAAGGCTTCCTATTTTTTGGATGTATCTAATTATTTTTAAGTTGAGTTCTGGAAATTCAGTTGTGCACCAGCTTTCATCCTTAGAAATTAGCACACGAGAAATTCAATCCTAGGATTTCCTTTCTATGCTGCTTTATTCCCATGTAGTGGCTGATTTCTAGGATGTCTGGTTGAACCATCCGATTGACCTATGAAAGGTTATGTCTTTCTATCGTTGCATATCTTTAGGCAATAGTAGTTTTTCGAAAAAGGGTAGAACTCAGTCAAAACCAACATCTATTTCTGGAAGTTAGTGCATTGATGGTTCACTATGGTGAGTGTTTCTCAATAAACCCTGTAAATTAATGTTTTCTCGACATTACCGGAGCAATACTAGCACTTAGTGAATAATAAATTTCTCGACGTTATCAAGGCATTTTCGATACTAAGGGAAGGAAGTATCCAGCATTGTAGGGCAACACCGGTACTTATGAAGTGGGAAAACGCCTTGGCATTGTAGCGGCAATAGTGACCCTCAAGAGGTTGGGATCTATTTTCCCACCGACCCGACGGTGCTTTTACTCCAGTCGGTACCGTTTTCGGTCTTTGGAAACTGGCAGTTCTTTGGTTGGATTGTAAACTGACTCCCATTTGCATAACTCGTTATTCCAAAATGCTAAATTCCAAGCACTTATAAAAGAGTAGATGCTGTGGGCTGAGTCTTTATATTGCCCCTTAGTACGCTTGCACTCTTCCTATCCTAATCATAGAACAATAGAGTTTGATAGTGATTGTCTTAAATTTGTGATACATAACCTTGCTTATTTCTGGCCATATGTGTTATGTTGGGCTGATTGCATTGTTGCGGATACCAACCTTATTCGTTCATTCCAATCTTCGGGAATCAATTGTTTAGCTGCTCGGTTTTGAGCGTTCTCTCCTTATTGTTGTCTGTCTTTGGATAACAGTTGGTTTTCTACAAGTTGGGGTTTGAGACCTCAATCGAGCACCTATTTCTGTCTTTAGAAACTGGTGCGTTGATGGTTTGATTATAGAAATGCCTTCCGTCATCGTCTATCGTCAAACGATGGTAAGTTCCTCCTTTTATTGCAAGTTGGAGTGATTTTTTATCCTACCAACTGTTAATGTGTTATGTGCCCCTCACTCTACATGGCTGATTATTCTAAACAATTGATGTGAGACTTAACATTCTGGATGGCTTCCTGGATGCCTCTAGTCAAAGGTACGTTGTAGCTCCTATCTTTAGGAACTCCTGACTAGGATGTCTTGAATTTAGACATTTTGTACATTAACGTTGGTTAAAGATCAAAATTCTTTGTTGACTTCTTGATTTGTGAACCTTGCGACACTACCGGAGCAATGTCGGTACATTCCACTAGTGGGAGTAGATCCTTGTTTATCGTGCAATAGACAATTTTCCTGGTGTTGTTGGGTCAACACCAGCACTTAGAAAATTTTAACGACTCGATGATGATTCCAGATCAAGCAGTATATGTGTAGCTTATCAAATGCGTGGCTTTTAAGAGTGCACGACTTAAGAAGTGCATGGCTTTAAGGGTCACGGCTTATGAAACGCGTGGCTTTTGAGTGTGCACGGCTAACGAAATTCGTGGCTTATGGGATCGATACGACCCGTCGATTCGAAATGGTTTGGAACTTCTTGACGTTTCCAATCTTCGAGAAATGAGGAGTTCATACTTCGAGAGTGTGGTTCCATGGTGTACGAAATGATGCACGACTTACAAGATGCCCACAATGGTTTGGGCTTTCCCGGTGCTGGAGGGGCGATACCAGTTCGTAGAAGGTAAGGATCGAGTTTTCCAATCAACCTGACGATTTGACTTCGTCGAATGCGATTTCTTCAGTTTTAAGAGATAATTGGTTTTTGGATGGGGTAACCATGGTTTGGATGATCCTCCCATATTTCGGGAAGATATGCTCAACCAAACAAATAAGGTTTCCGTGGTGGAGAGATCTACAGTCGACTGCATGGAGATGGTTATGAAGAAAGAGATTATGGAAATTCGAGGCAAGACTCTTAGTTTTTGGTCCAAAATTCCTTTAGAGAATTGGACTTCAACTAGCATATAGTCTAAGAGGAAAATGAACTTGTCACCAAAGATGTAAAGGAGGAGTTGGGAAGAAGTAAGCAAGTATTATGCTTCTATTTCGTTTGTTGCACTAGCTAGGTCATTAAGTCCGGAGTTATCAGAATGCCAAAAATTTTGATCGGGCATAACAGAATTGTGGTATGATTAGTCTTGGCCTATCTTGTGGCTATTCAAATGTGTGCGGTGTCCCCCGTGCCATAGGGCTATTGGCACACTTGAACTGTACCCAGGGTCTCTCCATAATTCATCTGGTTGCCCCCAATCCAGTGGGTGAGGTTCTCTCGAGTTCTAAGTCTTGGCTTGATTCAAGTCAGCCTTTGATTAACCATGCGGTTGGCTCATTTTTGGCTTCGTTCCTTTAAGCGACCTTGAAGCTTTGGAGTTTAGCATTGTTTGTTTCATTGGTAGTTGGAAGTTATACCGTTAATTATGCGGAGTGACTGATATGATTGCCGATTTATGGCCCTGGAGCATGACTTTTTTGACTTTAGGGGGCTTTAGATTAGATGACTGCTGTTCTTCCAGTTCACCTTCACGAATATTAGTCGTACATAAATTTCACTGTTTTGTTATTTCAACTTCACGATGCTTTAGTTCGTGAAAGACCTTCACATTCGTGAAGGGTTTTTATTGAATCAAATGACTGCTGATCTACCGGTTCACCTTCACGAAGCTTTAGTTCATGAAAGATCTTCACGTCCGCGAAGGGTTTTCTGGATCAGATGACCGCTGATCTACCAATTCGCCTTCACAATGATTTAGTTCGTGAAGACCTACATGTCCACGAAGGGTTTTTTGGATCCGATGACCACTGATCTACTGGCTCGCCTTCATGATACTTTAGTTCGTGAAAGTCCTTCACGTTGGCGAAGGGTTTTTTGAATCAGATGACCGTTGATCTACCGATTTATACTCACGGTTGCTTTAGTTCGTGAAAGACCTTCACGTACATGAAGGGTTTTTTGGTTCAGTCGACCGCTGGTCTACCAGTTTACTTTCATGATTCTTTAGTTCATGAAAGACTATCACATTGGCGAAGGGCTTCTTAAATCGAATGACCGCTAATCTTTCAGTTTACCTTCATGATTGCTATAGTTTGCGAATGACCTTCGCGTTCGTGAAGGTTTTTCTGGATCAGATGACTTCTGGTCTACTGGTTCGCCTTCATGATTCTTTAGTTCATGAAAGACCTTCACGTTGGCAAAGAGTTATTTTGGATCAGATGACTGCTGATCTACCATTTTACCTGCATGGTTGCTTTATCTCATGAATGACCTTCATGTTCGCGAAGGGTTATTAGATCATATAAATGATGACCAGACGGCCTTGGAACGATAACTTATTGATTTCGAGAGGAATTTGGGATTTGGCTTATGGGAACATTGTTGTATTGGTTCTTAGAGACTAAAGGTTGGATCTGTTTGTTTGATGATTCTTTGGATAAGAGTTCTCGATGCTACTAGAGCAACGCCAGTTCCTAGAAAGAGGACCAACATGGCTCGTCGAGGGCATAGAAGCATTTCCTACATCATGATTATTGGAGCTCCGCCCATTGCTTCCTTTTTCTTTTTCCTTCTATTTCTTCTGTTCAAGCCAGAAACAGAAGAATGTTTTTGTTTCGTAGCAACCATGGTTTCAAGCACCGTTTTGGGAGTAGTTAATGATTAGGGTGCTAAGAGAGCATCTATCTTTTCCATAAGAGCCCTTTTGACTGTTTTCCATTTTATGGTTAATTTCATCAACCACCTTCTTCAATTCTCCCTTAGTCATAACTTCATACTATATGGAGGATCCTGGAACCTGATCTCTAAAGTTGGCTCCTAACAGTAGGTTGTTGGGGTTGTTGACTTCAATTGGCTGAGGGTTTGTTTCTTCTCTAGCAATGGTAGCTTCTATGAATCTTCTGAAGGTAGTCATCTTTCTTCCTAGTGCTATTGATTCTCAACAAAAAATATTCTAAGTAGAGATCGAGGTTCTATCTTCTGAACCTATGTGATCCAAAGTAGAAAATAGATCTAAGCCTGAATTTGGCTCTCATTGAAAGAACCAAAATATTAACCCAAAAAATGGATCAACACCCTAGATTGAGTGTGAAAGCACCAGCCCTGTTCTTACGGAGCAATAATATAGAAAATAAATGTACAAAGAGCATAAATAGCAAAGAGACAAGAAGATTTTTATAGTGGTTCGACTGTTAATGGAGCCAGCGTCCACTTTATAACTTTTGTTATCGATCGACTGCAGTTACAAGCTAAATTTGATTACAATTTGATTGGATCTTATAAGTTAGATTAAGTCACCAATGTCAGAGTTCAATGGAGAATCATAGTGAATCCTTTAAATGACTTTTATATGGGAGGAGAAGAGTGAAGAATAGTTTATGCAGAGTTTTAGTAACCGGTCCAGAAGATCCCTCATTTATATTGTTAGTAGGATTGTATTTATAGGGTTAGAGAGCTATTGGGCCAGGCTTGCTTTGCTAGAAGCCTGCACATGATGCCATGAAGGAGCTTAGAAGTATTGAAGTGACCTGAGCCAACTGATGGATAGCTAGCGACCCATAGGTGATGGATCGCTAGCGATCCATAGCTTTTGACTCGCTGGCGATCCAACGGCTTGAGATGCTTCCCTTTACCTTCAAATTTAAAGTTCATGGCAATTTGGCAAAACAGCATAGATCGCTAGCGATCCATAGTGCATGGATCTATGGCGATCCATAGTGCATGGATCCCTGGCGATCTATGTACTTAGCTAATTTCTGAAATTTGTTTTTTGGGGTGCATTTGTTGTCTCGTGTTGATGTCCTCCAAGTGATTTTGTGGCACGTTGCCTTGTTTTGATGATGGTCTGGTTACTGGTTGCATTAGACTGCTGATTTGAAGTAGACGGATGCTTGTCACTAGCTTGGAATCCCATTAAACTTAGCCATTGTCCTTAGAATGCCTACTGGACCATGATGCAAGTGAATTCATGAATCCACGAGCTAAGATTATAGATCGTTAGCGATCGATAGATGATGTATCGCTAGCAATCCATCACCTTTGCATATTTTTGCTTTCTATTTATCTAATATCTCTTGGTTTATTGTTCTAGTCTTTTTGGTTGGCTCTTGAGCTATTATGACTCGACCAAACTATTATGACTTCCTTGAATTCTGCTGGGTTAGAAACCCAGTTAACACACTTATATGTATATTTAGACAATGCATTAGTATTTTAGTACCGGTACTTAGCAGTAGAACTGGCATATAGGCTATGACCACTAGTGATCCCGAGCTAGTGGTAGCAAAGACTTGGGTTATGCCCTAACATATTTCGCTTCTTACTAGTATAGAATCCATATAGGAGATGCACAGAGGTCAAGATGGATGATTAGTTGAAAAATTAGTTTATCGAAGGTGGGCTAGATAACCCTTAGATAAGTCTTTGAGTTGCGTTAATAGTGTGGTAATTAAATTATATATTATATTATAGAGCCATATATATGAGTCATCGATCTCCATAGCCAGAACCAATTGATTAGCATTGACATTGACGAGGGCCCGCTTCTAGAACTTGAGGTAGTAACTGGCCGATGGGTCTGCCTCCTCCCTATTAAAGAAGTATTAAATGGCTGAGGTTTTTGGTAAATAGGTTTTATATATATATATATATATATATATATATATATATATATGCGTATGTGTGTGTTTATAAGCATGTGTGTGTGTGTCTATATATATATATATATATATATATATATATATATATAATGACACCTTGGAGAAAGTTAATTTGGGCATATCGTATGTGTGCATAATACTTAACGTATTAGCCGTAAATAATAGACATAACATTTAAATGAAAATCAATCGACATAAATGAATGATATGGGTAAATTATGCAATTTTCTAATCACTAGAATGTTTTTCCGACCCCCTCTTCATAATATCCCACATGATAGATTTAGAAGAACTGGATGTTGGAGCAAGACGGGAATTACAAATGACAAATTCTTATTCGTGCTTGGCATATACAAGGCAA
Source organism: Allium cepa (assembly GCA_030765085.1). Lineage (NCBI taxonomy): Eukaryota > Viridiplantae > Streptophyta > Magnoliopsida > Asparagales > Amaryllidaceae > Allium > Allium cepa. The sequence goes on along the minus strand of CM060937.1, from coordinate 447,449,373 downwards.
TTAAATATCCAAAGAATGATATTCTGAGGTGTAGCCTTAGTCAATACATATGTTATGTTATATTTTTTAGTTTTGTTATGAGTTTATATTGATCGCACTCTGATATACTTGTGTTTATTATAGGTTTCCAAAACCAACGATATTGTAACGACCCTGAAATTCAGACCCAGTTTAAAATTTTTAAAATTGCTTATTTAGTGTAGAATTTCAAATTTTCACAAACAAATTCTGATGCTATTCAAACTTCATATTTGGAATGCGTCTAATTAAACATAGCAACTGGTAAATTTTCGTCCGAAAATATGAAAGTTTATTTCGCGCGTAAACTTTCGTCAATTTATATCAGTTAGTAATCGATGGAAATAAACCATTTTCGAAACCTAAATATTTTTACATAGAAAAATTCTAAATCGTCTTCTGAGCAAGACGTCATTTTTCGTTTTTCCAAATTCGGACTTCTTTGACTCCGTCGCTCTTATTTTTCGACGTTTTACTGCGTTTTCCTTCAATAGAAATTTCGAAATTTTATAATTCAATCGAATCACTGATATCTGTGTACCGTTTTGATCGTCTCGTCGCGCTGACCAAAACGGTATATTTATTTGCGTCAATCGGAATTCGGCGTTGCAAATTATAATTATTAACGCAGCACAGACCGGTACCCGACTTTCCAACGTTCAAATTTAAGGAGTTCAGCCAGCTATTAGATTGAGACTTTTGCTTTTCCACTGGTTCCAACGTGCATCAGTTGTCCTTTCATGACTATAGGGTTTTGATCATTCGTATTCCATCTCGGTCCAAGAGAAACAAAATTTAAAAGCTTCATTTGTTATAGCCTATTCATTGCCTTGAGAAGATTTACAATATGAAATAATATATATTAAATATGGTGCAGCTGTCACTTGCTGTCACTATTCATTGTTTTGCATTTATTGTGATTCTTGCCTTTCCTCTAGATCTCCACGCAACACATCTTTCCAGTATTTTGTCTTCATCACCAAAACATTTGAACCAATTCTCTAAATAAGAAAACAAGAAAAAAAAATTCACTTTCATTATTTTGATTACTGTTGCCGAACTCTCCTTCCTGATGGCCACATGCAATCTCCCTGCCTCCCTACTTCTTCACGTATTCCATGCTTGAACTAACACACTCCTCCGCGTCAGCCTCAACACCACCTCATCTCACCACTTCGGTCACCAGAAAGCACGGCGACCTCCTCCAGCAGCCACCTTCGGCCACACTCCTTCCACCACCAGCGCCTCCGCCATGCAGCTCCGCCCAACTATGCAGCTCCGCCCCACAAGCCGCCACCTCCCCTCGCCCTCACCTTGCCGCCCTCTTCTCCTATCATCCTGTGCTTCGGCCACCTCTCCTTTTTCCGTTGCCAAGCAACCACCGCCCCTCCTCCAGCAGCACCTCCCTCCGTTTGCTACCCCTCTCCGCACAGCTCCTCCACCAAACTAAGTACCAGAACCACCACCACCTATCACAACCCGAACAGCCGAGCTTCCCATCTTCCTTCACCGCCCTTACACCTCCACGAACCCCGCCTCCCCACTACCTGTAGCCGAAGCCTTGCGACCTCGTCACTCCCCACGTCATGCACAGGACCCACATCGGTCTCCTTCACCTTCGCCCACTCGAACCCAAACTCCAATCCACCATCTTCCACACCGCCTAACACTTAGCTTTCGGCCACCATCTCCAGGCAACCGACCAAGCCTCCTTGTCGCGGCAGCAAACCCATCACCGTGTCCGAGCTGCCCTGACTTCGCATATCAGCCTCCACCTGCGTCAACTATTCTCCTCCTCCTTCATCTCCTTAGCCTTGGCCGAAGTCTTGTAAGTAGCAAAGATTGGTTTTAGCATATGAATGTTGTTATAAGTTACTGTTATATTTATGTAGACATGTGCTATTATATATTACAGTAGGTACAAAAAAAATGATGTGCATGGGTCTGCATATATTTTGGAGTCTCTGCATAGATGAACAACTTCCCTACATATTTTGTTGCAAGCAGGGAAGGTCTACAAATGTTTCACATTTTGGCTTGCATGCATGTAGGTTGTACATTGGCTTTAGTAGACTTAATTATGTTCCTTTCACACCATGGTGGTCTGCATATATAACTGAGTATGTGAGATATTATATAGCCTGTTAGTTATACAAGAATTTTGTTTACAACTAGTCCACATGTAAGTGTTTAAAAAAAAAAATTATTATTTTACACTGCTGCAAACACGACCTGAGTTCATGTTTGACGCATCGTATCTCACTCATGTTTTATCGGAATGGGTTGATTCTATTTTTAAAAAGGAGTTTAAGTTACCTAGTTTGTACATGTCAAATTCCAGTAAAATCCGACATCGTTTGATTAGTGGTCGAGGATCTGGAAGTTAGACCCAGACAGATATTCTTTGGTACTTAGAATTATTTTACACTGCTGCAAACACGACCTGAGTTCATGTTTGACGCATCGTATCTTCTCCGTCTTATGTCGGAATCAAGTGATTCTTCGCAGTTTTGAAATACAAGTTTTGATCTTTATTCATACCAAATTTCGGACCATTTCGATCTCGGTAGCACATAGAATTATATTGTTAAACTTTGACGTAGGACGTGTTTTGTAATTATTGCTATGTTGAATAATTTGATTTGATTTCGGCAATTCCTATTTAACAGTTTTGCTCGTCGATTCGTGCCAATCTTACTTTGCTCTGAGATTCATGCTTGGATTTGTAACTCAATTTCAGTGTCCGTATCAGTGTGCGTATCCGTGCCATCTCCTATTTTCTCTAGCCTCGAAAGGTGAGCATTCACTCACGATTAATATTCTTTTATTTATTAAATTTAATTTCAATTAAAACGACAATTGAAATATGCGACCGTCAGTTATTTACACTGTTATATGCTATTACCTGTATCTGTTCACCTATGACATCTGACACCATTATCTGTTAATTATTTATGCGATGATAATACAGTTTGGTTGATAATTGATTGATGGATTGTTGTTTATATTGGATGTTAAATTTGTAATGTATAAAGTGATAAATATTATGCAATTGAATTCGACGTAGGATAACTAAAGGTTGAACCGACATATATGTGAAATTTGATTAGTTAAATTTGACCATTTTAATTGTTAAATTAATTGACATGTAGAATAGTGATAAATTACACTTTGAACCATTGAACGTATATTGGATTGATTGTTGTAGTATGAAATGGAAATTTAATGACAAGTTTGAAACCATATAAAATAATAGTGTAATAATCTTTAATCTACATGAAATGATAGTGTAGATTCTAGAAATAATTATATTAATTTGCACAAATAACAATGTGAATTAATACGATTATTTCGGGATTATTTGAATTGATTATTGAATTGTTATTGATTGTTGTTATTGCTTGTTTATTTACTTTGACACCATCCCTGTTATCACACTGCAAGTTCCCTTTGCTATGCTTTGATTTTTGAATTGGAATTGGAATCGGGTTGAAATGATAAATACCCAAAAATGAACATGACTTAGGATAGAGAATTAAATAAACCGATTGGTCAATAATTTGATTTGAAATAAAATAAAGATTTTATTTGAATAATAAAGTTTTGGAATAAAATCGAAACGTAAATTTTGATAAAAAGGAAAACGTTAATACTGAAAATCTGAAACAAGATATTAATGTAATGACTGATGAAAGGACGTTGTTTGAATTTATTAATAATTAAATTTGGAATTGTTAATAATTAAGTTTGAAATTAGTAATAGTTAAATTTGGAATTTTAAAAATCAAGTCTTGAAATTAGTAATAACGAAGTTTGAAATAATTAATAATTAAGTTTTGAAATTATTAATAATTAAGATTGAAATTATTTAATAAGATTGAATTATTTGGAAATGGAATAAAAATTGAATTCTTTGACAAGAGGAATTGAACTTTGAATAAGTAAATTGGAACTTCGTAAATAATTGAAATTGGGATTCTTTGTTAATTAAGTTTTGGAAATTATTTAAGTAAGTGAATAAATGAAATTGAATTTCTTTGACAAGAAAAAATGCGTTTCATTGAAATAAATGTAAGAATTGTAATTTCAGGAATTTGATTTGACAAATTTAATTTAATTAAATTTGTAAGTTTGATATAATGAAGTTAACTTAAGTGATTGTTTTAATGACTTGGAAATTAAAAAGAATGGTTTTGGATGTTGAATTAACTTAAAGAATATTGAATAAAATCGATAAATAAGTTTAAATTGATTGGAATGTTGAATTTAATCATTTAAATGATTTTCGGAATAAAACTTATATATGAACTTGAATCAATATTTGAATCGTTTAAATAAAATTGAAATTGAACTGTAAGACTTTGAAATGGTAATTTGGGAGTTTTGGAACGTAGATTTTGGAAATTGATTTTTGAGGACAAATGAAATAATGGTTTACGAATTCTAATTGAAATTGAAATTGATTGTTTTGAAATATATTAAACGACCAATCGGTGTAATTATACGTAGTTATTAAAGAGACCGGGATCGGATATGGACATACTCTCTGTCGATACCGAATACCACTTTAATAACTATTATACGTGGAGTGTTGATCCAGAATGAAGTGGATGGTTTGGTGAACGCGTTGACTGAAGAAAGAGAACGATATTGGATGACCCCTGACATGACTAAAACAGGAGCCGCGCCGGGCCATTGAGGTTCGCCACCTCTAGCGGACACACTTCTTCGATACCATATCTATTACTTTTGTGATTCGATTTGGGTGCACCCCTCGATTTGGGAGTGTTGTTTCGCGGTGTTGGGGTGGCTGCTGGCTATGCCCAACATCAGTCCGGATCACGCAACTACTAGTATCCTAGTTGGTATCGCCTCATGTACCTTGTCATACTGATTATCCTATTCGCGACCACTACGTTTTGATTTGTACCTTGAGTATATGGATTGCCCTCTGGTGACTTCCGGTTTTGGGGAAACTACGGTCTTGTATATGCTTTTGGGAATATAAAATGTGTTAAGGGGGATTATGGTAACGCCTTAACGCTATTTTGATATTTTATATTACTGATAGACATTATTTACTTAGCGTACATTACTACCTAGTAGATAGTTTAGCGGATCCTTAGAGGATGGTTATTCCAAACATCCTTTGAGTTACTTGTTTTTCGATTGCTATTTCACTTGAGTTGGATTTATTGATATAAGAATATTAATCCTGACTCGAGTGTTTTGTGTTTTGCTTTACGCTCGGGTCAGACTGAGTGTACCAGTATTCGAGACTCACCTTTGGAGTTGGAGTTTTTCTTGAAGATCCAGCCATCTATTCTGCTTTCAGTATTCGATGATTCTAGTGATGTATTCTGATTTATATCTGATGTATCGTATTACTCTTTTGTTGTAAACTCTGATGTATCTTATATATTTACATAGTAGCTTCATGAACTACTATCTCTTTTATTTCCGCTGCATATTATTACTCTGTGTCTGTGATGCTGTGACTATTTATTTACTGTATATCTCAGTTTTGCCAAATTTAAATTAACAATTCGATATTTTGAATTATTCAAGCCCGACATGTGCGGATGCGAATAGTCCAAAATACCGGGTCGTTACAGTTGGTATCAGAGCTTTTGGTAGCTCTAGGCAAACTCAGCATATAGGGTAAATGTATTTACAGAATCACTCCCACTCGAGTTTCAATCTCTTCTTCTTGACTCGTTTTCTTTGAATTTGGAACGTTCCCTCGGTTCCAAAATTCATTCTCGTCCCTCACTATTCGTCTTCTTTCAATTCTGGAGTATTCCATAACTCCACTTCGAATAATCTTTATAATGAACCGGCGGTCTCGCCAAACTTCGAATGATTTGTAAAGGGGTGAAACTCCTTTACAATAAACATCGATTTACCGGAGATTTCTGTATCCTCAGTTTACGATGCTATCTATCTCCTGCAACACCTGAATTCTATTTCTTGAGATCGAATGTTGATTTACCTCGGAATTCAACATCGATCTTATTCTTTGAGCCAAGGTCAATCCGGTTAAGGTTGCCCGCGATGTGTATAAACTTATCAGGCTTCCTATTTTGCTATATAATTACCTCATCTTCTGTTTCGAACTTATTGTCGAATCAAAATTCTCTTTGATTTGATTTCCATTAAGGTTGAATCTCTATTCTTGTGTTGAAATCTATTTTGTATTGTCGAGCGAGGAAGTGTCTCTGAAAATTAATATTAAAAATGTTTTATATATATCGTGTTGTTTGAGTTGTTGATGTTGATTTGGGTTTTCAATCGATTCGTCTGATCAACGCTATCGATAGGATTTCCAAAACACTTGAACAGAACAAACTGACATAATATTGTTTTCAAATTTGGTAAACAAAATAGTTTTGTATGATTATATATAAATATAAGTTTTCTGAAATTAAATTATTAATGAATTTGTTGTCAGAAATGATAATATTTGATTTTCATTTATTGTTTTATAAATAATCGACTATTTCATAATATAAATAAATGAATTTATAAAGCTTGTTTATATTTGGATTTGGAATTCAAATGGATTTAAATTAGAATTTGAGAATTTAATTTCCGGTGATTTCGAACTTGGCTTTAAAAGTTTTAAAAGGTATATTGCTTAAAGTATTTTCGAATAGAAATCTTTTCAAAGAAATCTTAGATGTTTAAATCAGTGCTCTTCTCTTTGTCGCTGGAAAATAATTTCGGTGATGACGGCCGCATCATCGACATTCATTTTCGAGTTTCGAAGTGGAGAGACTATTCTGTAGCTTTGCTACGGTTTGTTTTGAAAAAAATAAATTGATTTGGATTTCTAAAACATTACTTGATTTATAATATATATTGAAGATTTAAATTGGATTTGATATATTATGAATATATATATTTATTTTATCTCAAGTTGTTTGAAGCTAATCGGAAATTAATTCTTAAAATTTGTTAAAGGATGATTTTCAATTATGAATGAAACCAAATTATTTTATATAAATACTTAACTTGAAGTAACTGAATTGAAAATTTTATTTGGATAATACTCAGTTGCATTATATCTAACTTACCCAAAATTTTCAAAAGTTAATTATGTAATTGAATATTATACAATATAAAGGTTATCAAAGGAATTTTAAATAAAAATTTGAGTAGTTATACTAAATGTAAATATACTTAATATATATGTGATCGGGTATATTAAGTAGAATAAAATTAATAATAATTTGGAATAAAGAAGAATTAAATTTGTCAAAGGGGGTTTGATTATAATAAATGACTTCAAATTTATGATCTTTGAAGTTGCTAATTTAAGAAAATTGGATAATATATAATATAAATTGTCTTTATAAATAAAATGTGAGTGTGTATAATGCATGTTATTCACTTAATAGAATAATGAGTTAAATAAATAATAGGTGATATTAATAGAAGAAAATTTTGTTTTGGAAGTTAATACATTGAATTAAATCAACTTAAGAGAATATCTTAAATTAATGGAAGTCTTGAATTGAACTTCATTTGAAAGGAATCTCTTGTACCTAACATATGAGAATTCAAACCAAATTTTATGGAAGTCTTGAATTTAAAGCCAAATGGTTAAATATAAATTAATTTAAATTGAAATTTCTATGATTTAAATTAATCGTTTATTTTGTAATTTAAGTCTATTTCTTCTGGTTGTTTCTATTCTCCTACCTCCTTCCTTTTCGGGGACGAAAAGTTTTGAGTGGGGGAGAATGTAACGACCCTGAAATTCAGACCCAGTTTAAAATTTTTAAAATTGCTTATTTAGTGTAGAATTTCAAATTTTCACAAACAAATTCTGATGCTATTCAAACTTCATATTTGGAATGCGTCTAATTAAACATAGCAACTGGTAAATTTTCGTCCGAAAATATGAAAGTTTATTTCGCGCGTAAACTTTCGTCAATTTATATCAGTTAGTAATCGATGGAAATAAACCATTTTCGAAACCTAAATATTTTTACATAGAAAAATTCTAAATCGTCTTCTGAGCAAGACGTCATTTTTCGTTTTTCCAAATTCGGACTTCTTTGACTCCGTCGCTCTTATTTTTCGACGTTTTACTGCGTTTTCCTTCAATAGAAATTTCGAAATTTTATAATTCAATCGAATCACTGATATCTGTGTACCGTTTTGATCGTCTCGTCGCGCTGACCAAAACGGTATATTTATTTGCGTCAATCGGAATTCGGCGTTGCAAATTATAATTATTAACGCAGCACAGACCGGTACCCGACTTTCCAACGTTCAAATTTAAGGAGTTCAGCCAGCTATTAGATTGAGACTTTTGCTTTTCCACTGGTTCCAACGTGCATCAGTTGTCCTTTCATGACTATAGGGTTTTGATCATTCGTATTCCATCTCGGTCCAAGAGAAACAAAATTTAAAAGCTTCATTTGTTATAGCCTATTCATTGCCTTGAGAAGATTTACAATATGAAATAATATATATTAAATATGGTGCAGCTGTCACTTGCTGTCACTATTCATTGTTTTGCATTTATTGTGATTCTTGCCTTTCCTCTAGATCTCCACGCAACACATCTTTCCAGTATTTTGTCTTCATCACCAAAACATTTGAACCAATTCTCTAAATAAGAAAACAAGAAAAAAAAATTCACTTTCATTATTTTGATTACTGTTGCCGAACTCTCCTTCCTGATGGCCACATGCAATCTCCCTGCCTCCCTACTTCTTCACGTATTCCATGCTTGAACTAACACACTCCTCCGCGTCAGCCTCAACACCACCTCATCTCACCACTTCGGTCACCAGAAAGCACGGCGACCTCCTCCAGCAGCCACCTTCGGCCACACTCCTTCCACCACCAGCGCCTCCGCCATGCAGCTCCGCCCAACTATGCAGCTCCGCCCCACAAGCCGCCACCTCCCCTCGCCCTCACCTTGCCGCCCTCTTCTCCTATCATCCTGTGCTTCGGCCACCTCTCCTTTTTCCGTTGCCAAGCAACCACCGCCCCTCCTCCAGCAGCACCTCCCTCCGTTTGCTACCCCTCTCCGCACAGCTCCTCCACCAAACTAAGTACCAGAACCACCACCACCTATCACAACCCGAACAGCCGAGCTTCCCATCTTCCTTCACCGCCCTTACACCTCCACGAACCCCGCCTCCCCACTACCTGTAGCCGAAGCCTTGCGACCTCGTCACTCCCCACGTCATGCACAGGACCCACATCGGTCTCCTTCACCTTCGCCCACTCGAACCCAAACTCCAATCCACCATCTTCCACACCGCCTAACACTTAGCTTTCGGCCACCATCTCCAGGCAACCGACCAAGCCTCCTTGTCGCGGCAGCAAACCCATCACCGTGTCCGAGCTGCCCTGACTTCGCATATCAGCCTCCACCTGCGTCAACTATTCTCCTCCTCCTTCATCTCCTTAGCCTTGGCCGAAGTCTTGTAAGTAGCAAAGATTGGTTTTAGCATATGAATGTTGTTATAAGTTACTGTTATATTTATGTAGACATGTGCTATTATATATTACAGTAGGTACAAAAAAAATGATGTGCATGGGTCTGCATATATTTTGGAGTCTCTGCATAGATGAACAACTTCCCTACATATTTTGTTGCAAGCAGGGAAGGTCTACAAATGTTTCACATTTTGGCTTGCATGCATGTAGGTTGTACATTGGCTTTAGTAGACTTAATTATGTTCCTTTCACACCATGGTGGTCTGCATATATAACTGAGTATGTGAGATATTATATAGCCTGTTAGTTATACAAGAATTTTGTTTACAACTAGTCCACATGTAAGTGTTTAAAAAAAAAATTATTATTTTACACTGCTGCAAACACGACCTGAGTTCATGTTTGACGCATCGTATCTCACTCATGTTTTATCGGAATGGGTTGATTCTATTTTTAAAAAGGAGTTTAAGTTACCTAGTTTGTACATGTCAAATTCCAGTAAAATCCGACATCGTTTGATTAGTGGTCGAGGATCTGGAAGTTAGACCCAGACAGATATTCTTTGGTACTTAGAATTATTTTACACTGCTGCAAACACGACCTGAGTTCATGTTTGACGCATCGTATCTTCTCCGTCTTATGTCGGAATCAAGTGATTCTTCGCAGTTTTGAAATACAAGTTTTGATCTTTATTCATACCAAATTTCGGACCATTTCGATCTCGGTAGCACATAGAATTATATTGTTAAACTTTGACGTAGGACGTGTTTTGTAATTATTGCTATGTTGAATAATTTGATTTGATTTCGGCAATTCCTATTTAACAGTTTTGCTCGTCGATTCGTGCCAATCTTACTTTGCTCTGAGATTCATGCTTGGATTTGTAACTCAATTTCAGTGTCCGTATCAGTGTGCGTATCCGTGCCATCTCCTATTTTCTCTAGCCTCGAAAGGTGAGCATTCACTCACGATTAATATTCTTTTATTTATTAAATTTAATTTCAATTAAAACGACAATTGAAATATGCGACCGTCAGTTATTTACACTGTTATATGCTATTACCTGTATCTGTTCACCTATGACATCTGACACCATTATCTGTTAATTATTTATGCGATGATAATACAGTTTGGTTGATAATTGATTGATGGATTGTTGTTTATATTGGATGTTAAATTTGTAATGTATAAAGTGATAAATATTATGCAATTGAATTCGACGTAGGATAACTAAAGGTTGAACCGACATATATGTGAAATTTGATTAGTTAAATTTGACCATTTTAATTGTTAAATTAATTGACATGTAGAATAGTGATAAATTACACTTTGAACCATTGAACGTATATTGGATTGATTGTTGTAGTATGAAATGGAAATTTAATGACAAGTTTGAAACCATATAAAATAATAGTGTAATAATCTTTAATCTACATGAAATGATAGTGTAGATTCTAGAAATAATTATATTAATTTGCACAAATAACAATGTGAATTAATACGATTATTTCGGGATTATTTGAATTGATTATTGAATTGTTATTGATTGTTGTTATTGCTTGTTTATTTACTTTGACACCATCCCTGTTATCACACTGCAAGTTCCCTTTGCTATGCTTTGATTTTTGAATTGGAATTGGAATCGGGTTGAAATGATAAATACCCAAAAATGAACATGACTTAGGATAGAGAATTAAATAAACCGATTGGTCAATAATTTGATTTGAAATAAAATAAAGATTTTATTTGAATAATAAAGTTTTGGAATAAAATCGAAACGTAAATTTTGATAAAAAGGAAAACGTTAATACTGAAAATCTGAAACAAGATATTAATGTAATGACTGATGAAAGGACGTTGTTTGAATTTATTAATAATTAAATTTGGAATTGTTAATAATTAAGTTTGAAATTAGTAATAGTTAAATTTGGAATTTTAAAAATCAAGTCTTGAAATTAGTAATAACGAAGTTTGAAATAATTAATAATTAAGTTTTGAAATTATTAATAATTAAGATTGAAATTATTTAATAAGATTGAATTATTTGGAAATGGAATAAAAATTGAATTCTTTGACAAGAGGAATTGAACTTTGAATAAGTAAATTGGAACTTCGTAAATAATTGAAATTGGGATTCTTTGTTAATTAAGTTTTGGAAATTATTTAAGTAAGTGAATAAATGAAATTGAATTTCTTTGACAAGAAAAAATGCGTTTCATTGAAATAAATGTAAGAATTGTAATTTCAGGAATTTGATTTGACAAATTTAATTTAATTAAATTTGTAAGTTTGATATAATGAAGTTAACTTAAGTGATTGTTTTAATGACTTGGAAATTAAAAAGAATGGTTTTGGATGTTGAATTAACTTAAAGAATATTGAATAAAATCGATAAATAAGTTTAAATTGATTGGAATGTTGAATTTAATCATTTAAATGATTTTCGGAATAAAACTTATATATGAACTTGAATCAATATTTGAATCGTTTAAATAAAATTGAAATTGAACTGTAAGACTTTGAAATGGTAATTTGGGAGTTTTGGAACGTAGATTTTGGAAATTGATTTTTGAGGACAAATGAAATAATGGTTTACGAATTCTAATTGAAATTGAAATTGATTGTTTTGAAATATATTAAACGACCAATCGGTGTAATTATACGTAGTTATTAAAGAGACCGGGATCGGATATGGACATACTCTCTGTCGATACCGAATACCACTTTAATAACTATTATACGTGGAGTGTTGATCCAGAATGAAGTGGATGGTTTGGTGAACGCGTTGACTGAAGAAAGAGAACGATATTGGATGACCCCTGACATGACTAAAACAGGAGCCGCGCCGGGCCATTGAGGTTCGCCACCTCTAGCGGACACACTTCTTCGATACCATATCTATTACTTTTGTGATTCGATTTGGGTGCACCCCTCGATTTGGGAGTGTTGTTTCGCGGTGTTGGGGTGGCTGCTGGCTATGCCCAACATCAGTCCGGATCACGCAACTACTAGTATCCTAGTTGGTATCGCCTCATGTACCTTGTCATACTGATTATCCTATTCGCGACCACTACGTTTTGATTTGTACCTTGAGTATATGGATTGCCCTCTGGTGACTTCCGGTTTTGGGGAAACTACGGTCTTGTATATGCTTTTGGGAATATAAAATGTGTTAAGGGGGATTATGGTAACGCCTTAACGCTATTTTGATATTTTATATTACTGATAGACATTATTTACTTAGCGTACATTACTACCTAGTAGATAGTTTAGCGGATCCTTAGAGGATGGTTATTCCAAACATCCTTTGAGTTACTTGTTTTTCGATTGCTATTTCACTTGAGTTGGATTTATTGATATAAGAATATTAATCCTGACTCGAGTGTTTTGTGTTTTGCTTTACGCTCGGGTCAGACTGAGTGTACCAGTATTCGAGACTCACCTTTGGAGTTGGAGTTTTTCTTGAAGATCCAGCCATCTATTCTGCTTTCAGTATTCGATGATTCTAGTGATGTATTCTGATTTATATCTGATGTATCGTATTACTCTTTTGTTGTAAACTCTGATGTATCTTATATATTTACATAGTAGCTTCATGAACTACTATCTCTTTTATTTCCGCTGCATATTATTACTCTGTGTCTGTGATGCTGTGACTATTTATTTACTGTATATCTCAGTTTTGCCAAATTTAAATTAACAATTCGATATTTTGAATTATTCAAGCCCGACATGTGCGGATGCGAATAGTCCAAAATACCGGGTCGTTACAGATATGTACCCTAATGGACTTGGGTTTCGGTTTAGTCGAAATTTGGACCCATAAGGTGTGGGTTATTACATTAGTATCAAAGCTTAGGTTAGTCGATCATAGGAATTAGGATACCCGAGAGAACATATTTTTATTTTTACTTATAATTATATATAAACAATAGAGGTATACATATATATGTGTTTAGACTGGTGCTTGTACATATGATATACATTATACAAGTCTATTTATATGTTTAGACTGATGCTTGTACATATGTGTGGATATATCTTTGAATGGAAAAAGTTGTTTGCGTGTATGAAAGGCACCTCAAATTCCATATGTTCATCGTTATCATCGTCATCTTCTTCTTCCATCAAAGATGCTTCATTATTTTCATTTTCTTTCTTATGACTAATTTCAAACTCTAAAGTTTCATTATTAACTTCCATATTATCCATCCATGACATATCATTATCCATTGAAGCAATTTGCGTACTATCTATATGCGGTGAACTACGACCTCCATCATCATTGTTAACCTCTATAGCATTTGAAGGAATGGAGTGTAAAAATTGATCATTTGCCAATATAGAGCTTGATCCACCCAGATGCACTGTAGAACTGTGAAAAATAGAGTATGAGATCAAAACACTATAAATTTCAACTACTCAAATGTAAATACTTTAACAATTTACTTACTTTGTATTCACAGAAGTAGGAAATACTGGACTTGGATTGCTCCGATAAGGATGACTCGGAATAGTACGAAGAATTTGAGTAGAATGTTGGTTCAAATTAATGGTAATTACCTCTTCAAAATGTCTCAACTCCTCTTTTATTATAAATAATTCGATCACTTTCATATTAACGGAAAACATAGCATCGGCATCTTCATCATCATTTACGTCGATAGCAAAAGATGCAGAATCCGTTACCCACTTGCTTACTAGTTTTACATCATACTTTTGTGAATTAATTTTTGTAACCCTATACACCATTTCTTTTAGTTCATGATAGGAGCAAAAAAAATTAACCTTTGAATCTTTTTGTTTACCACCAACATATACCGGTGTATTATTTCCTTTCATAGTCAATTTTCCATCAAAGTAGCAAATAATTGGGATGAAATCCGATATACTTCTAAAAAGGAAAACATTATTAATTTTAGAAAAATCAATTGGTAAACAAATATTACCGACATAATAAAGCAAAAAAAATGCGAGGATGGATATGTGAAAAGTAGAATATGAAAATAAACAAAAATTGAGCTAGCGTTTGAGTTTAAACTATAATTTTACCTTCAAATTGATGCCAAATAGCTGATAAAAATAATCCGACAAATAATCCTTGTATATTTTGAGATTTTGAGTAGATTTTGATTAATTTTTGAGCTGAATGGAAGAAAGTTACTGAATTTGATTTTGTAGGTGGAATATATTTTGTTTTAAGTAGAAAACAAATGACTGGCTTATGGTTTCTGTTTTGTTTTGGACAGAAAAATTTACACCGGCGTATTTGACAGATGCGCTAGTGTAAATTAAAAGTGGCGTATTTCTGAAATGCGCCCCGTATTATTATATTTTTTTAAAATTGTCAGCTCATCGTTGAGCTGTCAAAATATAGCCTATAACTGCAAATAGTTTTCATACTAGCATATTCATGCAAATAGTTTTGAAAAACAGTCTTTTTGAAAATTTGTCCTATCTAAAAGTCATATTCATTTTCTAACTAATTAGTTTATTAGTTGCTTTATACATTTCATGAACGTTTTAACAAATTAATGTCATTACAGTTTATAATAACTAGTACATCATAAAGGTAGAAATAATACGCTAACACTTTATGGTATATTATGTTAGAAAAAAGACAATGGTTATTTGGTTCTTTCAAGTTTCAACTTTCAACAGGTCCTTTAAACTGATATCCAGCAGATGTGTGCAATAGGAATTATTAGCTTTTCAACAGACTATAAGGTGAAGAAATAATACATGTATAACATTTTGAAAATTATGCATTATGAGATATTTCTTTTCCCGCTAAATCAGGCTTGAACCATTTGTTGGTTTCCGGATTAGACCATATGCATCCTATAAGTCAACCAAATATTGAGGAAGATTGCTTTTAATACTTAAAACACACACTGAGTTGGATGCAAGTTGTACTTACTGTACCTCTCCATCCAATGTATTGTTGTAAAAATCCACAATATTATAAGGAATACTATAACTGTTGTACATATTACTTTTAATAAACTTCGTTTTTAAGTTTTTTCAGAATAAAAACACAATTTATATTTAAACCACCGGTGAAATGATTTAGTGAACCAATTCAATAAAATGAACCTTTCGTCCAACTGCATAGTTGAAACTGGTGTAATCATATTTTTTCCATTTAGGACTTGTAGAGATATTATTGCTTTAGTTGCGACCGGGGAAAATGTTTATTTGTCATGGCTTCCTATTATGATGATACTAAAAGGTCTTAAACATGACATGTGCGAAAAGAAAACTCACTCGGTGAACGTATTTTTATACTAATTTTCATCATTGCCAGTTAATAAATATCTACTAAAACAGTGTGCTCAAAATACCAAGTTTTGCCTTTTGCAACATGCCGGGATAACATATTCTTCTGTTCCCATAACTTGTATGTCACCTCGATTTCTTGCATAAAATAGGCATGTCATATGCTAATAACAGTCCCCTGTATACAAGTACTTTCCATTTTCATGCAATGACCAATATACCATTTGTTCTCTAACTTGCCGTATTGTTTCAGAATTTTAAATATATGGGAATTAGAATGCATGGATAGGTTTATGCTATGCACGTGCTACTACAGTCGTTGCTTAGAGCATTCCCAATAGGGGTCTATAACATGTTTGATATTTTGACAATGTAGCAAGATATAATTCCCGATATTTCTAAATGCATATATCAGTATTTGACCAAAACGTATGGATAACAATATGTAAGCAGCACTGTGAGGAAATAATAAATAGTTTGTAATAGCCTCGATTCATCTTTTTATGTTTAAGTGCATTTTAGTAGTAGATTTAGCCCGTAGCCGACTAAGTTAGTCTGAGACATGGCATATTATAAAGAAAAGTTATCAATTGATTTTTATTACTTTGTCGTACAGACTTATAATTGATACAGATATTTTATATATAGCAGCAAAAATGTAAAAAGACATGAGTAGATGAGCTATTGGGCTTATATGATATACAACCTACACTGCATCTACTAAGTGAAGTAACACATAAGATATTGTAACACATCCAATCTGATTTCCTTTCATACTTCCCCTCAAATGAAGCTAGGGTTTCTAGCCGCTCCTAGAATCGACACAAATCTCTTTGATCTCGCTTCAACCATTGGATAAAATGAAAATTCTTGTGAGATTAGTTTGACAACATACTTCTCAATCGAAGCTTGGATTCTCTGATTCCCGTTGGGATTTTCGGCTAATTTTAAAACCAGCACAAATCTATTCGATCTTGACTTCAAACACCATATAAAATGAAGGTCTTCTTATGATTACTTCAGTTTATCAGCATACCATTTCAACTGAAGCTAGGATTCTCGGGTTGCTTTCAATTGCTTGTGAATTTCTTCAACATTGAGTTCAAGCTTTAATTTGTGGAAGTTTTTGGCTGATAGTAGCTTGGTAAGGATATCGGCCCTCTGGTAAGTACTCGGTAAATGGTTAACTTGCAAATTTTTGTTTATCACTTGCTCTTTGACAAAATATAGATTCAGTTCCATATATTTAGTTCTAGAATGTAAAACTTAATTTGTTGTTAAAGACACCGTACTAAGATTATCACACCATAGTTTTTTTTGTTGTTGTTAAGGCTGACTCTCAGTTTAGTAAGTGGTGATTTGATCCACATTAATTCTGAAGTTACACTTGCAACACTTCTATATTCGGCTTCAATGCTGGACCTAGAAATGGTTGACTGTTTTTTTTAACGTCAAGAAAATTGTTTTTTTCCTAAGCAGATGCAGTATCCAGACGATCATCTGGAACAATTGCCCAGTCAGCATCTGCAAAATTAAAAAAACATAAATCAGTTTGGATTTTTAGAGTTAAACCATTATTTATTGTCCCTTTTAAGCATCTTAGAATTCTCTTTACAACTTTCCGATGTCCATCAAGAAGATTTTGCATTGATTGAATGACTTTGTTTACACTGTATGCGATATCTGGTATAGTTATTGTTACATATTGTACATCTCCTACAGTGCTTCTGTATCGTTTTGCATTGATATTGCTTCTCCTTTGTTTTTTGATAGGTGTAGATTGGTAATCATTGGTGGGGGAAGACTGTTTGCTTGATCCATTTTTGCTTTGATGAGAATTTCTGAAATATATTTTTTCTAACTTAAATGAATTTCTGAATCTGATGTTTTCTTGACTTCAATTCCAAGAAAATAATTTAAATATCTAAGATCCATGATTGAGAATTCTTGGTTTAACTTCTATAAGAGATCCCTGATTTCATTGTCATTGCTGCCAGTGATAATGAAATCATCCACATATACTAGCACATATGTCACTGTGTCTTTATAGAAGTTGGTCAATAATGAATTGTCCGACCTTGTTGGATTGTAACCAAGTTCGACCAAAGTAGCTTTCAAATTCTAATGTTTAAGTCCATAATTTGCCTTATTCAGCTTACACACAAGTTCCCCATTTTCAGTTTGTTCAAAACCATGTGGCTGTTCCATATACACATAGTACACCATTCAAAAATGCATTGTTTACATCCACTTGTCTTATGCTCCATTTCTTGTGCAACTGTAAGATAATTCTTATTGATGTTGGTTTTACCACTGGTGAGAAAGTTTCATTGAAGTCAAATCCTTGTTGTTGTGAGAATCTTTTTTATTACCACTCTTGCCTTAAGAAATAGATCCATCTGCATTTCTTTTTAGCCTGTAGGTCCATTTGCATCCAATAATATTTTTTGTGATGTGATGGGATCAAATTTCGTGTTCCGGTTCTTCATCCACTCAAGCTTACAACCCATCCCCATTTCAGTGGTCTTCCTCAAGCTCAAGTTCTAATCATGATGATCCGTCTATTTCTAGTCAATTTTAATTATCTATGTCTGTCTTTAAATTATGTTTGATTTGATTGTGCTTTAACTTTGTTTGTCAAGTTGTATGGAATATTTTTGACTATTATTCCCATTATTCTTTCATGCATTAAAAATTCTACTTGCTTTAATGATCTGATCCGTCTATTGATATCTTTGTTCTTTCTTTTTGCCGATGACAAAGGGGGAGAAATGTAGAAATTGTGCATATTGACATGGGGAGTAACGATATTATAAATATTTATATCATTGATTGTATAGTTGTCATCATCAAAAAGGTAGAGAATGATGGAATCTCGATTTTGATTATGACAAGCTATATAAAATATTCTGTGTATACTAACCATCTTTGCATGAGATTTGTTGCAGATTCCTTTTCAAATTTTTAAAGCTGAGTATGGTGTGTCTAGAGTCTGTACTTTACTTAGAAATTTGTTAAAATCTCTCTTGAAACTATATATATATGTATGTATGTATGTATATAATAATGCACACACATGCACACACATGCACAAATGTCGGAATGCTGAAACTTGAATATTGTTTCATAATATTCAGACGTCTAAATGAAAATTTTCAAACATCTGAATTTCGTCAAAATTTGCCTAAAAGCTTGTTGTTTGCGTTTTAATCTAATTAAGAAGTCTGAATTTTTTTATTCAGACGTCTAAATATTTCTAACTGCCATTTTTCTTGAAAAGTCACTTCTCTTCACCGAAGAAAAACGTTTTCAAAATCAATGGTTGCACCTGTTCTTTTCAATATAACTTTTCATCTATAGTTGCAACTCTTTATACACTATAAATAGATTACAGAATTCAATAAACAATTCACCGAATTTACTTTTAACATTCTTAAACTCATCTATTCTCAAGTTTTCAAATTGCACTCAAATTGCTTACATACTTTGATCATTGATCAATTTCTCTTCCACAATTCTCAAAGCACATCACACTATATATCATAAAGGAGAGGATTATAGGAAGATTGTACTTAATTGACTTATCAGCTTTATTTAAGAACACACTACAGTCAGATACATTTGTTATTTGTAAAGAAGTCATATTCGGTTGCTCAGGCAGTTGAAGTCCTATTCGGTTGCTTAGGCGGTTGAAGTCCGGTTCGGTTGCTCAAGCGGTGTAAACCTATTCCTCCGGGTTAAGTGAGGATTGTGTTAGTGAAATTTCAGAAGGAGTCTGGGACTGGACGTAGGACGGTGCTCCGAACCAGTATAAAAACCTCTGGTGTCTTTTACTTTACTGCATTTACTGTTTATTTACTTTATTCCGCATAAGTAGTTTATCCATATTACTCGATCCTATAGCATAGCTTATTTTCAAATATTCCACGTATTATTTCTTTTAAGAGCATCATATTCTTCTCTCATAGCTACTTTCCATTTCTCACTTTGCAATGCTTGCTGATATGCACATGGTTCTTCAGCATCTATGTTTGTGTTATATACATTTAGCTTGAATATACTACTTTTAGCTATAGTTATCATATGATGACCATCGCTTATTGGATCCGTTTGCTATCGTGTGTTATTGTTTTATGTTTCGAGTTGGATACTGAACGACCGAGCTTCATCATGTGCTTGACTAGGGTCTGATTGATGACTAGAATTTTGCTGAGATGTTGAGATGAGAATTCTGAATGATTCAGATGATTCTACTTGGTTGAGAGTTGGGAAAAGTGAGTTGAGGGCCTCGGTCATTCAGATGATCTATATCTTGCATCTGAGTAATAACATCATGATCTAGAAGTGTTGGTGGTATCTAGAACTTTAAGTTATAAATTTTCTGTGTTGTCTTGATCTCCTTTTCACTAAATGGAAACACATGTTCATTAAAAATGACATGTCTAGAAATGAATACTCTTCCTTTTTTATCCAAGCATTTGAACCCTTTTACATTGTTGGGATATCTCGGGAATGTACATGGGTATGATTTAAAGTTTAACTTGTGATTATTGTATTGCCTTAGATAGGGAAAACATAGGCAGCCAAATACTTTTAAGCTTTGATAATCAGGTTGCTTGTTGAATAGCACTTCAGTTGGACTTCTTTCCTCCAAAACTTTAGCGGACAGCTGATTAATTAGAACCACTGCAATAGCAAAAGCATCTGGCCAAAACTTCAGTGGTAAAGATGCTTGTGCAAGCATGGTGAGTCCAGTTACTATTATATGTTTGCATTTTCTTTCTATTAGCCCATTTTGTTATGATGTGTGTGGAAAGGTGATTCTTTGAATAATTCCTTTCTTTTGAAAGTATTCCTTGAGTGGTTTGAACTCAGTCCCTCCATAAGTTTGCATAAGTTTCACCTGAAAACTTGTTTGTCTTTCAGCATGAGCTATAAATTGTAATACTTCTTGATATGTCTCTTATTTTTCCTTCAAAAAATATATCCAAACGTATCTAGAATATGCATCAATAAATGATATATAATATTTAAACCCATAATCAGTGTTAATAAGAGCAGTAACCCATAAGTCAACAACAATATGTTCTAGAGGTTTATTAAATTTTGTCTGAGAATTTTAAAAAGCAAGTTTATGAGTTTTTTCCATTTGACAATATGTACAAACATAAGGAGTAGATATATTATCATAAGAAATGTTATTTCTATTCAAAATTTTCTTTACAACATCAACACTATGATGACCTAATCTATAATGCCAAGTTTCAAATGTACTCATATTCTTTTCATTTTGAGTAGTTCCACAAATATTACAACACACTTTCCTGTGTCCCAAATTTCTTGCATCAACTAAAGTGAACTTGTAAAGTCCTTCCTCTATATTACCCTACAAGAGAATTTTTTTAGTTAGTATATCTTTAACTAGGCAGTAATTTGGGTAAAACTCAAAGCATACACCGTTGTTTCTAGCAAATTGTGAAACACTTATCAAATTTTTCTTTATTTGAGGAGCTATTAATAAATTATTTAGATAATGCTGCCTATCACCTTGAATGTAAGCGTTATCAATGTGTGTTATTTTAGTTGATACACCATTACCCATGTGTATACACTATTTACCTTGATATTTGTAACAACCCATAATTTTGTAGATATTTTTAATTTAATTTTTATTTGAAAACTTTGATTTTTAAATCATTTAAATTTGAATTTTTAGAATTTTTTCAATGTAATTTTGAAATTTGTTTATAATTTATTTTCCAAATTCAATAACATAAACACTTTCAGAAAATTTTATATTTTGGTCAACTGAAAGTTAAAGTTTGACCACAATTGAAATTTTCAAATTTGTATTTTTAAATTCTAATCTTTTTCTTTGAAATTGTATTTTATTTTAATATTAGTTCAGCTTTTCATTTTGTCAAATTCTGATTTATACCTTTTAAATTAGATAAACTATAGTGTTTTACACGCAATAATTTTCTATGTTTCAATTTTATTTTTCCTATGTTCATTTATCTATTTTTATTTTCTATTTTATTTTGTTTAACTTTAATTTTATTTATTTGATTTTTGATTGGTTTATTTAGATAAAATGGCTTAGGAATTTCAAAAGGACTTTAGTTTCATTTTCCTTAACTCACGCCTTTTCCATTTCTTAGCATTCACTCCTTTGCTTGCCATCCAAACCACTCCTCTAGCCGTGCAAATCATTCCACAAATCACGTATAAGATTTATTTCTCATCTCAAACTCCTCATTTCATTTCTAGGAAAAAAGTCTGTTCAAGATCTCATGGCTCCTTTACTTGGAAATCAAGTAATGCCCTTTAATATCCTAGCCATTCATCTCCTCACCTCTAGCCGTTCAAATACTTTTGTTAACCCTAGCTGCCACCTATTTTATAAATCACGTACAAACTCGTTTCTCATCTCTTCATTAATCATTCGTGCGAGAAAAAAATTATACAAGTTCTCAATTCCATAGCTTCCTCTTTCCTCCTTCCTCGTTTTCATTTGTTCCCTTTGTTTTGCCTCAAGTTGCTCGGCCTTCATCATGCTTTAGCCGACCACCACACCACTCCACCATCACCTAGGATTGGCCACCACCTCCTCATCATCTCCTTCAACCTTGCCATGACCCCTAGATGAAGATTACATCAACACTCCTCCTTGTAATAACCCTAGACGAGCCTTGCTTATCACCACTTTCT
Source organism: Allium cepa (assembly GCA_030765085.1). Lineage (NCBI taxonomy): Eukaryota > Viridiplantae > Streptophyta > Magnoliopsida > Asparagales > Amaryllidaceae > Allium > Allium cepa. The sequence continues at coordinate 447,426,903 of CM060937.1, read as the reverse complement.
CTTGTCTTTTGCCTCGGCCACCACCCACACCGTCACTTCCACCACATGCCATGACCATCCCCTACCTCTTTCCGTGACTTATGACCTAACTTTACTAGATCTTAGCCCAGGCCGAGCCACTTGAAGCCATGACCGAACCAATATGACCTAAACCTCTTTCCTTTTGCCTTCCATGCTATGTAACTTGCTTCTCTTCTTATTCCATAACCTCTAGCCGTGTGTGTGCATGCTTTGGCTGAGCCTAGCTTGTCTTTAACCCACCACAATCGAGCATACTTGATGATGATCTAGCCAATTTTCTTACGTCAAGCCACTTGTCTTGGTCAAGCAAGGTTATGTCACTTTATTTCATATTTTTCCATGGTTTAATCTATATTCTTTTGTATTGAATCATTCTTATATATGTTTGTGTATTTTTTTTGTACAATATTGGACCATGAATCTTCACCCACTCAAAAATATAATCGTGCCTTTTTATGCTGTGCGGAATTTGGATTTGTGTCTTGAATTTCAATTCTAGCTTTAAGGTGAGCTTATCACTCTAGACATACGTAATTTTATAATTATGAAATGATGTCAAGTGAATTGTATAAATTAATATGCTATGTTCGTACATGCCTGTGATATATTTATATGATGTTAAATGTTGTTTGTATAACTGTTACATCATCAGATATGATATGTTATATTGTACTGTTCATTTTTATTTACTGTATCATACTGCAAGTTCCCTATCACTGTGGGTTGAAATGATACATATCCGAATGGACATTAAAATAAGAAAAAATCTTATGAGCTAAATTGATAGGCTCGAGCGACAATTTACAAGAACATTCTGTAGTATTAGTAAGAGGAGGAAGGGTTAAGGATTTACCCGGTGTAAGATATCACATTGTTCGAGGAACCCTAGATGCTGTCGGAGTAAAGGATCGTCAACAAGGGCGTTCTAGTGCGTTGTGGATTCTTATCCAAGACTTGTATCATTTGATGATACCATGTGAATCGCTAGAAACATGCGAAGTGTATGGCATTACACTAAACACTGTATTTCTTGTTATTCATTTCCATTTCCATAAGAATCTTTTAAATAGGGAAAGATGAAATCTTTTTGAATGATATCAGGAAACACTGTATTTCTATTTGGGAAATATCTAATTTATTGTAGACATTAGAAATATCTTCTAAAAATTTATGGTGCTAACGATTTAATAACTATCTTTGTAGCTCCTGATCAATCTCGATTCGTTTCAATATGAACAAAAATTCAACCAAGTTGATTGACTAGAATCGAGCGATTACATAAAAATGGGAATATTGACAGTAGATTAAACTAATTTTTTTCAATCAAGATTAGTTAGAACTAGCAGACAGATAAGTTAATATTCGACATAAAATAGCTGCTAGTTTGGTAACTTTTTGATTGATATCAGGAAATCAAATAAGTTTATCATTCATTCATTGAATGATAAATGACTACAAGCGAAGGGGATACGCGATTTAAAAAACGGAAGATCCAATATTTCACAATTGTACCTAGAATATATGGAAAAGTGGAAACAAGACTAGATATAATTTGCTCAACATATGCATCGTTCAAAGAAACGATTTTTACCAGCTGTAGCAAGGAAAGAAACCTCATGATAACAAAAAAGGAAATAAATAGATAAAGCCTACATACTATATTCTATGAGAAAGTTTTGTCGTTATTGTCGCAAGCATACGATTCATGGGGAAATAAAGAAATAGATCGAATGGAACATATGTATTGTATTATTTTTCAAAGGAACAGGAAGTTCATTCGCAACAAAATATTTTCTTTGTGTGTCGGTAAAAAAAAGATATTTTTTTGGAGAGAGAGACTATTTCACCAATCGAGTCACAGGTATCTGATATATTCATACCTAATTTTTTTCTCGGGTACCCAAGAAAAAAATAGAGACTTGAATCAACTTCTTTTCGTTGATTCTTTACCCTCTTTTTTTATGGTAAATGATCCCACTCAATCAAATGAATAGATGTGAAAGCTATAATTGTAAACCACGATTGAATCTATGGAAGCATTTTGGGCAAATACTTTTATGCATACCTCTTCCGGCTTATCTATACCATACCGTATTTTCGTAAGATGATACACACTAGCTAAAATTCCGCCAGGTGCTACATCATAGGCACATTGGGAGCGTAAATAATTGTAACCATATACATATGAAATGACAACAATGGAGTCCCAATCCTCGGTTTTTATTTGTAGAGTCTCTATTCCTCGGCAATCGAAACCCAAAGATCTATGAATTAGTTCATGCTTGACTAGCCAATCAGATAAATGAACACCCATCTTCCCGTTTGTATCGAATAAAGTATATACTTCGGCTTTCGTGTGCTAGAACTTTGGCTCGTAAACATAAAAGTACAGTACACATTTTTTAGGCAGTTCATATCATCCATACATAGTGTTTTGATCTAAGATTTCAATTCTTCCATGCTTCAGCAGTAGCATATTGCTCCATGGAGCTAAGTTCCAAAATATGGAATAAACAAGTGTTTCCATGACTCTACCGCGCTCTGACGGGATCCTCACAGACAGAAAACGATTGCAGTCAGTTTGATAATAATCGAGTGAAATTACTTCTTAGTCCGAACAAAGGAATCCGTTAGATATGATGCAAAATGGATCTTTTTCTATCGTTGATCAGAGATATCAAACGGGAACTACGAGCAAATAGAACACCTTTCAGTAGTATCAATACAGTTACATGAATCGTAAATGCATGAATGTGATGGACCAAAAAAATCTGCAGTTCCTAACGGAATAGGTAACAAAGCTACTTTGCCACCTACTGCCACTAACTCACCACCCCCCCAATCCCCATAATGTATGAGACAAATGTACGCATTTCGATTAGGGTCGTTTCCATGGTTACGATTCTACCAGATATGTCTTTTTCATTCCGTCGAAAATCGATTTTACGGTATAGACGCTTACTTTTTATTTATTTTATCGTGAAGGCTTTTTAATTACATATAGTAACCATACTTGAATTAGCATATTTGTGTTTTACTCACTGTAACTCTTCCTCAGCCAGGCTTGGGCAGAATAGCAGAGCAAGTACAAGTATTAGTAGCATAGAAAAAATGTGTTCCTCGTCATTAATATGTTTGCTCCACAATATCAAATAAATCAATTTCTTCTTTGGTGATTTTACCAAGAGCTATAGTCATAGTGATCCTCCTATTCAACTACTTCAACCATTTCCGAACATCCGCAATAGGCATTTGGATTTTATATATCTTTTGATTCTCCAAGAGAATTCTGATTTATTGGCGAAAAGGAGAAGAAATAGATTTAGCATTCCATTACAATATAATCCAGAAGGAGAGAAAGAACTAATACCCTCTTTTGGTATTTCGATATGTTCCAAGGGTTGGGCTGTTCGCCCCATTAAAGCGGTACGTGAGCTGGGTTCAGAACGTCGTGAGACAGTTCGGTCCATATCCGGTGCGGGCGTTAGAGCATTGAGAGGACCTTTCCCTAGTACGAGAGGACCGGGAAGGACGCTTCATAAAGTGCTTTTATTCCATTCGATGGAATTGTTATATCTTCTAAATGTGTACACTTCGCTTTTGGAACTAATCATAGATATTTCCCAACAAATAGGGAAAGAAGAAATCTTTTTTTTTTTGAAAGATGTTCGTTCATTCCCACTACTTATCTTAATTTCTTTTTAATTTCTTAAATTCATTTTTATTCTATCTTCCCTCTCAACAACTAAGAGATCCATTCGAGGAACACAGAGACTAGACTTGTTGAAGTAATGAGCCTCTTGATATGAGAGCCCATTACTTCAGTTTCTATAATGAAAAATTATTTCATTATTTTTTAGTCGGAACCTTAGGTGGTTCTCGAAAAAAGATAGCAAAAAAAATTAATGAGTTTTTGACTCCCGAATACCCAACTGGTTAATCAATTTCTTATAACGTACTCGATTTTTCTTTGACAAATAATCAAACAGCTGTTGACATTTTCCCAGAATTTTTCGTAGACCTCTTTGTGATAAAAGATCTTTGAAATAAAATGACGACAATTTTGGGTATTCACTTAATTTTATTAGGTATAGGTGCTTTTCTTTTAGTATTCGAGGCTCTTTATTTTGGAGGAGCCACTGCCTATGAGTCGCCGGCTCATTCTTCAACAGGCACGCGGTCAGAGATCACATTCTCCTCCCACTGCTTGGGAGCTCACGGTTTCATGTTCTATTTCACTCCCCGATGGGGGTTCTTTTCACCTTTCCCTCACGGTACTACTTCGCTGTCGGTCCAGGAAAAATTAGTACAAGAGGCTGTTGATACACTTCTTGATAATGGGATACGCGGACAACTAATGAGGGATGATCATAATAAAGTTTACAAATCATTTGAAGATGTAATTGAAGGCAAAGAAGGAAGATTTTGTGAGACTCTGCTTGTTAAACGGGTCGATTATTCAGGACGTTATCATTTTCAGTTGGACCTTTGATTGACTAGCATTTTTTCTCGATTGACCTCCTCTTTGCAGGAGGTCCGTCGAGAAAAAATGCTAGTCAACGGTGTTTTGTTAAGTTTTTTTATTATGATACAAAATAAAATAAATGGAAGCACGCTCTGTAGGATTTGAACCCACGACATCAGATTTTGGAGACCCACGTTCTACCGAACTGAACTAAGAGCGCTTTCTCCAAATAACGGGACCAAAACCCGTTGCCTTACCACTTAGCCATGCCCCATTTCGATTTCAAATTTCTCTTTGATACTAATAAAGACTAATATTGGTATTAGTCGTTCGTCAATCCCAATTCAAATATATATATGAAATATATTACTGCTAGGATTCAACACATGAAAATATAGAAAAAAATGATTGATCGTTCCATAAAATTAAATTAAGATATTGTATGAAACTAAAATTCCTTGTATTCTCATTTGAGAATGAAAGGGAAGATTTTTGATTTGAGAACGTTCGAAGAACAAGAAGGTTTTTTGACCTACCTTTCTAATTTTCTAATCTACAAGAATAAAATGTTTGTTATGCATAAAAGTATTTTTGTTGGAACGTTGATACATAATTAATGGAATGCTTATAGTGTCCCCATTACTTGATAAAATGATCTTGTGAGTATCAGTATAAATGATCTTTCAGGGTTTATCCCTATATATATATATATATATATATATATATTTCGAAGTTTTAGTTACTTCGATTCGATATTTTTTAGTGATCAAATAAGTAAGAATTAAGTAAGATTGATGAAGTCACAATTAATGCAAAAACAGCTAATTGGAAAGCAATAGTCATATTTTTAATCCTCCAAGTTACCAACAAATGAACTATACCATTTGATCCCCCGCTTCGTTAAAATTGGAATAAAATGCATCGCGGAGAGATTTTACCATGAATTAATCAATTGATTTTTTAGAACTTATTACCACTTTATTATTCGGACATGGAGTCGAAGGGAGTTTCGAACATAAAACTTGTGATTAGTAGTGAAACATCTATTTTCCTGTTGGGACAAAGTTCTATCTTCAAAGATTTCGCCAATATTCGCGGGTTCCTCAATTTTATTTCTCCCTCATAAAGGGAATAAGATATTTAGATGGTATACTACATGTATTTGTTTGTTAGAACTCCTTGGGGAGAGCAAATTGAAGAAATGTCCTTAAATCTTTGTGTACTGACCCCTAATCGAATTAATTGAAGTTCTTTGTAACGTTGTAAAGTTTCCTTAACTCTTTGAGCAGTTTCATAATGTTCCTCACCAACGATCCAAGGTTGTAACATAGTTGACGTTGAATCTAAAGGATCGACTGCTGGATAAATAACTTTGGCATCTAATCCTCTTGATAGTATGGTAGTAGCATCTAAATGTGCAAATGTTGTGGCAGGAGCAGAGTCGGTCAAATCATCTGCAGGTACATAAACTGATTGGATCGAAGTTATAGACCCTTCTTTGGTGGAAGTAAGACAAGTTTCTCTCATGTCATGTACAAAAAAAATTATCATCGAAAAGATAAATAGCCGTTTCTTCCTATACTATGAAATAATAAATACTATGAAATAATAAATACTATGAAATAATAAATAAATGAAGAATTTATTCTCGTAGAATCTAGTATGAAAAATTGAAACATGAGAATTCTCTCTAGGGATATGTACATAAGAGAGAGACCTGTCTCGGTATCTGGGTAACAATTTGTGTTTTGGGGTTTACATATACACATATATGTTGTTATAATTAAAATAGAAAAGTATTTTTTATTGAAAAAAATGAGATTAGTTGTTTCAGTACCAACAGGATTATTAACAGTACCCTTTTTGGAGAATGTTAATAAATTCCAAAATCCATTTCGTCGTCCAGTAGCTACAACAGTCTTTTTGATCAGTACCGTAGTAGCTCTTTGGTTAGGTATTGGAGCAACATTACCTATTGATAAATCTCTAACTTTAGGTCTTTTTCAAATTGATTCAACTGTGAAATACCACGATGTTCTCATTGATACGGACAAAAATATGGATAGACTATTTTTAAATTATAAAATTTCCGATTTCTGTATTAGAAATAATATTGATATTAAGACCCGGGCCAATACGCCTATTAACACCAAGATTCATAAAAATACTAAAAATCTAAATTATCAAAAATTAAAAAAAAAATCCTTTTTTGATTGGATGAGAATGAATCAAGAAAAATTCTATCGTAGCATATCAAATCTAAAACCTTGGTTTTTCCCAGAATTATTACTACTTTTTAATGTATATAAAATAAAACCGTGGATCATACCTACCAAATTATGATTCAAAACTCTAAGCGGAACTCAAGCTCAGATTGATGTTTTGCTCGAAAAACCTCGAATCCAGATTTTATTGTTCTGTTATAAGAAACAACAAATAGGGAAAGAAGAAATCTTTGTTTTCGAAAGACATTCGTTCATTTCCCACTACTTATCTTAATTTCTTTTATTCGAAACGTCTAGTGATTTTTAACCAATTATGTGCTTCAATATAATTACCTGGAGTAAGCGCCATAGCCTGTTTCCAATACTCAGCAGCTTGATCGAACCACGCCTCCGCAATTTCAGAATCACCCTGTAGAATGGCCTGTTCTCGGCCCTATTCACGACCAAGAGGTACTGGATTCTCTTTCGTATAGGCCCTGAAAAGAGAAGGAAAGCTGGAATACCAAAAGACGTCTGTCTATTCTCTAATTCACCCGACCCGATAGTACTCATTTTGGGAACGTCCAGTGCCAAAGTCACCGAATGGGTAAGTCGCCAATCCCTAAAATGTACTATCCTATAGATGTTGTATCCATGCCTGTTCGAAATGAAAACCATGAAAACCATAGTATTCATTCTTATGGAAATGGAAATGAAAAACAAGAAATACTTTTTCTAGAAATATGGACGAATGGAAGTTTAACTCCTAAGGAAGCACTTTATGACTATGGAAATGGAAATGAAAAAATATCTAATTTTTTTGTACTCATTTTTGTTCATATTATATCTCCTTCGCTTGTAGAAATCTTTTTGATTGGTAATAGGAAACCAGATCTTAGCCCAGGCCGAGCCACTTGAAAGCGAACAGATCTACAAGCTCGGTTTCCATTTGGGAAATATCTAATTTATTGTAGACATTAGAAATATCTTCTAAATGTGTACATGTAACGACCCAACTTCCTATCTTCCGAAAGTCGCATCGCTAATAAGAAAGAAAGGGATAGAGAATAGAAAGAAAGAGAAGAAAGAAGAAACAACACCTCAGAATCTAAACAGCGGAACGAATAAATTATATTAATAACATAAAATATTTATTTATTTACAACCACTATCAGAGTACACAGATAATACAACACATACTAGACAGTTATAAACACCTGTCTAGTATTTACAACATAATACAATCTCAGAGTCAATCACAGAACACACAGCGGAATACTAATATCTAACGCAGAAGCCTCTTGCTCCATTGCTCCTCCAATACTCGTCAAAGCTAACCCGAATCCTAACCTGAATCCCTTGGCTACTCGTAAAAATTTGAGTACCCAAGAGTTTATGAAAAACAAAAATAAACTCCGGGTCAGACATGGGTCTGGTGTGAGTAACAGGTTAAAGTTGCTTAACTTTGAAAAACCTTTTAAAAGAAAGGTATCACGTAAGACTTCCCACACATAAACATGGAAAAGTTTTTACCTTATGCTAACCAAAACATTTGATAGGAAATTCGATGATATTATAATAGTGTCTAGGGTTTTCAAATAAATATGAAATAGCCGAAATTGTTACATCTATTAAATTCCAGCTACTAGCCACAAAAGTGGGTAATACAATCAAAACCGTTGGCACTTATTGGATTTTGGATTCCATACAATGGCAGGGCTACTGGGGTACCGCCCGTCACAGTACGTGGCCTAGATCACCGTACCGAGGAGCCACCCTAACTCCCCTGCAACACAAGGCCGGACCCGTTCCTTACTGAACAGTTTCGAACAAGACAACCCCGGCAGTTGTCGCGAACCACTGCCCCACACAGCCGAATATAAAGGGACTTCTAGACAGGGGTAAATCTTGCTCTCAAGTGGGGGCTACCTACGAAGCCTTGCTGCACCTCCCCTGTTTTAGCCATTCCCGGTTGATGAGGCTTGAGGCTACGATTACCTTTATAGGACACGTCAAATCTTAGAATGCTCATCGTCCGCCTGACGATGTGCTGAAAGCATTCAATCCATACAAGTTCGTTCCGGGTTCGAACGAAACCGAAGGCACTATCTCGTTGCACTCATTATTGGAATCACCCTCAGAGTCAACGACCATAGCCCTTGCACTCTGATTCACCATCTCGAATCTATAAGCACTATTCCGTCAAACTCATTACGGAATCACTCACAGAGTTATACTGACGTATAGCCCTTACACCTCGAGTCTTCACTTGCTCCACTAAGATTCACGACCTAACGTTAATTGGAATCGATGTGGTTTTCGGATTCCAAATATGAAAACCCGATCCCGGTCTCATCGAAATCCAAAGCGTGTCTTTTAGGTCCAAGTTGTTTTAAGTTTAAAACAATTCAATCTAACTATCCATATACACGCAGATAGATAATTCATATCATCTTAATGGATAATCATCATTATTATCATAAACAAGTAATCATCACAAATTGACAATCTATATTATCATTGTCAATAGATACTAATATCATCATCACAATGCAACCAATGCATCCATAACACACAATACTATTTATCTCATGTCTGAGATTCAAACCATTCAAGTCAAACCAAATCATCCATTCATAAGCAAGGATCTACAATCACACCATCTATAATTAATTTAAAATGAATTAAATTAATTATCTATCTTTAATTAATTTAAAATGAATTAAATTAATTACTTCACCATTTAAAACTTGCTTACTTAACCCTTAATTGATTTCCAATCAATCAAATAATTATCCTCAAATTAATCACCTTAATTAATCACCCTTGATTAATTATCCCTTAATTACATTCAAGTAATTATCCTTAATTAATTTTTACAAATTAATTATCCTTAACCAAAATCAGTAATTAACTTTTAATTACTTCATTAATTAATTAATTATAATTAATTACATTATTCATTAATTAATTACATTAATTAACTACTTCCTTAATCACTTATCATTGATTAATTAATCATAATTAATTAATCCTTAATTACATCATTAATTATATTAATTAATGATCCTTAATTAAATTTAAATTAATTACTTATTTAAATTAATTACATTAAGTAATTAATCTTAATTAAACCATAATTATTAATCACTTTTGATTAATCATATTCAGTAATTAACTAACCTTAATTACTTTCTTAATTACTTCTAAATTAATTATATTTAATAATAAATTCTATTGATTAATCATCCTTGATTAATCTCATTTGTAATTAATTACCTTAATTAATTACATCACTTAATCATTTCAACATGACTTAATCAGTTAATGCTTAAATTAATTACACTAAGTAATTAATTCCAAAATATCATACTTCAATTAATTACTTCCAGTAATTTATTTTTCTTAATTACTTCTCTAAGTAATTTTTCCTCATTGATTACTTATCAACTCATTTAATGATTATTCTAAATTAATTAAACTTAATTAATTAATTTAATCTAATCCAATTAATAAATTAATTACAAAGAGTAATTAATATCTTTAATTATTTACATAAAGTAATCATACTTAATTAAGTTTCATAATTGATTAACTAAATTAATTAATCCAATTAATTATCAAAATTAATTACATTAATTAATTAATAAATAATCACAAGTTAATGACCTTCATTAACTTATTAACAATTTCTTGATTACCTTTCTTAAGTAATTAACTTAAATTAATTACGAATTTAATTAACCTTAATTAATTTATTTTAAATCTTTAATTAATTAAACAAATTAATTAATTAAATTATCTTACTAATTTTAATGAAACAGAGATCATTAAATCTTAAATATACTTTTAAAAATAAAACATTTCTTATTCTTGATAACTTTATTATTAATAAAGTAACTTAAAACAATTTAACTCAAAATTGTTTTCGAATTACATTTTTAATTTAAAATTTAAAAAGAAATCAAACTTAACTTAAACAAAATATTTTAAAACCCTTAAAAAGCTTATGCTAAAGATTTTCTTATTTTATAAAGAAGTTAAAAGAAATTTAAACCCAAATTCATTTCAAGATACAAATTATACATATGTTTTAAAGTTGTTTAAAACATTTAAAATATTTAAAACTTCCTTTCTTTTCAAAACCTGATTCAATTTTGATTCTTTTTTTCAGATTTGAATTTATGTTTAAATTTCCTATTTTGATTTAAACACTTTAACTTCAAATTTAATTATCTAACTTTTTTTCTTCCTCTAAATGTTGCTTAAATATTTTAATTTTAAAAAGTTTAAATTAAAATTTTAAGTCTGGATTCCAACCTCATTTGAATTCTAATTTTATGATTTAAATTCTGTTTTCAAAACCCCGCATTTAGATTTTGAAAATAAATTTTGAATTGAAAACACAGGTTTTCAAAAACCTGTAAACAGAAGAAAGAATCACCCGAGTCTCCCTCCATTTTACTTCGAGTCGCAAACAAGACAACTTCGAGCAATATTCGAATTATCCCGAGTATAACCCGAGTCAAAACGCACGGCAATCCCCAAACAAACACCTGACACCATTCTTCCTCACCGTGCATATGCACGGTGGCTGTAGTCCCCTCCGACCACCACCCAGTCAATAAGCAAAACGCTGACCATCCCTGCATCACCTTGCCAACATCAAAACCCCTCAATCCATTCGAAAAAGAAATCAAGTTGCCCAATCCAAAACCTGTCAGAAACAGGCAAACTCCACCCAAAACCTGAAAACCCCACGTCCTCCCTCCACCGGTCACCGGCTGCAAAAAAACTCCGTCCACCCCTTCACCAATACCCAAGCTACCATCTTCTCGAATATTGTAGCACTCGAACCTCTATAGGCTTCATGCCGATCAAAATTTCCTACTGCCAAGAAACTAGGTTTACAAACTTCGCCAACCTCCCATCGCTTCCACCAAGCACTATTCATCTTCCTGACATTTTTGCCACATCCCCTGATCACTGCTCTACCATCACCAAGAATCCCAAACACTCAAATCAACTCGATCACCAGAGTTTGCTAAAAACCCAATTTCAGTTCAAAAGGGTACTGCAATTCCAATTCTTAACTAATCAATATGATTTTAGTTTTAAAAATCATTATTTTGTTTAGGTTTTCAGTTTACAATACTGCATTCAAAATCTATAATGTTTGAGTTTTCAAGTTTATTAATCATACTCTGATGTTTCAACATTTTACAGAGTAGGTTACAAATTTTGTGTTTTTTTTTTCTTGATAAGTTTTAAACTAAACTATAGCATCTTTAACATAATTATTTCAGGTCCTTAACAAAGTATTTAACTAGAGCAAAGGAATTTTTTTTAGAAACAGGACCTGAAAACAAGAATCAGAGGAAACAGTCACATACATTCAGACATATATATGCATACATTCAGTAATACATTCAAAATCATATGCACAGGCAAACTAATCAACATGAAATCAAATAACATACACAAACATACCTATTTAAACAACAATTTATATTTAAATTTCAAAAGAGTTACTCACTTGTTAGTAGAAATGGAACAGAGCTCTTAAGTTTGGAAAAGCCTTTGTTTTGAATTTCAAAAACCAGTGCCTTGCTGTTGATACTTGCATGCAGGCTTCAGGTTTAAAGGATGCAAACAATCATGCTTTTGATATGAATTTCAGGTTGTAGGCTTGATTCTATTAGCATTTGAATCTTTAATTTTGAAAAACTTTAATTTGCAGTTGCATGTTGAGATGGCCTTGAATGCTTGATTCCCAGATAAAAAAAAAATGCAGAGCCCATTTCCTTTCTTTTGAAAATGGTTACAGAGGAAATTTCAGGTTTGATTTCTAGGTTGCATTGCATTTGAAAAATCTGGTTTTGAAGAGTTTAGAAACTAGTTTGTTTCAGCTAAGAATTTTTTCCTTCTTAACTTTGAAAAAAAAATGAAGATTAAGAAAAGAATAGAGATGAAAGAAACATGTTTTAAATAAGTATAAATGATTTAATTAAAATATAAAAGAAAATCAAAATAAAAGACACTTGTCACAAACTTATATTATATGTTAACACATGTCTCATTAGTTGATTAAAATGTTAACATTTGTTTTATACTACTTAATGTGTTTTATAAATGAAATGTATTTCTTTTTATTTTATTTTAAAAGTAAATAAAACTCTTTCACTTTATTTGTATTTATATATGTGTAAGTTATTTCCATGAGTAAATGTATATACATTCCTTTTTTTAAAGAAAATGAAGTGAAACAATTTATATAAAAATGAAAACTTATTTACAAGATTCATATAGGTTTATTCATTTGAATTTCAAATGAATACAAATTCAAATGCTATTTACATTTAAAATCCAATTTTAAAACTAATTTATATTAACATATTTACTTTGACAATAATAATTTTGTCTTTTAAAACATATCTATATTTATACATTTATTATTACTCGAAAATAACATATTTATTAATTTTAAATCATTTATAAAAGAAATCATAAAATTACATATCTTATTTATCTTAATTATATACATTAATGTTTAATGTTTAAATGGTATTTTAAATTTCTAAATAATTCCAAATTATAATTATTAAGCTATATCTAAAAACAAATAAAATAAACTTTTATTTATTTTATTAAAATTTAAACTATATTTAAAATACAATCATACAATTTAAAACAATTACTTTAAGTATTTTAAACCATTAGTTATTTATTAAATAAAATAATAACCTTCAAACTATCAAAATGAATATTAAAATTTAAAAACAATATTTTATTTGTTCATTTATCTAAAATCAATACCTATCTATCTATAATATATATATATATATATATATATATATATAAATATATATACACATTATAAATAGGAAAACAATTATTAGCTTTTAAAAGATAAAATTCATCAATTACATATTTATTTAATTGGATTATTAAATCAAGTTAATTTTTATTAAAATTTTATCAAATCAATTTAATTTTAGATACAGATTATTAAATTGATATTGCTAAAATTTCCGGGATATCACAGTACAAAAAAATAAGATTGTCTAGACCTGATGGGGCCAACCAGATATTTCTTGATACTGATTATAAGTTCATAACCCCAGCCCATTTTGGGCGGAACAAATTTACTAATTCTTTTATTCCAGTTAGTAAGAGGGACCTTGAACTAAGAAATATGCCTAGAAGCTAAAAGAGGGTATCCTACTCCATTCGATGGAATTGTTTGATCTTAATGGAGATCTTCTATAATTTCGCACGTGAGGGGTTATTTCTTGGTTTCGTCCATTCGGTTATTGGGGAACAATCAATATACTTCTAATGTCGAATCAAGATCGACTAGGACAGAAATAAAGCATTGGGTCGAACTCTTCTTTGGTGTCAAGGTAATAGCTATGAACTGGGTGCAAAGAACCAACCAGATTGACCCAATGGATAAATAAGAAATACAGAAACAAAAACAGCGATTGGACCAGAGAATGCGATTGCATTATATGGTCGTAGTTGAACAGATCGAGCAAGTTCAAATTGGCATAACATAAAACCTATTAGTCCGAAAGCACCATGGAGGGCAACCCTCGGTACAAATAACTCGTACTACGGATTAGCAAATATGTCGCTTTAGTCCACTCAGCCATCTCTCCCAATTCAAATTGCAAATTTTTTATGTGGTCTGACAGGCGAAGTAAAAAAAAAAATTGAAAAACCTTACTTCCTTGATTTTCATTACAAATAATCCCGCTAAAGTAATAGGAATTAGACCTAAGACGATTCCAAATAGAGAAACTTCAATCATTTCAATTTGTTTGAGGAGATAAAAAGAAAGGTATGATCTATCCCTAAATATTAATCTGTAAAATCTGCGAATCTCAATATCAAGAATTCAACATCTTTTCATTTTGCTTTCGTAAATCTAATACAAGATTTTCTTGACCTTGTTGTTCATTCTTTTTACATTGATCTTTTTACTTTTACTAATATTTTCGTAGAAATGAAAATTAAAAATAAGTAATTTGGTGAGAATTTGTAAAATATATATGCGTGAGACAAAGAAGATAAGTCCCAATAAATATTAGAATTTTTGTTGCTAATACTAAAATTAGTATTATAAAAAATATTATAAAACGACTTTTTTATAGTCGAAACAAAGTTCATTATTTTTTGATTTGTCTTTTCATTTCTGACCACATTTTCCATAGGGCCCTCTTATTTCTTCCTTCTCCAAGCTCGGGTTATGGAAGAAGGAACTGAGAAGGAGATATCAGCAACAACCTCCAAATTCGAGGGTCAGAGAGTTTCATAAAACGTTCTTGATGGAAAAAAAGTGAGTGAAAGATCCCACTGAATCGAATTTGAGTCCGAAGCTTCCTTCGTAACTCCCGGCACTTACTCATAGTGGCTCCGTTCCATGCCTCATTTCATAGGGAACCTCAAAGTGGCTCTATTTCATTATATTCCATCTATATCCCAATTCCATTCATTTAACGTTTCTTTGGTGTGATTGACATAAGAGATGTCATTCAATCAAAGAAGATGGTATTGTTGACATAAGAGATGTCATTTCTAGTCTATCTCTTTCTATATATGGAAAGTTAAGAAATCATCATATAATAATCGAGAAATTGAAATAGAAATAAGGTTCTGTTACTAACATGTTTACTTCCATTGTGGGTAATGTATTTGGTTTCAAAGCCCTGCGAGCTCTACGTTTAGAGGATCTGCGAATTTCCCCTGCTTATTCCAAAACATTCCAAGGCCCGCCTCATGGCATCCAAGTTGAAAGAGATAAATTGAACAAGTATGGACGTCCCCTATTGGGATGCACTATAATGCAATCGCATTCTCTGGTCCAGTTGCTGTTTTTGTTTCTGTATTCCTTATTTATCCATTAGGTCAATCTGGTTGGTTCTTTGCACCCAATTTTGGTGTAAGGAACCTTGCCTAATTCACTAATTCATGTGAAGATACTAAATTTTTGGATTTGAAAAATACTTCAGAGATACTTTCTGAAGTAGATGGTGATTGATAGAGTAATCCTTGATCGTTCTCCCCGAAATGCGTTGAGGCGCAGTAGTTGACTGGACATCTAGGAGTAAAGCACTGTTTCGGTGCGGGCCGCGAGAGCGGTACCAAATCGAGGCAAACTCTGAATACTAGATATGACCCCAAAATTACAGGGGCCAAGGTCGGCTAGTGAGAGATGGGGGATAAGCTTCATTGTCGAGAGGGAAACAGCCCGGATCACCAGCTAAGGCCCCTAAATGATCGCGCAGTGATAAAGGAGGTAGGGGTGCAGAGACAGCCAGGAGGTTTGCCTAGAAGCAGCCACCCTTGAAAGAGTGCGTAATAGCTCACTGATCGAGCGCTCTTGCGCCGAAGATGAACGGGGCTAAGCGATCCGCCGAAGCTGTGGGATGTCAAAATGCATCGGTAGGGGAGCGTTCCAATAGAAAATTTTGATTATGTTGATTAGATAATTTTCCAATTTGTATGTTATGGAATAGACCAAAATCTCCTGCCGCTCTAAGAGTAAGAAAAGAGTAAGAACGCAGCGGTATATTGCCAAAAAGGGGGTAAGGTACTGCCGAGTTCTTACTTTTTCATGTCTACAATTCGGTTCATTCGATTACTACAGAGATGAACCCAACCCGGAATATGAACCGGAGATTCCCGAATAGGTCAACCTTTCGAACTGCTGCTGAATCCATGGGCAGGAAAGAGACAACCTGGCGAACTGAAACATCTTAGTAGCTAGAGGAAAAGAAAGCAAAAGCGATTCCCGTAGTAGCGGCGAGCGAAATGGGAGCAGCCTAAACCGTGAAAACGGGGTTGTGGGAGAGCAATACAAGCGTCGTGCTGCTAGGCGAAGCAGTGGAGTGCTGCGCCCTAGATGGCGGGAGTCCAGTAGCCGAAAGCCCGTTTTCCTCCTTTTCCTGCTAGGATTGGAAATCCTGTATTTTACATATCCATGCGATTGAGTCCTTAGGTTTTCGAAATAGTGTACTTACGTACTCTCTTCTAGATCCGAGAAAAGCGACATGAACTAAATGTCATGCCCAAGCCAAGGAGCTTACTCCAAAAAGTCCTGACAAATGATGATTGAGACGAGATTCGACATTTTTGAACCAGGAAACACTCGGTTTCCATTTATGTTGTAGGTGTAACCAGGAACAGATTTACTCTAGGAGGAATGTTTTTATGTGGTGCTAACGATTTAATAACTATCTTTGTAGCTCTAGAATGTTTCAGTTTATGTTCCTACCTATTATCTGGATATACCAAGAGAGATGTACGGTCTATGGTCGGTCCGTGACCCCTGGATGCCGAAGGCGTCCTTGGGGCGATCTCGTAGTTCCTACGGGGTGGAGATGATGGGGTTTGTCCATGGATTTTCCTTCCTTTTGCCACATTTCGCTCAAAGCAAAGGGTTGAAGGGAGATAGTGCATCAAGCTATTCGCAAGGGCCAACTTGATCCTCTTCGCTTTCTTCCCTTTCTGTGGTTTCTTTCAGTTTCTCAGTACCAATAGGCGATGGCATTCTGCCTAAATAGTAGACACAGGTGATAAATAAGAGAATACTAAAGATTCTAGCCATAGAATTTCTCAATTCTGACATAAGGTACTTATTAGATCGAATCAAATGATTTTTCCGTATCCAGAACAATACCAATCCAACCCATTTCATGAATAAAATGTGAGTAGAGTAACGCCATGGTAAGGCATAAGTCATCGGTTCAAATCCGATAAAGGGCTTTTTTCATGAAACTCGAGTCATTATCTTCGTTTTTCATCGAAGAATACAGATATTTTTGATAATAAAAAAAGGCAAACACTATTGTATTATTTTATTTATAATATAATG
This sequence comes from Allium cepa, assembly GCA_030765085.1. Lineage (NCBI taxonomy): Eukaryota > Viridiplantae > Streptophyta > Magnoliopsida > Asparagales > Amaryllidaceae > Allium > Allium cepa. Next base: position 447,409,334 of record CM060937.1, on the reverse strand, counting down.
AGTTCTTATTATTTTATTTTGAGTTCTAATTAATAATTAAAAAGTTGAACATTTAATTATTATTATATTGACTAATTGAACTTAGTGGGTGGGGGTTCTAGCCTGTAGTGACATAGTAGTGACATAATAGTCCTCTTTATATCTTATTATTATTTATTAAAATATTCCAGGAAACATAACATAAATATTCTAGATATCCAACTCCTATTTATTAATCACAAACCAAAATATTCCTACTTCCCTATTGTTCCCACCGAACCTACCATAAAAATGGTAACTAAAAAAAAGTAAGTGGACCTGACCCATTGAATCATGACTATATTAGCTATTCTGATATTTAAATTCGATATACATTAAATTGTAGAAAGCGGGTTTTTTATTTCTTTTTTTAGTTTCTTAGATCAATACCCTCTTTGAAAGACTTTGGTATTGTTCCTTGATCAGAATACAAATCATGAATCACAGAACACATGGAACCATCTTATTATCTTCCTGTAAAAAAGAGAAAATATAAAGGGGAGGGTTTCTTCAAACAACAAGGAGCTGAGGCAACTATTCAATCAAATGATATTGAGCACGTTTCCCATCTCTTCTCGAGAAACAAGTGGGGTATTTCTTTGCAAAATTGTGCTCAATTTCATATGTGGATCATTGTATCGAGTAGTTGGATCGTAGTCTCTTACCATAAAAATGGCTGCATGTGCAGCAGCACCAACTATAAGAAAACCACCGATCCACATGTGATGTGTAAACAACGAAAGTAGTGTACCATAGTCAGTAGCTAGACATGGATAGGGGGAAGAAAATGGAGTTATGGATGGAATCAAACATGCAGTATTTACAGAAAAAATTATTTGGTTATTGAGGAACAGATCCAAGTGGTAGTATCGGGGCCTTTAGCTATTGTTCTTGAGAAATGACCAGGTCTGGCCCATTCCTCGAAAGACGTTTTTACAGGATCCCTATCTACAACAGTTTTCACTTAATCCTTAAATAAAATACTCGTTATATCAATAAATTAGGTTTTATCAATAGCTCTAAAGAAAGAATTAGTTAGAAAGAATTGATCATTAATTCCAATTTATGATTAAGAATTCACAACAACGAAAGCACTTTTTCATTCTTTCATATACTAGGGGATTTCACTTGGAAAAGAAAATGTTCCATACTAACGGATCCGGGTCCATAACCATGGGTTCTAATGCACGAGATCTTGTAGCACTTATCAGTGAGGCCCTATCAATTAGTATTACACAGAAGAAAAATAGAATTTTTTGAATTTGAAATAATGTGATGGGCGAATGACGGGAATTGAACCCGCGCGTGGTGGATTCATAATCCACTACCTTGATCCACTTGGCTACATCCGCCCCTTATCTAGCTAAAGGATTTTATCTTTTTTCCATTCATCATTATTGTATTTATTCTTACCTTCATACTTAGATCGGATTTTTATGATTTTTTAAAAAATGCAGTTTTTCAGTAAGTATAGCCTTTTTGGATTATTTATAGCATCCATTTTATATGGATCTGTTTATTCATCTCTACAGAATTTGAGTTTAGTCAATTCATTTGTGAAGAAGTGCCACATGATAATTTTATTCGACCTAATAGAAAATGTGATAAATAACTGGTCATATAATCGTGGTAAAAAAGTTTTGGTAAAAGTTATGTCTTGGTCCAAGTGGGGATAGCATTTCTCTTCTGCATGTCTATGGAATTTTTAAAAATACAAACATCTCAGAGATAGATATAAAGGTAGGAATTTATTGAGCGAACCGCACTCCTTCGTATACGTCAGGAGTCCATTGATGAAAAGGGGCTGGGGAAACACAATTTTGCAAAGAAATACCCCACTTATTTCTCGAAAAGAGATGGGAAACATGCTCAATATCATTTGATTGAATAGTTGCCTCAGCTCCTTGTTGTTTGAAGAAACACTCCCCTTCAATTGGTCTTTTTTCACGAAAAGCAGACATGAGATAACAAATCAAGTCTTTCCCTAAGATTTCGAATAGCTGTCCCGAATTCAAGTTGATTATGTTTCGCTTCTTCCTCGGAGAAAGACGATCAAACAATTCCCAATCACGGTCTTTGCGGATCAAATCATCCGTATAAGAAGAGATTCTAATATAAATAATAAGATTCGTTTTGAATCGACGATTGCAATTCAATTCCTGAATTGCGGAAATGAAAATTATTCACTCATCGAAACAAAAATGAAAGATCTTGCTAATAAGACAATCACAATTAGGAGTCAAATAAAAGGAATCACAAAAGACAATAAAAAAATAGTTCTAACTTATGATGATAAAAGAGCGGAATTACAAAAGGATATTTGGCAACTATTTAAACGAAAAAATATCCGATTAATACGAGCATGAAGAAATTAACGATACTTCTTTATCTTTTGAGTTGTTCTACCGGATTGGTCGCTCAAGATCTTTGGTCTTCACCCGGACCCGGATCCGGTGAAAAAAATAGGATCACTTCTTATGGATTCGTTGAGAATGCTTCTGATCTAGTTCGTGGCCTATTAGAAGTAGAAGGCTCTGGCGGGATCCTCACGGACAGAAAAGGATTGCAGTCATTTTGATAATAATCGAGTGACATTACTTCTTTGGTCTGAAATAAAAGGCCTGCTCAGAAAGACTTTCTAATTCCCCAGAAAGGATCAATCGAAACCCCCTAATTGTTTCGGCGAGACCAACATATTTCCTAGGAGAACCAGTAAAGACTTCTGCCACGAAGAAGGGTTGTGGGTATACTTTTATCATTTCATCCAACAAGAATAGTTCTTCTAATTCTAGGAATTTTTCTAAAACATTTTTCTCTTGAATGTCATTCAAAAAAATTTCGGATTGCCTAGTATTCCACCAATGAATAATCCAAGGTTCCAGACTTTTTTGAAATGAGAGAGAGATCTACCCGGGCAAAAATATTATAGATGCAAGATACGCGAGGGAAGCCAATGCTTTCTTTTTTTTCATTTTTCCTCTTCTGTGAATTGTTAATGAACTGCTTCATTTGTCAACTTTATCTGGTCTTATATTTTTCTACAGTACGAGTTCTATAACAAGGTATCGAACCTATGGATCTATTCCAAGTTTTTTGTAAAAATGTAGTCCTTAGATCTAGAAAAAAGAATATATTAAATTAAGATAAATAATGTAAATTCGAAATATGCTAAATATAAAAATAACAGCAATATAAATGTATATCATCAATAATTATTATGTATAATAATAAAATTGAAATTAAAAATAAATAAAAAACTTAATTTTTATCTTCGACACACAATTCGTATTTTCGCGAAATAGATCATAATAAAATTCATGTATCTAGGGAGGATTCACTTTAGAAGCGACTATTCCCTAGATACCTACATCGTGGTATTTCGCAGTTGAATCAATTTGAAAAAGACCCATTCAGGGATAATTAGGCTCGAATTGATGACTACCACCACGCCAAGGTGACACTCTACCGCTGAGTTATATCCCTTTCCGGCCCCATCGAGAAATAGAACTAACTAATCCTAAGGCAAACGGTCGAGAAACTCAACACCACTATTCCTGAACAACTTGGAGCCGGACCTAATAAAAAATGTGATATATAACTGGTCATATAATCGTGGTTATATAGATATTTTTTATACTAAGATTTTTACTAGAAATTTAAGAGAATTAGCTAAACTAGTTCAGTTTTTTGATAGATATATAATTGATGGAATGATAAATGGGATTGGTGTTATTAGTTTCTTTATATTGGGATCCAGGCGGTCCGGGGGAGGGGGGGACCACTGCGGCTCCTCTCTTCTCGAGAATCCATACATCCCTTATCAGTCTATGGACAGCTATCTCTCGAGCACAGGTTTAGGCTCGGCCTCAATGGGAAAATGGAGCACCTAACAACGCATCTTCACAGACCAAGAACTACGAGATCGCCCCTTTCATTCTGGGGTGACAGAGGGATTGTACCATTCGAGCCTTTTTTTATGCTTTTACCGGAGGTCTGGAGTAGGAACTACGAGATCGCCCCAAGGACGCCTTCGGTATCCAGGGGTCACGGACCGACCATAGACCCTGTTCAATAAGTGGAACGCATTAGCTGTCCGCTCTCCAGTTGGGCAGTAAGGGTCGGAGAAGGGCAATCACTCGTTCTTAAAATAAAACCGGCATTCTTAAGACCAAAGAGTCGGGCGGAAAAAGGGAGAGAGCTTTCTGTTCCTGGTTCTCCAAATTAGTCACTACCTGAGCCATAGAAGATGCTTTTTGACCAATAGCTACATAAACACAGATTACATTTTTCCCTTTTTGATTGAGAATCGTATCTGCGGCTACTGCTGTTTTGCCGGTCTGTCTGTCCCCAATAATTAATTCTCGCTGGCCACGTCCTATAGGGATCATCGCATCAATAGCAATAAGTCCCGTTTGAATAGACTCAAGGGAGTGTGTGCGAGTTGTATATTTGAAGAATAGGTTGGACCCAACCAGCTGCACTTTATTTATTTGTGTTATTTATATACATTTTTTTAGAATAAGATAAATAGGAAAAAATAGTACAATCTCGATGAATTCCTTCTGAATAAATTAATAAATCGCCTCCGTAACAGTTGGACGATAGTAAAAAGTCATAGCAAAACCCGTAGCTGCTTGTACTAAAAAACAAGTAACCGTGATTCCTCCTAGACAATAAAATATGTTGACATGAGGAGGAACATATTTACTAGTTATATCATTTGCAATCGCTTGAATCTCGAGACGTTCCTCGAACCAATCATATACTTTGTTGAGATAGGGAATCCGAGAGGACCCCCCGCCCACGAGAACACCGGCTATTCACGAAACGTGAGAAGCAGATGATTATTCATCTGCTTCCGAAAGAAATCGAAGAATTTCTTGGGAATCCTACAAGATCAATTCGTTCTTTTTTCTCTGACAGATGGTCAGAACTTCATCTGGGTTCGAATCCTACTGATAGGTCCACTAGAGATCAGAAATTTTTGAAGAAAAAACAAGATGTTTCTTTTGTCCCTTCCAGGCGATCGAAAAATCCAAAATGATTTTTCAATTTTTCTTTTTGACTCATCAATGAATTTACTGCATAGTAATTTTCTTTCATGTAATGAATTAATTGGTCTTTTTTCTAGTTCAACTCCCGTTCTGAACCCATGAGTCCGAAGCTTCCTATGATTCTTACATATGATTTATTAATTTATTCAGAAGGAATTCGTCGAGATTGTACACTTTTTTCCTATTTATTTTATTCTAAAAAAAATATGTATATAAATAACACAAATAAATAAAGTGTGGGTCCAACCTATTCTTGAAATATACAACTCGCCTATAAATTCTTTTTCTAGATCGGAATCTTTAAAAGAAGTCTATGAACTAATATGGATCTTTGTTATTATTTTCACCCTTATATTGGGAATAAGAATTCTAGTTCTTACTGTTCATATATTATGGTATGAATATACCATACCAATTCGTTATGTATGGATGATGAGATTCCATTGATACATAGCCAATTCCAATAGACTTATTGAACGTTCCCATTGGCGTGCATCCAGTAGGAATTGAACCTACGAATTTTCCAATTATGAGTTCGGTGCTTTAACCATTCAGCCATGGATGCTTAACAGGGCTCATTGTACATCGTGAATAACCAAATTCCAATTGAAATGAAATCTTTAGGAAGAATCAATGAAAATCTTTAGGAGGAATCAATGAAACGATATCAATTCAAATCCTGGATCTTTGAATTGAGAGAGATATTGAGTGAGATCAAGAATTCTCACTATTTCTTAGATTCATGGATCAAATTCGATTCAGTGGGATCTTTCACTCACATTTTTTTCCACCAAGAACGTTTTATGAAACTCTCTGACCCTCGAATTTGGAGTATCCTACTTTCACGTGATTCTTGAAAACCGGTATAGTTTTGATACTATCGAGGGTTCGAATCCCTCTCTCTCCTTTTTCTTTATTGTGGAATTAAATTTTTTATTTATTCTTTTGGACTGACTTGTCATCTTTCATAAAATAAAGAAGCATGGCTCGGCTATCCCACCTAGCCGAGCCAGAACAGAAAAAACAACTATTCACCCGTCTAGATAATATTTTTCCTTGTTCACTAATAAATCGACTAATTAAACTCATGTTTCTATAATCAATTTGATCCCCCGATTCAATTGGGGGAAAACGCCTACAAAAAGATCGCTTGGATTTGCGAAAAGGTTGCTTGGATTTATGGTGGAATACTAGGCAATCCGAAATTTTTTTGAATGATATTCAAGAGAAAAATGTTTTAGAAAAATTCCTAGAATTAGAAGAACTGTTGTATTTGATTTACTTGGGATTGCGGATTTGAAATGATAGAATCCAGATTTTTCTTTTTAAATTATGGATTGAAATGATACATATCTGTATCACTTGATCTAGGTTAGAAATATACAGTCCCATGGTTATATTTTTAAATAATATTTTCCTAAAAATTTATTAAGTATTTTTAAACAATATTTCCCTAAAAGATTATTAAATATTTTGAGTTTTATAAATATATGAAATTTTAACATAAAATTTGATTTAATGCTTTAATTATAAATGTGTATTGGTTTTTCTATAAGTTAAATTTTTATAAGTTAATAATTAGTTTTAAGTTGAATTAAAGATCTTTATTGATGATAAATAACTTAATAATTGAATTTGACTTAATATGGAAGTTTTAAATCTAATTAGTAATTGTTATGAATTTTACTTTATGAAATGGAAATGTTTTGTATAATAAATAATGTATTTTGATCTGGTAAAATGGAATACAGTTTTAATTGGACATTTTGTAATAAAATTTATTTAACTAGAAACTCATAGTTAATCGATGTCCAAATGAATAGATCTATAAGGAAAATTGATTGTTATATTAACTATGATAAAATGTTCTTTTGTGAAATGGTATGTTGTGTAAAATAAATAGTTATGATTTTAATTTAAATGGAAAAATGTGTCTTAAATTATGATTTAACTTGATAATTGGAAATTGGGTTTTAAATAAAACTATTAAGTTAAGTAAATAAATGAAATTTAGTTTTATTTATGGAGTCAGTATTTTAAAATAAAGTGTTAAGTTATTTGTTAAAGTAGAGTTAAGGAAGAATATACTTTTGACTTAACAAACAAATCTTAATTTAAATTGGATATTTATAGATAAAATTTTATTTTATTAAATCATAGGTTGAATTATGTCCAAATTAATATTTTTGAAGCAAAAAATATGATTTTATAAGCTAAATTGGTAAAAATTGAGGTTTTAATGTTCCTGAAATTTTATATTAAATCTGGAGTTAGTATTGGTAGCATTTCAGAAATGCTGTAGTTTTAAGACAACATTTGTTAAGTGCTATCATTTCTAAAAATAAACTAAGTTCTGGATTAATAAAGAACTACTGCAGCACTTTGTAAGTGTTGTTGTTGTTGCTGAAACTAAACTATGTTTTGAAATAACTAAAGAGCTAATGTAGCACTTTGTAAGTGCCGTTGTTGCTGAAAGTAAACTGTTTTGAATAACTAAATAGCTACTGTAGCACTTCGTAAGTTTTGTTGTTGCTGAGAGTAAACTGTTTTGAAATAATAACTAAATACCTACCGTAGCACTTTGTAAGTGCTGCTGTTTTTGAATTTGACAACATTTTTGAAATACTAATATATCTACTGTAATACTTTATAAATGCTGTTGTAGCTGAAATTTACAATGTATTGAAAATTTTATAATTAAACGAATGAACTTAGAAATGCTACGACTTTGAGATGAATATTATTTGACATTGAATTTAAATGATTTAAATAAATATGTTACAAAGTGTTTGGTTTCAGAGTTGTTATAACTTGAAAGTAATATGGCTTTCGAAATGAATTTATTGGAAATTGAATTTAATTAAGAATTGTCTTTAAATATATTATTTTGAAATTATTGAAATTGACGATTTAAGAATATGACTTTATAAAGTGGTTTGGTTTAAGATGATTTAAAGGAAAATGTCTAGTTTAATAAATTGAAGGAATATTCAATGATTTGAAAATTTGGGTTTATTTAAATGATATACTATTACTTTGGCCTTTTGAAATGGAAATGATATGTTGATTTGGTTTAGAAATGAAATAATATAATATTTAGTTTGAAATGGATATGATATTTCGGTTTTAAAGTATAAATGGTTTTGAAATAAATATCCATGGGTTATAATAGCATTGGGTTGTTAAAGAGACCGGGATCGGAAGTTGTCATACTCTCTGCCAACTCCAAAAACCACTTTAACAATCATGTACGCAGTGGAGATTCCAAAATGAAGTAGGATGGTGGCGACGTTCTATTGAGGTATATACGTGGATCCAACTCCCGTGAGTTGGCATAAGGTGGCTAAAACAGGAGCGATTCTCGGGCCAATGAGGTAGCTCCTCTGATCGGTCACACTCCTTCGATATTATATTCTGACTTTGACATTGATTTAGTGGCCACTTTTGATTTTGATTTGGGAGTGTGGCTCGAGGTGGGCGGTAGCTACGGCTTTTCGTTACCACCCGCCCAGATAGTAATTGGTGTATCTATCCTTGTGCCCTGTCACATACCCTAGCTAGCCTTGTACGAGTGTGATTTGTGTCGCACCTATGGAGTATCTTCCCGTAGCCTATCGATCAGGAGATATGCAAGTACTGTATAGACTGTTGGCACTATTATGTGTTAAAGGGGATATTGGGTAACTCCTTAACGCTATTTTCAAGTAAATTTATTTTACTGTAGACATTATTATAATAGTGAAATATTACTACATAGTAAATAGTTTAACGGATCCTTAGAGGATGGGCGGTCCCAAACATCTTTTAAGTTACTTGTACCTTATATTACAGTTCACTTGAGTTGGTTTACACTGTATAAGTATGTATGTCCTGACTCGAGTGCTTTTTGTATTCGCTTTACGCTCGGGTCAGACTGAGTGATACAACATTTGAGACTCACCTTTGGAGTTGGTGCTTTGCTGAGATATCTAGCTATCTATTTCGCTTTCAGTCATTCAGTTGATTCAAGGGATGTACAGCTTTGTGCTTGTTTGTCATATTGAGACTTCTGTTGTTTCTCGCTACTTCTGTTGTCCCTTGTTTAACTCTAATGTATATATATAATAGCTTCATGAACTACTATCTCTTTGCTTCCGCTACATTATATTACTCCATGTCTGTGATTTGTGATTAATTTATTTACTATATGTTCTGAGTATTGCCAAATTTAAATTAGCAATTCGGTATTTTGAGCTATTCAAGTCAGACGTGTGTGGTTTTATTGTCGATTTGAATGGTTCAAAATAGCGGGTCATTACAATATTCTTTACTGCCAAGATTTATGTCGCCAAGATTGTTGGTCACATGGTTAGTTGCTCCAAAATTAGGATACTAGATTTCATTTACAATGTCCTCTGGTTTGGCTATATCACCGTGATTGTTTCTTGTTACTTAAGTCCGGTTTCTTGTTTCTTGTTGCATATTGGCTAGATTAGCATTAGGATTATAGGTTCTTTGGTTATTTGTTGTCCTAGTATGTAGTTTGCATCGAACCTAAAATAACACCTATTTGTTGCATGATCAAAATTTTCACATATTTGACATTTGAGTCTATTATTGTTGTTGCTATTGAACCTTCAACCTCTTCCTCTGTTTCTGGTTGACTGACCTTCTATTTGGTTGTTATTTACTTAATATTTGGTTGAACTGTTTCTTTCTTGATTACTAGATTTGTTATTTGATATACAATTGACGGTAAAATATGAAGCAACTGGCTTCTTTTGTTCAATTATACCTTCATGAGCAAGGATGGTAGAATGAACATATGATAAGGATGGAGTAGTTTCTTTTGAAGAAATTATAGCAACTGCAGTTTTATAATCATCATCTAGGCTACTTAAAATTGACAAAGTTGGCTCTATATCTTAAATACCATGTCCTGCAGTACCTAGTAAATCACATAATGTTTTCACCCTTGTTAGATAATCTCTCATGGGCATACTTTACTTCTTTAGATTTTGTAATTTTCTTTTATAGCACCCTACCTTTGCTGTAGATCGAGAATTGAACACGTGTTCTATTATTGACCAAATTTCTTTGGCAGTTGTACACCCTATCAATTGTGGTGATAAACTTGCACTTTTGGTAGATAAAAGCCATGAACTTAACAAATTATCTTGCCTCTGGTAAATTGTATATTATCTATTTGCAATTGAAACTCCTTCTATAGTGGTAATGTGTTGATCTGGCACAGTCTTGGTTCCAAGAATGTGTGGTTCTAGTCCTTATCCTCTTATTGTTGTTAACACTTACAATTTCCACAACAAGAAATTTTTTCATCTAACCGATTTGCTACCAGATGGCTTTGAGTGCTAATTATGAGTTTGTATACGTTTTCATTTGTCGATTGCCGTGCAGGATTTGATCTTGAATTTGGAGGTGTAGATGAATTATTATCGATATCTCCTTCGGCCATGTCAAAATGTTGGAGAAGATGACAAGGAAATTGATGAAGAAGATGCAAGAATCAGAAAATACCGTGAATTGAGTAATCAAGAATCACTCAAAAGTGATGCAATAAAACTTCTTGAAATCAATCTGAGAGCAGCCAGTGAATTGGATGATGATAATTATCTAACAGTTTTCTCAGGCAAGGCTCAATGATGAAATGAATGAAAAAAAGTTCCAAGAAATGGTCTAACTAGTAGATTCCGTTAACCTGCCTTTTGAAAGGGCAACATACATGCAGGTTCAACCCACTCGACTACATAATGATCGAAGTTGGATTTTTACAGATAATAAACATGATGATGAAGCCAGAATACAGCGTGGTCGACAAACAGACGCCATAAGATGTTTAAAATATGGTTTCAACAAAGATCAAGTTGTTTCAAGTTGCTTGGAGTCTGCTCCGAGTCACCTTCGTGTTTTCTTCGAGTCATAGATAGGTTCAGTTCGGGTCAGAGAAGGGCTTGCTCCGAGTCTTTGATGCATTGACACATTTACAAGTCGCTTCAAATCACCAAGCTCCACATCGGGTCTAGGAGGCGACTGCTTTGAGTCGCATCCATGCACCAACCTTCAAGTCCATCCCGCAAGCATTCATTCGTGTCTATCCACATAGGGTTTTCGGTTCGTATCCAAGTAATCACGACGATCGATCAAGTATCATGGTGGGAACTACATTTTGTATCCATCATAGGCCGACTTTTTTCGTATCCATCAAAGTCAAGCTAATTCCTAACCATGGAAAATTGTCACTACGTATCGATCTTACTTCTACACATTTTGTATAGACCCACCCATTCACATATATTGTATCGATCGACCATTGATAGATACGATAACTCAAGATTGATCGATGCGAGCGACATCATTGTCGATTGGTACAAAGCGGCCATCGAACCATCGATACGAAGCGGCTTCAAGAATCGATGCGAGGAACATAGCAACCCATGAATATGAACAAGGCAGCGTCAACCAAAAGAAGCGGTCAATGAGCATGAAAAGTGGATCTCTCTTGGTTTCTCGAGCCACGTCATCAGCGCACGTCCGATCGATATGAAGGAGTGATCGATTCAAAGAAGATATCGATATGAACTAGATCGACAACCATGGATATGAGTAGTTCAGTGTACTACAAACACAAACTTGCATCGATCATATCTCACAATCTACAAGTCCAAATGCCACCAAATTTTCACAGGAGCTTGCCTACGACCTCAAGAATATACCTGATCAATGTCAGTCAAAAAGAATCAGTTCTTGATCGATACGAATTCCATTCGTATCGCAATGATATCGAGTCAAAATCACCTCAACTCGATCCCGTGGGACTACCCACGTGAGAGAGGAAGTCCTTCGAGATCTGGGTGAGATATTTGTTGCCTGTGCCTATAAATAGTGACCCTAGACCTACAGAAAATGGATCTTTTAGCTCTTCTAGGCCGTTACTCTGCTGAACTCCATTATGATTCGGATACTATCAATTGTACTCTTGTAAATCAGTAAAGAATAATCAATAAAATGACAACTCTTCAAAGTGGATGTAGGCTACGACGCTGAACCATTATAAACCTTGTCTTTCTACTGCTTTCCTTTTTTTGGGTGTTCTTTGTACTTAATTCTACTACATACAATCTATCTGTGATTTATGACTGTGATTTGCTGCTTTCATTTGCAATTGGGTGTTTGCGACCATTTTTGATGCAAACATTTTAGTGCTTTCACCGAGAAGGCTAACATTCAAGGATTCTATAACTTGGACTTTGGATATGAAAGCTTAAAGACTTAGATCTGGAAAGCTATGACGAAGCTATAATCGAGGAGACAAAGAGCGGAGAGAAGTCAGCATGAAGGAAGCCAGGAAACATCCTCAGGCGCTAATCAGACTTCGGCCTTCATCACCAGAGATTAGACGGGGATGATGATAGGGGCTATGCATGAAGAATTGTTGAAAAGGCAGAAGGAGATGATGTAGAATATTCTCAGATAGTTTGGACAGGCTGGAACAGTAGGAGCAGCTGGAGTCCAGATCCCTGGAGCTAGACCAGAAAGACTCAACATGCGATTGAATAGAGCAAGTCCATTAGGAGAAACCCTTGGGCTGGGGGGCAATCCCCAGGAGCATGTTGATCCAATCTCAGGCAGGTTGCCAGCTAGGATTGTGCAGCATGGCATTGATAGAGGAATGGATGCATAACGACCCAACTTTTTGGACAGTTTAAATTGATAAATCAACCATACATGTAGATTACATACCATTAAAAAGGGAGGTTATAGGGTAAATAAGAAAAAGAAGAGGAAAGAAGAAAAACCAACACAGATTCTCGCAGCGGAATGACAAAATATAATAATCAAATAAACAATTCATAAAGTTGTTTTACAAATAACATTTGATTACACTTTACAATACAGATCAGAGTTACATACAGTAATAACAAATAAATAATGCAGTGGAACAACATGATGTAGCAGAATTAAAAAAAATACTAGTATACAAATCTCCATCTTCGTCCTCCAAAAGCAGTCTTCGATACACAGAAAAGCTCAGACTGAACCGAGCATAAAGAAAAAACAAAACGCTCGAGTCATGATTAACATTCTTATGTAAGTTAAATTAACAGTAAATAAATATGAGTGTAACGGCTTCAGAGATGTTTATGAAATTTTACATCTCCTGTCCAATGTCTAACGTGGATGCAATAACTTAAGAGATGTTCGGGATTACCATCTCCTAAGGATCCGTTAAACTATTTACTATGTAGTATAATACGCCATTATAATAGTGTCTACAGCAAAGTAAAGTATTAAAATAGCGTTAAGGCATTGCCCATATCCCCTTTAATACATTTTTATATATTCGCATAATCTATATAGTACCGTAATTCCTCCGTAAACTGGAGGGCTATCAGAGGCCACTCCATAGGTATGGTACAAACCAAACACGTAGAAGGGCGATAAGGCATGTGAACACGACACTCGATGCAATGCCAGGGTAGATATACCAATTGCGGATCCGGACTGGTGGTAACGCATAGCAGTTACTACCGGCTACCTCGAACCACACGCCCAAGTCAAAATCGAGGAGTGGCCACCACGTCATCGTAAAGTAATATGGTATCGAAGAAATGTGTCCGATCGGAGGAGCGACCTCACTTGGCTCGGCATGAATCCTGTTTTAGTCACATCTAAGCTAACTCACGGGAGTCAGGGTCATGTAAATACCTCATATAGAATCTTTCTCCAAACCAACCTACTTCATTTCTGGAATCTCCACCATGTACACAGTTGTTAAAGTTGTTTTCGGTATTGGCAGAGAGTATGACAATATCCGATCCCCATCCCTTTAACAATCAAATACTTATTTCACACCGAATGGTTCTTTTACATTTTCAAAACTAATTCATAATTGGTATCAAAATACCATATTCTCAGAACCATATCACTTTCCGAATCATATTTACTTCTGAAATCTTATTCACTTTCGAAATCATATCACCTTTGAAGTCATATTCTCAAATCATCATATTTAATCAAAATATGTCATTTCAGTGGCAAATATCATTTCAAATCCCAACTTACATTATAATATTGTTTAACCATGTTCGCTTTAAGTCAAGAATTAAAATATAAATACTTCCACTTTACATAGTCTGAAATTTTGAAAATAGTTTAGATAGTCAAAAATAGTTTAAATATATTTAAAATAGATTAAATTAGATTAAAATAGTTTAAAATAGATTTAAGTAGTTCAAAATAGTTTATAATAAATTTATTAGCTTAAAATAGATTAAAATAGTTTAAATGGATTAAAATACTTAAGAATAGATTTAATATAGTTAAATAGTCTAATATAAAATGGTTAAAATATCTAAATAAATTTGAATTCAAAATAATGTATTTAAATAGTACATATTAAAATAATTAATCTAAAAATAATATCAAATCAACTATTTCTTCCATTTCCATAAATTTCTGGACCATGTCCGTATTTCAAACCAACAAAACTCAATTTAAATCTTTCAATTCAAATTCTCAATTAAACAATTTCACTTTATATCAATTTCAAATCCACGTTTGAATTTTAAATTCAAACCACTTAAAATTCAACAGGTTTCAAAGTTTAAAAGTTCAAATTCTCCTTTTTTTCTTCAATGGCCTCTCCCGCCCGTACCTCTCAGCATACCCTTTCACTTCAGCCTATCGTGCCCACTCCCGACTTTTCACTGTTCCCACTCCTACCCCGTGGTCCTCTCTCTTTAAGAGCATGCCTCGAAACGCCGGTCAGTACGCCCCTGTTGATATGTCGCTGGTGTATGAAGGTCCTTCTTTGGTTCCTCCCCGTGAAGTCATTGAAGCTGGGAATGCAGTGTGGTAAGATTGGTTGGTTGGATTTTTCTTGGACAAGCCGCTCTCATATATGTCAGTTATCAACCACCTAAAGAAGCTATGGAAGCTACAAGGCGAGATTAAAATTAAGTCTGATGGTGTTTTGTTCCTTTTCCATCTTTCCTGTGCTGAGGATAGAAGGAAAATTGTTGAGGCAGACCCTATATTCCTTAGGAACAAAATATTCATTATCAAAGCATGGGATCCGTATATTGGCAACAGTTGTAGCACCATAAAGTCTGTACCAGTTTGGATTAGATTGTCGAACATTCCTCTATATGCGTGGTCACATCTTGGCATTAATTGGCTAGCGACAAGAGTTGGTAGGTTGCTCTGTCTTGACTCTTCAACTGATAAAATGGAGAGAATAGGTTATGCGAAGTGTTTGGTAGATGTTACACCTAATCAAGATTTGGTTGACGAGTTTCCTGTCCATTTAATTGATGGTACTATACAAATGGTGAGGGTTGACTATCTATGGAAGCCTGAAATATGTTCACATTGCAAAGAATTTGGTCACATGATTAGTTCATGTTTAAGAGTAGGTGCTGATAAGGTAAAGGAGGCCGAGGAGGTGATAAAAAAGCGTAATCAAGAAGAATTAATAAACAGGCAGCAGGAGGAAAAGCAAGCAAGTAAGAATAATCACCAATGGCGGAAAGTTGTTAGCAAAAAAGATAAAGGGGGAATTGGTAATAAATTGAAAGAGCAGGCAGTTCTTGGACAAGCTAATCTTGTTAAAGTTGCTGATACCACTACTGTTCTGCAACAGAATAAAGAGATAGAAATTACTAATGGAGCATGTGGAAATGAAATGCTTGTGGACAATGGAGATTCTGGCAATGACCAAGGAAATATTGTGACTTTCAATAGATTTGATTTATTGAATGATATAAATATTGATGAAGTCGTTGTTACTGCTGTGAGTTATGGTGGGCAACCCCTGATGCCTGCTTGCAATTTACTTGGGCAGTTTGCAACTTCCACTTGTGGTAATGTGATAAAGGAGTATGGACATGAGCAGTCCATTGCAAATGCTGAATTATTTCAACAGCAAATTCAAGGTAGTAGTACTAATCCTGTGCATGTCACTGATACTCATGACTGTGCACATACCATTTCAAAAACAATTGCTTCACAACATGAAATGTGCATTAGCAAACCCAATACATCGCCACCTCAATTACTCAAAGATAATGATCAGGACATGATTACTGATTTTGCTGTTAGAATGCAATTATTCCAGAAATTGAGTGATGAGTCTGTGCATGTCCCTGATGCTCTCTTGCTCACTACAGAACATATGGTAGCACCGCAACCTGAAATTTTACCCACCAAACATCCAATACCTTCTTCAAACCCATTCAAAGCCATCTCACCACGTGACATTCATGAAGAGGTTTTCATGAACACAATGCAAACCCAAATATTCGAATTAGTGATACAAACTACACCTAATCTTTCAGCTTCCCCGACTGTCCCATCTCCTCCTCCACCTGATATTTCTTCTTCTGATCATCCGTATGTTTACCATGGATCTATACCAGGTTGGAAATCACCTCCCACTAGTCAAATACCGATCCCATGCCCAGTTTTTTCTACTGCCAAAGGCAAAAGGGTCAAGAAAAATTGGACTCAAAATCCCAATCAAAGCAGAATAAATTCTCCTATTACTAGGAGCATGAAAGAAGGGGAGCTACACTCCATAGTTTAATTATGTCACACAATATTGGAGCTTGGAACATTCGAGGATCTCATAATTTCCTCAAACTTGATCAGGTTAAGCAACTCATCTTCGATCATCAACTTTCTATTTTTGCAATCCTAGAAACCAAATTGAATCTCCCGCTAACTATTTCTGCTGCCAAATACATAAATCCTGCTTGGTTGCTGACTCATAACCTACTTGAAGCCAATTATGGTCGTATCATGGTTGTTCATAATCCAGTTCTTCTTTGTCTTGAGCTGATTCTATCCACCTTACAATTAATGCATTTTCGTGCCAAGTACCACAATTCATCCACTTCCTTCTATATCACTTTCATATATGCACATAATTCTGCCTCAGCTAGGCATAATGTTCTTAACTTCTTCCCACGCTTAGGCAAGAAACTCATCCTTGGGTCGTACTTGGAGACTTCAATTGTTGCCTCTCTATGAATGACAAGCAAGGGGGTATCTCCCTTGTGCCAAATGATATACTTCCTTTAAACACAGCGGTTTTTGATTCATTGCTTTTACCTATTACCAGAAATGGTGCACCATACTCCTGGAACAATAGGTCGAGATCTGGTACTCGTATTTTCTCAAACATTGACCACTCCTTCTCCAACTTCAAAGCCCTATCTGACTGGCCTTCGGTCTCCACTCACTTTCCTCATCCTATTCTTTCTGACCACTCACCACTTATTCTCACCACTGGGACGAGGCCTATTGGAGTTAAAAGGGGGTTTAAATTCTATAATGCCTGGGTTAATGATCCAGAGTATAATATTATAATAAAAAATGCATGGTCTTATAAGTACTATGGAAATCCTATGTTTGTATTTTGCAGGAAGCTTATAGCAGTGAAGGAGAGCTTAAGGACTTGGTCAAAAGCGAAGTTTGGGTGTGGCAATTTGCTATCTACCAAGCTCAAAGAGCAGCTAAAGGAAGCACAGGATAATATGATGGCGCAACCTGGTGATGCTGATATGGCTCAGAGAGAAGCTGTCCTATTCAATGAACTCAATCAAGCACTTGCCAATGAATGTGACATGAGGAGACAACAACTGCGGATCAAATGGGCTGCGGATGGTGACAGGAATACAAAGTTTTTTCATGCTTCACTTAAGGCCAAGCAATCTATGAATAACATCTCAACCATCATTGATGAAGCAGGTATTATGAATGTAACCCCTGAATCAGTTGAAAAAGCCTTTCACATGTACTATACTAAGCTCTTGGGAAATATGAACAACTTTGAACCTGAGCTTGATCTCTTGTCTTCGATAAATCTTCCAAAAATTACTGCTGATGAAGCCAATTGTCTTGTGGCCAGAGTTACTGATGCTGAGATTAAGAATGCTCTTTTTGCAATGAATAAGTCCTCCTCTGGTGGACCTGATGGGTTCAATGTGGTCTTCTATACTACTAGTTGGGAAGTTGTGGGTTCCCAGTTTACCAAAGATGTTCACAATTTCTTCAACAAGTTCAAAATGTTGAAATCTGCAAATGCTACAAATTTGATTCTCATCCCCAAGTGCAAGCAAACCGCTTCTGTTTCCTCTTTTAGACCAATCTCCTGCTGCAATGTGATATATAAGTGTATTTCAAAAATTATTGCGACAAGGCTTGTTACTGTGTTGCAGCGGATCATATCCAACAATCAAGTGGCTTTCCTGCCTAACAGAAGCATTCTTGATAATATAATGCTAGCGCATGAGCTCCTTAATGGTTATAACCGTGTGAATACTTCGCCGCGTGCCATGTTAAAGTTGGATTTAATGAAAGCGTACGATTCAATCCAGTGGAAGTCTATAGTCAGGATTATGTCGCAAGTGGGATTTCCAAAAGTATTTGTTGCTTGGGTGTATGAGTGCATCTCCACGCCCACTTTCTCTCTGATAATAAATGGAGCTGGCACAAACAACTTCGCATCAAAGCAGGGTATAAGACAGGGGGATCCACTCTCCTCCTATCTTTTCATTTTAGTCATGGAAGTTATCACCTGTATGCTTAGGCCTTCCTTCCAAAACAAGCAGATACTGTACCATCCAAAATGCAAGGAGCTTCACATAACGTCTCTTCTCTTTGCAGACGACATCATGATATTCACCAAGCCTGACCAGCAATCTATTGACTGCATTAAAAGTGTTCTGCACTTATTTTACAGGATTACTAGTCTTCAACTAAACTTCAACAAATCAAGCATATTATTCTCTGGGATAACCGACCAACATCAAGACAGCCTCACCACTAGTGCTGGAATTCAGTCTATGGATGCTGATATGTTTTATCTTGGGCTTCCTCTTTTCTCCTCTCGTGTTACTCGTGCTGACTGTCTTCCATTGTACGAAAAAATCACGTGTGTCGTGGATTGTTGGGCTAACAATTTCTTGACACAAGCTGCTAGGTTGGTTCTTGTTCAATCTGTGAGCTTCTCTATCTCGGTATACTGGGCCAGAGTTTACATCCTTCCAACTAGGCTTCTGAAAATGGTTAGACGTGCTATGTTAAGATTTTTTTGGTTTGGTACGATACACACGAGGAAGTTACTGCCATGTTCTTTCTCTGCTTTTGAGAAGCCGAAGTGTAAAGGTGGATTGGGGTTGCATAGTATTAGAGACTGGAACAAGCCTGCTTACAGTCATCACATCAATGCGTTAATAAATAACCAGGACACTTTATGGGTTAAATGGACTATCAGATACAACATTGGCTCCAAAAAATTCTGGTTGATGGATGTGCCGCTTTCCTGTAGTTGGATTTGGAGGAGTATACTTAAACTCAGAAGCACATTCCTTCCTTTTGTTAAAATAAACTTGGCAGAGGGGAGTGTATGTAACTTTTGGACAGTTCCATGGATTGGCAAAGGAATTGTGCTTGATCTACTCTTCAATCAACAGCAGAAGTATCAATCTGGAATAAGTGGTAGTGCGCTTGCTGTTGACTATATTGCTGATGGTAAACTTGTTGTTCCTTACACTAACAACCAATATGTCAGAGCCTTTTGGGGGGTGTATGATGGTTGTTGCTTTACTCACCCTGAGCAAGACACTGTATTGTGGAATGAGCGTGCACATGCTGTTAGCAGAGTGTACACTGCCTTGCGTGGTCTGGATGCTTTGCCTGATTGCAAGTGGTATAAGGTTACCTGGTCTACTGTGTCTAGTGGTACTGATAATCTATGCTTCTGGAAGGTAATCAATAATGCTCTCATGACAAGAGATAAACTTGTTAGCTATGGAATGACTGTGCAACCAAACTGCGAGCTGTGTGATCAACATTGTGAGAGTGTTGACCACATTTTCTTTAACTTCCATATGTTCTTCATGTCTGGTCCAAAGTATTAAGTTGTATGCAAGGGATGAGGCTATCACACAGTTCCAATGACCATTGGTTAATTATTGAGCAAGTGCTAGGATGGAAGGATGAACAAAAAGTTTTCTTTTTCTTCGTCCTGAAGAAGCTTATCAAGGTTGTTTGGAAGGAAAGAAATTTAAGGGTATTTGAAGGGAAGTGCTGCAGTAAAGAAGGGATCTGGTTGGTGCTGAAGAGTGAAATATATAGGGGCATGCAAGACAGCAATTACAGTTTTTTAGACAAGCAGTATGAATCGTGGGTTCCTTATTTATGTTTTCTGCCTTTTTCCTCTTTTGTTTCTTCCTTGTTTGCTCCCGTTCTGTCGTGTGTTTTGTTTTTTATTTATTTTTTCCTTTTGTTGTTTGTTCTTCCATGTTTTCTCAGTCATTAATAAACCTGGTAGGGGACCAGTTTTAACCCCGCTTAGCTTTCAAAAAAAAAAAATTCAACATTTACTATAACTCAATATGTTAAATTTCATTTATATTTCACAATTCAACTTTGAAATTTCAACTTACGTTCTTAAAATAATTCATTAAAACCAATTTCAATTTCAACATTTTAAAGCTTTGATCTAAAATAATTTATTTTATATAAATCAAATTTTATTTCAAAAATATTATTTAACTGAATTCAAAATTTAAGGATTTAAAATCATTTGATTTAACCGATCTGGTGTCCGTATATAATTTTCTACCATATGGTCAAGTGATACGGATATATATCCTTACAATCTGCAATAAATTTAAATTTACGGGTATATATCATTTCAACCCGCATCTCGAATCAACAATTTCCAAATCAATAAAATCGCTCGGGTTTATCATTTCAACCCATAACGACTTTTTCTAATCTATAAGATCGTTTGGGTATGTATCATTTCAACCCACATTGATTTCCTAACTAACAAACAAAGGGAACTTGCAGTGTGATTTGCATAAATAAATAATCTATCACATGCATAACATATCATTCATATCATAATCATATCACAACAAATATGTAACGTAAAATTTAACATAACATATATATAAAGGTGACATATCATATGTGACATATAAATTTACATAACATTTGTGACATATAAATTAATAATAACATATGTGACAATAAATTAGCATGACATATGTGACAATTAATTAGCGTGACATACATGACAACAAACTACATAATACACTTGATAATAAATTAGCATAACACACGAGACAATAAATTATATAACATGCGTGATAATAAATTAGCATAACATACGTGACAATAAATTAACATAACATATATGACAATGAATTAACATCCGTGCAGTTAAAGCGCTCAGCGGATTCAAATCGGTGGAGGTACAAAAAGTCATAGCGGGGATACAGCGAGGATATAGCGGGATATAGCGGGTAGCTCTAAAATAGCATATAAAACTCGTACTTAATGTTTTTACAAATATATAAATGGTAATTAAATGAAAAATTATCATCCAATTGAATTATAATTAATACATAAATGATTTTAAACAAAAAAACATGTGCGAATATACTTTAAATAAACGTAAAACTTTTATATAACATAATTGGATCTAGTAGAATATTAGAGTATTTTCATTTTTGAAAATATATTAAAAATTAAATCAAATAAACTAGTTTCATAATTTTTATAATGTATAAATGCAATTTTTTAATTCATTTTATTAAAAAAATATAGCAGAAATTGCAAAATATAGCGGGAATAACGGGATATAGCGGAAATAGCGGGGATTAAAGCGGAAAGGCTATATTTTGGGGCTATATGGAAAAATCGTTGTGGTAGAAATCCACTATGAGATATTGCGGGGTTATAACGGGGTAATAGCGGGGCATTAACTACACAGATTAACATAACATGTATGAAAATAAATTAGCATAGCATATTTGACAATAAATTAGCATGACATATGTGATAATAAATTAGCATAACATTCGTGACAATAAATTAGCATAATATACTTGACAATAAATTAGCAAAATGTAGTTGACAATAAATTAGCATAACATATGTGACAACAAATTAGCATAATATACGCGACGTATGTGTTATTTGACATATTACTAACGTAACATATATGTGATTTAGCATATTACAGACATAACATAACCTAGTTTGTATCGAAATAACATATCATGTTATATGGTTAACGTAGCAAAACATGTAACATATAGTGAATCATATCATATCATATGTCATGTTAAATACCACATAGTGAACATATCAAATCATATCAAATCATATAATTATAAGCTAAAAAAATTCCTAACTAAACAAACATTTCCATGTCATTTCCTATGACATCCATTCACTTATTCATACGAATATTAATCGTGAGTGATTTCTAACCTTTCGTGGTTGACGAATGTGACAACTATTCAAACAAGATGGAGATGGAGATCACAAGCAACCAACACAAGATCTGAGCTATCACACACGCGAATATGACGACTCAACAAGCTATATATTTTTTGTAACGACCCAGAATTTTTATTAATTAATATTTGAATAATTAATTAATTTTAAATATTAATAAGTGAAATTATAAGTCGAATAAATTTTATTTTGAATAATTGGATTTAATTGGATAATTAAATCGATAATTTAATATGTTAAATTATAGAAATAATTGAAAATTGAGTTAAATATGATTGAAAATGATTTGTAAAATTTTATTTTATCATATTGAAGTTAGAACGATATTTTAGAACTTTTAAAATCGAATTAAAAGTTAATTTGTGAAAATTGAATATTTTAATATTTAAATCGACTAGTGAAAATAGTCAATTTTTGAACAGTCTCAGAATTGGACGAAACCAGTTTCATTGGATCCGTAATAGTTAGTTATTACCAGATTTCAATTTTCGTAGCAATCGGAGTTATCGTTTTATGTGGCAGCTCGAAACGCATCGAATTATTTTTAATTTTAATTTGGCGAGTTAAAATAGCCATTTTTCAAACTATCTCGGATTTCGACGAAACTAGTTTCATCGGATCCGTAATGTGATATTATTGTATGGTTTTAAATTTCGTGTCAATTGGATTTAACGTTTGTCCGGTACAAATTAAAACGCCTAGAAAATCGTTTAAATCAGTTTAATTCAAATTGAACGTTTATAGCCATAACTCGCACAGATGTCCGAATTAGCTTCCGAAACCTGTTCCATTGTGTCCGGAACGCGGGGTAAACCCCAGAAACGCTGGTTACGGCGCGTAAATCGGAGTTCGGAATTCCCGGATGAATAGTGTTTTCGTTTGATTTTCTATAAACAGACCATACTCTCTCACAAATAAAAAAAAAAACCCTAATCTAAAAACCCTAGCCGCCACTTCAGATGGATGGCCGAAATTCTCTTTCCTTCTTCTCCAATTATTTCAAAATCCACAAACAATTAAAACAAATCTTCAACTAACAAAATGTAGAGCATCACGAGTTCTACAATGTGAACGGTCAAGATCGAGAACGAAGTGATGGATCAACGGGAAATTGCTTGCATTCGTGGTGGGTTTGGGTGCGTTTTTCACGACAATGGGGCAGCCGAGCTCGACCGGGGTTGGTCTGTAGGTGGCGCACGTATAGGCGAGGCCACGGGAGGTCTTTGATCATTGTCGAAATGGAGGAGGGTGGCTCGTTAATTCAGTTATTAGCGGCGGCTATGGGTTGGAGGGGTTCGTGATTTTCACGAAGAAGAAGGAGATGCAAGCTACGGCCGAGATTTGCAGGATGATGGATTGAACGGTGGATGTGCTGTAGTTTTAAAAAAAAAATATGATTAATGTTGTAAATTATTATAAAAATTTGTGTAAAACTTATAAAAATCATAATTTTTTCATACGAGGTCGAAAACGCGCGAAACCAGTTGCGTTGGAATCGTACGGACGAGCACTACGCGATGGAGTTGGATTGGAGTCGTTTGGAGTTAGTGAGAATTTCGGGTAAAATTAAACGTCCATTCGAAATAAATCGCTAAAACGAAATTGAAATCAAGGTGAGAACTTCTCACTCAATCGAATCGGTTTCAATTTTATTTTAAATAGTTATATTTAAAATATTTGAATGCATGTTTGAATGATGATTGTTATCTATTGATTGTTAAAATAGACATTATGCGCCGTTAGTAAGCGGATGTTATTTATTAAAAACATATACCGCGAATATTTCATAAACAGTGAAATTGGTATTATATATAATAGCGTTTATAAACTTATAATTATGAAGTTCAAAGGAACGATTTTGCAAACAAATAAATTATAAGTATTTCACTTATAATATGAACCTTTGGTTTATAATTGAGTTATAAAGTGAATAGGTTAATAAAGGAATTTATAAAAGGAAGTTGTTATAAAATAAATAGAAATAGAGTTTATAAACGTTGTTTTATAAATCCGCAAACGACTTTTTCGATAAGTAAATTGTTGAAACCTATTAATGGAGTTATACTCACGTTTTAGACTGTGAATAATCCCTTGAAATAAAATGAATAGAAGTGATGAAATTGGTTAACAAGTATATTCACGTTTTTAGATAGTGAATAATATGTTAAAGAAAATGTTTAGAATGTGATATTTTAAATAGAATTAAAACGATCTAACGATGTTTTAAATGTGTTGAGATTCGAAACCATAGATTTCAACATTCATTGTTGAAATAGACGTTTTCGAGAAATAGAAGGAAATGGTGGACTATAACACTGTTGTTATAGTAAATGATTTCCGAAAGGAAATGTTTTGTATAGTATTGGGATTTATATATCTATTTTAATTTCGAATCCCTATACTAGTGATTTTGGGTTGTTGTAACGATGTTTTACGCAACATTCGTTTTGGCCCAAATAAATATGTTTAAGAGAATGATTTCATTAAAGAATGAAATATGTACTTAATCTCCATTTAAGTATATTGAATATTTTCCAATGGTTGAAAATAAATTAAATTTGTGAATTACTTATGAATAAATAAGTATGGAAATGTTTTTCCAATGTGAAATGAAACGTTTTGAGAATCTATCTTTTTGAAGATAAATTGAAATGAATAATTGAAATCGTATATGCGTGGATATTGTGAAATATAAATTCACTATGGAATTTATAAAAGAAAGTGGAATTTGTTTAAAAATAAATATTGATTTATTTTTGACATATTGAAATTTTATATCTTGTAAGGATATTTTTGGGAAATAAATAATTTGGAAAATTATTTGGAATCTGGTGATGTGTGCATATCCATTGATAGTTCAATAACCGACTATCAATATTTACCTTTGAAAGGTATTTGTTGGGATTTGTTGAATTTGAATGCTACACTTGTTTTTAAATTATTGCGCTCGTTATTCGGATTACCCATTCCGAATAGTGATACGACGTAATGGATAGCATTGATGACCGGTGTTGAAGACCGGATATTTGCGAGAGCGATAGGATGACCTGTCGATTGACTCTGCACCGAGTTGCTCCGGTATAGAGTTCTCCATATGTGATGGTGAATCCGATCAGGACCGTGGATATCCGGATTGCAAGGACTTCTTTGTAAGTGCCTTCGGTTCTGTTCGAGTCCGGAACAGACTTGTATGGATTGTATGTCTGACATTACAAATTGAGATAGAAAGCAGATTTCTTTCAAATATATTTCTGTTGGTGGCGGAGAATTTATTCTTTTAGCTTAACACCCTTCTCTGAGACGTACGAGCTCAGAGGTTATGTAGTTGAAGGTTATCAGCGATATATTCCCAATTTGGTAATGTGACATGCTGAGTGTTGCTGTGAAATGATCATTGTGTTGATTATTTGTGATAGGATCATTTATTTGATCGTCTATCCTGGTGATCATTTCTATGATCATTTGTTGACCCAAAGCATGGCTTTTGTATAAAGTATGTTTTTGTGGACGTGACTTCGTCGAGCCTCACACCTCGGGAATGGTCAAAACAGGAAAGATGCGGCAAGGTTATGAGGGGTAGCGCCCTTTAGGGTATGTGCATTTCCTTCTGGAAAAGGGTGGTATCATGGTATGGAGCCCAGATACTTACTCATGTTGAAAACACTTTATGATTGTGTGAATTGATTGCGAGCGCTCGGTGAAAGGTCCCAAAGGACCGGGGGATGGCATATTCGGTCAGTTGTTACTCAGTTAAGGGTAACCCGGCCTTGTGTTGGTAGAGATCCGGTTTGGTTCTCGGGGATGTCCATCCAGAGGCATTCTCATGTGGCAATGGGAAGTTCCTTGGCCTGATCATTCGTTGGAAATCCAAAGAAACAATACGAGACTTGTACGGTTTTAGTTGTACAACCTGCTATGGAATGTGGCGGTAACCTGCTATTGAACATAGTTAGCTATAATAGGCATACGATAATGGTCGTATGTTGGCTAAGATTTATATTCTACTTTCGAAATAATTTTTTCTACACTATGCACTAATAATAATATCAAATGTTCTTTTAAATGCGTATCAAGCATCTTTGACTATCAGAAGGAGAAATCTCCTCCGATTCTGCGTTTGCATTGTGTGTGTGTGCGGGAGGCCTTATGGTAGTCTTATTTTTAAAAGCATTGCGAATTGACTTTAAAAATATTCCTCTATTTTGATTTTAAAGATAAATAAACTGTTTTGAGTTCTCACACCAGTCACATGACTGACTCGGAGTTTATTGTTTTCCTTCCTAAACTCTGGGTGCCCACCAATTTCCACACGGGCAGTTAAGAGTTAGGTTTATCAGGATATTCTGGAGTTGCTGGAGGCAAGATGGATGGCATGGCGTATTATTAGTATATAGTATTTCTTTTCCGCTGTTTGTTGTTGTTTGTTGTTGTACACTCTGATGATATGATGTAATGAAATGTATAAAATGTAATAACTGATATAGTTCTTTGTTTAAAGATTATTCATTTATCTATTATATGTTGTTCCGCTGCGAATTGTGAGATTCTGATATTGTTCTGTTATTTTCTATTCCGTTCTATTTTCTTTCCTCTCTATTTCCTCCCTATTTTCTATCTTCTTCTCTCTTCTTCTATCTTTTTCCTTTTCTTAAACCATAACATTTCGGGTTTCCGGCCTTCGATTTCTCGGCAGTCGATAAAGTGAGTATCGATGTTGAATTTTCGAAAGTCGAAAATTTTCGGGACGTTACATTTGGTATCAGAGCATATGGTTAAGCGACGACCATGGTTTTGTTGGATATTACTCATTAGAGATAGAGTCAGTAGTACTCTAGAATGAGTTTGAGTGTAAAAATAGCTATGAGTGCGTATTTGTTAGTGAATATAAAATTGTTTTATATTGTGATGATTGGTTTGTTGAGTGGTATATAGATTCTGTTTAATACGAGTAATTAACGACGTTGATAGGGATTTCTAAACACTTGTACAGAACAATTCGACATAGTATTGTTTTAAATTGGGTAAATGAAATAATTTTACCTAAATATATTTTATATATGAAGAAATAATT
The DNA here is from genome assembly GCA_030765085.1 of Allium cepa. NCBI lineage: Eukaryota > Viridiplantae > Streptophyta > Magnoliopsida > Asparagales > Amaryllidaceae > Allium > Allium cepa. The sequence continues at coordinate 447,381,872 of CM060937.1, read as the reverse complement.
TTTAAGAATTATTAAAGTATATAAGTTGATTGTTTGGATGTTTGAATAATCTAAATAAAAGAAGAATTGTATAAGCAAAAGAATTATAAGAATTGAATTATAATTAAAGTGATTTACAATTGTGAAATAAACTTATATATATAAGAAGTGAAACTATATGGATGATAGTTGGTTGATGGTTGAATATATTGCTTTTATTGCATTTGCTATGTTGGCATATATAGTTATTATGTTGCTATATGTTGTATATCGATACTATTGTCTATATACATGATTCTCATGTTGTTTGTTGAGTGTTTAGTAGGTGCGGATCGCGTTTGCTTCGCATTTGGAGCTCGCTTTCGCGCTATATTAGCCGTATATGCTCGCTAATAAAATATAAGGTACATATCTCGGATTAAATATCGTACTTTTACACTTTTTCCCTGCGGGATGCCTCATTACTTGATGAGATGTATATTTGTGATATATATACTGTCATTTTTTTTCGGATCGAGCCGCGCAAAGGAGACTATGGCGAATTTTTCCGGAAATTTAAGGCGTTAGAAAATTTTTGAGAAAATTGGAAAATTTTTGAAAACTATAACTTTGATTTGAAATTGAAAGTTAAACCATAGTAGTTGTTTTTGACAAGATAACTAAGTATGATTTGAAAACTTAGTAAAGATATTGTAAGAAGTTTAAATTTGTTTTTGGAAAATTAATAGATTCTGTAACTTTTCTTACTTGATAATTTCGAGGACGAAATTCTTTTAAGGGGGGAAGATTGTAACGATCCAGAATTTTTATTAATTAATATTTGAATAATTAATTAATTTTAAATATTAATAAGTGAAATTATAAGTCGAATAAATTTTATTTTGAATAATTGGATTTAATTGGATAATTAAATCGATAATTTAATATGTTAAATTATAGAAATAATTGAAAATTGAGTTAAATATGATTGAAAATGATTTGTAAAATTTTATTTTATCATATTGAAGTTAGAACGATATTTTAGAACTTTTAAAATCGAATTAAAAGTTAATTTGTGAAAATTGAATATTTTAATATTTAAATCGACTAGTGAAAATAGTCAATTTTTGAACAGTCTCAGAATTGGACGAAACCAGTTTCATTGGATCCGTAATGGTTAGTTATTACCGGATTTCAGTTTTCGTAGCAATCGGAGTTATCGTTTTATCGTGGCAGCTCGAAACGCATCGAATTATTTTTAATTTTAATTTGGCGAGTTAAAATAGCCATTTTTCAAACTGTCTCGGATTTTTACGAAACCAGTTTCATCGGATCCGTAATGTGATATTATTGTATGGTTTTAAATTTCGTGTCAATTGGATTTACCGTTTGTCCGGTACAAATTAAAACGCCTAGAAAATCGTTTAAATCGGTTTAATTCAAATTGAACGTTTATAGCCATAATTTGCACAGATGTCCGAATTAGCTTCCGAAACCTGTTCCATTGTGTCCGGAACGCGGGGTAAACCCCAGAAACGCTGGTTACGGCGCGTAAATCGGAGTTCGGAATTCCCGGATGAATAGTGTTTTCGTTTGATTTTCTATAAATAGACCATACTCTCTCACAAATTAAAAAAAAACCCTAATCTAAAAACCCTAGCCGCCACTTCAGATGGATGGCCGAAATTCTCTTGCCTTCTTCTCCAATTATTTCAAAATCCACAAACAATTATAACAAATCTTCAACTAACAAAATGTAGAGCATCACGAGTTCTACAATGTGAACGGTCAAGATCGAGAACGAAGTGATGGATCAACGGGAAATTGCTTGCGTTTGTGGTGGGTTTGGGTGCGTTTTTCACGACAATGGGGCAGCCGAGCTCGACCGGGGTTGGTCTATAGGTGGCGCACATATAGGCGAGGCCAGGGGAGGTCTTTGATCATTGTCGAAATGGAGGAGGGTGGCTCGTTAATTCAGTTATTAGCGGCGGCTATGGGTTGGAGGGGTTCGTGATTTTCACGAAGAAGAAGGAGATGCAAGCTACGGCCGAGATTTGCAGGATGATGGATTGAACGGTGGATGTGCTGTAGGTTTAAAAAAATAATATGATTAATGTTGTAAATTATTATAAAAATTTGTGTAAAACTTATAAAAATCATAACTTTTTCATACGAGGTCGAAAACGCGCGAAACCAGTTGCGTTGGAATCGTATGGACGAGCACTACGCGATGGAGTTGGATTAGAGTCGTTTGGAGTTAGTGAGAATTTTGGGTAAAATTAAACGTCCGTTTAATTTTATTCGAAATAAATCGCTAAAACGAAATTGAAATCAAGGTGAGAACTTCTCACTCAATCGAATCGGTTTCGATTTTATTTTAAATAGATATATTTAAAATATTTGAATGCATGTTTGAATGATGATTGTTATCTATTGATTGTTAAAATAGACATTATGTGCCGTTAGTAAGCGGATGTTATTTATTAAAAACATATACCGCGAATATTTCATAAACAGTGAAATTGGTATAATATATAATAGAAATATATATATATATATATTGGCATATGTATATATTGGAGTTATTGATTTCCCGCATTTGTATAGCGGATGAGACCCTATTACGCCGTCTATTAAGCGGATAATATTTTAAATCCCATGTACCGCGATAATTCCGTACTGGAGCGGAATTGGTATTGTGCTAATGTTTTTGGATGCAGGAAAACAGGTTGGAGGGATCCAACTGGATTCCTCAACAGTATTTATTTGAATTCAGATATTTTGATATTTGATGGATTATCATATCGATATATGATATCGTTGTTGTCGTGATTGACTATTTGGTGTGTAGCATCATTGGACCAAACTTTGGAACTTTAAAATGATTTTTAAAGTGATTTTTGAAAATATACTATATGTTTGGAAATTGATTCATTTTAAATAAATAAACGTTATAATTTTTAATGTTATAAAAAATTTGATTTTTGAGAAATACGGTTAAAGATTGATTTTTGAGAAAATATGGGTTAATGATTTTATAAAATAGTTTAAATTGGATTTTTGAATTTGTTATAAAAAAGTTTAAAAATAGGATTTATAAAATTTGATTATTTTATAAATCAAAATGATGAAGTTTTTAAAGGAGTTTAAAGACGTTTTGAAATATTAATATGAACTGATTTATATAAGAGATTTATAAGTGGATATTTATAAATTGAAATATTGAAATTATAAAACGAGCTTTTATAAGTATTAGAATGAATTGTGAACGAATTTCATAAATGAATGAAATCTATAGAATTATAAACGGTGAAGTTATAAATGGAATTTTATAAGCAGTAGGTTTATAAAATTTATAAAGTTATTAAAAGAATGGTTTTGGATAAATAATTGAATCTTATAAGTTATAAGATTTATAATTATGAAGTTCAAAGGAACGATTTTGCAAACAAATAAATTATAAGTATTTCACTTATAATATGAACCTTTGGTTTATAATTGAGTTATAAAGTGAATAGGTTAATAAAGGAATTTATAAAAGGAAGTTGTTATAAAATAAATAGAAATAGAATTTATGAACGTTGTTTTATAAATCCGCAAACGACTTATTTCGATAAGTAAATTGTTGAAACCTATTAATGGAGTTATACTCACGTTTTAGACTGTGAATAATCCCTTGAAATAAAATGAATAGAAGTGATGAAATTGGTTAACAAGTATATTCACGTTTTTAGATAGTGAATAATATGTTAAAGAAAATGTTTAGAATGTGATATTTTAAATAGAATTAAAACGATCTAACGATGTTTTAAATGTGTTGAGATTCGAAACCATAGATTTCAACATTCATTGTTGAAATAGACGTTTTCGAGAAATAGAAGGAAATGGTGGACTATAACACTGTTGTTATAGTAAATGATTTCCGAAAGGAAATTTTTTGTATAGTATTGGGATTTATATATCTATTTTAATTTCGAATCCCTATACTAGTGATTTTGGGTTGTTGTAACGATGTTTTACGCAACATTCGTTTTGGCCCAAATAAATATGTTTAAGAGAATGATTTCATTAAAGAATGAAATATGTACTTAATCTCCATTTAAGTATATTGAATATTTTCCAATGGTTGAAAATAAATTAAATTTGTGAATTACTTATGAATAAATAAGTATGGAAATGTTTTTCCAATGTGAAATGAAACGTTGTGAGAATCTATCTTTTTGAAGATAAATTGAAATGAATAATTGAAATCGTATATGCGTGGATATTGTGAAATATAAATTCACTATGGAATTTATAAAAGAAAGTGGAATTTGTAACTTTTCTTACTTGATAATTTCGAGGTCGAAATTCTTTTAAGGGGGGAAGATTGTAACGACCCAGAATTTTTATTAATTAATATTTGAATAATTAATTAATTTTAAATATTAATAAGTGAAATTATAAGTCGAATAAATTTTATTTTGAATAATTGGATTTAATTGGATAATTAAATCGATAATTTAATATGTTAAATTATAGAAATAATTGAAAATTGAGTTAAATATGATTGAAAATGATTTGTAAAATTTTATTTTATCATATTGAAGTTAGAACGATATTTTAGAACTTTTAAAATCGAATTAAAAGTTAATTTGTGAAAATTGAATATTTTAATATTTAAATCGACTAGTGAAAATAGTCAATTTTTGAACAGTCTCAGAATTGGACGAAACCAGTTTCATTGGATCCGTAATAGTTAGTTATTACCAGATTTCAATTTTCATAGCAATCGGAGTTATCGTTTTATCGTGGCAGCTCGAAACGCATCGAATTATTTTTAATTTTAATTTGGCGAGTTAAAATAGCCATTTTTCAAACTGTCTCGGATTTCGACGAAACCAGTTTCATCGGATCCGTAATGTGATATTATTGTATGGTTTTAAATTTCGTGTCAATTGGATTTACCGTTTGTCCGGTACAAATTAAAACGCCTAGAAAATCGTTTAAATCGGTTTAATTCAAATTGAACGTTTATAGCCATAACTCGCACAGATGTCCGAATTAGCTTTCGAAACCTGTTCCATTGTGTCCGGAACGCGGGGTAAACCCCAGAAACGCTGGTTACGGCGCGTAAATCGGAGTTTGGAATTCCCGGATGAATAGTGTTTTCGTTTGATTTTCTATAAATAGACCATACTCTCTCACAAATTAAAAAAAAACCCTAATCTAAAAACCCTAGCCGCCACTTCAGATGGATGGCCGAAATTCTCTTGCCTTCTTCTCCAATTATTTCAAAATCCACAAACAATTAAAACAAATCTTCAACTAACAAAATGTAGAGCATCACGAGTTCTACAATGTGAACGGTCAAGATCGAGAACGAAGTGATGGATCAACGGGAAATTGCTTGCGTTCGTGGTGGGTTTGGGTGCGTTTTTCACGACAATGGGGCAGCCGAGCTCGACCGGGGTTGGTCTGTAGGTGGCGCACGTATAGGCGAGGCCAGGGGAGGTCTTTGATCATTGTCGAAATGGAGGAGGGTGGCTCGTTAATTCAGTTATTAGCGGCGGCTATGGGTTGGAGGGGTTCGTGATTTTCACGAAGAAGAAGGAGATGCAAGCTACGGCCGAGATTTGCAGGATGATGGATTGAACGGTGGATGTGCTGTAGGTTTAAAAAAAAATATGATTAATGTTGTAAATTATTATAAAAATTTGTGTAAAACTTATAAAAATCATAACTTTTTCATACGAGGTCGAAAACGCGCGAAACCAGTTGCGTTGGAATCGTATGGACGAGCACTACGCGATGGAGTTGGATTAGAGTCGTTTGGAGTTAGTGAGAATTTCAGGTAAAATTAAACGTCCGTTTAATTTTATTCGAAATAAATCGCTAAAACGAAATTGAAATCAAGGTGAGAACTTCTCACTCAATCGAATCAGTTTCGATTTTATTTTAAATAGTTATATTTAAAATATTTGAATGAATGTTTGAATGATGATTGTTATCTATTGATTGTTAAAATAGACATTATGCGCCGTTAGTAAGCGGATGTTATTTATTAAAAACATATACCGCGAATATTTCATAAACAGTGAAAATGGTATTATATATAATAGCAATATATATATATATATTGGCGTATGTATATATTGGAGTTATTGATTTCCCGCATTTGTATAGCGGATGAGACCCTATTACGCCGTCTATTAAGCGGATAATATTTTAAATCCCATATACCGCGAATTCCGTACTGGAGCGGAATTGGTATTGTGCTAATGTTTTTGGATGCAGGAAAACAGGTTGGAGGGATCCAACTGGATTCCTCAACAGTATTTATTTGAATTCAGATATTTTGATATTTGATGGATTATCATATCGATATATGATATCGTTGTTGTCGTGATTGACTATTTGGTGTGTAGCATCATTGGACCAAACTTTGGAACTTTAAAATGATTTTTAAAGTGATTTTTGAAAATATACTATATGTTTGAAAATTGATTCATTTTAAATAAATAAACGTTATAATTTTTAATGTTATAAAAATTTTGATTTTTGAGAAATACGGTTAAAGATTGATTTTTGAGAAAATATGGGTTAATGATTTTATAAAATAGTTTAAATTGGATTTTTGAATTTATTATAAAAAAGTTTAAAAATAGGATTTATAAAATTTGATTATTTTATAAATCAAAATGATGAAGTTTTTAAAGGAGTTTAAAGACGTTTTGAAATATTAATATGAATTGATTTATATAAGAGATTTATAAATGGATATTTATAAATTGAAATATTGAAATTATAAAACGAGCTTTTATAAGTGTTAGAATGAATTGTGAACGAATTTCATAAATGAATGAAATCTATAGAATTATAAACGGTGAAGTTATAAATGGAATTTTATAAGCAGTAGGTTTATAAAATTTATAAAGTTATTAAAAGAATGGTTTTGGATAAATAATTGAATCTTATAAGTTATAAGATTTATAATTATGAAGTTCAAAGGAACGATTTTGCAAACAAATAAATTATAAGTATTTCACTTATAATATGAACCTTTGGTTTATAATTGAGTTATAAAGTGAATAGGTTAATAAAGGAATTTATAAAAGGAAGTTGTTATAAAATAAATAGAAATAGAGTTTATAAACGTTGTTTTATAAATCCGCAAACGACTTTTTCGATAAGTAAATTGTTGAAACCTATTAATGGAGTTATACTCACGTTTTAGACTGTGAATAATCCCTTGAAATAAAATGAATAGAAGTGATGAAATTGGTTAACAAGTATATTCACGTTTTTAGATAGTGAATAATATGTTAAAGAAAATGTTTAGAATGTGATATTTTAAATAGAATTAAAACGATCTAACGATGTTTTAAATGTGTTGAGATTCGAAACCATAGATTTCAACATTCATTGTTGAAATAGACGTTTTCGAGAAATAGAAGGAAATGGTGGACTATAACACTGTTGTTATAGTAAATGATTTCCGAAAGGAAATTTTTTGTATAGTATTGGGATTTATATATCTATTTTAATTTCGAATCCCTATACTAGTGATTTTGGGTTGTTGTAACGATGTTTTACGCAACATTCGTTTTGGCCCAAATAAATATGTTTAAGAGAATGATTTCATTAAAGAATGAAATATGTACTTAATCTCCATTTAAGTATATTGAATATTTTCCAATGGTTGAAAATAAATTAAATTTGTGAATTACTTATGAATAAATAAGTATGGAAATGTTTTTCCAATGTGAAATGAAACGTTGTGAGAATCTATCTTTTTGAAGATAAATTGAAATGAATAATTGAAATCGTATATGCGTGGATATTGTGAAATATAAATTCACTATGGAATTTATAAAAGAAAGTGGAATTTGTTTAAAAATAAATATTGATTTATTTTTGACATATTGAAATTTTATATCTTGTAAGGATATTTTTAGGAAATAAATAATTTGGAAAATTATTTGGAATCTGGTGATGTGTGCATATCCATTGATAGTTCAATAACCGACTATCAATATTTACCTTTGAAAGGTATTTGTTGGGATTTGTTGAATTTGAATGCTACACTTGTTTTTAAATTATTGCGCTCGTTATTCGGATTACCCATTCCGAATAGTGATACGACGTAATGGATAGCATTGATGACCGGTGTTGAAGACCGGATATTTGCGAGAGCGATAGGATGACCTGTCGATTGACTCTGCACCGAGTTGCTCCGGTATAGAGTTCTCCATATGTGATGGTGAATCCGATCAGGACTGTGGATATCCGGATTGCAAGGACTTCTTTGTATGTGCCTTCGGTTCTGTTCGAGTCCGGAATAGACTTGTATGGATTGTATGTCTGACATTACAAATTGAGATATAAAGCAGATTTCTTTCAAATATATTTCTGTTGGTGGCGGAGAATTTATTCTTTTAGCTTAACACCCTTCTCTGAGACGTACGAGCTCAGAGGTTATGTAGTTGAAGGTTATCAGCGATATATTCCCAATTTGGTAATGTGACATGCTGAGTGTTGCTGTGAAATGATCATTGTGTTGATTATTTGTGATAGGATCATTTATTTGATCGTCTATCCTGGTGATCATTTCTATGATCATTTGTTGACCCAAAGCATGGCTTTTGTATAAAGTATGTTTTTGTGGACGTGACTTCGTCGAGCCTCACACCTCGGGAATGGTCAAAACAGGAAAGATGCGGCAAGGTTATGAGGGGTAGCGCCCTTTAGGGTATGTGCATTTCCTTCTGGAAAAGGGTGGTATCATGGTATGGAGCCCAGATACTTACTCATGTTGAAAACACTTTATGATTGTGTGAATTGATTGCGAGCGCTCGGTGAAAGGTCCCAAAGGATCGGGGGATGGCATATTTGGTCAGTTGTTACTCAGTTAGGGGTAACCCGGCCTTGTGTTGGTAGAGATCCGGTTTGGTTCTCGGGGATGTCCATCCAGAGGCATTCTCATGTGGCAATGGGAAGTTCCTTGGCCTGATCATTCGTTGGAAATCCAAAGAAACAATACGAGACTTGTACGGTTTTAGTTGTACAACCTGCTATGGAATGTGGCGGTAACCTGCTATTGAACATAGTTAGCTATAGTAGGCATACGATAATGGTCGTATGTTGGCTAAGATTTATATTCTACTTTCGAAATAATTTTTTCTACACTATGCACTAATAATAATATCAAATGTTCTTTTAAATGCGTATCAAGCATCTTTGACTATCATAAGGAGAAATCTCCTCCGATTCTGCGTTTGCATTGTGTGTGCGTGCGGGAGGCCTTATGGTAGTCTCATTTTTAAAAGCATTGCGAATTGACTTTAAAAATATTCCTCTATTTTGATTTTAAAGATAAATAAACTGTTTTGAGTTCTCACACCAGTCACATGACTGACTCGGAGTTTATTGTTTTCCTTCCTAAACTCTGGGTGCCCACCAATTTCCACACGGGCAGTTAAGAGTTAGGTTTATCAGGATATTCTGGATATTCTGGAGTTGCTGGAGGCAAGATGGATGGCATGGCGTATTATTAGTATATAGTATTTCTTTTCCGCTGTTTGTTGTTGTTTGTTGTTGTACACTCTGATGATATGATGTAATGAAATGTATAAAATGTAATAACTGATATAGTCTTTGTTTAAAGATTATTCATTTATCTATTATATGTTGTTCCGCTGCGAATTGTGAGGTTATGATATTGTTCTGTTATTTTCTATTCCGTTCTATTTTCTTTCCTCTCTATTTCCTCCCTATTTTCTATCTTCTTCTCTCTTCTTCTGTCTTTTTCCTTTTCTTAAACCATAACATTTCGGGTTTCCAGCCTTCGATTTCTCGGCAGTCAATAAAGTGAGTATCGATGTTGAATTTTCGAAAGTCGAAAATTTTCGGGACGTTACATTTTTTCTCTTCTCTTTTCATTTTTCTTTCTCTCTTTCTTTTTAGTGGAAGAAGTTCAGCCAAGCAAAGGAGGAGAGGAAGGGAGAGAGAAGAGGGAAAGAGAAGAGAGGAGGAAAGGAATAGGGAAGAGGAGGATTTGGGTTTTATGAGATTGGAGAATGAGAGGAGGAGCGTTGGAGAAAGAGAGGAGGAGCAATAGTGGAAGAGAAAGTTTCTGATTTGAGGAAGACAGAAATGAGATGCTAGAAAGTTTGCACGTAGTTTCTTACTGACAAGGAGTTTGTACGTAGAAGAGTAAAGGTTTTCTGAATTAAAGGTATCAGTTGAAGCCCAAGAGAATTTCTAAGAGCCCAAGAGACTTTCTAAGAGCCCAAAAGTCATACACTAATTAGAATACACTAGTACATACGATATGAAATACAATGAAAAATACATATAATATACACTATTATTTTATGCAAGTTTTTCACTATAAATTGCAAAATTGGAAAAATTAGAGTAATAGGAGTCCAATTTTGACGAAACGAAAAGTGGAGACCATCTCAGAATTCAGTCTAGAATTAAAAAAGAATAAAGTTTTAAATTTTAAATATTCAACTCAAATTCAAATTTTGACTAAATAGGACCTAAAATTGAAATTTAATAAACTTTTTTTTATTAAATTTGAGATTTTAATTTTCCATGTTAATTCCAAGGTTTAAATATTAAATTAATTTCAGCGTTCAATTACAACTGCAATAAATTCACACGTTAAGGTTTAAATCTCAATAAATTGTTTTGTTTTGATTTCACCCTTATTATCGAATCAACTGTTACCTTATGAACATAATTATCGTTAGTTTAAGATTCTATTACATTCATATTCTATCATCTTTTACCAAATTAATTATAATATTTCAATTGCATTAATTCCATTAGTTACCAATTTAATTCCCAAGGATTAAATATTAAGGTGAGAATAAACAATTGTTATCCATTAGTAATTCACATCCATTAACTTATTGTTTACAACCAGGATTATACATTGCTTACCAAAACTGATTTCATATTCTATAATAAACCTATTTCAATTAATAACAGATAATTTCAACAATGAATCCAACATTTAATTTATTCCCTTATTTACCATTTACAACTAATTGAATTTCAGTGGATTAATTAACCATTGTTACAATTTGCCAATTCAAACACATTCCAGGTTTATTGTTAAGTAACAAAACAAATAAATTTACATTGATTTTATCTTCTTATTTACAATTTCTAACCAATGTAACTTTACAATTTATTACAATTATTTGAGGTTTCATTATATTAGTCATTTATTATATTACATTTACATTATTAAACCCTATTTCTTTATTTACAACCTATAACCAATTTTAACTTTACAATCATTTTAATTAATTGGACGAACATTAAAGTAGTTATCAATTGCGTTGAATTAACATTTTAACATTACATTCTTGTTACTTCTTATTAATAAACCACAAATTTTAATTTCTTCCAATATTAAATTACAAAATCTTATTGAATTCAATATTTTAATTATCGAAAATTACGGGTCGTTATAGGATGCCCATCTAGGAGAGCGGATTCCAGGATTTCCTCGCGTACTCAGGGGGCAGATCGAAGGCAACAGACAAGGACTACAACTTGACGACAGTGATAGATTGGGTGAGATGGTCAAACAAGCCATGAGCAGCAGATCAGTGAAGAGAGATCTAGAGGATGTGAACAGAAGCCTCTTCGCTCCCCAATTAGGCAGGCCAGGAACCCACCTGAATTCAAGCTACCAACGCTGAAGACATATGATGGAAGGACAGATCTTGTGGTTCATCTGACAAGGTATATGAGGCACATGGAAATACTGGGGCATCAGAGGAAGTCATGGCCCGGTGTTTCCCATTGTATTTGACGGATATAGCAGCGCTGTGGTTTAGACAATTGGAAAGCAGCCCCACTGGAACATCGACCGAGTCGATTGAGAAGTTTATGAGGCAGTTCAAAGTTCACATTTCAAGACCCAAGAACGTAATGAGTTTGACAGCATTGAGGCAGAGAACCAGAGAGTCTTTGAGGAACTTTTTAACGAGGTTTAACGGGGCAGCAGCATCGGTGGATCGTCCGGATTGATCTTGATGGCAACTATATCTGGCATAACTGATGGAATAGAATTCAAGAATTCATTGACGAGGAACACGTTTGGATTTAGGAGAGTTTTATCATGAGACCAAAAGGTTTCTGCGATAAGAGGATGCAAATGCCGAGGGAGAGGAAGGAGAGAAAGTTGGTGTGTATGCAGTCAAAAGCGGATATCCCCCCGAAAAGGATTCAGGCAAGGATAAAAGAAAACGGAAATCAGAAGAGAGTTATGATGAGTCAAAGTAGCCGCGAAAGGAGCCGAGATTCACCTCTTATTAAGAGCTGAGCGAGGCTTTGGAACGAATCTACCAAGACACCAAGGGGAAGGTTCACCATCGAAGGCCACCGAGGAGGGATCCGACCAACAACGAGAGGAAATCAGACAAGTGCTATTTATTCCACGAGTTAAGCGGCCATAGCACGAATGATTGCAGGCACTTGAGAGATGAGATAGAAGGGCATGTCCAGAATGGCATGCTATTATAGTATGTGAGAAGGCGGGCATCAATGATAGAGTAGGAGAGACCACTAGCTGCACCAAATGAGGATGACTCTAGATCTAAGCATCGTCAGCTTATCATCAACTGATTAGAATAATGACGAATAAGTAGCAAATCTTAGGAACTGAGATGTTGGTTTTGATTACAACAATCTTTTTAACTTATCTTATTATAAAATATATACTAACACTATAGTCTACGTAGATATGTATATGCAGGAACTATGCAGGATATATATATATAGGTATTGATTGCTAAAGACTGATCAGTATAAAGACTCAAGACTTAAGATTCAGAATGGAGATATCAAGATTGAAGACTTTAGAGTATCAAGATTGAAGACTCTAGAGTATCAAGATCGAGATTTCAAGATAAGTGTCTAGTTTTTGTTAAAACTTCATAATAGCACGTAAATCTTCATTCCAAATTTCATTTGAGATGGAATCCATTTCTATCTTCTTAGAGGCTTACAAACCCACGACAAGTAGCTTACAAGCCTACGATAAGTGGCTTACAAACACACGAACATCCTGGTTTTGTACAAGTTCTCGAGTCCTAATGTGATGAAATATTCTACGGGAAGAAGCTTGCAAAACTACTTCAAAACGGTTTTTCAAAATTATTTTCAAAATTGCTTTTCAAAATGTTTTAGCCTTAAAAATTATCTTTTCAAATAATTTTCAAAAAGATGTTTTAGCCTTAAAATATTCTTTTTTTTGTTTTTAAATAAACTCTTGTTTTAAACTTCGTTTGTTTTTAAAATTATCTTCTTATTTTTAAATATTCTTTATATATATATACTTGAGATTTAAAATCAAATACATATATACATTCTAAAAATATATTTTTCTACTCTTCTTTGTTTTAAAACATAGGGAAATTAGTTTATTTTACTCCAGAATCATTTCATCTTGTTTTCCTTTCAGTACCATTTTCAAAACAGATTTTACATAGTTTTTAACTAAGGAATGTCGACATCATGGGATACCCCATGTCGGCATGGTGGCCGTTAAATTCAAAAGTTTTAATTTTCAAAAGAAGTGTCTATTCGTTTAAATATCTTCACGAATGGTTATGACCGTTACTGGTCTATAAATAGCCTTTACAAACGAATTTTTTAACTAACTATTTTCTTATTTTCTTCACTCCTTCTCCATAAATCCATATTCTAAAATTTTCATATTTTTAAGATCATGCTGAAATTCTACCGAATTCTCAAGTGAATCAAATTAGAATCTCATTCTTGTTTGATTCTCTGCCCTCTCTCGAAGATCAAAGTGCTATTTAGAGTTAGAGGATCAATTTGTAATCAAATGTTTATCGAGTCTCTCTATAAGGTGTGGTTATGCCTAGAAATCAATTGGGTGATCTTGTGTCCCGTAAATCAAGAGAGTTTGCCCCGGACTCGAAAACAGGAGGGTACCTCAAGGCCTTTAGAAATCGAGGATTGTAATATCGACATTGGTATAATAAAAATCTGTACGAGGTGTTTGCCTTGGTACAGGATTGGACATAGGGTAAGTCCGAACCAGTATAAAATCTGGTGTGTTCTTTCCTTTCACTGCTTTTTATTTACTTTCTACATCTATGTTTGATTCTGTGAATGTTCTATGATTAAGTTCTGCATTTGTTTGTGTCATAATTTCAATTTAGTCCATATAAGTCTTAGAATCTATTAAACACTATTCACCCTCCTATAGTGTTAAATTAGCCTTAAGATCCTTAACCGCACTCCCTTTCAGCAAACTCCACACTAATGCGGTTGAGTTGCTTACATATGTACGGGATCACGAACGGTTCTCAAGCATGCTCTGAGACGACTATCAACCGCATCCATGTAGGTGTTTGCACTTTGACGTCTCTATTTTGCTTTTATTTTCTATGTTTTTGCATATGGACTTGATTTTATTGGACAATTTTGTTGTAAGACACAATTTGAACATAAATCTGGTATTTATAATTCCATAGCAGCCAAGTCACTTACACATGCACGCGATCGCAAATGATCCTCGGGCATGCTCTGAGATGGCGATGAACCGCTAAAACAAATGATTCAGAAACTCGCTCGAATGTGAAATATGACATTAATAATACTAAGTCCCCCCGGGTATACAAAACTCGCCTTGAACGGCATCCGACCTCGAATGGTCACAATTCGCCTCGAACGGCACCCGACCTCGAACGGTCACAATTCGCCTCGAATGGCAATACGATCTCAAACGATCGCAATCCACAATCAGGTAATATTATTAATCTCTTTACAGATCATCAATAGGATATGAACATCCAGCTTATGGCATTACAAAACACACCTTCATATCGCAAGACATGTTTTGGGGAGCAAAGTGTTAATCCGCCTTTTGACAAGGCAACGTATAGGCGGGTTTAACCCACTCGACTACATAATGATCGAAGTTGGATTTTCACAAATAACAAACATGACGATGAAGCTAAAATATAGCATGGTCGATAAACAAACACCGCAAGATGTTTAAAATGTGGTTTCGACAAAGATAAATTTGTTTCAAGTTGCTTGGAGTCTGCTCCAAGTCACCTTCGTGTTTGCTTCAAGTCATAGACAAGTTCGCTTCGTGTCAGAGAAGGGCTTGCTCTAATTCTTTGATGGATTGACACATTTACAAGTCGCTTCGAATCGCTAAGCACCTTTTTTCTTTCCATTAATGTGTCCTATGTCAAGGAGACGACTGTTTTGAGTCGCATCCACGCACCAACCTTCATGTCCATCCACCAGCATCCATTCGTATCCATCCACCTAGGCCTTCCGGTTCGTATCCAATTAATCATGACGATCGATCAAGTATCATGGTGGGAACCTCATTTCATATCCATCATAGGCCGACTTTCTTCGTATCCATCAAAGTCAAGTTAATTCGTAACCATGGAAAATTGTCACTTCGTATCGATCTTACTTCTAAACATTTTGTATCGATTCACCCATTCACATATCTCGTATCGATTGGCCATTGATAGGTAGGAATAACTCATGATTGATCGATGTGAGCGACATCATTGTCAATCGATACGAAGCGGCCACCGGACCATCGATACGAAGCGGCTTCAGGAATCGATGCTAGGAACATGGCAACCCGTGGATATAAGCAAGGCAGCATCAGCCAAAAGAAGCGGTCAACGAACATGAAAAGTGGATCTCCCCTGGTTTCTCAAGCCACGTCATTAGCGCATGTTCGATCGATACGAAGGAGTGATCGATTCAAAGAAGATATGGATACGAACCAGATCGACAACCATGGATACGAGCAGTTCAGCGTACTACAAACACAAACTTGCATCGATCATATCTCAAAATATACGAAACCAAATGCCACCAAATTTTCACAGGAGCTTGCCTACGATCTCAAGAATGTACCTGATCGATTTTAGCCAGAAAGGATCAATTCTTCATCGATACGAATTCCATTCGTATCGCTCTGATATCGAGTCGAAATTACCTGAACTCGATCACATGGGCCCACCCATGTGAGAGAAGAAGTCCCCCGAGATCTGAGCGAGATATTTGCTACTCGTGCCTATAAATAGTGACCCTAGACCTATAGAAAATGGAATTTTCTATTCTTCTAGATTGTTACTCTGTTGAACTCCATTGTAATTCGGATACTATCAATTGTACTCTTGTAAATCAGTAGAGAATCAACAATAAAATAATATCTCTTCAAAGTGGATGTAGGCTACAACGTCGAACCACTATAAATCTTGTCTTTCTACTGCTCTCCTTTTAATTTTTTGAGTGTTCTTAATATTTAGTTCTACTACATACAATCTATCTGTGATCTGTGATTGTGATTTGGTGCTTTCATCTGCAATTGGGTGCTTGCGACCATTTTTGGCGTAAACAGATTCAAATGAAGAGAACGATCTCAGATGACCTACGGCACTTGCAGCCTGCCCAAGTGATGAGAATGATCTGATGGGTAATGGCAAGGTATTTGTTTCTTTGTTGTTAGACAATTTGATGGCTCTTAGACCATGTAAAGAAAAGTTATCAATTGAATTTTATTACTTTTATCATACAGACTTGTAATTGATACAACTATCTTATACATAGCAGCAAAAATGTTAAAAGATATGAGTAGATGGGCTATTGGGCTTATATGATATACAACCCACACCGCATCTATTAAGTTAAGTAACACAGAAGATATTCTAACATCCAATCTGATTTCCTTAAATATATATTAAACCAGATTCATTTGTCTAACTATGGCTGTTATGGTAATGGTAAATTTACCATTGCCAGCTAATCAGTTACCATTTTCGAGTGAAATCGGTATACCAGTTTAATCGGTATGGTAACAGTAAATTCAAAATTTTCTGCGGTAAATCATCGGTAACATTTCTTCAATACAAGCGGTAACGGTAA
The DNA here is from genome assembly GCA_030765085.1 of Allium cepa. NCBI lineage: Eukaryota > Viridiplantae > Streptophyta > Magnoliopsida > Asparagales > Amaryllidaceae > Allium > Allium cepa. The sequence continues at coordinate 447,364,973 of CM060937.1, read as the reverse complement.
TTTTACTAGTCAATTTATAATACATGTATATTCATGTAACATGCTTGGCACTTAGAACCAAACAAATGATTAAATTTAGTTTATTAACCAGCTGAAATAATGTTAAATACACTTCACTTCTTGCTCATTTATTATGTCTTTTTATTAAGTAACACTATAAATTGTATAATGAAGCACCGTTATGGTGTGAATATGTGTTATATTACTAACCTTTTTTAGAAAATGGTAATTTACCACACTATAAGAGAGACAGACTATTCCAACGGCTTTTAGCCGTTGGCGACCATTGGTAGCCGTTGGAAAAGCCGTTGGAATAGCATTCACGCTTTCCAACGGCTTCCAACGGAAGCTACGGGGCTATTCCAATGGCATTTCTAATGGCTACCAACGGCAACTAGCCGATGGAGGCCGTTGGAAGCAGTTGCAATAAAATGACCAAATAGCCGTTTGTAGCCGTTGCTAATCTGGGTGAATTTTTTTTATAGCAGCGAGCCATTCAACTTCCAACCGCACAAAATCAATATATATCCATTTCCACTACAATTCACATATATATCACTTATCCAACACATTATACCACAAACAATATAAACAACCAAAAATTAACATCGAACATTACATTTTCAAACCAAACTCCAAGTCAATATGTACATAAACAACAAAACCCTCACGAACACCAACTCCAATCCATATTCAAGACAAAATATACAATCCAAAGAGTTAAACCTCACCACCACAAAGTCAATATATACACAATAACCATCAAACACAATCCTCACCACCTCAAAGTCAATATATACAATAACCAACCACAAAGACAATAATCACCATGCCTCTCAAGCATCATCCTCACCTCCGGAAGCACCAGACGACGAAGGGAAGGAACCATGCCTATGCGCGTACTCCGCTAAACGTTGATTCAGCTGCTCCATTTTATAGCGCGAAGACGGTCCTGCCCTTGCAGCTGCTCAACCATGGCTCTAAGCTCTTTTATTTCTGCTTTGTCACACGCCTTTTGAGCTGCCCGAACCTGCAAATAGAATGTGAGATGTTCACATTTGTATTATAATCATTTTCTTAAGCAATGCGTATTTTAAAATATAGAAACGTAAATGACGTGATCTTAAGCAATGCATATACCACAAGGAAATTCATATTTTATTAAATGATAATGGTGCAGGATGGTAAATCACGTATATGTTAGATTCAACTTAGGTAGAAATCATCATATATATAGTGTGTCTATAGGTTAATTTATTAAATATAATATTGAAATGTTATAAGATTACCGCTTGGTTTCCATAGCCGTAGCGCCTATTCCGATTATGTCGGATCCATGATAACGTTGAAAATATTATATTGCACCTCTACCGTCAACTCATCGCGATCCGATTTTGAAAGCAGCTCTGCCCGTGCCTCCTGAAATTTGCCTAAAATAAAAAACAATTACAGGTTAAAAGTAATAGAATAGGATTTAAACTTATCGATATTAATAAAATAAGATTTAAATATGCATACATATACAGTCGTCGCCTTATCATCCTCATCCCACTGATATGTAATATTGCCAGCATTGTCTGCTTGTCTTGATGCGTGGGTGTATGTAAATACCTCCATCATAGACACGGGACGTCCAAGCGATCTTTCCTGTAATAAATAATTTATATATTTTAATTTTTCGTAGCTAATTACTGAACTGATTAATATACAAAATGTAATAACGGTTTAGATTCGTAATTGATAAATTTACCAAGTCCTCACGATGATGTTGAAAAGACTTGGATCCACCACGATTCGTTACAGGATTCCTACTTCTATTGGCGGAGTTCCTCTCCGACTCCACCTGCAATTTAAATTGGATATTATATTTACTAATTGCGAAATAATTAACTATATATTTGGTAGATTTAACTTGAACTCGTCGGTCTCCCACCTACTCATCCAAGAATCCCATACAGAAGCTCCTATCCAGTTCGGTTTCTTCATCGATTTTTTAAGAGCTGAAATTACCTCCCTGTAATTTTTTGCGACCTTCGAATTCCAGTGGCACTAAATCATGGCGACATCGGGCTCCGCCAAGTCCACTTGCCCCTATACAAAGAGAAAATATTACTACTTGTTCATTTATACTTATTCATATAGTAAAGTGGTATAAACTCACTAGAAAATCCTACCAGATGGCCTCCCTGACTTGGTCAGGGATCTTGCTCCACTTAGGCCAACAATCTGTCATCCTGCTCATATATGATTGCTTGAAAATGCCAAGCACAACTCCTAAGGGCTCCAAATTAAATCCCCTATGTTAAATATAAAATAAAGCTTTAGACAAGTATATATATGTATGAAAAAAATTATACTGTTTCCATTTTAATTTTAATACTTACGCTCCATCAGCCTTCGGCTGCAAATATACAAGTGGTCGAGCTGGAGGCTCACCACTACTCTCGTCGGCCAAGCGAAAAGAACTACGACGTCTGGAGCCTGACATAATACCTGTTGAAAGTTTCATTTTTAATTATAGACATAGATAAAATGATGATGATATGTGGTGCGTGTAATAAAGTCATTTTTAATTAGTAGTGCATGTAATGATGATGATGATATGTGATGCGTGTGCGTGAATAGTTGTAAAAATTACTGGATAATACTCAGTCCTCATCATTTTTTGATTCAGACTCGATCTCGTGTTCTATATCATTTTCCTCTACACTCTCAAATGCTTCGACTAATACATTTGTTTCATCATTTAATTGTCCAAAATTAGTTTGATCGTCCGTACTTGTGATTTCAACATTTTCCTCGATATCTGCTTGATAGGCTTGTTCTTCTGGAATATTCTTTCCATCGAATGTAAATCTCACCTTGGTTTTAAAAACCGCAGACCAATCCGCTTTATCTCTTTTTAGAGATGGATAAGGGGCGTAATAAACTTGTAGGGCTTATTTGGCTAGTACAAAAGGATCGTACTGTTGATAACGGGAGGTATGTTTTATTTCTATAAAATTATAATTTAGATGCACGTTAATACCAGAACCTGGAACATTGCTGAACCAGTTGCATCCAAACAAAAAAACTTCCTCTGCGGGTCTTATAAAATACGTCAATTGCAAAATCTGGGTTAACATGCCATAAAAATCATGTATATGATTATTAGGATCATCACTGCATTTAACAAATACACCGATATAGTTTGTTAATTTTTCAGCACCGTATTCTTTGGTGTTGAATTTGTATCCATTAAAGAAAAATATTGGATACGTTTTAATTTTCCTTTTCAGTCCCAACGCCAAATGTTTTAATCCTTCATCGACCGCATTATCTGTAGGATCCCAAACGTAGTTCGAAAACCAAGTAGCGAAATTTTTGCTTAAATCGCCGTTTGGATTTTGTGATTCATAAACATTGCAAACAAAAACATAATATATTGCTTTATTATTAATTTACACATGCAGTATTGAACTAAATTTATCAAAACTTGTAATTTGATAATTACCTAATAAATGGTGCAACTTCTGGACAATTAAGAAGAATATATGTGTGCGCTACATGGTAATCTCTATCATCTAACCATACTTCTACACATTTTCCTGCATGTCGACCATGTTGTTTAAAAATAGATAATATTGCTTCAGAAGAAGAATCTTGTTCAACAGCCTCATCATTACGCGCAACACTTTAAAATGTTAAATTCACATGATCATTGAAATAATGAGAGAAAAAGAACAATGCTTTTTCTTCGATATATAATTTGCAAATCGAACCTTCAACTCGAGCTTTTTGTCTCACTTTTTTCTTTAAATGATTTAAGTACCTAATAAAAAAAAATCGTATCGATATTGATTTTTATTTATAGTTAAATAACATTTACATACTCAGTATTAATAACATACCTATCGAATGGATACATCCATCCATATTGCACAGGACCTCGAAGACGTGCTTCAAATGAAAAATTAACAGGTAAATGCTCTATTACATTGAAAAAAGCTGGAGGAAATATTTTCTCCAATTTGCAGAGCAGTATAAGGATTTCTACCTCAAGTTTACAAGGATGGTCAATTTTTAACGTAGTTGAACAAAGTTCCTTATAAAATAAACTAAGTTTTGTTATAACCTTTCAAACTTTTACGGGCAACAATTCTTTGAAAGCGATGAGTAACAAATTTTGCATCATTACATGACAATCATGGCTTTTCATCCCACTCAGTCTTCTGTTCTTATAGTCGACACATCTACGAAGATTAGACGAAATTCCATCAGGAAACCGTAATCCTTCCCCCCATTTTAAAAGTACTTTAACTTGGTTGTTATCTTGTTCATAGCATGCTTCGGGTTTTTAGTGTCATTTGGCTTCATATGAAGCTCAGGACGATTATATATTTTTTCTATATCACATCTTGATTTCAGGTCGTCCTTAGTCTTGCCCTTAACATTCAAAAGTGTATTAAACACATTATCGAATACGTTTTTCTCGTTATGCATCACGTCAATGTTATGACGGATTAAGAGATTTCCAATAAGGTAACTTCCAGAATAAACTCTGTTTGCACCAATTATGAAACGTCGATTTACCTTGGATTTCAGTTTGCTACCCAGTTTCATGTATCTTTGGATAATCTTTTATAAGTTCATATATATCTTCACTTGACCAAATCGTTGGTGGTTGTAAAGTCTCATGTCTATTGGCTATGAAGTTTTTTTTGTCCCTTCTAAAATTATGATTAATATGGAGAAAACGTCGATGATAATCAAACCATGAAATTTTCTTCCCATGCCGTAAGAAAAATGCTCGTGTTTCTTCCATACAGTAAGGACAAGCAAAACGACCGGCCGTACTTTAACCCAAAAGCATTGCATACGCAGGAAAACCACTAATAGTCCATAATAAAGAAGCAAACATCCGAATTTTTTTTTCTTTGATACGTCGTACGTTTCAACTCCTTCATACCACAATGTTTTCAACCCTTCGATTAGAGGTTGTAAGTAAACATCTGTATCCTGTGTCGGATCATCAGGACCAGGGACGACAATTGTAAGAAACATATATGGAGTTTTCACACACATCCACGGGGGTAGATTGTAAGGTGTAACATCCAGCCTTTTCGCACCCTTTAAAACGACACACGTGCCGATTCAAAACCATACGGAAGGGCGGATTGTTATGGGGTAAATAAGAAAAACAGAGAAGAAAAAAAACAAAATAGAATCTCACAGCGGAAGGATAAAATATAATAATAAAATATACAGTTTATAAAACTGTTTACAAAACATTTGATTCTTCTTTATACAATTAAATATCAGAGTTCACATACCAATAATATCAATGCAGCGGAATACAGTGTAGTGGAATAAAATAGTAGATAGTAATACTACAAATCTTCGTCTTCATCCTCCAGAGCTAAAACTTCAAATCCTGAAACGCTCGGACTGACCCGAGCGAATTGAAAAGACAAAACACTCGAGTCAGAACTAAAAGATCTTATGTAAGTTAAATCAACAGAATAAATATGAGTACAATAACTCAAAAGATGTTCGGGATTTACATCTCTTAAGGATCCATTAAACTATTTACTATGTAGTATATTGCGCTACTATAGTAGTGTCTATTCATAAAATAAACCTACTTTTAAATAGCGTTAAGGGGTTACCCATATAGCCCTTAACACAGAATATATTCCCATAGTCTATACAGTACCGTAATCTCCCCCGTACTGGGCGTTGTCAGAGGGCACTCCATAGGTATGGTACAAAACAAAATCGTATAAGGCGCGCTAGGGTAGGTGACACGACACAACTAGGCAATGCCAGGGTAGATATACCAATTACGCTTCCGGGCCGATGGTAACGCGTAGCCGCAGCTACCGCCCACCTCGAACAAACTCCCCAAAAATCAAAGTAAAAGTGGCCACTGAATCAATCCAAAGTCAAAGTATAATATCGAAGAGGAGTGTTCGATCAGAGGAATGACGTCATTAACCCGTCGATCGCTCCTGTTTTAGCCACCTTATGTCAACTCATGGGAGTTGGGTCCACGTATTTACCTTACAGGAAACGCCGCCACCATCCTACTTCATTCTGGAATCTCCACCGCGTACACGGTTAGTCAAAGTGGTTTTCGGTATCGACAGAGAGTATGTCCATATCCGATCCCGGTCTCTTTGCCAACCCATCGTTATTATAACACCGCGGTCATTTTAAAAAAAATAGTTTATACTTTAAAACCAGAATAAAATTTTCCATTTCAAAACTATGAATACGTTATCAATTTAAACCCAAAACAATATGATATCATTTTATCTCAAATATAATTCTTTTCCAAAATCATACTGTTTGAACTTTAAAATATCTGGAAACCAAACATTTAAATTATACTTTCAAAACATAATATTTCGGAATTCAAAATTTTAAAACCATAACTTCTAAAACTTGAATGATTTGGATATTCAACGGTATATAAAATAAATGGTTTAACTTTAAGGTTACTTTGTAAAGAAAATAATTTCCATGGCTTTACAAATATATTTCTTTATTTAAAGTCTAAACCATAAATTTAAATATCACTTTCAAGTTGCAAAACCACTTCAATTTCTATATATATATATATATATATATATATATATATATATATATATATATATATATCCATTTGGAGTATTAATATTTCAAAACTAAAGTTGGAATTTATTCTTTCAACAAATTTAATGTTCTACTATTTAGTCTTGAATATTCACATAAAAATCCATAAATAAAACTCCAATATCTAGCAATTAAATATTTTCTTCAATTAAATTATACTAGAATATTCATTTTAAATTTATCTTGGAAAAATCCAGTTATAAATATCATACCTTAAAATTTTCCAAACTTAAACATATAATATGAATTATCAAATTTCATTTCTCAATTTTCCCATTTTTATTTAATAGATTTATACACAGCTTAAATTCAAAATTTTTAACTTCATATGTATATATATAGAAGAATAACATTTATAAAATATCAAAATTAAATATTTTTATAAACCGTATCCCATCCAAACCATAGAAATCACTTTAAAATAATTTATATATAGACCACGGTGCCTGTATAAAATTTTCTATCCTATGGTCAAGTGATACAGATATTTATCATTTCAATCCGCAAATTAAAAATAAAATTTTGCGGTTGTATATCATTTCAAACCACAACCCCGAATGAAATGAAAATGCATGATGACTTGCAGTTTATACAATATAATTATAGCATTCATTCATCCAAATATCAATCATCAATCATCAATTGCAATCATCATCCAATTTTAAACAATCATTGATACATAGCATATGAATTATACAGGAATTAATAACAGATTATTAACTAACAGTTTCTATTCCATAATAAATTTAATGACTGTTAACTAGCAGTTTATGTGCAAAAATAAATTCTACCTGTCAAATTTTATGCAATAAATAAACTAAATTAACAGTTAAGTTAAATAAATGCGATTTAACAGATATGCTGAATAAAACACGCCAACAGTCATAAATAAATTTCTACTCATATTTAAAATAAATTTAACAAACATAAAAACTTTTAGAAGTTGTGAGTGAGTTAAAACACTCACCTTTGGGATTTAAATTGAATTCAAAATCCAATTTAAACCCAAAATTTTGACGGTCTCCAAATCTGTCCAAACCAGCGTCAACAGGTCCGGATTTTAATTATGATCCTAACGAAAAAAACCTCGTGTGAAACGGAGCTTGTATGCAAAAGTTACGAGTTAAAACGATTGAAAACAAAAATAAATTTAAAACAAAAATAAAAATAACTAACCCCTCCACGTCAGCTCTTTAACTCCTTCCACGTAACCCACTCGTTCACGCGTATCATGAAACCGTGAAGCCTCCTCCGTTCGCAAATATGAACGCTGCCCTCTCTCTGATCGTACGCCGCGAAAACCACCGCCTCAGAGCCAGCCACGTCACCGCCGCCAGAAGCCAGGCCGACGTCGCCTCTCATCACCGGTCGCGAACCAGAGCTACAGCCGCCTCTTGACAGAAACCCTAATCCAAAAATCTCCAACGATCTGACCGTCGAATCACCAGATAAACTGCATAGATGCAGTCCCCTCGGTCCACTCTACAATACCCAGAAAGGGTTTCGCCATCCGACGAATTTCGACGCGACATTGATTAACGGCCCAAACTGATTTGTCCTGATCTGGACATACCGGAACTCAAATCGAAAAACGAATATCACCATTGAATTACGCTCATCGAGAGCATTGACATATATTTTTTTGGAATTTTTGTGGAGAGTTTGAATTTTGACTTTTGATTTTGAACTGTAGATAGATCTAGGTTTTGCAACCATTGAGGAAGAGAAAGAGATGAAGAAAGAAAATGAACGTACAGACAAATGATAGAAGATGGAGGCTAGGGTTTATCACAACATATATATAGACAAATAGTAGTAGGCTAGGTGGGCACGAATTACGAACGTGCAAAACGGTAGTTGGCCCAAAAAGCCCGTTCTGACCCCGGAACGAAATTTATTAAACTCATATATCCAAATAGGTATTTTAAAATATTCTGAGCGCGATGGAAAAAGTTTCACGTCCAAATTCGATCGTATGGAGAAGTTATGCCGAAAACAAAATTTTCAAATTGATTTTTAATTAATCGATTTCAAGGCGTTTCGCGTTCATACGATCAAAAGACAGGTCCGATCGATACGAAATTTGAAACCCGACAAAAATTCACTGATACGGATCCGATGAAACTGGTTTCGTCGAAATCCGAGTCCGTGACCAAAATGGCTAATTTTATATTCATTAAATAAATTAAAATAAATTATAAAAATCCAATTTTTTTATCTAAATTCTAAAGTCGGCCAAATTTTATCACTTATATTTCATAGTCAATTTAAATGATTTAACAAGTTTAGATGTGAATTAAAAGTTGATAAGTCTATCACTTGCAGTTGTTAATTTCTCCACTTCCTTGTATTTAGGAATTATAAATTAAATTCTCAAAAACCCATTTATTAGATTTTCAACTTTTATATTCTCAACTTTTATCCAAAAATAAAGATGCCACTAACATTGGTTCATGATTTCACTTTATTATTCACAAATTCCATTTTAATTTCAATAACGTAATATTTAACGTTTAATTCCACTTTATTTGCAATAAATACAATTGTTGAAATTTGATACTCAAATTAATTTATAAATCCTGCTTTCTATAATATATATCAACAAAGGGTCCAATTATAAATGGGATTAGCATTAACTTCATCTTATAGAATTAACTACTTCAATTACAAAACAACTCTACGCTAACTGCACGATTTAAGTCGATTAATTGAAATTAAGTCTACATAAAATGTTATAAATTATACATTGGAACCTCAATAAATTCGTTTATTGTTTTAAAATCTTTCTATTCAGTAAATAGACGTTTTATGGGTATAAATAACATTTGAATTAAAATACATTTCATTAGTGCATGTTTTATTTCCTATAAATTCCCCTTTATTAACTAGAACACATTAACCCACCAAAAATAATAATTTAGATTTATTTCAATCGATTTCCATTCTTAACTTAATATACTCAATAGATGGTTAACTTAAAAAAAATTGTTACCCTTTTTATATTCAAATTCACTTACAACATCAATAACAACAATGTTGCCATGGATTTAGATTCAATTAAATAAATTAGATGAATGGGTAAAATTTTGTAATTATCCCAAATGCCAAATATATTCATGCATTAATTACTACTTATTATTATGAATTCATTTATTAATTTACTAGTTGCCTTTGTCATCTTATATCCTATTTACTTCCAAACTTTCTATTTAGTTATAGTTTATCAATATATAAATACCAAGGCAAATCGAGTTCTAGTCTTTTCTGTTATTTCAATTAAATCAGGTGTGCACAAATAAATTGTTAATTAACTTATTCCTACAAAATTATTTACATACATTCAGTTCCAAATTTTATAGAGTTAAATTCTAATTACTTACCACTTAATCCACAAATCATATATTCTATCCAAACATGCATTTAAATCTTTTTATTTTAAAATAAATTTATTCAATGTTGACATCCACTAAATAAAATTTACTTTCATTTATATAGTTGCAATTCAATTCAGTTATTATTTCATTAATACTATTTCCGCTTTATATCTTCCAGTATTAATTTCACAAACCAATTTAATCAACAAATTATAACTTATAACCACAAACGCCAATTTACGTTATTTCAATCTATTTCCATATAAACATTTAAATTGTTAACCTTTAATTACAGTTACTATATCTAATTCCTACATTTTCTCAAATAAAATCTTAAGACTTTTATTTCATTCTAAATTAGATTAGAAATCATATTAAATTAACTCATTTAATATCATCGAATTTTACGGGTCGTTACACTCTCCCCCACTCAAAACTTTTCGTCCCTGAAAAGGAAAAAGAAGGGAGAAGGAAGAATTAAAACAGTACATCTTATTTCAAATATTAACTTATAAACAATAATTTACTAAATTAATTTCCTTAAATGAAATATACCCGTTTTATAATCATTATATCCTTTTATACTTAAATAATTAGAGTTTGGAAACATTTTCAACATAATTCTAAGTCCAAAATTTACGGAAAATTTTGGCAGAGTCTCCTTTGTACGGAGAGGTTTGGGAGAAAAATATAATATCAAAATATAACAAATATATTACAAATATTATCCAAAATATTATATCCCAACACGGGAAAAATTATATAAAATAGCGCTATAAACCGTAATCCGAAACGTACCTATTTGTCGGGCAATTTATGCTTAATATTATAGAACCAAAAGCATTATCAATTGCTTCCATACCTGCATTTCACTTATATCGTCTAGAAGGGTTAACTATTTATATAAAGTGAAATATTTTAAAAGGCTTCAATCACTAATATCCAATCAGTACAACAACCATTAGTTTCAACAAACAGCATACACAACAAACAACCATTCGATCAAACAAGCAAATAGTTGTTCGGGTACAAAACTTGAAATGGTAAGGAATGAAAAATAACTATCCAGTGCATCATTTACTCAATAGTCTTAGATGGGACAGAATAGATTATTTATCCATCCAACTACTCCAAATTTCCTTACCCGACCAACCATAAATCAAACAATAACAATTCAACCAACAAATCAATTAACTCATTATAAATTCATTACATACTTTAGTTGTATGATTTCCTGTCTTTTATTCAACCCACATAAATTTTCCTTTTTATAATTTACATTTATTTCTAACAAACTTCCAATTTTATCTTCTCATTCAGTGGTTGTTTCTTTCATTTCTACTTATTACTAACAATTATTCATTTTTGCTTATTTAGGTCATGTAAGTTTCTTTTATTTGTATTATATTTAATGCACTTCTAAATTCCAATCATTTATATTATATTTAATAATAGCAACCCCTTTTAATTACCCTTAAATTCTTAACCTTATTGCATTCATTCTTATAAGTAAAGGATTTTATTTATTCATTAACTATGGTTTGCAGTCATTTATTTATATTTCCTACTTTCCATTATATTAAACTAGTAGCATTTATATCATACTTAAGTTTATAACCATTAAATTCTTATTTATAATAGCAATTCATTGAATACTTCATTTTTTCCAAAATTTTCTACTTGTATAATATTCTATTCAAATCTCTTATTTAACATTTCAACTTTTCATATTTGGTAAGTTATATATGTTAAAGAAAATGCAAAAGAACTTATACAAATTTTTTCTTTTAATTAAATTTAATGTTCAACAATATTACTTTTTGCCTCATATGTTAAAAATTTCAAATTTCCCTTTACAACTTTGCATTAATTTCTCTTACCTAAATTAGAGAGTTCAATTCATTAATTACTTACCTTTTATTTCACTAAAATAAATTAAACAATTAATTAATGGAAATTTAAGAATCAAATATCGGGTCAGATTTCAATTATTTTTAAAAATAATAGATAAATATATTCTTATAACTTATATACCTCTAATTATACTCAAAACAATTAAAATTTTGATATTTTCAAAATAAATCTGCAGTAGAATTTACTACAGTGGCCTTTCCCCTTCGAAACTCAAAAATGAAAGTCGATGATGCGGCCGCCATCACCGAAATTATTTTCCAGCGACAGAGAGGAAAGTACGAAACTTATTTTCTCCAAAATCTTCTTTAAAACAATTCTTCCGAATTATAATGAAATGTTTATATCGGAAAATATTTATAAACAATATTATTATATTTCAAAATCCTTTGAAAGAAAAATTTCAAAATCCCGGACTTAAGTCCTAAAATTTCCAAATTTCATTGATTTTAATTTCAATCTCATTTTACCTATTATTTAAAATTTTATTCCTAACAACCAATCTATTGCAACCAACAATATATATATATATATATATATATATATATATAATACCTTTATAAAATATTTTATATATAGAAAATATAATAGGCAAAGTTATTTCATTCACCTATAAAAAAACAAACATTATGTCGGTCTGTCCTATTAAGTGTTTAGAAATCCCTATTGATGTCATAGCGTCCCATGCACCAACCAGAATTTATAAATACAAAACGGAACAGATTAACACAATATCAAAATCCTTTTATAACACTAACAAATACGCTCTCTCATATATATACACTCAGCGACTCCCATAGGGTATTACTAGCCTATTAACAAAGAGTCAAACCCCACAAAGCCAAGGTTTATCGCTAAACCAAAGCTCTGATACCAACTGTAACATCCAGCCTTTTCGCACCCTTTAAAACGACACACGTGCCGATTCAAAACCATACGGAAGGGCGGATTGTTATGGGGTAAATAAGAAAAACAGAGAAGAAAAAAAACAAAATAGAATCTCACAGCGGAAGGATAAAATATAATAATAAAATATACAGTTTATAAAACTGTTTACAAAACATTTGATTCTTCTTTATACAATTAAATATCAGAGTTCACATACCAATAATATCAATGCAGCGGAATACAGTGTAGTGGAATAAAATAGTAGATAGTAATACTACAAATCTTCGTCTTCGTCCTCCAGAGCTAAAACTTCAAATCCTGAAACGCTCGGACTGACCCGAGCGAATTGAAAAGACAAAACACTCGAGTCAGAACTAAAAGATCTTACGTAAGTTAAATCAATAGAATAAATATGAGTACAATAACTCAAAAGATGTTCGGGATTTACATCTCTTAAGGATCCGTTAAACTATTTACTATGTAGTATATTGCGCTACTATAGTAGTGTCTATTCATAAAATAAACTTACTTTTAAATAGCGTTAAGGGGTTACCCATATAGCCCTTAACACAGAATATATTCCCATAGTCTATACAGTACCGTAATCTCCCCCGTACTGGGCGTCGTCAGAGGGCACTCCATAGGTATGGTACAAAACAAAATCGTATAAGGCGCGCTAGGGTAGGTGACACGGCACAACTAGGCAATGCCAGGGTAGATATACCAATTACGCTTCCGGGCCGATGGTAACGCGTAGCCGCAGCTACCGCCCACCTCGAACAAACACCCCAAAAATCAAAGTAAAAGTGGCCACTGAATCAATCCAAAGTCAGTATAATATCGAAGAGGAGTGTTCGATCAGAGGAATGACCTCATTAACCCGTCGATCGCTCCTGTTTTAGCCATCTTATGCTAACTCATGGGAGTTGGGTCCACGTATTTACCTTACAGGAAACGTCGCCACCATCCTACTTCATTCTGGAATCTCCACCGCGTACATGGTTAGTCAAAGTGGTTTTCGGTATCGACGGAGAGTATGTCCATATCCGATCCCGGTCTCTTTGCCAACCCATCGTTATTATAGCACCGCGGTCATTTAAAAAAAAATAGTTTATACTTTAAAACCAGAATAAAATTTTCCATTTCAAAACTATGAATACGTTATCAATTTAAACCCAAAACAATATGATATCATTTTATCTCAAATATAATTCTTTTCCAAAATCATACTGTTTAAACTTTAAAATATCTGGAAACCAAACATTTAAATTATACTTTCAAAACATAATATTTCAGAATTCAAAATTTTAAAACCATAACTTCTAAAATTTGAATGGTTTGGATATTCAACGGTATATAAAATAAATGGTTTAACTTTAAGGTTACTTTGTAAAGAAAATAATTTCCATGGCTTTACAAATATATTTCTTTATTTAAAGTCTAAACCATAAATTTAAATATCACTTTCAAGTTGCAAAACCACTTCAATTTCTATATATATATATCCATTTGGAGTATTAATATTTCAAAACTAAAGTTGGAATTTATTCTTTCAACAAATTTAATGTTCTATTGTTTAGTCTTGAATACTCACATAAAAATCCATAAATAAAACTCCAATTTCTAGCAATTAAATATTTTCTTCAATTAAATTATACTAGAATATTCATTTTAAATTTATCTTGGAAAAATCCAGTTATAAATATCATACCTTAAAATTTTCCAAACTTAAACATATAATATGAATTATCAAATTTTATTTCTCAATTTTCCCATTTTTATTTAATAGATTTATACACAACTTAAATTCAAAATTTTTAACTTCATATGTATATATATAGAAGAATAACATTTATAAAATATCAAAATTAAATTTTTTTATAAACCGTATCCCATCCAAACCATAGAAATCACTTTAAAATAATTTATATATAGACCACGGTGCCTGTATAAAATTTTCTATCCTATGGTCAAGTGATACGGATATTTATCATTTCAATCCGCAAATTAAAAACAAAATTTTGCGGTTGTATATCATTTCAAACCACAACCCCGAATGAAATGAAAATGCATGATGACTTGCAGTTTATACAATATAATTATAGCATTCATTCATCCAAATATCAATCATCAATCATCAATTGCAATCATCATCCAATTTTAAACAATCATTGATACATAGCATATGAATTATACAGGAATTAATAACAGATTATTAACTAACAGTTTCTATTCCATAATAAATTTAATGACTATTAACTAGCAGTTTATGTGCAAAAATAAATTCTACCTGTCAAATTTTATGCAATAAATAAACTAAATTAACAGTTAAGTTAAATAAATGCGATTTAACAGATATGCTGAATAAAACACGCCAACAGTCATAAATAAATTTCTACTCATATTTAAAATAAATTTAACAAACATAAAAACTTTTAGAAGTTGTGAGTGAGTTAAAACACTCACCTTTGGGATTTAAATTGAATTCAAAATCCAATTGAAACCCAAAATGTTGACGGTCTCCAAATCTATCCAAACTAGCGTCAACAGGTCCGAATTTTAATTACGATCCTAACGAAAAAAACCTCGTGTGAAACGGGGCTTGTATGCAAAAGTTACGAGTTAAAACGATTGAAAACAAAAATAAATCTAAAACAAAAATAAAAATAACTAACCCCTCCACATCACCTCTTCAACTCCTTCTTCCACGTAACCCACTCGTTCACGCGTATCATGAAACCGTGAAGCCTCCTCCGTTCGCAAATATGAACGCTGCCCTCTCTCTGATCGTACGCCGCGAAAACCACCGCCTCAGAGCCAGCCGCGGCCACGTCACCGCCGCCAGAAGCTAGGCCGACGTCGCCTCTCATCACCGGTCGCGAACCAGAGCTGCAGCCGCCTCTTAACAGAAACCCTAATCCAAAAATCTCCAATGATCTGACCGTCGAATCACCAGATAAACTGCATAGATGCAGTCCCCTCGGTCCACTCTACAATACCCAGAAAGGGTTTCGCCATCCGACGAATTTCGACGCGACGTTGATGAACGGCCGAAACTGATTTGTCCTGATCTGGACATACCGGAAATCAAATCGAAAAACGAATATCACTATTGAATTACGCTCATCGAGAGCATTGACATATATTTTTTTGGAATTTTTGTGGAGAGTTTGAATTTTGACTTTTGATTTTGAACTGTAGATAGATCTAGGTTTTGCAACCATTGAGGAAGAGAAAGAGATGAAGAAAATGAACGTACAGAAAAATGATAGAAGATGGAGGCTAGGGTTTATCACAACATATATATAGACAAATAGTAGTAGGCTAGGTGGGCACGAATTACGAACGTGCTAAACGGTAGTTGGCCCAAAAAGCCCGTTCTGACCCTGGAACGAAATTTATTAAACCTATATATCCAAATAGGTATTTTAAAATATTCTGAGCGCGATGGAAAAAGTTTCACGTCCAAATTCGATCGTATGGAGAAGTTATGCCGAAAACAAAATTTTCAAATTGATTTTTAATTAATCGATTTCAAGGCGTTTCGCGTTCGTACGATCAAACGACAGGTCCGATCGATACGAAATTTGAAACCCGACAAAAATTCAACGATACGGATCCGATGAAACTGGTTTCGTCGAAATCCGAGTCCGTGACCAAAATGGCTAATTTTATATTCATTAAATAAATTAAAATAAATTATAAAAATCCAATTTTTTTATCTAAATTCTAAAATTGGCCAAATTTTATCGCTTATATTTCATAGTCAATTTAAATGATTTAACAAGTTTAGATGTGAATTAAAAGTTGATAAGTCTATCAATTGCAGTTGTTAATTTCTCCACTTCCTTGTATTTAGGAATTATAAATTAAATTCTCAAAAACCCATTTATTAGATTTTCAACTTTTATATTCTCAACTTTTATCCAAAAATAAAGATGCCACTAACATTGGTTCATGATTTCACTTTATTATCCACAAATTCCATTTTAATTTCAATAACGTAATATTTAACGTTTAATTCCACTTTATTTGCAATAAATACAATTGTTGAAATTTGATACTCAAATTAATTTATAAATCCTGCTTTCTATAATATATATCAACAAAGGGTCCAATTATAAATGGGATTAGCATTAACTTCATCTTATAGAATTAACTACTTCAATTACAAAACAACTCTACGCTAACTGCACGATTTAAGTCGATTAATTGAAATTAAGTCTACATAAAATGTTATAAATTATACATTGGAATCTCAATAAATTCGTTTATTGTTTTAAAATCTTTCTATTCAGTAAATAGACGTTTTATGGGTATAAATAACATTTGAATTAAAATACATTTCATTAGTGCATGTTTTATTTCCTATAAATTCCCCTTTATTAACTAGAACACATTAACCCACCAAAAATAATAATTTAGATTTATTTCAATCGATTTCCATTCTTAACTTAATATACTCAATAGATGGTTAACTTAAAAAAAATTGTTACCCTTTTTATATTCAAATTCACTTACAACATCAATAACAACAATGTTGCCATGGATTTAGATTCAATTAAATAAATTAGATGAATGGGTAAAATTTTGTAATTATCCCAAATGCCAAATATATTCATGCATTAATCACTACTTATTATTATGAATTCATTTATTAATTTACTAGTTGCCTTTGTCATCTTATATCCTATTTACTTCCAAACTTTCTATTTAGTTATAGTTTATCAATATATAAATACCTAGGCAAATCAAGTTCTAGTCTTTTCTATTATTTCAATTAAATCAGGTGTGCACAAATAAATTGTTAATTTACTTATTCCTACAAAATTATTTACATACATTCAGTTCCAAATTTTATAGAATTAAATTCTAATTACTTACCACTTAATCCACAAATCATATATTCTATCCAAACATGCATTTAAATCTTTTTATTTTAAAATAAATTTATTCAATGTTGACATCCACTAAATAAAATTTACTTTCATTTATATAGTTGCAATTCAATTCAGTTATTATTTCATTAATACTATTTCCGCTTTATATCTTCCAGTATTAATTTCACAAACCAATTTAATCAACAAATTATAACTTATAACCACAAACGCCAATTTACGTTATTTCAATCTATTTCCATATAAACATTTAAATTGTTAACCTTTAATTACAGTTATTATATCTAATTCCTACATTTTCTCAAATAAAATCTTAAGACTTTTATTTCATTCTAAATTAGATTAGAAATCATATTAAATTAACTCATTTAATATCATTGAATTTTACGGGTTGTTACATAAGGTGTAAGGATTATAGGTCAAGATGAATATTTAGAACCAAACTGAAAAAACGGCGAAAATCCATCAGTACACAAACCTATTCTTACGTTACGGCTCTCCGCTCCGAAATCGGGATATTTCCTACCAAAATACTTCCATGCTTCTCCATCAGATGTGTGTGTTCACGTACCTTCTTCAGGTGTTCTCACACTGTGCCATCTCATATGATGCGCAGATGATGCATATAACCTTTGAAGTCTAGGAGTGATAGATAAATAATGCATACGCTTGTATGGAACTTCTTTTCCCTTTTTTTCCTTGGTTTGTATCTTTCTTGATTACATATTTTACAATTCCGAAGACTGGCATCATCTTTCCAAAACAATATGCAATCATTTAGACATGTATCAATTTTTTGATACGGCAAACCGAAGGATAACATGAAATTCTTCACTTCATAATAATTTTCACACATTAAATTATCTGATGGCATATGGGGTTTAGCAGCTTGTACAATAGCCGTAAATCTGGCTTCTGTGAGGTTGTACTTTGATTTCATTGCAATGTACTTTGCAGTTGCCGATAATTGAGTGCCACTAGTACATCCATTCCAAAGAGATTTCTTAGCAGCATCCAATAAACCATATATTTTTGTCGCTCCAACATTTGGTTCCAATTCGACGTTAACATCGTCGTTATTAATTTCAACAGTATGGAATATTGATCGTGCTTCATCTTCAACCATATGTTCTATGAGATTCGTCGTATTAACTTCATCACTAATTATCTCTATTGACTGTTCTTCATTACATGTTATAATTTTTCCATGACGATCCCACACCAAATAATTGGTTACGAAACCATATTGGTGCAAATGAATCCTAACCATATATTAAATGCTTCAACAATTTGCATCTACTACATGGACAACGAATTTCTACGTTGTTTCCAATATTACTTAAAGCAAATTCGACAAACACATTTACCCCGTTAAGAAAAAGTTTACTTATTGAGCCTCTCATTTCTCTTCTTTGATACATCCAGCTTTGATCAATAAAATAATTGACTATTTTTCCTAGTGTAAAACTAGTGATCAATAGTAAAAAAAATTATTAATCAAATTCGATAAACACATTTAGATTTTACTGTTTTTTATATTCCATTTTCGTTTATATACAAAGTGATATTTCTTGATATTTTGTTCACTTTTTTGTATCTTTTGTGATGGTCGGTCATCCTACTTCCGATTATAAACACAATAGTAATTACATTTCTTAAATCATATCATTATAAATGATTTTCCAAAATTTCGGCAGCACTTCTCCCGTGTTCCTTATATCGTACACATATGCATGTACACAAGGAACGAAAAGGAAATGCCGTCGAAATTTTATGAACTGTTTATAACGATATGATTTACGAAACATAATTACTTTATATTGTTTTTAACTTGTCCAATACAATGACAAATCCAACAGATATTGTATCAGATGAATATGAATATCCGTTTTGCAATAAAAACGAATACTCATACAATGATCATATACAACATTTGTCAGACGGGGCCAAAAATTCACTAAGTGATTTAAATTTTGTTTATATGTTACCGTTTTATTAAATATATAAAATAAATCATATTATGGATTATTTTATTTATATTCTACTATTTTACTAAATATATAGTAAATTATATGATTTTTACCATTTCACAAAATATGTAATTCATGTGTATATATATACTAAATTATATACTTATCTAATGCTAATATATTTTATAAAAGATATAATACATGTTCGTAAAATATTCGACTAATTCATTTTTGCCTAATATTTTACAAAACATACAAAAAATAATTTAAATCAATCCTAACTAATTTAACGCTAACTCAAATGCGCATTTACACTAAATTATCAACATATGTATATATGTGCATAATATATACACACAAACAATTTGGACATTTGGATGGTGATAATTGTAATTAGCACTTAGTTTGGTATAATAAACAAACAATAGGCCATTACATACAACTATAACAACAAATTAACACAAAATTAGAAAAACTTAAAATTTTAGGGTTTTAGGCAAAACCTGATTTTGAAGATGTATGTGGATGGATAGAGGCTGCTGACGTTGATTGCTGACGTCGGAGTGGCTGCCAGTTGCGTGGGGAAGCTGGAGTAAGAAAAGAGGAGTGGAAGAGGGTTTTGGTGTTTTTTGGGAGGAAGAGAATAATGATTCAGCTTTCGACCTCGCTACAGGTTTACACGAATATTTCCAACGGCCACAAACGGCTGTGTTTCAAACGGTTACCAACGGCATGTTAAAAAATAACGAGCCGTTGGAAACTTCCGTTGGCGGCCGTTGAAAACCCATCGCGACTATATACTGTAGTTCTAGTAGTGTCATTACCAGTGTAACAGCTACCAGATTATTGATATATCAGTCTCCGGTATACCAGACTATCGGTAATGGTAAATAATTTTCGTTTACCGGTAAAAATAACAGTAACGTCATTTGTGAAATGATAACGGTAACTATTATCATAACAGCTCTACGTTGACACAACTACCTATTCTTTAAACAGTCGTGCGTGTTATAAAGTATTTCCACTATAGCAAGAATTGCATTTGAGTGCAATTTTGTTTTACACCAGTGTTAGAATAACACAGATGACCATTGGTGGAATTCACGCGTCCCGTGTAATTGAACCCCTAAATTCCACGGATCGCTGCGTTTTAACAACCATACATCACATTTAATTGAAATGTATTTTAATTACAAAAAGCAGAACAAGGAACCATTACTAGAAGTCAATTGGTAGGTCCAGACTCCAAAGTTCTCAACTTGTACCGTGAACTCAAGAGTGTATGATGACACTAAAGGAAGCTCATAAAACTTACAGGCCACCCTGTATTTGTTGTGTTTAAGACATAAACAACATACATAGTACAAAATCCAAAAAAAGGATATTAACATCTAAGGGATAACATGAAATGGTTACCATTAGACCAAGAGAATTTGTGGTACACTAAAAAAAAAAAAAGAATTATTAAAATCATACTATGTTAATACACATGGCTTAATATTGCATTCCTTTAAACCTCATTCAATTTTGAAGCAAGTGATAAGAATGTGTCTTCCTTGCAAGGAAGCCTAATACCGTGAATTCCATGATCAAAACCAAACTCTTCCTCGGCTTTATAGAGCAAACTTTTAAAGAGCGGATGCTTCAAATATGATAGCGGAACAACATATCGCTTCTCTGCGTCACCCACGTATACAGGAAGATGTCCTTTTGGCACACAAGACTTCTTATTTCTATGCAAAAATTGAAAAGGGAGCAAGTTCTTTCCTTGAACAAATCCTAGAAGACGAACTCCCATTTTCACTCTTTTTTTCCCTTAAATACAGAATATCAACCGAGATATTTACCACTTTTTCGTATATTGAATGGATAAAGTTATAAGTGTGCGTGTGTATATATATACACGAGGAGGTGTGGACATGACCCCTGGTTTATTGGAGATGTTATGATACTGATTTATGGGAAGAATCTATGAGTCATAATTTTATATGTCATCACTTTATCATGTACTTTTGGCCGTTATCACTTGAAAACCAGGGGTAGCAGCAAATAGTTTTGCACTGTAAAGTAGATTTGTTTGACAAGATAAGCTTTCTAATATCTACCTCATTCCGTTTTAATTTTTAATTTTTTACTTTATTATTTGAAAGTCACTATAATTTTTCAAGTCGATAAACTCTTGAAGGATAAAAGAAAAGATGGCAGGTAAACTCTAAATTTCTAAAAAATGAGGTGAACTCCTCTAGCATTTTATTATTACTATTGAATAAATTTAAGTAAAAGTACATGTCTCATGAACATATTAACAAACTTTTTGAATCACGAATAAGTTTAGATCACCGGAAGGTGTGATTCATAAGTCCAGAACAACTAGTGAATACTACTAAATAACAGATGCTTACAACATTATGCACAATAAACAAAATATTTTAAGAGTATACAATATCTAACTGAGACAGCCCATAAAAACAGTACCGGCGATTTGGCTGACATATTCATAGTTAACTATGTACTGCATTTCAAGAATCAAGAAGTTCACATACGATTTTAGCACAGATATATCGGCTCTAGTACTAGACGATGAGATATTAACAAGTCTTCTACATGGCATGAGCAAAAGCAGATTTACTCAATGACTTTATTTTATTGTAGTCTACATCTCACTGCCAGTTAACAGTAATGTACTCAAAACAGTGTGCTCAATACCAAGTTATACCTTTTGCAACATGCTAGGATAACATATTCTTCTATTCCCATAACATATCACCTTCATTTCTTGCATAAAATATGCATGCCATATGCAAATAACAATCTTCTATATATAGGTTATACACATTTTCCACTTTCAATGAACCGCTACATCATTTGTTCTCTTACTTGTTGAATTGTTTCTGAATTTTAATTGAATATGGGAATTCGAATGCCTGGATTTACTTATGCTAAGCATGTTCTGCTACAACCTTTCTTTAGAAGCAAGAAATATTCAAGTGATGTACCAAGAGGTCATTTTGCTATATATGTCGGAGAAGCAGAGAAAAGATATACTGTTCCTGTATCTTATTTGAAGAATCCATTGTTTCAAACGCTTCTGCATAGATCTGAAGAAGAGTATGGTTTTGATCATGGAATGGGTGGAATCAGAGTTCCATGCAAGGAAAATGTATTTCTTTCCTTGACTTCCAAAATTGATGTAGCTTGAGATTTCCAGTTTGTTTTTTCTGATCATAACTGCTATGGGTACATATGGGCAAATACAAATTTTTTTTTTTTTTTTTCAGCCATCATTCGTATTTGTAATTGTAAGTTGTAACTCCTTTGTTCTGCTAATATTCCACATTTGTCAACTTCTTCATTTAAATCTATCCACATTCAAGTCAACTTACTTACACCGAGCACGATTAAGCTAAAAGCTGCTGAAAAAGTCAGCATGGGCTAAAAACTAACATATCTGAAAGATAAATGATATCCACCCCGGGAGAGGAGGAAGAAAAGAAGTATTCTTTTGATTGTAATTTATCGGTTGAAAGTACTAGATAATTTATTTATTTTTATTTTTTTTGCTTTTATTTTGAGTTTTGTGTTTTACGTTTTCAAAATTCATTACAAAATACGAAAAAAGCGAAAAAATAAATTAAAATTAAAATTTTAAATCACGACTAGGGACGACAAAGTGGATGTAGAAATGGCGGAGGACGGCAAAGGGGATGGAGGGACGACAGAAGGACGACAAAGGGCAAATTCAAACACGTTGTATGTTAACTTCATTTTTCAAATCGACTGTTTTTCAAAAAATACATGCATTGTGCGTTTTTGTCTAAGCGAAAATCCAAAACATTAACAAAATAAGACTTTGAAATTAGGTCTGTCAATGGATACCTAAAAATCAAATATCCGTCAGCATCCGTATCCGAAAATATAAAATATATCCATTATCTGAAAAGCAAATACGAATATCAAATATCCGAAAGGCTTTCCGGATACGGATATGGTTAGTGGTATCCGTACCTGAAAAATATCCGTCTGATTGCCTGATGTGCATATATATATATAATGTATAATTAAACAAGCTTAAATTTTAAAATTAATATATAATTTCCTTTTAAGCTCATCCTAACTGTTGGATCTACCCATATCGCGTAGATCAAAACACTGCCCACATTCCTTAACCCAAAACCATAACCACTTTCATTTATAATGTTTTCCAAAATAAAAACTTCAGCCGCCTTCACCTTTCACATAATCGCTCCTCAATCCTCTTTGCCTATCTCAACTGAAAGTCGTTATGTGCTAGATCGATGATGGCAAAATATATAGATACATAATTGAAGTCCATAACCAGAGCGACAACAATATAAAAATAGCGGCGGGAATAAATAGTACAGTAAAGCAAGAAGCATCACACTAAAGTTTTTATACTGGTTTGAACTTCCCGCTCTATGTCTAGTCTCAGACTCCTTCTGAATTTAACTAATAGACATCCTCACTTAGCCTAAAGGAATATGTTTTACAAACCGCCTGAGCTCCTGAATAATACTTCTATATTACAAACCGTCTAAGCTGTCGAATAGGACTTCATGCCTGAAAAACTCCAACAGGACTCCGACTAGAAATGGTAGTAAGTTTTTTGATTGATTGTGCTCTACATAACACGGATAAGTCTATTAAGTACACCCTTTCTATAATCACCTTGAAATGATGATATGAACAGGAATTTTAAGTGAATTAATTAAAAAATAAAATAAAAACTGGTTAACGGTTATATATTTATGAGCCTTTATTATAATTGAGCCGCTGTAAATGTGTAACGGTAATATATATTTTTGTGGGACATTATTATAATTGAGCTAGACAAATGTATAACGATCATATATTTATGAGTCATTATTATAATTGGGTCGTTGCAAATGTATTACAGTAATATATATTCATCAGCCATTATTATTAAGCTGTTGCAAAACACTACAACAAAATTATCCTACTACAATGCCCTTTTTACAACGGGCATTTGCTGCCCGTTGTAATAGAAGGCTATTACAACGGTCGATTCATGACCGTTGTAATAGATGCTTATACAACACCCCTTTTACAAAGGGCATTTGCTGCCCGTTGTAATAGAAGGCTATTACAACGGTCGATTCATGATCGTTGCAATAGATGCCTATATAACACCCTTTTTACAACGGGCATTTGCTGCCCGTTGTAATAGAAGGCTATTACAACGGTCCGCTCAGGATGGTTGTAATAGCTTGGTTCTGAACAACGAAATTTTGGCTCCCTTCAATCTAAATTTTTGGCTCCATCATCAAACTTTTACCCTTTCCCTCGTTTTATATTAACTTCAAGTGTTAGTCATCAAAACCCCTAATTTCTCAAATCTGCATCCAGATCCAAATTAAAACCCTTCCGCCGCCGACCCATCATCAACCACCTCATGCAATTCGTCCTCCAAGCCGCTGCCTACCGCTAACATGACCTAGTCGCCACCTGCCTAATCTATTCCAAGTCCTTGCCCTAAGCCCAAATCTATGACCTAATCCCTGATAAAATCACCAAGCAAGTTCCATCGATAATAAAAACAGCGTGGATGGATTCGAAACTAATCCAACGTTCGTCAGCGACCCTAACTCCACCCTCGCTCATTTCGGTTTGGTATGGTTGCCATATTGCTTGCCGTAGACTAAGAGATTCTCACCGTCTGAGTTGAGGTTGCCTGGAGGTTTTCCCCGGCTTTCTTCTAGAGCCGAGCATAGGGTGTTAGGTTTTGGTACTCACGAACGTTCATTTTATAGGCGATGTTGAGGTTTGGGCTGCTGAACTTTGCTTCTTTGTCATGGATCACATCTTCGATTAGGGATTCGGGTGCATCTGGAAGACCTTCTACGTTGTGGCCATTAGATTTTAGGTCTTTGAGGACCGAGTATATGGAGGAGAATATGTTTAGGTATGCAGCTGTGCCCACGTTGCCTTTGTCTGGTGGGAAGCTAAAGACCGTAATTGCTACCTTCTTCTCAGTCTGCAAAATCAAACATACACAAGGTGCATTTTTTCTGTCATTTTTTATTACTACTTGTATATAGATGTATAGGTTAACAGAAAAGTTCAAGTATGTTTTTTGCATCATACAACTTGTATAAAAAGAAATGTGTACCTTTGGTTTTCTCTTAAGTTCTGCCCATCTAACTGCTCTTGTGCAGAGCTGCTCCACTCTCTTATGCAACGCATGTGATTTTCCTATAACATACATATGCTATTCAGCAAGTTGTGCACTGTACACTGGTCACTACTGAATTGCTATATTACAAAGTTTAAAACAAATATGCTACAGTAATTTAAGTATGTTTTACATTCGAAACATTATCCTTTTTATTAGGATTTTTATCCGTTTAGGTTATTTCTAATACAAATTACATACGCGAACCTTCTCAAAACTATGTCAAAAATGTGATACTTAGTTTTCAATTGAGTTTAGAACCCAAAATGATGTTAGTTTTCAATTCAGTGGGTTTGTTGGTGTATTTACATAAATTTAAATATAAAATGGATGATCATACGAGAATTCAATAGTGTAGATATTTGAAATTTTGTTGCATTGACCAATGACTACCAGCTTAGTGATAAACATCTAAATTGTTGACGTAGAAGACGTGATCAAATCATCTTGGCACCTTTAAAGTTGTTGAAAAAGGGTATGTTTAATGTGTTGTATATGCTAACACACACATATCATCAGTAACACTAAATTATTTGTAGTTCTCTAGTTCACATTTTCTTTAGTTATTTTTTACTATTTCAAATAATACGATGAATTTTTTGTTCAATATATTATTACAAGTCTCAACAAAATATTTATTGTTGAAATTATACCAGGGTAAATGCACAACATTATACCAGGATTGCAATTGTTTCACATACATTTGCAGATAATTAGATACTCATTCTTTGGCATGAAAGAGGCACTTGGATTGGCACCTTCTTGGCTATTATGGCTAAGGTTCGTGTTACACAGTTCGTTTATCATGCGAACTATTCTGGAAAAATGATGCATTTGATTCAAATATTGTTTATGAATTCAGGTACAACACTTTTTTATTATTGTACCCTTGTGGCATCACTAGTGAAGTTGGACTAATTTATTATTTGATTGTAGTCAATACTTTATCAACAAATATTTACTTAAATAACAAAAATGCACCTAGGTTGAATCCCTACATCTTATTTTCTTTTATGGTATTGACTACCATGAATTGATTAAGAATATCTAAATTCTAACAAAGTACATTAGTTTTACAAATAGCAGATGTCGGTCACAACAATAACATTTGCGGTGTAAGATACATGAAGTGGTTAACTACAAATCCATGTAAGATACATGTTTTAGAAACAGACAATGAAAACTGGATATGGCCTGATAAGTCAGCGAAGTCCAAAAATTGGCGCAAGCTTAATCTTACTTAAGAAAACCATGTACAAATCTTTTCACACTGTGTTGTAGATCAGCCCTACATTCACCAACTGGCCTTTTCTAAGTGGTACGTCATAGAATACTTAGTTAACTTTAAATGGTTTAATAGTCAAACAATTAAACATATATCATGTAATTCAAACAATCCAACTAAGATTTTAGAATGAAAAAGAAGTAGTAAAAAGTTAGTTTAAGCTATTTTCAAGTTAAGAGTCAGTTAGGTAAATGTAAGCTTTAAAAAATAAGTTGGAGGAATAAATAGTTATGTTATGTAAATTTTGATTCAGTAAGTTGAAAGAAAAAATAAATAGTAGTCTGATATTTATTCAGTAGTCTGATATTTTCAGAAGGGCATTTATCCATTTGCAAGGATGCCTCAGTTTTTAACTAATTTTTTTAATTAAAGTTTAATACACCTTCATCTATTTCATCTATTTGCAGGTAAAAGCTGGAGGAAACCTGTAAATCCTTAAAGAGGCAAAAACTACTTTTATTCTGATTTATTCTGCATGCAGCAGGTAAAATAGTAAGAAATTATTTAATGAGGTTTATTACCTATTTTATGATGATTTATTTAGAGAAGATACTGACAATAGTTTTCAGGTATATCTAAGCTAAAGTGTTATGTATAGACTTCTGAAATTTTCTAGCATATCCACATTTCACATATATACATTATGCACTTCTATATGAATATCAAGTGTAGGATTGGATTTTTATCTTAATGAATGGATACACATTAATAAATATGTTCAATCTCTATATTTTTGTTGTGTAGGAAAAACCAATTGACTTTCAAGAAATGCATCCATGTAAAGAGGAATGACAAGGTAAATGAAGATGGCGTGTATCACAAGTGGAACTTCTCTTTTGATTACTACTATGCTGCGATTCTTGCTCTTGGGATATATGTGCCAGGCATGTATCTAACCAGTTTCTTTTGATTATTATGAAGTTGTTTCTTATTGTTTCAGCTCACCTTTTACCAAAAACTGCAATTCATGATATCCCGTAGAGTATACAACAGATTGCTTTTAGCCTAGTAAGTTACCATTAGAAGTTAATTAAAAGAGTCTTAAAAGCAAAGTTATGTCATGATTCATAATAGACTTGTATGTTTGAAAGTTGAAACCTTACTCTTTTATACATAACACTACAACAAAAATTCTACATGTTAAACATTTACACACGATACCAAAATTATAAAGATTGGAAGATGATTTTTTTGCATGTCTTGATACAGATGTCCCATTGCAATACATGTCATTCTAGTTATGAACATTATCTGCATTTTCAAGACATATAATATTTCTATAGAAATAACAAACTTTCCTTTATCACGAACAGATCATATAATACACTGACTACATTGTTTGTGAAGCTGAAGCCGATCCAACATGCATTTTCCAAATAACTCAACAACACCCATAGCTGGCTAGTTTATCCAAGAAGATAGCCTTTTTGCACTACTGAAACTTGTCTTTTGTTGTCTTTATAATCATCCGATTATCAAACCAAATCATTTTCTATGCCATAGCATTTGTATTTTTTTTGTAAATTGCAACTGAACTATATAAACAACTAAACAATATAAATCGGTTCAGGGTGGGCACATTTGGGTCCATTAGACGCATTGGACGCATCCGACATGCAATCCACCAAAGGCACCACTCGAACCAATTATTGAAAAAGTCGTGGTTGACTCAAACAGTTCAGATGTAGTTGTGAAGTGATGATGGCAGGGCAGTTTATAGCAGAGGGATGGTCAGGGTAAGTGTGAGGCTGTAGTGGTTTGCGGTGAAGTCTGGTGTAGTAGCTTGTTTTGGTGACAATTTCTGGTTGTGGTTGAAGTATGGGTAATAGTAGTAGGGTGATAGCAGCAGGGTGACAGTGGTGAACAATTTGGATGGTTGATGTTTGCTTGTGGTATGGTGATTATTGGAGTGTGGATGGTGACATGAATTGTTGCTGTCAGTTGTCAGGCGATGGTGTTCGTTGTGGTGCTGAGGTGGTTCGCGAGTTTGGTCATAGTGAGTTCCCGGTGGTTTGTGAATTTGGAGATTGGTGATTTCGTGATGAAGCTTTTTTGTGAGTGCGTGGTACTGGGCAAGTTTGTGGTTCGTGATGTTGGAGAAAGGGGCTGCTGTAATGTATGTTGACAGAGGACAGGGTGTGATGAATTGGAAGTGAGGGGATAGATGTGCTGGTGGCAAATGGATGGTGGCAAGTGTAGTAGGGGAGCTCTGGTATGCAGTTGGCAATTGCTTGTATGCAGTGATGATGGATTTATTGTGAGGCAAGAAGATGATTGGTGGTGATTAGTTTTGGACAGTAGCTGGGTTGTAAAAGGATGTGTTGCAGTGCGACGGTCAGAGATGGTTGGGGTGCTGTAGAAGTTAATATGTGGGGGTGTTGAATTGGAAAGTTTGACAGATGAGGGAGGAGTTTGTATGTCAGTCGAAGTAACAGGGAAGTGTGGTAGAGATGTTTGGTTGTGGTGGATATCAGAGAAGTGATGAATGTGTGGTAGAAAGTAGAGAATTGAGTATGGATTTGAATATTAAAGTTGATGTGAATGTTGAGCAATTTTGTAGATGTGGGTGGCTGATGGATGTTGAAAATGCGGTGGGTGTTGGTTAGAGTTTTGCCTATGCTTTGTGATGTTTGAGGCGATTGGGATTTCTGGTATCAAGTGGACGATGGTCTGTAGGGTGTTGGTAAAGTTGAAGGGATGGTAGAGGGTGGAATTAGCAGGAAACTAGTTGTCATGTGTATATTAGAACTATGTCAATGTAAACTCATCTAATTTTTTGGAATGTGTTGGAATTTTATGACTCTAACTTTTAGTCTTTTCGTATGTGATTTTGGTTGCTTTATGGTTATATTTATTACTCGTTAATTATTCATTATTGGTATGGATGCACTCCATGGATGCTGGTGTAATTTTTTTTAAAATTTGCATTTATTTTGCAACGGTCAGAAACCGTTGCAATATCATATATTACAACGGGCATTGCCTGTTGTAAAATTGTGTATTACAACGGATATTGCCCGTTGTAAAAATGTGTATTACAACGGGTATTGCCCGTTGTAAAATATAGTCGACCTATTACAACGAGGCCTAATACAACGGGCTCATGCCCGTTGCGAAATCCATATTACAACGGGCATTGCCCATTGTAAAATGGCTGTTTTGTTGTAGTGAAAAGTTAATGGTGTTAAAAACTCGTTTTAAATGATAATAAATTCAAATGCATTAACATTCCCTCACTTTAGTAAGGCATACAATTTCCATTCTGCCTATTTAAACGGTAGATAGGCAGAAAAGAAAATGTGAATAACAAACAATTTTTCTTTCTTCTTCTTCGTCCTCTACATTTTTCTCTCTTTAAGAAACTTTACAAGTAATTAAATTAGAAAGTGCAATATTCAGAACAATTT
Organism: Allium cepa; assembly: GCA_030765085.1. Classification (NCBI taxonomy): domain Eukaryota; kingdom Viridiplantae; phylum Streptophyta; class Magnoliopsida; order Asparagales; family Amaryllidaceae; genus Allium; species Allium cepa. The sequence goes on along the minus strand of CM060937.1, from coordinate 447,334,393 downwards.
GCTGTAGTGAAAACAACAAATTAACCAAATTTCAGAGGTTGTTTTATCCTACGGACGGGGCGGTTGATAGATAGCTTTGCACCTTGAGACTAAGCCGTGAATCGTCTTCTATGACTTGTCAAAAAAAAGACGCGATACAGTAGATTCAAATTGAGGTACAACAATTTTAAGACAACTCATGGCTTCGATTGTTGACAACTATACTGCCCTGATGTCGATGTTTGAGGTTCGGACTACATTTGTTGCGTCGTTCAAATTCGAAGCATTGCATTTCAATTAATGGCGCCAAAAGGTAGAGTTTTTTCTGACTACATGAAAAGTGGCACATGCGCCGACGAACGAAAAACCAACGTTGCCTAGAGAAGCAATAGTCGATCCGAAAAAGGCTTTGAATGACTGGATTGAACATCACTACCTCTACAAAAATTATGTTTTTAATAGCTTGAGCGATGATCTATACGATTACAACTCAAGAAAATCAGTAAAGGAGATCCGGGATGCGCTGCAAAAGAAATATGATACCGAAGAAGCTGGAGCAAAAAAAAAATGTTGTTAGCCGTTATTTGAAGTTTCAGATGACAGATGACAAATCTATGGAGGTGCAGTCGCATGAGCTCTAGAAAATTGTGTATGAGTTCATCTCCGAAGGTATGCCTTTGGATGAATAGTTTCATATTGCTGTTTAATTGATAAATTACCCCCTAGTTAGAAAGATTTTAAAAATAATCTCAGGCATAAGACTAAAGAGTTTTCTTTAGAGCGTTTGATTACTCATCTTTGTATTGAAGAGGAGGTCAGAAAATAGGACCAGAAAGAAGAGGCGCTTGTTGTATCTACCAAGAAGACTAAGAAATCCACAAACAAGAGTTTGAAAACAAGTGCGATAAATATAAAAAATCAAAATCGCAAACTGAATCAGAACCACAACAATCAGCACCAGAAGAATCCACATAATACCCCCTAAAGAATGATACTGGACGGTTGTTCTTATGTTACAACTGTGGCAAACCAGGCCATATGGCATGAAAGTGTCGGAACATGCCAAATCCTTCACCGCATGCTAACCTGACTGAAGAAGCCATTGTGGCTATGCTTATTGAGATCAACCTAGTCAGTGGATCAAAAGGATGATGGGTAGACACTGGTGCTTCTCGCCATGTCTGCTATGATTGTGAAATGTTTAATACATATAATGCTGCTAACGACATGAAAGTGATGTTGGGAGGTTCTCACACCACTGTTGTTGCAAGAATTGGGACTGTGGAGCTAAAGTTTACCTCTAGAAAGAATTTATTGATAAAAGACGTGATGCATACTCCAAAGATGAAAGAAAATTAGTATCTGGTTTCTTGTTAAATAAAGTTGGTTTTACTCAAACTATTGGATCTGACGTGTACACCAACACTAAAAATGGTACTTTTGTTGGTAAATGTTACGTTGTAGATGGGATGTTTAAGTTGAATGTTAAAGTTAATGGTTCTGTTTATATGCTGTATGATTTTAATATTTGGCGTTCTAGACTTTGTCATGTTAATAAGCGATTAATTCATAATATGAGTAACTTAGGCCTAATCCCTAATGTTGCCATAGATGATTCGGAAAAATATGAATATTGTAGCCAAGCTAAAATTACTAAGACCCTACATAAATTTGTGTTTAGAGAGTCAAACCCTTTAGATTTAATACACTTTGATATATGTGAACTTGATGGTACTCTAACTGGGGATGACAAACGCTACTTTATTATTATATTGATGATTACTTTGATTTACTTATGTTTATCCCATGAAGAATAAAAGTGATGCGTTAGATATGTTTAAATTATCTGTCACTGAAATTGAAAATCAGTCTAATAAGAAAATTAAAATATTTCAAAGTGATAGAGGAACAAAATATGAATCTAACTTATTCCGTGAATTTTATAAACAACATGACATAATTCATGAGAGAACTACACCATATTAGCCTAAAATGAACGGTAAAGCCGAAAGAAAAAAACAAGACTCTTATCGATTTAGTAATAACTGTTTTATTAAATTCAGGTGCAGAATCTCACTGGTAGGGGAAATTTTATTAACTATTTGTTATGTCCTAAACAGAATTTCTAAATATAATAGCAAAATTTCACGTTTTAGACTTTTAAAAATCATAAACCGAACTTGTCTTATTTTAAAACTTGGGTTTGTTTAGCGTATTTTTGTATTCCTGGCCCTAAAAGAATTAATTTAGCAAGTCGAGCATATGAATGTATTTTCATCGGTTATTTCCTTGACAGTAAAGTTTATAGATTTTTTTAATTTGAATGCTCGAGTTATTATTGAATCAAATGATGCTGATTTTTTTGAAAATAAATTTCCATTTAAACTAAGGAATAATGGAGGTACTTCTACCACTAATAATCCAATAGTCAGAAATAATGAACATAATACGGAAAGTAAATCTGAACCTAGAAGAAGTAAAAGAGCTAGGATAGTTAAAGATTTTGGTCCAGAATATTATGCTTATGCACTAGAAGAGGACACTGCTAATCTAAAAGAAGCTCTGTCTTCTTTGGATTCAGATCTCTGATAAGATGCTATAAATGATAAAATGGAATCTCTTGAATCTAATAAAACTTGACATCTATTTGATTTAGCTCCAGGTTGTAAAACTATAGGTTGTAAATGGATACTCAAAAGGAAGTTGAAACCTGATGTTACAATTGATAAATAAAGGCTCGTATGGTAGCTAAAGGATTTAGACAAGAAGAAAACATTGACTCCTTTGATACTTTTTCGCCTGTTACAAGAATAACATCAAGTCGAGTATTAATTTCTCTTGCTTCACTATATGATCTACTAATTCACTAAATGGATGTAAAAACAGCTTTTCTGAATGGTGGACTAGAAGAAGAGATTTATATGGACCAACCCGAAGGTCTTGTTATACCTGGTCAAGAGCATAAAGTTTGTAAATTAGATAAATCTCTATATGGTCTTAAACAGGCACTAAGACAATGGCATGAAAAATTTGACAATCTAATTATTTCACATGGTTTTAAAGTTAATGAAAGTGACAACTGTATTTATTATAAATCTAAGAGTAACATTTGCATAATCATATGCTTGTATGTTGATGATTTACTTATATTTGGTTCTGTAAACGTTTGTAAAATCAAATAAGAAGAAAAAGATAATTCATATTATTCAGCAAGACGGCTGAGCAAACAAAGATTGATTACATTAGGGTTACAGAGATAGGTTTATATAGATAGAAAACATAAACAATAAAAAGGCTAAAAAGCCCAACGCAGACAGGAAATGGATCAATATGCTAACATCCCACCTCAAACACACGATGGTACGACAAGAAGCATCGAGAGATTGCCAATGAAAAATCTATGACGTTCAATAGTGTGAGCCTTCGTGAAGAAATCAGCAAGTTGCGTCGATGACGAAGTAAAAGGCAGAGAAATAGTTCCATGCAACAAGTGATACCGAGTGAAATGACAGTCAATCTCAATATGTTTGGTGCGCTCATGAAAAACAGTATTGTGAGCAATTTGAATAGCGCTCTTATTGTCACAATACCTAGGAGTGGGAGAAGAAATCAAAACACCCATATCCTCCAACAGCCAACGTAACCAAATAATCTCAGATGTAGTGGAGGCCATAGCACGATACTCTGCCTCAGTGGAAGATCGAGAAACAACATCCTGTTTCTTGCTCTTCCATGAAATAAGGTAATCACCTAAAAATATACAAAAGCCAGTTGTGGATTTTCTATCCGTTGAGTCACCAGCCCAATCTGCATCAGAGAAGGCATGAAGCTCCAAAGATGAGGTCGATGGGAACAAAAGACTCTGATAAAGTGTTCCTTGCAAGTAACGAAGAATGCGCATAACAGCAGCCCAATGAACAGCGGTAGGGGAAGATACGAACTGACTAACAATGTGAACAGCATAGGCAATATCTGGACGAGTGATGGTCAGATATACAAGGCAACCAACAATAGAACGATATAAAGTGGGATCAGAAAGAGGACTCCCATCGGTCGGAGTATATCGGGCATTTACCTCAAGTGGTGAATCAACATGACGTGTATCAGTAAGACCAGCACGATGAATAATGTCAGTAGTGTATTTGGACTGGGAAAGAAGATAGCCTTTTTCTGAGGAAGCTATTTCAATCTCTAAAAAATAACGTAGATGACCCAAATCCTTCATATCAAAACAACGAGACAATGTGGCTTTAATACTCACAATACCATTACTGTCATCACCTGTAATGATCATATCATCTACATATAGTAGAAGAAGAATACGGCCCGCAGAAGTCAATCTGACAAAAAGTGCCGAATCATGGGGACTAGAGGTAAAACCAAGTGATGTAACTACATTCGAAAATCTCTCATACCAAGCACGTGGTGCTTGCTTAAGGCCATATAGAGCTTTCTTAAGCCTACAAACCTGACCTGGAGCATGAGAAACACCAGGTGGAGCAACCATGTAAACTTCTTCCTTAAGATCTCCATTAAGAAAAGCATTTTTAACATCCATTTGAGAGATGTCCCACTTACGACTGGACGCAACAGCAATAAGAACCCGAACATATGTCATCTTATCCACATGAGCAAATGTTTCCTCATAATCCATGCCATACTCTTGGGCAAATCCTTTAGCAACTAAACGAGCTTTGTATCGCTCAATAGAACCATCTGACTTGGTTTTAATCTTATACACCCATCGACAACCAATAGTTTTCTTCCCAGTAGGAAGATATACAAGATCCCAGGTACCAATTTTGTCTAAAGCAGACATTTCCTCGGACATAGCACATTGCCACACAGGAGAACGAACAGTCTCCGAGTAAGAAGAAGGCTCATAGAAAGTGTCAATGGAAACAAGAAATGAAGCAAAAGCCCGAGAGTAACAAGAGTAAGCAAAATCAGATAATTGAGTAGATTTACGTGTGCGAGTGGGATAGCGAGGTTGAACATGATCAGTCATCACAGGAGGTGTTTGAACAGTCGTAGTAGCAGGGGATAAAGTGTCACCTGTAGAAGGAGGAGGAACAGAGTGTATGGATGACGGAGTATCAATGATAAGAGGTGGTGAATCAGAGGAGTTATCAGCAGGAAATGGATCAATGTGAATAAGATCAGACTTAGTCATACTATGAGGATTAGCTGGAATAGAGTAGAAGGGAATATGTTCAATAAAGGAAACATGACGAGAAACATATAGTTTATTTGAAGAAGGATCATAACAACGATAGCCTTTTTGTCCAATACCATACCCAAGAAAAAGACATATAGCAACACGTGAAGATAATTTTGTACGTTCTACGTGTGGACGAAGAACAAAACAAGTGGAACCAAACACTTTTAGGTGAGAGTAATCAGGAGTTTGACCAAACAACTTGGCATGAGGAGAAATACCGGAGTTATGAGAAATCAGGATCTTATTAATAAGATAAACGGAAGTGAGAACAGCTTCTCCCCAAAATTCTTTTGGAACGCTAGCTGAAAGAATCATAGAACGGGCAGTTTCAACAATGTGTATATGTTTTCTTTCAGCAACACCATTTTGTTGCGGGGTATCAGTGCAGGAAGTCTGATGCAAAGTACCATCAACCATGAATATGTTAGAAAGGTCTCCCTTAGTGTTTTCCCCCCTAAATCAGAACTAAAGCATTTGACAATAGCAGAGTGTTGTGTTTTAACATATGCTTGAAAGGCAGTATATATATCAATAAACTCATAACGACGTTTCATCAGATAAACCCAACAATAACGAGTATAGTCATCGATAAAAGAGACATAATATCTGCACCCACCTTTTGTGGGGATGGATGCTGGACCCCAAACATCAGAATGAACTAAATCAAAAGGTGCAGTGGAAGTAGAAACACTTTGATTAAAGGGCAAAGCAGAAAATTTTCCAAGTTTACAAACACTACAATCTAAAATATCATGAGAACGTAAATCTCCCAAAACACCAGAATTACACAAGAATTTAAGACGAGAGCTTGAAATATGACCAAGTCTAGAATGCCACAAATAAAACTTAGAAGACAATGGAGTTAATGAAAAGAAGAAAGGTCAATACTAGCAGCAGCGACATGACTTGGAATGGGTAAGTCATCCAAAACATAGAGACCGCCCTGCCTACGGCCTGTCCCAATCAACTTCTTAGAGTTGGGATCCTACACAGAGCAAGTGGTAGAAGAAAAATGAACAAGATATCCAAGATCACAAAGTTGTCCAACCGACACAAGATTCATAGTTAATTTAGGAATACAATAAACATTTGGGAGGGAAACGTGTGTGGTTTGAATTGTACCGATTCCTGTTAATGGCAAAGGTGTGCCATCAGCAGTCAAAATAGAAGGTGAGCGAGAATCAAAAGACATAGATATAAATGATGAACAATCATGAGACATATGATATGAGGCACCAGAATCCAAAATCCACAAAGGAGAATTCAAACCTGATATGAAGGGTGCTGACATGGCAAAGTGCTGAGATTGAGGAGCAGTCATGTTTTGAGACAAAGACTGGCTAGCAAGGAACTTCTGAAATTGCTCTGCAAGAGAGTCCATAGAGGAATCCACAACTGATTCACCGGAAGGATGTACCAATGCAGCAGTCCTAGGCTGGGAACTACCTCGTGACTGTCCATGTCCTTGTGCAGTAGAGAGGGACTGTTGTTGGCTATCGCGTTGTTGTTGTTGTGATCTATCACCTGGCTTAAGACTTTGATTTTTTTGACGAGCCAATAATTCAGGACATTGATTCTTCCAATGGCCTGGTTGTTTACAATAATTACAATCACGACCATTCTTGATATTTATCTTGTTGCGTTGAGATGGGATTGGTAAAATCCCTGTAGCAAAAACAGATGCAGAAGAAGTCTGTGCAACTTTCTCAGTTTGAGACTTCAAGCGAGTTTCTTCAGCTAATAATTCATGTAGAACAGAATCAACAGAAGGTAAAGGAGTACAATGTAGGATGGACGCACGACAATGCTCGTACTCTGGTCGAAGAGCCATCAACAATTGAACAAGACGTTGTTCCTCCCTACGAGCGATATATGGAGCAAATGACCTAAGCTCAGCAACCTCAGTCATAGCTAATTGATCCCAAAGAGCAGTAATTTCAAAATAAAAATCTTGAATATTTCGATCATTCTGAGACAATGACCGAATATCAGCCTCTAATTGATATTGAATGGCAAAGTTAGAACGCACAAAAAGTCGCTCCAAATAGTCCCAAACTTGCTTAGCAGTATCATACTTAGCCAATTGCATACCAATTTTATTCTCAACAGAATTATTAATCCAAGTGATGATCTTTGAATTGTTAGTATCTCATTTCTCCATCGATTCAACATTAGCAGCTTCAGGAGCCACAATAACACCAGAAATATATCCCCACATCTGTTTTCCTTTCAGAAATTTTTTCATGACATAACTCCAATAAGAATAGTTTTTTCCATCTAAACGAACACTAATAACCTGTAATGAATCATCACCTCCTGCCATATTTTGAAGTCAGCAACTTCTTCAGGTCGAGACAGGTATCAATTGGGCTAGAGTTTTGGGGAACTAGGGTTTCGGGTTGATCAACAGGCTAGGGTTTCAAGACAGGGAGATCGGCAGGCTAGGGTTTCGGCAGGTAGATTGGCAGCTACGGCAGGGAGATTGGCAGCTGGGTCAGGGAGATCGGCAGCTAGGGCAGGCTGGGGACTCAGGTTTCTGCAGGCTGAGGACGGGGCTCTGGGGTTTTGGGACAAGATCGACGACAGGCTAGGGTTTCGGTGGGTGCTAGGGTTTGGAGCTGGTGAGGATACCAGGCTAGGGTTTCGGGTTGAGGCACGAAGACAAGACAGCGATGAGGCAGCAGGCAGAAACAAGAACGAGGCTCTGATACCATGTAAACGTTTGTAAAACATTTGTAAAATCAAATAAGAAGAAAAAGATAATTCATATTATTCAGCAAGACGGCTGAGCAAACAAAGATTGATTACATTAGGGTTACAGAGATAGGTTTATATAGATAGAAAACATAAACAATAAAAAGACTAAAAAGCCCAACACAGACAGGAAATGGATCAATATGCTAACAGGTTCAAATATTCATGATGTAAATCATGTTAAGTCCATACCATGTGCCAATTTTGATATAAAAGATCTTGGTGAAGCAAGTGTGATTCTTGATATTAAGATGACTAAGTCTGAAAAGGGTATTTCTTTGGGTCAATCTCATCATATTAAGAAGATGTTAAAGAAATATATTTTCTTCGAATATAAACCTGCTAGTACACAATATGATCCAAGTGTAAAACTCTTTAAGGATACTGGTGAATGTGTTAGACAGACTGAATATACGAGCATCATTAGCAGTTTTAGGTATACCACTAATTGTACTAGACCCAACATTGCATATGTCGTAGGATTATTGCGTAGGTTTACTAGCCGACCTAGTATAGAGCATTGGCATGCTATTTAAAAGGTCATGAGATACCTTAAAAGAACTATGAACCTTGGATTACACTATCTGAAGTTTTCCATTGTCCTTAAAGGTTACGGTGATGCAGATTGGAATACTTTATCAAACGATTCGAAAGCTACTATTGGATATATTTTCAGTATTGTAGGAGGAGTTGATTCTTGGAAATCTAAGAAACAAACTATGTTGGCTCAATCCACTATGAAGTCAGAAATGATAGCACTAGATAATGCCAGCAAAGAAGTGGATTACTTAAAAAATCTTCCAGTTGAGATCTCTTTGTGGGAAAAACCGATACCAACTGTGTTAATCCGTTGTGATAATACCGCAGCTATTGTAAAAATTAAGAACAATTATTACAACGTTAAGAGATGACAAATTCGTTGTAAGCATAGTACTGTAAGAGAGTATATCTCTTCAAGATCTGTAAGGGTCGATCATGTAAACATTGATGAGAATTTGGCGGATCCTTTAATGTAAAGGACCAAACAGAGAGAAAGTCCTTTCTACATCTAGAAGAACAGGACTATTACCCTTAGATTTTTGAGTCATGCACAATAGTAACTCGCCTAATGATTGAAGATCCCAAGAACTAGGTTCAATGGGTAATAACAAGTTGTAAAGTGATATGAGCTGAACATGTTATTTTTATATACTTAGAAGCATGTATTTCGGAAGTGATTAAAGGATGAGTTAATAAAAAATCTTACTGGGATCTATACTCTAAATGGAGTGAAATACCTGTAACAACCCGCATATTTAACGATTTTATATTTAAATGTTTAATTTAAATATAGCGTCGTTAGTCGGATTTTGGTCCGAAATGTTACTTTCTGCAAATGGCCGAATTGGAACTCGAAACTACCTCCATTGGTTCCAAAATGGCGTTTGCGATCTTTTTGAGTATAATCTTTGATATGTTTGGAGTTTGTGAATTTTGGTTACGTTTTCTATTGGGTTTGGGTTCAGCCCACTAGCTTAACTAATCCTCTAGCTTAGCCACTCCTCTCATTCACTTATTCATTTCTTAAAACTTAAGCTTAGAACTGAAAATGGGGGAAAGGAAGAGGAATTAGAAATTAGCAAGCCCTAGTTCTCCTTTGTATCTTGATTTCTTGCTCCAAATTCATAGAGAATCCATTGGTAAGTTCATCTCCATCTTCTCCATCTCTTCTCCTCTTCAATTTCTGTAATTTCCTAACCTTAACTTAGGAAATACTTGGTTTGATTCTAGATTGAAGCTTGTAGTGTTGAAGTGAAGTGTAGTTGGTTGATTCCTTGCATTTTTGCTTCTTCATCTTCTTTGTTTTATGTAAAAAGGTGAGTTTTGAACTCACATCTACTTCTCTTGATTTCATGGGTGTTGGTATGAATTCCTAACAAGTATGCATGTGCCATTGTTTTGGAATTGGAAAGAATTTGCATTTCATTGAAATAGGGCAGGAAGTGCAAAATCACCAGGTTCGGCCGACCGAGTGCAGGCTTCGGTCGACCGACCTGCTGCCCCGAGCCATAATTGGGTTTCTGCATCTGGCCGGCCGACCGAGCCCTGCACTCCGGTCGACCGACCTGCTTTGTTTTGCCTGGTTTGTTTATTTTGCATATTTGATTGATTTTTTCGGATTTTATCGATTCAAGTTGCTTTTTAGTGGTTGTTATTGTATATTTGGCTTTGATAACTTACTCTTGACTTCATCCACGGGTTTTTATAAAATAATCTCTCGAATCGCATTTAAAAGCTCGTTTCTCCAATTTATAAATTCTATTTAAAACACACACTTTCGCACTTCGAGCGAAGTGGAAGGGTGATTAAATGGTTGGGCAAAACACGGACCATGAATCTGTGCGTTTATCCTTTCGATTAATCCCCGACCTATTCAATTGATCGTTTTGACCTTCGGGTTTAGTTTACCGATGATATGAGGTAAATTTGTACTATTTTGAGTGTGAAATAAACTAACGGATAGTAAACCGTTTAGTGCGAACGGGTGGTTATGGGACTCACGTTACCACTTTTCGGATTCCTTTCTGTGAGTTTGTGACACATATCGCCTTTGGGATAGTGTCTTCGGACTGTCTCCTTCTGGTTTGTTGCCCTTTTGTATCACTTTCGATGTGGCCGTTATGCGCCACATGGGTGATATTGGGTTGCTATAGTATCGCTTCCGATGTTGGCCGTTATGCGCCACATGGGTGATATTGGGTTGCTATAGTATCGCTTCCGATGTCGGCCGTTATGCGCCACATGGGTGATATTTAGTTTCCCTATTGTATTGCTTTCGGAGTTGGTCATTCGTTACCGCTCGAGCAATTTTTATGATGTTTCAATTGAGATGTATATTCCCTAGGTATTGCCCCTCGGTGTAGGTCTTTTTGAACCACACGATATGTAGTGATCACCTTGTGAACTTGTATACCATATTGGTATTTGTTATTTGCCTTTTTGACTTGTTTTGGGATATTCCTATCCTTTGTTTCTATGAGTTGCCGATGATACGAGGCTTGTTTGTTATGATATGATTCATCTTATGTTAGATGATTGGGTTATCTCTTTTAGAGATATTTGATATATATTGTAACCTTGCAGGTTTATTATGGTTCAGTTTATCTAACTGATTTGTTATCTAGACTGACCCGTGTATTTTATACTCGGGTCAGACCGAGTTGTTTCAGATTAGGTGCTTTTGGACTTAGCCTATTTTGCTTCCGCATGGACTATTCGCTAGCTTCATTTTGTTGTAGCGTCTTTTGTGGTCCTTATCTGTTGTAACTCTGTTATTTATACTTTTTTTGTCTCGTCTGTATATTATGGTCTCCTGTACCACTTGACATGTATTATTTTGTATACTCTGTGTGTATCCGTTTATGTGTATATTATGATCGACTGTTTTGTGATGTGAATTACATTTGAGTTGTTATATTTTCTTCTGATAGATCCTATAGCCATTGTAGTTTTGCTTTAAATATTTATTGAATAGGTCGAATTTTAATGTGACTACTTTTTGATGTATTCAGTGAATAGTTAAGGTAAGATTACACATGGTCGCTTCCATTATACTCCATTGTCCGCGTTAGCCGACAGTATTACCTATGTAATACTCTTTGTTAATGAGGCTCTAGGAGTGGGGCGTCACAGCGTGGTATCGGAGCTGAGTTCAGAACAAAATATGATAAACACAGAATAGATGCACATATTATGGTACATCAAAGTGTATAAGTGATACAATTCTTTGAATCATCGTGTCTCTTTATTCCATCAAGGTTAGATAGAGTTTGGGAATACGTCTAGGAATGCATTTAATTCCGTAGTATTCCATATTGCAATATCTACCTTGTGAATAATCCTTTCCTTATCTTGACTTCCAGCTTATGTCTGGAAGAGGCAGAGGTCGACGTTCGGGTGTTGGGCAATCCAGTGGCTCACATCCGGATGGCGTTTATATGTCTGCCGATCAGTTTATGGAGTTGTTTAGGAGCACTCAGCCTCCCGTTCCTCCTCGAGTGTCTCCACCTCGCAAGTCTGCTTTTGCACGTCAGTGCAGTGATTTTGCTCATCTTGGAGGAAAACCGTTTAAGGGCTTCGAGTCTGTTCTTGAAGTCCAAGCTTGGCTTCGCACGTGCGAGCGTATCTTCCCTCGCATGGATCTTTCTGACCATGATCGAGTTCTTGTGACTTCTAGCTTATTGCAAGAGCGTGCTCTTGATTGGTATGAGCTTCTTGTAGCCGAGATTGATGAGTCTACTCTTTCTTGGACTCAGTTTCGGGGACGATTTGAACTCAAGTTCGTTCCTGAATCTGAAAAAGTTTTATTGACCCGTCACTTCCTTGAGTTGAAGCAAGGGAAATCTTCTGTTTCTGAGTATGTCGCATCGTTCGAGGCTTTATCTCAGTATGGCCTTGAATTCATCAGCACTTCTTACAAGAAGAATTTGAAGTTTGTTTCTGGCCTTAAGAAATATCTTAGGAAGTCTTTGTTGCTCCAGCTTAAGCTTTCTTTCGAGGAATTGGTTTATTCGGCACTTCACCTCGAGACCATCGAGAAGGAGGGTGATAGTGATGTAGATGTTGAGGTTTCCAAGAACCCCAACAAGAGGCCGTTTCCAATTCAGAAGAAGCCTTTTCCTTCTAAGAAGAAGAAGACTGGTGGTCCTAGTTCTCAGCCTCAGTCTTCCAGAACACCTTTCGTTCGAAAGTGTTTTAATTGTGGTTCTCCGGACCATATTATTCGAGCTTGTCCTAAGCCTCTTGTAACGACCCGTAAAGTTCGACCATTTAAAATTGTTGTTTAATAGGATTTTTGTAATTTATTTTAGTTGAAAGAATAAAGGTGGTAGATAAATATTAAAATGAAGGCTAGAATAAATTATATAGGAGTGACTTAGAAACCTATTTAATGACATTTGAATAAAATTCAAATGAATTTAGTAGAGAAAGAAAGAAAAATTCTTACCTGGACATAAAATTTAATATGGGAATATTAAACCAATTTAATGCAATAAAAGATTGTGAACGATAAATTGAATAGATTAAGAAACCCTGTTATTGCAAGTCAATAAATTTGTAAACCCTAATGAACATCTCAAAATTTATAAATTTATTGAAATTTAAGACATAGCATAAGCGTAGAACTATAGGTATGATGACAAACTTTTATAAATTGTCTAATTAAGGGTCAGCAAATTTATTTGGAAATCAAACTCAATTAAGGGTAAGTAATTATGATGGATTGATGGCATAAACGTTACTAATTTTTATCATAGTAACGGAAGTGCAGATGGAAGGCAACTGTAGAAATTTAAGTACGTATTAACAATTGAAAGGGACTGTCGATTGAATGGAGTACTTTAGGTTGTCTTACTAAATTTAGAATTTAACATAAGACAAATAGAAATAAATCAATAAACGTATAGATTTTAAGTTTATTATGATGAATTATTTTAATGATATGACTTAGAATAAATGAAATAATTTGGGTTAATTGGTATTTGAGGGAATTAAAGGTTGCAATATTCATAGGTAAGGATTTAGATGAAATAGATTGATGTATGAAAAATTTAATTGGATAAATGGCAATTAATTCCTTTAAATTTGTGCAATTAATGTATGTTTAATTGATAACGATAAAAAGTTGATTTTTTCCAGTGTAACCAACGTAAAATATTATCATAGCATGATACTTGGTTTGAATAAGAAGGGTGAAATTGGGAATCAAATTTTATTTAATGATAATAACGTTAGTATTGGTTAATAAATAGATTTCAATGCAGTAACCAAATAAATGGAATAAGATGAGTATATATTGCATAGAAATGAAATGTAAATTGTCACATTTGGTTGGAGCTAATTTTTAGAAACATATAAATGTTGAATCAGTAAATATTAAATTCCATTTAATATAAGAATTCAAAGGTGGAAGATTTACATTTGGATTGGAAAATGGATAGTTATTAATTAAAAGTGACCATTGAATAAATTTATACAAACGTGATATAATGTAAATAGATGGGGATCAACTTTTATTTATGTGGTTAAGGGAATTTAATTTCTATAGTATGATAATCGAAATTAATGGAAGTTGGAATAGCTAATTTATATGTTAGTTGAAATTTAGCTAGAATATGTAGATATTGAATGTTAGTAAAAAAAAAATTAATGGATATAAAAGTTTAAATTATACATTGAAATTCATACTCGCCATAAAAAGGTTAATTGCAATCCAAAGATGAGTTGGAATGGAAATCAAGTATTTATTTAATTTGATTTAAGATGAGAGTATAAGTATATGATTTAATAATTGGGGTTAGAATAAAATTTATAATATCTAAATAATAAGAAAACGCAGAGGTTAACACTGCGAAATTGATATACTTATAAATTTTAATTCATATCCAAGCTTGCTAAATTATTTGAAATTGATTGGATTATATAAGTAATGAAATTTGGCCAATATTTAAAGTTGAAAGAAAATTTGGATTTTATGATTTATTTTAATTTATTTAATAAATATTAAAAATAGCCATTTTTGTCACGGACTCGGATTTCGACGAAACCAGTTTCATCGGATCCGTAACGGTGAATTATAATAATGTTTCAAGTTTCGTAGCAATCGGACTTGTCGTTTGATCGTACGGACTCGAAACGCCTTGAAATTTACGCATTTTGAAATCAATTTAAAATTTTGTTTTTTTTAGCATAACTTCTTCATACGATCGAATTTGGTCGCGAAACTTTTTCCATCGCGTTCAGAATATTTTAAAACACCTATTTGGATATATAGTTTTAACAAATCCGACTCCGGAGGCATAGCGGGCTTTTTGGATCATGGTTTGTCACGCACGTTCGCGTATCCAGTCTAGCTACCCTACCTCCAGCCTATCTATAAATATACATCTATAAACCCTAGCTCCTTTCTTTTTCATTTGCTGTACGTTCATTTCTTCACTCTTTTCTCTTCCCCAAATGTATACATATCAGATCCAATTCCAGATCCATCCACAGTTCAAAATCAAAAGTCAAAACTCAAAAATTTCAGAAAATTCCAGAAAAAATATATGTTGAAGTATTCGATACACGTAATATACTGGTGAAATTCGTTTTTCAATTGGAGCTGTCGTTCATCCAGAATAAATTCAAACAGCCCCAAAACCGTTCATCATCGTCGCGCAAAACTTCGTCGGATCGGAAAACGGTTTCTGGGTTTTGTAGAGCGGACGATGGGGATCGCATCTATGTGGTTAGTTTGGCGTTTCAACGGTTGGATTGGCGGGAATTTTCGATTAGGGTTGATGAAGTATGGGTCGTGCTCTGTTGCTGCGTGCTCCAGGAGATGCGCCTGTAGCTTTATGAATGAAGATGACGTGGCTTTTGTTTTAGGTGTGAATGTGTACCATTCTTGTTTAAATAAATTTTGATTTTCAACATCGATTTATTCGCATAACTTTCTCATATGTTATCCGTTTCACACGAATTTTTTTTTGTTAGGATCGTAATTTAATTCCGGACTCGATGACGCTGGTTTGGACGAATTCTGAGACGGGCGAATTTTTGGGTTTAAATTGAATTTAATTCCGATTTAAACTAAAAAGGTGAGTGTTTTAACCCACTCACAACCACTAGAAGCTTTTATGTTTGTTAAATAAATTTTAGAAATGAATAGAAATTTATTTATGAGCTTTTGACATGTTATTTCATTCATATCTATAGAATTGCATTTTTTTGAATTTAACTGTTAATTTAATTGATTTATTGCGTGTTAATTGGCTGTTAGAAATTATTGTTTGCATATGAACTGCTAGTTAACAGTTATGTCAATTATCACTGAATATAAATTGTTAGATTAATAGTTGATAAATATAATTTGAAATAAAACTGCCAATTATTACCTGTTGTATATTACCAAACATATACTGTTATTGATTGATATTGCTTGATGGTTGTGATTGGATGATGGATGTGTTATTGGATGGATGTTTTATTGATATCATTAAACTGCAAGTTAGTATACATTTTTCATTTCATTCGGGATTGTGGTTTGAAATGATAAAACCGCAAAGTTTTATTTTTTTAAATTGCGGATTGAAATGATAAATATCCGTATCACTTGACCATAGGATAGAAAATTATATACAGGCACCGCGGTCTATATATAACTACTTTAATGTGATTTCTATGGTTTGGATTGAATACGGTCTATAAATCTTAAATTTATATTGTATAAATATTTTATTCCATATTTATATACCTATGAAGTTGAAATTTTGAAATTAAAAGGAATATAAATTTCTTTATTGAAAATGGAAGAAATTTAGAAAATGGAGTTTGGTAAATTTATATCCTATGTTTAAATGTAAAGTTGGAAATTATAAGATATGATATTTGTAATTGGATTTTCCCAAAATAAATAGAAATGGATATTCTAGTATAATTTGAAGTGGAAAAATTCTATATATATATATATATATATATATATATATATTTTACTAGAAATTGAAGTCTTATTAATTATGGATTTTATGTGAATGGTCAAGATTAATTAATAGAATATTGATTTTGAAAGGATAAAAATCCAACTTTAGTTGAAATATTAATGCTCAAAAATGGATATAAATATATATAAAATTGAAATGGTTTTGGGACTTGAAGTAATATTTTGGACTTTGGTTTAACTTTAAAACAAGAAATATTTGGAAAGCCATGTAATTTATTCTTTATAAGGCAACAGTAAAGTTAAACCTTTTTAATTCGCATACCGTTGAATATCCAAACCATTTAGTTTTGAAAATAATGGTTTTAAAATGCTATGGATTTTCGAAGAATTATGTTGAAAGTTACAAACAAAATATTGGTTACATGGGATATTAAATAATAAAAAGTGACATAATTTTTGGAAAGGAAAATTTTATTTGGGAAACGATATCATTGATTTGGGCTTTTATAAAATAATATGAAAATAAATTGTTTGTGTTTTTAAAGAAGAAATGATATCGTAATATTATGGTTTTGAAAGGGATTATATTCTGGTTTTAAAGTATAAACTGTTTTTAAATAACCGCGGTGTTATAATAACGATTGGTTGGCAAAGAGACCGAGATCGGATATGGACATACTCTCTGTCGATACCGAAAACCACTTTGACTAACCGTGTACGCGGTGGAGATTCCAGAATGAAGTAGGTGGTGGCGACGTTTCCTGTAAGGTAAATACGTGGACCCAACTCCCGTGAGTTGGCATAAGGTGGCTAAAACAGGAGCGATTCTCAGGCCAATGAGGTCATTCCTCTGATCGGACGCTCCTCTTCGATATTATACTTTGACTTGGATTGATTCAGTGGCCACTTCTATATTTTGATTTTGGGGAGTTAGTCCGAGGTGGGCGGTAACTGCGGCTACGCGTTTCCACCAGCCTGGATAGCAATTGGTATATCTACCCTGGCATTGCCTAGTTGTGCCGTGTCACCTACCATACCGAGCCTTTACTACGAGTTTCTATTTGTGTCGTACCTATGGAGTATCCTCTGGTAGCTTCCCGATCAGGAGGTATTACGGTACTGTATAGACTATTGGCATTATTTGTGTTAAGGGGAATATTGGGTCACTCCTTAACGCTATTAAAAAGTAAGTTTACTTTACAAATAGACACTATTATAATAGCGCAATATACTACATAGTAAATAGTTTAACGGATCCTTAGGAGATGTAAATCCCGAGCATCTCTTGAGTTACTGTACTCATATTTATTTCTGTTTATTTAACTCACATAAGATCTTTTAGTTCTGACTCGAGTGTTTTGTCTTTTCAAATTCGCTCGGGTCAGTCCGAGCGTTTCAGGATCGAAGACTTTAGCTTTGAAGGACGAAGACGAAGGAGTCGTATTATTATTATCTATAGTATTGCACCACACTCATACTGTTCCTCTGCATTGTTTGTATTGGTATGTGCAACTCTGATATTTATCGTATAAAGCAAATCAAGTGTTGGTAAACTGTTTTGAACTGTATATTTATTATTATATTTTATCCTTCCGCTGTGAGATTCTGTTTTGTTTTTATTTTTTCTCTGTTTTTCTTATTTACCCCATAACAATCCGCCCTTGCGTATGCTTTGAATTGGCACGTGTGTCGGTTTAAAGTGTGCGTAAAGGCGGGATGTTACACCTCTCTTCTGCCGCTACTGCAAGAAGGAAGGTCATCGTGTTTCAGCTTGTCCCATTGCTCTGAATAATTCTTTATCTAGCAAGTTAAATGTAGCGAATGCTTCTGGAGGTCCTTCTCAATCTAAAGGTATATCTCCATCTATTTTGGAAGGTTTTATTCTATTTCATGATCATAGTATACGAGTTCTTTTCGATACGGGTGCTTCACATTCTTTCGTATCGAAGAAGCTCGTAGATGATTTATCCTTGGATGTTTCTTGTATGGTTACTTCTTTAAGGATTGCGAATCCAATTGGGGGATCCGCGACCCTTAGTTTGCTTTGTGATGATATTGAGATTGTTTTATGTGGCTTTTCTTTCCGTGCGAATCTGCACGTTGTTTCTCATTTGGGTTTTGATATGATTTTTGGTATGGACTGGCTAGTGAGGTACGATGCCAGGATTATTTGTTCCGAGAGAATTTTATATCTTTGTCATCCTGATTCACCTTCTCAGTTATCTCTTATTCTTCGGGATGTGGATAATTCCGAAATGGCTTTGTATTCTCTTGATTTGCGAGATGGTGATGATATATCTCGTATTCCTATTGCTTGTGACTTTTCTGATGTTTTTGAGCCTGTATCGGGTTTGCCACCCAAACGGGCAATTGAGTTCCGCATTGATCTCATTCCAGGCGCGCAGCCAGTTAGTCGTCCTCCCACGAGGATGTCTACAAAGGAAAATGAGGAACTCAAGAAGCAGCTTTTAGAGCTTGAATCCAAGCAATTGATTCAATCTAGTTTTTCTCCGTGGGGATCCGCGGTCGTCTTTGTGAAGAAGTCTGATGGAACTCTTAGGCTTTGCATTGACTATCGCAAGCTTAACGAGTTGACCATAAGAAATAGGTATCCTTTGCCTAGGATCGATGACATGTTCGATCTATTGAGTGGTGCCAAGGTCTTTTCTCAGCTTGACCTTGCCACAGGTTTCCATCAGTTATGAGTCGCGTAGGATAGCATACCTCTTACCGCTTTCCGCACTCGTTATGGTTCTTTTGAGTGGCTCGTTATGCCGTTCGGTTTGACGAACGCTCCTGCTTTCTTTGTCGATCTCATGAATCGGGTATTCCGGGAATATCTCGATAAGTTCGTGCTTGTCTTCATTGATGATATCCTTATTTATTCTAAGTCTGAAGCCGAGCATGCTAATCACTTGAGAGTTGTCTTGAGTACTCTCCGTCATCATCAGCTTAGAGCCAAATTCTCCAAGTGCCACTTTTGGGAGAATAAGGTTAAGTTTTTAGGCCATGATGTATCTTCCGATGGCATTTCTGTCGATCCCTCAAAGATCGAAGCCATCCAGAATTGGAAGAGGCCTGAAAATATTCATGAGATTCGTAGTTTCCTTGGATTGGCGGGTTATTACCGTCGGTTCATTAAGGATTTTTCCCGTGTTGTGCTTCCTCTCACTTGCCTTACTCGGAAAGGCATTCGTTTTGATTGGTCCGACAAGTCTGAAGCTTCCTTTCTGTCATTGAAGGAACTTCTCACAAATGCTCCTATTCTAGTGGTTCCCGAAGGGAATCATGATCTTGTTGTCTACACCGATGCTTGTGGTAGTGGTCTCGGTGCTGTTCTTATGCAGAAGGATTGGGTAGTTGCTTATGCTTCTAGGCAACTGCGTCCGAATGAAGTTCGCTATGCCACTCATGATCTGAGTTAGCCGCCATTGTCTTTGCCTTGAAGATTTGGCGACATTATTTATTGGGCGAGCGCTTCATTCTCTATACCGATCATAAATCTTTGAAGTATTTGTTCACTCAGAAGGAACTCAATATGAGGCAACAACGTTGGCTCGAGTTTCTTGCTTCTTATGACTTTGATATCCAGTATACCCCTGGTAAGGGTAATCGTGTTGCAGATGCGCTTAGTCGCAGACATTCGGCTGTTATTTCTATGATGCTTGCCGAATGGAGTATTCTTGAAACTCTATCTTTTTGTGAAATTCGTGATCGAGGTTCATCTTCCGATTCTCCTATTCTATTATTTAGTTTGGGAGCTCGACCTATTTTTTGGGATCGTATTGCCGATGACCAACGGCGTGATCCTGATTTGTTGCATTTTATTCAGCTTTGTGAGTCTGGATCTTGTGATGAGGCGTTGCAAGATTTTAGCATGGATTCTCATGGGTGTCTTCGTAAGAAGAACCGTCTTTTTGTGCCTTCTGATTTTGCACTTAGGCATGACATTCTTGATGATTGTCACCGTTCTAAGTATACCATTCATCCCGGTAGTAGCAAGATGTATGCCGATATGCGTCGTCTTTATTATTGGGAAGGCATGAAGAGCGATGTGGCGAGTTATATGAGCAATTGCATAACTTGTCAGCGTTTTAAAGCCGAGCATCAGCGTCTTTCTGGTCTTCTTCAGCCTCTTGAGATTCCATTGTGGAAGTGGGATCAGATATCTATGGATTTCATTGACGGCCTACCTCGTTCGAGATCTGGCCATTCTAGCATTTGGGTTATTGTTGATCGCCTTTCCAAGTCTGCTCATTTTGTCCCTATTAAGTCTAATAGGACTGCTTCGCATTTGGCTAAGTTGTATGTCAAGGAAATCGTGAGACTTCACGGTGTTCCTAGTTCTATTGTGAGTGATCGTGATCCTTTATTCACGAGTCATTTTTGGAAGAGTCTTCAGCAAGCTTTGGGAACAAAGCTTAATTTTTCTACAGCTTATCATCCGCAGTCTGACGGACAGACTGAACGGGTGAATCGTATTTTGGAAGATCTTCTCCGTATTTGTATCTTTGATTTCGGTGGTAGTTGGGAGGATCACCTACCTCTTGTAGAATTCTCCTACAACAATAGTTTTCAGTCTAGTATCGGTATGGCTCCTTTCGAAGCCTTATACGGAAGGCCATGTCGATCACCTTCTTGTTGGTTAGAATCTGGTGAGAAGCTTATTCTTGGTCCAGATTTTGTTCGTGATTCTTCTGAGAAGATTGATCTTATTCGGTTGAGAATGAAAGAGGCACAGAGTCGCCAGAAATCCTACGCGGGCAACCGTAGGAAGCCTCTCGAGTTCTTGATCGGCGATCTTGTTTTTATTCGTGTTTCTCCTTTGAAGGGGGTTATGCGTTTCAGTACGACTGGAAAATTGGATCCTCGTTATATAGGACCATTTCCTATTACCGAACGTATTGGCCCTGTGACTTATAGAGTTTCACTTCCAGCTCATTTATCTGGCATTCATGACGTGTTTCACGTCTCGCAACTTCGAAAATGTCTCCGGGAGTCAGATTCTGTTATTACTTCTCCTGATTTGCAAGAGCTTGAGGTCTCATCGGACTTATCTATTGTACAGCAACCTATTCGCGTGCTTGACACGGAAGTGCGACACCTTCGGAACAAGGACGTGCCGCTCGTTAAAGTTCAATGGTCCGCTAATCCCAATGACTGTACTTGGGAAACCAGAGAATTTATTGAGCGATGTTATCCGGGTTTTCTTTCCTTGCTTTGAAACGGTGAGTATGACTTTTCATCTCAAGCTATTTTCTTTTCTTTTGATTGATTAATTGTATGTAGTTGTTACAAATATCGTCTCTAGGAATTGCGGGGACGCAATTTTGTAAGGAGGGGAGATCTGTAACAACCCGCATATTTAACGATTTTATATTTAAATGTTTAATTTAAATATAGCGTTGTCAGTCGGATTTTGGTCTGAAATGTTACTTTCTGCAAATGGCCGAATTGGAACTCGAAACTACCTCCATTGGTTCCAAAATGGCGTTTGCGATCTTTTTGAGTATAATCTTTGATATGTTTGGAGTTTGTGAATTTTGGTTACTTTTTCTATTGGGTTTGGGTTTGGGTTCAGCCCACTAGCTTAACTAATCCTCTAGCTTAACCACTCCTCTCATTCACTTATTCATTTCTTAAAACTTAAGCTTAGAACTGAAAATGGGGGAAAGGAAGAGGAATTAGAAATTAGCAAGCCCTAGTTCTCCTTTGTATCTTGATTTCTTGCTCCAAATTCATAGAGAATCCATTGGTAAGTTCATCTCCATCTTCTCCATCTCTTCTTCTCTTCAATTTCTGTAATTTCCTAACCCTAACTTAGGAAATACTTGCTTTGATTCTAGATTGAAGCTTGTAGTGTTGAAGTGAAGTGTAGTTGGTTGATTCCTTGCATTTATGCTTCTTCATCTTCTTTGTTTTGTGTAAAAATGTGAGTTTTGAACTCACATCTACTTCTCTTGATTTCATGGGTGTTGGTATGAATTCCTAACAAGTATGCATGTGCCATTGTTTTGGAATTGGAAAGAATTTGCATTTCATTGAAATAGGGCAGAAGTGCAAAATCACCAGGTTCGGCCGACCGAGTGCAGGCTTCGGTCGACCGACCTGCTGCCCCGAGCCATAATTGGGTTTCTGCATCTGGCCGGCCGACCGAGCCCTGCAGTCCGGTCGACCGACCTGCTTTGTTTTGCCTGGTTTGTTTATTTTGCATATTTGATTGATTTTTCCGGATTTTATCGATTCAAGTTGCTTTTTAGTGGTTGTTATTGCATATTTGGCTTTGATAACTTACTCTTGACTTCATCCACGGGTTTTTATAAAATAATCTCTCGAATCACATTTAAAAGCTCGTTTCTCCAATTTATAAATTCTATTTAAAACACACACTTTCGCACTTCGAGCGAAGTGGAAGGGTGATTAAATGGTTGGGCAAAACACGGACCATGAATCTGTGCGTTTATCCTTTCGATTAATCCCCGACCTATTCAATTGATCGTTTTGACCTTCGGGTTTAGTTTACCGATGATATGAGGTAAATTTGTACTGTTTTGAGTGTGAAATAAACTAACGGATAGTAAACCTTTTAGTGCGAATGGGTGGTTATGGGACTCACGTTACCACTTTTCGGATTCCTTTCTGGGAGTTTGTGACACATATCGCCTTTGGGATAGTGTCTTCGAACTGTCTCCTTCTGGTTTGTTGCCCTTTTGTATCGCTTTCGATGTGGCCGTAATGCGCCACATGGGTGATATTGGGTTGCTATAGTATCGCTTCCGATGTCGGCCGTTATGCGCCACATGGGTGATATTGGGTTGCTATAGTATCGCTTCCGATGTCGGCCGTTATGCGCCACATGGGTGATATTTAGTTGCCCTATTGTATTGCTTTCGGAGTTGGTCATTCGTTACCGCTCGAGCAATTTTTATGATGTTTCAATTGAGATGTATATTCCCTAGGTATCGCCCCTCGGTGTAGGTCTTTTTGAACCACACGATATGTAGTGATCACCTTGTGAACTTGTATACCATATTGGTATTTGTTATTTGCCTTTTTGACTTGTTTTAGGATATTCCTACCCTTTGTTTCTATGAGTTGCCGATGATACGAGGCTTGTTTGTTATGATATGATTCATCTTATGTTAGATGATTGGGTTATCTCTTTTAGAGATATTTGATATATATTGTAACCTTGCAGGTTTATTATGGTTCAGTTTATCTAACTGATTTGTTATCTAGACTGACCCGTGTATTTTATACTCGGGTCAGACCGAGTTGTTTCAGGTTAGGTGCTTTTGGACTTAGCCTATTTTGCTTCCGCATGGACTATTCGCTAGCTTCATTTTGTTGTAGCGTCTTTTGTGGTCCTTATCTGTTGTAACTCTGTTATTGATACTTTTTTGTCTCGTCTGTATATTGTGGTCTCCTGTACCACTTGACATGTATTATTTTGTATACTCTGTGTGTATCCGTTTATGTATATATTATGATCGACTGTTCTGTGATGTGAATTACATTTGAGTTGTTATATTTTCTTCTGATAGATCCTATAGCCATTGTAGTTTTGCTTTAAATATTTATTGAATAGGTCGAATTTTAATGTGACTACTTTTCGACGTATTCAGTGAATAGTTAAGGTAAGATTACACATGGTCGCTTCCATTATACTCCATTGTCCGCGTTAGCCGACAGTATTACCTATGTAATACTCTTTGTTAACGAGGCTCTAGGAGTGGGGCGTCACAATACCTATCCTCAGGAGTACTCTTGATAGACTCACCTGTGTGGATGTGGAAATGTGGTCGTTTCCTATGAAATTTTAGGCAAGATTCCTACTGCATTCACTAAACTAGGATAGACATGCATAGCCATAAATGCACATGCTTAGTTAATAGCACTTTAGAAAGGTTGTGTGTGGTTTGATGGAAGGAATAAAGTTCAAAGACTATGAGTCACTTTAGTAAACTAAATCTTACTCACTATGAAAATATTCAGATCGAAAGATACCTTTTATTTATACGCAATCATATATTTTTAGAAATTTCTTGGAATTTTTTTTAATAATTCGAGTGGATGATTGTTAGAACTTTAAGTGAATCAATTAAAAAAATAAATAAAAATAGGTTAATTGTTATATAGATATATATATGAGCATTTTTTATAATTGAGTCATTGCTAATGTATAACAGTAATATATATTTATAAGCCATTACTATCATTGAACTATGCAAATGTATAATGGTCATATATTTACGAGTCACTATAATAATTTAGCTGTTGCAAATGTATTACCGTAATATATATATTCATGAGCTAGTATTATTGAGCCGTTGCAAAAGTTAATGATATTAAAAATTCATTATAAATGACAATAAATTCAAATGCATTAATATTTCCTTACTTTAGTAACGTATACAATTTCCATTATGCTTATTTAAATGATTGATGGGTAGAAGAGAAAATGTGAACAATAGAAATTTTTTATTTCTTCTCCTTTGTCCTTTGCATTTTTTTCTTTTTAAGAAACTTTATAAGCAATTAAATTAGATAGTGCAATATTCCGAACAATTTGCTACAGTGCAAATAGCAAATTGACCAAATTTTAGAGGTTGTTTATTCCTAGGGACGAGCGGTTGATAAGTAGCTTTTCACCTTGAGGCTAAGCTGTAATCATCTTAAAAAGAGCGACCTGGTCCATGACTTAGCCAAAAATAAAGATGCTGCAGATTCAAATTGAGATACAACAGTAATTGTAGGAAATAAATAGTTGAGAATATTTGTAAATCACAATTAAGTATAGATCTGAAAGATAGAAATAATTAGTTCTTGGTTGAATGAAAGTGAATTCTCAACTTTATTTTTAATTGTGAAAAATTCTAAATCAATACTAGTAACCATTGGAGAGAACTATTCAAAGCAAGGGATGCAACTATTGAAAAAGAGGAGACATATCTTTTCAGAATTCGAATAAAAGACCAGGTTATAGGTACTAGATGTTTGGATATTTTGTAGCAGACGTCTAGATTCAATATAGACGTCTATTATGAAAAATCCAAGCATCTAGATTTAAACTAAAAAGTACGTTTTATATTTCAATATGGCCATACGTCTATGATGAAATGTCAGATGTCTCATACTGAACTAAAATGTTCCTCAGACGTCTGTAATGAAATATCATACATCAACTATTAAACTAAAATGTTCCTCAAACATATATGATGAAAGTTAGACTTATGGTTTTGAACTAAAATGTTTTTCCTTTTAAATGTTATATTCAGTTTATAAAATAATATTTTAACTATTTTCTTGAATATATATATTTATATATATATTATATAATAGTCATATTGTAAAAATAGTTTTCAAACTATATTTGTGTGTATGATCATTAAATTGGAGATTGCACATAAAATCTAGACTGACAAAAATATTGTACAAACTTTATTTGTTATCTTCAGTTTTAGCCCGATTTTGATGTCGATCGTCATATCTCCTTGCATATATTCCTTCGCCTTATCTCTGTCATGTATATCTCTTCTTGTATTTCCATGTATATACTTTGGCATATACCTGCAAGTTAGCTTAGAAGTTTTTTGGCATAATTGTATAGTAGTTGTTATTAAAGTCCAACAAGAGATGTTATAACATTCTTCCCCTTTTTGATGATGACAACTATACAATTTTTTGAAAACATTTATTCTATACAAAATGATATTATAATATGATTAAAACCCCTCTTAAATATAATATCTCCTCCTTTGTCATTATCAAAAAGGAATAAGAGCATATGCATATTTCTCTTAAGAAATTAATCTATGTACTTATATATATATATATATATATATATATATATATATAAACCCTTTTTTATATAAAAGAGATAAGTATCATAGCTAAGTGAATAAAACAATTTAACATTAATGCTATTTAATGAGTATCAAATGGATATATCAAATGTAATCACAACGATACTCGTTTTACAAAATAAATATAGGATTTACGACTTAGGAAACCATATTCAGTTGGATGTGGTTGATCCCTTAAAAACATAATTTTCATTATTAATCATAGTGTCGCAATAATTGCTAAGGTATAATTGTCTATAATGATTAGCTAGATTAGCAGAAACCCATTTATCAACAGTAATTATCATTGATTTAGTATTCAAAGAATGTTCACTATTTCTAAGTAAAATACTATCATGTAATGAACTGGTTTTAGAACTATCTCCATTTTTAGTACTTGTATTAAAACGTGCATACATGAATGCATATTTTGTATTATTTTTACATTTGTCACCCTTATAGCCTAAACCATTTTTATTATTGTGAACTTTAATATTTATCACTAAAGAAGATAAATCATCTTTTTCTGTATTGAATTTTGTAACTTTCTCATTTAATTTGTCAAAACTCGCTTTAGGGTTACAAAATTACTTTTGTAGAATAACATTATTTTCTTTTAAAAGCTTACGTTCTTTAATTAAACCTAAATTTATAGCATTGAAAGTACTATTCTCTTTTTCAAGAAATAAAAATTTAGAACTAGATTCATTTAAACAATTTTCGAAAAATATAATTTTATTTCGTAAAGGTTATTTTCCTTTAAAAGATTAACATTATTATTAATCAAAAGCTCATTTTCTTTTAAAAGGAAATCATTTTGAGAAACAAATTCTTCAATGGTAGTTTCAAAAATTCTAGTTTGTTTCATTAAGAAATTATTTTCTTCCTTTAACTTATCATATTTAAGTTCGCAATCCTTTAATTCTGTAAAGAAAAATATTGACCTTTTGTAACGATTTAATTTTTTTGAGTAAATCATTATGTAATGCTAGAAAATCATTATGAATAGAATCATTGTGTGTCGATTTTAATCTGATAGTAGCCATATTGATCATGTATTGAGATTCAATTTCTAGTTGCTTGCTTGCAGAAATTTATTTTTTCTCAACTGTCCTTGAGCTCTGACTAGATCTTCTCTTTCTAGCCATTGTTCTTGAATGTTGTTACGATCGGTAGAGCACCAGACTCTGATACCAAATGAAAGTCGCTATGCACTGGATCGATGATGGCCAAATAAATTTATGTAGAATTGAAGTGCAGTAATCACAGTAGCAACTATATAAAAATAGCAGCGAGGATAAATAGTAAAGTAAAGTAAGAAGCAATCACACCAGAGTTTTTATACTGGTTCGAACTTCTCATTCTACATCCAGTCTAGACTCCTTCAAGATTTAACTAACAAACATCCTCACTTAACTTGGAGGAATTGGTTTTACAAACCGCCCAAGCTGCCGAACAGAACTTCTATATTACAAACCGCCGCTATCTAAACGGACTTCATGCCTAAAAAACTCCTGTAGACTTCAACTACAAATGGTAGTAAGTTTCTTTACTGATTGTATTCTGGATAACATAGATAAGTCTATTAAGTACACCCTTTCTATAATCTACTAGAAATGATGATTTGAACGTGTAATTGTAGGAAGTAAATAGTTGATAATATTTGTAAATCACAAGTAAGTATAGACCAGTAAGATAGAAATAATTAGTTCTTGGTTGAATGGAAAGGTGAATTCTTAAATCAATTTATAGTTATGAAAAGTTCTAAATCAATAGTAGTAACCATTGGAGAGAACTATTCAAAGAAGAGATGCAACTGTTGAATAAGAGTGGACATTTTTTCAGAAATTCAAATAAAAAATCCGGTCATAGACATCCAGATGTCAGGATATTTTGTACCAGATGTCTAGATTCAATATAGACGTCTATTATGAAATCCGTACGCCTAGATTTGAAATAAATTGTACTTTTTTATTTCAATATGATCAGATGTCTATGATGAAATGTCATATGTTTGACCTTGAACTAAAATGTTACTCAGATGTCTATGATAAAATATCAGACGTCTAATGTTGAACTAAAATGTTCCTCGGACATCTGTGATGAAAGTTAGACTTCTGGTTTTGTATTAATGTTCTTCTTCCTTTTAAATGTTATATTTTGTTTATAAAATAATATTTTAACTATTTTCTTTTGAAGATATATATTATAAAACAGTCATATTGTAAAAATAGTTTTCAAACTATAGTTGTGTGTGTATATAATCATCAAATTAGAGATTGTACATATAATCTAAACCGACAAAAATAATATACAAACTCTATTTTTTTCCTTCAGCTTTAGCCTGATTTTGATGTTGATCATCATATCTCCTTGTATATATTCCTTCATCTTATTTCCGTCGTGTATATCTCTTTTTGTATTTTCACGTATATACTTTGGCATATACCTACAAGCTAGCTTAGAAGTTCTTTGGCATAATTGTATAGTTATTGTCATTAAAATTTAACAAGAGAGGTTCTAACATCAACATTGTCTGGATATTTATATCGCTACATCACTGCATCCTTATCGCCTATCGCCACTATTATGCCCAGATTTTTGTTTCAGGAAAGCAACATACAGAAAACTGCAATTCTCAGGAATCTGATCATAGATCACCAGAATTGGAGCCAGATTTCATCAGAGAGGAAGTATGTGGTGGAGAGAAGGAAGGAGCTGGCACTACATTAGTACAGGAAGCTTTAGGATGATGAGGAAGGAAGATATCGGCTATGCAAGTCTTGTGAACCTAGATTTTTGTTTCAAGAAGCAACATGCAGAAAACTGCAATTCTCATGATTTCGGCCACAGTTCACTAGAATTGGCGCTTGAGTTCATCAAAAAGGAAGTCTATGGTTGAGAGAAGGAAGGAGTTGCCACTACATCAGTACATTAAGCTTTAGGATAATGGGGAAGGAAGATATCAATTGTGTAAGTCCTATGCACGTGCACGTGCACAAACATGCATAGGCTATTTTGGACCTAAATTGTATTTGTATTGATTAATTCATTAACTATGGTTTATTAGGGGTTATTGTAGAGCCGTTGCAACTAACTAACTAACTAACTATATATATATATATATATATATATATATATATATATATATATATATATATATATATATATATATATATATATGAGAGCCTGTTGCATGTAAAGTTTGTATGAGATAAATTAATAAAACCCTAAAGTTCTTTGGCTTTAATTTCCCGCCATGCATGTTTATATGCATTACTTCTCTTTCTTTCTTCTTTGCATCTTCACTTTCTTTTGCCTAAACATCTTGTGCCTGAAACTCTTAAATCTATCAACCACGATCATTTCAACATCAACAGATCACCCTTCTAATTCCCGCAAACACCCAAACTACTTCTTTTCCAATTATATCTCCCCATATTCAGACACACACAACTCAAAAATTCACACTTCTCTTTATTACATCACCATAAAACATTTGCATTGATCTTGACCGGAACCAGACAACAATCAAAACTTAAAAGGCCTATAATTTTTGTATCAAAGTAGGATGCAAATTCAGATCCTCCTACACAAAGTATAGACACTCCAGCACAACCACATCACTCTCCTGGATCCAGCAATCATGATCAGCGCAGTTTAACCATGTTTTCTCTTGATGAAGAAGGTCTTTGGACTGGACAAAAAATATTACCGAAATAACTGATCATGCTTTGTGTAACGTCCGGAATTTTATCTCTTAGGTTTGTGAATATTTAATTTATTATTAATATTCAATTGATGGTTTTAATAATTAACTAACCGTTTTTAAATTGTAACTAATGATAGAAAATTTATTTCTGAATCCCATTTACATAAATAAGTAGTCTGATGGAAAACTGAAAATGGGCGTGAAACCTATTTTCGAATTTTCGATTTTTTTATCAAACAACAAGTTGTAGAAAGTTGTTGAAACTTTGTATGCATTTCAAATAACATTTAAATGGTTAGGTTAATTAAGAAAATCATCTTTTTATTTCCGATCATCTTTTTATTTCCGACGAACCAGTGGTCCAGAGGATGATCGAAGGGTGGCGTGGCAAAGTTTGGATAGAGGCTCAACTTTTTCGTGTTTGAGGCGAGAGCTCTGGGGGTTGATGGTGATGGGAATAGGTCTGTCTAGGGTTTAGTAGTGATGAATTTTTGGGTTCAGAAATGGAGCTACGGGCGACGGCATGGTGCATCGAGCTAGACGTGGCTTCGACCAGAGGTGCTGGGGTCGAAGGTAGAGCTCCTAGTGGTGAGAGCATGGAAGATGGTTGGTCATGGCGGCGAAGGGAGGTGGAGGAATGAAGCTTGGTTGGTCGAGTGGGCTTTCCTGCAATGCGATTACATCTTTAAGGAGGATGGTCGGTTTTATTTGAGGACGGTCAGAGTCAAGGGTAGTGGTGCTGGTAGGTCGAGCTTGGCGAGTGAAGTTCATGGGTAGCAGTAGTTCGTCATTAGGTGGAGGGTCGTGCCCCATCACACTCCACATGTGCATGTTTGTTGACATTCAGGCAATCAAAATTGATTTGGGAAGGTGGAGGAAAGAAGAGCAATTACGAGTTAGGTTTGGTTGTATAGGCTGGGCCTTGGTGCTTGGGTGAGAAATAATTCTATTTTTATTTGTTTAAATTATAAATCAAGTTATGTTAATTTTAAAATGTCGTTTCTTGTTCGTTTTAAATCTGTTTAACCCACGAATTTTTGCATTAGACTCGTGTTGACGAGTAAAACACTATAGCATAAATAGTTGATAGTTTTAATGAAGTATAATTTTATGATAAAATAATAGTAGTTGAATGTAATTATGTTATTTTAAATAATAACGTGGTTAAATTAAGTATCTTCATTGGTGATATCGATTTGGCCAAATAAAACATCGTTCTACTATAATTTAATCAAATAGGTTACTGATGACATCTGTTTAGCAGATTGAATATCCATTCTGCTATTATATTAATTTGGACATTTATTCATATGCTTGTTAATTAAATGTGGACTAATTAATATTGGATAAGTGATGGATTAGTCATTGATTGCTAAATTGTTGATTTTATTTACATATCTGCTTTCTTATGCAAATTTCTGGTGATATGACTTGGAAAGTTAAAATAAAAATAAATGAAAGTTTGACTAAGTACCATTATGGTCGCTGATCCTCTTGCCGAATTTGAAAAGCTATGGATATGAATTAACTTTCAATTTATAAATTTTGAGGTTAATTGTTTATAAATAATGTTTTAAAGTTAGTCAATTAATTATCTTATTAATAATGTTTAAAGTAAGTTGCATTACAAGAAATAATAATATTAACAGCAACTCAGAACGACGTTTGAATTCTACCCGCGACGTTCTCTATGCATGACAAGTAAAATAAAAAAGGAAAACGTTGTATGAACGATAATTTATGAGGCAGGACTAAATTTTTTAGCATCTGATGCTTTTTCTTTCCATTTTCTTCATCCTCTTCCCATCAATCAAAAAACCCTAAATTCTCCTCTCTCTCCACTTTATTCTTCAAATTGACCACTAGAAAAGTCTGATGCAAACTCTATAAAGACTCGCGTGGCCTAAGATATGTAACCAGTTTTCTTTACAAAAATCCAACGTTCAACTCGCGATTTCGATTATTGGCGGCAGTCTCTTTGACATCAGTTCAGATTTCTTCATCTCTCTCCATCATCACCAACAGCACAAACCCTTCATTGCCTTCTTCAATTTACAACTCTCTCCCCACCAACTTAGAAGGAATCTAGTGTAAAACCATTTCAATTTGTTTTCTTATTTTCTGTTACAAATTTTATTTATGAAATTAGTGTCGGATTGCAACTTTTTTTTATGCTTAATAACCATTGTTGTAGATTTGAGGTATTGCACAGAATCAACCTCACTTAAATCTTTCAAATTGTCTCTTAGTATAATCATAGCTATGGGATGAAATCTAGTAATTGTTGAAATTTTCAATTTTAAAATCAGTTATGAAATGAAAACATCACAAAAACGAATGTAATACTAGAAATTTAGCATGAGAATGAACTGAAAATTACATCTGTTCTTCTTAATGGTTAGTTGGTTGCAAGAGAGCATAGAGTAAACACTTAACGGTAATTTTAGTTGTATGCTCCCTGGATTAGATGAAAATTTGCTTCCATTTGTTGGAAAATTGTTGTAATTCCTTACTGATCAAATTCATGGTTAAATATCATGGTTGGAAACAGAACCAACTTTATATTACTAATTATCATAGTTGAACTAGGATCTTTTAAAAAAAGGATTAAATATGATGCTTGACAAGCAAGAAGGTTTATATTAGTTCATTGAAATGGTCATATAATATAAACTTCTGACATATAGGTGCAGTATTGACCAATCACTAGTCCACTAGTAATTTTCACAAAATTTTGATTACTTTAGCATTGTTTTACTGTTTGATTTATGGAGGTCCGAGCATCAAATGTGTCAGAGTTGTAGGAGTTATACCTATCACTACAAGAAAACTGCGTTTTACCTACGCCAAAATGACGTAGGCGGGGCGTAGGTAAACGCAATAACTACGTAATCCCTACGCCAATATTGGCATAGGTAAAACCTACGTAGGTAATAAAATACCCACGTCTTACCTACGTCATCTGTGGGGTTGTTTTTTACGCCTTCCCTACGCCATCTGTGGGGTTGTTTTTTACGCCTTCCCTACGCCATTCATTTCCCTACATCTTCCCTACGCCTTTATTTTCCTGCGCTTTCCCTACACCGTTTATACATCTTACATTTCCTACGTCTTCTCTACGCCATTCATTTTACCTACGGTTTACCTACGCCTGGATTTTCTACTTTTTTTCTACGCCATTCACACGGCTTTTTGCTGCATTAAAATTCGATTTACCTACGTCTTTCCTACGCCTTTTCTGAAGCAATTTAATATTTACTATTGTGTTTCTTTTCACCACACATTAAACAAAAACTAAAATCAACTTATTCCATACATTATATATATATATATGTATATATATATATATATATATATATATATATATATATATATATATATATATATATGTATGTATGTATGTATGTATGTATGTATATGGACACATTTCAACAAAAAGACATAACATGAAATCATTCATCATCAATTAAGTTCAAATATCTCATCTATATTACAAAGTTAAACCAATATTAATCAAATTCTCATACGTCTAAACAGCATGATACATGGCATCATATAGATACCGAGCAACTAATTCCCCCACTGCTTTTTAATCCAACGCATCTAATGGCCATTGAGATAACATAAAAAGCTGACATTTCATGACTTCGGCCTGTTAATATTGCTATTTTAACTTTGCTCGTGATCTTTAATCGCCGAGTCACAACAAGAAGTTCTGCATATGGGCAATTTTATGTCGTCAAATGCCAGCAAAGCAATTATCCTTTCAAGATCTTGGAGAAGAGAATACTGCATAGTGCCAGTGGGTCATAAGGTCAAAAAAGTAACATATTTGTTCATGGCGAACAGATGAAATTGAAATAAAAATTTGAAAATAAATCCATCTTCCCTAACTATATTTTGAATGACATCAAGCAAAAAAGATGGTCAACTATTAACTAACATTATTCAAAGGTATTGTGTTTGATACTGTGAATTTATGAAATCATATTAGACAAGATAGTAAACAGTTTGTGTAAAGTCATACAAGGAGTTAAAAAAAATCACAAAATGAATGAAAATGAAAGTGTGTATGGCAGATAAAACTTACACTGGAAGGCCATTGTAGAGCATAAAATGCTTTAATCAATCAATATGTTCCCTTCCATCACAGGCCTGAAATATGATGATGATGAAAGAAAATTAAGCATCTCAAACTTGAAATATTGTACAAGAAAAATAAACAAAGTCAAGTAAAACGATAAGCATAGACTGAAATAAAAGCAACAGTAAGTTATTTCAACACTGCATTATAAATATTACAAACAGATTATTAACACATAGCATTCTAATCTCCAATTAACCATTTGATAATAAGTGTGTAAATGAATCGGTTTGCTCAATAATGATCGCAACCGTGCAGTTCAATAAAATTATATAAATATGTTTCTCCGGCGCTGCTTGAGTTTTCAGATGCAGAAATTGTATGTACTCGAAAAAGAGGAGGAAAAACAGAACATATTAATCATGTAAATGTGTATGAGATGATGATCCTCTTGTTCTGTAACTATTTCAGATTTCTTAAAAGAACATCAAAAATTCAACATGTATTACCCAATGCATCACTTGGTAGATCATGATGATATTATCCTATTGTATAAATGAACTGACACTAA
The DNA here is from genome assembly GCA_030765085.1 of Allium cepa. Classification (NCBI taxonomy): domain Eukaryota; kingdom Viridiplantae; phylum Streptophyta; class Magnoliopsida; order Asparagales; family Amaryllidaceae; genus Allium; species Allium cepa. The sequence continues at coordinate 447,299,763 of CM060937.1, read as the reverse complement.
TAAACTGAATCAAAAGGGAAATCACCTGGCCTACACAAAAGCTACTCAAATGAATATGATGTTAACATCAACCATCTCATAAAGAGAATTTGGGCAACTCCAGTGAGCAACTACACCACAACAGGTAACGTGTTGTGTAAAAAAACCAACTCAAATGATACTACCTACCGGCTGCTTGAGGAATTCTCAATAATGCTTGTTTACCCTGTGTCAATAAACACCATATGTGTAAGTGTGAGTGGATGTGAGTTAGTGGGTGGTGGTGCAAAGATATCCTAAAAGGGTATTAAATAATTGAAGATTGGTTGTTTTTTTAATAGTATATACTTCCATTTTGAAGTGTAGCACTGCTATTTTCTTGAAAATTGCTGCCGCAAGGAATCAATCATTATTTTTTATGTCTCAATTGCAAAAGACAATTTACTCGAATTTATACAAGAGGAAAAGGACGTGAATAAAACTTCAAAACCTTCAAGGATAGATCCAAAGTGGTGTTTTTCTATTTCACACTTGGCATTGCTAACTCTTTAGAATTTTTCAACTTGGCTCATTGTGCTAAATTTTCTTCATAGGCTTTCTGGAAGAAAGTCAGTAACGGGAGGTCAAACATGTTGCTAGAGCCTGTAATTGTAAACAAACCATCATACTTTACAAAGAGAGCAACTTTAACACAGATTATTCATAATAACCTAGACCATTGTTGATTGGATCTAAACCCGCAAAATACAACAATGTGTTTTACAGATCGATCAACTACTGCAATATGTCAACAAGGCGACAAAGTACAAAATTTCATCTTCCATGTATATTAAAGTCGTATAGAAAACGAGTGTAATAAGATTTTGTATTAACAACAAATTTTCGGTATCGACAGCAAATATCTTCATCAAATTGAGAGAAATAAAAAACAAAAAAGGAAGCAAAAACCCGATTGGACAAAGAGTTTGGCTCGATCGCCTATTGAGATGAATGATGGCTCGACCCGAGGCAGGCTATCTGAGGGGAAGGATGGGAGAAAAAATGGTGAGGCAGTCTGAGAGGAAACGATGAGGCGATCTGAGTCGTGACGCTCAATCTGAGGCTACAGCAAAAAGAATGGCAGCCTATTGACGGATGACAAAAAAGAATTTGAGGTGGGCTAGGGTTTTATTTTGGGTTTTTTTGTGTGTTGTGCGTTCTTGGATTGTGAAGCTGCAGCGTTAATTTAGAAACTTTCTAAATTATTTTTGAACTTTGCAAGAAAAGACTTAAATACAAAATCAATAAATTATTTTTGAACTTTGTAAGAAAATATTTAAATACAAAATAATCTAGGCGTAGGAAAGACATAAAAAATTCTTACCTCAAGCCTAAGTCGTTTGGATGGCGTAGGAACATTTTTACGCCTTTCCTACGTCAGTCCAGATTTGTAGAAAATTAGCAAAGACGTGCAAATATCGAAGGAGATTGTCTACGTCTTTCCTACGTCATAAATTTTTGCGTAGTAGATTTCCTACGTCTTTCCAACGCCTAGATTATTTTTCCACATATTGAAGTAGGCGTAGGAAAGACGTAGGTAAATTCCTACGCTTTTCCTATGCCTTTACCTCTTTCTACCTATTTCCTACGCCGTCCCTACGCCCCGCCTTTTGGCGTAGGAAAGGCGTAAGAAATTTTACGTAGGAAATTGAAGTGTTTTCTTGTAGTGTATTAACAAGAGAATCGAATTCTCACTTCAATAATTCACGGGCTTGGTCGATCAAGACGGAGGCAGATTCTTGCTAGTTTAAGTTTGAAGAACAAAATGGTCCAGTTATATCACTTATTTTACACATCAGTTTCTAAGTACTATTGAACAAACTGTACTAAAACTTACATTCAATTTCTAAATACTAAAACTTAGATTAAATGGTCCAGTTCACTAAAATCATTCCATTCCAGCCTATTTATTTCATATCTCAATCTATAAAGAATCGAAGTGGTTTCGGGTATTAACTAATACCCGACCCGGTCTCTTCAAATTCAATACCATCTTAACCCAAATTATTCAAGTAAAATACAATTCAACTTAAATAAAAAGTGGCACCCTTTTTTTACCCAGCAATTCATCATCGATGGATAACCACATTATCATTGTTCACCCAAAACATATCATATCACAAAACATTTCGTATCAGAGATATCAATCGATTCAAGACATTTAATTATCATTCAATCATTCATAAGCAAGATGGATCATTTCCAAAATTAATTTAATTTATCTCTAATTAAATTAATCACAAATCTTTAATCACTTAGATTATCATTACTTAACATTAATTAATTACAAATCAATTAATTAATCATCTTTAATTATCCATCTTAATTAATCACCATTGACTAATTATTCTTTAATTACAATAAGTAATTCACCCTTAATTAATTACTCAAATTAATTATCCTTCATCCATTCACATTAATCACATTGATCCTTAATTAATTTCTCAAATTAATTATTCTTTAATCACTTATATTGATTAATTATCCTTTAATTAATCACACTTATTAATTTATTAACTCTTAATAAATTTCCTTAGTAAATTAATCAACCCTTTAATTAATTACATTATGTAATTAATCCTAATTACCTCCTTTAGGTAATTTACCTTTAATTACTTCCATCAAGCAATTATTCAATTGGTTAATTATCCTCAATTAATTAACCTTGATCATTAATTAATTTGACCCTTAATTTCTAATTAAATTAATTAACCCTTTAACAGATTAATCATTTAATTTATTACATTAAATAATTGTTATTAATTAATTTTCATTAAGTGATTACAATTAATAAATTAATAATCCTTTAATCAATAACTTAATTAATTAATCACATTAATAAATTAATTCCTTAAATAGATTTCACAACTAATTACTAATTACATAATAATTTAATTTATTAATTGTTTCCTTAACTGATTACATTAACCAATTAACCATCCTTAATCCATTAAATAGATTTTTTTTTGAAATGGTACTTTATATACAACAAATCATTGAGACAACATATCCCATGTCAATAAACGTTCGAAAGCAAGTTTCAAACTTGTGACCTCTTGCACCAAAGCCGAATCAATTAACCACTTATACAATGGTGCTTGTCCATTAAATAGATTATACTTTATTTACTAACATCATTTAAATCACCCTTTTTTTTTAAAAACATATAAGAATTTACCTTCTACAAAATTATTCTAAACAAACAAATTTTAAACATTTCACTTTGCAAAAGCAAAAGACTTGCTTAAAACTTAACAATACTTTTAGAACTTTGTTTATATTTATTTTGAAAACTCATTCCTTTTAATGATCTTTTTAATACTTGATTTATTTGTCAACTAAGCCTAATACAAGTTACAGACCCAAGTCCACACTATCATTACCCGAGTCCAACTCGTCATCTTCCCGAGCCAACCCATCTTCAACACCACTTGATCAAAACTCGAGTTCAAACCTGAGTAAAAATACCATTCTTCCTAAAGCAATCAACATGGCAACAAAAGCAGATACAGGATGATCCATGTGCACGTGCACATGAGTTCGTCAAAGTTCCGACCGTCAACGACTATGCCTATGAGTCATCGGTGACCCCCTTCGAGCTTCCCTCCACTCAGTTCCCACCTAAACGCCAGGAAGAAAAAATGAGCAAGGCAAAACTCCAGAACCCAAAACCCGATCAGTCAACAATCCCTCGTGCCGTCGCTATTGATCACCTGTAACCCCGTCGCCATGCCTGAGGATGTGCCAGACCCCTCTCATCCATTTCCCCCTACCCTAGCTCAACTCGACGCTGCCTAAACGTCGCACCATCCTCACAAAAACCAACAACCAGAACCAGCTCCTAAACCCTAGTTCATCTTCGCCAGTACGCTCCGGCGATAATTAAATTACTAGACTATTTTTCTGATGATCCCTGCTTCACAAGCCTCCTCCAACTTTGACCACGACCACCATCTCTTCCTAAGTTGCCGGAAATCGACAGATAACCCAAATCTGGCCAACTTGTCATACCTCACTATTTATACGTCTAAAATTCATGATTTAAATTTTAAAAATCATCATTTGAAGTAATAAATCAGATCTTATACTTGAATTCATGATTTATTTAAACTGAGATTTTGATATATTCATGATTTTACTGTATTTCTTCATTTTGTTAAACACTATCTTCAAATCTTGCTTAAAAATATATTTTTTTAGATCAAATACCATATCATTTCAACCAAGTTTGATTTATACATCCAAGCCTAGAAAGAATCCAGGAAAAAGATATTGAATTTTATCAGGGTTTTAAACCTATTCAACTAGAACAGAGCCAATACTCTGTATTCAAACATTCACATCCCTATATATATATATATATATATATATATATATATATATCCAGTTTACATTATACAATCATGCAAACCAATTTATTACCTTTACTTCGGATATTAATTTTATGCATTTAGACTTAATCAGGTTTAAATGTTTTTTTTTAAAATGAATTGCTTACTCACTGTTTTAGTTCACACAGGGGCTTGCTTTTCATGTCCAGCCATGTATATAAATATCCACACTCATATACATACTTAAAAACCACTTTAAAATAACATGCACATCATAATTCTAATCGTGCTTAAAGGATCATTTCTTGCTAGTACAAGATATACCAAATTTCCAAGTTTTGTACCATTTATGTAGGAAACAGAGAAGCCTGGAAAGTATTGAAATTTGGGAAAAATGCTTTTGATTTTTGAACCGGAATTCTTGTTTGAAAACTGAGATGAATTGTTGGGTGATCCGAAACTTAGATGAGTTGCTGAACTGCTTTGAAACTGATTTAATTAGAAGCCTGCTTTGAATTTGCTTGAATTCTTGGATTTTTTTACTGGAATTTGTTTTACAGGGTAAAGATAAAAATGTTTACATGTTTCTTTTGTTTTCATTTCATTTTTCTTCTTCTTTTGTTTTAGTCTAGAAAGATGAAAGAATCATCTCAGCCTGGTTTTCTAAATCATTTATCTATGTTTTTCAAAAACCATGCCACTTGTTAATTATGTATGTAATTTTAGCAACAAATGTTTTATGCATGATTACAAAGCTTTACAAATGTCAAACTCCTTAATATATATAATTTAATTTTTTTATGTTAATAAATTTCTGCTTTTATGTTTAATACTTATATATATTTTATATTCATTACATGTATATTTTAAGAAAGTATGTTAACCTCTTGATAAATCCTAATTTAAACTCAAACTATTATATTCTATAATAAATATTATCTTTAATGTTTTAAAATAATAGAATTTAACTTTAACTACCCTTAGAAAATTATTGAATCCAAATTTGTGCCTCCAAATCACACACACACACACACACATATATATCAGCATTATAATGTTTGCATATATTTATATGTATATGTTAATCTCTTATAAAATTATCATTTCCAGAAATTTATAATACAATATTCACTATAGTTTTCAAATTCATTTGGATATATCCAGATTTTTTTATATATATTGTCAGGATTCTATTTGTTTAACAATATAAAATCAATATCTTTGTAGTAAATATCAGTTGATTATCCAATTAACAGATGACCAAAATTCAGGTTATCACAATAAACGATTGAAGGAAGTATTGTATGCTACTTTTCATTTCTCTCATTGTTGGTTTAGTTTTGGCATGGTACTTTTAGCAAGTTGAATTGCATGTTTAGTAGTTTGAAATGAAGAGAGCTAAAAGAAAGGATCAATAAACAATTCCATCAAACACTTGTAGAATACACATACACACACATGCCATCAAACTCCTCAAGAGCATACTTGAAGAGATAACAGCGCTTGCAACAATAAATTACATAGTACTAGTGACATGTGATTCATTTAATACTTAGAAATATTGCTTGTGCTTCTTCGTTTAATAAATTACACATTCCTAGAGCAATAAATTACGCAGTTATAATTGTAGGCACATACTTAATTTTAGCTACCTAGTGGAAAATCTAACAAAGCAAATAACCGCTATTCAGAATTGACAAACAAACCCCAAAAGAGACTTTCAATATTGGGTAGTTTTACTTATGGTAAGAAAAGATTTCACTTAGTGCAGGGTGTAGAAATACTTCTACCAAATCTTTAGAATTCCATCCTCATTTTTTTTCTAAATAATAATAAATAATGTGTAAACTTACTCCAAAAACATCAGTTAGTTTTTCTTCACATTCTTCAACCGTCAAGTCAACTTTTGTAACCAAGAGTCTCCCCACTCAGTCTCAATAAGCATATCCTTTTTGTGCGTAATATTAAATATGTATTTTGTGTATATTATGTTTTCCTTGAAAAGAAAATACAAAAAACCAACCATAGCTAAATCAAATCCCTGAATTTTTATGGTTTAAGCCATTTGTGGATCAAGATCAAATTTACTATTACTGTATTTAGCATATAATGAACAAATTTTCAGCATAATTTTACAGAAATAACTTAAGTAGTGTTTAGCGATAAGATTTCTTTCCTTCGAAGAAGATGGAGGCTAGTAAGGGGGATACAGTTATGGAAAGCATGCCAAATCATAATCATTTCAGTTTACAGTTATTTATTTTGCTTGGTATATGTACAATCATACTTCCATCTACCTTGCACAAATATTATAGGTTAGTCGAAGTTGTAGATAAATAAAAGATCAGATTGTGATGTCATTTAAAACATAACATACCCCATATAATTCAATATTTGGATTTGAAGAATATGCAGTGGCTTCTTTATTAAAGATTTCGTATCCTGGTTTGTTACCAGTATACATTTTAACACTCAAACAAAGCAGTTTCTTAACAGGTTTGGTTAATTGACTACTAAGATGAAGAAAAGCAAGCGCTTTTTAAATCAAAAAATGGTTAAACCTACCATAAGTACTTAATTTGAAGATTTTTGGCTTGCAAGATTCTTCTTTCCAAGGTAGAATGATTCATAATGCTACTTTATAATATATTATCATCAAATTTTGTGCTATTATGTTCAGAAAAACAACTAAGTTAAACCCACTTGCATCATATACATAGATATTACATCAATATAGACTAATCTTATGTTGTGCTTGGCTTTGTTGGACTAGTTGAATGTGTGTCATTTATTTTATGAATGTATATTGATTTCTTTCTTTACATATTTGCATCTTTCTTGAACCATTTGTCTTTGACTAGATGCATGGTCATCTAATGGTTTTATACGGAGTTCATTGGGGCTAAGGCATTTACACTTGAGAGGATACATTTTGTGGAAATTTTATTTTAGGTGACAGAATTTATGGGATTTAATTATATTATTAATGGTTTTATATTATTAATATTGTTCAAAATATTTATCTATATTATTAATGTGGTTTTAAAAAGATTTAATTATGCTGCTTTAAGTTTGTTAATTGATTTAATTATGGATACATTAAATAATTGTCGTATTAATGATGTTTTAAGTTAATTAATTATTTTATTAAGGATGTTTTAAAGTTAATTAGTTTATTTTATTTTATTAATAATGTTTTTAATTTAATTTATTTATTTATTTATGATGTTTAATTGTAATTAAATAATTTAGTAGAGGTTTTTATAAATAATAAATTATTTTATAGAAGAAATTTTACTTAATAAAAATGATTTATCTAAAAAGAGATTTACAAATGATATTTTGTAAAGGGTATTTATATACGATATTTTGTAAAGGAGTTTATAAGTGATATTTTGGAAGAGATTTAAAAATAGTAATTTAGAAATAAAATAATGAATATATAAGTGATATTTTAAAGATAACGTAGATTGTGTTAAAATAGGTCTCGGATTATGGAAGGATTTTTATTAAGGATTGTGTAAAAGATTTTTATAAAGGATTTATAAAGGAAGATTTATAAAAGAGTTTTATAAATAGAGAAGAATTTTCTTAATAGAAAGAGTTTTATAAATAGAAAGAACTGTTATAAATCATTTTAGGGATTTATAAAGGAAATTTTATAAATTAAATTGGAAATTTATAAAAGAAATTGTAAATATGAAATGGGCTTATTAAAGGAATGAGATTTGATTTCAATATTTAATCCTTCTTGATTATGGTGGTAAGGAACCATTCTTTTCATACTTACAACCGAAGGATATATGGTTTGGTTTATAGTAAGAAATGTTTTAAATAACATTTGTTTTGGGCTATTTAAATATGAATTGGAAGAAGAGGAGATCATCCGTAAGTTTTGTTAATATACTTATATCGTTGAGATAAGTATATGGACATTTTCTAAGTATCGAAATATAACGGTGTAATATACTTATATAGGTGAGATAATTATATGAATGTTTCCCAAGTATTGGAAGGAGTATAAGGCGTTTGTGAAAATATTTTTTCAAAGGTAATTTAAATCAAGTAATTGAAAGGAGATTTAATTAAATGAAAGATTAATAGAGGGTTGGTGGGTCCTACATAGAACTAAATTTATGATCGATTGTTTTGTTACTTAATAGTTAAATAACTGACTATCAAATCTGGACAAAAAATATAGCTTTGTAAATATCTAGGAGAAACATGGGGGTTATATTACATAGTTATCTTCGATGAGGTTATACTGTGCATGTAAATCTCATTTTGTTGTCCTAGGACAAATGATAAGAAAATCTGTTTGCTTAAATGGTTAGGAGGTGATCTCCGCTCTTATGCAATGTTTGATTATTTCCAAAAGAATAGGTGTTGAGTTTACAGGAACTTTCGATTTTGGAGCGACCGATAAGCGGAGGAGTGTACTTTTAAGAGATGACTCAAAACCGTAACCACTCAAAAACCATATGCGCGTTCGATGGAAGATGTTCAAGGTTGGTTCGAGATGAACGAAGATGGAGATCTTTAAAGTGCAAGGGCTACTTACTACTAATCCTGAGGGTGATTCCAAAATGGATGTAGTAGAAGTAGTGCTTTGGTTTATTCTTATCTCGAACAACTTGTATGGATGAATGTTGACATTACATTATGCTTGGAAGGCTGTGTTATCATTCCAAGTGGGAATTTCTAAGAGAGGAAAATTTTAATCGTGACTACATAAGACTCACAACCAGGTAATGATTAAAATAGGGGTTATGCGGCGGAGCTATGTAGTCCGCTACCATTAGGAGCAGTCATTCTTCTATCTAGAATCGCTATTTATGGATTTGGTATTCGTGCACACGGGAAAAGTGGAGCCATGGATGGTGCACATGTTTTGTAGCTTTAGTGCCAGGGAAATGATGTTATTTGACATGTCATTTTAAAGGCGTAAGGGCCAGCTCTATGTTTGCGAGGTCTATATGAGGCCCTCGGTACATTTTTTAGAGGTGTGCTATGGTAGACGGTACCCATTAGCCTTGTTATTAATGGAAATCTAATCTCCAATATGTGCCTTTACTGACTTTGTTGTGCCCAACCATATTGGAATGTGAGATGCAAGCATTTTAGCTATTTTATATATTTATTTTCCACTCTAAACATTGTTATAATATTTCAAGATTTTTCTAAAAAATGGTTTGGTTATTGTAAGGTAAATTCCTGTCCGTATTTATGTGTGGCGTGGTCCTACGAGATACCTTTATTTTAGCATGTATTTATGACATTAAAAATCCATTTGTTCTACGATTCACACGCTGGTTCACCAGACTTATCCAGGCATTATTTTCTTTCAATGCTCGGATCAGCTCGAGCAAGTTTTCCAGATTTAGCTGGATACTTTAGAGCTTCAGGAGATGAGTTGAATCCTTTAAGATGTATTCATGTATTTTATCTTCCGCTGTTTGTTCATATTATATTTATCATCATTTGCGAGGACATGAAAACTGTCCATGCTAATGATAGAATAGTACTCTGATTGGCGCATGTATATAGAAATATTTCTCTGTAATGATCATTGGTATATTATATGTTACTCATCACGTTTGTGAGATTCTATTCTGTCTTTTCTTTCTTTCACCCTAATAATCTATCTTTTTGGCACTTGCATGTTTGTCTTGTGAATATCGCAGATGTATAAGTGTCAACCTATGAGGATTGAAAGTGCAGGCTGTTACAATTGGTATCAGGGGCGAACGTTAAGCGAGAACCTTGGCCCTAGTGGGGTAACTTAATTAGAGATAGGGTTAGTGACACCCTAGAATGAGTTTGAGAGTATATATATAAGAGCACGTATTTGTTATTTTTGTAAGAAAGTTTTACATTATGTTAATTGATCTATTGAGTGGATTATGGATTCTGGTCAATACGAGTAGCTAACGTTATTGATAGGGATCTCTAAATACTTGGGCAAGGTCAACCGATACAGTATTGTTTTGAAATTGGTAAATGAAATAATTTTACCCAGGTGTGTATTTTAATATAAAATAATTATTTTCAAAAAAATATTAATATAGTTATTTTTGATGTACTTATTTGTTAGGGAATGATAATATTCAGTTGTGGCCATTTAGTCCATGGTCCTTGGATGGTCGGTGCAAGGCCATAAATTAGAACACATTGATTCCGCTCGTTCCTGTCCTTCGCTTCAGGGCCTGTCCCTCGATGTGGTCATTACTCCATACTTTCGGGTAGCAAATCTTACACTTGTTCACTTATTATGACGGTTCACCAGGGCCTTTTTCCTCCTACCTTTTCTGCTAGGAAAAAGAATGGATCTGCAGGGTCCCAAATGAATTGGCTTATTCGAAAAAAGCCTTGTTCTTTGGACGATCTATCTCGTATCTGTTACTGCATGGTTCCACTCTGCAAGAACTCCGAACCATTCTCTTGAAGCTCATCCTTTTTATGATAAATGGTCTTTTAGGGTTTGTTTAGTCAGGCTCTCTGGTTTGGGCATTGACTAGTGTTTGTTGATTTATCTACAAATTTTCTTTTCTTAAAACATAGGTTGGATAGATAGTAATTGGGAAAACCATTGAAAACGAACATCTTGTGAATTAAGTTTCACAATTTGACTATAAAGCATTCGATGATAATGTGGATTAAAATTGGATTTTAATCAAAGATGTTTATTTAAAGAAAGTTAGAATATTTTGGAATAAATAGCCGAGAAACGATTTTCAAAGTTTTGAAAAAATAATAGTAGTATTATTTTTGAAAGTATTTACAAATAGAAATATTTTAAGGGATTTTAAAGGAGATAGAAAGCATTGAACTCACTTCTATTGCTGGAAAACGATGATGACTGCAGTATCATCAATGTTAATTTTCGAGTTTCTAAGTGGGGAAATGCTACCATAACAATTTCTTATTAAATTGTTTGATAAAGCAGATTTTGATATAATCCCAAAGGTATGTTTTTGACTTATAAAAGGAAATATGTATATTATTATTTCAATTTTTTTTGAGAAAAGTAGTAATGGTTTTACTCGGAAGGTTTTACAACTATAAATATTTTGGAAAGCAAATTTTGAAGTGTTGTGTATTTTCTTTGGTTTGGTGCGAGGAATAGGTCTCGATTTTTTTTGTGATGATTAGAATAATCATTTAAGTGACCATCGGACGTTCGCCTAGGTGAACATTGTAATACACTAAGTAAATTATTCCCTTTATCATTATACGATCGAAATAGGTTCAAATCCAAACAAAACCCAAAGCAAGTTGGCTGTTAATATTTTGTTAAACTATTTGTATGGAAATATATGCAGTATTATTGCAAAAGGGGAATTTTGAAATTAGAAGGAGCATTTCTATGTTAACTAGTTTGTGGCTTGAAAATAACTAAAAATGGGAAAAGGATGTGTTAGGATGGTAAACACGCCTCTTAGGTATTACCCTTTTGGTAAGGGAATGTACAATACTATTTGGTAGTACCTAGTTCCTTGGTATCATTTTGGGGTTACCTAGGCTATATGTATATTTTTTATGGATAAAGATATATAGTATCATTTCAAAATAAAAAAAGGATTTTGAAATAAAAACTAGGTATTTGGATCTTGAGTTTACTTATGGAAAATGAATTCAAAATAAAAGGTTTGGACCAGATAGTGGTATATACCCTCATGATTTGGTGGGGTATTATACAAGTTTTAAAAACTCAGTGGTGTTTATTGAAAATGATTCCATAAATAAATATGAAAAGTAAAGATGTTAAGTTTTCGTGTTAACTGGTTTATTTCATTGTTTAATTGAGATGAAATTTTAGGGTCAAAATTCTTTTAAGAAGACAAGAATATAACGACCTGGAATTTTATCGCTTTAGTTTGTGAATATTTAATTAATTTTAAATATTCAATTAATGGTTTTAATAATTAAATAACTCTCTTTTAGATTGTAACTAATGATTGAAAATTCATTTTTGAATTCTGTTTACATAAATAGGTAATCCAACTGAAAACTAAAAATGCGACCGAAACCTGTTGTTATCCCGCCTAATGGCAAGGCCGTGACACCAAAGAGTTGACTAGAAAACAAGGACAATCTGTCCCGAGGATCAGTTATACAGATTCGCTATGAATACCAACAAATTTTGTCAGAGCCTGTGTCGAGCTACAATTGATCTGACACAATAAGCAAAGCTATAAAAGTCATTGTTTCAAATTTCAAGTCAATCGGAGGTCGTATGCTCAAGATATTGGTCGTTCAAGGTGAAGGAAATCAACTATATTTGTATCCGTACAAATTCGTATCCATCCCTTCATTATTTCATATCCATCAATCATCGACTTCCTTTCGTTTCCATCAAAGCCAGACTACTTCGTATCCATGGGGAGTTGCCATTTCATATCAATCATGTTTTCTCCACTTTATATCCATCAATAAACAACAGTTCGTATCGATCTCGTCATACAAGCTTCGTGTCGATCTCTCCATCAACTCAGTTCATATCGATCGGCCATTGATCGATACGAAGTACACCACTAGAACGATCGATACGAAACAACACTTAAGAGCATTGATACGAAGTTGGAATCGATATGAAGTAGCCTCAGACGTCGACATGAAATAAAGTTGAAGTCATCGATACGAAAGGAATACACTAGGTCGATACGAACGAAGCATGTAAGAGTGGAATCGATCACTCGACATGAAAAGTAGATCAAACCTAGAATATAATGCCACGTCGCTTCGATCGATGTGCAAGTGATGGGTACGAACAGAACGATACGAAATGGATCGAGATGAAGCGGCCAGCCTATGGAAATGTCAAACTTGGATCGATCATAACTCAAAATCTACACGTCCAAATGCCATCAAATTTTCACAAGAGCCTGCGTACCATCCCAAGAATGCTCATGATCGATCTCAACCCAAAAGGAGGTGTTCTGGATCGATATGAATCACAGACGTATTGATTATAGATCGATTCCAAATGGCAACGGATCAATCACGTGGGCCCACTCATGTGAGAGAAGGGGTCTTCCAAGATCCAAGCGAGATAATTATAGCCTACGCTTATAAATAGCAGCCCTAGACCTTCAGAAATGGGACTTTTGGAATCAACTATGCCGATATTCTGTCGGAAACTCCATTGTATCTCGAGTGTTTGAGAGCGTACTATTGTAATCAGTTGTAACCAATTAGCAAAAGTAATAAAAAACAGCAAATCCTTTAAAGTGGACGTTGGCTACAACGCCGAACCACTATAAATCTTATCTTTCTACTGCTTTCCTTTTAATTTTTGGGGTGTTCTTCATATCTAATTCTACCACAAATAATCTATCTGTGATCTATGATTGTGATTTGGTGCTTTCATTTGCAATTGGGTGTTTGTGACCAATTTTGGCGCAAACACCTATTTTTGGGATTTTTGACTTTTTATCGAACAAAAGTCGTGGAACCTTATATGCATTTTGAATAACGTTTAAATGATTGGGTTAAGTTAAAAAACCATATTTAGGAAATGTAACAGTATAATACATGGACCCTTCAAATTATCCAACATATTTCCATAAGGGTTTGTACTTTGGTTGCTTGGGATGATGGAAGAGTTGGAGAAAAAAAATTAGTTTAAGGGAATTTTGGGTTTTAGTTTGCGTGAATCTGAGGTTTTTTGTAATAAGTACATGAATTATCAATCCTTAATTTCATTTTTTCACTTCTTTTTACTGCATCCCTTTTCTGCTCCCTTTCTTATTATGTTTCAACTTCTTGAGCTATACTTAAAAAATCGTTATCTCATAATCTACTCAAAATTGGCCAAACCATCCAACATAAAGTTTATCACTTCCACCTCTAGTATTTTAGAAAACTGATAGCTCAAATTTTCATTGAGTATTATGGCAGCGAATGCCCGAAATCAGTAAGTATTCGAATATTGGCAGTTTTTTGTAGAGCATGGAATGGTGAACGGAGAGCATGGGTGGGTCTGTATTGTCGTATCGAGATTTTTAGTAGTGGTCGTGTGATTTTGAGGGATCTATGTTTTCCGTGGGTGATTTTTGATCATTTTTCGATCGTCTTTTTTCCCGATGAATCGGTGATCGAGAGGATCATCGGACGGTGGCGTTGCGAGTTTGGATGGAGGAGTAACTTTTTTTGTTGGAGGCAAGAGCTTCAGTGTAACGACCCGTAAATTTCGAGAATTAAATTTAGTAATTAAATAAGTTTTTGAATTTGATGTTATGAAAAATTAAAAATTTAAGTTTAATAACGAGAATAATAACTAGAATGAAATGTAATAATGTTAGTGTAAGTTAATGGATAAATATTTTAATGCAATTTAAAATAATTGAAATTTAATAATGTTAATTTAAAGCAATCGATAACTATTTTAATGAAATCTCAATTAATTGGAATGCTTGTATAGTAAAAATTGGGTATAAACTATAAATGAGTAAATAAATCAAACGTTGCATTACACGGTGAAATTGTATGTAATAAATTGAAATTGATTAAAATAGAATAATTAATCCATATGTGAATTTATTAGTTTTGTTTGTTAACAATAAACATAGAAATGTGTTTGAATTAGTAAGTTACAACAATGGTTTAATTATAAATTCAATATTTAATTCATTGATAATAAATTGGAAATCAATTGCAATTAAATCACTTAATTAGTGCAGTTAATGTGAGTTAAGTTGGTAATTGTGGAATATTAATGAAATAAGATGTAAACCATTGTTAACATTTTCCATAAGTAATGATTGGTTGAATAAAAGATTGATATCATGTTTGATCAATTTATTGGAATTTAAATTATAATAAATTATTTATTGCAATTAAATGTAATTAAATGTTACGTTAAAGAAAATTAAGATGGAAATTGTAAAATATTAGTGTAATAAGATATAAAAAAATGTTAATTATATCCATGAGATGACAATTGATTGAATAATAAGATGAAAAGGCGAATAAGTGGATTTATTGGAATTTAAAGTAATAATCACTGTATTTATTTCAATTGAAATTAAACACTACAATTAGTAAAATAATTAACATTGAATAGACACGTAAATTTGTTTTAAATTATTGTAAATGTCTAAGTAATCAAAAATGACAAAATTTGTTAGTTATTAAATTTCAATTGAAAATGTGATGTAACTAATTTAATAATAATTTATATAATTAATGTGAAAATAGCCATTTTGGTCACCAATTCAGATTTCATCGAAGCAAGTTTCATCGGATCTGTAACAGAGAATTATTATAGGATTTCAAGTTTCGAAGCGACCAGACTTGTCGGTTGATCGTACGGGCTTGGAACGCGTAGAAATCAATTTAATTGAAATCAATTTGAAATAAGCAAACTTTAAAGCTAACTTTTTTATACGATGGAATTAGGACTTGAAACTTGTTCCATTGAGTTTAGTAATATCGATAACCTATATTTCGATATATTAGATGACCTATTTTCGTTTTGGGAACGAAACAACCTTTTCGGGTTGTTGTTATCGTTTCGATCCAAACCTGCATATATATAGGCTATTGTAAACCCTAGTTGTTTCTCATTTTATTATTTCTGTAGGTACATCTTCTTCCTCCTTCTCAAATGTCAGAACATTAAACCTAATTCCCAAATTCCAAAACCTAATTTAAAAAAAAAAAGGAAAAAAAATGTTGCCCCAGGTTTACTTCGAGTCAGGAAGAGGTTCACTTTGAGTTCCAGAGGTGAAAACCCTGCAGCGACTTCGGGTCAAAGAGAGTTCCATGCCAAACAAGGAAGATCTGGACGTGCTTCGAGTTCCAGATGTGAAAACCCTACGGCGACTTCAGGTCAGGAGCCAAACGACTTGGGTCTCGGGTCATTTTGGCATCAGAGCAAGCACCGGGTAATTGAAGCGGTGACTCAAAGTAAGACCCGAAGTTGAAATTTTCCAATCTTCTAACGTTAATAACTTTTTCATACGAGCTTGGATTCATGCACGATTTTCTCCATTGGAATCATATCAAAATTCCGAACATTTTGGCATAAGTTTAGATGATTTCCGAGACTGTCAAAATTTGGACCTTATTTTGGATTTAAAATCGATTTGAAAACAAAGGTGAGTGTTTTAACCCATCCACAATTACTATGTTAGTTAAATTAAATTTATGATGTGTGTAGAAATTAATTGATTGATGTTCGGTATGTCTGAATAGTCACTCTAGTTAAATTTGAATTTTATTGCATTTAATCGTCGTTTAATTTAGTATTGAATTTAATTGTCAAGTTAATACCTGTTAATGATAATTAGTTATCTATTTATGTTTATTGGTTGATTTGAATGATAATTATGATGGATGTTTGATTGTTTATATTGGATGACTAGATGTTGTATTTTTATATTCTTATAACACTACAAGTTCCATATGGATTGAAATGATCCATACCCGAATGATCTATGGATTACGGAAAAATCGTATGGGTTAAAATGATAGAATCAAACGATTTTATGGATTTTTATTTAATTCGGGATTGTAGTCTGAAATGATATATAACTGTAAAATTTTAAATTTCGGACTGAAATGATAAATATCCGTATCACTTGACGATACGTAGAAAATTATATACGAACACCGGATTTGTTAAATTTGATGATTTTAAATCTTTAAACTTTGAATCCAGTTAAAAGATATTAGAAATAGAATTTGATTGATATAAATTGAATTGTTTTTAAGCAATAATTTAAAGGATTTAAATTGAAATTTTAAAGTTGAATTTGAAGTATAAACGACATTCATCGAAATTGACTTATCGAAATGTTGGAAACTGTAACTTTGAAAATCTATTAAAATTGGAATAGTTAAATTTGATATTTCAAAATTTGAAATTGGGATTTGATTTGGAAGCTGGATATGGTCTGGATTTGTTGAAATAGAAGAAATAGTTAAATTGATGTTAATTTCAAATTTATTGGCTCAATATAAACTATAAATGTTCTTTTAAACTTCTAATTTTAAAATTTTCAACTATTGAAATATGTTAATCTATTTTAAACCAACTAAATCAATTTAAACTATTTAATTTATTTTAATCTAATTTAACCCATTTTTAAACTAATTAACCTATTTAATCTATCTTAATCTGTTTTAATTTATTTTAAACTATTTTAAACTATTTTAATCTATTTTAAATCATTTAAACTTTATAAAACTATACTTAACTGTTTTAATTTATTTCAAACTATTTAATCTATTTTAATTCTATTTAATATATCTTAAATTCATTTATTCTATCTTAAATCTAATTAATCCATAATAAACCTATTTAATCTATTTTAAACCATTTAATTATTTTAAATATATTTAACGTATTTTAAACTTATTTTAATCTATTTTAAATTTATTTAATCTATTTTGAACCATTTAAACTATTTTAAATCTATTTAAAGTATTTTAATCTATTTTAAATTTATTTAATCTATTTAAACCTATTTAACCTAATTTACATCTATTTAAAACTATGTTAACTAATTAAACTATTTATAACTATCCAAATTATTTTCTAAATTTCAGATGGGGTAAAGTGGAAATGTTTATAATTAAAGCCTTGATTTTCAAAGCGAATAAGACTTAATAATGTTATGACATAAGTTGGGATTTTGAAATGAGAATTTAACCAAATTGTGAATATAATTTCAAAAGTGATATGGTTTTGAGAATATGATATTTTGATATAAATATGAAATGGTTTTGGAAATATAAAAGAACCATCTGGTGTGTAATAAGCGTTTGGTTGTTAAAGAGATCAGGATCGGATATTGTCATTCTCTCTTCCAATACCGAAAACCACTTTAACAACTGTGTACGTGGTGGAGATTTCAGAAATGAAGTAGGATGGTTTGGCGAACGACTCTGTATGAGGTATTTACGTGACCCTGACTCCCGTGAGTCAGCTTAGATGTGGCTAAAATAGAAGCCATGTCGGGCCAAGTACGGTCGCACCTCCGATCGAACACATTTCTTCGATACCATATTATGACTTTGTGATGATTTGGTGGACACCCCTCGATTTTGATTATGGGAGTGTGTTTCGAGGTGGGCGGTAGTAGCTGCTATGCGTTTACCAGTCCAGATCTGCAATTGGTATATCTTCTCAGGCATTGCCTCGAGTGCCGTGTTCACATGCCATATCACGCCTTTTACGAGTTTGTTTTGTGTCGTACCTATGGAATGCTCCTTGATATCCCATCTGCGGGTGGAGTTTGTAGGATCTAGATTAACCCTAGAGGGGGGGGGGGTTGAATAGGGTTATAGAAAATTTTCTCCAATTAAACACAGAAATATAATAGAAAAAATAAATATGCTGAAAAGTAAATCACACACAAAATTTACCCAGCTTCGGCAACCCCTGCCTACTGCTGCATTCACAGATTTCTATTAGAATTAAACAGTATCACGCTTACAAACACTCTACTAGACTCGCAGACCCTTTTGCTCCCGCTCACAAACACTCTACTAGACTCGCACACCCTGCTCCCGCCTATAGAGTTTCGCTTACTCGCAAACACTGCTCCCGCCTATAGAGCTTTGCAAACTCGCACACCCTGCTCACTGAACTAATTCAAAATAGACAATCTGACACTACCTAAACCTAGGTGGTGATTTACTACTCCTTTGACTTGAAACGAAAAAACAACTTCAAAAATACAACCAGGAGCAAAAAATTAAAATATGAACTTTGGACACGTGATTTTTGCTCAAACTAAAAACCCCTATTATAAAATTAAAAACTAAAACCCCTATTATAAAATTAAAACCCCTCCTTTTAATAATAAGGCCGGCCCCAAAAAAAAAATAGTATTTTTAATTTCCCTTTTGATAAACTTCGGCCCGTTCCTTTTTCTCTTGATAATGATGGCCGTTTGTTCTTCTCGTCTCTTTAAAATTTGGGGATCTCGTCCTTGCGCTCTCTGTTCCAGATTAGGGCTTTTGCGAAGCTCCGATACTACTTCGATCTTTGTTGATTGTTCGTGATTTATCCTGCCTTGATCGATTTCGTGTTGCTTCCTTCGGTTGCTTCGGTGAGTTCGATTATTGATTCGGTAACAATTTTTTTTCTCTCTGATACTTGTATTCGAACTCGATTGTAGTTATGCCGATGATGATTGGGCTTATATAGGATTTGAAATCCTATTTTTGCGTTCGTTTATTCGTGTTTGAATTTGTCAATTTGTTCATCTCGACCACTCGATTACACTTGGATGCTTGTGATAAAATCTGACTTTGTCAATTTCGTATTTTTGATGCTTGGTTGACACGGCTTGGATTTGTGACTTGGTCAGTTTTCTTTGCTACCATGGTTTCGAATTTTACTTGTTCAACGTTGACTTCGGCTTGGTCTTTTGATGTTGATATGATTTATGGCTTGTTCATATGAGTATATATTTTTATTTCCTGTAAATCACGGTGTTGATGATTTTCGTGAATTTTTTTTTACTGCTTGCTTCGGTCTTGGCTTTGATTCATTTCGTGATGACCACGGCTTGACTTTCTGAAAGATGCGTACTTGAATTCGTCTTGCTCACCATGTTGCATACTTAATGTTGTCATTGTGTTCGACATGGTCTTTGTAGTACTTGGTTACTCGTCGAGTTCATTTGTACATTTGTTCACCTGCACTCTTCGTTTGGTCTACTTGCATTGTTTCTGGCTTCATCTGTAGTCTTGTTCATTGATGGTTTTGGTCGTTGTATTTGCTGGGTACACAGTCTTGACCTGTTGCAGTCCTGTAGTTGCATTCATTGGTCATTTAGCCTTATACCTGTAGTTGTACTGCATTGTTTATATTCATAATACATGTATTTCTGTTGGCTTCGGGTAACTTCGACACTTTCATCTCGAGCTTGTGTAATTTGAACCTGGTTTGGTGTGCATTGTGCCTTGTACTTGCAGTTTGGTCCATTGAGTTGTTGCAATTGAGTTCAAGTTTCTCTGTAACTTTGCTTTTTGCCTTGCATTGACCATGGCTTTTCTTGGTGGTGCATTTTGTTGCAGCCTGTACATGTATTACTAGCTCTGGTTCATCTTTGTTGCTTCACCACAGTTTGCATATGCCACACTTGTGTTCCCTGTTATCAACTGGCCTTGATTATGTTTTGATTCAAAACTTCTGTTCACCTGCATGTATTGTTGGTTCATTGTGATATTTGTTCATTTGTGTTTCACTGGTAGCACTTGAGTTGTTGACTTCGATCCCGCACTTGGTCTGCACTTGAATTCATTCTGGACAATGTTGGGAACTCGGTTGTGTATTTGGTTTTGTGTATCCACTGCATGTGTCACTGCATATTGATCTTTATGCTTGGATGTTGAGATCATGTTTGCATGCTGAGTTGAATTCATGTGTTATTTGGATTTGACCTTGTGTTGAATTGTTAGTAGTGCTTTTGTTTGATTTGTGAACACGAGTTGGCAGGGCAGTGCACACGTATACGAATGTACACGTGTGTACTGCAGCCACTTATAATTTCCTGTCCCTGATAAAAATACTGATATGCACAGATATTGCACAGTCAAAAATGATGACGAACAACCCAAATAACTGAGGCAAACAATGTTTTCAAAATCATCGTTTCTTTCAAATTTCAAAAATATTTCTCTTTCAATTTTACTGCATTTGAGAATATTTTTGCAGATTACTGGATTCAAACCGGAATGCAGGTGAAGACAAAAACACGAGTGTGAGTGATATGTAGTGAGGTTAACTGTAAATATGAAATGTGATGTGATTGTAATCAAAAATGTATATGTATAGTGAGAGCATGAAATTGTACTATTTAAAATTGTAATAAATATTAGTTTGAATAAAATATCTGTTTGAATTCAAATTCTGTGTCATTTAATTTTATTCAGCAAATATTTATTTATTCTATGAAAAATAAAATAGTACATTAACAAATACATTTAAACGAATGTATATATGTTTATTATCATCAAACAAAAATCATATAAGCGCAAAGCGCATATTCAACAATCTCCCCCTTTTGATGATAACAAACATATATTTAAGATTTTGAATGTATTAAATGTATTTGATCATTCAATTTGCTCCCCCTATTTGAATGCTCCTCTCTACACAATACTCCCCCTACATATATGCATACAAATAAAAATATGTAAATGAGCCTATATGCAAATTGAAAATTATTTAACCTTTGCTTGATTCTATTCGACAAAATCTTAACTTTTCTCTCCCCCTTTTGTTATCAGCAAAAGAATAATAGTGTTATAAAATAGAGATGAAGTGATAGACATGAATCAAACATTTAACTCAATTAAATATAAATATCAAATTTCAATAAAACTCAAACAAAAATCATAATTACCCTTGTCAAGCGCATATTCCACTTTCAGAAGTGATGGAGATAAAATCATCAAAAATTCATATAGATATGTCTATTTGTGGTATATTTATTTCTGGAAATTTGAATATCTACTAACCATGCATAACAGTTAGGACTTTTAAATGAGATTAGTAGTATTCCAATTTAATTTAAATATGAAATCAAGTATCTTCTAACCACGCATGACCGTGAGGACTTTTAAATGGGATTAGAATCAACTTGTCTATTAAATCAATTAAATTTGATATGCGTTCCATACATGCGTAACCGTGAGGACTTTTAAATGAGCATGGAAGCACATAATCAAAAATCCAAGTAATTCACCCATGCATAACCGTGAGGACTTTTAAATGAGAGTGAATACTTTGGATATTTATTTTTATTGCTAAATATAATAAGTTGAAGCATAAATAATTTCCTTCACAGATTTAAAGGTATTGAAGAACAAATGATTTCCTTTGTAAACTACCACAAATTTACATACTAAATATGATCTTGATGAGTGATGGTCGATAGAAAGATGATAGAAATAGAAATGGTCATGGAATTTTTTACCCAACAAAAATTTTTATAACTCTTGTTATGAAATTCTAAAGAAATTTTCTAATTATACTTTCTCGAGTTATAATATATGATAAATATCAACACTCATCTCTTTTTCAATCACTATTCATCTTTTCGATAATCAAAGGGAGTCAGATTAGTCAAAATTTGTCATTTAAAATCAAATTAAAAAATCAAAAAAATTTTTTTTTTAAAAAAATGATTAGTCAATCTCTATAATTCCCAAATCCAAACGTAATTTGGAAAATCTGTCTTCGGGGAGAGGTTTTGTGAAAATATCAGCAAGTTGAGTTTCAGTTGAAATATATTCAATGCAAATGTCTTCTTTAGCAATGTGATCTCTAAGAAAGTGGTGTCTCACATCAATGTGTTTTGTGCGTGAATGATGAACAGGATTATTTGACAAATCTATAGCACTCCTACTATCACATTTTAATGGAACTTGTTTATAGACTAAGCCAAAATCAGAAAGAGTTTGCATCATCCATAGAATTTGAGCACAACAACTTCCCAAAGCAATATATTCTGCTTCAGTGGTGGATAATGCAACACAATTCTGTTTCCGACTTGACCATGAGACTAATGAATGTCCTAGCATGAAACATGTCCCACTAGTGCTTTTTCTGTCAACTAATGAACCAGCATAATCAGCATCGGAATAACCTACTAAATCAAAATTTTCACAAGAAGGGTACCATAGTCCAAATTTGTGTGTGTGTGAAAGATATCTCAAAATTCGTTTAGTAGCTTTTAAATGAGATTCTTTGGGATTAGCTTGAAAACGTGCACACAAGCACACAGAAAACATAATATCAGGTCTAGAAGCAGTAAGATAGAGAAGTGAACCGATTATCCCTCGATATTTCTTTTGATCAATTGCAATTCCTTTCTCATCTTTGTCCAACTTTGTTGATGGGCTCATAGGAGTTCTCAATGGTTTGGAATTTTCGACTCCAAATTTCTTCAATAGCTCCAACACATATTTGGATTGTGAAATGAAAATACCATCACTGCTTTGCTTAATTTGAAATCCAAGAAAGTATTTCAATTCACCAACCAAACTCATCTCAAATTTAGCCTGCATGACTTGTTCAAAATTCTCACACAAGAGCTCATTAGTAGCACCATAAATAATATCATTTACATAAATCTGAACAATCAAAAAATCACTTTCTTTATGTAATAGAAACAGTGTCGTGTCAGCACTACCCTTTTTAAAACCATTTTCCAAAAGATATGTACAGAGGCAGTCATACCAAGCTCTTGGAGCTTGCTTAAGACCATATAATGCTTTTTCTAGCTTATACACATGATTTGGAAATTCATGATTTTCAAAACCGGGTGGTTGTTCAACAAAAACTTCTTCTTTTAAATCACCATTCAAAAAGGCACTTTTTACATCCATTTGTTTAAGTTTGAAACCCTTGTAACATGCAAAACTTAGCAAGATTCTAATGGCTTCTAACCTAGCAACTGGAGCAAATGTTTCATCAAAGTCTATGCCTTCTATTTGGTTATAACCTTTTGCAACCAACCTAGCCTTGTTTCTAATTACATTTCCTGATTCATCAAGTTTATTTTTAAACACCCATTTAGTCCCTACAATTGGATAGTCATTAGGCCTAGGAACTAATTTCCAAACTTTGTTTCTCTCAAATTGATTAAGTTCATCTTGCATTGCTAAAATCCAATTTTCATCATTAAGAGCCATTTCAACAGAATCAGGTTCAATCTCAGAAATAAAACCACTATGACAACAAAACGCACACAAATTTTCATCAAATGAAGAACGAGTACGTATACCTTCCGTAGGATCACCAATAATTAATTCAGGAGGATGATTAGGTTTGAACCTTAATTTATCAGCATCAACAGTCCTTCTTTCAGTTTTCTCACTAAATGTCCTTTCTTCAGTGCCTTCAGGATCTACTCCATCGTCAACCATCTTTTCAGTCATTCTTTCCAGATCAGATTCATTAAATTTCACATTGATTGACTCAACAATTGTCTTTGTTCGTTTGTTGTATATCCTATAAGCCTTACTCCTTGTTGAATAGCCCATGAAAATTCCCTCATCAGCCTTTGATTCAAATTTTCCAAGTTGATCACCTGTGTTAAGAATGAAACAAGGACATCCAAATATACGAAAATAAGAAATGTTAGGTTTCCTTTCATGCCACAATTCATAAGACGTTTTGCCAACTATTGTCTAATCATTACTCTATTCATTACATAGCACGAAGTATTCACTGCCTCTGCCCAAAAGATTAGAGGTAGCTTATACTCACTCAACATGGATCTAGCCAATTCCTGTAATGTACGATTTTTCCTTTCAACCACCCCATTTTGTTGAGGTGTTCGTGGAGCAGAAAATTCATGTTTTAAACCATTTTCTTCACAAAAATTTTCAAATTCCAAATTTTCAAATTCGCCTCCATGATCACTTCTCAAGGTTTTAATTGTAACTCCTTTTTCATTTTGAACAAGTTTTGCAAATTTTGAAAAATAGTCGAAAGATTCAGACTTTTTGGCTAAAAAGTAAACCCATGTAAATCTAGAATAATCATCAACCAATGCATAACAATAACGTTTTCCATTCAAGCTTGAAATTTCATTTGGTCCAAATAAGTCCATGTGAATTAGTTCAAGGACCCTTGATGTGCTAACAATGTTTTTAGGACGAAATGATGATCGACTAAGCTTGCCCAAGGAACATGCTTTACACACTTTATTATTTTTAAATTTCTGATGTGGTAACCCTCTGATAAATTCTTTTGATTCAAGTTTTTCTAAGAGACTCATGCTAGCATGTCCAAGTCTCCTATGCCATAAATATGCCTCTTCGTCAGTGGCTACCAAACATCTAGAAAGATTTAGATTATCAAATGAAAGTGAGTAAACATTCCCTTTTCTTTTGCCCATAAAAACAATGTTATTAGAAGATTTATCAATGATTTTGCAAGTATCACTATCAAAAATCACGTTCATACCTTTGTCACATAGTTGGCTAATAGAAATGAGATTGTGATGCAGATTTTCAACGTATAAAACATTAGTCAAGGAAAAAATACCATTACCAACTTCACCTTTGCCAATAATCTTACACTTGCTATTGTCTCCCATGATCACATTTCCACTTTT
The DNA here is from genome assembly GCA_030765085.1 of Allium cepa. NCBI lineage: Eukaryota > Viridiplantae > Streptophyta > Magnoliopsida > Asparagales > Amaryllidaceae > Allium > Allium cepa. The sequence continues at coordinate 447,274,325 of CM060937.1, read as the reverse complement.
AAAATTCTCTAAGCTAAGGAACTTCGATTTGTCACCTGTCATATGTCTAGAACAACCTGAATCTAGAAACCATTCTTGTTGTTCCTTAGCCCACCAACAGACCTACATAAAAAGAGAGGAAGATGACCTAGAGAAACTCTTAGGTCCAATGTTATTAGTGATAGAAGCATTGTGAATAAACAATCCCTTTGGAACCCATACTTGTTTAGTCCTTTTATTTTTATTCCAATAGACATGAAATTTGTTTGTAGAATTCTTAGGAACCCAAACTTGTATAAATTTTGTGTTCTTGTTCCTATGACTATAATTTTCAGCACGACATCTAAATATTTCACATCAATCAAAGACATTCTTATATTTTGCATTATCATCAACTTGTGTTTTCCCAAAACCTAGTCCTTTTCCGTTGTTAGCAAAAATTTGATTTCTCAATAACATGTTGAATGATTTTTCTCCTCTTGAAAAGTTATTTAGAGATTTTTCAAGATTTTGGACTTTGGTTTTTAGTGTTGTGTTTTCAGTTGCAAGTGAGGTGCACCTATTTATAAAATCCTTTTTCCTAGTGTCAAGGTTTTCCTTAAGACTTAAATTTTCTTTTTCAAGATTTACAAAGCTATTTCTAAGTCTTGATAATTCTGAATCTAAAGTTTTACATTTTTTATAGTCTAGGTTTTTAATATTTTCAATTTCAGTTTCTAACCTAGAATTTTCATGGACAAGTTCTCTCCTATCAGATTTTAGTTTTTCAATTTTAGATTCAAGAGTATCAATCATTTTAGTAAGATCACAACACATTGAAACAAGTTCTTTATAAGAATGGTCACTTACCTCACTAGATTCCTCTAAGCTTGCTTCTGAATCCGATTTTGACATAAGACACAAGTTAGCCTCCTCTGAGCTATTATTCGAAACTTCCTCTCCTTCTTCATCATCCTAAGTTGCTGCAAAGGTCTTCCTTTTCTTTTTCTTTCCTTTGTTGTTTTTGAGAAGTGGACATTTTTGTTTGAAGTGGCCAGGCTTCTTGCAGTTATAGCATGTCAATTCATTATCGGAATCGTCAGAATTCTTTGACCTATTACCACTTATTTTCTTCTTTCGTGACTTGAATCTTGACCATTTTTTAAGATTATTGACAGCCATTGCAAGCTCTTAAATTGGATCTTCTTCTTCTTCATCGCTTTCTTCTTTGCTCTTTAAGGCAATCGTCTTCTTCTTTGATTCGGAGTTGTTGCGTTCTTCCTTTGCTTTTAGCTCAAGCTCATATGTCATCAAGTTGCCAATCAACTCCTCCATGCTTAGCTTACTCAGATCTTTCGATTCTTGTATTGCCGTGACTTTTGCCTCAAAGTTCATCGGTAGGACTCGTAGTATCTTCCTCACAAGCTCTACCTCAGTGAATACCTTCCCAAGCGCTCTAGCGTTGTATACCAAGGTTGAAAAGCGTCCAAACATATCCTTTATGCTTTCGCCTTTGTCCATCACAAAGTTTTCGTATTCATTGCTGAATAGGGCTAGACAAGACTCCTTGACTTGAGAAGTTCCTTCGTGTGTCACCTCCAAAGTGTGCCAAATTTCCTGTGCTGTTGTACAATGAGAAATTCTATTAAATTCATTTTTATCAAGAGCACATATCAAAGCATTCATGGCTTTAGCATTTGTCGTTTTCAATTTCTTATCGTTAGCATCCCACCTATCCTTAGGTTTAGGAATCTCAGTATCACCAACGATTATAGTGGGGGGTTTATAGCTAGTTTCAATAATATCCCAAACATCATAATCAACAGAACTAAGATAGATACCCATCCTAACTTTCCAATAAGCATAATCGTTCCCGTTAAACATGGGTGGCCTAGCAATAGATTGCCCCTCAGAAAAAGCATTATTTTGTAGACTCATGACTCTAGAGTTAAATAAAAAATATACCGGGCTCTGATACCACTTGTAGGATCTAGATTAACCCTAGAGGGGGGGGGTGAATAGGGTTATAGCAATTTTTCTCGAATTAAACACAGAAATATAATAGCAGAAATAAATATGCTGAAAAGTAAATCACACACAAAATTTACCCAGCTTCGGCAACCCCTGTCTACTGCTGCATTCACAGATTTCTATTAGAATTAAACAGTATCACGCTTACAAACACTCTACTATACTCGCAGACCCTTTTGCTCCCGCTCACAAACACTCTACTAGACTCGCACACCCTGCTCCCGCCTATAGAGTTTCGCTTACTCGCAAACACTGCTCCCGCCTATAGAGCTTTGCAAACTCGCACACCCTGCTCATCGAACTAATTCAAAATAGACAATCTGACACTACCTAAACCTAGGTGGTGATTTACTACTCCTTTGACTTGAAAAGAAAAAACAACTTCAAAAATACAACCAGGAGCAAAAAATTAAAATATGAACTTTGGACACGTGATTTTTGCTAAAACTAAAAACCCCTATTATAAAATTAAAAACTAAACCCCCTATTATAAAATTAAAACCCCTCCTTTTAATAATAAGGCCGGCCCCAAAAAAAAAATAGTATTTTTAATTTCCCTTTTGATAAACTTCGGCCCGTTCCTTTTTCTCTTGATAATGATGGCCGTTTGTTCTTCTCGTCTCTTTAAAATTTGGGGATCTCGTCCTTGCGCTCTCTGTTCCATATTAGGGCTTTTGCGAAGCTCCGATACAACTTCGATCTTTGTTGATTGTTCGTGATTTATCTTGCCTTGATCGATTTCGTGTTGCTTCCTTCGGTTTCTTCGGTGAGTTCGATTATTGATTCGGTAACAATTTTTTTTCTCTCTGATACTTGTATTCGAACTCGATTGTAGTTATGCCGATGATGATTGGGCTTATATAGGATTTGAAATCCTATTTTTGCGTTCTTTTATTCATGTTTGAATTTGTCAATTTGTTCATCTCGGCCACTCGATTACACTTGGATGCTTGTGATAAAATCTGACTTTGTCAATTTCATATTTTTGATGCTTGGTTGACACGGCTTGGATTTGTGACTTGGTCAGTTTTCTTTGCTACCATGGTTTCGAATTTTACTTGTTCAACGTTGACTTCGGCTTGGTCTTTTGATGTTGATATGATTTATGGCTTGTTCATATGAGTATATATTTTTATTTCCTGTAAATCACGGTATTGATGATTTTCGTGAATTTTTTTTTTACTGCTTGCTTCGGTCTTGGCTTTGATTCATTTCGTGATGACCACGGCTTGACTTTCTGAAAGATGCGTACTTGAATTCGTCTTGCTCACCATGTTGCATACTTAATGTTGTCACTGTGTTCGACATGGTCTTTGTAGTACTTGGTTACTGGTCGAGTTCATTTGTACATTTGTTCACCTGCACTCTTCGTTTGGTCTACTTGCATTGTTTCTGGCTTCATCTGTAGTCTTGTTCATTGATGGTTTTGGTCGTTGTATTTGCTGGGTACACAGTCTTGACCTGTTGCAGTCCTGTAGTTGCATTCATTGGTCATTTAGCCTTATACCTGTAGTTGTACTGCATTGTGTATATTCATAATACATGTATTGCTGTTGGCTTCGGGTAACTTCGACACTTTCATCTCGAGCTTGTGTAATTTGAACCTGGTTTGGTGTGAATTGTGCCTTGTACTTGCAGTTTGGTCCATTGAGTTGTTGCAATTGAGTTCAAGTTTCTCTGTAACTTCGCTTTTTGCCTTGCATTGACCATGGCTTTTCTTGGTGGTGCATTTTGTTGCAGCCTGTACATGTATTACTAGCTCTGGTTCATCTTTGTTGCTTCACCACAGTTTGCATATGCCACACTTGTGTTCCCTGTTATCAACTGGCCTTGATTATGTTTTGATTCAAAACTTCTGTTCACCTGCATGTATTGTTGGTTCATTGTGATATTTGTTCATTTGTGTTTCACTGGTAGCACTTGAGTTGTTGACTTCGATCCCGCACTTGGTCTGCACTTGAATTCAGTCTGGACAATGTTGGGAACTCGGTTGTGTATTTGGTTTTGTGTATCCACTGCATGTGTCACTGCATATTGATCTTTATGCTTGGATGTTGAGATCATGTTTGCATGCTGAGTTGAATTCATGTGTTATTTGGATTTGACCTTGTGTTGAATTGTTAGTAGTTCTTTTGTTTGATTTGTGGACACGAGTTGGCGGGGCAGTGCACACGTATACGAATGTACACGTGTGTACTGCAGCCACTTATAATTGCCTGTCCCTGATAAAAATACTGATATGCACAGATATTGCACAGTCAAAAATGATGACGAACAACCCAAATAACTGAGGCAAACAGTGTTTTCAAAATCATCGTTTCTTTCAAATTTCAAAAATATTTCTCTTTCAATTTTACTGCGTTTGAGAATATTTTTGCAGATTACTGGATTCAAACCGGAATGCAGTTGAAGACAAAAACACGAGTGTGAGTGATATGTAGTGAGGTTAACTGTAAATGTGAAATGTGATGTGATTGTAATCAAAAATGTATATGTATAGTGAGAGCATGAAATTGTACTATTTAAAATTGTAATAAATATTAGTTTGAATAAAATATCTGTTTGAATTCAAATTCTGTGTCATTTAATTTTATTCAGCAAATATTTATTTATTCTATGAAAAATAAAATAGTACATTAACAAATACATTTAAACGAATGTATATATGTTTATTATCATCAAACAAAAATCATATAAGCGCAAAGCGCATATTCAACAGAGTTTACAGTAATTATATAGACTACGGCATTATATAAAATGTGTTAAGGGGGATATGGGTAACGCCTTAACGGTATTTTAATACTTTACTTTACTATAGACACTATTATAATAGATATTTTACTACATAATAGATAGTTTAACGGATCCTTAAGAGATGAGAATCCCGAACATCTCTTAAATTATTGCACTCACATGGGCACTGGATAGGAGATGTCAAAACCCCGTAAATATCTCTGATGCCGTTACACTCATATTTATTTACTGTTGATCTAACTTACATAAGATCTTTTAGTTCTGACTCGAGTGTTTTTTCTTTTCAATTCGCTTGGGTTAGTCTGAGCTTTTCAGTTTAGCGAAGACTGCTTTTTAGAGGATAAAGACGAAGATTCTATACTATTATCTTTTATTATATTTATTCCATTGCATCATGTTGTTCCGCTGCATTTATTTATTATTTATTCTTGTTGTATGTAACTCTGATCTGTATTATAAAAGTATAATCAATCTATTTGTAAACAGATTCATGAACTGTTTATTTGATTATTATATTTTGACATTCCACTACGAGATTCTGTATTTATTTTCTTTCTTTCTCTGCTATTTTTATTTACCCCATAACAATCTGCCCTTTTTAATGGTTTGAGTCTGACATGTGTGGTTTATCGTCGATTTAAACCGTCCAAAAAGGCAGGTCGTTACAGTTTGTATCAGAGCTTTGGTTTAGCGATAACCTTAGCTTTGTGTGGGGTCTAACTCGTATAAAATAGGGTAGTAATACCCTAGAATGAGTCGTAGAGTGTATATATGAGAGAGCATATTTGTTAGTGTTGTAAAAGGTTTTTATATTGTGTTAATTTGTTCCTTTTTGTATTTATAAATTCTAGTCGGTACATAGGACGCTATAGCATTGATAGGAATTTCTAAACACTTAACAGGACAGACCGACACAATATTATTTTGAAACATAGGTAAATGAAATAGTTTTACTTATTATATATTTTTGTATATAAATAGTAGATTTTTATAAATGATATAGTTGGATGCAATATGTTTTTTGTTAGGAATTGAAATTTTATAAATATTGATTGAAAAATAAGATTTACAAATAGAATGAATATAAATTTGAAATTTGAGGACTTAAGTTCCGGGATTTTCGAATTTTCTTTCAATTTTTTTTTGGAATATAATATTAGTATCATTTGGAATTATTTTCAGATATAAATATTTCAACATGACTTGAAAGAAAATGGTTAAAAGAATTCTGGAAGTAAATAAGTTCTGTACTCCCCTCTCAATCGTTGGAAAATAATTTCGGTGATAAGTGCACGCATCATCGACGTTCACTTTCGAGTTTCAAAGTGGGGAGACTGCTGTTATAGTTTTACTACACATCTGTTTTGATGAATAAAACTTAATTTTGAATTTCTAAATATGATTTGATCTATAAAGGATAAATATACATATATATATATATATATGTATGTATGTATGTATGTATGTATGTATATTATTTTCTAAATGACTAAAATGAACCCAAAGTTTAATTCTTAAATTTTATGACAATTAGCAATTTTCAATTATTGAAATGAATGAAATCATAATTATGTTAATAATTGGAAGTTTCTAGAATGAAGAAAAATATAAGTAATTAGATGCTAAGTGATTAATGGTATATACGAGAAATAGGAAACTTGTAAACTTAAGAATAATGAAAATTTTGAAGATGAATTATTGAACTTTGAAAAAAAACAAACAAGATGAACTCATGTAACTTTCTGCTGCATTCTAAAAAGACATATATATATATATATATATATAACTTACCAAAATCTAAAAAGTTTTAATGTTAAATACGATATGTAATAGAATATTATGCAAGTAAACTTTAGTAAATGAAAGTGTTCATTGGAATTTCTTCTAGATAAAAATTTCGATGTTATAAATTGTTCTAAACTTAAGTTAATAATTCAAAATATACAAATTAAATGAAATAGAAAGGATAAACACTGTAAGTAAATAATTATAAACTTAAGTTAATGTTGAAGCCATTTATAATTAAAGTGAGTACTATATTAATTGAATGATTATAACTTAAGAAAACATTGAAATGATTTAGAAATGGATTTAATATTCAATAATCCTTTATATATGAAAGAATGAATGTGAAAAAGAAATAATATATTAATGGTGAATTAAATTGTAAAGAGACTTACATAATAATGGATAATCTAAAAAATTGAAGTGAAATAACTCATGTAAGAAATTGGATGTAAAGTAGTGAAAAAAAAGAGTATTGTCTAAGTGAATGAAAAATGAATTTTATAAGTGATAAATGTAAAGTAATTGAACAAACATTGAATAATAAACGAAAATGAACAGTAAATTTGTGAAACAAAAAGTAATAAGAATAAAACTTAAATATTATTTGAAATCATCGTTTGTTTGGCTTATGGATTTGTTAGGAAAGAATACTTCTATTGTGTAAGGATGTATAAATGAGCTATTGAGTTTTATCTAAGACCGTTGAGTGTATGGTATACTTAGTAGTTTGTTTATCATTCTACATGATTTAAAGTTTCTAAACCCAAACAAACCATTAGTTTTGGTTGCCATGGACGGATGGTTGATTCTTTGATTTGCATGTGATGATTGTATGGTTTTGTTTGCAAGTGACTATTGTTATGTTGTGTTGATTTTTTTTGTTATTAATTGAAACAACATAAATATTTCTCTTTTGCATAATTGTAACTCTTTTGGATTATATTAGTGAAATACAGGTGTATGGAAGCATTAGCTACTACTTTGGTTTCATAAATAAGCGTTGTATGCCCGACAAATAGGTACGTTTTCGGATTATTCTAGCGATATTATATAGTTTTTCACATGGTTTGTGATATTTTATTTTGAAATACGATATATGTTTAATATTGATATTATTATTTCTCCTGGGCGTATCCGTACAAAGGAGACACTGCCGAAATTTTCCGTAATGGACATAGAAATTTTTATGAAAGTGAAAATGTTTTTCAAACTTTTATTAACTTGAATATAAAGGATTTAATTGGTTATTAATTGATATATTTTATTTAATACTTAATTATGTAAATTAGTTGTTATAAAATGAATATTTTGAATAAAATATATAAATTCCTTCTTTCCCTTTTCGAGGAAGTAAAGTTTTCTGTGGGGAAGAGTGTAACAACCTATAAATTTCGATAATTAAATTTAGTAATTAAATAAATTTTGGAATTTAATGTTGTGAAAAATTAAAAATTTAAGTTTAATAACGAAAATAATATCTAGAATGAAATGTAATAATGTTAGTGTAAGTTAATAGATAACCATTTTAATGCAATTTCAATTAATTTAAATTTAATAATGTTAATTTAAAGGAATTGATAACTATTTTAATGAAATCTCAATTAATTGGAATGATTGTAAAGTTTAAATTAGGTATAAACTGTAAATGAGTAAATAAATCAAATGCTGTATTAAACAGTAAAATTGTATGTAATAAATTGAAATTGGTTAAAATAGAATAATTAATCCATATGTAAATTTATTAATTTTGTTTGTTAACAATAAACATAGAAATGTGTTTGAATTGGTAAGTTGTAACATCCCGCTATTTTGGACAATTCAAATCGACAATAAAACCACACATGTCGGATGTTCGTCGACGGAAATTCTATCGGTTTAGAAAACCGTCGAACGACTTTAAATTAAAAATAACCGCAAGCGCATGGTGTACGAATGTAGCACGTGGCGAATACGGGTCGATTCGTAGGGAATTGATGATTTTAAAATTCTACTCAATCAAATTAACCAAAGTTGAAAGAGTGATTAACTAAAAAAAAGGAGAAAAATGACAAAAGAAAATAGATAAAAAAATATGAGAGTGTTAAGACAATTTAGAGGCAACTTCCACTCTCTAGATCACATAAATCAACAAAATGAAGTTATGATCTCTCTTTTCTTTGTCATTAGTTAGCTTAATTGATGTGCTTATCATAAGTATGGCCTATTTGTGCTATTAATTAGCTCAACATAAGCCATCAAACTATAGCACACCCCTTAAACCATTTACTAACTCACATGAAAAATGATAACAACTTTGAAAGCAAAATCTATTTTAAGTATGGCCTATTAACTATTAATTAGAAATATAGACCATCAAATTTTAATCTCAACATTCACTTCATTACCATCATCATATGTAGATGAAGAGGTAATTTGTGTTAGTGATTGTTTAAGTATAGACTATTTGGTGTCAACAATATAGGCTATCAAATTCAAAGAAAAAAACAACAAGTTAACCACTTCATGCATTCTCATTAAAGCACAAAAAGAGAGTATAAAACATCAAAATGTTGAAGCTACATGATTAGAGGCTTCATTACCCCTAAATTGAAAGGATTAGCCTCTTATTTGTGTTATCATATCAACACAAGTAGCATGCAACATGAAAGCAAAAAGAAAAAAAAATAAAAGCTAATGGAAAAGAGATCTATTCTATTTGCATAAAAGAAAAAGAGATCTACACTACAACATGAAAGGAAATAAACAAAGAAAGGAAAAGATCATGTATTAAATTGCATAAAAAAAGAAATTACATGAGAATAAAAATGGCTAAGTAGCCATGAAAAAAGAAAGAGAAGAGCTTTGTTTATTTTGATCCTAAAACTAATGAAGAGGAAGAGAGTAACTAAGAGGAGAGAGAGATTACATGAAACATATGGGTATTTATACATGTATGAAACCTTAATTCATATTTTTGGAGAATGTCCAAAATACCCATGAGGTAATGTGGCCACCAAGTAATCATTAGCATGTCATAATCCCCATTTAAATGTACATGAAGCCATTAATTCCATAAGCATATGCATTAGCCTCTAATTTGTACATTAGGTGGTGGGTAGGTGGGGTCCTCCATGATCTTCACTTTGAATTATTTCCATCTTCATTCCTTTATATTCATGTTGTGCATGCATGTGTCTTCACGAAACCACTCCTATTTGAGATCAAATTCCTACACAAATATATATAAATTTTCAATTAATTTTTCTCAAAGAAATATATGCACACAAATGACCGTTTTGCCCCTATATGAAGATGGATATGTGACAATTTGGAGTTAATATGGATTTGGTTAAAACAAGTTAAAATAACCCATATGATCAATTATTTAATTTAAATAGAATAAATATGGTGGTAAAAATATGCACATTTACCTGCACATCAAATACCCCCACACTTATCTTTTCATTCGTCCTCGAATAAAGAAAAAAAACTAAGATAAATCCATTTTCGTAGGGAGCACGATTACATTAAGCGTATGCAACAAGCCGCAAAACCTCTAGGTGTCCCCAGTAGGACGAGTGTTGTCTCGTGAGGGTTTTCAGCGGATACTACGTACAAAATCCAAATGCAAGATGAAAATATTTACAAAATGCAAGATTTATTTACAAAGAGATGAATGCAAGTTTTTGAAAATATTTACAAATGAAGGATTTATTTTTAAATCGACACAAATAAGTTAAATATAGGTTTTGGTCATTATCTTGAAAATTTAAGTCATTTACTCGTCAAAATTTCCAACAAAAATCAAGTTATCATAACAAATAGACTATAATTTAACTCATTATTTCGGTTGATAACAAAGTGTAATTATGAAAAGTGTCCTTCGTTATTATCAAAGTTTATCAAAATGGTATTTTCATTTCTTTTCAATAACAAATCAAATCAAATAAGTAAAAATAGTTCTAGGACTTCAGTTGCTTACTCTCTCATTGTTTGCAAGAAAAGTTACACACCTAGCTCAGGTAAACTGAGGCCAAATATACCACCCATGCACTGCCTTTCGGGCTTATGTGAGGGGGTATAGAGCATGGCGAGTGCACACACTTTCGTGCATACACCTATCGACCGTAGGTGGTTTTTATTAAGTCTGTTTTTTATATGTGTTCCATACATGCATAACCGTGAGGACTTTTAAATGAGTATGAAAGCACATAATTCAAGATTCCAAGCAATTCACCCATGCATAACCGTGAGGACTTTTAAACGAGAGTGAATACTTGGATGTTATTATTTTTTATTTTTATATTTTTTTAAGAGGGAGAGAGAGTTTTGCAAAAATCATCTTAACACCATTTAACTTAGAAGACAAAAAATGTTATATTCTTTACTTTAAATCAACCATTTTTTAAAACAAAGATTTTCAATTAGGATGTTCTTCAAAATTAACACATATGAATCTTCTTATATACTAGTTAAACCATTATTATTTGTAATCAAACTTCATTTTATTTTTGTTAAGAAAATAAATTTTCAAAATTTCAGTTTAATAAACCAAAACCATATATTTATCTTATAGTGTTTCTTTTAAAAATAAATCAAAAGAAAATTTGTTTTTGGGATTTTTTTATTTTTTTTTTGAGATTTTAAAGCAAAAATAAACCATGAAAAAAAAATGAAGATGAGCCTCCCCCCACACTTGATTTTGACTGTGTCCCCACAGTCAATCCAAGTGGAAGGAGAAAAATAAAAACATAATCTTTATTTAAATGAAAATGAAAAGATGATTATTTACAAGACATCAGGAAGTATGCCGTTAAAGAGTACATGAACCGGTCTTCCAAAAACCGATTCATTTGTCTCGTCAAGTATGCGAGACACAGCTTAAGCTCGAAAAACCAAATTTTAAAAGATTTTGAAGTTGATTGTCGATTTGGAAAAACCAATTTTGTTTTATTAAAAATTGAATGAGCTGTTTTGTTTTCAATGATTTTTGGAGTTGATAAAACAATTGATTGAAATTCACATTTATTTTCACCAAATTGAAATTCAAGTTTATCATTGAAAACTTCTTCCAAATTATTGATTTCAAAGTCAAAATGGTGATCGAAATCTTCCCCGTCAAAATTTAATGACTCATTTTCGTAAATTCCATAAAACTCATGTTTGCTAAATTCATCTTCCTTTGTTGAATTATCAACAACTTCATCGCATATATCCATTTCAAAATCCAAAGTTGTTGTATTCAAATTTTCAGAAAAAGGAAGATCGAAATTTAAATCGAGTTTCTCCCCTCAAAAGAATTGAAATCCAACTCAATTACCGTGTTTTTAACAACTTCACTAAGATTGTTATTTTCAGTTTCAAAAGTTGTTGTTTGAAAATCGTCAATTGTGATAAAAGATGGATTATCACTTGACTCATCACACGTTGGAATTTGATTTTGTTTATCACGTTGTTTCATATATGTTTCAAACAACAAATTCGTGTGATCACCGTAAATTTCGTTCATTTGCTCAACAAAGCCAAATTTGTAATTATTAACTTGAAAATTTTCGATTTGGACTTGTTGAGAACAAGAATTGTCAATGTCGATAAACGGTAGATTATTATTTGATTCTTCACGGGTTGAGATTTGATTATGATTTTCACGAAAAGCTTTGTATTTTTCAAGTAATAAATCCCCGTTATCTTTTTCCATCTGGTCAACAAAATCAAATTCATTATTATTAATTTGAAAATTTTCATTCTGAATTTGTTGATAACCAATGTTTTCAATCGTATCGTTATTGAAACTATTCCCATTGCCAAATTTATTTGAAAATTGGTTCACATTTTCATCTTGATTTTGGAATTCATTGTGAAGCTCAAAATTGAATTGGCAGTGGTTACACTTGAAATTATTTGAATTTTGAAGTGAATTCAAATTTTGATTATTTTGACTTGAACTATTGCACAAATATGAGTTACACAAATCATTTATACTTTGATTTTGTTGTGTAGAGAGTTCAAGTAAAGACGAAATGTTACTTTCAAGAGTTGAGCGTTGTTCATCATTTTGAAAATTTTGTTGTTCAAAATTTGAATTGTTTACACAATAGTTGTTGTTAAAATATCCATACGAATTTGGACTGAAATCATACGGATTATATTGATTTTCAAAACTATTGTAAAATTCAAGTGAATATGGAAATTCAGACATTTTCAAGAATGTTTTTGTTTTTTATAAAAGAAAAATATTTACAGATAGAATTTATTTTTCAAAATGGAAAATCGATTTTTGTTTTGTTTTTTATTTTTCTAATTTTTTATTTTTTTGAAAAGATTTTATATTTTTTTTGGATTTTTGATTCTCTAAAAAAAAACTAAGTAATATTTTTTTTTTGGAATTTTGATTTAAGAAAAATTTCAAAGGAAAGGAAAAAAACTAAGTTAAGAAATATTTACAAATTTTTTGTTTTGTTTTGGATTTTGATTTTTTTTTTAAAATATGCATGAACTAATGCAACTAAATGAATGCAAGGTTTAATTCAAATGATCATCCTAAGTTAACCCAAAATTGTATATTTACACATTGTCTTAGATAAACAAGATAGTTCTAAGCCAGGTAACGGACATGATTTATCGGTGCACCACGAATCACCGTAGCAATGCAGCCGAAGGTTTAAGTACCTTCAGAGGAACAACCACCATAACATGTACAAATCACCGTAATATTTATAAATGGTTATTACTCTACCGTAGCCTAGAACGAAGGAATTAAATTGTTCAAAGAAGACAACTTGTCAATATACAATTAAGTGTTATCGATGTCTAACAGTTATTATTAATCAAAATCTAAGATGAAATACAAAGCAGAAATTAAATGTGTATTAACAATGCAACTACGAATGGATTTTTGTTTTTGTTTTTGATTTTTTTTAAATGCAAACGATCAACAATGCAAGACAAACAAAAACAATAGATATATACAATGCAAGGCAAATAAAAAGAAAACTATAAATAAGCAAGCAATTATTTTTTTTGGCAAGTTAGGCGAAGCAATTATTTTCGACAAGCCAAGCGAAGCAATTGACTCCTTCAATCTGCCTTGGCAACCTGAAAATGAAAAACAAGATATATATAGTTTTTTTAATGTCAACAAAGAAACTAAATCAAAAGAAATAAAACAAAACCAAAGATTTTGTTTTTATAAAACAAAATCAAAATAAAATCTAAAGAAGTTAGAAACTTGTTTGTTTTTTTGTATTTTTGTATTTTTTTTACAAAGATGCAAAATTAAAAATAAATGAAAACAAAATAGAAATGCAACTAAACCAAAACAAATGAAAACAAAATCAAAACAAACTAAAACAAACCTTTTTTTTTGATCAAAGGGCAACAGAAATTTACAAAAGAACCTAAGAATGGCTCGGGCCAAACTAAATCTAACCGGCCCCAAATAAAAAAAACTTAGTTAAAAAAGAAAAAAAAAGAGAAAAAAGAAACACTCCAGCAACTATCTTTTTCTTCAACCCTTCCTCTCTTCGATTTCTCCTTTTCTGTCCCAATTTCTCTCCTTCCCCCGCTTTTTTTTTGTTTATAAAACTGAATGATTTCTGAGCTGTGATTAGGTTGCGACAACTCGATGGCAAGTGGTTTCTGGAAGGATGGTTTGGCAATGAGTAATTAGGGGAAGCGAATGGGTTTCGGTCAAATTGGGGGGTAGCGGTTTTGGTGAAGGCTATGCAGTGTTGTAAGGGGGTTACACAACTTGGTTCTGGTTTAGGGTTGTGGAGGTGCTGAAGTTGAGTTCGATGTGATTGTTTACTAAAATTGTTTGGTTCGGCAAAGGGTTCAGGTGATAGAGTTCGGTGGGAGGTTGTCGAGATGATGTAGATGGTGGTACTGATGGCGACTTGGTCACGTTTGGAAGTCGCGGCGATTGGCGATTGAGCTCGAAGGGGAGTTCGCTGTTTTGAATTTTGAGGTAATTTACGGTTGCTTGGTTGGGTTCTGAGAGGAATCGGCTGATGTGGTCGGAGTTCGACAGTCGTGCTTGGGTTAGCAAGTCAAGGTGGCAGTGAAGTGATAGCAATAGATGACAACAATGTGGAGGCAAAAATGTGATGTTTGAACATAGAACAATACTCTAACAAGGTATCAGAAATGTGATGAAGTAGGATGATGCAGAAGGTGATAGAACTACAATGATGTATGTCTTATAGTTGACGTGTTCAGTTGTGATGTTTGTCTGGAGTTGTATATTGAGCAACAGTTGTAGAGTTTCTGTGAACTGATATTGGAAAGGAAGTGATGTCGGGGATGTTTGATATGTTCGGTGGTATCAGGTGGTGATGAGGTATGAGACGATTTTGAAATGGTTAATGAAATGGTGTAGTAGGAGGAGTAGTTGTGTTATGGAGTGGGATTCAAGTGTTGTTGATGAGTGAAGTTTTGGAATGACTGAAAGATGTTAAGGCTTTGTTGTGGTTTGTATAAGCAGCAGTGAAGAAGTGAATGATGTATTGAAGTGTGCAAATATGAAGTGGATGGTATGGTCTAGTTTTAAGGTGATTGAAGGAGGAGGGAAATGTTGCTGGACAGAGGAAAGCAGTGGCGATGGACAATTGTGAAATGGTTTAAGCGAGATGGAAGTGGATGATGAAAATGGAAGTAGCAGCAGTTTTTCAATGTGGAGGCAGAGGTGGCTGGAAGTTGCTTGAAGCAGTGAGTGATTTGGTGGTAAATGAGGCAAAGGATGGAATGGTTTGGATATGAAGTTTGAATATATTGTGGCCTGGGGTGTTTGAATGATGCAACGAAGAGGGACACAGGTGGTATTGAATAGAGAAGGTTGTAGTTGTGAAGACTCGACAATGGAAGTTTGTTCCAAGGAAGAGGATGGTCAGATGTGTGATTTTTCGATGAACTGCTGTGAAGAGATGCGGGTGATATTTGAGGCAATATGAAATGGTTATGTGAAGTGACGAACTGTAGGAAAGAACTGTAGGGAAGAATTTTGTATATGCTGGTGATGATGTTTTGAAATGGTTATGTGGAGTGATGTTGAGGAATTTGAATTGGTTATGTGAATTGGTTGTGTTGATTGTGAGGATGGTTTGAAGTTGAAGCAGCAGGCTGAAGACTGTTAAAAGAAGGGGGTTGTTTCAGCTGTGCACTGTGCACAGAAATGAAAACGGAGAGGAAATAAAACAGAATTTGTAACAGAAAACAGAAATTGTTTCGAAAATTTTAACAGAAATTGTAGCACAAAATAGAAATGCAATAAACAGTTTTTTTTAATTGTGATTGTGTAATTTTTTTAATATGCAAATGAAAAGAAAACAAGAGAGTCAAGCACACAACAAAACGCACACAAAAATCGCACAAACAAGCACACAATTTTTTTCCACACACACAAAATAAAATCAAATGAAAAATAATTCGAAGAATATAAAATTAAAATCAAGACAAATCCCCGGCAATGGCACCAAAAACTTGTTCGTCGACGGAAATTCTATCGGTTTAGAAAACCGTCGAACGAATTCAAATTAAAAATAACCGCAAGCGCACAGTGTACAAATGTAGCACGTGGCGAATACAGGTCGATCCGTAGGGAATTGATGATTTTAAATTCTACTCAATCAAATTAACCAAAGTTGAAAGAGTGATTAACTAAAAAAAAGAAGAAAATGACAAAAGAAAATAGATAAAAAAATATGAGAGTGTTAAGACAATTTAGAGGAAACTTCCACTCTCTAGATCACATAAATCAACAAAATGAAGTTATGATCTCTCTTTTCTTTGTCATTAGTTAGCTTAATTGATGTGCTTATCATAAGTATGGCCTATTTGTGCTATTAATTAGCTCAACATAAGCCACCAAACTATAGCACACCCCTTAAACCATTTACTAACTCACATGAAAAATGATAACAACTTTGAAAGCAAAATCTATTTTAAATATGGCCTATTAACTATTAATTAGAAATATAGACCATCAAATTTTAGTCTCAACATTCACTTCATTACCATCATCATATGTAGATGAAGAGGTTATTTGTGTTAGTGATTGTTTAAGTATAGCATATTTGGTGTCAACAATATAGGCTATCAAATTCAAAGCAAAAACAACAAGTTAACCACTTCATACATTCTCATTAAAGCACAAAAAGAGAGTATAAAACATCAAAATGTTGAAGCTACATGATTAGATGCTTCATTACCCCTAAATTGAAAGGATTAGCCTCTCATTTGTGTTATCATATCAACACAAGTAGCATGCAACATGAAAGCAAAAAGAAAAAAAAATAAAAGCTAATGGAAAAGAGATCTATTCTATTTGCATAAAAGAAAAAGAGATCTACACTACAACATGAAAGGAAATAAACAAAGAAAGGAAAAGATCATGTATTAAATTGCATAAAAAAAAGAAATTACATGAGAATAAAAATGGCTAAGTAGCCATGAAAAAAGAAAGAGAAGAGCTTTGTTTATTTTGATCCTAAAACTAATGAAGAGGAAGAGAGTAACTAAGAGGAGAGAGAGATTACATGAAACATATGGGTATTTATACATGTATGAAACCTTAATTCATATTTTTGGAGAATGTCCAAAATACCCATGAGGTAATGTGGCCACCAAGTAATCATTAGCATGTCATAATCCCCATTTAAATGTACATGAAGCCATTAATTCCATAAGCATATGCATTAGCCTCTAATTTGTACATTAGGTGGTGGGTAGGTGGGGTCCTCCATGATCTTCACTTTGAATTATTTCCATCTTCATTCCTTTATATTCATGTTGTGCTTGTATGTGTATTCATGAAACCACTCCTATTTGGGATCAAATTCCTACACAAATTTATATAAATTTTCCATTAATTTTTCTCAAAGAAATATATGCACACAAATGACCGTTTTTCCCCTATATGAAGATGGATATGTGACAATTTGGAATTAATATGGATTTTGGTTAAAACAAGTTAAAATAACCCATATAAACATTTATTTAATTTAAATAGAATAAATATGGTGGTAAGAATATGCATATTTACCTGCACATCATCGGACTTGAATAATTCAAAACAATAGACTGTTAATAAATTTTGGGGCAAATATAATCAATCACAGAATCACAGACATAGAATATCAGAATAACTCGCAGCGGAATAAAATAAACATAGTAGTTCATGAAGCTACTAGATACATAGTCTCAAAACAAATACATAATACTATTGTCCGAAATCATATACAACTGGAAATCCAAATACATAAGTCCACTAATACATAAGAAAAGGCTGAATGGAAATAACTGAAATAGAAATAATAGATAGATAGCTAAATCTCCAGCAGATCTCTAGCTCCAAAAGATAAATCCTAAGCCGTGATACTCAGGCTAACCCGAGCATAAAGCAAAACATAAAACACTCGAGTCAGGACATACATACTTAAAAAATGTAAATCAACTCAAGTGAACTGTATAAGAAATGAATCAGTAACTTAAAGGATGCTTGGGATCGCCTATCCTTTAAGGATCCGTAAAACTATCCACTATGTAATAATATACGCTATTGTAATAATGTATACAGTAAGATAAACTATTAAAATAGCGTTAAGGCGTTACCCATATCCCCCTTAACACATTTTTATATATTCCCATAGTCTATACAGTATCGTAACTTCCCTCGTAAACTAGAGGCTTATCAGAGGGTACTCCATAGGTATGGTACGAAACAAACTCGTAGTGGGCTCGATATGGTAGGCGACATGGCACAACTAGGCAATGCCATGGTAGATATACCAATTACACTTCCGAGCTGGTGGTAACGCATAGCCGCAGCTACCGCCCACCTCGATCCACGCTCTCAAATCAAAGGTGCGCACTAAATCAGTCACAAAGTAATAGAATGGCAATCGAAGAAGTGTGTCCGGTCGGAGGAGTTACCTCACCTGGCCCGTCAATTGCTCCTATTTTAGCCACCTTAAGCTAACTCAAGGGAGTCAGGTCCACGTATATACCTCAAATAGAACGTCGCTCGCCACTTACTTCATTCTGGAATCTCCACCGCGTATACAGTTGTTAAAGTGGTTTTCGATACTGGTAGTCATACCGATCCCGGTCTCTTTAACAACCAAACGTTATTATAAACGTGGTTATTTGATTTTCAAATAGTTTATATTTCATATCAAAACATATTCATTTCAAAACCATATAAATTCGATATCATTATTCTTTTAAAATAATATTCATTTTTCAAAGTCATAACACTTTCAAAATAAATACACTTAATTATAACACTTTAAAATCATAATAATTTAGAAACCATAATACTTTAAAAATGTAACCTTTTAGAATCATAGCAATTCGAAAACATAACCTTTTATAAATAATAGCATTTTGGAAACTTAACCTTAAGAAATCATAGCATTTTGAAAACATAACCTTTAAGAAATTATAGCATTTCAGAAACATAATACTTTTCACTATAATAGTTTATATAATCAAAATATTATATACTTATAATTTTTAACATAGTTAATATATAAAATCTATTTTATTGTACTAAATTATTTATTTGGATATTAAATAAACTATGACTTCAGTTAAATAAAATTTATTACTATAATATCCAATTTAAAGCTGAAATTTCTTATATTAAGTTAAAAGTACACGATTAACTTAAATTTTTATTACTACAGTAAAGAAAAATTATTATTTTTATTATTCAAATTATACCATTACATTAATTAACATTTATATTATCAAGTTAGATTTAAAATTTTATTATTAAGATAAATTAGATTATTAAGTTAAATTAAATTTTTATATTATAAATCAAATCTTAAATTACATTTTAAACCATTTATTTACTTATAAAAATTTTAACTCGCAGAAAACAAATATATAAATTTTTATAAAATCATTAAATTAAATTTAAGTGAAATTTCATATATTTAAAAATCCAAAATACTTAATAATTTTTAGAAAATTATTTTAAAACCAACCACGGAGTCTGTATAAAATTTTCTAACCCATGGTCAAGTAAATACGGATATATATCATTTCAATCCGAAATTATTAAATTCCCGGGTTGTTAGCGCCAAAATTGGTCACTAACACCCAAATCCAAGCGAAAGCACCAAATCACAATCACAGCTCCCGGATAGAATATATGTAGAGAGTAATAATGTGAAGAACAGTCAAAATTAAAAAGAAAGCAGCAAAGAATAACAGATTTTGTAGTGGTTTGGCTAACTCCGGCCTACGTCCACTCCATAAGATTCCTTTTTACTGATGTAATAATTGATTATAGTTACAAAATGGCAGAGTAGCCTCTACCTTAGAAGGTAGAAAACCGGAGGGCCGAAGAGAAGATCCCCCTTTCTGAAGCCCTACGTGCTGTATTTATAGGCAAAACCAGGTAGTTGGGCTTCTCAAGTGATACGGGCCCATTAAGACCTCGGCCGAGTTCACACCCTTCACCTCAACCGACCCCAAGTCCTTCATAGGCCGACTTGAAGTAACCATGGTACTGACCCGATGTGATATACTCAGCGACTCGAAGTAACATGACCTATCGGCTAGGCCGAGCCTAAGTTGAAGTAACCTTCACCCAAATGCCGAACCACAATTGAGGCCGAGCCACCTGTGCCGTATCATCCTAATGCCAAGCCACCCTGGCCTCACCACAATGCCGAGCCACCTTGCCGAGCCACCTTGCCGAGCCACCAGGCCGAGCAACCCTGACCTTACACGATGTCGAACCACCCTGGCCTCACCACAATGCCGAGCGACCCATGATGCCAAGCGACCATCGATGCCAAGCGTCCCTTGATGCCGAGCGACCCATGATGACGAGTGACCCTTGATGCCGAGCGACCCACGATGTCGAGCGACCCTTGCTGCTGAGCGACCCACGGTGCCGAGCGACCCTTGACACCGAGCGAACCACAATGCCGAGCGACCCACGACTTCCAGACCGAGCCATGTATCTTCTCCACTTCTCGACCGAACGACATATCCAAGTGAACTTCATCCTAGTGCCGACCCAAGGTGGTGCCGAACCACCTTTAACGGAGCCACTCCAATATGGCCGATCCACCTTCCAATCACACTGCATCGTGTACCCATCGACCATGCTTAATCCTGAATTCATATTAATTCTTACCCATTTAAATCGAATCCATCATATTCCATCCTCGATAATCGTGAAGTTGGTTAGGTTGAATTCGCCTATTTATGGCCTTGATAAAAGGCAGGTTAACATTTTCTCCCCAAAACATGCCTTGGTATTGGAAGGTGTGTTTTTAATTACCTTAAATCCGATATCTGAAGTCTATGTTCCGCTCATAACCATATTATTATATCCATGACTCAAGCCATCCAAACCCGTCAACCAAGTTTTAATCCATCAATAATCAATAGCCAAATCCATGACCTTTCTGGGTCGATATCCAAATTCGAGAACACCCCGAGTCCTCTGCCAAATCCAGGACCTCACCGGGTCCATCTATCCTAAGTTGAAATTCGAATCTCTTACCTCTACGGGTTTAGTCTTTGAATCCAAAGACCTTGCCTGGGTTGCGTTATCCCGTTCCAGCCTCGACTCTTCGGTCAAGGGCTTGTATGTTCTTCGGCCTTGGCTCTCCGGCCAAGGACTTCTTATTTCTCCGGCCTCGACTCTCCAGTCAAGGACTTCTTATATTCTCCAGCCTTGGCTCTCCGGCCAATGACTTTGTATATCCATTGGCCTCGGCTCTCCGACCAAGGAATTTGATATTCACCGACCTCGGCACTCTGGCCAGGGACTTTTTGTATTCGCCGGCCTCGGCTCGTCGGCCAAGGATTTTTATATTCACCATCCTAGGCTCTCCGGCCAAGGACTTTGATATTCACCGGCCTCGGTGCTCCAGCCAAGGACTTTGATATTCACCGACCTCGGAACTCCGGCCAAGGACTTTGATATTCACCGGCCTCAGCTCTTCAGCAAAGGACTTTTATATTCTGTTCGAGTCCATTCCATCGCTCTTCGGTGAAGGGACTCGTAACTTGCGATCACTGCCCCATCTCTCCAGTCGGGACAGTAATCGCAAAACCTGAATTGTTTATTACATTGATCCGAATCCAATCAGAAAACTAGAAATCCATATCAAAAATCCTACTCAAAATCCAAATCAAAAATCAAACATCCAAACTAAAATGGTAAACCAAAAAACCAACCAAACCGGGAGTTCAATCCAAACTCCAAAACCATACCAAAGAAAAGTAAATGTCCAAAGTATCAAAGAGGAAACCAGAATTTGCAGAAACACAAAAAGAAAACAGGGTTTCATAGACCCAAGCAGTACGGTCTTTCGTCATCTCAGAGCACGCCTAGGGACCATCCTTGATCCCATATGTGTGTAAGTGACCTAGCCGTATTACTTTGCATACTATTACTTATTCAGAACCATAAAGTCATTCAGTTTATAACAAGCTGACGGTGACCAGATCTAGTGCCACCATCGTTCGAGGTAGCAGTGGCCGCTCCTGCTTCCCTGCCATAGCTTGATTCCTCACATACTGTTGTAGATGACCATTCCTCACATGCTCCTCCACGATATCTTTCAAATGCCTGCAATCGTTTGTGTTATGCCCATCTAGCTCATGGAATAGGCAATGCTTTCCCATGCCCGCTCGTATTCAGAAGGTTCCCTCCTCGCCGGCCTTCGATACTGGAGTCGCCCTCGAGTATCCAAGTATATCCTTTCAAGAGTCTCAGTTAAATCCGTGTAAGAAGAAAACTTTGACTGCCTCCGAGGCCTCTTTGAAGTGCTACCATTGCCATTCATTTTCCTTTTTCCCTTATCGCCCATGCCTGGTTCCTCCCTGGGTGGACCACCACCCCTCACTGCATAAGCTTCAGCCTCTCTCCCTACTCTCTTAACCTGCGCATCTTCCTGCCGCAGAAACCTTTCCGCCTCATGGTACAACTCTACGAGATCCCTCGGTGGGTCCCATTCCAATGATATCTTAAAATCCGAATTGTTTGCAATTCCATAAACCGGTGCCATCGAAACCATCGACGGATCAGGTCGATCCACTGAAGCCACCGCCGCATTGAATCTGGTTAAGAAATCCCTGAGCGACTCTCCCTTCCATTATTTCGTCGATGTCAAGGTCATTACGTTCTTGGATCTGACTATATGGAACCGAAACTGTCTCATAAACCTTTCAATCAGCTCCGTCCATGTGCCGATAGAACCACTCTCCAGCCGTCGGAACCACATAGCTGCGATATCCATCAAATACAATGGGAAGCATCGAGCCATGACCTCATCCGATGCCCCCAGTACCTCCATATGCCTCATGTACCTCGTCAGGTGAACGGTGGGATCCGTTCTCCCATCATACATATCCAACATTGGTAGCTTAAAGTCCGGTGGGTTCCTAGCTTGCCTGATAGCAGGAGTAAAGGGACTCCTATTCACATCCTCCAAGTATTTGTTTACCAATCCACCTCTCACAACTCATCTGCTCCGCTAATCTGTCATTGTCCCCAAGATGTAATCCTTGTCCATTGCCTCCGGTCTGCCCCCCGAGTTTATGAGGGAATTCTGGCACATACTCCTCATCTCGTACTCCCGTACTCCTGTTGATGTCGGATTGCACAGCGTCATCTTGTATCCCTCCATGGGTTGGTCCAACACTTCCTGGTGGTGTGCTCCGAGTCTAGATCCTCCCAGATTGATTGTCGTCTGTTGATTGGGGGAAGCCCCTGCCGAGCCATTCCCTCTGCTCGCTGGTTGAGCGCTTTCGATCTAGCTCCACGGATTTGAGCTCCTGCATTTCCTACTTGTGCAAATTGTCTGAGAAGAGCCTGCATCATCTCCTCTTGTCTTTTCAGCATCGCTTCTATCTCATCTCTGGTGATGTAGATGGATGCTTGACCTGTTCCAGCTCCAGAGGAAGCCTCTTGACTTCCTTCTTGATTGCCTCTTTCTGTCACTTGCTTTCTTGTTGATGGCCTAGCCATTTCTTCCTAGAATCCAAGTTCCCAATCTTTTGAATCCAAAATCCTAGCTCCAAAATCCCAGAGTGCTTGCTTCTCAGTGAAAGCACCAAAAAGTTAGCGGCAAAGTTGGTCACTAACACCCAAATCCAAGCGAAAGCACCAAATCACAATCACAACTCCCAGATAGAATATATGTAGAGAGTAATAATGTGAAGAACAGTCAAAATTCAAAAGAAAGCAACAAAGAACAACATATTTTATAGTGGTTTGGCTAACTCCGGCCCACGTCCACTCCAGAAGATTCCTTTATATTGATGTAATAATTGATTACAGTTACAAAATGGCAGAGTAGCCTTTGGCTTAGAAAGTAGAAAACTGGAGGGCCGAAGAAAAGATCCCCCTTTCTGAAGCCCTACGTGCTATATTTATAGGCAAAACCTTGTAGTTGGGCTTCTCAAGTGATACAGGCCCATTAAGACCTTGGCCGAGTTCACACCCTTCACCTCAACCGACCCTAAGTCCTCCATAGGCCGACTCGAAGTAACCATGGACTGACCCGAAGTGATATACTCAGCGACTCGAAGTAACATGACCTATAGCCTAAGCCGAGCCTACGTAGAAGTAACCTTCACCTAAATGCCGAACCACCATTGAGGCCGAGCCACCTGTGCCGAACCATCCTAATGCCGAGCCACCCTGGCCTCACCACAATGCCGAGCCACCTTGCCGAGCCACCAGGCTGAGCGACCCTGACCTTACACAATGTCGAACCACCCTGTCCTCACCATAATGCTAAGCGACCCATGATGCCGAGCGACCCTCGATGCCGAGCGACCCTCGATGCCGAGCGATCCTCGATGCCGAGCGACCCTAGATGCCGAGCGACCCACGATGCCGAGTGACCCACGATGCCGAGCGACCCACGATGCCGAGCGACCCTTGACGCCGAGCGACCCACGACTTCTAGACCGAGCCACGTATCTTCTCCACTTCTCGACCGAACGATATATCCAAGTGAACTTCATCCTAGTGCCGACCCAAGGTGGTGCCGAACCACCTTTAACCGAGCCACTACAATATGGCCGATCCACCTTCCATGCACGCTGCGTCGTTTACCCATCGACCATGCTTAATCATGACTTCATATTAATTCTTACCCATTTAAAATCGAATCCATCATATTCCAACCTCGATAATCATGAAGTTGGTTAGATCGAATCCGCCTGTTTATGGCCTTGATAAAAGGCGGGTTAACACGGGTATATATCATTTCAACCCGTAACTCCAAGTTAAATAAAAATCGCTCGAGCCTATCATTTCAGCCCATAACGATTTTTCGTTAATCTAAAGATTGTTCGGGCATGTATCATTTCAACCCATAGTGAAGAAACTTACAATGTGAGAACAGAATATGAAATAAACAGAACAATATATAACATATCATGGCATATGATCATAACAGGTATAATATCAAGTGAGATAACATAACATAAGCATATGTAAAATCTCTAATATGCATATACATCTCAAAAAAACTCAAATGACATCGATTCACCAAAATATAAGTATGTAGTCGAGAGTGATTACTCACCTTCCTTGGTTAAAGAAAAATGATTTCAAACGAAACACAACAACTCCGAATAAGCACGGCAATCACGGACAAGCTTGAGTAGGAGGAGAATCCAAATCCAAAGCTTAGAAAATAA
Source organism: Allium cepa (assembly GCA_030765085.1). Lineage (NCBI taxonomy): Eukaryota > Viridiplantae > Streptophyta > Magnoliopsida > Asparagales > Amaryllidaceae > Allium > Allium cepa. The sequence goes on along the minus strand of CM060937.1, from coordinate 447,249,131 downwards.
ATAAATATATGTGAATAAATAATTTTAAATAGATAAATAAAAGTATATATAATTTTGTTATAAAGAAGCAAATGAATGGCAAGCCTAAAGGGTTAATAGGCTCGGCCTAGATGGTGGTTTGGCTCAGCCTAAACTTGACTAGGGGGTTCGGCCTATGGGCTTGGAAAGATGGCTACAAGGCTCAGCCACACTAGTTTTAGGCTCAACCATCATGGCTTAGGGGTTCGGCCAGGGTTGAAGTTTGGGTTGAGATAAGGCTCAGCTATGGCTTAAGGCAAAGGAAGGCTAAGGGTTGAGGAGTTGGAAGGGATGGCTCGACCTAAGGAAAATACAAGGGCGACAAAGGGTTCGGCTAGGGGTTTTGGAAGGTGGAGGCAAGGAGTGTTGGTGGTCATTAATTGGTAAGTGATAGGTTTGGCTATGGGTTAATGGTCTAAGGGAGGTCACGACCATGGTTTGGATGATGGAAGGTCACGGCCATGGTTGAGTTGATGGCTAGAAGGGGTCGGCAGGAGGTTGAACTAAAGGAGAGGGAGAGAAGGAGGTAGAGGTGATGGCAAGCCAAGGAGAAGAGGAGTAGTGATGAAGAAGATTTAGGAATTTAGAAAGAGGAGGAAGAAGAAATTTACTATAAATTCTTTCTAAGCAGGAGAAAGAAAAGAGAATGAGAAGTCAAAAAAAGAAAAATGTACGTATAGTTTCTCAACAGTTGACTACTCATATCTAACAACCTTTTAAAAGTCCCTCCATATTCCTAGCCCATTAGCCTAAGCCCAACTACAAACAAACAAACAAACTAAATCTCAACCTAATCTAGCCCAAAAACAAAGAACAAATAGGAAAAATAAAATATGAAAATAATTGCGTGTAATACGCTAAAGATTGTAAATTTTGAGAAGTAGAAAACAGAATTTAACGGAACGAAAAGCAGAGAGAATGTTAGAATCAAATTCATATTCATAAAAAGGAATAAAAAAATTAAATTTAAAATTTAAAATTTTCAACCGAAAGTCAAACTTTGACCAAGGTGGACCAAAATTTGAAATTTTAGAATTTTTTTAATTTTATTAAATTTGGAAAAATATTTCACATCAAACCCCAAAATATATATTAAAATTCCAAATTTATCAATTTTAAAATAATTTAAATCAAAGTTTCAAGTAAAATTCCATTTAAAATATTTACTGAATTTACGGGTTGTTACACTCCCCCCACTCAAAACTTTTCATCCTCGAAAAGGAACGAGACATAGGAAAAACAATGAAAGATAAGATAGAATAACAAATGGTGCCTGAAACAAACAATTCCGGATTCAAAGCACGCATGCTCTCCTCCGTCTCCCAAGTACTATCCCGATCATCGGTACTCCACTGAACTTTGACCAGGTTGACAAATTTCCTTTCCAACTGCTTCATACCTCTATCGATAATATGAAATGGCTTCCTCTCTACAGTAAGGTTTGGCTCAACATCCAAACTCTCGAGAGCCGAAGGCTGAACAATCAAATATGGATCATGATACTGACAAAGGTGCGAAACATGGAACACATTATGCACTCCAGAAAGCTTCTTAGGCAAATCCAAACGATAAGCTAAAGGACCAACTCTCTCTAAGATGTGAAAAGGACCAATGAACCTAGGAGCAAGATTCCCTTTCCGACCAAACCGAATCACATTCTTCAATGGAGAGATCTTAAGGAAAACCTGATAACCAACAGAAAACTAAAGACTCCTCCTACCCCTATCAGCATACTTCTTCTGCCTATCCGAGCAATCCTCATCTTTCTTCTAATCTCCTCAACCCTCTCAGATGCCTCTAGAATCATATCAGGACCAAGAACCAAACGATTAACCAAGCGATTATTGGATTCGATCCAGCATGATGGAGATTTGCAAGGTCGTCCGTAAAGAGCAGCAAACGGAGCCATTGCGATACTAGCCTGAATTCAAAAGATGGAATAAAATAGATAAATGTTTAAGACAACCTTAATCAGAAGATTTGAGATTGTACCTGATAACTGTTGTTATAGGTGAATTCAACGAGATGGAGATGATCTTCCGAAGATCCTCCATAATCAAGGACACAGGCACGAAGAAGATCTTCCAAAATCTGATTCACTCTTTCCGTTTGACCATCGGTCTATGGATGGTAAGCAGTGCTCAAATTCAGGTGAGTACCTAAAGCTTCCTGAAAAGCTCTCCAAAACTGACTGGTAAAGATGGGGTCTCTATCACAAACAATACTGATCGGAACACCATGAAGTCGAACAATCTCTCTCATATAAATTTCAACTAAACTCGATGCAAAACGGTTGGACCTGACCAGAATGAAATGAGCTGACTTGGTCAATCTATCCCCAATTACCCAAATACTCTCATTACCTCTCCTAGTCCTCGGTAACCCATTAATAAAATCCATAAAAACCTGTTCCCATTTCCATTTAGGAACCTCAAGGGATTGTAATAATCCAGTAGTCTTCTGATGATCGGCCTTGACCTGTTGACAAGTCGCACATCTACTAACAAAAAGGGAGATATCACGCTTCATACCACTCCACAAATACAACTTCTTCATATCCTGATACATCTTCGTCACACCTGGATGAATAGAATGTGTAGACCGATTATCTTTCTGAAGTAACTCTTGCCTCAATCCATCGACCTTCGGGACACAAATCCAATTATTAATCCTCAAAATCCCTTTATCATCGATCTGCGCTCCACTTCCATCTTGGCTACTACTACTAAATCTGCTACGAACATTCTCCTTAATAAGGCTAAGCATCTCATCCGCATCCTTCTTAGCAACAGTACGATCCATAAAAGGAGTAGAAACAACAAGCTGACATAACATCACCTTCTTCCGACTTAAGCATCGGCGACGACATTAGCTTTCCTGGGGGATAGTTGATGTCGAGGTCATAAGAAGCAAGAAACCCAAGCCATATAACATGTCTTTGATTCAAATCCTTCAGGGTGAAAATATACTTCAAGGACCGATGATCCGTAAAGATCTCAAACTTAGTTCCCAAAAGATGATGTCTCCAAAGGTTCAAAGCAAAAACCACGACATGAAATTCTAGATCATAGGCAACATAATTGGCTTCATGGGTCTTCAACTGACGACTGGCATGAGCAATAACCTTCCCATCCTACATTAGAATAGCTCCCAAACCTTCACAACTAGCATCAGTGTATACCGTTAATCCCTCATTTCCATTTGGAATGGTAAGAACTGGTGCGGAAGTAAGCTTGTGCTTTAACTCATTGAATGCAGCTTCACACTTATCATTCCATATAAAATTAGCATTCTTACGAGTCAAAGCAGTGAGAGGTGCAGCAATCCGAGCAAAGTTCTCAATAAATCTCCGGTAATAACCAGCAAGGCCCAGAAAGCTGCGGATATCAGATGGAGTCCTAGGAATTTCCCAATCCTGAAATAGAATAGGGAAAATAAGAACTACATAGGAAGATAGAATTATTAATTTACAAAAGAAAGAAAAGAAGACAGGCTTACATTGATCGCAGCAATCTTAGCTGGATCAACAGAAACTCCATTACCAGAAACAATATGCCCAAGAAATCGAACTTCATCTTTCCAGAAATGGCATTTCGAGAATTTATCTTTGAACCGATGATTCCTAAGAGTTCGAAGAACAAAGCTCAAATGCGCTTCATGCGCCTCCTCTGACTTAGAGAAAACAAGAATATCATCGATGAAGACTAGAACAAACTTGTTAAAAAGATTACGAAAAACACAATTCATAAGATCAACAAAGAAAGCTGGGGCATTAGTCAAACCAAAAGGCATAACTAACCATTCATAGAAACCATTCTCAGTACGGAAAGCAGTTTTAGGAATACTTTCCTCGGTAACTCTGAGCTGGTGGAAACTAGTGGCAGGATCCAGCTGAGAGAACACCTTAGCTCCATAGAGCTGATCGAACATATCATTGATACGAGGCATATGATATCTGTTTTTCATAGTGAGCTTGTTCAGCTCCCTATAATCAACACACATCCTCAGAGAACCATCAGATTTAGTTATGAAAACCACAACTGCCCCCATTCGGAATGACTAGGTCTAATCAGACCCTTGGAGAATAAGTCCTCAATTTGCTTCCTCAACTCAACCTTCTCACGGGGTGCCATTCTTCTGAGAGGAAGAACTATAGGTCAAGCTCTAGGAATATGATCAATATGGAATTCGATTTGCCGCTTAGGAGATAAAGAAGTGACTTCACCAAATACATCGGAATAGCGTTGAACCACAGGAGTTGAATCAAGATCACCAGAAGAAGAATCAAGAGAAAAGATAAAACTACTAGCATAATGTTGAGGCATACAACACTAAATCACCAAAGAATTACCACGATCATCCACAAGAGAAATAATTCAGGCTTTACAAGAGATAACGGCTTCATGATTCTTCAGCCAATCTACTCCAAGCAACATATCAAAAGCATCGAAACCAAGAATATAGAAATCACCAGAAAAACGATGGCAAGAATAGAAGAGTTTCACCTTTTTACAAATCTTACTAAGGTTCGCAGGACCACCAGAAGGATTAGTAACACATAATGGTTCAGTTGCATGCTCATGTGAAAGGATAAGCTCAAACTTATCACAAAGATCCATAGAAATGAAACTATGAGAAGCTCCAGTGTCAAATAGAACACAAACATGAAAATTAAACAAGTAAAGGTGCCCTGAAGAGTACCTAGGGTATCACTAGGAATAGGTGGAGTGGATGAAGTAACTGCAAAGATACCAGATGGCTTGCCCTTCTGCTGAGTAGGACAATCCTTCTTGAAGTGGCCAGGCTGCAAGAAAATATGGCAAAGATCACGCCTAGTCATCTGAACTGGAGGAACAGAAGATCCAACTGAAGTAGGGAAACTATTGGCATAGTGTCCCTTCTGATCACAATTGAAGCAAGTGATGGAAGAAAGATCAATAGGGTGCCTCTGAGAAGAAGATCCCAAACCTCGAGTCTTATGCCAATTCTTCTTTTGCTGATGGAAGTTAGGCTTCCTCTTCTTAGAGCTACTAGAAAAAGCTGAGATGAAGGTGCACGAGCAACAGATGATTCCTTAGAAGCGGGGTTCTCAAATGTAATGGTCATATCCATTAATCCAGTAAAAAGACTATGCATATAAGAAAACAGACGGTCATAATACTATGGGCGATCTCTAGCTATAAACTTCTCATTCTTCTTAAGAGGGGTATCAATCAAGCTAGGAACAAACTTGGAATGTTCGTTGAACTTCCGCTCATACTTAGAAAATGACATATTCCCCTGCTTAAGATCCATAAACTCCATGTATAGCTGAGACTTCCCGGCTTCGGGCATCCACTTAGCCACAAAAGCATCCCTGAAATATGATATCCAAACTTAAGAAAGATTCCAAAGAGATAACTAAACCAAACTCAAAAACCAACCCAAGATAATACCTAAACTGATCCCAGGAGATATTTGCCTCAATAGTGTGGGCTGTAACAGACTCCCAACAATCCTGGGCTGCCTACTACAACTGCCAACCTGCTAACTGACGCTTCTGAGCGTTGGTGATCTCAAGACCAGTGAAAATCCTCTCTAAACTCCTCGGCCACTACTGAGCCTCAATGATTCTCTCTGCTCCAATAAACTTGGTACCACCAAGCTGAGTGAACTCCTTACAGAGAGTGGTGAACCTAATGGGTGCAACGGGTTCTGGAACTGGGGCAATACGACGACCCCGACCTCTGGCATTCCTACGATTCATCCTGGAAATTAAAGAATGAATTTTAGGACAAAGATATTGGAAAAGATAAAAGAAAAGATTCAACTAGAATGGAAATCCTAATCAAAGAATTCTATTAAACAATGTGGATTCGAAAAGAAGGAAATTATAAGAAAAATTAGATTTTTAAAGCAGGAGAATTTTATATCCAAAATAATCTTTTAAAATCATTTAAAAATTATTTTATACTTAAAAATACATTCTCTCACAAGGAATGATTGTAAGACTGATTTTACTCATTCTAGGGTATTTCTACCCTATCTCTAATGAGTTTTCACCACATAGGCTATGGTTTGCCTAAAACCTCGCTTTGATACCAAATGTAACATCCTGCTATTTTGGACCATTCAAATCAACAATAAAACCACATATGTCGGACTTGAATAATTGAAAACAACATATTGTTAATAAATTTTGAGGAAAATAAAATCAATCATAGAATCACAGGCACAGAATATCAGAATAACCCATAGCGGAATAAAATAAACATAGTACTTCATGAAGCTACTAGATACATAGTCTTAAAACAAATACATAATATCATAGTCTGAAAGCAAATACAACTGGAAATCCAAATACATAAGTCCACTAATACATAAGAAAAGGCTGAATGGAAATAACTGAATTAGAAATAGTAGATAGATAGCTAACTCTCCAGCAGATCTCTAGCACCAAAAGATGAATCCAAAGCTGTGATACTCAGGCTGACCCGAGCGTTAAGCAAAACACAAAACACTCGAGTCAGGACAAACGTACTTAAAAAATGTAAATCAACTCAAGTGAACTGTATAAGAAATGCATCAGTAATTTAAAGGATGCTTGGGATCACCCATCCTTTAAGGATCCGTTAAACTATCTACTATGTAATAATATACGCTATTATAATAATGTCTACAGTAAGATAAACTATTAAAATAGCATTAAGGCGTTACCCATATCCCCCTTAACACATTTTTATATATTTCCATAGTCTATACAGTGCCGTAACTTCCTTTGTAAACTGAAGGCTTATCAGAGGGCACTCCGTAGGTATGGTACAAAACAAACTCGTAGTGGGCTCGATGTGGTAGGTGACACGACACAACTAGGCAATGCCAGGGTAGATATACCAATTACACTTCCGGGCTGGTGATAATGCATAGCCGTAGCTACCGCCCACCTCGATCCACACTTCCAAATCAAAGTTAGATTTAAAAATTTATATTATTAAGATAAATTATATTATTAAGTTAAATTAAATTTTTATTCTATAAATCAAATCTTAAATTATATTTTAAACCATTTATTTACTTGTAAAAATTTTAACTCATAGAAAATAAATATATAAATTTTTATAAAATCATTAAATTAAATTTAAGTTAAAATTCATATAATTAAAAATCCAAAATACTTAATAATTTTTAGAAAATTATTTTAAAACCAACCACAGAGTCTGTATAAAATTTTCTTACCCATGGTCAAGTAAATACATATATATATCATTTCAATCCAAAATTATTAAATTCCCGGGTATATATCATTTCAACCCGCAATCCCAAGTCAAGTAAAAAATCGCTCGAGCCTCTCATTTCAGCCAATAATGATTTTTCCTTAATCTAAAGATCTTTCGAGTATGTATCATTTCAACCCATAGTGAAGGAACTTGCAATGTGAGAACATAATATGAAATAAACAGAACAATATATAACATATCATGGCATATGATCATAACATGTATAATATCAGGTGAGATAACATAACATAAGCATATGTAAAATCTCTAACATGCATATACATCTCAAAACAATTCAAATGACATCGATTCACCAAAATATAAGTATGTAGTCGATAGTGATTACTCATCATCGTTGGTTAAAGAAAAATGATTTCAAATGAAACACCACAACTCCGAATAAGCACGACAATCACGGACAAGCTTGAGTGGAAGGAGAATCCAAATCCAAAGCTTAGAAAATAAATAAATATATATGTAAATAAATAATTTTACATAGATCAATAAAAGTATATATAAATTTTTTATAAAGAAGCAAATGAATGGCTAGCCTAAAGGGCTGATCGGCTCAGCCTAAATGGTGGTTTGGCTCGGCCTAAACTTGGCAAAGGGGCTCGGCCTATGGGCTTGGGAAGATGGCTACAAGGCTCGGCCACACTAGGTTTGGGTTTGGCCATCATGGCTTAGGGGCTCGGCCATGGCTAAAGTTTGGGTTGAGACAAGGCTTGGCTATGGCTTAAGGCAAAGGAAGGCTAAAGGTTGAGGAGTTGGAAGGGATGGGTCGGCCTAAGGAAAATACAAGGGAGGGAAAGGGTTCGACTAGGGGTTTTGGAAGGTGGACGCAAGGAGTGTTGGTGGCCGAAAATCGGTAAGTGATAGGTTCTGCTATAGGTTGATTGTCTAAGGGAGGTCACGGCCATGGTTTGGATGATGGAAGGTCACGATCATTGTTGAGTTGGTGGCTAGAAGGGGTCGGCTTTGGTAGGGAGGAGGTCGAACTAAGGAGAAGGAGAGAAGGACGTAGAGGTGATGGCAAGCCAAGGAGAAGAAGGGTGGTTATGAAGAAGATTTAGGAATTTAGAAAGTGGAGGAAGAAGAAACTTACTATAAATTCTTTCTAAGCAGGAGGAAGAAAAGAGAACGAGAAGTCAGAAAAAGAAAAATGTACGTATAATTTCTCAACAGGTGACTTCTCATATCTAACAACCTTTCAGAAGTCCCTCCATATTCCTAGCCTATTAGCCTAAGCCCAATAACAAAACAAACTAACTAAAATCTCAACCTAATCTAGCCCAAAACCAAAGAACAAATAGGAAAAATAAAATATGAAAATAATTGCGTGTAACGCTAAAGATTGTAAATTTTGAGAAGTAGAAATCAGAATTTAACGAAACGAAAATCAGAGAGAATGTCAGAATCACATCCATCTTCATAAGAAAAGAATAAAAATTTAAAATTTTCAACCAGAAGTCAAACTTTGACCAAGATTGACCAAAATTTGAAATTTTAGAAAAAAATTTAATTTTATTAAATTTGGAAGAGCATTTCACATCAAACCCCAAAATATATATTAAAATTCCAAATTTATCAATTTTAAAATAATTTAAATCAAAGTTTCAAGTAAAAGTCCATTTAAAATATTTACTGAATTCACGGCTTGTTACATAAGTTATAACAATGGTTAATTATAAATTCACTATTTAATTCACTGATAACAAATTAGAAATCAATTGCAATTAATTCACTTAATTAGTGTAGTTAATGTGAGTTAAGTAGGTAATTGTAGAATATTAATGCAATAAGATGTAAACCAATGTTAACAATTTCCATAAGTAATGATTGGTTGAATAAAAAGAATGAAATCGAGTTTGATCATTTATTGGAATTTAAATTATAATAAATGGATTTATTGCAATTAAATGTAATTGAATATCACGCTAATGAAAATTAAGATGGTAATTGTAAATTATTAGTGTAATAAGATATAAAAAAATGTTAATTATAGCCATGAGATGACAATTGATTGAATAATAAGATGAAAAGGCAAATAAGTGGATTTATTGGAATTTAAAGTAATAATCATTGTATTTCTTTCAATTGAAATTAAACACTATAACTAGTAAAATAATTAACATTGAATTGACACGTAAATTTGTTTTAAATTATTGTAAATGTCTAAGTAATCAAAAATAACAAAATTTGTTAGTTATTAAATTTTAATTGAAAATGTGATTTAATTAATTTAATAGTAATTTATATAATTAATGAGAAAATTGCCATTTTGGCCACTGATTCGGATTTCGACAAAACTAGTTTCATCAGATCCGTAATGGTGAATTATTATAGAATTTCAAGTTGCGAAGCGATCGGACTTGTCGTTTGATCGTACGGGCTTTAAATGCGTAGAAATCAATTTAATTGAAATCAGTTTGAAATAAGCAAAATTTAAAGCTAGCTTTTTTATACGATGGAATTAGGACTTGAAACTTGTTCCATTGAGTTTAAAAACATCAAAAACCTATATTTCAATATATTGGATGACCCATTTTCATTTTGGAAATAAAACTGGCTTTTCGGGTTGTCGTTATCGTTTCGATCCAAACCTACCTATATATAGGCTATTATAAACCCAGGTTGTTTCTCATTTTATTATTTCTATAGGTACATCTTCTTCCCCCTTTTAAAACGTCAGAACATCAAACTTGATTCCCAAATTCCAAAATGTAATTTCAAAAAAAAAAGGAAAAAGAAATGTTGCTCCAGGTTTACTTCGAGTTGGGAAAAGGTTCACTTCGAGTTCCATAGGCGAAAACCTTAGAACGACTTCGGGTCAGAGAGAGTTACATGCCAAACAAGGCGGATCTGGATGCGCTTCGAGTTCCACAGGCATAAACCCTACAACGATTTTAGGCCAGGAGCCAAATGACTCGGGTCTCGGGTCATTTTGGCAAAAACTCAGAGCAAGCACCGGATAATTGAGGCGGCGACTCGAAGTAAGACCGGAAGTCAAAATTTTCCAATCTTCTAATGCTAATAACTTTTGCATATGAGCTCGGATTCATGCGCAGTTTTCTCCGTTGGGATCGTATTGAAATTCTGAACATAATGGCACTAGTTTGGACAAATTCTGAGACAGTTCGAATTTGTGGCTTTTTTTGGATTTCAAATCGATTTGAAAACAAAGGTGAGTATTTTAACCCACTCACGACTGCTAAGCTTTCTTATGTTAGTTAAATTAAAGGGGGAATTAACTTAAAGGACAAAAATTTGTGTATTTTTAGCCTCAAGGACATGACCTCAATGTTTTAACTACAAGGACAAACGTTCTTTTAAAAATTATTCAAAAGGACAAACATTCTTTCAAAATTATTCATAAGGAGAAACATTCATCCAAAACTGCCACCGAACTAAAAATTGATACCTAAAAAGTGCTACCGATAAGTACAAGCTGATACCTATAAACAGCTATCAATACCTAAAACTGATACCTAAAGAAAGTTGTCCTTCAGGCTAAAATACTAAAGGTCTGTCCTTGAGGCTAAAATGCTGAATTTTTTTGTCCTTGATAATAATTTCTTGTTAAATTAAATTTATGATGTGATTAGAAATTAATTGATTGATGTTTGGGATGTTTAAATCGTCATTCTAGTTGAATTTGACTTTTATTGCATTTAATCATCGTTTAATTTAATATTGAATTTAATTATCAAGTTAATACCTGTTAATGATAATCAGTTACTATTGATGTTTATTGGTTGATTTGGATGATGATTGTGATGGATGTTTGATTGTTGATATTGGACGACTGGATGTTGTATTTTTATATTGTTATAACGCTGCAAGTTCCTTATGGGTTGAAATGATACATACCCGAACGATGTATAGATTAGGGAAAAATCGTTGTGGGTTGAAATGATAAACTCGAGCGATTTTATGAATTTTTATTTGATTCGGGATTGCAGTCTGAAGTGACATATAACCGTAAAATTTTAAATTGCGGATTGAAATGATAAATATCCGTATCACTTGACCATAAGGTAGAAAACTATATAGGGACACCGGATTGGTTAAATTTGATGATTTTAAATCTTTAAACTTTGAATCTAGTTAAAAGATATTTGAAATAGAATTTGACTAACATAAATTGAATTGTTTTTAAGCAATTATTTAAAGGATTTAAATTGAAATTTTAAAGTTGAATTTGAAGTATAAACGACATTCACCGAAATTGATTTATTGAAATGTTGGAAACTGTAACTTTGAAAATCTTTTAAAATTGGAATAGTTAAATTTAATATTTCAAGATTTGAAATTGGGTTTTGATTTGGAAGCTGGATATGGTCCAAATTTATTGAAATGGAAGAAATAGTTAAATTTGATGTTAATTTCAAATTTATTGGCTCAATATAAATTGTAAATGTTCTTTTAAAATTCTGATTTTAAGATTTTCAACTATTGAAATAAGTTAATCTATTTTAAACCAACTTAACCAATTTAAACTATTTAATTTATTTTAATCTAATTTAACCCATTTTAAACTTATTTACCTATTTAATCTATCTTAATCTATTTTAATTTATTTTAAACAATTTTAATATATTTTAATCTATTTTAAATAATTTAAACTTTATTAAACTATATTAAACTATTTTAATTTATTTTAAACAATTTAATCTATTTTAATTCTATTTAATCTATCCTAAATCTAATTAATCCATAATAAACCTATTTAATCTATTTTAAACCATTTAATTATTTTAAATCTATTAAAAATATTTTAATCTATTTTAAATTTATTTAATCTATTTTAAACCATTTAAACTATTTTATATCTATTTAAAGTATTTTAATCTATTTTAAATTTATTTAATATATTTAAACCTATTTAACCTAATTTACATCTATTTAAAACTATGTTAACCAATTAAACTATTTACAACTATCCAAATTATTTTTAAATTTCAAATGGTGTAAAGTGGAAATGTTTATAATTAAAGCCTTGATTTTCAAAGCAAATAAGATTTAATAATGTTATGAGATAAGTTGGGATTTTGAAATGAGAATTTAACCTAATTGCGAATATAATTTCGAAAGTGATATGGTTTTGAGAATATGATACTTTGATATCAATATGAAATGGTTTTGGAAATATAAATGAACCATCTGGTGTGTAATAAGCGTTTGGTTGTAAAAGAGATCGGGATTAGATATTATCATAGTCTCTGCCAATAAGAAAACCACTTTAACAACTATGTACGTGGTTGAGATTCCAGAAATGAAGTAGGATGGTTTGGCGAATGATTCTGAATGAGGTATTCACGTGACTCTAACTCCCATGAGTCAGCCTATATGACTAAAACAGGAGCCATGCCGGGCCAAGTGAGGTCGCACCTCCGATCGGACATATTTCTTCGATACTATATTATGACTTTATGATGATTTGGTAGCCACCCCTCGGTTTTGATTATGGAAGTGTGTTCTGAGGTGGGCGATAGTAGCTGCTATGCGTTACCACCAGTCCGGATTCGCAATTGGTATATCTACCCTGGCATTTCCTCGAATGTTGTGTTCACATGCCCTGTTGCGCCTTCTACGAGTTTTTTTTGTGTCGTACCTATGGAGTGCTCCCTGATAGTCCACATATGGGTGGAGTTTACAGTATTTGTATAGACTATGGCATTATATAAAATGTGTTAAGGAGGATATGGGTAACACCTTAACGCTATTTTAATACTTTACTTTACTGTTGACACTATTATAATAGCGTATTTTACTACATAATAGATAGTTTAACGGATCCTTAGGAGATAGGAATCCCGAACATCTCTTAAGTTATCGCACTCACGTTGGACACTGGATAGGGGATGTCAAAACCCCGTAAACATCTCTGGCGCCGTTACACTCATATTTATTTACTGTTGATTTAACTTACATAAGAACTTTTACTTCTGACTCGAGTTTTTTGTCTTTTTAATTCGCTCGGGTCAGTCTGAGCTTTTCAGTTTATCGAAGACTGCTTTCTGAAGGATGAAGACAAAGATTTTGTACTATTATCTTTTATTATATTTATTCCATTGCATAATGTTGTTCCACTGCATTTATTTATTATTTATTCTTGTTGTATGTAACTCTGATTTGTATTATAAAGTATAATCAATGTATTTGTAAACAACTTCATGAACTGTTTATTTGATTATTATATTTTAGCATTCCGCTGCGAGATTCTATATTTGTTTTCTTTCTTTCTCTTCTTTTTCTTATTTATCTTATAATAATCTGCCCTTTTTAATGGTTTGAGTCCGACGTGTGTGGTTTATCGTCGATTTAAACCATCCGAAAAGGCAGGTCGTTACATTAAGGGCGAAGAGAATAGGTCATTCTAAAGTTTAGTGTGGTGGGTTCTTGGGTTTATAAATGGAGCTAAGTGCGGCGGGATGGCACATTGAGTTGGGCATGGCTTCGCCCGAAGCTGCCGGGATTAGAGGCGGTGCTCCTGGTGGCAGCGGCTATGGCATGGGAGATGTTGATCATGGCAGTGATGGGAGGCGGAGGACCCAAGCTTGGTTGGTTGAGTGGGCTTTTATGGAATGCGATTACATCTTTGATGAGGATTTAGTCGAGTGGGCTCTTCTGGAACTCGATTACATCTCTGATGAGGATGGTTGGTTTTAGTTAGGGGCAGTCGGAGTTAGGGGTAGTGGTGTTGGTAGGTCAAGCTTGGCGAGTGGAGTTCGTGGGTGGCAGTAGTTCGTCATTAGGTGAAGGGGCATGCCGTGTCTCGTTCACATGTGCACGTTTATGCATGATCAGGCAATCGAAGTTGATTTGGGAATTCGATCTGGGAAGGTAGAGGGAAGAAGTGAAATTGCGGGTTGGGTATGGTTGTGTCGGCTGGGCCTTGGTGCTTGGGTAAGAAATAATTCTATATTTATTCTTTAAATTATAAATCAAGTTATGTTAACTTTAAAATGTTGTATCTTGTTCGTTTTAAATCTGTTAAACTCGGGAATTTTGCATTAGACTTGCATTGACGAGTACAATACTATAGTATGAATAGTTGATAGCTTTAATGAAGTATAATTTTATGATAAAATAATAGTGGTTGAATTTAATTATGTTATTTTAAATAATAACATGGTTAATTTGAGTATACTTCATTGGTGATATCTATTTAGTCAAATAATTCATTGTTCTACTATAATTAATTCAATATATTATTTATGACATCTACTTAGGAAAATAAATCTCCGTTCTGCTATTATATTAGTTTAGACATTTATTCATATGCCAGTTAATTAATATGTGGATTAATTAATATTGGATAAGTGATAGATTAGTCATTGATTGCTAAATTTTTGATTTTATTTACATATCTGCTTGCTTATGTAAATTTCCAGTGATATGACTTAGAAAATTAAAATAAAATAAATGATAGATTGACTAAGTACCAATTTGGTCATTGAGCCTCTTGTCGAATTTGAAAGCTATGGATTTGAATTAAATTTTATTTTATAACAATTTAAGGTTAATTGGTTATAAATGATGTTTTAAAGTTACTTAATTAATTATCTTATTAGTAATGCTTAAAGTAAGTTATTATGTATTATCAAAGATGTATAAAGTTACTTAAGTATATTATTTAAAATATTTAATTATATTAATAATGTGGTTTTAAAAAGATTTAGTTATGTTGCTTTAATTTTGTTAATTGATTTATTTATAGTTAAGTTAATTAATTGATTGTATTAATGATGTTTTATGTTAATTAATTATTCAATTATAGATGTTTTAAAGTTAATTAGTTTATTTTATTAATGGTGTTTTAAAGTTTATTTATTTATTTATGATGTTTAAAGGTAAATAAATAATTTAATACAGGTGTTTATAAACAATAAATTGTTTTATAGAAGAAATCTTACTTAATAAAAAGATTTATTTAAAAAGAGATTTATGAATGATATTTTGTAAAGGAGATTTATAAACAATATTTTCAAAGGAGTTTGTAAGTGATATTAGAAAAGAGATTTATAAACGGTAATTTATAAATAAAAGAATGGGTATATAAGTGATATTTTGAAGATAATGTAGATTGTGTTAAAAACGGGTTTTGGATTTATAAAAGGATTTTATTAAAGATTGTGTACAGGATTTGTGTAAACGAGTTATTAAGGGAGATTTATAAACGAGTTTTTTAAATAGAGAAGATTATTATTAACATAAAGAGTTTTATAAATAGAAAGGAATGTTAAAAATCATTTTAGAAATTATAAAAGAAGTTTTATAAATTAAATTGGAGATTTATAAAAGAATTTGTTAATATGAAATGGGCTTATAAAAGGAATGAGATTTGATTTTAATATTTAATCCTTCTTCATTATGGTGGTAAGGAAACATTTTTTTCATACTTAAAACAAAGTATAGATGGTTTGGTTTATAGTAAGAAATGTTTTTTTAATAATATTTGTTTCGTCCCATTTAAATATGAATTGGGAGAAGAGGAGATCTTCCTTAAGTTTTGTTAATATACTTATACCATTGAGATAAGTGTATGGATATTTTCTAAGTATCGAAATATAATGGTGTAATATACTTATAATAGTAGACAAGTATATGAATGTTTCCTAAGTATTGAAGGAGTATAAGGGGTTTGTGATGTGAAGGTATTTTGAATCAAGTAATTGAAAGGAGATTTAATTAATAAAAGATTAATAGAGGCTTAGAGGATCCCACATGGAACTATATCTATGATTAATTGTTTGTTTATTTGATAGTTAAATGACTGATTATCAAATCTTGGCCAAAAAGTATAACTTCGGAAATATCTAGAAGAAACATAGGGGATATATTACATAGTTATCTTTGATGAGGTTATACTGCGCGTATAAATCTCATTTTGTTGCACTAGGACAAATGATAAGGAAATCTGTTCGCTTAAACGGTTAGGAGATGATCTTCGCTCTTGTGCATTGTCTGAATATGTCCAAAAAAACTGGAGTTGAGTTTATCAGAACTATCGATTTGGTTTTGGAGCTACTGGTAAGTGAGGGAGTGTACTTATATGAGATGGTTCGAAACCATAACCACTCCAAAACTATATGCGCATTCAATGCTTTGGAAGAGGTTCAACACTAGTTCGAGATGATCAAAGACTGAGCTCTTTGAAGTCAATGGATACTTGCTACTAATCCTAAGAGTGACTCCAAAATGGATGTAGTAGAAGTAGTGCCTTCGGTTTTTCTTATCCTGAACAACTTGTATAGACGAATGTTGCCATTGCATTGTGCATGGAAGGCAGTGTTAGCATTTCAAGTGGAAATTGCTAAGAGAGGCTAAAGGTAACCGTGACCTTACAAGCCTCATGACTCAGTAATAACTAAAACTGGGGATATGCGGTAGAGCTATGTGGTTCGCTACCATTAGGACCAGTCATTTCTTGATCTAGAATCAGTATTTATGGATTTGTTATGCATTCACATGGAAAAGTAGGGCCATGGCTAGTGCACATGTTTTGTAGCCTTGGTGTCGAGGAATGATGTAATCCGCTTTGTCATTTTAAAGTAGCAGGCCAGCTCTATGTTGGCAAGGGTTCCATGTGAGGCTCTTCGTACATTTTTCTAGAGGTGTACTAGGGAAGGAGGTACCTCAGTTGCCTCGTCATTGATGGAAATCCAATCTCCAATATGTGCTTTTACGGACTTAGTTGTGCCCTACTATGTTGGAATTTGAGAATCAAGTATTTCAGCTATTTTATATATTTATTTTCCTCTCTAGACATTATTTTAATATTACAAGATTTTTCTAAAAAATTGTTCGGTTATAGTACGATAAAAACCGTTTCATGTTTATGTGCCGGCGTTATCTTACGAGAGACCTTTATTTTGAAAGGTTTTTATGATCTTAAAAATCCAATTGATATGCGATTCTCACGCTGGTTTACAAGACTGATCTGGATGTTATTTTCTTATAATGCTCGGGTCAGCCTGAGCATGTTTTCAGGATTTAGCTGGATACATTGGAGCTTCAGGAGATGAGCTGGATCCTCCAAGGTTTATTCACATATTTTATATTCCGCTATTTGTTCAAGGTGTATTCATCATCATATGCAAGGATAGATTGTTATAACAGTCCAAAATGATGATAGGTTAGTATAGGTTAGTACTATGATTGGTGTATGTATATAAAAAGTTTTCTTCATAAAGATCATTTGTATATTATATGTTACTCATCACATTTGTGAGATTATTTCTATCTTTTATTTCTTTCACCTCAATAATCTATCTTTTCGACATTTGGATGTTCAGCACGTGAATAACACAGATGTATTAGTGTCGACTTCTGGGGATCGAAAAGGCGGGTTGTTACACTTTAAGTCAACTTCAAGAAGCCCAGCAAGAACTATACCAAACACTCCAAGAACGTTCCCAAGAATTGAATGAAAAAGTAGGTCTTATTTCTATAATTCTGGAATCTTTCATGCCAGAAATGAAAAGAAACAAAAATTCTCCTACTGCTACCCTTCAAGAACCACCACATGTTTCAAAAAGTACCCCATATGTCTCTCCTTTCCAAAGAGTAACCATTAGAAGCTCCTCAGAAACACCCCACTTCAATGATCAAACCCTAACCTCCCATCAAGGGCAGAAATGCAGTATTCTTCCTTCCCCTAGATTACTGTAACACACCCTAATCAAGCTTGAATTCCCCGTCTATTCTGGAGATCACACTGTCATTGAGTGGTTACAACTAGTGGAGCAGTTATTTAAATATCACCATGCACTAGAAAATGAATTGGTACCTACATGTTCATTTCATCTCCAAGGTGATACTCAGAAATGGTTTAAGTGGTTAACAAAGAATGAAAATCATCATAACCAATGGAAAATATTTAAGGAAGGGATCATTGTAAGATTTGCACCCCCTGAATTAAGGAAACGTTTTGGAACCTTTGCAAATTTGAAACAACTAGCCACAACTAATCTGCCCTCACAGAATTTGAAAAACTTCAAGGCCTTCTTGACCACTTACATCCAGATTATGCATTTGATAAGTTTATGGATGGTTTGAAGGAAGACATTAGGATTGATGTTGAAGCTGCTAAACTCACTAGTTTCAAGAAAGTAGTGGCTTTGGAAAAGATCTATGAAAATAGATGGTCCAACCCCAAAAAACAATTGATGCCAGTTTTCCCTTCACAAACATCACTAGCAAGAAATCTACTCTTAAGAAACCCTAAGCTAAGTTTTTCAGCCCCATCCTCTAACAAAAAATGCACTAGAAGGATTTTATAGGAGTAAATGATTATCACCAGAAGAAATCTTTGAAAATGGAAAAAAGAATTTGTGTTATGGCTGCAGTGAGAAGTGGTATGCAGGTCATTAATGCAAGAATAAACAAGTAGGCTGCAGTAAGAAGTGGTATGCAGGTCATCAATGCAAGAATAAACAAGTAAATGTTCTTGAAGGAGTTATGGAGTCAGATAGTGAAAATGAAGTAGTGAAGATGATGGACAAGACAGTAATGAATCCCTAGAACTTGCTGAGGAAGAAACAAACTCGACCATCACCTTCCATGTTATGTATGACATTCCAGCCCAACACACCATCAAATTCAGTGGCTCAGTTCATGGAAGATTAGTATAGTGCTTATTAATTCTGGCTCCACTCATAATTTTTTAGATTGCAAATTAGCCAAGAAAATTGAGTTGAAGATAGATGACTTTAAATTATTCGATGTAATGGTAGAAAATGGTGAGAAATCGCTAGGATCTGGAGTATGCAATCAAGTATTATTGAAATGTCAAAACTGTTGCATGCCTATTGACCTATTACTACTATCTCTGGATGGTTGTCAAATAATGCTGGGTGCTCGATGGATGAAAGACCTAGGAGAAGTAACTCTAAACTTTTTAACACTTCAGGTCAAGTTCAAATACAAAAGCATATCCTATGTGTGGCAAAGCATACAACCAGAAGCAGTAAAAATTATGGACTAGAATGTAATAAAAAGAGATTGTGCACATGGCCAACTTACCATGATGTTGTGTACCTAGCTGGTCATATGAGAAATTATTGAAATTGTTGTATAGTTAAGGGCATTCCTGACAAATTTCCTAATGTAGTCAACCCTCTCATTAAATTACCTCCTAACAGACCTTAAGACCACATAATTCCACTATTGCAAGGAGCTAAACCTAACTTCCTCCACTTATAGGCACTCACATCACATTAAAAATGAATTGGAAAATATTGTTCAAGACATATTGAGTTCTAGAATTATTAGGCCTAGCTTCAATACTTACTCATCACCAGTTATCATGTTGAGGAAAAAGGGTGGTTCTTGGAGGCTGCATAGACTATAGAGGGCTGAATGGCATCATTATCAAAAATAAGTTTCCTATACCCTTAGTAGATGATTTATTTGATGAATTATTTGGTGCTAATACTTTAATAAATTGGATTTGAGATCAGGTTAGAGTATATGAGGAGGACATACATAAACAGCTTTTAAAGCACATAATGGCCATTATGAATTTATGGTGATGCCTTCTGGACTTGTAAATGCCCCATCCACTTTTCAATCATTAGTGAATACAATTTTCAAACCCTAATTAAGGAAGTTTATTTTAGTATTTTTTTTGATCACAAAGTAATTTATAGCCAAGCCATGCATAAGCATTTAGAGCATATTAGGGTTACTTTGCAGATACTATAGGAAAATCATTTAGTGATAAATCTTTAAAATTGTACTTTAGCTAAGGAAACAATTGAATATTTGGGACATGTGACTTCAGTAGAAATAAACGAAGACAACGATGCAGTTGCACACTTTTATCATCTGAAGCAAAGCATTGCTACCATAGAGATCATTTGAGTAAATCCTGACCGCATATTCTTTTATTCGCTGCATATATCATTTGGTCCAAATTATGTACAAGCCCAAGCTTCAGTTTATAAATACTTTCAACTCTCTAATGTAATAGAGTATTCTTTATATCTCAATAATCATTTTTCAATATTGTAACAGAGAGTTTACTGTCAATAAAATCAAGACAATATTCATTTTCTTCTGATCTCATATATTCTCTGTTTAAAACTTTACATGGTATCGGAGCAACTCATGCTTAACAGCACAACATCCACAGAAGATACAAGAGAAAGATTTTAAATCTTTTCCATCAGAAATTTCTTTATCATTTGGAGAACCATTTTTTACCCATCAGATTATATAATCATCTTTTGGGTAAAAACAAATTTGTCTTCTCAAATCTAGTGCTTGCTAAGCTATATACTGGCTGCACTTAGATTTTCATTAAAGACAACTTGATCAAGAAAGCAACAGAAATCAGATTCAAGAAAACAGAAAATCATCACAGCAAATTTGAAAACAAGACTAGTGCCTCGCCAAGATCCATCAGATAATCCTCATCATTTGGATCTAGCTGCGTCATACCTGTTTTTTCATCAACTTCATGGGGATTTTCTTGTTCAAGAACCATATCTGAAGCCCTCTCTTTAGTTTAGGCAGAGACTGTACATCATGACATATGATCAATCAGCAACCTCTGATAATGCTGCTTCTGAGCAGCAATCTGATGCAACAGCAAAGCTAATCAAATCAGTCACAAGCCCACAGAGTCAACTTATTATAGTTCATCTTGATGAAAACAACTATCTGTTGTGGAAACTGCAGATTGAAACTTCCATGTAGGGTTATGGCCTCGAAGGTTTTCTTCTTGGCACAATACCAACTCCACCAAAATTCATCACTGTTCAAGAAAATAAAATAGTAAGCAATGAAGAATATGTCAACCATCACATGCAAGATAGACTGATATGCTCCTGGTTGCTGTCATCTATAAACACTAATCTTTTATCACATGTTATTGGATGCAAATCTGCTTGTGAAATTTGGTCAACAATTGAAAAAGTTTTCAATACTCAACCAACAGCAAAAGTTATGTATCACAAGAGACAGCTACAAAATATCAGAAAGGAAAATTACTTTATGAGGGAATATCTGTATAAAATCAAGATAATTTGTGATCTGCTTGAGGCTGCAGGTCACAAAGTATCTGATTCTAAACAGATTTTAACTATATTAAATGGTTTGAGTGATGAATATGAAGCCATGGTGGCAGTTATATCATCTCATAAGGTCTTACCATCAGTGGATGGTGTTCACTCTATACTACAGGCTCATGAGGCCAGGATAGACAATAAAAGACCTCAAGAATCTGAGTTTACCCTCATTACACCACCAATGCAAGAAACAAGAATCAAAACAACAACAAAAGTGATAAACAATCACAGAGAGGGGGACACTCTAGTAGATCAAGGGAAAGAGGCAGATACAACAACAACAATAGACTAAGATGTCAAATCTGTGAAAGAATTGGGCATACAGCTGTAAAATGCTATTTTAGATATTCAAATCAGAATAACAATAATTCAAGAAATGATAATCACAGTGTCAATGTGGCTCAAGCAAGCTCCAGCAGTCAAGCAGACAAAGAAGATCACTACTCAAGTGAAAATGGTCAATCAGAACATGTGCATGATAACTACTGGTATCCTGACTTAGGGACAACTAATCATATAACTAACAACTTAGAAAACTTAAATCTTGGCAACAAGGAGTATAGAGGTAAACAAACTATTTGCATGGATAATCGTAAGTGTATCAAAATTTCTCATGTAGGAAGTACTTCTATTAAAGGGAAGAAACAATTATTCCTACATAACTTATTAAGAGTGCCAAAGATTAAAAAAAATCTTATAAGCGTATCTCAATTTGCTAATGACAATAAAGTTTACTTTGAATTTTACCCTAAATACTGTCTTGTTAGAGATATACTAACTAAAGATGTTTTATTGCAGGGTGATGCTAAAAAGGGATTATATAGATTTAAGTCTGTCAACTGTACCAATTCTACAAAGGAGCAAAACTGTTGTAATCAGTGTGAAATGACAAACTGCAGTAGTATATTTGATCTTTGACATCGCAAACTTGGTCATCCTAGTGCTAAAGTTGTTAAGCAAGTTTTTAATGAAAATTGTATATCTTGTGATGATGTTTCTCTTCCTCATATATGTACACGCTGTCAAACGGGTAAGAGTCACAAATTGCCATTTGATGATTCTTCAACCAAATATTCCAAACCTCTTGAACTTGTTGCTACTGATCTTTGGTGACCGGCATCAACATGTTCAGATTATGGTTATAAATACTATATATCCTTTGTAGATGCTTATACAAGATACACTTGGATATATTTCTTAAAAAATAAATCTGATACACACAAAGTTGTATTGGATTTTATCACCATGGTTGAAAAACAACTTGGTTCACATGTTAAAGTTTTACAATTAGATGGTGGAACAGAGTATAAATCTCTTAAGGATTACTTTAGCAAAAAGGGAATAATTCATAGGACTACATGTCCCTATACATCTGAACAGAATGGCTTAGTTGAGAGAAAGCATAGGCACATAGTTGAAAAAGGGCTTAGTTTATTAGCTCGTGCAAACTTACCTCTAAAATTTTAGCCTGAAGCATTCAATACTGCAGTCTATCTTATCAATAGACTGCCAACCAAAATTTTAGAGGGTATAACCCCCTAGAAAAATTACAAGGGGTGAAGCGAGATTATTACAGTTTAAAAACCTTTGGGTGCTTATGCTTTCCATATTTAAGGCCTTATAACAACAATAAGCTAAGCTTCAGATCAAAACCATGTACATTTCTTGGATATGCCACTAATAAAAAAGGATACAAATGTCTAGATGATAGTGGAAAACTTTTTATCAGTAGGCATGTTGTATTTAATGAAAATGTGTCACCTTTTAGAAATTCAGAAGTGAAAACAACAAGCAAGGTATATAATCCAAGTGTATTAATACCTGAACTGCCCATATATTTTGAGATTGAGAATCAAACAGAGGTGAAAAGGACTACTGGAAATCATCAAACTCATCTTGTAGTCTCTGTTCAGCAAAATTCAGATTGGATTGATGATTCCAGTCATGCTAGTCAATCACCTGCAATTTCAACAAATGAAGAAAGTCAAAAAGCTCAAGACCAACAAACTGATTCAAATGACAATACTAGTCATGATAATACTGGCAGTTTACCTCATACTGATTCTACAATCAAATCTAGTCATCATATGACCACTAGAGCTAAAAGTGGCATCTTTAAGCCAAAAGTATACATTGCCAACACAAGCCTTGATGAACCATCAAGCTATGAGCAAGCTGCAAAACACAGTAACTGGAGAGCAGCAATGGATGAAGAGTATAATGCTCTTATAAAAAACAAGACATGGGATCTTGTATGTCCACCAACACATAAAAACATTGTTGGATGTAGATGGACATACAAAATAAAAAGAAATTCTGATGGGACTATCAATAAATATAAGGCAAGACTTGTTGCCAAGGGTTATACCCAATAGTATATGCTTGACTTTACTGAAACCTTTTCTCCAGTAGTCAAGCCCTCTACAATAAGGCTCATACTCACAGTTGCACTCCACAAAGGCTGGGGAATAAAGCAACTGGATGTCAATAATGCCTTTCTAAATGGCATATTAGAAGAAGAAATCTATATAATGCAACCACCTGGCTATGAACGAAATACAAACCTTTTGTGCAAATTAAATAAGGCAATATATGGCCTCAAATAAGCACCAAGAGAATGATTTGATAGACTGAAATCAATTTAATATCAAATGGATATCAGTCTATCAAATCAAATACTTCATTGTTCATTAAAACCAGCCAGTTATCAACCATTTACATTCTAATTTATGTTGATGATCTTATAATTACAGGTAACAATCAAGATGAAATCAATCAAATTATCTGCTATCTGGATAAGCAATTTTCAATCAAAGATCTTGAAGACCTCAATTATTTCCTGGGAATTGAAGTTCACAGAACAACAAATTCAAAGATAACATTGTGTCAATGGAAATATATATCAGAACTGCTGGTTAAAACAAAAATGGAAGATGCAAAACCCATGCCAACACCAATGATAAGCAATCAGAGTTTATCAAAAAACAGGGGAGAAACCATAAATAATACTAAACAATACAGAAGTGTTATAGGAGCATTACAATATGCTACTATAACACGACCTGATATTGCATTCCGTGTTAACAAACTCTATCAATTTATGCAGAATCCACTGGACGAACACTGGAAGGAGGTAAAGAGGATTCTCAGATACTTAAAAAGAACAATAAATCATGGCTTATCTCTCAAAGCTTGCAAAAATCTTAATTTAACTGGATATGCAGATGCTGACTGGGCCACAAATTTAGATGACAGAAAATCAGTCACTGGATATTGCATATTCATTGATAAAAACTTGATATCATGGTGTTCTAAAAAACAAACTACTATCTCAAGGTCTAGTACAGAAGCAGAGTATAAGAGTGTAGCCAGTACCATGGCCGAGATAATATGGTTACAGTCAGTTTTGGATAAATTAAAACTTAAACCAGATACCAAGCCAACACTGTGGTGCGACAATCAAAGTACTGTCTATATGATAGCTAATCCTATACTACACTCTAGAACCAAACATATTGAGATAGATCTACACTTCGTTCGAGATCAAGTCATTAAAGAAAACTTACAAGTTAACCATTTACCTGCCACTTACCAGAGAGCAGATACACTCACCAAACCCTTATCAAGAAAGAACTTCGTGAAGTTCAGGTCTGAGCTAGGAGTCACTGAAATTCAGCCCTCTCTCAAGCTCAACAAGTCAGATCTTCACCAAATCGAAGAGCAGAAGAAGAAAGAACATCAAAGAAATCAACTTGCTCTCGATTCAAATCATAACCACTCAGATCTTCGAGAAACTCAAGAGAGCAACTCAAATCAGACATCCAGAGAGCATAGAAAGAAGGAGCAATGAGAATTTTGTGACCTGCACCAACTCAATCAGAGAATCGAATGATTTCGCCTCACAAACTCTAACCCTAGAAATCGGGTTAGGGTTCAAAGGGTGAAATAAATGAAGACAGCGATGCAGTTGCACACTTTTATCATCTGAAGGAAAGCATTGCTACCGTAGAGATCATTTGAGTAAATCCTGACCGCATATTCTTTTATTCGCTGCACATATCTTTTGGGCCAAATTATGTACAAGGCCAAGCTTCAGTTTATAAATACTTTCAACTCTCTGATGTAATATAGTATTCTTTATATCTCAATAATCATTTTTCAATATTGTAACAGAGAGTTTACTGTCAATAAAATCAAGACAATATTCATTTTCTTTTGATCTCATATATTCTCTGTTTAAAACTTTACAAGTAGAAGGCGTAGCAATAGGTAACAGCAAGGTACAAGCTATCAAGGACTGGCCCATACCCTCCACCCTTAAGGCATTAAGGTGCTTCCTTAGCTTGACTAGGTACTACAGAAATGTTATTAGGCATTATGGAATATTTTCAAAGTCATTAACTGAATTTTGAAGAAGGACTCTTTTTTCTGGAATGAGAAGACAACCCGGGCTGTTGAAAAATTAAAAATTGTCTTATGTCCCTACTAGTACTCACCATGCCAGATTTTAGTAAGTCATTCATTATAGGTTGTGATGTTAGTGGAGTTGGCATAGGAGCTATCTTCTTACAAGAAAACAAGCCTATTGCATTTTAAGGCTTTGCAAGGAAGGAATCTCAATCTCTCAACGTACGAAAAAGAATTGCTTCCTTTAATTTTGGGAACAAAAAAGTGGTTATAGTATTTGCTAGGGAGATAATTTATTATAAGGACTGATCATCAGAGTTTAAAGTATCTACTAACCCTGAGGTTGTACATTGGAATACAAGGGAAGTGGCTTGCTAAATTGCATGGTTTTGATTATGTATTAGAATACAAAAGTGGCAAGGAAAATTTGGTGGCAGATTCATTAACCAGAAAATGAAGATAAAAAATCAATGCATGGCTTTCTCACAAGCGCAATCTACATGTCTACTAGAACTAAGAATACACTGGTTAATTCACCTTTGTATGCAAAGATTAAGAAAAAATAGAGGTAGGAGATTCTATTACTAGTAAGTACAGGCTAGTGGATGGATTACTATTTACTAAAGGAAAGATACCAATAAATCATCATGATTCAGAACTAACTAAAGTCCTTGTCAATGAATTTCATTCCACTCCCCTTAGTGGACATTCTAGCATCAAGGGTACACTAAAAAGAATTAAAGTAGTGTTTTATTGGAAGAAAATGAAGAAGTGCATAGAGAAGTTTGTTAAAGAATGTAAAGTGTACCAAAGAAGCCAAGGTAAAAACACAAATATTCCAGGCTTGCTTCAACCCCTACACATACCAAAGAAAATATTGACTGATATTGCAATGGACTTCATCTCATGTCTTCTAAAGAGCCAGAGGTATAATGTTATTCATGTAGTAGTAGGCAGGCTATCTAAATATGCCCACTTCTTTCCTTTAGCTCAAAATTACACAACCAGAGAAGTAGTTCGGATTTTTTTTCAATGAGGTATTTAAACTCTATGGTATGCCTTCCATCATCAGTGATAGGGATACCCTTTTCACTAGTGCATTTTTGCAAGAACTCTTCAGATTACAAGGAAGAACTTTAAAGTTGAGTACACTACCACCCCCAAACCGATGGAAAATCAAAGGTCACAAATAACATTTTGGAAGGGTACTTAAGTTGTTTTGTTTGCCATAAACCATCTAAATGGTCTAAGTGGCTAATTCTCATAGAATATTGGTACAACACAACATGGAAATCATCTACAAATATGACTCCTTTTCAAGCAGTTTATGGCATTACTCCTCCTTCACTACTTTCTTATGTACCGAACATAGCTAAGGTTCAACAAGTAAAGAATGAATTATTCTCTAGAGATCTAGTTCTTCAATTTCTAAAAGATAGTTTAATACTTACCAATAAAGAATGAATTTTTTACTGATATGAAGAGGACAGAGAGAAGTTTTAAGGTTGGATGTTGGGTTTATCTAAAGCTATAAGCTTATAGACAACTAACAGCTCAAAGTCAAAAAACGCACAAGCTCTTACCGAAATTCTATGGACTATATGAGGTAGAAAAGAGAATAGGAGAAGTGGTTTAACTGATGAAGTAACCACAGGGAGTTAAAATACATCCAGTCTTCCATGTCCCACAATTAAAGAAGAGAATATGGTCTGGAGTAATAATTCAAGATGACATGCCATCTCATATAGAGGAACTAGTTAAGGAACCTGAGAAGATCATTGATAGAAGGAATATTCCCTTTAATAATAAGCTAGTAGTGATAATTGTGGTGAAGCGGAAGGATCGACCTAAAGACGAGGCTACATGGAAGAGTACTGGGGAATAATTAATAAATTTCCAACATTGGACCTTGAGACAAGGTCCATTTTTCATGGGAAGGGGTGATGTTATGTCCAAATTTTGATTTCAGGAAAGCGACATGTAGAAAACTGCAATTCTCAAGATTCGGGCCATTGATCACATGAATTGGCGCCAGAGTTCATAGAAGAAGAAGTCTACGGTGGAAAGAAGGAGCCTCCACTACATCAGTACAAGAAACTTCAGGACGATAAGAAAGGAAGATATTAGTTGTGCAAGTCTTGTGCATGTGCGCGTGCATAAACATGCACGGGCTATTTTGGGCCTAAATTGCATTTGTGTTGATTAATTCATTAACTATGGTTTATTAGGGGTTAGTTTAGAGCCATTGCAATTAACCATATATGTGTGTGTGTGAGCATGTATGCATGTAAAGTATGTATGAAATAAGTCAATAAAAACTTAAAGTTCTTTTCCTTTAATATCCCGTTGTGCATTCTATGTGCGTTATTTCTCTTCTTTCTTTTATGCATGTTCACTTTCTTTTGCCCGATCATCTTGTGCCGAAAACCCTCATTTTCTATCAACCACAGCCATTTCAACATCACCAGATCGCCCTTCTAATTCCTACAACCACCTAGACTACTTCTTTCCTGAACCTATCTCTCCATATTCAAATACACATAGCTCAAACATCCACATTTCTCTCTACTCTATCACCATAAAACTTATGAAATGATCATGACCAACATTAAACAACAATCAAAGCTTAAAGGGCCTACTAGTCACAGTCATCGTCTTCGCCTATCACCACATTGCTGCATCCCGACAACGTCGACATCCATGCAAAATTGATATCGTCGACATGCCAAACAACATCACAATGCCTATCTTCAATCGCATCCTAATCTTGCTTTCAAATCCCGACATCGTCGACATCGCCTTGCTCATTTTTGAAGCACCACTTCCCCATACCAAATTGTTATCACCACATCGCGACTGTCGCTTGGAAAGCTTGTTTGGAAAGCTCAAATGGAAATCCTAATCCCTACCTCACTTGGTTTAGCTCGCTTAGGTATAACATGAAAAGTATGAATTGGATGCACTGTTTAATTTCTGGAAATTGATTTAACATGAGTTGGTTACTAATTCTTGAAATTTATTTCTGAAAAATTGATTTTCAATTAAATTGATTTTTGAAAATTTTTAGCTCGTTACTTAATGTGCATAATTTTTGGAAATTGATTTAGCATAAAAAGTTTGAATTGGATGCACTATTTGATGAGTTGTTTAGTATATTCTAGTTCATGAACTATTTATTAGTTGATCTCATGCTTTATTTTAAGAATTTTAAGAATTTTTTAGTGCATTCAAATTCTATCTAGCATCATGATGTTTAAAATATTTGGAACTTATAATGTATTCTATCAGCAAATGCTTTTAAATGCTAAACTAAATTTACATGTTTATATATATTGTAGATTCCTAAATGTCAAATACATCATCAAATTGTAGTAGCAAGTCCATTTCATGTACATCAATGGCTAATGCTAATGTCAATGATAATATGTCTATTGTGCAAGAAAATCAAAGCTTGGACAATAGTTTGCAACAAAATCAAAATCTTTCAACAAATGTATATAAAAATGCACCTATAAACATGAAAGCCTTAAAATCCAAAGTATGGAAGGATTTTGCTAGACAAGTATTATTGGAAGATGGTATTAGCCACATGCAACTGATAATCTTTTCAACCTAAGTTTTTGATAATCTTTTCATGTCATAAGTTCACACAAAGATAATCTCTTCAGTTTCATGTTTCCAACCCATGATTGCATGCCACACTTTCAACTGTCTATATATAAACAAACCATATATAACTCATTTTAAAACTCAGATCAGTGTAGATCCAAGTTAACAGCATTCGCTACACACATGTTGAAGAGCAAGTGCACAAGCTTGCAACTGTAAGTGCACAAGCTTGCAACTGCAAGCTTGCAATGCTTGTTGTTGCAAGTGCACAAGCTTGCAACAGCAAGCATTTTAAGCTTGTAGTTTAGCTAGCAGTAATTTACAAAGCATTGCAGTGCAATCTCGGGTGTGTTTTTATTGCTACTACAAATGCAAGCTTAAAGTTAAAAGCTTGCTTGCAACTGTAAGCTTAAGCAATTTTTAGTTTAGCTTGTAACACTGTACGGTATTAAAGTTCTTTTTTTGGACTAATACATAACATTGTATTTTTGCGAGTGTAGTCTAAAGAAGCACCAACTATTCCATGGAAAAAGAATGCTACATTTTAAGTTACATGCTATTTATACTTTTTGATTTTGGCTATAATTTAAGACATGTATGATATATTTGCCTTTATGCTTTATGTTTTATGTTATTTTAGTCCTAAGATTGCAATTGTGATTGTGATTTTTCTTATTTTGGAGACACTCTTAACGCTTAAGATATTATGGAATTTGTGTCATTGATGCCTATTGGCTATCGTTAATTTGATGTATTGGGCCTTTTTTTGAAATATTTTATGAATCAATTTTGTATTTCTAGCGTTTTCTACTATTTTTTCAATTAAAAATGAACTAATGTATTTTTATTGTTTAAATTTCGAATATTTTCGAATATCTATATCTGATATGCATTTTCAAGTTTTGGATATAAATATTTTTGGATATCTGAAAATATCCGTGTTCGCTAAGCAAGATACAGATACAATATTTTTGGGTATTCAAAAATGTTTGCGGATATGGATATGATTATACTTAACCGGGTATCCGTGGATATTGGATATGGATTGGATTTTCATTTTTGGATACGGATTAAGATTCAGCACCATCCGTATCCGACTGCATCAGTTTACAGGCCTACTTGAAATCTAAAAACAAATTACTTGTTTTTCCAATTTGTGGATCATGACTTTCCACCTAGATAAATTAATGATGAGTTAAACTAGAATAACTGAAAATTTGAGTACGAAAATATATGGTGTAAAACAGAAAATGCAGCAGGAAACTAGGGGGCCCAGCTATTTATATGTATTTTGCAGTTTTTAACAAAATTTGATTCGGGTAAAATAGCTTTTTCCATTAATGACTTGTCGCATTTGCTTTCATAAAAGCCAGTATGGAAAAGCTTGCTTCTATAAAGCATATATCAATGTTTTAGCTAGCATGCCTATTTAAAGAGAAATAATTATTATTAATGAACTCGTGAATTAGTTTGATTGTGTGTTTTTTCTTTTTTCTTTTTTTAAGAGAATTGTGATAAAATGGATGCATTAACAGTTGCATTGTTTGTATGTACTACTATGTAGGATATTCGAAATGCGTTTTTATAGATAATAAAGCACTCATCATGTTTTACAAAAAGAGTGAGTTAGTTCAAAGGGTAAATTTTGAATGAACTTAAGCCTCAGGGAACCGCTTTCATAAGCTAACATCAATCGCAAATAAATACATTTTCCTTACATCATCCAATCCAAATCATGCAAAACTTTATCTCACCTTGCATCATAGAGTTATGCATCTTATCCTTCTTATTGCCAGAGTAGTTATGATAGTGTTAAATTTCCATTATTATACCGGTACTAGGTATAATGAATACTGAGGTAAATCTACATACCAGTATTATCATATGATAATGGTAAATACTTCATTGTTAACGGTAAAGGTTACTGTAAAGAATTACCAAGACCAATGTTAATGGTAATTTTATCAATCATACTAATTTTTTATTTTTACAATTTTAAATAATTTTATCTATATGAACTTCTTAAAATATATTAGATTTTAAGGAGATGTTACTAATACTATTCATAATATGTTTTACTTTCAATTTCTCTAACTTCGATATCTAAGATTAACGAAATTATCATTTCATATTATAATAAATATTTTGTGATAAATTAGAAAATTTTCCATATTTATTAAAATAATTCAAAATGTTCTTATAAACATTAATGGATTTAGAATCCGTAACAAAGTATTTAATTTTTAATCATTATCAAAATCTTATTTTTTTAATATCTTGGCGCAATAGTAAATTTAACATTACCAATCAAGGATTTACCAATATTTATCGATATATCAACGATTATTTTACAAATGGTAATGATAAAGGGGGCCGGCTATTTGAACACAAATTGATGACACAAATGGAAACACAAAAAATATGGACCATCGGCTCTTTTTGTCTTTACATGGAAGATGAAATTCAGGAGACAATCTAATCGTAGAAATCCTTGTGTCACTAATTGTGTCACCAAATTGTGTTCAAGTAGACTTTCCCATGATAAAGGATTGATAGTCATTTTTGCATTACCAATAGTATGAGTATGGTAATGGCTTTCTCGTAATAATTACGATTACTATCAACTAAATATTCAGTTAACCTTAGAGTGGCTGGATTTGAATGGACCTAAAGCCACTTAGATGACAAAAGATGTTTTAATGTGTCATTATTAACACATTAATAAGGGTAAATAAGAGATGCGACAAACTATTTTTTAGTGGTTCAATCGATGCAGTCTACATCAACTGCGAACCTACTCTTTCTGTTGCTTGTTATTTGATTACAGAAATTAGCATGAATACATTAGTTTCAATATCTTTTTTTTTGGTTTAGAGATGATGCTCTATGTAGAGAGTGAAATATTCCCTTAGACCATAAAGGTGAAGACGTTTAAATAGATGCTTATGTGTTGTAGTTCGAACGGCTCTAATGTAGCTATCTTCGACATGAACAGGATGGTCCAAATCATAGCCTTGCACCATAAATGTTGTTATGATCATTCATGGCAGTTGGACGGCTCAGATGCATAATCCTATACAATTTTAGGTATGCTCGTTCAGGGAAGCTACTGGAAAACCATGTCCTTGGCCATTGCTTTAGCTAGAAATGGTTGACATTATAACAATTTGTGTTAGAGGGAGTTTCTCAACTATTTTTTTCTCCATATGTTTAGCAGTAGCCGTTTAGGGATAAGATCATCAAAGGTAGTCGAGCTTCGTGCATGGAAACAAGTATAACATCTCGCATTTCACGACTTGAAAATAAATGGTAACGGTGCTACCGTTATCATAAAAAAAATTTCAAATGGAAAAATATGATCATGTTTTTCATAACATTAAGTAAATATAAAAACTGAACAAATTTCATTACATGTAATTGTCTTTACATTTATATAACCCCAGAATTTTTGTAACGACCCGCCTTTTTGGACAGTTTAAACCGACGATCAAATACACATGCTGATTTCAAACCATTCAAAATGGCAGATGATTATTGGGGTAAATAAGAAAAGAAAAGAAAGAGAAATAAGGGAAATGAAACAACACAGAATCTCGCAGCGGAACGATAAAATATAATAGTCAAATAAACAGTTCATGAAGCTGTTTACTATACTTTGACAATTATTTATACAACATTTATCAGAGTTATACATATACAACAGAACAATTAAAATAATGCAGCAGATAGCATGATGCAAGGGTAATAATAGTAATAGTATACCAAATCTTCGTCTTCATCTTCCAGAATAGATCTTCAAAAATCTGAAAAAATCAAGACTGACCCGAGCGTAATGAAAAGACAAAACACTCGAGTTAGGACTAAAATATCCTTATGAAAGTTAAATCAATCGTAAATAAATATGAGTGTAACGGCGTCAGAGATGTTTACGGGGTTTGACATCTCATATCCAGTGTCAACGTGCGTGCAATAACTCAAGAGATGTTACGGGATTTTCCATCTCTTAAGGATCCGTTAAACTATCTACTATGTAGTAATGTACGCTAAGTAGATAATGCCTATCAGTAATATAAAGTATCAAAATAGCGTTAAGGCGTTACCATAATCCCCCTTAACATATTTTTATAATGCCATAGTCTATACAGCACCGTAAGCCCCACCGTAAACTGGTGGTTATCAAAGGGTACCCCATAGGTATAACACAAAACATAACGTAGTAGTCGCGAATAGGATAATCAGTATGATAAGGTACATGAGGCGATACCAACTAGGATACTAGTAGTTGCGTGATCCGGACTGATGTTGAGCATAGCCAGCAGCTACCCCAACACCGCGAAACAACACTCCCAAATCAAGGGGTGCACCCAAATCGAATCACAAATGTAATAGATATGGTATCGAATAAGTGTGTCCGCTAGAGATGGCGAACCTCAATGGCCCGGCGCGGCTCCTGTTTTAGTCATGTCAGGGGTCATCCAATATCGTTCTCTTTCTTCAGTCAACGCGTTCACCAAACCATCCACTTCATTCTGAATCAACACTCCGCGTGTAATAGTTATTAAAGTGGTTTTCGGTATCGACAGAGAGTATGTCCATATCCGATCCCGGTCTCTTTAATAACTACGTATTATTACACCGGTGGCTCTTTTACATTTCAAATCGATTCATAATTGATATCAAAATATCATATTCGCTTCAAAAATCAAATCCATTTCAAATATCATCGTATCTATTCAAATGTAAAATTCCGTTTCAAAAATCATTTTTCGCATCAATATCTCATTTCGATTTCAAAATCATTTCGAAATTCAATTTAGGTTGCAACTTCATTTAACCCAATTCGTATTCAAATTCAAGATTTAAACATAAACATTTCACCTTGTTAACCAGCTTGAAAATTTTAGAAAATAGTTTAAGTAGTTTAAAAGTAGTTTTAAATAATTAAAATAGTTAAAAATACTTAAAGTTTTAAAATGGATTTAAAATAGATAAGTTTGTTTAAAATAATTTAAATTGGGTTAAGTAGATTTAAAATAGATTAAAATAGTTTAAGTATTCAAAAATGGTTTATATAACTGAGTAATTTGGAAAACAAAATAAAACAGCTTCAAAACCAAACCATTTCAATTATAACTTCCCAATTCAAAACAATTTCGATTTCCCTTCTACCGATTCAATTTCGATTTCAACTCAAATCAATGTCAACTTTGACTTCAATTTAATTCAATTTTACAGTCACCTTTAATTTATTCAATTTCAATTTATATCGATTTGGAGCTTGATGTCCAAAATACCAATTTGTAACACTTAACAAAATTATCCTTCAATATTCAAATTTAAATCCAAATTTCAAATATGATTCAATTCCAAGCTCGATTTCAAAATATCATTTTTATATCACTTTTACTTAGTAATATTCAAAGCTCGAATTAAGGTTAAATATTTAAACAAATCAATTTTCGAAATTCAATCATATCCCGATTTTAAATTCCAAAGTCTCCACTTTAAATTTTTAACAATTTCTTTTAACCAAAATTTATTTCAACATTCCAAACTCAATTTTTCGATAAATTCGATTTCTATAAATTTATTTCTATTTATAACTTTTAAATCAAAACATTTAAGTAAATTTCAAATCGACGATTTTAAAAATTATAAATTTAGCCAATCCGGTATCCGTATATAATTTTCTATCGTATGGCCAAGTGATTAGTTATTTCAATTAAATGTCAGGGATGAATATATATCACTTAAATCAAATCACAGTGTCATATGTATGCATAACAGGATATATATAAGCAAATAAACATCCAAACATTTAAATATCAACCAATAGCATCCATCGAAATACATCATCCAATAGACAATACAATTCATGGCAATTTCGTAGTTATCCATGTCAGGTAATTTAACCGCAATTCAATTTCAATTTCAATTTTAACTGTCAATTTAATTTTCAACGGTTAATTCAAATGACAATCTATATGACAATAAAATTCTATCAAACAACGACAAATAAAATTCATCACTTCATAATATCAAATTTAACTAGCATAAAGATATTCAGTACGTTGTGAGTGTTATAAAACACTCACCTTGATTTCAATGTAGTTCTAGCGTTTTATTTCGAATAAAATTAAACGAGCGTTTAATTTTACCCGAAATTTCCACTAGCTCCAAACGATTCCAATCCAGTTCCATTGCGAAGAGCTCGTCGATACGATTCCAACGCAAAAAGTTTCGTAATTTTTCGATCTCGTATGACAAAGTTATGATTTTTAGAAGTTTATACAAATTATAATATAATTTACAAATTTATTTTCCTTTTTAAACCTAGTTTTCATCAAGGCCGCACGTTTTGACTTGCTTCAGATCTAGCCGTCTCTCCACTTCTCCTCTTTCACGTTGCCTCCAGGTTTTGCACGCACAAAACTACCCATGAACCGCCCATCTTCATCAATTAACGCGACCACCGCGCTCCACTTGAAGACGATCAGCAACCACCATTATGAAGCTTGCATTCGACTCCACCATCTCCATGAATCTAGTGAAGCTCGGCCACCACCTAGGCACGAATTTTGATGACGAATGGCCGGCCATCACGGCCCCGTAGCAACCACCACACTGCTCCAAATCCAGTCTCCACCGTTGATTAGCTAGCTCTCCCTGCCCTCTTCGATGTTGTAGTTGACAACTTTGCGTAAATGTCGACGGATTGGAGGGAAATTGGAGGAGAAGGGGACGAAATTCTGGCCGTGGGTTTCAATAGTGGTGTCTAGGGCATTAGAGATTAGGGTTTGAGAAATGAATGGTGAAGAGTTCCTTTTATAGAATTTCAACGAAAAACACTATTCACTCCAAATTTTCGAACTCTGATTTACGCATGGTGACCAGCGTTTCTAGGGTTTATCCTACGTTCCGGACACAATGGAACAGGTTTCCAAAGCTAATTCGATCGTCTGTGCGAGTTACGGAAATAAACGATCGATTTTAAATTAAATCGATTAAACCGATTTCTATGCGTTTTGGCTCGCCCCGGACAAATGGTAAATCCGATTGACTTGAAATTTGAAACCTTACAATAATATCACGTTACGGATCCGATGAAACTGGTTTCGTTAAAATCCGAGACTGTTTGAAAAATGGCTATTTTAACTCGTCAATTAAATATTAAAATATTCAATTTTCACAAATTTACTTTTAATTCGATTTTAAAAGTTCTGAAACATCATTCTAACTTTAATATGATAAAATAAAATTTTACAAATCATTTTTTTATCATATTAAACCCGTTATTCAATTATCCAATAAATTCAAATTTTAAATCTTATTAACTCTATTATAATCCCAATATAACTTACATTCACTTTGGAAACCAATTTGAATCATATTAAATCAAATTTCAATTATTCACTCTATTTTCATATATTAAATTTCAATATAAAATTAATCATATCAAATTCGGAATTTAATTATTCAAACATTTGTAGTATTAAATTTAAACAAATTTGATTATTCTTAAATCACTATGTTTTGAAATATTCAAAACGAACTTATAAGATTTAACCTTTAAAACTAATTCAAATTATAGAACAACCATTTTCACTAAACAGTTATTCAATTCCCGTTATTCAATCATTCAATAAATTCCAAATATTAAATTTAAACAATTTAACTGTTCAATATTTGACGGATTTCAATATGGGATTTTTAAATAAAAATTTCATTATCAGTCGATTTACTATATTACATCAAATGAATTCCACATTATTATTTAACCATAGTTAGAGATAATGCACTCAACTAATATATAAACTTTCATTTCAATTGCAATTGGTTCGCAAATTCAATTCGATTAACTAAATGAATAGGTAACTTAAATAATTATCACCGTTAACTTTTTATTACTTATAAGTTTATTATTTACAAACAAGCATCACAATTACCTATACAATACAAATTCATTCAATTATCTTTGACTACATATTATTTCAATTGATTTGGGATTTCATTCAATTCATAAATAATTAACTTAGATAAAATTTGTTGCATTTCATTCTAGTTATTATTATTCCAAACGACTTACAATTTTTTTTCTAACACTAAATCACGAAATCTTTTAAATTAGCTATTTTAATTATCGAAAATTTACGGGTCGTTACACTCTCCCCCACTCAAAACTTTTCGTCCCCGAAAAGGAAAAAGAAGGAAAAAGGAACTAAGTATAGAATTCAACATTAGATATATTTTATTCAAAATTACCAACTTATAAACAATGAAATTCCATTTATAAAGTCATAACTACGCTTCCACTAAGTTACTCCGAACGGCTTTCCAATTTTAAAAGTTAGTTATCAAAACAAGTTATAAAAAAAATTAAAACTTGAAAAATTTACTAACACCCGGATTTACGAAATATTTCGGCAGAGTTTCCTTTGCGCGGCTCGATCGGAAAAAAAATGACAGTATATATATCACAAATATACATCTCATCAAGTGATGAGGCATCCCGCAGGGAAAAAAGTGTAAAAGTACGGTATGTAATCCGAGATATGTACCTTATATATTATTAACGAGCATATATGGCTAATATAGCGCGAAAGCGAGCTCCAAATGCGAAGCAAGCGCAATCCGCGCCTACTAAACACTCAACAAACCATGAGAAACATTGTGACGACCGCCCATGACTCCCGCACCAAAATAAGGAAATAGTGCGCTGAAGAGTGTGCCAGGCAGCCATGGACGATGGTCAAGGTAAGGTAAAACAGCAAACTCTATCGTGCAACTCACAGCGTATGGACAAAATACAATAGAGTAATATATGTATATAGTGAAGCTCATAACAGAATATCATCATATAGACTTCATAAAGGTTTGATACAAGCATCTGAACAATTAATACATCAAGCCTCACTACATAACACTCAAACATATACAAGCAGCGGAACATCCAGTACATATAGTAAGAAAACTAATATGCTAGCCTCCAGCTCATCTTCGTCATCAACAACGTTGGTAGCCAAGAACAGCACCTGTCACCTGCTACCTAGTCTGCCCATCCCAACATGGATGAACAGCCCAAGGTAATAAGAGTTGAACATAAAACCTTGAGTCAGACAACAGTCTTAGTGAGCAGTAAATTAACTACCAAACATACCAAAAGAGCATAAAGGATAAAAGGAATAGGAACTCAACCATCCCACTCCACCTCATTCTAGGTGATAGCCCCCAGACCCACTAAGCATAAACAAACATAGCAAAGCAGACAATTTAAGTAAAGTAATTATCACTCGAGTCAAGGTCGATGTTTTCCAAATACAAACCCCCAAGGCCTAAACCAAGATCAGATAAGCACCCAGAAAACATCTCTCTTGAGTCCGAATGACGATACAACCAAACATCCATGACTCTGGCGATCACTGTTATCATTGCCTCGATTTCACCGTTAATTGAATGACCGCCTGTCAAGGGCTAATGGTAACCCCGGTTCTAGATAAACTCTGCACGTCATCGTGACCCGTGCCTAGGACTTACCTACTCTGCCCAGAGTACTCAACCACCTACCTGTAGTTTTTTGGGTGTCCCGACCACATACCTGTAGTTGTTTGGGCATCCCATGTACTCTTGCTTTGAATTTACTAGAACCTTCAACAACGATGAGATCCAAGCCTCCTAGTCATCCTCCTCGACGACTATTCTCATACTAGCCCAAGCTACCTCTCGAGCAATCCATTATCAACCAACTCGAACCATCCTTCGAGTTATCAACATGCTTGGAATGATCCCTGCTTGGATTATGCCAAGACTATATCACATCATGCTTCGCCTCATCTCATCAAAGCAAAGCTCCATCACAACATTGTCATCATATCCGTCCATATGAGCTTCATCATCCGCTACATATGCCACGAGCAGCTTTTCTCATCCCTTAGCCTCTCCCTTAGCTTTTGAATCATTTTCGACCATACTTGTCTAGATCCAATCATAAATCAACTAATTCTAAACAATCAATCAAGACAATCATTAATCCAAGCAATCAAATATTCAAACAAGGTTTAATAAGCAATTATACAAGGAAATGGCAATTTGGTAATTAAAGTGTCCAAATCTAATAAGCATGAATAATAGGCAAATGTCTCTACAACTTGATGAATAAACTTGCATAAGTTAACATGTAGTAAAATAGG
The DNA here is from genome assembly GCA_030765085.1 of Allium cepa. Taxonomy (NCBI): domain Eukaryota; kingdom Viridiplantae; phylum Streptophyta; class Magnoliopsida; order Asparagales; family Amaryllidaceae; genus Allium; species Allium cepa. The sequence goes on along the minus strand of CM060937.1, from coordinate 447,209,576 downwards.
TGTCAAAACTTCATAGATGATAGATCTACATGCATACTTAGGAAAAATGTAAGAAATCACTATCTTTAACACATAAACAAGCCACCAATCCAATATACTCCCTTGGGTCCGTGTGAGAGATAACTACCACTCACCGAATCACCTAAACACCTCAAAAACAACCAACTCCAGATCTGGACAGCAAGGAATCAAGCTTGATCCGGCAAAATCTCGCTTCAATCGATGAAATCTCTCTTTGTTGGATGAAGATCTTCAACTTTGGCTCTTGGATCTTCGATTTGATCTTCAATTAGATGGAAGGAATCACTAGATTAGAGAGGATAAAAGAAGTGAAGAAGTTTTGTAGACGAGCTCTCAAAATGGCAGCACTTCGTCGCTTCAAAATCCGGTGCCAAAAAGTGAGCCAAACCCCTCTATTTATAGGCTGAAATCCTTAGGTCGCCGCCCCCTTAGGTCGTCCACGACCTAACTAAGTCGTCGCCGACCTAACGACCTAAGCCTAAGCACTAATGCACGACCCAACTGCCTAACGACCTAAAACATGCGGCATAGCGACTTAACCCAGACACGACCCACGACTTATCTACACTGCCGTGTTTTTTTTCCTAAGTCTTAAGCCGTATGGTCGACTCAACGACCTAACGACTCATGCGACTTAACTATACTCCACGACCCAACGTTCTAACAGGGATGCCGACCTAACCACAACTCCTTCACACGACCTAGCAATATACACGACCTATCCTTAACTCGTCCTACCGACCTAAGCTACTAACCTTTAGATCGCCCCTCCTTATAGGTCGCTCACTCTACTAAGTCGCTCGCGACCTATCATAAGTCGCTCACGACCTAAATAGACATCGCTCACTGTTATAGGTCGCCCACTATCTTAGGTCGCTACTACTAGGTTCCTCACAACCCTTAGGTCATTAACTCCACTAACTCGGTAATCCTTAAGTCGCTTGAACGACCTACCTCCCCTAAGTCGCTAACCTGCTTAACCGACCTATCTCCTTAGGTCGTTAACTCGGCAACACGACCCAAGCTTCCACACCTTAACTCGGCCACTACCATGAGTCTCTCAACACTATTAAGTCGGTCACGACTCATGCCTCCATACGACTCAACTCCGAACGACTTAGGCTACCCACGAGCTAGCTATTACACGGCCTAACCCCTTAAACCGTAAACCCTACCACTTAGGTTCAAAACGACTCAAGCAATACTAACGACTTAATGCAACTATTTTTACGATTTTATCGACACGTAAAATATGGGTCGTTACAAACATGCATATATGAAAATAATATCATTATACACAATATAGCAGCATAACAACTACATATGCCAACATAGTAAATGCAACAAAAGCAACAAATGCAACCATCAATCAATTATCATCCAACTATCATCTAACAAATCCATAACCAATCAATATAAATTCACTTCTCATTAATATTTATTCACTTGGTTTTCAATTTTAATCACAGTTGATTCATTAACGTTGGATTTTACTAACATTCATTCTCAATTCAATTAGTTAACGTTCACTAATTTATATTTACATTAGTTTACTTCCAATTTGAATCAAATTAAATTCTATTTAAATTCATTTAACTTCCAATTTGATTTCAATGATTTATAGCTTTCAATTTCATTAACACTTAATGAATTATATACAATCAACTAACAATCATATAACAACCAAATCATACCCAACATAACCAAATTATTAATTTTACATTCAATTTGGTTTATCTCTTTTATATATATATATATATCCTGTTATATAATTTTAAAAGAATCATTTTATATTCGGCATCTTAAATTTCCAATATTAACTTTAATTAAGTCCGTAAGCCGTACATATATCATCCGTGAGCAATATCAATCTAATCGCTTATTCGATCACACAATTTCACTTCCAAACTTGTAACGCTTCGGATTTTCGTTCTCCGAAAAACCGACATCGACACTCACTTTATCGACTGCCGAGAAATCAAAGGCCGAAAACCGAGATGTTATGGGTTTTAAAAAAAGAAAAGAAAAGAAAGAAGAGAGAAAAAGAAGAAAGAAAAAGAAAAATAGAGGGAAAAGAAGATAGACAATTTTTAGAAAACAGAGAATTAGAAAAACAGAAGATAGAAAATTTTAAAAATAGAACGGGACAGAAAGGGAACAATAGAACAACAACAGAATCTCACAATTCGCAGCGGAACAACATATAATAATAAATGAATAATCTTTAAACAAAGAACTACAGTTATTACATTTCATCATATTTCATTACATCATATCATCACATCAGAGTGTACAACTACATACAACAATAAACAGTGCAGCGGAAAAAGAAATACTATATAAACTAGTAATACGCCATGCCATCCAGCTTGCCTCCAGCAAATCCAGAATATCCAGAATATCCTGATAAACCTAACTCTTAACTGCCCGTGTAGAAATTGGTGGGCACCCAGAGTTTAGGAAGGAAAACAATAAACTCCGAGTCAGTCATGTGACTGGTGTGAGAACTCAAAACAGTTTATTTACTTTAAAATCAAAATAGAGGAATATTTTTAAATCAATTCGCAATGCTTTTAAAAATGAGACTACCATAAGACCTCCCACCACACACACAATGCAAACGCAGACTTGGAGGAGATTGCTTCTTATGTTAGTCAAAGATGCTTGATACGCAAAAATCAAATCAATTTTGATATTATTATTAGTGCATAGTGTAGAAAATTTATTTCGAAAATAAAGATATAAATCATAGCCAGCATAGGTACCATTATATTATGCCTACTAATAGCTACCATATTAAATGGCAGGTTCTACAACTAAAACCGTACAAGTCACGTATTGTTTCTTTGGATTTCCAACAAATGGTCAGGCCAAGGAACTTCCCATTGCCACTGAGAATGCCTCTGGAAAGACATCCCCGAGAACCAAACCGGAACTCTGCCAACACAAGGCCGGGTTACCCCTAACTGGGTAACTACTGACACGAGCACGCCATTCCCCGGTCCTTTAGGACCTTTTCAACCGAGCGCTCGATATCCAATTCACACCATAATAAATAGAGTGTTTTCAACATGAGTAAGTATCTGGGCTCCATACCATGATACCACCCCTTTCCAGAAGGAAATGCACATACCCTAAGGGGAGCTACAGCAACCCCTAATAACCTTGCCGCATCTTTCCTGTTTTGACCATTTCCGGGATGTGAGGCTCGACGAAGTCACGTCCACAAAAACATACTTTATACAAAAGCCATGCTTTGGGTCAACAAATGATCAACACAATGATCACTAAGATAAACGATCAAATAAATGATCCTATCACAATAATCAACACAATGATCATTTCAGCATCACTCAGCATGTCACATTACCAAAATGGGATATATCGCTGATAACTTCAACTATATAACCTTTGAGCTCGTACGTCTCAAAGAAGGGTGTTAAGCAAAGAATAAATTCTCCGCCACCAACAGAAATATATTTGAAAGAAATCGGCTTTATATCTCAAATTGTAATGTCAGGCATACAATCCATACAAGTCTGTTCCGGGATCGAACAGAACCGAAGGCACTTACAAAGAAGTCCTTGCAATCCGGATATTCACAATCCTGATCGGATTCACCATCACATATGGAGAACTCAATACCGTAGCTACTCGGTGCAGAGTCAATCGATAGTTCATCCTATCACTCTTGCAAATACCGGTCTTCAACACCGATCTTCAAATGCAATTCACAACGACGTATCACATATTCGGAGTGGGTTATACGACCCCATGGTCCTTTCCCGGTTAACCCGAATAGTGAGCGCTTATTCAAAAATAAGTGTGCATTCAAATTCAATCAATTCACATCAAATACCCATTCAAAGGGAAATATTGATAGTCGGTTATTGAACTATCAATTGATATGCATACATCACCAGATTCCAAATAATTTTCCAAATTATTTATTTTCCAAAATATCTTTCCAAGATATATAATTTCAACACTTTAAAAATAAATCAATATTTATTTTTAAACAATTTCACTTTTCACATATAAATTCCATAATGAATTTATATTTCAAAAATATCCATGAATAACCGATTTCAATTATTCATTCTCAATTTATCTTCAAAAGATAAATTCTAAATATTCACTTCATATTGGAAAACATTTCCATACTTATTAAAAATAAGTAATCGACAAATCTTTTTATTTTCAACCTTTGAAAATATTCAATATACTTAAATCGAATTTAGTATATATTTCATTCTTTAAGGGAAATCATTCTCTTAAACATTTTTATTTGGGCCAAAACGAATGTTGCGTAAAACATCGTTACAACAACCCAAAATCACTAGTATAGGGATTCGAAATTAAAATAGATATATAAATCCCAATATTATTCTAAACATTTCCTTTCGGAAATCATTTACTATAACAACAGTGTTATAGTCCACCATTTCCTTTTATTTCTCGAAAACGTCTATTTCAACAATAAATGTTGAAATCTATGGTTTCGAATCTCAACATGTTTTAAACCATCGTTAGATCGTTTTAATTCTATTTAAAACATCACATTCAAAAACATTTTATTTAACGTGTTATTCACTATTCAAAAACGTGAATAAACCATGTTCACAAATTCCATTATTTCTATTCTTTTTAACTTAAAGGATTATTCATTGTTTATAACGTGAATATAACTCCATTAATAGGTTATAACAATTAACTTATCAAAATAAGTCGTTTGCGAATTTATAAAACAACGTTTATAAATTCTATTTCTATTTATATATAAAAACTTCCTTTTACAAATTCCTTTATTAACCTATTCCAGTTTATAACTCAATTATAAACTACAAGTTCATATTATAAGTTAATTACTTATAAAACGATTATTTTACAAAATCGTTCATTTAACTTCCCAAATTATTAATCTTAACTTATAAGATTGTGTATTTATCCAAAATTCATTCTTTCGATAACTTTATAAATTTTATAAACCTATTGCTTATAAAATTTTCATTAATAACTTCACAGTTTATAATTTCATAAATTTCATTCATTTAGGAAATTCATTTTCACTACATTCAAACACTTATAAAAACTCGTTTTATAATGTCCATAATTCAATTTATAAATATCCATTTATAAATCTCTTAATATAAATCAGTTTATATTATTATTCTAAAACGTCTTTAAATTCCTTTATAATTTCATCATTTCGATTTATAAAATAATCAAATTTTATAAATCTTAAATTTAAACTTTTATCATATATTCAAAAATCCAATCTAAATTATTTTATAAAATCATTAGTTCATATTTCTCAAAAATCGACTTTTAATCGTATTTCTAAAAATCAGCTTTTTAACTATATTTCACAAAAACCATAATTTTTATAACTTTAAAAATTATAACGTTTATTTATTTATAATGGATCAATCCCAAAAATATAGTATATTTTCAAAATCACTTTTAAAATCATTTTAAAATCCCAAAATCTGGGTCCAATGATGCTACACACCAAATAGTCAATCACGACTAACAACGATATCATATATCGATATGATAATCTATCAAATATCAAAATATCTGAAATAAAATAAATACTGTTGAGGAATCCAGTTGGATCCCTCCAACCTGTTTCCTGCATCCAAAAACATTAGCACAATACCAATTTCGCTCCAGTACGAAATTATCGCGGTATATGTTCTTATTAAATATTATCCGCTTAATAACGGCGTAATAGGGTCTCATCCGCTAAACAAAAAATGCGGGAAATCAACAACTGCAATATATACATATGCCAATATATATATATTGATATTATATATAATACCAATTTCACTGTTTATGAAATATTCGCGGTATATGTTTTTATAAATAACATCCGCTTACTAACGGCGCATAATGTCTATTTTAACAATCAATAATTTACAGTCATCATTCAAACATGCATTCAAATATTTTAAATCTAACTATTTAAAATAAAATCGAAATCTATTCGATTGAGTGAGAAATTCTCACCTTGGTTTCAATTTCCGTTTTAGCTTTTATTTCGAATAAAATTAAACGCGCGTTTAATTTTACCCGAAATTCTCACTAACTCCAAACGACTCCAAACCAACTCCATCGCGTAGTGCTCGTCCATACAATTCCAACGCAACTGAGTTTGCATTTTTTCGACCTCGTATGAAAAAGTTATGCATTTTTGAAGTTACACGTATTTATATAACATAATTTTCAACATAACTTTAAATTTTTAAACTCCAACTCAACTCAGCCCTTGATCCATCCATATGCAAATCCTGGCCGTCCCTCTTTGCTTCTTCCCTCTCACGTAACCCTACAGGAAATAGGCCGAACCATGAACCCATTCAACATAGATTAGGGTTTCAATTTGCTCGCTCAATACTCGATGAAAATTCATCAAACCACTTGCAAATCGAAGCTCTCGTCGAGAGCTACCACCACCATCCACCACTGGAAGTTCGGCCCCCCCTAGACCTCTCGAGATGCGTGCAAACATCTGCAGGTTCGGCCACTTCATGGTCAATTTCCCGTTGATTCGTGAAGCCATTCGCGATCTCCACCGTTCACATCGAAGCTCTCATCGTGCTCTTCATCTTTGTAGTTGAAACCTAAGGCTAATTGTCGACGGATTGGAAGAAATCGAGGGGGAGAGGAGAGTGATTTCTGGCCATTCAACTAGGAGGTGGCGGCTAGGTCAAAAATTAGGGTTTAGTTTTAATTTTTTATCAAATTATGAAGGCAAGGGGTCTATTTATAAGGAACGAGCGACACTATTCATCCCGGATTTTCCGAACTCCGATTTAGACGCCGTAACCAGCGTACCTAGGGTTTATCCCGCGTTCCGGACACAATGGAACAGGTTTCGGAAGCTAATTCGGAAGTATGTGCGAGTTATGGCTGAAAACGTTCAATTTGAATTAAACCGATTTAAGTCGATTTCTAGGCGTTTTAATTTGTACCGGACAAACGGTAAATCCAAACGACTTGAAATTTGAAACCTTACAATAATATCACATTACGGATCCGATGAAACTGGTTTCGTCGAATTCCGAGACTTTTTGAAAAATGGCTATTTTGACTCGCCAAATTTAAATTAAAAACAATTCGATGCGTTTCGAGCTGCCACGATCAAACGATAACTTCGATTGACACGAAAATTGAAATCCGGTAATAACTAACTATTACGGATCCAATGAAACTGGTTTCGTTCAATTCTGAGACTGTTCAAAAATTGGCTATTTTACAGTCGATTATTAAATATTAAAATATTCAATTTTCACAATTTAACTTTTAATTCGATTTTAAAAGTTCTAAAATATTTCTATAACTCCAGTATGATTAAATAAAATTTTCCAAATTATTTACAATCATTTTTAACTCAATTTTTAATTATTTCCATAATTTAACGTATTAAATTATCGATTAAATTATTCAATTAAATCCAATGATTCAAATAAAAATTTATTTGACTTAAAAATTCAATTATTAATATTTAAAATTAATTAAATATTCAAATTTTAATTAATAAAAATTCTGGGTCGTTACAATCTTTCCCCCTTAAAAGAATTTCGTCCTCGAAATTACAAGTAAGAAAGTTACAGAATCTATTAGTTTTCCAAAATTCATAATTAAACTTCTTACAAATCTTTACTAAGTTTTCAAATCATACTTAGTTATCTTTTCAAAAACAACTATATCGTTTAACTTTCAATTCCAAAATCAAAGTTAAAAGTTTTCAAAATTTTCCCATTTTCTCAAAAAATTTCTAACGCCTTAAATTTTCGGAAAAATTCGCCATGTCTCCTTTGCGCGGCTCGATCCGAAAAAAAAATGACAGTATATATATCACAAATATACATCTCATCAAGTAATGAGGCATCCCGAAGGGAAAAAAGTGTAAAAGTACGATATTTAATCCGAGATATGTACCTTATATTTTATTAGCAAGCATATACGGCTAATATAGCGCTAAAGCGAACTCCAAATGCGAAGCAAACGCAATCCGCACCTACTAAACTCAACAAACAACATGAGAACATGCACATATGCAAATAGTATCGATATACAACATATATCTCATAATAACTATATATGTCATATAGCAAATGCAACAATAGCAATATATATTCAACCATCAACCAACTAACATCCATATCCAATAAACATTCATTCATATTTTCATTCATATACAATGAATTGGTTTTCACTTTAAATCACATTTGATTTGTTTACATTGGATTTACTAACATTCATTCTCAATTCAATTAGTTTACATTTACTAATTAAATCCAATTCACCTTCAATTCTATTCAAATTTATTTACTTTCCATTTGAATTCAATTACATAGCTTTCAATTTCATTAAATCTTAATGAATTATAAACAATTAACTAACAATCATATAACAACCAATTTATATTAATTACAACCAAATTCTTTTCACTTATATTCATTCAATTTGGTTTAACATTAAATTGATTTCCATTCCAATTTATTCAACTTCTAATAAAATTAGATTTTAATGAATTAACACTTTCATTAATTATTCCTTATCAACTTAAATTACATTCAATTGTTTTAACATTCAATCCATTCATTCAATTCAATTACAAAGTTGAATTCTATTACATAACTCAAGTTCATATTCATTTAATCCACTTGATTATTTACTTCGATACCAATATCAATTTAATTCAACAACACTTAAGTTATATTTCCATTTAACTTTAAATTTACCTTTATTTACAACTCATATTTTATATAGTTTCACTTCTTATATATATAAGTTTATTCACAATTGTAAACACTTTAATTATTATTCACTTCTTATAATTCTTTTACTTATACAATTATTCTTTTATTTAGATTATTCAAACAACCTAACAATCAACTTATAAATACTTTAACAATTCTGAAAATTATTTCTTTATATATAAAATATAATCAAGGTAAAATTATTTCATTCACCCAATTTAAAACAATACTGTGTCGAATTGTTCTGTAGAAGTGTTTAGAGATCCCTATCAACAACGTTAATTACTCGTATTAACCAGAATCCATATACCACTCAACAAACCAATCATCACAATATAAAACAATTTTTATTCACTAACAAATACGCTCTCATATCTATTATTACACTCAACTCATTCTAGAGTACTGCTGACTCTATCTCTAATGAGTAATACCCAACAGAACCATGGTTGTCGCTTAACCAACAGAGCTCTGATACCAAATGTAACACTTCGGATTTTCGTTCTCCGAAAAACCGACATCGACACTCACTTTATCGACTGCCGAGAAATCAAAGGCCGAAAACCGAGATGTTATGGGTTTTAAAAAAAGAAAAGAAAAGAAAGAAGAGAGAAAAAGAAGAAAGAAAAAGAAAAATAGAGGGAAAAGAAGATAGACAATTTTTAGAAAACAGAGAATTAGAAAAACAGAAGATAGAAAATTTTAAAAATAGAACGGGACAGAAAGGGAACAATAGAACAACAACAGAATCTCACAATTCGCAGCGGAACAACATATAATAATAAATGAATAATCTTTAAACAAAGAACTACAGTTATTACATTTCATCATATTTCATTACATCATATCATCACATCAGAGTGTACAACTACATACAACAATAAACAGTGCAGCGGAAAAAGAAATACTATATAAACTAGTAATACGCCATGCCATCCAGCTTGCCTCCAGCAAATCCAGAATATCCAGAATATCCTGATAAACCTAACTCTTAACTGCCCGTGTAGAAATTGGTGGGCACCCAGAGTTTAGGAAGGAAAACAATAAACTCCGAGTCAGTCATGTGACTGGTGTGAGAACTCAAAACAGTTTATTTACTTTAAAATCAAAATAGAGGAATATTTTTAAATCAATTCGCAATGCTTTTAAAAATGAGACTACCATAAGACCTCCCACCACACACACAATGCAAACGCAGACTTGGAGGAGATTGCTTCTTATGTTAGTCAAAGATGCTTGATACGCAAAAATCAAATCAATTTTGATATTATTATTAGTGCATAGTGTAGAAAATTTATTTCGAAAATAAAGATATAAATCATAGCCAGCATATGTACCATTATATTATGCCTACTAATAGCTACCATATTAAATGGCAGGTTCTACAACTAAAACCGTACAAGTCACGTATTGTTTCTTTGGATTTCCAACAAATGGTCAGGCCAAGGAACTTCCCATTGCCACTGAGAATGCCTCTGGAAAGACATCCCCGAGAACCAAACCGGAACTCTGCCAACACAAGGCCGGGTTACCCCTAACTGGGTAACTACTGACACGAGCACGCCATTCCCCGGTCCTTTAGGACCTTTTCAACCGAGCGCTCGATATCCAATTCACACCATAATAAATAGAGTGTTTTCAACATGAGTAAGTATCTGGGCTCCATACCATGATACCACCCCTTTCCAGAAGGAAATGCACATACCCTAAGGGGAGCTACAGCAACCCCTAATAACCTTGCCGCATCTTTCCTGTTTTGACCATTTCCGGGATGTGAGGCTCGACGAAGTCACGTCCACAAAAACATACTTTATACAAAAGCCATGCTTTGGGTCAACAAATGATCAACACAATGATCACTAAGATAAACGATCAAATAAATGATCCTATCACAATAATCAACACAATGATCATTTCAGCATCACTCAGCATGTCACATTACCAAAATGGGATATATCGCTGATAACTTCAACTATATAACCTTTGAGCTCGTACGTCTCAAAGAAGGGTGTTAAGCAAAGAATAAATTCTCCGCCACCAACAGAAATATATTTGAAAGAAATCGGCTTTATATCTCAAATTGTAATGTCAGGCATACAATCCATACAAGTCTGTTCCGGGATCGAACAGAACCGAAGGCACTTACAAAGAAGTCCTTGCAATCCGGATATTCACAATCCTGATCGGATTCACCATCACATATGGAGAACTCAATACCGTAGCTACTCGGTGCAGAGTCAATCGATAGTTCATCCTATCACTCTTGCAAATACCGGTCTTCAACACCGATCTTCAAATGCAATTCACAACGACGTATCACATATTCGGAGTGGGTTATACGACCCCATGGTCCTTTCCCGGTTAACCCGAATAGTGAGCGCTTATTCAAAAATAAGTGTGCATTCAAATTCAATCAATTCACATCAAATACCCATTCAAAGGGAAATATTGATAGTCGGTTATTGAACTATCAATTGATATGCATACATCACCAGATTCCAAATAATTTTCCAAATTATTTATTTTCCAAAATATCTTTCCAAGATATATAATTTCAACACTTTAAAAATAAATCAATATTTATTTTTAAACAATTTCACTTTTCACATATAAATTCCATAATGAATTTATATTTCAAAAATATCCATGAATAACCGATTTCAATTATTCATTCTCAATTTATCTTCAAAAGATAAATTCTAAATATTCACTTCATATTGGAAAACATTTCCATACTTATTAAAAATAAGTAATCGACAAATCTTTTTATTTTCAACCTTTGAAAATATTCAATATACTTAAATCGAATTTAGTATATATTTCATTCTTTAAGGGAAATCATTCTCTTAAACATTTTTATTTGGGCCAAAACGAATGTTGCGTAAAACATCGTTACAACAACCCAAAATCACTAGTATAGGGATTCGAAATTAAAATAGATATATAAATCCCAATATTATTCTAAACATTTCCTTTCGGAAATCATTTACTATAACAACAGTGTTATAGTCCACCATTTCCTTTTATTTCTCGAAAACGTCTATTTCAACAATAAATGTTGAAATCTATGGTTTCGAATCTCAACATGTTTTAAACCATCGTTAGATCGTTTTAATTCTATTTAAAACATCACATTCAAAAACATTTTATTTAACGTGTTATTCACTATTCAAAAACGTGAATAAACCATGTTCACAAATTCCATTATTTCTATTCTTTTTAACTTAAAGGATTATTCATTGTTTATAACGTGAATATAACTCCATTAATAGGTTATAACAATTAACTTATCAAAATAAGTCGTTTGCGAATTTATAAAACAACGTTTATAAATTCTATTTCTATTTATATATAAAAACTTCCTTTTACAAATTCCTTTATTAACCTATTCCAGTTTATAACTCAATTATAAACTACAAGTTCATATTATAAGTTAATTACTTATAAAACGATTATTTTACAAAATCGTTCATTTAACTTCCCAAATTATTAATCTTAACTTATAAGATTGTGTATTTATCCAAAATTCATTCTTTCGATAACTTTATAAATTTTATAAACCTATTGCTTATAAAATTTTCATTAATAACTTCACAGTTTATAATTTCATAAATTTCATTCATTTAGGAAATTCATTTTCACTACATTCAAACACTTATAAAAACTCGTTTTATAATGTCCATAATTCAATTTATAAATATCCATTTATAAATCTCTTAATATAAATCAGTTTATATTATTATTCTAAAACGTCTTTAAATTCCTTTATAATTTCATCATTTCGATTTATAAAATAATCAAATTTTATAAATCTTAAATTTAAACTTTTATCATATATTCAAAAATCCAATCTAAATTATTTTATAAAATCATTAGTTCATATTTCTCAAAAATCGACTTTTAATCGTATTTCTATAAATCAGCTTTTTAACTATATTTCACAAAAACCATAATTTTTATAACTTTAAAAATTATAACGTTTATTTATTTATAATGGATCAATCCCAAAAATATAGTATATTTTCAAAATCACTTTTAAAATCATTTTAAAATCCCAAAATCTGGGTCCAATGATGCTACACACCAAATAGTCAATCACGACTAACAACGATATCATATATCGATATGATAATCTATCAAATATCAAAATATCTGAAATAAAATAAATACTGTTGAGGAATCCAGTTGGATCCCTCCAACCTGTTTCCTGCATCCAAAAACATTAGCACAATACCAATTTCGCTCCAGTACGAAATTATCGCGGTATATGTTCTTATTAAATATTATCCGCTTAATAACGGCGTAATAGGGTCTCATCCGCTAAACAAAAAATGCGGGAAATCAACAACTGCAATATATACATATGCCAATATATATATATATTGATATTATATATAATACCAATTTCACTGTTTATGAAATATTCGCGGTATATGTTTTTATAAATAACATCCGCTTACTAACGGCGCATAATGTCTATTTTAACAATCAATAATTTACAGTCATCATTCAATCATGCATTCAAATATTTTAAATCTAACTATTTAAAATAAAATCGAAATCTATTCGATTGAGTGAGAAATTCTCACCTTGGTTTCAATTTCCGTTTTAGCTTTTATTTCGAATAAAATTAAACGCGCGTTTAATTTTACTCGAAATTCTCACTAACTCCAAACGACTCCAAACCAACTCCATCGCGTAGTGCTCGTCCATACGATTCCAACGCAACTGAGTTTGCATTTTTTCGACATCGTATGAAAAAGTTATGCATTTTTGAAGTTACACGTATTTATATAACATAATTTTCAACATAACTTTAAATTTTTAAACTCCAACTCAACTCAGCCCTTGATCCATCCATATGCAAATCCTGGCCGTCCCTCTTTGCTTCTTCCCTCTCACGTAACCCTACAGGAAATAGGCCGAACCATGAACCCATTCAACATAGATTAGGGTTTCAATTTGCTCGCTCAATACTCGATGAAAATTCATCAAACCACTTGCAAATCGAAGCTCTCGTCGAGAGCTACCACCACCATCCACCACTGGAAGTTCGGCCCCCCCTAGACCTCTCGAGATGCGTGCAAACATCTGCAGGTTCGGCCACTTCATGGTCAATTTCCCGTTGATTCGTGAAGCCATTCGCGATCTCCACCGTTCACATCGAAGCTCTCATCGTGCTCTTCATCTTTGTAGTTGAAACCTAAGGCTAATTGTCGACGGATTGGAAGAAATCGAGGGGGAGAGGAGAGTGATTTCTGGCCATTCAACTAGGAGGTGGCGGCTAGGTCAAAAATTAGGGTTTAGTTTTAATTTTTTATCAAATTATGAAGGCAAGGGGTCTATTTATAAGGAACGAGCGACACTATTCATCCCGGATTTTCCGAACTCCGATTTAGACGCCGTAACCAGCGTACCTAGGGTTTATCCCGCGTTCCGGACACAATGGAACAGGTTTCGGAAGCTAATTCGGAAGTATGTGCGAGTTATGGCTGAAAACGTTCAATTTGAATTAAACCGATTTAAGTCGATTTCTAGGCGTTTTAATTTGTACCGGACAAACGGTAAATCCAAACGACTTGAAATTTGAAACCTTACAATAATATCACATTACGGATCCGATGAAACTAGTTTCGTCGAATTCCGAGACTTTTTGAAAAATGGCTATTTTGACTCGCCAAATTTAAATTAAAAACAATTCGATGCGTTTCGAGCTGCCACGATCAAACGATAACTCCGATTGACACGAAAATTGAAATCCGGTAATAACTAACTATTACGGATCCAATGAAACTGGTTTCGTTCAATTCTGAGACTGTTCAAAAATTGGCTATTTTACAGTCGATTATTAAATATTAAAATATTCAATTTTCACAATTTAACTTTTAATTCGATTTTAAAAGTTCTAAAATATTTCTATAACTCCAGTATGATTAAATAAAATTTTCCAAATTATTTACAATCATTTTTAACTCAATTTTTAATTATTTCCATAATTTAACGTATTTAATTATCGATTAAATTATTCAATTAAATCCAATGATTCAAATAAAAATTTATTTGACTTAAAAATTCAATTATTAATATTTAAAATTAATTAAATATTCAAATTTTAATTAATAAAAATTCTGGGTCGTTACAAAACTAGTATCGTTCACACGACTCTAGTGCGGACTCAGATTTGGTTCCTTGATTGGAAACTGTTACTCTCCTTGCATAGCCACATACTATGATAGAGAATTCCAGAATCAAATTAAAAATCCATATCTAGGGTTCGCCGTCGAAAATCGAGTGAAAAATCCTAACTTGGATCGATATAAATCATCTCGAAATTTTGTGCTCGAATTTGGATCAAATTGTTATGTGAATAAAATAATATACGTACAATCTCACGTATTACCTTCCAATGGATTTCTATCCAATCTATCTATACTAAAATTTTTTATTGACTTCTATTTTCTTTCACTTAATTACTCACAATCCATTATTCAGTTAGTATATTCATTTCTTTACATAGCATATTCTTTAACATTATCTTTTCTTAAACATCATATCAAAGAATTTGTTTACTCAAGTTCATTTTAAACATTCTATATAATTTAATTTAAACTCGATTTCTTTTCCCAGTTGATTCTTATCTATAAGAAATTCCTTTGTTTACATTTATTGCATTTTCATAATTTCAGTTAAGAACGAATTTATTTATGGAACATTTTATTAACCGACACTTTAGTTTATTAATCATCCTATAAAAGTCTAACCTCTCATAAATGACTTTTCTTAGTTTACAGTCATCTTAAAGATTACAATCCCTTTGCAATTTATATTTATTTTCTATAACCAATTTACAAAGATATAATACGATTCACTTATCTTCTTTCTTAAGTTCACTTACTTGTTCCATATATCCATTCATCATTTCATGTTATATTTAAGTTTTTATAATTTTTATCACAACCAAATTTCCATTTATATACATTTTAATTCCTTTTGACTTTTCCTTACTTGTATATTTCAATTACTTTCAGGTTCTGTTTATTTGTACAATATCTCATTACATATCCAAAACATCATTTTAACTTTTAACATTTGGTAAGTCTTGTTATATGTTATCAGAATGTAATTTTGGTATTATACAAATTTATAGAATTTCATTTTACTTAATTAGAATGTTCACAAATTTAATTTGTTTAAATCCTCTTTACCTTTCAACTTTAAAGTTTTCCCAAAATAATAAGCTTAGATATCTTAATCCTCTTATTTTATAAATTCTGGTTATTCACATTTCATTTGAAAATTACTAATTAACATAACTTAGAAATTTAAATGCCCGGTTCTTTCCAAATCGTTTGAAATAAACATATACACTTATATCCCTTTTTTTATAACGAATCATACCTTTAGAGTTTAAACCAAAACCCATTTACCCAAAATAATTTTGAAGAAAAGCAAAGCTTTCTTAGAAGTCTCCCCCACTTTGAGACTCGAAAATGAACGTCGATGATGCTGCGCAGTCATCACCGAAATTATTTTCCAGCGACATAAGAGAGGAGTACTGAATTCATTCCTTCTTAAAATCCTTTCAAAATATTTCTCATAAATATTTTCCAACTAATATTACAATATATTTTCTTCAAAGCTTTGAAAATCATTTTCAAAACCTCCGGGTCTTAAATTCAATATTTCCAATTTAGATCTATTTTAATTTATAAGTCACCTTTATAAAATATTCTTATAGGATTTCACTTTCTTGAAATATTCCACAAGTTGTTTTATCATTGTTTATTTTGTAATAAACCTAATTTATTAAATTACAATACCCAATTAACGATAACAACCAATATTATCATTCCTAACTACCAGGTAAGCTAGACAAGTCAAAATAATTTCTGAAAATAAATCCTTTATATACAAAATATAATTAGGGCAAAATTATTTCATTTACCCAATTTCAAAACAATACTATGTCGAATTGTTCTATTTAAGTGAGATCCCTATCAATGACGTTAATTACTCGTATTGAACAGAATCCATAAGCCACTCAACAAATCAACCGACACAATATAAAACATTTTATATCACTAACAAATACGCTCTCTCATATGTATACACTCAGCGACTCATCATAGGGTATTACTACCCTATTTATAAAGAGTCAGACCCCACAAAGCTAAGGTTATCGCTAAACCAAAGCTCTGATACCAACTGTAACGACCCGCCTTTTTGGACAGTTTAAACCGACGATCAAATACACATGCCGATTTCAAACCATTCAAAAGGGCATATGGTTATTGGGGTAAATAAGAAAAGAAAAGAAAGAGAAATAAGGGAAATGAAACAACACAGAATCTCGCAGCGGAATGATAAAATATAATAGTCAAATAAACAGTTCATGAAGCTGTTTACTATACTTTGATAATTATTTATACAACATTTATCAGAGTTATACATATACAACAGAACAATTAAAATAATGCAGCAGATAGCATGATGCAAGGGTAATAATAATAATAGTATACCAAATCTTCGTCTTCATCCTCCAGAATAGATCTTCAAAAATTTGAAAAACTCAGGACTGACCCTAGCGTAATGAAAAGACAAAACACTCGAGTCAGGACTAAAATATCCTTATGAAAGTTAAATCAATCGTAAATAAATATGAGTGTAACGGCGTCAGAGATGTTTACGGGGTTTGACATCTCATATCCAGTGTCAACGTGCGTGCAATAACTCAAGAGATGTTACGGGATTTTCCATCTCTTAAGGATCCGTTAAACTATCTACTATGTAGTAATGTACGCTAAGTAGATAACGCCTATCAGTAATATAAAGTATCAAAATAGCGTTAAGGCGTTACCATAATCCCCCTTAACACATTTTTATAATGCCATAGTCTATACAGCACCATAAGCCCCACCGTAAACTGGTGGTTATCAGAGGGTACCCCATAGGTATAACAAAAAACATAATGTAGTAGTCGCGAATAGGATAATCAGTATGACGAGGTACATGAGGCGATACCAACTAGGATACTAGTAGTTGCGTGATCCGGACTGATGTTGAGCATAGCCAGCAGCTACCCCAACACCGCGAAACAACACTCCCAAATCAAGGGGTGCACCCAAATCGAATCACAAATGTAATAGATATGGTATCGAAGAAGTGTGTCCGCTAGAGATGGCGAACCTCAATGGCCCGACGTGGCTCCTGTTTTAGTCATGTCAGAGGTCATCCAATATCGTTCTCTTTCTTCAGTCAACGCGTTCACCAAACCATTCACTTCATTCTGGATCAACACTCCACGTGTAATAGTTATTAAAGTGGTTTTCGGTATCGACAGAGAGTATGTCCATATCCGATCCCGGTCTCTTTAATAACTACGTATTATTACACCGATGGCTCTTTTACATTTCAAATCGATTCATAATTGATATCAAAATATCATATTCGCTTCAAAAATCAAATCCATTTCAAATATCATCGTATCTATTGAAATGTAAAATTCCGTTTCAAAAATCATTTTTCGCATCAATATCTCATTTCGATTTCAAAATCATTTCGAAATTCAATTTAGGTTGCAACTTCATTTAACCCAATTCGTATTCAAATTCAAGATTTAAACATAAACATTTCACCTTATTAACCAGCTTGAAAATTTTAGAAAATAGTTTAAGTAGTTTAAAAGTAGTTTTAAATAATTAAAATAGTTAAAAATACTTAAAGTTTTAAAATGGATTTAAAATAGATAAGTTTGTTTAAAATAATTTAAATTGGGTCAAGTAGATTTAAAATAGATTAAAATAGTTTAAGTATTCAAAAATGGTTTATATAACTGAGTAATTTGGAAAACAAAATAAAACAGCTTCAAAACCAAACCATTTCAATTATAACTTCCCAATTCAAAACAATTTCAATTTCCCTTCTACCGATTCAATTTCGATTTCAACCCAAATCAATGTCAACTTTCACTTCAATTTAATTCAATTTTACATTCACCTTTAATTTATTCAATTTCAATTTATATCGATTTGGAGCTTGATGTTCAAAATACCAATTTGTAACACTTAACAAAATTATCCTTCAATATTCAAATTTGAATCCAAATTTCAAATATGATTCAATTCCAAGCTCGATTTCAAAATATCATTTTTATATCACTTTTACTTGGTAATATTCAAAGCTCGAATTAAGGTTAAATCTTTAAACAAATCAATTTTCGAAATTCAATCATATCTCGATTTTAAATTCCAAAGTCTCCACTTTAAATATTTAACAATTTCTTTTAACCAAAATTTATTTCAACATTCCAAACTCAATTTTTCGATAAATTCGATTTCTACAAATTTATTTCTATTTATAACTTTTAAATTAAAACATTTAAATAAATTTCAAATCGATGATTTTAAAAATTATAAATTTAGCCAATCCGGTGTCCGTATATAATTTTCTATCCTATGGCCAAGTGATTAGTTATTTCAATTAAATGTCAGGGATGAATATATATCACTTAAATCAAATCACAGTGTCATATGTATGCATAATAGGATATATATAAGCAAATACACATCCAAACATTTAAATATCAACCAATAGCATCCATCGAAATACATCATCCAACAGACAATACAATTCATGGCAATTTCATAGTTATCCATGTCAGGTAATTTAATCGCAATTCAATTTCAATTTCAATTTTAACTGTCAAATTAATTTTCAACGGTTAATTCAAATGACAATTTATATGACAATTAAATTCTATCAAACAACGACAAATAAAATTTATCACTTCATAATATCAAATTTAACTAGCATAAAGATATTCAGTACGTTGTGAGCGTTATAAAACACTCACCTTGATTACAATGTAGTTCCAGCGTTTTATTTCGAATAAAATCAAACGAGCATTTAATTTTACCTGAAATTACCACTAGCTCCAAACGATTCCAATCTAGTTCCATTGCGAAGAGCTTGTCGATACGATTCCAATGCAAAAAGTTTCGTAATTTTTCGACCTCGTACGACAAAGTTATGATTTTTAGAAGTTTATACAAATTATAATATATATATTTTACAAATTTATTTTCCTTTTTAAACCTAGTTTTCATCAAGGCCGCACGTTTTGACTTGCTCCAGATCTGGCCGCTCTCTCTACTTCTCCTCTTTCACGTTGCCTCCAGGTTTTGCACGCACAAAACTACCCATGAGCCGCCCATCTTCATCAATTAACGCGACCACCACGCTCCACTTGAAGACGATCAGCAACCACCATTATGAAGCTTGAATTCGACTCCACCATCTCCATGAATCTAGTGAAGCTCGGCCACCACCTGGGCACGAATTTTGATGACGAACGGCCGGCCATCGCGGCCCCGTAGCAACCACCACACTGCTCCAAATCCAATCTCCACCGTTGATTAGCTAGCTCTCCCTGCCCTCTTCGATGTTGTAGTTGACAACTTTGCGTAAATGTTGACGGATTGGAGGGAAATTGGAGGAGAAGGGGATGAAATTCTGGCTGTGGGTTTCAATAGTGGCGGCTAGGGCATTAGAGATTAGGGTTTGAGAAATGAATGGTGAAGAGTTCCTTTTATAGAATTTCAACGAAAAACACTATTCACTCTAAATTTTCGAACTCCGATTTACGCGCGGTGACCGGCGTTTCTAGGTTTTATCCCACGTTCCGGACACAATGGAACAGGTTTCCGAAGCTAATTCGATCGTCTGTGTGAGTTACGGAAATAAACGATCGATTTTAAATTAAATCGATTAAACCGATTTCTATGCGTTTTGGCTCGCCCCGGTAATCCGATTGACTTAAAATTTGAAACATTACAATAATATCACGTTACGGATCCGATGAAATTGGTTTCGTCAAAATCCGAGACTGTTTGAAAAATGGCTATTTTAACTCGTCAATTAAATATTAAAATATTCAATTTTCACAAATTTACTTTTAATTCGATTTTAAAAGTTCTACAACATCATTCTAACTTTAATATGATAAAATAAAATTTTACAAATTATTTTTTATCATATTAAACCGTTATTCAATTATCCAATAAATTCAAATTTTAAAATCTTATTAACTCTATTATAATCCCAATATAACTTACATTCACTTTGGAAACCAATTTGAATCATATTAAATAAAATTTCAATTATTCACTCTATTTTCATATATTAAATTTGAATATCAAATTAATCATATCAAATTCGGAATTTAATTATTCAAACATTTGTAATGTTAAATTTAAACAAATTTGATTATTCTTAAATCACTATGTTTTGAAATATTCAAAACGAACTTATAAGATTTAACCTTTAAAGCTAATTCAAATTATAGAGCAACCATTTTCACTAAACAGTTATTCAATTCCCGTTATTCAACCATTCAATAAATTCCAAATATTAAATTTAAACAATTTAACTGTTCAATATTTGACGGATTTCAATATTGGATTTTTAAATAAAAATTTCATTATCAGTCGATTTACTATATTACATCAAATGAATTCCACATTATTATTTAACCATAGTTAGAGATAATGCACTCAACTAATATATAAACTTTCATTTCAATTGCAATTGGTTCACAAATTCAATTCGATTAACTAAATGAATAGGTAACTTAAATAATTATCACCGTTAACTTTTTATTACTTATAAGTTTATTATTTACAAACAAGCGTCACAATTACCTATACAATACAAATTCATTCAATTACCTTTGACTACATATTATTTCAATTGATTTGGGATTTCATTCAATTCATAAATAATTAACTTAGATAAAATTTGTTGCATTTCATTCGAGTTATTATTATTCCAAACGACTTACAATTTTTTTTTCTAACACTAAATCACGAAATCTTTTAAATTAGCTATTTTAATTATCAAAAATTTACGGGTCATTGCAATTTTCCCGCACAGGAGAAAAATATAAAAAGACATAAATAGTAGTGTTATGCCCGACATATAAAGATGTCAATATAAGCACTTAACCAGTTATGTACCCTAGTCTTACAACAACAAAATACAAAAATAACTTTTATTAGCAACAAGCTTCCTTCTTGTCTTGGACTTCTTTATTCATCTTCCAAAAGTATCATGTCCAATCCATAAACTCAACCCATTCAAATGAGTATCCATTCTATAAAGGCTGGAATGAGTAATATTTTATCTTAAAACTTACATATAGTGAGACAATGTCACTAAAGCATGGAATGAGTTTCCCCTCACTAAATCAATAATAGTAATTACATCATATCATGTAAACAATTATCACATATGAGCATTCATATAAAAATATTTCAAACATAAGCATATTCTATACTTAGCATTTATTTATGAACCATGTAATATAATCTAAACACGGTTACAAGCATCAAATAGACTCTAATTTATGTGTCATCTTAAAGTTATCTTAATTATATTCAGTGATTACCTCTATAGGTGTAACAAATCGAGATTTCGAAAAGCTATAATTTTTAAATTTTATCTTACAATCAATTGACAATTGAGCTTAATTAATAGAAAAATACGACGAACCAACTCCTAAAAATGTGCTTTATGATTCTATTAAGGAGTAATTGAGTGGTAGACTAAATTAGTGAAGTATAATAATTTTTGAAAGTGGTTTAAGTGAAGAAAATATGATTAGTAAAGCGATCAAGAAGTAAACAAAAAATGAATTGAAATGAAATGGGTAACACAAACCCTTGGCCCAAGCCCATTTGTGCATATTCTTTCATTATTAAGGGTATTCTAGTAATTTGCTTCATCACTTGTCGTACACAAACTCTGTAACATCCCGCATTTTTGTACGCTTTAAATCGACGATAAACCAAACACGTCAGACTTAAACCATACAGAAAAGCAGATTGTTATGGGATAAATAAAAAAAAGCTGAGAAAGAAAAAGAACAAAATAGAATCTTGCAGCGGAACGATAAAATATAATAATCAAATATACAGTTCATGAAGCTGTTTTACAAAACATTTGATTATACTTATACAATACATATCAGAGTTACATATATAGAAAATAATCAATAATAATGCAGCGGAACAGTAGGAATGTAGTGGAATACTATAATAAATGATAATAAATCTTTGTCCTCGTCCTCTAGAATACGGTCTTCCAAATCCTGAAATGCTCAGGCTGACCCGTGTGAATTGAAAAGACAAAACACTCGAGTAGAACTAAAAGATCTTATGTAACTTAAATCAACGGTAAATAATATGAGTGGAATGGCGTTAGAGATGTTTACGGGATTTGACATCTCCTATCCTGTGTCTAATGTGAGTGCAGTAACTTAAGAGATGCTCGGGATTCAGATCTCCTAAGGATCCGTTAAACTATTTACTATGTAGTAACATAGGCTATTATAACAGTGTCTAAAGTAAAGTATAATATACTTGAAAATAGCGTTAAGGCTTTACATTTTCCACCTTAACACACTTTTATATTCCCATAGTCTATACGCTACGTAATCTCCCCCATACTGGGCGTCGTCAGAGGGCACTCCATAGGTATGGTACAAAACCAAAATCGTATTAGGCGCACTAGGGTAGGTGACACGGTACAACTAGGCAATGCCAGGGTAGATATACCAATTACGCTTCCGAGCCCGTGGTAACGCGTAGCGCGCAGCTACCGCCCATCTCGAGCCACACCCCCAAATAAAAAAAAATCAAAAGTGGCCACCAAATCAATCCAAAAGTCATAGTATAATATCGAAGGGATGTGTCCGATAAAAGGTGCTACCTTCTTAGCTTATCAATCGCTCCTGTTTTAGCCACCTTAAGCCAACTCACGGGAGTCGGGTCCACGTATATACCTCAAAGGAACGTCGCCACCATCCTACTTCATTCTGAAATCTCCACCGCATACACGGTTGTTAAAGTGGTTTTCGGAATTGGCAGAGAGTATGACAACTTCTGATCCCGGTCTCTTCAACAACCAAACATTATTATAACACCGCGGTTTTTTCAAAATAGTTTATACTTTTAAAACCAGAATATAATATCCATTTCAAAACCATATAAATACGATATCATTTCCATTTTAAAACCAAATCAGTATGATATCCTTTTTATTTCAAATCAATATAATATCATTTTATTTCAAATATATCCCCTTTCCAAAATCATAGCACTTCCAAATTATACACTTCAAAACCAAACATTTGAAATTTTTAACACATTTAAAACATTACACTTCAAAATATATAACTTCGAAACATTTCAATTTCGATAAAACATTTCAATTTCAATATATTTCAAGGCTTTAAATATTCCAAAATTTCAAAACTAAATTTGATAATTTCGATTCAACAATTAAATTTTCTATTATTTAGTTTTGAAATATTTTACATAATAAACCCCTTATCATTTAAATAAGACTCAAATTACAAATAACTAAATATTGCCTTCAATTCATTTATACTTGAAATAATCATTTAATTCACCTAGACCCCAAAATCAAGTTATAATAATTATACCTTTTAAAATTTCCAATTTAATAAATTTCACATCGATCCTTTTTATTTTAATTCTTAAATAAATTCAATTTCATATAATCTCAATTTTATCTCAATTTCAAATCAAATTT
This sequence comes from Allium cepa, assembly GCA_030765085.1. Taxonomy (NCBI): domain Eukaryota; kingdom Viridiplantae; phylum Streptophyta; class Magnoliopsida; order Asparagales; family Amaryllidaceae; genus Allium; species Allium cepa. Next base: position 447,185,169 of record CM060937.1, on the reverse strand, counting down.
ATTCGAGTAAAATTCTGGAAAAAAAATTAATTCACATCAATTTCATATTTATCTTCTAACCTCAGTTTTATTTAAGCCATTATATACAATATAATTTAAACAGCTACTTAACAAAATCAAACTTTATTATTTAACTTAATCTATACTTTAAACCAATTTTATACATAGCTTAAAACCAAAAATTTAACTATATATAAAAATAACATTTATAAAATATCCAAATCAATATCTCATAAAACCATATATTTCTTTACCAAACCATAGAAATCATTTCAATATATATATATATATATATATATATATATATATAGACCATGGTGTCTGTATATAATTTTCTATCCTATGGTCAAGTGATACGGATATTTATCATTTCAATCCGTAATTTAAAATAAAAAAAATACGGTTATATATCATTTCAAACCGCAATTCTGAATGAAATAAGGTGCATAACAATTTGTAGTTTATAACAATATAAAATACAACATCCATTCATCCAATATCAACCATCAACCATTTATCACAATCATCATCCAATTCAAACAATAATATCAATATAGAACAGATAATAAATAACAGGCAATTATTGGTAGTTTATATTCAATAATAAATTCGATAACAATTTAATTCAATAAACTCAATTTAACTGGAATGATGATAAAATATACCAAACAGCTAAAAATAAATTTTAAATCACATCATAAATCAATTTAATAAACATAAGAATTTTAGAAGTTGTGAATGGGTTAAAAATACTCACCTTTTGAATTTAAATTGATAAATCCAATTTAAACCCAAAATTTGAACAGCCTCAGAAGCCGTCCAAACCAGCGTCAAAGTGTCCGGAATTCCAATACGAACCTAGCGGAGAAAGCCAAGCGTGAAACAGACCATGTATGCAAGAGTTATGCGTGTTAGAACATTACGTGATTTAAAATAGAATAAAACAAAACAACTAAATCAAATTGAACACGTCACCTTCTTCCCAGCTACAGAAGAATAAACAAACCCAACACATACGCACGCACGCTTCCAGCCGCCCCCAGAACTTCATCGTGCCACCGATAGGTGATCGCGCGCGCCACCCTCTGGCCGGTCCAGGCCACGCCGCCACGCTCGGTGGCTTGACGATCTTCTCGAGGTCGCAAAACGCCGCCGCCGCCGGTAGAAGGTTAAACCCTAGTCAAAAAATCCTCCACATCCAACCGTCAATTCACGAAATGAAGCATACCGACGAACTCCCCATCGTCCACTCTATAAAACCCAGAAATGGTTCGTCGATTAGTCGATGTTCATCGACGCGCGATGAACGGCCGAAAATGGTTCTACGATTTCTGGCTAAAGAGTGCAACGAATTGAAAAACGGATCACAGAATTGAGATGCATTCTTCGAGAGCTTTCGGACGATATATAATTTGATATTGTTTGTGGAGTTTGAATTTTTTTGATTTGATTTTTGAATTGCAATTGGATCTAGAATTGTCTGCCATTGAAATGAGGAGGTGAAGAGGAATTGTACATACATACAATTTACAATGAGGAACAATTAGGGTTTACAACAGGGTGTTTATAGACAAAGCTGAAGGTAGAATAGATGGACCAGATTGATAAACGCGTTGAACGATAAAATGGCCCAAAAAGCCCGTTCTGACTCCAGAACGAAATTGGGTCAACCATATATCAAAATAGATGTTTTTAAATATTTTAAACGCGATGGAACAGGTTTCAAGTCCAAATTCCATCGTATGAAGAAGTTATGTTAAAATCAATTTATTTCAAATTAATTTCAATTGATTTCAATCTCATTGATTTCTAAGCGTTTCGAGTCCGTACGATCTAATGACAAGTCCGATCGTTACGAAACTGAAATCCTACAATAATTTACCGTTACGGATCCGATGAAATTGGTTTCGTCAAAATCCGAGTTAGTGGCCAAAATGACTATTTTTCATTAATTAATTAAATTAATAAATTAACCAATTAAATCAAATTTTCAATTTCAATTTTTTAATTTACAAATTTTATCACTTGATTTATTTAGCCATTTATAACAATTTAAAACAAATTTTCATGTTGATTTGATGTTAATTATTTCAAAAGAATTGCTATCTTTGCTTTCAATTTCAATAATTCAGAAATTACCAATTTTATTTTCAATAATGCCATTTAATTGACTTTTCATTCCATTATTCAATCTATCATTATCAGTTAGATGAAATTTTCATTGGTTCATAGTCATTTTTGCCTTACCAATAGTATGAGTATGGTAATGGCTTTCTCGTAATAATTACGATTACTATCAACTAAATATTTAGTTAACCTTAGAGTGGCTGGATTTGAATGGACCTAAAGCCACTTAGAAGACAAACGATGTTTTAATGTGTCATTATTAACACATTAATATAGGTAAATAAGAGATGCGACATACTATTTTTTAGTGGTTCGATCGATGCAGTCTACATCAACTGCGAACCTACTCTTTCTGTTGCTTGTTATTTGATTACAGAAATTAGCACGAATATATTAGTTTCAATATCTTTTTAGGTTTAGAGATTGATGCTTTCTTTTTATGCACTATGTAGAGAGTGAAATAATCCCTTAGACCATAAAGGTGAAGACCTTTAAATAGATGCTTATGTGTGGTAGTTCGAACGGCTCTGATGTAGCTATCTTCGACATGAACAGGATGGTCCAAATCATAGCCTTGCACGATATGTGTTGTTATGATCATTCATGGCTGTTGGACGGCTCAGATGCATAATCCTAGACAATTTTAGGTATGCTCATTTAGGGAAGCTACTGGAAAACCATGTCCTTGGCCATTGCTTTTGCTAGAAATGTTTGACATTATAGCAACTTGTGTTAGAGGGAGTTTCTCAACTATTGTTTTTTTCATATGTTCAACAGTAGCCATTTAGGGATAAGATCATCAAAGGTAGTCGAGCTTTGTGCATGGAAACTGGTATAACATCTCGCATTTCAAGACCTGAAAATGAATAGTAACAGTGCTACCGTTATCATCAAAAAAATTTCAAATGGAAAAATATGATCAGGTTTTTCAAAACATTAAGTAAATATAGAAACTGAACAAATTTCTTTACATGTAATTGTCTTTACATTTATATAACCCCAGAATTTGCCCGCATAAGGGTAAAATATAAAAAGACATAAATAGTAGTGTTTTGCCCGACATATAAAGATGTCAATATAAACACTTAACCAGCTATGTACCCTAGTTTTACAACAACGAAATACAAAAATAACTTTTATTAGTAACATGATTCCTTCTTGTCTTGGACTTCTTTATTCATCTTCCAAAAGTATAATGTCCAATCCGTAAACTCAAACCGCTCAAATGAGTATCCATAATATAAAGGCTGGAATGAGTATTATTTTATCTTAAAACTTACATATAGTGGGACAATGTCACTAAAGCATGGAACGAGTTTCCCCTCACTAAATCAATAATAGTAATTACATCATATCATGTAAACAATTATCACATCATGAGCATTCATATAAAAATATTTCAAACATAAGCATACTCTATACTTAGCATTTATTTATGAACCATGTAATATAATCTAAACACGGTTACAAGCATCACATAGACTCTTATTTATGTGTCATCTTAAAGTTATCTTAATTATATTCAGCGATTACCTCTATGGGTGTAAAAACTCGAGATTTCGAGAAGCTATAATTTTAAATTTTATCTTACAATCAATTGATAATTGAACTTAATTAATAGAAAAATACGATGAACAACTCCTAAAAATGTGCTTTATGATTTTATTAAGGAGTAATCGAGTGGTAGACTAAATTAGTGAAGTATGATAATTTTTGAAAGTGGTTTAAGTGAAGAAAATATGATTAGTAAAGTGATCATGAAGTAAACGAAAAATAAATTGAAATGAAATGGGTAATACAAACCCTTGGCCCAAGCCCATTTGTGCATATTCTTTCATTATTAAGGGTATTCTAGTAATTTGTTTCATCACTTATCATACACGAACTCCTCCTCCTCTTCTTTATTTTTGTTTTTCAGCTTTAAAACCTAAAATGGCCTTTCTACCAAAATTCATAAAAAAATCCAGTAAATATCCAAAAATTATGAAATTCAAATAGCTTCTCAACACCTTTATAAACAAAAAGAAGTTATCAAAGTTCAATTTTGATCAAGTTTGGATTGTTAAAGAATTAATAGATTGAGGTTTAATTTCTAGTTTATAAGCAGTATAGAAGAGACTTGTTTAAAGATATCAAGTATCAAATCAAATTATTTTAGATATAAAATATTCAGGTGAGTTCTATAGGTTCGTAACTTTGTTTACTATGAATACCTTATTATTATATGGTTACAAACATGATTGGTGATGATATTTGTTGATGTGGTTGTGTTTGGATAAATTCTGTGAATTTGAACCCTCTTTACTATAAAATTCTTATTTCATTCATATGAAGTTTAAAAATTCCAAAATTTTGATATGTCGTTCCTGACATGTTCCAGCACATATATTCCAAATTCCATGAATTTTCATTGAGTTTTGATGGGTTAAATGTTTTAAATTCCATAAGCTTTTCATATAGTGAATTTACAACTCGTAAAACTTTCATTCAAATTTCATTTAAAAATATTTTGTTCTGATTCTCCATATAGTGAGTTTACAGAGATTATTTTCTTGCTGTGAATTATTGCAAATGTTCAATGATTTGAATTTTCTTTCAAGATGAATATTTCCATTCTTACCTATGCTCTAGTTCATTTTAATCTCTAAAATATGGTTTTGGTTTACTTTGTGACTTCTTGTGTTATGGATTATTATAAAATTTTGTTACGGTCTATGAACTCACGGCTATAATTAGCCTGAATTAGGGGTTTGTTTTTATTCGACAATCCTTAGGTTAGACCGAGGATTAATTGCCAGTTTAGCAGATATGGTTTTAGGTACGAGGCAACGAATAGACCGGGCTATCGGATTTATTTATTCATTTGTATTAGGAATTGATATAGATGTATATTTAAATTAAGTGGCTTGAAATATGTAAAATAAATTTGGACATCATATGGAATATTAAAATGTATAATATGAATTATTTGTTTCCATTAGAGTACGATGCGATTTATTTATATGTGATGCTCTTATTTTTGCATTGTTTTATCATGGAAACACCCACATCATTTCATTCTCCGTGTTACTCGATAGTATTACTCTTGGGTAATATCGGTATAGAGGTGGGCTGTCACATTTTTTGTGTCAAAGTAAGGTTCAGAACAATGTAAAAATTGAAAGCACATATTTGATCTGGAGGAGGAAGACTTAGGAAAATTACCCAGTTTTTATATCACTCTCATCACTACACTAGAATCCTCATTTCGCAACGGCCTTTAGCCGTTGCAAAATACTTTCGCAACGGCTATGAGCCGTGCGAAATGGGCAATGGTAAAAATTTTGCAACGGCTCATGTCCGTTGCTAAATATACTTTTGCAACGGCTAAAGGCTGTTGCAGAATCTTATTTAGCAACGGCTCATAGTGGTTCCGGATTTTATTTCACAACGGCTTAAAGCCGTTGTTAAATGTAGACGTATAACTGTTTTTTTAACTATTAGCTACGGCTTTAATCCGTTGCTAAATACTAATTTTTTTTACAAAAAATTATTGAAATTTCTTCTCTGCACCGGTGACAGTCATTTCATTATCATAATTAATACAAAAATTTGCAAAGTTAACACTATCACAAAAGAAAGATTATTAAACCAAATATTTTTCATACATTCAACACAAAAACCAAACATAACAAATGTTTGAATTATAATATTCAACATCAACACATACCACTGTATAGTACAACAGCGGAATCATTACATAATACTACATTGCAATCTTATGTTTAACCTGCCTTGGTTGATTAGTCTTATGTCGCACAAATACAAATTATGAGTTCTCGCACAAATACAAATATTAACTATGTTTAACATGACTTGGTTGATTAGTCTTAGTTAAATTGCATACTCTGATAATTAATCATATTGCTCCCCTCTTATAACCTGTCATTTAAGGAAACATGTTGGAGTCAATGAAATGGTACAATATAAACAAAAATTGGTAATGAATTATACATACATATTCAATGAATGACTTTAAGTTACCTAATGAAGTAGCGGTGATAACTAAAAATGATAGATTGTGCATTTGAAAAAGCATGTGCTCCTAAAACTATGATATATCAAACTAACATAATCACAGAGCAACACTCGACAAAAGGTAATATCTAAACCATGTTATAGCATTGAATTAAACTCAATGCTGTTCATATACTCAACCACTTCACTGTTCTTCCACCAAACTCAACACCTCACCACAAAACTGTGCCCTGCCATCACTTCCATCAAAATATCAATACTTTACAACATCTCATCAAAACATCTCCAACTTCTACATTCAGTTTAAATCAGCTTGCAAAACTATCATACAACTCAATTCACATCACCTTGCAGAATTGTGCCACACTCATAACCCACACTCACTATTTCAACAAACATATAACCCATACTCACTATTTCATTTTATGTAGTATAGTTCAACAGAATTCCCTATTGTTTGTCAACATCTACTCAGATCCACCTTCCTACAACAGTCTTGCAGCAACCATAGATCATCAACCAGCAACTCCAAACAATAGTTGCGACCAATCACTACACAGAGCAGTCACTACCAAACCACTAGCTACTCATCCCACAATCTCAACTATACACCCCCCTCCTTACTGCAAATTCTCCTTCATTCCAGTCACCGACCATCAGACAAGTTTCACTCACCAAGACCTATTCAAAAACTACCAGTCATTCACCACCCGTGTTTTGTTCCTATCTACTGCCAACATCTTCGAGAAAAATATCCACATAACCACAGTTATGCTTCCCTTTGTTATATCAGTATCGACCTGCCCACAATCTCACATCCACCAGATAACAAACAACAACTACATTTCATACAACTTCAATAATCACCCATCATACGCAACACTTTTATCTGATACAATACAACTTCACAACCAATAACACTCATTGCTACATTTCTCACCAACCAACCATATTGCAAAACAATCATTAATCAAAAACCACAGTTCAAACAGCTGCTGTCCCATCCACCATCTTCTTACAACTGTACAATGCATTTCCTCCTCGTCTTCCTCTACAAACAGCCTTCTCACCATCACCAACAATCCACACAAAACCACACCATCAACTCTCCACTACCCATATAAGCAACCGCCACCCACCACAACTACTACATCACTTACCACCATCAATACATCATCTTCTTCGACAAACTGCATACCCCCATTACCAAATAGTCATCTCCTCGACTTCAACTAGACCACACTACTACTGCTACTAACCTACTGCCAAAACTTCATATGAAACACTTCATCCGAAACTGCTGCCAAAACTTCATAACTCTTACTGTTGCTACCACACTTCATTTGAAACCAACCACTTCAGCCTCAAACTTCCTCCAACCCGAAATCATCACCGCTAACTCCACTTCATAACCTACTACCATCACAAACACCCCACAGATCACCATCCTGCACGACGGACTTCCCCCACACGGCAAAAATACTCATTGTGATTACTACCACAGCAGTTCAACAACAACTACCCATTTCAATGTCATCTCATCATCCATCACAAACACCAGTCGTCCTCCTTTACATCGAACCTCACTCCTCCGATTCCTGTTCAACTCCAGTTCAACAACTACAAGCATCGCACACTTCAGATCAGACCATAATCACTGCCTCGACAATATACCATCACCACTCAACAACAATATCTCAATGTTCATATACTCTGCCATTAAACATACTTGCAACTCGCCAAACAAATATACACAACAACCTCTGCATATATCATATAACAACCACCAGACAACAAATATGCCATCACAAAACTCCCACACTTTCACACTTCATAACTAGTAGCCAAACCACCTTCCTCCTCACCAAAACTTCCTACTGACCATCACTTCAACAATACAATACCATCCAATCACCAACTTGCATCACTAAACTTGCACAACTAACTGTGTGCACTGCTCTGTGCATATCACCATCATATCATCACCATTTCTGCCATTTCATTCAACACGTACCACCAACTCTTCACATCTGCCTGTTGCCGCACAACCCAACAGCAACCTCTGACCAATAGTACAACATTGTAGTGCCACTACTTTATCCACCATACAACACTCACCCTCTTCTAAACAACTGCCATTCACCATACATACACACAAAAAATTGCTCGCTATAATTCACCTTGCATTGCTTCACCATCAAACCACTCCAACAACTCCAGACAACCCCTCCGATCAAACCAAAACCCGCCTCTGACCAACTTCAGCACTTTTGCTTCCATTCATCCACGCACCACCAAACAACTAATGCATTGCCTTGCCACACATCAACAACCTCTTCAGACAATCTCCTAACTAATTTAAACACAAAAACATACATCCATTGCCACCATCAATTCATCACATCACAAACATCACCTACCAACATTACTCCACTACACAGTGTAAAAACTGTACACATCTATTTCCTTCACCTCCCGTAACCGCTCCACCACATCAGTCTCCTATACAACAACTAAATTCGTGAAACCCGAAATCACCTAAATTCGCAACCCAAAATCCGAAATCACCTAAATATGACGATGGATGAACAAGGCAACTGGATCATTACAAGCGATAATTTAAATAGGAAGCACTTCAATTTTATATAAAATTATTTAGTTCTACTTCTCTATGTTACAATACCCTATAAATCACCTGAGCACGACGGTGGATGTACAGGAGAGCGAAGAGCTTCCAAGTCGATTGAGAAGATGTGAGCACGAGGCGGTAGATTTGAACGACGAAGCACGTATGGACGAAGTGGATCTGGATCTCGTTTTTTTTTCTTTTGATCGAAGTGGATAGTATAAGGCGTAGCTAGTTGGGAACAGGGGTTATCGAAGACTGTACTAAAATGTAGCACGCGTAAGAGCCGTTCCAAAATTTAAAATGGCTATGAGCCGTATTATAAGATTTTGCAACGAACTTTAACCGTTGCCTAATAGCAACGACTAAGAGCCGTTGCAAATTTTCCGCCTTGGGGGGTTGCGAAACGGCTGGTATGGTGTAGTGCATATGTCGTTGCGCATAAAATATTTTTCTATCTTTGAAAATAAGTGAGTGTATATAATTTGTATGATTTGTTAAATGAAGTTCTTACTTATTATAGTACATGTTATGTGTTTAAATTTTGTAAAGTTGTTTTTAAAATTGGTACTTTGCTAGTTATTTTGGAAAATTTGAGAGAAAGTGATTTTAGATTTCTTTGAAAATACCTAAATGTTCTGTGAAATGTTTGGAAAGTGTAAGTAGTTTTAAAAGTGGTAGAATGTTTTAGAAAATAAATGGCAAATAATGTTTGAATAAAGGAATTTCAAGTGATTTGTAAAATTTTGGTGAAAGATTTGAAAGTTGGTTTCAAAGTTTTTGCAATTATGAAATGATGGTGGTATGTTTAGAAGTCCTATGAAATATTTTCAAAAAGGATTTGGAAATGTAATGATTGTTTGATAAATAGTTTTGGAAATATTTTGTAAATAAAGTCATTTTCAAGTATTTTTGAAATACTATGATTTGGATGAAAAGTGATATGAATTTTTAGTAAAATGTTTCCTATGGAAAGTATGCTTGCGAAAAGTACTATTTTCCCATTTTTATGAAAATTGATTTTCGAAAATGTGTTTTGAGGAATAAATGTGGAATGGTTGTTTCCTTTTGAAATTATGATGTGATTGCACTCGCCATTGTTGTAATTAGTTTTTATGATGTTGAGAGTGCCTTTAGGTGTGACCATTAGGGATGGTAGCCATATAGCCGTACACCAAGCGTAACTAGCGAGTAGTGGTAATTTGTACTTATCCATTGATAGTTGTTCTTCCTAGATTTTGTAGGTTGATTTGAAGATTTTGAAAAAGAATTAAAATAATTTGAAATGAAAATTCTGAATATAATGGGGAACTATTTTGATAAACGATTTTTGGGAAATTAATTTTATAAAATACTTGGTGAAAATAAGTTTGGAAATTTTGAAAAGTGACATATGTATATATATGTGTGTGTGTGTGATTTCAAAGTGAAATTTTATGCGTACTATGATTTTGCAAAAGCCTTGCCAATATTGTGTGTTTCAATTTTTAAAACATCCACCATCAAAAATTGTCTTTGGAAGGAAAAAACCACATTTTATGAAATATTTTGAAAGGAATGCCACCACTGTAAAACTTGATTTTGAAAATCTTTTGAAAAGGAAGTCCACCACTATTATATTTATTTTGGAAAATGATGTTTGAAAAATTGGATTTATATAATGTTTTAAATATTTGAAAATCATAAGGATTCAAAAAGTTATAATATTATTTTTTGGACGATATTTCCAAGTTGTTTGACTTTGAAAGTGGTGATTGAAAAATACCTTAATTTTTATAAGATATGGTTTATAAGGTATGCATATAAATATTTTTGAAAAGTTTATGTGTTTGTGTAAAGTTATAGATTTTCCTTAAGAAGAAATTATGGGGACGCATTTTTCTTAAAGAAGGGAGTCGATAACAACCCAAGATTTCGAGAAACTATAAATTTTAAATTTAAATTTACAATAAATTGATAATTGAACTTAATTAATGGAATAATATGATGAACCAACTCCTAAAAATATTTTTACGAATTTATTAAGGAGTAATCGAGTGGTAGACTTAATTGGTAAAGTATAATCATTATTGAAAGTGGTTTAAGTGAAGAAAACATGATTAGTAAAGTGATTAAGAAATAAACAAAAAAATAAATTGAAATGAAATGGGTGACACAAACCCTTGGCCCAAGGCCATTTGTGCATATTCTTTCAAGAGTACTCTAGTAGTTTGCTTCATCACTTATCATCTATGAACTCTTCTTCTTCTTCTTTATTTTCTTTTTTCAACTTTAAAACCCAAAATGGACTTTCTTCCGATATTCATAAAAAATTAAATAAGTATAAAAAAATTATAAAACTTTAAATATAGCTTCTCAACAACTATATACACAAGAATAAGTTGTCAAAATTCAATTTTAATCAAGTTTGGATAGCTAAAATTGATAGATTGATGTTTATTTTTTGTTTATAAGCAATGGAGAAGAGACTTATTCAAAGTATGATTTCAAGTATCAAATCAAAGTATTTTGGCTTTAAAATATTCAGGTGAGTTACATAGGCTCTTAAATTTGTTTATTATGAATCTTTTGTGATAATATAGTTGTAAACATAATTGGTGATGATATTTATTAATGTGGTTGTGTCTTGACAAATTCTATGATTTTGAACCCTCTTCACTATAAAATTCTTATTTAATTCATAATTTTTTTTATAAATTCTCAAATTTTGCTATATTGATCATGATAGGTTCCAGCACCTGTATTCAAAATTTCATGAATTTTCATTAAGTTACGATGGGATAAATGTGGTAATTTCTGTAAGCTTTTCATGTAAATCTAGGTAGAAAATGCCCATTGATTAGAAATTCATAATAACTTATAGAAAATTCTATAAATTCTAAAATGGGGTTTTTAGGCTCAAGGAAAAAGTTAGAGAAAAATTTAGTCTCAAGGACAAGAAGTTTGTTTTTTAGGCTGAAGGGCAATTTTTAGTGTAAATCACAGAATGATAGTTGTAACTATCATTTTCAATTTACACTAAAAAGTGTCCTTCAGACTAAAAAACAAACTTGTTGTCCCTGAGACTAATTTTTTTTGCAACTTCTTTCTTGTGCCTATTTACCTGTTCTAAAATTTGGATATGTTAATCCTAACTCAATTTCAAATAACTGGTAAATATCTCAAAAATATTTTGTTTAATTCTTCAAATAGTGCATTTATAGAGGTTGTTTTTTCGCTGCGAATTGTTGCAATTGTTCAATGATTTGAATTTGCTTTCAAGATGAATATTTCCATTCTTACCTATGACGTAGTTCGATTTAATGTTTGAAATATGATTTTGGCTTACTTTGCGACACATTGTTATGGATTATAAAATTTTATGATGGTCTATGAACTTATAGCTATAATTAGCCTGACTCAAGGATTTGTTTTTATTTTACAATCCTCAGGTCAGACCGAGGATTAATTGTAGGTTTAGCTGATATACCTTTGGGTACGAGGTAATGTATAATCGAGTCAATGGATTTATGTACTCATTTGTATTAGGAATTGATATAGTTGTATATTTAAATTAAATGGCTTGAAATGTGTAAAATAAATTCAAATATTATATGAATATTAAAATGTATAATATACATTAATTGCTTCTATTAAAATATAATGTGATTTATTTATATTTGATGGTGTTATACCCTGCCCACATTTCTTTGGAAGAGGGCCAGAGAAATGTCTCCACTTGCTGCCTTAAGTCTTTCTTCAAAATTCGCTACGCACCTTCTCCCATCGCCTTGAAGAATCAAGCAGCCTCCTGAATGTTTATACTGGACTTGGTATACTAGGCTTCCCCCGTTTATCAGGGTCACCTCCGTTTGTTTTAGAATCTTACCCACGGTCTACTCACCAAGAGCTCCCCGGCGATGATAGAGGCTACCTATGGGCATTGTTCTATTCTGGAAATGCCCACATCACTTCATTCTCCGTGTTACTCAACAGTATTACTTAGTAATACTCTTGAGTGGTATGGATATAGAGGTGGGGTGTCACAATAGGTCTTTCTATCGCTAATTTATCTTTTTATTGAGTAACATCACTAATGAAATGACAACTCATTGCAACATGCAATCCGGCCTAATTATAGCCGTCTCGATTCTCGTAAGAGGTTGAATGTAAGCATCTTGAAATATTCTAAAAGGCGTCCTTACTAAATGCCAATAGCCCATTGTTGTCCAGAAACACTCATTTTATGTTGCCAATCCACTGATTACATACATTTTGATGTTTTGGCACCTTTCCCCAAACATATAGTAAAAGTTTAAGCTTTCTAAATTAGACTTTATAGACTTCCCAAGTCTTGTCACCGTGCCATATACCATTGAATATAGACTTCTCTATGCCTTGGCCTTGAACATTTAATATCTTAATGACATAAAATATTTTCAAATATTAGGTTCAGTCATTTCTTTCATTTTTCCATTGTGTAGCCTACACATTCTTTAGATCATCATAGTAGATCAAATATTTTAATTCTTTGTATAAAATATTTTATCCTTCTTTTAAATGATGCAACTATCATTTATTTGCTTTCCTAAGCTTACTTCATTTTTTAGTGTTAATAAGTTGTTACATTGAACTTATTACTCTTATCGTAATTTCATCCCTATGAAATTCTTAATCAACATCATGAAACTGGCTTCTAAAACGCTACTAAATATTCACTTAATTTACTTAAGAAATTTAGGATCACTAGTTATCACATGTCTGTTCCAAGGCTATCATGTGTCTAACTTCTCATCGCTATCTCACCCCTCATCCCATAGGTAACTCTTACATAGCTATCATGTCTCTAAATTTGTCAGGCTTCAAAGGCTATCTCATCTCCAAAGCTATCATGCTTCGAAAGCTAATGCGCCTCCAAAGTTATCGGGCATCTGAAGTTAACGTGCACCTAAAGCTATCGTGCGTCTCATGCTATCATGAATCTAAAACTATTACACCTAAAGCTATCGTGTGTCTCATGCTATCATGTTTCTCTTACACATATATAAGTGTGTGCATGTTCAATATATCAGCCCATACAATGTATAACATTCACATATATAATTGATGGGATTTACATCGCAACGGACACGTCTACTCATCCAACATGTAAACGTATTGTTCAAATGTATGTATATATGTATGTATACACACACACTTTACTTTTATAATAAAATATTTCAACACACACACAAATATATAAGTTAAAATTTTATTTATATATAATTTTGTATAGACATATTAATTTATATATATATGAATATACATATATAATACTAACAAAATATGTGTATATTAATTACGGTACAAATATGTTTATATCATTTAAAATATAATAAATAATTTGTTGCTGTAATGTCGAAAATGGTACTTATACAAATACATACATACATATATATATATATATATTTGTATATGTAAATAAATATGTTAAATGCATATATATATATATATATATATGTGCGTATAATAAAGAGTGTGTGTCTGTATTAATATAAGTAAACTTACAAAATAATTTTTGTTAGATATATTGAACTAGTCTTGTACATGGCTTAGGATATTTTTTTTAAATTATATATATATATATATATATTAATAAAACCGTAAAAAATTATTTAAAATAAAAAATATTATTTTTTGAGACTAAATTTAAGCTTAAAATTTGCTATAAATTTTTTACTAGAATTTTTATAATTTGAAAAATTAATATATAATTTTATAATTTAAAACAATTTTAAATTATCGGTTTATTTAAATATTTAACAATTGACATATAAACCTAAATTTGGATCGTTCTACATATTTAATGGCGACCTCTTTCCTTCCTTCCCTGTTCCTAACCACCCTTCCTTCCCAACAACCTTCCAATCATTCTTCTCTAGTTTCGAATCATTGGCTCAGGCAACCCCTCCCTAACTTTGACTCTCTTCAACCAAGAACTCTCTCTATTTTTTGAGTTCTATCAGCTTTCAGACCATGATTGATGATAATCATTTCGACCCGATGTGTTTTGGGGCTAGCATTGAACCTCCCTCTAAGGCTCATGATGGTTGCCCTGCTTTGCTCCGTAATTAAACTAACGTTGTTCGATTTCCACCAAAGGTATTGATAACTGCACCCGTTTTAAATTCAAAATATGGTCTAATGGTTGTATTGGAAAGAAGGAGGCGCACGTTCGACATGGCTAGATTAATTCAGGCCAATGGGAGGTGCTTCAAATGTGGCGTGCTTTAAATGTGGCGTCTCTGGCCACGTGACAAGATTTTGCATGCATGTTGTTCTCTGTTTTTGCTATAGAAAATATGAACACTATTCCACACATTGTAGATTTGCCGAAAATGAGAAATGATTGGATCATTCCAAAGGCATATACACCATCACTTCTCTTTTGACTGAAAGTCTTGTCTCTGTTCATGTCCCCCAAAATTTTCTTGACCCCCATCCCACTCTACCCCATCAAATACCCCAAGCGTCATTCCCAAAGCCACTTTTATCCTCACTGAGAAACCAAATTCTACCCTAGTTGAAAAGTATCCTCCTTCTACCATGCTTGCGTTTAAAATCCTAATTGCTAAAGTATAACAACCCGTTGTCGAGAAGTAATTAATTAATGATTAAATGATAATGTTTGTGTCAAAATTGGTCACAAATACCCAATAGAGTTGTGTAGAGAAATAAATGAAGAAAATATAAATGAAAATAAAGAAAACAAGTAATTAAATAACAGAAATTAAGAAAAAACAAGAATATGATGATTTATAGCGGTACGGCGTTGATTCCCTACGTCCAAATTGATGAAATTGCTATACTAATGACTTGAATTCTGAGTATAGTAGGGACCAGATTGGAATCCGTGAACACGATGGAGTATAAATAAAATAACAGCGTAAGGATCCCTCAAATGAACCATGAAGCATGTATTTATAGGGAAGGCGGCCGAATATCTTCTTCAAAAATTGCCAGCAGAATCTCCAAATGCAGACGAGGTCACACGAGCAATCGCCAGTCCCTAATCCAAAGGAATAGGGATCGGCCTTGATCCCTCTTAAATGCCATGCAGCATGTCGTGGTCCCTTTGATTGGTCCCTATTTGTGTTAGCTCCATGTCACCAAAAATGTTTGTTTATTTGGCTACTAAATTTTAAGATATTGATTGATCTCCATTGAGTTTAATTGCTAAGCTGATGCGACCTGATCCCTTGTATAGAGGTAGGGATCATACCTGATCCCTTGCCTAGTTGAGACTATAATCCATACTTATAATTTCTATAGGTTTCATCCCTTGGTTTTGCTTGATCCCTGCTTCGTATTATTGTTTATGCTCGATCTTTTAGCTTTATGATCATCTCTCTGAACTATTTTCCTTGTCCATCATCGAGTCTAACTTATCCAGTCAGTTTGAATATAGCCGGGCCAAAAGGTTGGATAACATTTGCCCCCACAAAGTACGTCCCCTTACGAACATTATGTGCTTTGAATTGATGTAGGTTAGAGTTATTGAAAATATTCCATTCAGTTTCCTGAACAATTATTATCCTTCCATAGAATTGTCTCTCCAAGTCGTATCTCTCACTGTTCGTTGTGATGGTTGGTCGATATTTACTAGTATAAATCTGAAATGTAATCCTCAGTCTTTTTCTTCGCTCAGTTCCATTGAGCTTGTTGATCAAGTTAGTAGGCCTCATCTATCAGCAGTGACTTCTATTCTAAGACATCCTGGTAATAGTTCAATTCCTGTCGATTCAAGAAATTGAATTTTTGGAATGCACATGGGCATGTTCATGTACGCATTCATGTAATTGGCTCTTAATCACATTTACACGTTTATGGGTCATTGTCAATTCGATATAGTTCAAATTCGATTACATTGCACATTTTACTTCTTTATTTTTTTGGCAAGGGATCATACCCAATCCCTCATGCTCGATGGACTTAGCCATTTTAGGCTATAAGGAAACGGGCTGCACTCAAACATAAGCCGCGTTCATTTATAAGCTAAGGAACTGGCCCACTCCTTTGCAATTGCCTCGTTTTCTTTCATAACTCAATTGATCCCTCCCCTTCTCTAAAATCAGCCATTAAGGACTTCATCCATGAGGGAACTAATTTCACCAAACCCTACACCAATTCATCCAATCTCCTATCTCTCTTAAAGCCCTCGTTGCTATCCCAAATCCAAACTGCCTTCAATCTCGCCGATTTACTTTCAGATCCAAGCCCAAACATGAATCACGTTTTCCATTCTTGAGTCTTCGTTCGTGTTTGATTATATAGGTGGGTTTGTATTTAATTTTCTTACGATTAAGGGTTAGTGACAAGATGATTTTGTATAATTCGTGCTGGTGGTTAAGGATTTAGTATCCGTATTGTATTGACAAGGGGCAGCTGGAGTCAGTGATGGATGTAGTGGTGATGATCGTGGAATGATTGGTGGCTGAGGAACCGTTCTTATTAGTGGATTGTGAAGATGGAGTGGGATGAAAATGGTCATAGATGGCGATCGTTGATGGTGGTGTAATGGTAAAAGAAGGGATTGGTATTGAGAATAGTGTTGATTTACATTTGTGGATGTGGAGCGATTAGTTGTAGGCTTATGTGAGGATGAGCTTAAAGATAGAAGGGATCGCTCATGTGGGAATGGAGTTGAACAATCGGTATACCACCGATTGGTTGGTGTGGGTGATCGCCTCTTGTCGGATCATTATAAGCAATCGGTCATGGATGTTTTGGAATGTGAAAGTGATACAAGGCAGAGCTTCCTAGGGGAGGGATTGGGTACGATCCTTTCCCATATGGGGACTTAGCTATTTTTTGGTATCGCAAACTTAATTTTGAATTTCAACACTCGACCTCTTGGACTTGCATAAATGAACAATTTTAAACAAGGACATTGACATGTGGACCCTAGGACCTGAACGTGATCACTGGCCTCAACCTCAAGCATTGATTGTACTTGACTTTGAACTTTGAACATGTATGCATATTATATGAAACTCGAACCTATATAATATAAGAATTGGAATATAAACTTGAATTGTGAATATCACAGTCCGTTACACCGATGATCGATCTTAAAGTCTACATGAAATGCACAATCATTAGTTTGAAAGCTAGTTGGGAGGTCAGCGATGACAGTCACTTCGGTCGAATCCCATTGTCTCGTCATAGCTGTCGCTTTTAATTCTAAATTTATTATCACTATATTGCACAACACTGCATCCACTGCACTAGTTTACATTTTGCATGGGGGGAATAGGTTAATTTTTCTAATGATGACTATTTGCTAAGTTTAATAGTTATTGGTTCGAACACTCAGATTGCTTAGCTGCTATGGCTATTGATCAGACTTCTCCATATGATAATTCCGATGTCGAATCCAGCTCAGCAACTATATCTGATAGAAACACATCAAGTCATCAATATGAACAACCTATGAATTCCCATCAAGTACCAGAAATTCCATAAAGTCCTAAAGCAGAAGATGGGCTAGCTCCTATAGAAGATGTTGTATTCTTGGAAGATCCAGTAGACTCCGTGGTTTTGAAAGTGGACGAGACTTCTCTTTGGAGAATTTGCATTAAGCATGGGATTCCATATGATGATGTATTAGTTTCATACCATCATGATAGTGCTCATTTGCCCTCAGAGTGGTACACTGCTTACAGCAGTTTCATGTGCTGGGTGGGAAGTGTTCCACCTTTTAATCCGTTCGTTTGGAAAATGTTACACTATTTAAGACTGGCCCCAGCTTAGCTGCATCTGAACAGCTATGCGTTCCAACACGGTACATATCTGATATTTCTGGAAATATTACACCATGAGCCAACTCCAAAAGACATCATGTTCATCTGTAATCTCAAGCAATGAAAAGCCTCTCGTACACCTTCCTCTAGGCAACGCCAAACTGTCTGGTCGTAACTGATGCTCGGAGAAAAATTAGTGCTTTCAAGTGAGTGGTTCTACGTGCACACTCACCTGGTTTTGCAAGACAGTTACTAGAAGTACATAAGTGT
Organism: Allium cepa; assembly: GCA_030765085.1. Taxonomy (NCBI): domain Eukaryota; kingdom Viridiplantae; phylum Streptophyta; class Magnoliopsida; order Asparagales; family Amaryllidaceae; genus Allium; species Allium cepa. Next base: position 447,166,368 of record CM060937.1, on the reverse strand, counting down.
CTCTTCAAATTTAACTTTGAGTGCTTTTGCTTAAGTCATATCCTGAACTAAGTAGCTATTCTGAAAATTATAAGTAGTCACCCACGACCCAACGATAGTTGTTACTCAAAAGAAGTTTAAATGCTCAGGGATACTCCTGTAGAAGATAGAGATATTAAATTTCTCACTACCGACGAGCTCCTTTTCGCCTTTGGCCTACTAGATGAAGGTAGTAGCAGAAGGCTACCTAGGAACATTGAGGAGGGTAGTGCCGAAGGAGGAGATGCCGCTAGGCAAGGAGGTGACAATGTTGGTCCTATCTTGCCCCTAATCAAGGAGTCTCGGGATGCCACCGTAGAAGGTAAAGCAAGGGGTGATGATGACGAATTTGGTCATGGTGATGCAGGTTCTAGCCATGAACTTGCAGTTAGATCCTCACAAAGCATATAGCCTCCTGCACCTAATGAGAGAAAAAGAAAGAAACTTGTTTACAAGCTCCATAAAGGCCAAGTTGTCAAACAGCCCAAGCTATTCGTCACTAAGACACTACAGAACAGTCTACTTCTCAACCCCAAAAAATTTACAGAACATATTTGATGGACCATTGGATATTCTGATTCCAGATCATGTCGAGACTTATAACTTTGCTGATATAAGCATTGGGAGCCTGATTCTCCTATAAGAATTAGTGCTGATATTCCTCCCGACATTAGGGGAGAGGCTACTCCAGTCAGCAAGGCTCTTACATCTGGTCCGTTGGGGGGACACCAGGACACTCACATCCACATGCACTCCACAACACTAAATTTCACTTGTCAATGCCCTTTAATTATAAATTTAAATCATTTTCATTTTCCTTATATGACCTATGGGGAAAAAGAAATATATGTTTCATTCTTTGCAAAATACAACGTGCCAGACTCAAAGGCCTCTATCGGGCTTGTACCCAGAGGCAATCATGAACACGACCCCAGTTACCATTCTAGTCGAGATTGAGACTATCATAATAGGGGTGATATGGACCGCTCTTAGCATGATTCTACTTCCAAGCATCGATCCAGATCTAGGTCTTCCCCTCTAAAATGTCTAGAAAGTCAGCCAGATCAACGCGGAGATATCCCTTCGACCAACATTTCATGAGGTACTTAAATCCCTGCACAACCGATTGTATGATCATATTCTGGGCATTCTTCTGATCGCAAATCTTACAGTGGTTTCAAGGCTCCTCAACACAGGCTGGGCAAAGAGAGAATTTTTACTAAAGTCGTTACTGAAGGCCTATAGGTCGGTAATTCTTCCCATATAGCCCATCTTAGAGAAGAATTCCCAAACGTTTGCTTCGATGGGTTTACGTTTGTACCCAACCTAAAGAGGGTTCGTAAGAAGGTCTAACAAATGGTTGTTGACTGTTTGGCCGACATTCACAAGTACTACAATGAATGGATAAGAGCAACGAAGAGGATCTCCAAAGTCTCTAGAGAGAGACAGCAGAAGATCGAAAAGCTGAACCGCCAAGAAGCTTAAAGCAAACTTATCATTTCCACTCTTGATGCTGAGTTAGATGCCTTATGGAATTCTTAGGCAGAGGTCGGCAAAAGAGCGAAAGAAGCCACCAAAGCATTCAAAGCGGAGAAACTGAGACACTTGATTGAGAGGAGCAATTGCACCATCGAAATCATGAGCTGGTAATCGAGAAAGATACCGCTAAAAGAAGTGCAACTGAATTAAATACCAAACTTGGGACTGAACTAAATGAGAAAGATGAAGCACATAAAACTTGCCTGGAGGCTTGTGATGAACTAGTTATAGGTAGATTTGAGAGGGATGCGGCCTTTGAGAACGCTAGAGATATTGATGCTCTCATAATAAGAGATGTAGGGCCCACAAAGAAACAAACCATGAAGGAGGCTGTGGATGAGCTGGATCCATTGCTTATCTCTTATAACGCTAATGTCTTGAAGTTCAAAATTTTAGAATGGCTCCAGGGGGACTACCCCTATCATCTTGCCCACGCTTGGAAGCAGATAGTTGAAGATGAGAAAAGAGACCATAGGGCGAAAGAACTTGATCTGATGCAGCTGGAAAAAGAAGCCTTGAGGGGCAATGAACCTAGAATTTTGCCTTAGGGCCTAATCCTGATCCAAGAGGAAACTGCCGTAGCTTCTCAACAAGAGATATGGAAGGATTTTGGATCCATGCAGCATGATGCTACGACTGATCAAACTCAGGGGACCTATGTAACTTCCCGTATCTAGAGGCCAAAAGCTAAGCGCTGCAGATGCTGCAGTCATCCATATTATTAACTTCTGGTGATAAAATTTGGTAATGCTAATAATATCCATAATATCAGAAGAACTTGAATATGAACAAAATCACAGATTTTCGAAAATAACATTTTGCTGATTACATTTCAAAACAAATTCATATCCAAGTTACATAATCCCCAAAACGTTTCCCAAGCAATATTCAAATATAATTTACAATAATACGTCAAGAGCGACATATGACGATGCCCCACGTTTGATCAAAGCAATATAGTCATATCTGACATAATATACACAGTGGAATCAAACAAATAATTTGTACACCTAATTAGCTATTCGTCAGCCAGCTGCTCGTCTCTGGAAACTTTATTCACCGAAACAACAAAAATCTGAAAACCTCAACCCTCAGCCTACTCAAATCAATTTCGAGCATCCGAAAGTTTTAGGGGAAACAAAAACTTTGAGTCATTTTATTTTATGCACTTTAGTTTTGTTTAGCTAACTATTAACCTTTGGATGACTCGGGCCTACCAGTCAACATATCAAAATTTATCAAACATCTGTTAGACACTCCTCTTCTTCTAGACGTCATGTCCTTAACTATCTGTTAAATACTTCTCTTCTAGACGGTTTATCCTTAACTTATCATCTCCCAAGGTCACCTGATCCTAATGGTTTTGCGGGCTTACCAATAACCTACATGTATACAAACATATATTCCATTCTGTGTATTCATAATTTTAGTCTACTTGGGACAAAGCCCTACACACTGGAAATTTGGACAAAATTTGCTGGGGCTAATAATTAATGTATGTGGCGCAACCCTATACCAGTCTCATCTGGTATTCAAATATCTAAGTCATTTTACTTGGGGATTCCTACCCAAAATTTTCCTTGAAAACCTTTTCAAAATGATTTAAAACCTTTAAATCAAACTCAAACAAGGAAAATATATAATCTCTATGCTTTACTTAAATCACCTTGCCATGTTATATATACTTTACCCATATCTAGTTGATGAAAATATTTAAATCTTTAAAAGTCCCCCTTCGAATCTATTGAAAGTACCTCTTTAGAAACTTTTGAAAGTAACCCTTTCGAAACCAAGTAAAACCATTTCTTTTATCTAGGCCGAAAGGCCAAAACCTACCTTTCGAAACCCCTCTCAAAACCCTTTTGAAATCATTGGAAAAGCTTTAAAAACCTTAGATGTCCTTCTTTAAAACCTTTAAACATTGCCTTTCAAAACCCTTGGGAAAATGTTTTACTTCAATCCTTTAGAAACAACTAGAAAAACCAAACCTTTCGACTCCTTCGAAACCATTAGGGAACCACCCCTTCGAAACCTTCCTTTAAAACCATTTGAAAGCATCAAACCTTGTTAAACTTAAACCTTTCGAAAGCACTTGGGTTTATTTTAAAAACATGTGGCAAATACCTTTTGAAACCATTCAACACCGACTCTTTCAAAACCTTTTTGGGTTATACTTCAATTGAGGAAAAGGTTCATTAAAACCATTTTAGTCGAAAGCCTATCTTTTAAAAGCATTCCTAAGTAAAGAAGTGATGGTGTCAGAACCATCCCTTCGAAAGCATTGGAGAGGTGGCAGATTTTAGAACACAAGTAACCCCTTCGAAATCCTCTGGGTCGAGAGGTAAAAAGGTGGCAGCAAAAGGTTTTGGTAAAAAATAATCATTTAAAACAAAGGTGCAACCCAATCAAAACCATTCCCTTTTAAACCATTTGACCAGTCGAAAGCTAACCAAGTCGAAAGCATATTAGTCGAAATAAGCCGACGCATTTTCTTTTAAAAAGCAAAGTAATGCCTCAACCCCATCGAAACCCCTGGTTTCGACTCTATACCTTCCACCTATATCCAATTCACTACGTTCCAGTTCCATGATTCCATGTACATTAGTTCCGACAGTGTTGTATGCGAAGGTAGAAAGGCGGAACCTGATGACGAAAGTGTCGAAACAGTGAAAGATATATTTATTAGTCCTTTTAAACTATTTCTTTTGTACCTAACCTGCCTTGTTTGTCTAAATATGATTGGTTGTCATTGTACTTTTTTAAAAGTGCTGCCTATTTCTAGAAATAACATATTCAAATTATTTGCAAAGAGCCCCTTCTCCTTTTATAAATACATAAAACATTTAAGTCTCATATCTTAAATAATTTTATATATCCATTAAAACACTTAGGAAAATTCTACAAAAATGATAGAAAATATCTTTTGATATGTTTTATTACATATAAAAATTTGAGACCCAAACCTTTTATTATTTAACCATAAATAATTTATAACCCTAAACAACCTTTTCTTTACTAGAAAATTCTCATAAAATAAATGAAAATTCTGAAAATCGAAACACATCAACAAAATATTATTTCTGGTCTATACAAAAATTCGCAAGGCATTTAGATGTCATTTAATAGGTTTTTTTACCTTAAAACATATCATAAAATCAATATAAACATGTATAAATCATCAACAAGTATATATAATCCTTCCATCATTCTAAAACATGGCAAAACATTGCAAATCATTTTGGATTTCTCCTTAAAAATGAAAAAAAATCAAATGAGAGATGCAAATGTTATTCACCTTAGCTTTAGGGATTAAAGATATGAGATTTCAATGAATTTGATGTTGATTAAGCTTCCCCTTTCTATTTCTTTCTCTATCTCTTATTAATGGTGGTCGGTCTTAGCTTTTAAAATTTTAAACAAATGAAAACGAATGTGTAGGAGTATACATGGATAAGGGATATAGATATAGAAATGACCTTTTTCCTATTTTACCCCTCCTATATTACATTTTAAATACCTTTTTTTGAAATGGTACTTAGATACTATATGTCACTAGGACAACATATCACAACTCACATGTCAATAAATGTTCAAATCACACTACGCAAATTTCGAACTTGTGATCTCTCACGCCAAAGTCGAATCACTTAACAAGTGGGACAACTGTGCTTGTCCATTTTAAACACTTCTTTTAATTCGTTGGCACAGCTGCCCCTTACTATAATTCAAATCTTAATCTCTTAATCAACACATTATTTAATTTAATTTAGCTAATTAAATATCCTAAATAATATTATCAAAATGTGAGGTGTTACAGACTCCCATCCGAAAAGAATTTCGTCCCAGAAATTACGATACTGTATACACAAATCAAACGTAAAGGTAAAATATACCATAAAACAAATCAGGATAAGCATATTTAATCTTGCTCTCAACCTCCCAAGTACAGTCCCTGTTATTGTCCCTCCATTGGATCTTGACTAATCTAACTGTCTTGGTTCTAAGCTTCTTCTCATCCCTTGCAACTATACCGACTAACTTTCTCACTATGGTCAAGTCCGATTCTACTACTAAGTCATCTAGCATAGTCGGTGCAATAGCAGTCTCTGGGTCTCTAACACACTTTCAGATATGAGAAACATGAAAAACATCGTGGACACCTGCCAAACTGCTTGGTAACTCAATTTTATATGCGAGTTTCCCGATCCTCTCAACAATAGGCAAAGGTCCAACAAATCTCGGTGCCAACATTCTTGATCTTTCGAATCTGATCACACCCTTCATCGATGACACATTAATAAATACCTGATCTCGACAGAGAACTCTAAGTCTTTCTTTCTATTATCTACATAACTCTTCTGCCTATACCGAGCCTCCTTCATTCCAACCAGAATGACCTCATTCTTTTCTGCAGCTTCCTTAGCCAAATCTGGACCAAGAACCAACCAATCCCCAGTCTCTAACCAACATATGGGAGATTTGCATGGCCTTCCATACAAAACTTCAAACGGTGCCATCCCAATACTAGTCTGGTAACTGTTGTTATACGAAAATTCGACTAAATGCAAATGGTCTTCCCATGATCCCCTAAATTCTAGAATACAAGCTCTTAACAAATCCTCTAAGATTTTGTTAACTCTCTTTGTTTATCCATCTGTCTGCGAATGGTAAGCAGTACTTATCTTGAGCTTGGTTCCTAAACTCTCCTGAAGATTCTTCTAGAACTCGCTAGTGAATAAGGAATCTCTATCACTTACTATACTACTAGGAATACCATGCAGTCTAATCACATTCTTCCTAAACAACTTCGCCAAAACAGGTGCCATCCTAGTTGACTTAACTGGAATGAAATGGACACTCTTGATCAACCTGTCCACTATGACCCATATACTTCCATTTTCTCTGTTCAATCTTGGCAATCCGTCAATAAAATCCATAGAAATAGAATTCCATTTCCATATCAAAATGTCTAATGGCTGAAGCAACCCACTTGGCTTTTGGTGTTTGGCCTTTGCCTGTTGGCAACTCAAGCACTGGTTTACACATAAGCCAATATCCCGCTTCATACCTTCCCTGAAGAAACTTCCATTCATATCCTGATATGAAAGGAGAACTTCGAATGATGGCATTCCTCCAAAACTTCTTTCTTTATGTTTCCTACACTCGAAACACATAGTCTCACTTTCTTTCTCAGCCACCCATTCTGGTCAAGACTGAAATCCTTTAAGTCGTCGCTCGTGGTTCATTCTCTTAAATTTCTAATCCGATTAGATAACACTGGATCCTCCATCTATTTAGAAGCTATCCTTTCAATCATCACTGGTTGAACTTCCAAACAAGATAATACTACAGTTTCTTCGCTAGACCCAGCCTTCGATTCCACTGCACTCTGCAATCTGCCAATGCTTTCAAATCTTTCCACTTAGAAATCATTGCTAATGCTGCATTTTGATGTTCCCTATTAAGTGCATCTGCAATCTTGTTGCCCTCCCCCGGTGTGTACTTAATCCCAAAATCATAAGTGGCAAAAAACTCTAACCATCTCTGTTGTATCATGTTAAACTCCTTCTGAGAGAACAAATACTTCAGCGACAAATGATTTGTATATAACTCAAACCTCTCTCCTAAAAGGTAATGTTTTCACACCTTCAATGCAAAAATTACTACAGCTAATTCCAAATCATGCATCGGAACCTGACCTCATGCGATCTAAGCTGTTTAGAAGTATATTCAATTACTTTACCTTTTTGCATCAGCACAGCTCCTAATCCTGTTCCACACGCATTAGTATAAACCATCAAATCCTGATTCCCTTTCGGAACAACTAGCACAAGTGCATGAGTCAATAAGTGTTTCAAACTCTTGAATGCTTCCTCACACTTATCGACCCACACAAACTTCACATCCTTTCTCGTTAGCTTATTCATCGGTGCTGCTATCCACGAGAAATTATTAAAAAACCTCTGATAATAACCAGCCAACCCAAGAAAACTCTTTATTTCGGTTACTGTCTTGGGTCTCTTCCAACTATTTACCGATTCTATCTTATTCGGATCCACCGACAACCCTTTCTCTTAGAGTACAAAATTAAGAAACATCACTTCCTTCTTCCAGAAATGACACTTCGAAAACTCCGCCTTCAGATGATGCTGCCTCAACGTCTCAAGCACCACTCTAAGAAGAACTTCATGCTCTCTTTCATCCTTAAAGTAAATCAAGACGTCATCTATGAAAACCAACATGAACTTTTCCAAGTGCTCACAGAAAACTTGATTCATCAAATCCACAAAGAAAGCTGACGCTTTAGTCTGTCCGAACGACATAACAAACCATTCATACGATCTATATCTGGTCCTAAACGCCATCAAAGGTATATTGTTCTCTGCTACCCTGAGCTGATGGAAACCTATTGTCAAATCTAACTGAGAAAATACCTTGGCAACACTCAACTGGTCGAATAAATCGTCAATCCTAGATTCTTTATTGTCCTCTCATTCAACTTACGATAATCGATATATAGCGTCAACGGTCCATCCAGCTTCTTAGCAAACACTACTGCTGCACCCCAAGGCGAACTACTCGGCCTCTCAAAACTCTTACCTTCCAAATCCACCAACTGCAATTTCAACTCCCTCATCTCTGGAGGGGTCATCCTACTTGGCGACCTACTCACTGGTTTTGCTCCTAGAACCAAATCTATCCAAAACTCTCATTTCGATGGTAATCCTACTATAAGATTAAAAACATCTGCGAATTCTCTAACCATGAAAACTCGACTCAACTCATCATCTGATTCCATAACACCCAAAAAAGCACACATCTCACCGCTAGAACCTTCTACGGTACAAACTATCCACTCACTACAATCAGGGTGTCTAAGAGATATTTTCCTATCTCGAAAAAATATCCTAGCATCGTGCTCACTTAACCAATCCATACCAAGAATAATTCCAAACCCCACAAAATCAAACACACGCAAACTACAAACAAAACTATGACCTAACAAGTCAAACTCTAACTGGTCACATCTCAACCCCAGAGTTGCATACCCTCCTATTGGATTCATAACCCATAAGGAAGTAACTAAATATGCAGGTTCTAGGCTAACCTTATCTACCAAACATCTACGTATAAAAGAATGCGATGCACCAGTATCAACTAGAATGCTAACAAACATACCATGGATATGAAGCGTACTTCCCAAAACTGCCTTTCCCTTCTCCTGAGCTGTCGGCATCTTAGTAGCAGGCTCCAATGCATAAATCTTACCCTTTCCATCCATTGCGGGATCCTTGCACTGGTTCTTATAGTGGCCTATCTGATTGCAGTTAAAGCATCTGATATTCTTCTACCCGGTCACTTCCTTAGCCTACCCAGTATGACATTCATTGGAAAAATGACCCTTCTTGTCGCACTTAAAACAGACCACCTTGGACTTTCCTTACTTGGCTGCTCCGCTCTTCTGAGCACCGTTCTTGTGGAAGAACTTCCTCTTCTAGCCCTGCCAAATATGGACTTCCTTAGCCTTATTCTTCTCTTGAAAAATGAGCATCTCCTCTTGTCTCAAAGCCATCTCTACAACCACATCACAAGGATCTCTAATATGCAGTAAAGTAGCCCTGGCCAACTTAGGCTTCAATCCTTTGATAAACTTATCGTTCCTCTTCATCAGTATGTCAACAATAGCATAACCATATCGGGCTAACTCTTCAAACCAACTGTCATACTCGAGAACAGTCATCTCTCCCTGTCCTAGCGCAATGAAACTCCTAATCAAAACAGATTACGCCATAACTGACATGAAACTCTACTGGAACCTCCTCTTGAACTCTTCCCAGGTCATAGTCTCCTCATCCACTACCATAGTCATACTATTCCACATACACAAAGCAGACTCTTGAAGCTATCTAGATTCCAACCTCCTCTTCTTCTCATCATTGAGCTTTAAATCTACAAAAATCCTTTCATAGTGCAACAACCAGTTCTCCACCTTAATAGCATCCTCGGTTCTAAAAAATGGCTTCGCTCCAAGCTTAGTATAATCTCAACTCAACTTAGCATAATAGTTGACAACTGGAGCTCCCAGAACTCCTCCTCCCACTACTCCAGCAGCAACTCTCGCTTGCACCATTTTCATGAAAAACTGATGCATAGCTTCCATTCCAACTTGCGGGACTCCAACACCCACATTCTCTGCTTGTGCCTAACCTTGGGTTCCCCTCGAATTAGGTCAGGCATTCTCATCGGTGCTTCCCCTTCCTGGGTTAACTCTTCCTTTTCTACCTTAAATATATGTATTCAAACCTCACGAGATACAGAAGAATAACCTAATCAAAGATAGGAGACTAGAGATAATGCGTATACTTATATATAGAAAATACAAGTATGTTACTACAGTGTTATCCCATACCCCAATCTTACTCTAATTCCTTAGGATTATGTTTTCAAAACCATTAAGTTAAATTTTTGCATAAACTTATGTTCTACTACCAAGTTGTAATATCCCGTATCTAGAGGTCAAAAGATAAGTGCTACAGCTATTGTAGTCATCCATAGTACTGACTTCTGCTAAAAAAATACAGTAATGCTAATGGTATCCATAATATTAGAAGCACTTGAATATGAGCAAAATCACAGATTTCCAAAAATAACATTTTACTAATTACATTTCAAAACAAATTCATGTCCAAGTTACATAATCCCCAAAATGTTTCCCAGACAATGATCAAATGTAATTTATAATAATACGCCAAGAGTGACATATGTCAATGCCCCATAGTTGATCAAAGCAATATAGTCATATCTGACTTAATATACACAGCGAAACAAAATAAGCTATACTCCTAATTAACATCCAACAACCACCTACTCATCTCCGGAAGCTTTATTCGCCAAAACAACAAAAACCTGAAAACCTCAACCTACTCAAATAAAAGTTTGGTCACCCGAGAGTTTAAGGGGAAACAAAAACTTCGAGCTAGACATAAAGTCTGGTGTGAATAATATTGTTCATCTCTATTATTTTATGTTAAGTGAGACCACGCCGGTTAATGGAATGAGTTTCCCCTCACTAACATCCTTTCAAAACATATCTTTTGCAAATCTTTTCCGGCAACCAAAACTGGTTAAAAATTTGTGAAGCATTATTACATAAACATACATATCAGGTAATAAATAAACTATCTGTTCATGCACTTTAGTTTTGTTGGGATAACTATTAACCTTTGGCTGACTCGGGCCTACCAGACAAAATATCAAAATTTATCTAGCATCTGTTAGGCACTTCTCTTCTTCTGGACGTTCTGTCCATAAATATCTGTTAAATATTTCTCTTTTGGACGGTCTGTCCTTAACTTATCATCTTCCAAGGTCACCTGATCCTAATGGTTTTGCGGGCTCAACAATAACCTATTTGTATACAAACATACATTCCTTTCTGTGTGTATTCATAATTTTAGTCTATTTGTGACAAAGCCCTACACGTTGGAATTTTGGACAAAATTAGATGGGGCTAATAGCTAGTGTGTAGGATGCGACCCTATACCAGTCCCTCTGGTATTCTAATACCTGAGTCATTTTACTTAGTGATTTCTTCCCAAAATTTTCCTTGAAAACCTTTTCAGAATGATTTAAAACCTTTAAATCAAACTCAAACAAGAAAAATATATAATCTCTATGCTTCACTTAAATCACCTTGCTATGTTATATATACTTTACCCAAATCTAGTTGATGAAAATGTTTAAATCTTTGAAAATCCTCCTTTCGTATCTATTGAAAGTACCTCTTTCGAAACCTTTGAAAGTAACCCTTTCGAAACCAAGTATAACCCTTTCTTTTATCTAGGCCGAAAGGCCAAAACTTTCCTTTCGAAACCATTCTCAAAACCCTTTCAAAATCATCGGAAAACCTTCCTTTCAAAAGCTTTAAAAACGTTAGACGTCTTTCTTTAAAACCTTTAAATATTGCCTTTCAAAACCCTTGAAAAAACCTTTTCCTTTAATCCTTTTGAAACAACCAGAAAAACTAAACCTTTCAACTCCTTCGAAACCATTGAGGAACCACCCTTTTGAAGCCTTCCTTTAAAACCTTTCGAAAGCATCAAACCTTGATAAACTTAAACCTTTCGAAAGAACTTGGGTTTAATTTAAAAACATGTGGAAAACACCTTTCAAAACCATTGAACACCGACTCTTTTGAAACCTTTTGGATTATACTTCAGTTGAGAAAAATGTTCAATAAAACCATTTTAGCCGAAAGCTTATCTTTTAAGTGTGTTCCGAAGTAAAGAAGTGATGGTGTTGAAACTATCCCTTCGAAAGCATTGGAGAGGTAGGCAGATTTTAGAAAACAAGTAACCCCTTCAAAATCCTCTGGGTTGAAAAGTAAATAGGCAACAACAAAATGTTTTGGCTTAGTTGAAAGCAATCATTTAAAACAAAGCACAACCCAATCGAAACCATTCCCTTTTAAACCATTTCGAACTTAAAAGCAAGCAGGCGCATTTTCTTTTAAAAAGAAAAGTAATGCCTCAAACCTTTCGAAACCCTCGGTTTCGACTCTATACATTCCACCTATATCCAATTCACTATGTTCCAGTTTCCTGATACCATATGCATTAGTTTCGACATTGTTAGAGGCGAAGGTAGAAAGGTGGAACCTAGAGTCGAATGTGTCGAAAGGGTGAAAAACCTATTTATTTGTCCTTTTAAACTATTTTTTTGTACCTAACTTGCCTTATTTGTCTAAATCTGATTGGTTGCCATTGTAAATTTTCAAAAGTTCTGCCAATTTCCAGAAATAACAAATTCAAATTATTCGAAAAGAGTCTCTTCTCCTTCTATAAATATATAAAACATTTAAGTCACATACCTTAAATAATTTTATATATCCATTGAAAATTTTAGGAAAATTTACAAAAATTCCTGAAAATTTCTTTTGATATGCTTTTTAACATATAAAAATTTAATACCAAAACGTTTTATTATTTAACCATAAATAATTTGTAACCCAAAATAACATTTTCTTTACTAGAAAATTCATATAATATCCATGAAAATTCTGAAAATTGAAACCCATCAACAAAATATTATTTATGTTTTATGTAAAAATTCGCAAGGCATTTAAATTTCATTTAATAGTGTTTTACCTTAAAACATATCATAAAATCAATATAAACATGTATAAATCATCAACAAGTATATATAATCATTCCTTCATTCAAAAACATGGCAAAACATTGCAAATCACTTTGTATTTCTTCTTAAAACCGAACACAAATCGAATGAGAGATGTATACATTATTTACCTTATCTTTAGAGACTAAAGATATATGATTTGAATGAATTTGATGTTGATTAAGCTTCTCCTTTCTCTAGCTCTTGTTAATGGCGGCCGACCTTAGCTTTAAAATTTTTGAGCAAATGAAAAGGAATATGCAAGAGTATACACAACTAAGGGATATAGATATAGGAATGGCCTCTTTCCTATTTTACCTCTTATATTACATTTTAAACACCCCTTTTAATTCATTGATTAATGGCACGACTAACCCTTACTATAATTCAAATCTCAATCTCTTAGTCAACGTATTATTTTATTTAATTTAGCTAACTAAATATCTTAAATAATGTTATCTAAATATGGGGTATTACAACCTTAGATGTCCCTAGCTTTAACACGGGCTCTTCTATTGACACTGGTTATAACCAAAATGAACCACTGCTTTAGAAATTCACTAGCCACTCTTTTATAGTAGAAGGAGCATCCAGCGGTACTCAAGCTCATTTGGAAATTCCAATTGAAGAGGGTATTTCGTTGACTTCTCCCATTTTTCAAAAAGTCGATGTAACTCCGGTCTACATTTCTAACCCCTCTCGTTGTATTTCTTTAGCTTCAAATCTGCCCGATGTTGATTCGCTCCTTCCCCAGGACCACAAACTCTAGCGACGGAGTCCAAAATCGTAATGACTTTGGCAACATCTCGTAACATTCCATACGAGGAAGTTCTGGACTTTGATGAGTGCTTGGAAGATGCTCCATTGAAGGAAGGAGGTGATTTGAGTCAGAGGACTGAAGTTAATAATGACGTTGTTATTACTAGGGTTTCCCATTCCTCATCAAGTCCTTTCTTGCATGAAATGGAGTAGAAACTTAAGGTGGATGTTCTTCATGGAATAGACATCAAATAGGAAAAGCTGGAAGTCATTCCCCCCCATATCTATAGTTCTGCCCAGGGAGACCATTTTTGCCCCTGTTCACATCCCACACCCGTGGGCATTGGGATTTTCTCAGTAGCATCTTCTTCAAGAATCCCAGTTTCCACTCTTCAGCCTGGAACTGCCCAGGGCACACCTACTAGATCAACCCAGAGCACTCCACTCAAGGGTAAAGGGAGTGGTAGGAGAGGAGAGAAAAGAGATGAAGAAAGTTCAAGCAAGATTTCTCCAGATTCCAAGAAGAATAAACAAAAGTTGGCAAAGAAGAAGCAACTCTGTGTTTGGGCTTCTTTATAGATTAGAACAATAGTAATCTCCCATTTTTAGCTTACTTGACATAAACTTGTGCTTAGCTTCCAAGTTTAATATGTAAATAAAAGTTATTTTTGTTTGATTTTTGGATAAATTTGTTTAAGCGTTCAAGAAATTACGTTTTCCATTCAATGTACTTGTAATTCATTGCTCATCGTTTAAGTTGTAATGTTATTCAAGGAAACGTCGCTTCGACGTCGAACCGATAATTCCATCTCAAAGCCTCCCCTCGGTTGTGGCCCTAAGTTGTTTTAAATTCAAGGCATTAGCCATACTACTATTCTTTCGTGTTCAGTGGTTAAGAGATTTTACTCATTGCCCAAGTCTTGGATTGGTGGAGTTAGTTCGTGGACTGTCGGGTCCCATCCATGATGAGTTTATACTCCTCCTATCAGGTTCAGGCCAGAGTTGGAGAATGAATGGTCGAATCACATTCATTCATAAGTTTATACTCTTACTCACACTTTGGAGATTAGAGTTAGTTGATGGGCGGTCTATCACGCCCATTTAATACTTATACTTTGGACCCTCATATCGTAGACGAGAGTTATTGGGTGAACGGTTGAATCACGTTCACTTTGATTAATTCAGTTATGGTCCTAAGAACTTGGCTGGCTCCATAGTTTGGGTACTTGTTAGTTTGTATTAGGCGTCTGTAAATGAAAGTTGGTCGCACAACACAACTGTTGTATCATGCACAAACAGTTTATAGATGTGGAAGAATCTCAAATTCTATTGCTAATTAAAAAGAATAGAAAATTTTGTCTTATTACATAGCTTTGAGCAGAAATACAAAAGCAAATTCCAAATGAAATATAATTGAATGATATGAAACTAAGTGAAATAATGTTGTGGATGCTAGCTATTCCATGCTCTTGGGAGTGCGATGCCAACGACAGTCGTTAGTTTCAAGGTTCCGTCTCTAATTTTTTGACCGATGACATATGGTCCATCCCATTTCGGACCCATGTGGATAAGAAAAGGAAAAACCCATTTCAATACAAGATCTCTAATTTTGAAGGTCATAGTTCAGACTTTAGTGTTGTAGTATCGGATAAATCGATATCGATATGCAGCTGCATTCAAATCAGCTTCTTCGCGCTTCTCATCGACCATGTCTGGAGATTCCAAATGGAGATCCCGATTAGTTCTGAGGTCATAGTAAGTCACTCGAGTAGAAGGGACTTCAAGTTTATAGGAATCACGACTTCAAAGCCTATGCAAAGGTGAATGGAGTATGGCCAGTCGTGGAATTATGAGTGGTTCAGTAGGCCCATAACGCTAACGAGAGTTCATCAACCCATTTACCTTCGACCATCTTCAAACGCTTCTTCAGAAAGGACTTTATGATTTTATTAACAGATTCGACAAGTTCATCGCCTTGAAGATGAGCAACTACTGCAAATCTTTTCTCAATGTGATGCCAGCGGTAGAAGTCTTTAAATTCAGAGTTATCGACTCAAGTCCCATTATCTTTTATGATCATTCGGGGAAGACAAAAACGATAGATGATGTTTCGAACAATAAAGTTGATCACTTTCTTTATTGTTATCAAGGCCAAAGGTTTAGCCTCAACCCATTTTGTGGAGTAATCAATTGCCATGATGGCGTACTTCGTACCACCTTTAGGAATCAGCAAGGAGCCAATGATGTCAATTTCCCAAGTAGCAAACGACCATAGATTGACAATTTGGGGAATTTTTGTAGGTGGGGCTCTTGGAATTTTTGCAAACATCTAGCCCTTGGAATTTTTGCAAACATCTTGGAATTTTTATAGGTTGGCCGTAATACCCGTAGCAGAGTATTTTCTTAGCTAAGGTTTTCCCCTTAGTGTGATCCTCGCATTCTCCATCGTGGATTTCTCATAATACTCGCTTGATTTCATCATGGGTGATACACCAACTAGAGGTACGGAGAAACACTTTCTAAACATAATTCCTTCTTTGATGGTGTAGCATGAAGCTTTTTAGAGGATCTATCGTCTTTCATTCCTTTGTTAGGGAAGGATTCCGAGTTGTAGATAGTCTTTGATAGGAGTCATCCACGACTCCTTTTCTGGCTCCGTCTCTGAAACCCAATCGATCTTCTTCTGGTCAGTGCTTGGAGCATTAAGTACTTCGACTGGGACCAAACCCATTAGATATGCATCCTTGGAACTGGCCAGCTTCGCCAGCGAGTCGTCTTTCACATTTTATTCTCTGGGGATGTGTATAATGGCATAGTACTCGAAGTTGGTCAATAGCTCTTGGATCAGGCCGAGATAAGGAGCATTTCGCTGCCTCTTGGCCTAATAACTTCCCCTGACTTGGCATAATATTAAATGAGAATGACAAAATATTTGTAAAGTTTTCACTCCCAATTCTCTGGCAAGTTTGAACCCGACAATCAGGGCTTCGTTCTTGGCTTAATTATTTGTTATAGGGAAGTTGAGTGTTAGGGCGTGGAAAATCGATCATTCCTCGGGAGTTATTACCATAACTCCAATGCCAGAATACCAATTATTGGATGCTTCATCCGTGTACATCTTCCCTCAGATGGTTGGTTCTCCACTTCTCTCTAGAAAGTCATATAGCATAGTGAATTTAGTTATGAAGTCCGGTAATGGCTATCCCAGCATAGCTCTTTGAGGGAAATAAAGGACATCAAATTGGATTGATTCAATGTTCCACTTGAGCAACTTTCGAACGTCTCAGGTTGCTGTAGGAGCTTTCCTAACAGTTGATTGTTGTAGACATTGATGGGATGAGCCTGGAAGTAAGGATGGAATTTTCACGATGCAATCAACATGCAGTACATGAGCTTTTCCATCTTTGGATAGTTTCTCTCAACACCTGTCAATTGCTTACAAACATAATATACTGACCTCTGGATCCGATTTTCTTCATGCAATAGTGTGGCACTTATGGCGTATATCGACACCGCTATGTACATGTATAAGTCTTTATGATCCAGTAGCTTAGAGAGAATAGGTGGTCTTTCTAAGACATTCACCAGAGTTTGAAATGCGTAAATGTAGTCCTGCGTCCATTCAAAGATTCTCTTTCCTCTCCTAATTAAATTGAATAAGGGAATATACTTATCGGTAGCCCTGGAGATGAATCTGTGTAAGGCGGTGACCTATTCACTGAGGCTCTGTACCTGCTTAATTGTTTTCGCCACTTGGATGTTTCAAATTGGTCGAATCTTATTGGGATTTTCCCCGATTCCACAAGAGTTAACGACGAAACCCAGAAATTTCCCTAATGCAACGTCGAAAGAGCATTTCAAGGGATCGAGTTTCATTTCATATTTTCGAAGAACACTGACATCTCCGCCAAGTCATCGGTGTGGTCTTTTGATCATCTTGACTTCACAAGCATATAATCCATATATACTTCCATCGATCGTCCGATCTAGGCTTCGAACATCCGATTGACTAGCCTCTGGTGGGTAACTGTAACGTTCTTTAGGCCGAACGACATCACAACATAGCAATACAATCCCAGATCAGTAATAAAACTAGTTTGCTCCTTTTAGGGACGTGCATCGGGATTTGATTATATCCGGAGTACACGCCCATAAATGAAAGTAATTCATGTCTCACGGTCGAGTCTACCAATTGGTCAATCCTTAGAAGTGGAAAGCTGTCCTACAGGCATGCCTTGTTCAGATCTGAGTAATCAACACATGTCCGCCACTTCCTATTTGCTTTTCTCACAAGAATAGGATTAGATCCCCATTTTGAGTAGAGGTCATCGTGGATAAACCCATTTCTTTTGAGCCTATCCACCTCCTCTTTAAGTGCAGCGGATCTTTCCGGATCCATGTCGTGCCATTTTTGTTTCACCGGGACATGCTTTGGGTCGATATTCGATGCATGGCTCGCAATGGTCGACGAAATCCCACACATGTTAGAATGGGTCCAAGCGAACACATTAAGATTCGGTAGGAGAAAACAAGCTATCTCCTTCACCATTACTGGGATGAGCTATGATCCGATCTTCAGGACCCATGAAGGGTCGTCGTGATTGATCGTGATGTTGATTGTCAACTCAACGGCTGTAGCCTTGGATTCTTTGGTCTCTTCTTCTTTGTCTATCAAATCTATATCTTTTAAGAACCGACTCTAGTGCCCGAGCCAAGGCCCGGACGTTGTTTGCTAAGCCTCGTTGGTTTTTATGCAAAGAGACCTCTCTACACCTTTCTCCTTTCTCTAAGCATCCCTTTACTCAACCACATAATAGGTCATGTCCAGTCGCCTGGTCTCCATGAACAACTCCCACACTGTTGTCTGTTTGGAATTTTAGTGTCAAGCACAAAGGGGTAAGAGCTGCCCTGAATTTAGCAAGGGCTGGTCAGCCCACAAAGGCAATGTATGGATAGTCCACGTCCAACAAACAAATGGCAGCTTGACATAGCCTACCACTTCAATGGTGACACGTTAAAGCCATTGACACGGGCTTTGCGTGGTTTCAGGTCTTTAGCTTCTATTCTCATTTGGTCGTAAGCCCTTTACAAAATAAAGTTTACAGAATTTGCCATAATCAATCAAAATCTTCCTCACAAAGGCATGGTCGATCATGGCCAAGATCACCATCGGATCAACCATAAGGGCCTCTACCTAATCCTCATCTCTACTTCAAAATACTTTTTCATCCGTCATTAGATGTTGTCGCATGGCTGGAGCATCGTCCTCCATGTTTAAACAACATTCAAAATCCATATGCCTGACCGCATTTGAATAACGCTCCATTTCATGCCAGCTTCTGTCGGCTGGATGCAGTCCTTAAACGCTGATATTAATAACTAGTCTTCCTTCGCTCTGCCTAGGTTCCTCAGCACTTGGTGGAACTTGTCCGATTAGGGTTGGATGTTCCCTGCCTACCATCCTGTGGGGATTTAACAAATTGTTGCAACTTTCTCTCATAAATTAACTTCTCAATGATATCATTCAAGTGATGACACTCGTCTCTGTTATGAACATAGGTTTCATGGAACCTACAGTACTTCCTTGTCTGCTTCTGCTTCTCCATCAACTCTTTCAGAGGCAATTTTCGGTACTATAGGGTATTAAACATCGATAGATAGATGTTCTCTAACGAAGTGTTCAAAGGCATGCATGTGTTATATGTAGGGATCTTTGTCTTCCCTCTTTGGGAATCCCATCTTCGGCCGTAGTTTCTGTCACCACCTTTTTTCTGCTCATTCTATTTATTGAACGTTAATCTAAAATTTCCCAAAACTATCACCAGACTGTTTTGCTGCTATACTATTTTGTACTCTATCGGCACTTGGGCCTGCAGCATCCCTCTTTCTAGTTCAATTTACCTCCTCCTTTCTTAGAAACTGAGCTGCCATTAAAAAGAAATGGTCTAATGTGGAAGGAGCCTTTTCTGCCAACCAATTGTCAAATTTGGAATCGGGGCCGACTCCCCAGTCAATGCCATGAGTATTCATAAAAATGAAGCTCAAGTCCAATTATACAAACCCTGTAAATTTAAGTGTCTTGATAATTAATTCTCCGAAGATCAAGTACCTCAACGATGATAGAGTTAGGGGTATGCCCTAGGGGCAATTTTGTAATTTGTTACATATGTCTAATTCGTTGACCAATCTTGTTCGAAATAAAGGTATTTTTTTCCTATTACATTATTAACCCAAAAAATAGATCAACACCTTGGTTTGAGTTTGAAAGAATCAACTCTGTTCTGACAGAGCAATATCACATATCATAGATATAGAAAAAGAACAGTAAAAGAAAGAAGACAGAGAATTTTTATAGTGGTTCGTCTATTAATGACGCGTACGTCCACTTTGTAGTTTTATTGTAGACCGATTGCTGTTACAAGGAGTGTTTGATTACAAGATTCTTGATTGTTCCTAGCTAGGTTGGATCTCCAAAGCTAGAATCCACTAGAGAATCACAATGAACCCTCGTGGAGATTGTTTTGAGGGAGGCAGAGAATGAAGAAACTTTCCAATAGAGCTTCCACAAACAGTCCAGAGAAGATTCCGTTTATGTTGCAGATATGATAGTATTTACACTACAACATAAAGACCCTATTACAACTGTATTTTTACAACCGTCACAAATAGTCGGTTGTAATAATGGTTTTTACAACTATTTTTATTAGAAAGTTGTAATAAACTTACTTGTAACAACTCCTTTATTTTGTAAGTTATAATAGATGCCTATTACAACCATTCTTTTTTGCTAGTTGTAATAAATACTTATTTTTAACAACTCTATTCTTTTACCAGTTGTAATAGATGCACATTAGAATAATTTTTTTGCCAGTTGTAATAGATACATATTTTTAACAACTTATTTTTTGTTGGTTGTAAAAGATGCCCATCACAACCTTTTTTTGCCAGTTGTACTAGATGTCTATTACAACCTTTTTTAGTTGTAATAGATGCATAT
This sequence comes from Allium cepa, assembly GCA_030765085.1. Lineage (NCBI taxonomy): Eukaryota > Viridiplantae > Streptophyta > Magnoliopsida > Asparagales > Amaryllidaceae > Allium > Allium cepa. The sequence goes on along the minus strand of CM060937.1, from coordinate 447,145,880 downwards.
TTTTAACAACTTTTCTTTTTTGCAGTTGTAATAGGGCCTATTACAACTTTTTTGTTTGTTGTTGTAATAATTAGTTAATAATTATAATCAAATAGCAGTACCTAATAATTAATAATTTTAAGAAAATTAATAATAAATAATAATTATAATTAAACAATAATAATTAATTTGAAATATGAAATAATTAGTTTTAGTAATTACTATTCAATTTAATTAATATAATATATAATTGTTATCAAATAATTAATAATTCATGAATAAGTGTTAATTTCAATATAATAAATAATTAATATAATAAATAATTAATATTAAATAATTAATAATTAATACGTAAGAGTTAATTATCTATAATTAATAATTAATACTAATAATTAATATTAATAATTAAGAAATAATAATTAATATTAATAATCAGTAGTTAATGTTTGATATTAAAAATATATATTTCAATAATAAATAAATAAACAATAAATATTTAATTAATAATTAAAAATTTATAAATTAATTACAGACAAATAATATTAACTAATAATCAATAATAATTTTTTTAAAATAAATAATAATTAATTCAACAATAATTAAATATAATAATTAATAGTTAAAAATCAATACTAAATAATAATAATAATAATTAAATAATTATAATTAATAATTAAATGAAATAATATTAATTATATTTTATGTTTAATAATAAATGAATAATAAATAATAATTAAATAAATAATAGTTGAAAAATAATAGTTAATAAGTAACCTTTAATAATTTAGAAGCAATATTTACTTTTTGGTATTTAATATTCATGAATTTTAAAAATAAAATTTTGAAACTTTCATAAAATTCGAAAATGATAAAATACTGAAATAAATAAAAAAATATTCATAAAATAAAAAAATCCTGAAATTTTATAAAATATTTTAGAAAAAAAATTAAATTTTAAATAAATTTAACATATTATAAAATATTCAAAATTTTAGAAAATTCCAATGCCGCTATTTTTATGGTTAGATAAATACAGTATTTATAATTTTTTTAAAAAAACATAATATGACATAATTTAAAGTATTTCATTTTTGAAATGGAAAATTCGTTTGCATGTCATAATAATTTTCCTTGTAAAATCACACATATTACGTATGCAACAATCCGAAGCAACATATAAAAACTAATCTTAACTATTAGACCTCCATCCTGTTGGAATCTCGATTTTACATCGTCTTGATTATGACAAGCTATATAAAATATTCGTGCATGCTAATCATTTTTGCAGGAGATTTGTTGCAGGTTTATATTCAGAGTTTTTAAAGTCGATTATGTTGTATATAGAGACTTTATTTCTTTTCGAATTTTGTTAAATTCTCTCCTGAATTGATATATGTATAAATTTATATATATACATGCACGAACATGCACAGCTGGCTGAATTCAAACGGCTAAATACATTCATTCAGTCGGTTGAATACTGAAGCAAAAATATTGTTTCACAATATTCAACCGTCTGAATGAATATATTCAAACGTTTGAATAAGGCCAGAAATAGCCTAAAACCTTGTTGTTTACGTTTTAATCTAATTCAGACGGCTGAATTATTTTGTTCAGACGGCTGAATATTCTCCAACAGCTTTTTTATGAAAAGACACTTCTCTTCATCGAAGAGAAACGTTTTCAAAATAAAAGGTTGAGCATGTTTTTATCAATATAGTTTTTCATCTATGGTTGCAACCTTTTAAACTCTATAAAAAGATTACAGAATTCAACAAACAATTCACCAAAAACTATTTTAAATTCTTAAATTCTTATCTATTCTCTATTTTTCAAATTGCACTCAAATTGCTTACATTCTCTGATCAATGATCACTCTATCTTCCATAATTCTCAAGCACATTACACTATATATCATAAAGGAGAAGATTATAGGAAGATTGTACTTAATTGACTTATCAGTGCTATTCAAAGAGCACATTATAGTCAGGTACTTTTGTTATTTGTAAAGAAGTCCTGTTCGATTGCTCAGGCGGTAGAAGTCCTATTCGGTTGCTTAGGCGGTAGAAGTCATGTTCGGTTTCTCAGGCGGTGTAAACATATTCCTCCCGGTTAAGTAAGGGTTGCTAGTTTAAATCTAGAAGGAGTCTGGGACTGGACATAGAATGGGAGTTCGAACCAGTATAAAAATCTCTGGTGTCATTTACTTTACTGCTTTTACTATTTACTTACTTATTCCGCCAAGTAGTTTATCCATATTACACGTTCCTATATCACAGACACTTTCATTTGGTATCAGAGCATTGGTCATGATATAACAGTAACATAGTTATATGATATTGTCATAATATGGAAAATAACACCAACGCCGTTGTTAACTCTACCTTCGTAGAAGGACAATCTACTACACTGCCACAATTGTTTAACGGAATTAACTATAACTATTGGGCCACTAGAATGAGAATCTTTATACAAGCAAGTAGTTATGAAACCTGAAACATTATGCGGTCTGAATATATTATTCCTACTACTGAATATTCAGCATGGTCTAACACACAAAAATTATATGCTACGGAAAATGCTAAAGCTATGAATATGTTGTATTGTGCATTTGACAAAAATGAGTTTAATAGAATGAGCATGTGTAAAACTACTCATGAAATTTGGCGTACTCTTAAAGTTACACATGAAGGTACTAACAAAGTAAAACAAAGTAAAATTTCTATGCTCAAAAATCAGTTCTAGAATTTTAAAATGAAACAAGACGAGACTATAAATGAAATGTACTCTAGATTTCGAGATATATATCATTCTTAATAGCATTAGGAGAAACTTACACAGATTTTGATATTGTTTCAAAAATCCTCAACTCACTAATGGATGAGTAGGAACGAAAAGTCTTAGCAATGAAAGAAGCTAAGGACATTTCGACCATAAAACCAAAAGAGTTGATTGGTAATCTAATGTCTTATAAGTTAATCTCCAGGCAAAAAAGTGCAAGCTCAAGATAAGAAGAATATAACATTCCAGGCAAAAAAAGATGAACCAGATTCAGATGAAGAAGATATGGCGTTCATTGCTAAAAATTTCTAAAAGTTTTTGAAATTTAAAAAGAGCAACAAATTTAGATATAACAAGAACAACTCCAGCAACAATAATAACACAAACAAACCACCAACATCTACTCTAGAATGTTATGAATGTCACAAGAAAGGTCACATCAAGAAAGACTGTCCTGAGAAAAAGAAAGATAAGTATAAGCATAAGAAAGACAAATTCAAGTGGAAAGCTTTCTTAGTCACATGGGACGATACAGAATCATCCTCATCATCAGAAAGTGACTCGGACAGTGATTCAGAACAATCCAATGTTTGCTTTATGGCTACAAAAGACGAGGTAAATAATTTAACTTTCAATGATGTTTTGGAAATCAATTCAGAATTACTTAACAAATTAGAAGGCAAAAATAGAAAGTACAAAGAAGCTCTTGAAAAATTGAATAGAACTGAAATCGAAATAGAAATGTTAAGAGATGAAAAGAATTAGAAGAAGAACTCCAAGTTACTCAAGAATCTTGTTCTAATATGTCATCTCAACTTTCTCTGCTAAGTCAAGAGGAAGAAACTCAGAAAGAAAAGAATGATACTTTATTAATTGAAAATCATAATCTTAAATCAAATATCAAGATTTTAGAATTAGATAACTCTAGCCTTAAAACAAAATTAGAAGACATCACTAAAAATGTTTCTAATTTTAATAAAGGTAGAGAAAATCTTTCAAAAATTATAGAAAATTCTCAAACTATTTCAAATAAAAGAGGACTAGGATATAAACAGACCTCTAAAGTTATTCCAAAGAAAAAGAATTCTTCATATAAAAATAAAGTTGAAATACCTAGGTCTAAAAATTCCAATTTTACTACTTTAATTAAAATTTGGGTTCCTAAAACTAATAATTCTTCGATAAGAAACAAGTATATAAAGCCTTTTATAAAAACTATTCATAAAAACAAAGATTTTATGTTCAAAAGGAATTCTGAACCCTCTTAGGTTTGGCTTCCTAAGACTTAACTCTTAGGACCCAAAATAAATAGTGGACACCAATGTTAATTCTATATTTTGCAGGTACCATCCAAAAAGAGAGGAAAATGGATACTAGATGGTGGTTGCTCAAAACATGTGACAGGAAACAAAGAGATGCTAACAAACATTAACTACTCAAATGGAGGTTCTGTCAAATTTGGAGATAATTCCAAAGGATACGTCATCGGTAAAGACGAAGTGAGCAATAACAACATATCCAATTTACCTCTTATTACATATGTTTTATTAGTTAAAAATTTGAAACACGACTTACTTAGTATTAGCAATTGTGTGACAAAGGTTTCAATATTTCTTTTTCTGAAAATAAGTGTAGTATTTTTTCCAAACATAAGAATCTTATTTTTGAAGGTTTTAGAGATAATTTTTTTTATGTTTTAAATATGAGTATAAATTATAATACAAATATGTGTCTAATAGCCAAAGAAAACGATCCATGGTTATGGCACAAAGATTTTGTCATATTAATTTCAAAACTATAAATAAATTATCTAAAAATGATTTGGTAAAAGGTTTACCAAAAATGAACTTTAAAGTAAACAATATTTGTGATGTTTGTCAATTAGGAAAACTATCAAAATCATCTTTTAAATCGAAGAAAATTATTTCTACTATACATCCTTTAGAATTATTACATTTAGATCTTTTTGGTCCAACTCAAATTCAATCTATAAATCATAGTAAATATGTATTTGTTATAGTAGATGATTTTTCAAGATTCACTTGGACTATTTTCTTAAAAAAATAAAAGTGACACGTTTGAAAATTTCAAGAATTTTGCAAAAAGAATTCAATATCTCAAAAATTAAAAATATTAGAAGTGATCATAGAGGTGTTTGAAAATGAAGCATTTGAACATTTTTGTAATAAAAAGGGAATTTACCATAATTTTTCTTTTCCTAGGATACCATAAAAAAATGGTGTTGTAGAAAGGAAAAATAGAACATTACAAGAATGTGCAAGAACTTTGTTAAATGGAAACACATTATCAAAACATTTCTGGGCAGAAGGTGTAGCAACTGCTTGCTATGTTCTAAATCGTGTCTCCATTCGACCTTTAACAAAACGCACTCCATATGAACTGTTTCATTATAGAAAACCAAACATTTCTTATTTTAAAACTTTTGGTTCAAAATGTTTTTATCTTAAATACAAAATATCAACTTAGAAAATTCGATCCAAAATCCAAAGAAGGAATCTTCATAGGATACTCAGATCGAAGCAAAGCTTATCGAATTTTTAATAAAAGAACAAGAACAGTCGAAGAAACACTACATGTTTCATTCGACGAAATTTTCAATTTTAGTAAACATTTTGAGGGTACTCCTAAGGCAATGAAAAATATGGTTACTCAAAATAATCTTGAAGAAGATGAAAAATTCTCTAATAATATTGAACAAAATGAAAACATTGATCATAATGAAAATGAATTAAGATCTCCTCCTAGGATTTCACGTGACCACCCAGTAGAAAATGTCATTGGAGAAACTGATTCACATGTTAGAACTAGAAATCAACTTAATCAAATGGGCCATGTAGCTTTTCTTTCCAAAATCGAACCCAAAAATGCAAAAGAAGCATCTGCTGATGACTATTGGATTATAGCTATGCAAGAAGAGCTAAACCAATTTTAACGAAACGAAGTTTGGGAACTAGTTCCTAGACCAAGTGATCAAACAGTCATTGGTACTAAATGGGTATTTAAAAACAAAGCAGATGAACAAGATAATATAACTAGGAATAAAGCTAGATTAGTTGCACAAGGATATAATCAAAAAGAAGGAATTGACTACGAAGAAACATTTTCTCTAGTTGCACGACTTGAAGCAATACGTATCTTACTGGCCTTGGCATGTTTTCATAATTTCAAACTTTATCAAATGGAAGTTAAAAGTGCTTTCTTAAATGGTTATATAAAAGAAAATGTTTTGGTTGAAAAACCTCCTTTATTCACTGATGAAAAATTTCCAGACCACGCCTATAAACTTAAAAAGGCTTTATACGGACTAAAACAAGCACCCCGTGCTTGGTATGATCGTCTTAAGAGCTATCTAATAGATTCTGGTTTTGAAATTGGAAAGGTTGATCAAACACTTTTTATTAAAAGAACTAAAAAGGATATTTTAGTTATTCAAATTTATGTTGATGATATTATTTTTGGATCTACAAATGAAAAGTTATGTCAGGAAAAAAGATAACGACCAAAGAATTTGAAATGTCACATACGGAAGAATTATCTTATTTTCTTGGATTACAGATTAAACAAATAGAAAATGGAATTTTTATCAATTAAGAAAAACATTGTAACAATCTAATTAAACGATTTAATATGGAAAACACATCTGCTAAACCAACTCCAATGAGCACAACAGTTCATCTGGATAGAGATGAAGATGGCAAAAGTGTGGACGAAAAATTATACCGAAGTATAATTGGATCATTACTTTATCTAACAGCTAGTAGACCTAACATAATAATGAGTGTTTGTTTGTGTGCTCGATTCCAAGCAAAATCCTAAAGAATCACATATGCGAGCAGTGAAATGCATATTGCGTTATCTAAGCAAAACCAAAGATTTTGGACTTTTTTATCCGAAAGAATGGCCTTTGGAGTTAGTTTCATATATTGATGCTGATTTTGGAGAATGTCAGATGGATCGAAAAAGTACAAGTGAGACTTGTCACTTTATTGGAAAATCTTTAGTCTCTTGGTTTAGCAAGAAACAAAATTGTGTTTCACTTTCAACTTGTGAAGCAGAATATATTTCTGCTGCTTTAGCTCGTTCTCAAGTCATTTATATGCAGCAAACACTTCAAGATTTTGGTGTTAATTTATCTAAATCAACAATTTTCTATGATAATAGTAGTGCTATAAACTTATCGAAAAATCCTGTAAATCACTCACGAACTAAACACATTGACATATGTCTTCATTTTCTTCATGATAATATTAAAAAGGATTTAGTCAGACTGGAATTTGTATCCACTGAAAATCAATTGGCTGATATATTTAAAAAATCTTTAAATGAAAATGTATTTAAGAAGAGAATTAGGAATTGTATCGATAAAGGATTTATAAGTTTTTTTTTTAGAAAAAAAGGGGGTCTTCCAGCACTCGAACTCGGGATCTCTTACTTGTAGTCTATTGTTCTACCACTACTCTACGTTTTCTTTTTATAAAACTTTAGTTGGTTTGTATTTTTTATTTACCTTACATTCATTTTTTTCATCCAACTTTTTCTCTGGCTATTATAATCTTAACCAAAAATTTCCTTCTATTTATATATGACTCTATTTATATATATATGCTATTCTTTCTTCTTTTTGCATTAGCTTTCAAATAAAAGTTTAAGTTTCAAATACTTTTCTTGAAATGTCGTCACAACACAATTTAGAATCCTCTGATCTCTCTTATACTTCTCCTTCTTTGGGATTGGTGAATTTACCAACTCCAACACTGATTTACGAACCGGTTCCGATTGTTTCTCCTTCCACACATACTGGTTACATTCCACCTATTAAAAGAACGAGACGGTCTCTCTTCTTTGGTTCACCGTCTACAAAAGAAAAAATAGATGATATTCATCACTACCAATGGGAAACACTAGAATTACAGCGTGAACCGTACTATGAACAAAAAGTTAATGCCAAGCGGTTAAGCTTTTTGGAACAAGTCGCGTTAAAAATCTATGGTTCTTTCTTCAAAAACACAGTTCATCAACCGTCTCCTGTTCGTTCTCCAAATCGTGGCAATCCATGGGAACCATCACCGCAGCGTCCATCGATATCTCTGAATTCTTGGGAACACGGCAATAGATGGTCACCACTTCGACCATTTCAAGAGAACACTAAAATAGAAGAAGATGCATATCACACTCCAAGCTCTTCTTTCAAATCTTTTTAATTTTTTATATTTATATATACTATTGTTAATATGTTATTTTTCTTTTCTGATTGTTCGAAAATTGTATTATTCAAAATATTTATTTATATATATTGTTTGCTATAAACAATAGGCAGATATGAGTTCCATACAAATTCAGCCGGCTGTATTTTATAAAATAGACGGCTGAATATTATGTGAAGAAAAATTTATCCCCAGTTTCAAACGGCTGAATCAAATAAACCAGACATATGAATTAGGTCGAAAATGAACTATTTCTTTGCGGGTTGAAACTCAAAGCAATTCAGACAGCTGAATGAATATATTCAGATGGCTGAATTCCATCTGAGTCATTTCTTATTAACCTGCCTCTATTTTCTTCTACCACTTTTGCCCTTGCTTTTTACCTTCTATATATTGACTTTTTCATTTCTTTCTCATTCATTTCAGAACCCTAGCCACCATCTTCAAGCTTTTCAAACTTTTACCTTCCTTTTTTTTACTCTCTAATAGCACCAAGATCCAAACGCACTGGAGAATCAACCTCCGGACCATCTGAAGATCAGATTCGACAATGGCTATGGAATGATGTTGCAATTTCCCGGTATAATTCTATGAAAAACTCCAACATCTTCGAAGCAGCTTTCATGAAATTCCCAGATTTTGTAGCCTACCGAATTAGAGAGTTGGCAGAGCAATTCCACTTTGATAGTCTAATAGGGTATGCTCCTAATAATGTCAAAATTAATCATCTTTTGATCAAACTCTTTCTTGCAAATTTGAATTTAGATCACCATAATCCCCAAAATCGACAAGGTTGTGTTTGGTCAATAGTTTGTGGCATAAAATTTTTTACCTTTACAAAGATCAGGTAATATTCTAAATTTTCCCTATTAAGGAATTGATATTGATGATGTTGATGATACTGAAGTTAATATGGATCATTGAGATGAGGTTTCAAATCTTTCTTGTCCGATCAACTTACAAATTTGAGTACCTTAAAATCTACCTTCTTAAGGCCACAAGCACGCCTCATTCATCGTGCATTTATTCGTTCTCTACAACCAAGAACGGGGTGTTATGAAAAGGTTTATAAAAGAAATTTCCAAGCTCTTTACTCAATCTACTCCAACCAACAAGTGAATTGGGGAAAAATTGTTTTGAATGAATTTCAAGACATCACAATCCGAAGAAAATATAAGACCATTCATTATGGTGCTTATATTATGCGCATTCTTCTCAACATCGGCGTTCCAATGCTCGACTCCGATTTTTCGAGTATTAGTGAGTTAGGCGCAAAAACTTTAGAATTGATGGTGCTTCCTCACCGGCCTCCTCCACAACAAATCATCTCCTTTCAACAATGGTCTCAAAATGTTCAACAAGGTACTTCACAACCTCATGACACTAGTATTGCTTCCTCTTCTCATACTCAACATGAAGAAGAAGAAGAGGACGATTATTCAATTCAAGTGATTGTCCCGGACACTTCCTCTAGACAAGCTATTATCACTCTCTTCAGAAATCAATCGAAAATTCATCGAGAAATTTGGTCTCTTGAAAAGAAAACGAAAAGAAAATTCAACTCGATCAGGGGTTTTTAAAATAAAATATGGGATAGAATTTCTTGTTCCGGTTCTACATCCACCGAGGCTTACAACCCATCCCCATTTCAGTGGTCTTCTTCGAGTTTAAGTTCTGATAATAATGATCTTTCTCTCTCTGGTCAATTTTAATTATGATTTTTAATTATGTTTGTTTTAATTATGCTTGTCATGTTGTATGAATATTTTATGCTATCTCAATTAAGCGTTTTATATATTGCTTTTCTTTCTTACAATAATATTCTTCTTGCATTATTTTCTTTCTTTTTGTCGATGACAAAGGGGAGAAAGTTAATAATTGTGCATATTGACAGAGGGAGTAACAATATTATGAATATTTATATTATTGATTATATAGTTGTCATCATCAAAAAGGGGAAGAATGTTGGAATCTCGATTTTACATCGTTTTGATTATGACAAGCTATATAAAATATTCTGTGTATACTAATCATTTTTGCAAGAGATTTGTTGCAGATTCACATTCAGAGTTTTTGAAGCTGATTATTTTATATCTAAAATCTTTATTTCTTTTAGAATTTTATTAAAATCTCTCCTGAATTGATATATGTATAAATTTATATACACACATGCACGAACATGCACAACTGGCTGAATTCAAATGGCTAAATACATTCATTCAGCCGCCGAATGCTGAAACAAAAATATTGTTTCACAATATTCAGACGTTTGAATGAATATATTCAGACATCTGAATAAGGCCAGAAATAGCCTAAAGCTTGCTGTTTGCGTTTTAATCTAATTTAGACGGCTGGATTGTTTTGTTCAGAAGACTGAATATTCTCCAATAGCTTTTTATGAAAAGACACTTCTCTTCATCGATGAGAAACGTTTTCAAAATCAACGGCTGCTCCTGTTTCTTTTCAATATAGTTTTTCATTTATGGTTGCAACCTTTTAAACTCTATATATAAATTACAGAATTCAACAAACAATTCATCGAAAACTATTTTAACATTCTTGAATTCTTATCTATTCTCTAGTATTCAAATTGCACTCAAATTGCTTACATTCTCTGATCATTAATCATTCTATCTTCCATAATTCTCAAGCACATTACATTATATATCATAAATGAGAAGATTGTACTTATTTGACTTATCAGTGTTATCCAAAGAGCACACTACGGTCAGATACTTTTTGTTATTTATAAAGAAGTCATATTCGGTTGCTCAGGTGGTAGAAATCCTATTCGGTTTCTTAGGCGATAGAAATCTTGTTCGGTTGCTCGGGCGGTGTAAACCTAGTCCTCCGGGTTAAGTAAGGGTTGTTAGTTTAAATCCAGAAGGAGTCTGAGACTGGACGTACAACGGGAGTTCGAGCCAGTATAAAAATCTCTGGTGTCATTTACTTTACTGCTTTTACTATTTACTTACTTATTCCGCACAAGTATTTTATCCATATTACACGATCCTATATCACAGACACTTTCACATCCAACTATCATAATAATTTAAACGTGGTTCCCAAATGTTTCCCTAAATTTTAGCGCCAAAAAAATTGCCCCAACTTTTGATTTTCCCGCCAGAACGTTTAACCCCAATTCACGTGAACTGTCAGAGCATCTCTAGTGGTTACAATTCAACCCTGAATATTACGAAATTATCCCCCAGTCGTGAACTCAACCCTTAATATTAAGGCTAAAATTCAGTTTTCGATTCAGAAAACTGAATTGGCATTGGACGCCCATTTATTGGGCGCTCAAGCCCGGACGCCCATTTAATGGGCGCCAGGGTTTGGGCGCCCAATAAACGGACGCCCAAGCCCCCCTCCAGCAACTTTATTTTATTGGAAGAGGGGCTGGCGCCCACTTAATGGGCGCCAGGGTTTGGGCGCCCAATAAATGGACGCCTAAGCCCTCCTCCAGCAACTTTATTTTATTGGAAGAGTGGCTGGCGCCCATTTAATGGGCGCCAGAACGTCAGGCGCCCGTTAAATGGGCGCCTGACGTTCAGGCGCCCATTTAATGGACGCCTGTACCATTGTGATTCCCAGCCCAGTTAAGGCTGAATATTCGGTTTCTTGGATTTTCATTCCTTAATCGACCGGAGATGCCTTGAGTCTCCGCCAAATTATCGTCTTGACTGGAAATAGACTCTCCCATCACCTCCAACATTATTTTCGTCTTCCTCTTTTCTTCTTTATAATGTTCAGATCCATAAAAAGGAAACCAGATTGCCTCCTATTTTATTCCCAATAAAAACATATTCTACCTTCACTTGAAATTTACCGTCTAAGTTTGCAATGCTAAAAACCAAAACTTTCAATATAAAAATTATTGTGGCGACAAGATCTAAAGCTGACGCTGTAAGGAGAAACGAAGGTTTACATTGCACCACCTAGAGCTGTTTGATCTATAGTTCTTTTGTAAATTGCATTCCGTGTAATGGGATCAGGAAGTGTCTTGTTTTCTCCTGGATATCAGGCCATCAATTTGGAAAGTGGAGCTTGCTATCTAAGTCACTGCCTTAGTTGATGTTGAGGTCCTGACTATTGTGCCTTGAAGCTTGAAATTCTCTTATCAAGACTTGTTTTTTCTATTCAAGTGCTTACATCTTGATCCGTGTTTGAAATAATGGCCGACGAGATAAAATGGTGCAATTTTTTTCCTTTCCTTGGTTGGTGAACTTTATCGAAGTCTGTAGACATAGTGAGTGTAGTATTTGAAAGCATTCAAGTCTTTCAGTATACATATTCATCCAAGAATTAGTTTGCACATAAAGAGGCGTCAGGTATAGTAACTTTCCGGTCAAATTTTTTACATTAAATTGTAGTAGTAGTGCTGAAGAGGCATTAGATTCATCCAAGTACTAGTCTGTAGACAATGTTGAGCTTCTATTGATTGCAAACAAATGTATTTTTTTAAAGTGTGTGTATGTATGGAATGATGTAGAAATAATGAGTGCGACATGGTACTTGTCTTTTGTACACATTTCTTTTTTTAAACTTTTTTCAGTTTGATTAATTTTTTATTAAAGCAAAGATGCAACAGTGATGTATTTTCTGGACAAGCACAGTTATGGTTATAAAAAAAAAGATACATAGTAGCTTGAGAAATGCGCTGCTATTTTCATTTTACGCGTATTGAAAAAAGTGCGGGTCTGTAGGAGGAAAGGAAACATAATAAGTCCAGCTTTTTGAGCACAAGTCCGCTCGCCATTGTTCTAATGCTTGTGGTGGTTTCACCTAGCTCCGCTCCAAAGATACAACTTTTAACGTATGGTTTTGACATCCATCCTCGCTTTCTGCTAAAAGTTATCGGATTGGTTTGAGGGTTGCTATCACAATTTTAAACTGAAAGTGTAGACGTGTTTTCATTAATTTGGTTTTACACATGTGCTCAGTTAATTATATTTGTAATTACTTTATTATATTTGTTATATGTCTGGTGTACTAAAATAGATAGCACGGTACAATAAACTCGTCGCACAAGTTTATCGATTAGAATTCCACAACACTGGAATTATGTATTAGATAACTGTAACAATAAGTTACGTTGTAAATAAATTACAACAACAGCGTTATACTATTTTGAATAAATAGTATAACCAGAATAACGGATAGAATATAGAATAATGTATATAAATATACAATTAGTCTAACTGGACTATGTCTGAGGCTCGTCGTAACGATTTCCTTAAGAATTTTATTTCAAAATTCTCCCAAGATACAACAGACGTATTCTGCTCGAGATTGTAATGAGTATATCACTCTGTGATTTTGTTTATAAGAGCAGCAGTTGTTAGAAGGGAAGAGATAAGAAAATTTAGTGAGGAAAGTGATCAGTTTTCCTCCTTATTTATAATTGGTGCCGCGTCCGTTTGCACGCGCTTGGGCCGCACCTGTTCGTTTGCGCGCGCTTCAGAAGTCGTGTCTCTTCAGTCCCGCGTCCGTTTTTACCCGCCTGCTGCTTCTCTTCATATTCCAGGCCCAGCCCAGTTTCAGCCGAAGCCCAAAAAACTGTTAACAATGGCCCAGCAAAAGAATGGTCATTTTAGACCCGTACCCGGCCCGGTTCGGTCGGTTGGACGGCGGCGGCGGCGCGCGCGCGTGTGTGGTGGTGATGCATAATCTCCCTCCTCACAACGAAGCATACATTTGGGAGCCCCAGGCCCCCAACCTCCTCATGAGAAAGCTATATTTAAACCAATATAGCTCTCACAATTTGGAGATGTGGGACTTTGTATATTTCATTCAACTTATTCTTAAGGAATTCCAACAATCCCCCACATGAATGATAATATACATATCCCCCACACAAAGCGAAATATCACAGAGTACATATGGAATAATGCTTTGTCGTGGATAAGTAGATATTTCACTTTGAACTTTCCCTAGTTAAAACTTATCGGATCTACTTGGCTAATCGGTGAATTATTTCATCTTGAACCGTCGGCCTTCATTGTATATCCAGACAATAAGCTTACGAAGCATTGATTCCCTTCTCATCCAATCCCTTGGTTGTGTTCATTTTGGTCCTGAACAATTTTTTGGTTCTGCGAGTGTTTTTAGAGAATAAAAGCCTTTTAATATTCTCATAGAGCCGACCCAGCTCACACTAACATAGGTGATCGCAAACATTAAGAGTACCCTACATATATCCCACTTGTTATTTCCAAGATATGGTCATCATTGAAAAACATAGTTTTAACATTTAACTACTTCTGTAGGCATGCATTATATTTTTCACCATAGGAATGGAGTAGGACCAAGTCCGTACAAATGCATAGCTTCTTGAGTTACTCATAACTGGTTTGCCTATTGATCATAGTCCGTGGGATCTCCAGTCACTAGGATAGGTTTCCGTATAAGGTAACTCTTGTTGGTTTAGGCTTTTAAACCCATTCCCCTCGATGCGCAGTCAATTTTCTCTCTTGATAAACCTTTAGTAAATGGATCCGCTAGGTTATCATTTGTCCTCAGATAATCAATGGAAATAGTTCAGTTAGAGAGTAACTGCCTAACTGTGTTATGGCGACGACGTATGTGTCGTGATTTGCCATTATACACAAGTTTTTTCACTCTACTTAGCGCTGCTTGATTATCGCAGTGAATACATATGGCCGTCACAGGTTTTGGCCAAAATGGAATATCTTCTAAGAATTGACGAAGCCATTCTGCCTCTTCGCCTGCTTTATCTAATGCGATAAACTCAGATTCCATGGTGGATCGAGCTATGCATGTTTGTTTAGTAGATTTCCATGACAGTGCTGCTCCTGCAAGGGTAAAGACATAACCACTTGTGGATTTTGATTCCTCTGAATCTGCAATCCAGTTTGCATCACTATATCCTTCTAAGACGGCATGATATTTTCCATAATGTAAGGAAAAATTAGTGGTATTCTTTAAATATCCCAACACTCTCATTAGTGCTTTCCAGTGTTCCTTCCCTGGATTACTTGTATACCTGCTTAGTCGACTTACCGCGTAAGCAATATCTGGTCTGGTGCAATTCATCAGATACATTAAGCATCCTATTACACGAGAGTATTCCAGTTGCATTACACTCTCATCAGTGTTTTTATGCAGTACTTCCGATGGATTAAAAGGTGTCCTCACTCCTTTAATTCCATACTCTTGGAATTTTTCAATCACTTTGTCTACATAGTGTGACTGAGATAGTTCAATTCCATTAGGTGTTCTTATTATTTTGATTCCCAAAATAACATCCGCAACTCCTAAGTCTTTCATATCGAAATTGTTGATTAACATCTTCTTTATAGTCTCTATTACTTTAGTATTAGGACCAAAGATTAGCATATCGTCTACATATAGACAAATCATCACATATGATTGTCCAACCTGTTTGTAATAAACACATTTATCACATTCATTATACGAAAACCATTTTTCATCATGACACTATCAAATTTTTATGCCATTGTTTTGGAGCTTGTTTTAGTCCGTATAGTGATTCACTAACCGATATACTTTGTTTTCATTTCCTTTGGAAATGAAACCCTCAGGTTGCTCCATGTAAATCTCCTCATCGAGATCTCCATTTAAGAATGTTGTTTTGACATCCATCTAATGAATTTCCAGATTATATATGGAAGCAATTGCTATTAACATTCTTATAGAGGTTATTCGTGTAACCAGTGAATAGGTATCAGAGAAGTCTACTCCTTCTTTTTGACGATATCCTTTGGCTACCAATCTGGCTTTATATTTATCTATAGAGTCGTCTGATTTCAATTTCTTCTTGAAAATCCATTTGCAGCCAATTGGTTTTATTCCAGGTGGAATACCAACTATTTCCCAAGTTTTATTACTTAGAATTGAATCAATCTCACTTTGGATTGCTTCTTTCCCACATGAAGATTCAGAAGATGACATTGCTTCCTTGTACGTTTGAGGTTCGTGTTCTAACATATAAGTTAAAAAATCCGAACCAAATGTTTTGGAAGTTCTTGCCCTTACGCTTCTTCTTGGTTCAACCTTCTCGTTGTCCTGATGAGTTTCATCTTCACATGTCTCATCTCTGTTATCTCTTGTCCTTTTTGGGACAGGATTTCCATCGTTTCTTTTATGTGGAAACACATCTTCAAAGAATGAGGCATCTCTTGATTCCATGATTGTATTTACATGAATATCATTTATATCAGACTTGAATACCAAAAATCTGTAGGCACTACTATTTTGGGTTGGCCCAAGATAATAAC
Organism: Allium cepa; assembly: GCA_030765085.1. Classification (NCBI taxonomy): domain Eukaryota; kingdom Viridiplantae; phylum Streptophyta; class Magnoliopsida; order Asparagales; family Amaryllidaceae; genus Allium; species Allium cepa. The sequence goes on along the minus strand of CM060937.1, from coordinate 447,129,634 downwards.
AATCTACTGTTTTTGGTCCAAGTTTGACTCTTTTGGGAGGCGGAACTGGAACTTTTGCCAAGCACCCCACACTTTGAGGTATTTAAAGCTTGGTTTGTGTCCTTTCCATATCTCATATGGAGTTGTTCCCGTTTTATTGTGAGAAACTTTGTTTAATATGTGATTAGACATATTTAAAGCTTCCCCCCGCAAGTTCGTCGGTAGACCAGAAGTTAAAAGCATGGCAGTAATCATGTCTTTTAACGTTCTGTTCTTCCTCTCGGCTACACCATTTTGTTGTGGTGAATATGGAGCTGTTGTTTGATGAATTATACCATTTTCGGCACAGAACTGTTCAAATGGTGATTCATATTCTCCATCTCGATCAGATCTCAATATCTTGATCTTTTTATTTAACTGATTTTCTACCTCAGCCTTGTATTTTATAAACGCTGTTATTGCTTCATCTTTACTATTTAAAAGATATACATAGCAATATCGCGTATAATCATCAATAAAAGTAATAAAATACTTTTTCCCACCTCTTGTAGGTAGTGATTTAAAATCACATAAATCTGTATGTACCAAACCTAATGGTTCGGTGCTTTTGTCAACAGATTTAAATGGTTGTTTGACCATTTTTGCTTCTACACATGTCTCACATTTGTAGGTTTTATCTACTTGGAATTTTGGAATTAATCCCAAGTTTGATAATTTCTTCATTTTTCGGAAGTTTATGTGTCCTAATCTATTGTGCCATAGTAAAATTTCGTGCTCAAGCAAGTAAGAAACTTCAATTTTATTAATAGCACGATCAGAATACATAGATTTATTGCCGATAACGACTACGTTTGCCTTAAATAGGCCATCACATAAATAACCCCTTCCGATAGACATTCCAGCTTTGAACAGAACCATCTTGTCTGATTCGAACACAATTTTGAATCCTTTCTTTGATAGCATCGAGCCGGAGATCAGATTCTTGCGTATGTCTGGAACGTAAAGCACGTCATTTAAATTGACAGTTTTTCCAGAAGTGAACTTGAGGATAACTGTGCCACTGCCTTCGATCATGAAAACTGCAAAATTAACCATGGAGAGTCTTTCTTTCTGATCGAATTTCTGGTATGTTGAAAACATGGATTTTTCAGAGCAAACATGACGAGTAGCTCCTATGTCAACCCACCATTGGTTAGGGTTCTGGATCAAATTGCATTCTGAAATAACCGCTGAAAAGTTGGACTTATCCATTTTCATGTTGTTAACTGTTAACATCTCTGTTTTAGTGTAAAACAGTAAAATTTTTAAGATGTTATATGTCTGGTGTACTAAAACAGATAGCACGGTACAATAAACTCGTCGCACAAGTTTATCGATTAGAATTCCACTACACTGGAATTATGTATTAGATAACTGTAACAATAAGTTACGTTGTAAATAAATTACAACAACAGCGTTATACTATTTTGAATAAATAGTATAACTAGAATAACGGATAGAATATAGAATAATGTATATAAATATACAATTAGTCTAACCGGATTATGTCTGAGGCTCGTCGTAACGATTTCCTTAAGAATTTTATTTCAAAATTCTCCCAAGATACAACAGATGTATTCTGCTCGAGATTGTAATGAGTATATCACTATGTGATTTTGATTATAAGAACAGCAGTTGTTAGAAGGGAAGAGATAAGAAAATTTAGTGAGGAAAGTGATCAGTTTTCCTCCTTATTTATAATTGGTCCGTATCCCTTCGAACGGTCGTGTCTGAACCCGTTTGTTCAAAATGGTCGCGCCTGTTGCTTTTCATCGCACCTGCCTGCTGTTCGGCCGCGTCTCCTCACTTGGGTCGCACCTGTTCGTTTGCGCACGCTTCAGAAGTCGTGTCTCTTCAGTCCCGCGTCCGTTTTTACCCGCCTGCTGCTTCTCTTCATATTCCAGGCCCAGCGCAGTTTCAGCCGAAGCCCAAAAAACTGTTAACAATGGCCCAGCAAAAGAATGGTCATTTTAGACCCGTACACGTACCCGTGCCCGGCCCTGTTCGGTTCGGTCGGTCGGACGACGGCGGCGGCGCGCGCGCGTGTGTGGTGGTGATGCATAATTTCCCTAGTTAAAACTTATCGGATCTACTTGGCTAATCGGTGAATTATTTCATCTTGAACTGTCGGCCTTCATTGTATATCCAGACAATAAGCTTTACGAAGCATTGATTCCCTTCTCATCCAATCTCTTGGTTGTGTTCATTTTGGTCCTGAATAATTTTTTGGTTCTGCGAGTGTTTTTAGAGAATAAAAGCCTTTTAATATTTTCATAGAGCCGACCCAGCTCACACTAACATAGGTGATCGCAACCATTAAGAGTATCCTACATATACCCTACTTGTTATTTCCAAGATATGGTCATCATTAAAAAACATAGTTTTAGCCTTTAACTACTTCTGTAGGCATGCATTTTATTTTGCACCATAGGAATGGAGTAGGACCAAGTTCATACAAATGCATAGCTACTTGAGTTACTCATAACTGGTTTGCCTATTGATCCTAGTCCGTGGTATCTCCAGTCGCTAGGATAGGTTTCCGTATAAGGTAACTCTTGTTGGTTTAGGCTTTTAAACCCATTCCCCTCGATGCGCAGTCAATTTTCTCACTTGATAAACCTTTAGCAAATGGATCCGCTAGGTTATCATTTGACCTCACATAATCAATGGAAATAGTTCCATTAGAGAGTAACTGCCTAACTGTGTTATGGCGACGACGTATGTGTCGTGATTTGCCATTATACACAAGGTTTTTCGCTCTACTTAGCGCTGTTTGATTATCGCAGTGAATACATTTGGCCGTCACAGGTTTTGGCCAAAATGGAATATCTTCTAAGAATTGGCGAAGCCATTCTGCCTCTTCGCCTACTTTATCTAATGCGATAAACTCAGATTCCATGGTGGATCGAGCTATGCATGTTTGTTTAGTAGATTTCCATGACAGTGCTGCTCCTGCAAGGGTAAAGACATAACCACTTGTGGATTTTGATTCCTCTGAATCTGCAATCCAGTTTGCATCACTATATCCTTCTAAGACGGCATGATATTTTCCATAATGTAAGAAAAAATTAGTGGTATTCTTTAAATATTCCAACACTCTCATTAGTGCTTTCCAGTGTTCCTTCCCTGGATTACTTGTATACCTACTTAGTCGACTTACCGCGTAAGCAATATCTGGTCTGGTGCAATTCATCAGATACATTAAGCATCCTATTACACGAGAGTATTCCAGTTGCATTACACTCTCATCAATGTTTTTATGCAGTACTTCCGATGGATTAAAAGGTGTCCTCGCTCCTTTAATTCCATACTCTTGGAATTTTTCAATCACTTTGTCTACATAGTGTGACTGAGATAGTTCAATTCCATTAGGTGTTCTTATTATTTTGATTCCCAAAATAACGTCTGCAACTCCTAAGTCTTTCATATCGAAATTATTGATTAACATCTTCTTTATAGTCTCTATTACTTTAGTATTAGGACCAAAGATTAGCATATCGTCTACATATAGACAAATCATCACATATGATTGTCCAACCTGTTTGTAATAAACACATTTATCACATTCATTATACGAAAACCATTTTTCATCATGACACTATCAAATTTTTATGCCATTGTTTTGGAGCTTGTTTTAGTCCGTATAGTGATTTCACTAACCGACATACTTTGTTTTCATTTCCTTTGGAAGTGAAACCCTCAGGTTGCTCCATGTAGATCTCCTCATCGAGATCTCCATTTAAGAATGCTGTTTTGACATCCATCTGATGAATTTCCAGATTATATATGGAAGCAATTGCTATTAACATTCTTATAGAGGTTATTCGTGTAACCGGTGAATAGGTATCAAAGAAGTCTACTCCTTCTTTTTGACGATATCCTTTGGCTACCAATCTGGCTTTATATTTATCTATAGAGCCGTCTGATTTCAATTTCTTCTTGAAAATCCATTTGCAGCCAATTGGGTTTATTCCAGGTGGAATATCAAATATTTCCCAAGTTTTATTACTTAGAATTGAATCAATTTCACTTTGGATTGCTTCTTTCCAACATGAAGATTCAGAAGATGGCATTGCTTCCTTGTACGTTTGAGGTTCGTGTTCTATCATATAAGTTAAAAAATCCGAACCAAATGTTTTGGAAGTTCTTGCCCTTACGCTTCTTCTTGGTTCAACCTTCTCGTTGTCCTGATGAGTTTCATCTTCACATGTCTCATCTCTGTTATCTCTTGTCCTTTTTGGAACAGGATTTCCATCGTTTCTTTTATGTGGGAACACATCTTCAAAGAACGAGGCATCTCTTGATTCCATGATTGTATTTACATGAATATCATTTATATCAGACTTGAATACCAAAAATCTGTAGGCACTACAATTTTGGGTTGGCCTAAGATAATAACAATCTACTATTTTTGGTCAAAGTTTGACTCTTTTGGGAGGCGGAACTGGAACTTTTGCCAAGCACCCCCACACTTTGAGGTATTTAAAGCTTGGTTTGTGTCCTTTCCTTATCTCATATGGAGTTGTTCCCGTTTTATTGTGAGAAACTTTGTTTAATATGTGATTAGACATATTTAAAGCTTCCCCCCACAAGTTCGTCGGTAGACCAGAAGTTAAAAGCATGGCAGTAATCATGTCTTTTAACGTTCTGTTCTTCCTCTCGGCTACACCATTTTTTTGTGGTGAATATGGAGCTGTTGTTTGATGAATTATACCATTTTCGGCACAGAACTGTTCAAATGGTGATTCATATTCTCCACCTCGATCAGATCTCAATATCTTGATCTTTTTATTTAACTGATTTTCTACCTCAGCCTTGTATTTTATAAACGCTGTTATTGCTTCATCTTTACTATTTAAAAGATATACATAGCAATATCGCGTATAATCATCAATAAAAGTAATAAAATACTTTTTCCCACCTCTTGTAGGTAGTGATTTAAAATCACATAAATCTGTATGTACCAAACCTAATGGTTCGGTGCTTTTGTCAACAGATTTAAATGGTTGTTTGACCATTTTTGCTTCTACACATGTCTTACATTTGTAGGTTTTATCTACTTGGAATTTTGGAATTAATCCCAAGTTTGATAATTTCTTCATTTTTCGGAAGTTTATGTGTCCTAATCTATCGTGCCATAGTAAAATTTCGTGCTCAAGCAAGTAAGAAACTTCAATTTTATTAATAGCACGATCAGAATACATAGATTTATTGCCGATAACGGCTACGTTTGCCTTAAATAGGCCATCACATAAATAACCCCTTCCGATATACATTCCAGCTTTGAACAGAACCATCTTGTCTGATTCGAACACAATTTTGAATCCTTTCTTTGATAGCACCGAGCCGGAGATCAGATTCTTGCGTATGTCTGGAACGTGAAGCACGTCATTTAAATTGACAATTTTTCCAGAAGTGAACTTGAGGATAACTGTACCACTGCCTTCGATCATGGAAACTGCAGAATTACCCATGGAGAGTCTTTCTTTCTGATCGAATTTCTGGTATGTTGAAAACATGGATTTTTCAGAGCAAACATGACGAGTAGCTCCTGTGTCAACCCACCATTGGTTAGGGTTCTGAATCAAATTGCATTCAGAAATAACCGCTGAAAAGTTGGACTTATCCATTTTCATGTTGTCAACTGTTAACATCTCTGTTTAGTGTAAAACAGTAAAATTCTTAAGATGTTATATGTCTGGTGTACTAAAACAGATAGCACGGTACAATAAACTCGTCGCACAAGTTTATCAATTAGAATTCCACTACACTGGAATTATGTATTAGATAACTGTAACAATAAGTTACGTTGTAAATAAATTACAACAACAACGTTATAGTATTTTGAATAAATAGTATAACCAGAATAACGGATAGAATATAGAATAATGTATATAAATATACAATTAGTCTAACCGGATTATGTCTGAGGCTCGTCGTAACGATTTCCTTAAGAATTTTATTTCAAAATTCTCCCAAGATACAACAGACGTATTCTGCTCGAGATTGTAATGAGTATATCACTCTGTGATTTTGATTATAAGAACAGCAGTTGTTAGAAGGGAAGAGATAAGAAAATTTAGTGAGGAAAGTGATCAGTTTTCCTCCTTATTTATAATTGGTCCGTATCCCTTCGAATTGTCGCGTCTGCACCCGTTTGTTCAAAACGGTCGCGCCTGTTGCTTTTCATCGCACCTGCCTGCTGTTTGGCCGCGTCTCCTCACTTGGGCCGCAACTGTTCGTTTGCGCGCGCTTCAGAAGTCGTGTCACTTCAGTCCCGCGTCCGTTTTTACCCGCCTGCTGCTTCTCTTCATATTCCAGGCCCAGCCCAGTTTCAACCGAAGCCCAAAAAACTGTTAATGATGGCCCATCAAAAGAATGGTCATTTTAGACCCGTACCCGGCCCGGTTCGGTCGGATGGCGGCGGCGGCGCGCGCGCGTGTGTGGTGGTGATGCATAATCTCTCTCCTCACAACGAAGCATACATTTGGGAGCCCCAGGCCCCCAACCTCCTCATGAGAAAGCTATATTTAAACCAATATAGCTCTCACATTTGGAGATGTGGGACTTTGTATATTTCGTTCAACTTATTCTTAAGGAATTCCAACAATATTAACTTATGAATGGTTTGGTTGAAATGGCCCGCTAAAACATACTGTTTTATAGTTAACAAAATAATTGTGCTAAAGGTTAAGCTGCATTGGACACCTGTTGGTTCCATATTCACGTTCGTCATATATCCACATTTATGAAAGATGCTCTGATAAATGAAGATAAAAAGAAATGTGATGTCTCATGGATGTAGTTTAATGAGCACCAAAGAGAAAATAGACAATGTTGCCTGACATATATCTTGTTACAGTATTGAAGAAGAATGGTGTGCATGCTTTTGCCAGTTTGATTGATCGACTACTTTCAGTATTATATTATTATCATTTTCCTTGCAAAAATTTTGTATCTCCTAGAAAAAAGATGAATTTGTGTACCATACTTCTCAGGTGCACATGTTAAAGTTATTTGGTGATCACATGTCATTGCATTATCAAGTCGATGACGATGTCTTCCTTCGTGTAGATTGGTCCTGCTTGAGAAAAGAAATGCTGATGATTTGTATCTGAAGCTGATGTAAGGCAATTTTGTTGAACCTATTAAAAAAGCTATGAAATCATGAGGTGGTTGTTTTTGGTATGAGATGTTTGGTGTGGTGTGAGTGCTATGTAGATGATGATGCACTTTCTGCTGCTAGCTAATCTGAGATGAAACCAAGCGAGCTTGAGATGTTTCCTGTAACGTTGACTGAGAGGAGCTTACTTCGACAATTTATTACTTTGGGTTGAAGTTTTATAGTAGGGAATTTTGTTTTGAGATTGAATTTTAGTACTTATTTTATGTAGATGGAAGATGCAATCTGCAGGGTGTAATGGTTTGAGGTTGTATTTGCTTATAGTGTAATGTTTGATTTTCTTGTTAATTTTAATGTATCGTTTATGCTTAACTACGGTTTGCTTCGATTGCAAAAAGCGTAAAAAAAATTATTTAAATTTTGCATCTTATTTAACAATGTCCAAAAACAGTTGTAGTAGACTTTAACACAACTGTCTAAACAGTTGTAAAAAAGTCTTCAACAACTGTCAAAAGCAGTTGTAAATAATTCATTTACGACTGTCAAAAACAGTTGTAAAATAATCTTTAACAACTTCCAAAAGTAGTTATAGAAAAGTCCAACTTTATTATATCCGTGGATATAACGACAGGCGGTTGCTAATTGTAGTTGCTCTAGTACAACTGTTTTTAGCAGTTGCGAAAGGGCATTTTTGTTGTAGTTTATAGGGATCAGAGGGCTTCGGAGCCAGACTAGTTCGTCAACTACTTGCAGGGAGGTACAGAACGACATAGGAAGGTTTAGCTTGCAATCCATCCCAAAACCATGGGTTGCTAGCGACCCATGGAGTTAGCTCGCTCGCTCGCTAATTACTTAGCTACTATCATCTCACACTCCAATTTGCAAGGTCGTAAGGAATTTGGCTTCATATGGACCGCTAGCGATCCATCGTGTATAGGTCACTAGCGATCCATACACTTATAATTTTTTATGCTTGTCTCTAAGGCTCCTTATCCCTACTTCTCTAATCGAACCAACATGTTAGCATGGATCGCTAGCGATCCATAGATATGGGTCGCTAGCGATCTTAGCACTTTGATTGTTTCTAAGGTTCCAAGTTTGGGTTGCTTTTACATGGCCTTGCATTGATGTCGTTCGCGTAGTCTTGTTGCCCGTTGTTCCGTTTTGATGACAATCTATTGGCTGATTGCCCTCATCTGCTGATTGGAATGGACTGAACCTGGTCTCTTGGTTTAGTTGAATTTGGTTGTTGCCTTAGTAATATCACTCAGCTCTCGTACACTCCTTGCCTTAGCCTTTCTAGTTAAGTTCTAAGACATTCTGATGTCACAGAATTGTTCTGCTTTCTAGTGGGTCCTGCTGGGTTGAAAACTCGGATAACATTTGCCCCCTGAGTACGTCTTTGTTGTAAACAAGGCGTGCTCTGGAAGTTATTGCTCTCAATATATGTTCGTCGTTTTCTAAGTGATCGTATTAGAGTTTTATGAATATGTGGTTGGTCACGCTATTGATCACCTGGGTTTGGTCCTGACTGCTATTGCTCATCGTAACAGATCAAATTTCTCTCCATAACTTCCCAATATGCTTCGAAATGATTGGTAGATGTTGGAGTTCGAGCTTGAAGAAAATTCGCCTTCAATCTCATGGATCGCTAATGATCTATATGGGATGAGTCGCTAGTGACCTGACTACTTGGGTAAATTTTGCTTTAGAAAAATGGGTCGCTAGCGATCCATGATGGATCGGACGCGACCCAATGACTTAGCAATTTTTGCTGCCTTGCTCTTTTATTTGTAAGTGTATTCGAGCCTACCTAGTTGTTCATTCGAGCCGAGCCAGTGCATTTTCTTCACGCGACCCGAGTTCCTTATCTTCGTGCGAACAACCCTAGACAATTCAATCCTTCCCAACGCCTTGATCCATCTGTTTCCACTGATCTAACCTCGTCCCTTGCCATGATTTTTTCTAGTTGATTTTTAGATCGTTCCTCATCGAAACCCTAGTTTTTTACCGCCTTGAATCATTGCCCACCCATCTCTTAGCCCACCAGCGGTCCATCTCAATCTTGTTGATTCTGCACCTTTGATCATTCTGGTAGTCTAGAATTCAATCAAAGGTGGGTTTGCTAATTACCGTGTTTGCGTAACGATTTGATGACGAGTTTGCATTTGCAATGTTGGTCGCGAGAAGTCTAAGTCCACTGCGATTTCCGCAATGAAGGTAGTAAACTGAGCTGTGAGTTTTCTACGTAATGACATTTGGATTTTGTCCTGATGCTTGACATGCTTTACCGTCTTCTTCCTGAGAATCAAAGTCGACTTGTGCAGAGTTACATAATTGAGGCAGCATGACCTATCATAATCACAGAGTTACAATGTTTTCGTTTGCACGCTTGGTGTCCCTGTAATGAAAAGAATCTTCCACATCGCTCCGGACAACAGATCCGTCATCGATAGTTGATCAATAACGGGTAATTGTAGGAGAGTAAACACAAAAAATAAAGCGATGCGGGAAGTCCTTTTCTACTTCCGTCGCAAGCGAACTATCTACACGGGATAGAGCGTTTGTTGTGTTTCGGACATCGAGTTTATACCATATAGACAGCACACTGCACTTGCGCTAGTTCACATTTGAAATATGATGTGCCAATCATGAATTTTTGTCTCTTTAGAATTCAAGTGTGGTAGGGGAAACCTTTTGTTTAGGATAGATTTACTTGACCGTTTCGAACGCAAGTTCTGTTATTTAGAATGAAGCAGTCAACCATGCATCGTAAGTCAAGAAGGGGAAGCCCGACACTCTCAGAAGCCGAGTCATCATCCGTCATCTTTTCTCCTTCCACTTCGCAAGCTCAATATGGCCAGTTGGTCCCGGTCTGGCCAATCGTGGATCGAATGCCTCCCAACTTTAGAGTTAAGCTTAATTCGCCCGAGGGAGCTTCTTCGGTGGTTTCTGCTAAATTTCTTCATAACACCTATGCACAACATGGAATTCCAGAAGAGGATGTGTGTTTGCCAGAGAAGGACGAGTTCGCTCATATGCTTCCCTCGGGGAACACCGCTTGCCACGGGCATATGTGTTTGAGTGAAGCCATGCCTTACTTTAATGAATTTTTGCACGAGACTCTTTCGTACTTGGGAATTTCTCCATTTCAGATTCATCCTAATGGCTACGCTACCTTGACTTGCCTGCATGTTCTTTTTGTGCGACGTACAACCACGCTCCATGCTTTGATGAGTTGCGATACTTTCTGTCATTCAAGAGGAAAGATGACCGCCCCTCCTTGATCATAATCGAAGCCCAAAGAAACCTAAAAATTGTCTTGTTCCTACAAAGTAACTTGTCACAATTCAAGACGTAATATTTCTTCGTTAGATGCCTCGAGAGGTTCAATCATCGGTGGACGACAGGGGGTAAGTTTCTTTTTCCATCTATCAAGCTCCGATGCATTGCAATGGAGTTTGTAACTAGTCGTATGTCTCTTGCAGTTATTTCAAGGCCAAATAGAGTGTGGCTCTCGATGAAGTTTTTCAGACTCTAAAGGCTATCGATCTCGAGGAGAGATGCAATAAAGTGTTTCTTAATGATGAAAACTTGCATCGATATGGATTACTATATCAAAGTAGATCCGCTGTTTAAGTTGAGGTTCCTTCACTTGCCCGATCTAGAGCTCGCACAAGATCTACTTCGTCTTCCCACGATTCTAAAGAAGGCGTTTCTCAGGGGAGAGAGGGCTTATCCGAGGGATCAACCGATAAGGCCAGTGAGGGAGGAGATGCTACTGCGACTGGATTTAGTGGCCCGATTAGAGTGCCTTCGATCCTAGAGGAAGGAGAGGAAGAGTTCAAGCAAGGGAAGGCAAGGCTGCATTGGACATAGAAAAGGAAGATGGGGAGTTTGAGAGTAGTAGCAACGAGTCTACTGCAAGTGATGACCATTATGTAGAATCCGATGACAGGGACTCGGAATCGTGCGATGAAACTCCAGGAATGAGCCCCGTCCTTCCGAGTTCTCCCCTTCCAGACACAAGCGTTAAAGATAAAGCCCCAACAAATGACGAGCATCAAGATTCTCCAAGTAAGGACGACGGAGTGGATTTTGGATATTTGAGTGACGTCTATGTTGATTTTGTTGTGCTTATGAGGAATGATTTTATAAGAGGTGCTCCCCTAGTTTTGCCCATGATGGCCAACCGAACCAATTCTCGACGACGCTTTAGCACTTTCTGCCAAAACACACTACGCATCTAATTAGGATTTCGCTCACTTTCTTACACTTTCTCCATACCTATTTTTTGTTTCTAAAATTCTTTATTTATGCTTCTTGTTAGGTGTGACGAGGAGGCGAGGTTTCTACGATGACTTTGAAGAATTTACTGACTCGCAACGGTATTTTAAGCATACCTTCGGCCGTCACCAACCTAAGGAAACGGAGGAAGAACATAGAAGGAGAAAAGAACATGAAGATGAAACTCGCCTTCAAGATGACAGAGACAGAGGCCAGTCATATAAAGGCTGGTATGAGAAAAGGAGAACTTTTGAGGAAAGAGAGGAACCATCGAAAATGTCGAAATTTGAATATCGTCCCCTTTCTTTAGAGTTTTCTCCAACACATTCTTCTATGGGCCAAGAAATTCCCATTATTTCTGCCTCGATTCTGCCTTTGACTCATATTTCGTCATCTTCTATTGTTACTACCGCCCCAGTGCTTTTCGCCCCCACAAGAGACATGCCTATGTCCTTCCTTCAGCCCCTGCTAAACTTGAGGAAGTGCTTCCTGGTTGGTTCTTAAAGGCGGTTAAGTTCAACCGCGATGTGCACCCAGTTCATAAAGATTCGTATATGCTGAGCCTCCAGGCTATTCAGAGTAACTTGGAATAGGCCGAAGAATAGGAGAAACTCTATAAACAACTGGCGGATACGAATCACAATAACTATCAGGAGATACTCTCTTTCCAATCAGAGAAGGACGACCTTGAGAGGGCGTTGGTCGATCATGATGCCAAGATTAAGCACCTAAAGGAAGTGAAAGCAGCGGCGTTGTAAGAGAGCAAGAGAAACGCTGACTTTCTAAAAGAAGTGAGAGTGGTGCATGCCAGAGTTGAGACCGTCACTTGAGATGAGATTAAAAAAGCTCATACTAAAGAGGCGAAATTAAAAGAGGAAGTGGCTTCCGCAACCATCGAGGCCCAAAGGAAAACCATTGCTGATTATGACCTCATCGTTGAGGGGAACAATAAGACTATTTCCGACCAAGCCAAGACAATTGCCAAGTTACAAGCTTAGGTCGCACAGCTCAGTGCCGATAAGTCTACCGCTGAAGTTGAGAAAGCTACCATGAGAGTGGATTACTTTGAGCTCCAAAATGCCTTTGAAAGAAAAATGGAGAAGCTAGACGCGGCCATTTTGAACTTTTATGTCAACTCCTTATTGCACCAGAGGAGTCTCAGCTAATTAGGTCCAAAGTTCCCGCACACACTTACTTTGGTTTGGGAAGAAGTCTTGTCCCTCTTTTCTGATAGCGGTGATGTCTACACTGAGCAGGAGTTGGAGGACGCTTACCTGAACGAAGAGTCGAAGGAAGCGTTGCTCGAAGGTCGGGAAATCTTGCGGGCCGAGATAAAGAAAGAATCCACTGATGCTGCCTTGACAACTGCCACCGAAGCGCTCACCAAGCCCCTTATTTCTGATGATGGCGAATGATCAGGGAAACCCCACGACCTTCCAGTAAGTTTGGAGCTTGAGATTCTTCCTCAGTAGTGGAGCCATCTAAAGGAGGCGAAGGTGGTGAGTTTGAAGTCGACATTCTCGGCCATTCCTCCGGTGCAGGTAATATTCTTGCTTCCTCCGAATTTGGAAGCTTCCAACATACGTTTCAAGAGCGGGAATAATTTAATGCTTTCATTTTTTATCTTACGGTCCATCTATCTTTCCCATTGACGTGCCAGCTTCTTCGGCGCCTAGACCCACCGCCATTCCACATCCTCCATGGTTGTTTCCGTTCCTATTGCACTTTCCACTTTCGTGTCTGGCGCGCAGCCGGGGCCGAAGGCCAAAAAGATAGCTGCGCTTCGTGGCCTAGATGGCCCTTTTGTGTCTTTAGAAGGTGACATAATATCATCAGAGGCCAAGGAGCAGGAAACTTAGACGAAGTAGCCCCAAAAGACTCAACATGATCCGGTCACTGTTAAGAAGGAAAAATTTAAAGCGATCAAAGCCTCAAAAAGCTCCCGCAAATCACGAAAATGAAAATCGAAGGAAGAAACTTCTCAGAAAGCTTTGGAAGTAGAGGAGGACATTGTCACTAAGGTGTTCGTTGACATTACTGCAGCGACACCACTCCTGAGAAGAAGCAGAAGCTGCCAACCAAGGGTGGAAAAGGGAGCAGCAGAAGGAAGCATTGAGGAGCTTGCATGAAGACTAAATTGATTTTGAGCTCATTTTGAGTTATTTCGTTCAAGTGCGGAGTCTGCACTTAACATTCATGTTGTGGAGTCCGTGTTTTCTTTTTGTTGCCCTATGTTGTGTGGAAATGGCCCCCACATTTTAGCCCCGTGTAAAGAAAATTATAAGCAATATATTGATATTTTGACTGTATTCTCAAGTGTATGCTCCTGTATGTTCCATGCACTTGCGCTTGTTTTTATTTTACAGTTGTCCAGCTTTGTAATTACTTCCAAAATCGTTCGTTTGAAGTAAAAGAACTTTAAAAATTAACAGAACTTTTAATTTCTTTACTTAAAATTAACAAAACTTAAAAAATCTTTGATTGGAGTGACAGAACCTGTGAGCTTATTGTTTTCACGCGTTTTTGTTTCAGTACCGGTGTATGCCCACCAGTTCGTAGGGATATTTACTTCAAACAAATTTCACATGACCGATAATTTAGAGTTTAGATAATTTTCACTTTAAACTTGAAATTTGGCTAGGTCACAGCTTGACTTTCCTTTTTTTAGAAGTATTGCAACTTTAGCATGTAACCCAAGTTTCTTGTAATATTCCAGCAAGTATGCAGTATGTGCGTATTTGAGTAGTGTATGTTGGTTAACCGAAGGCAGTTTTAATCATTAAGTGTCCTTAGTTGAAACTTTTCTGTTGGTTTGTAGCATCCCAATTTTGTTGGAGTCGTGCCCTTTATTCCTAGTCATAGAGTGGTTGGCGTTGGTTATGAGATGCTTGGCTTTTTTAGCGCTCCTCGGTTTTGCCTATCTTCGGGAAGCTCGAGAAGCATATGTTTTAATATTCCTCGTTGCTACCTATCTTCGGGCAGGGTGTGGAGTTTATATTTTAAGAATCAACATGCCATTTTTCGTGCTTCTCGGAGTTGTCTATCTTCGGGAAATGTGAGGAGTTAGTGTTTTGGAATTTTATGTGCGTCTTATGGAGTGCATGGCGTTTAGTCCTCCTCGGTGTTGCCTATCTTCAAGCAACATGAGGAGTTGGTTTCTTAGAGGTTAGTGTGCGGCTTATGAAATGCATGGCTTTCCGTGCTCCTCGGTGTTGCTAATCTTTAGGCAACGTGAGGAGTGTAAGTTTTTAAAAGTTAGCGCATGGCTTATAAGGCACACAACTTGTGATTTTCCTTAGGGTTGCCTATCTTCGGGAAACATAAGGAGTTATTATTTTAGTGTGCAGCCTATGAGGTGCGTGACTTTTGGTTTTTCTTAGTGTTTCCTATTTTCTGGCAACGCGCGGAGTTATTATTTTAGCGTGGGGCTTATGAGGTGCGGGACTTCTTCTTTTCCTCGGTGTTGCCTATCTTCGGGCAACGTGAGGAGTTATTATTTTAGTGCACGACTTATGAATGAGCAGCTTATGGTACTTCCTGGTGTTGCCTATCTTCGGGCAACGTGAGGAGCGTAAGTTTTAGAAGTTAGTGTGCGGCTTATAAAATGCGCGACCTTTTGTTTTCCTTAGTGTTGCCTATCTTCGGGCAACGTGAGGATTTATTATCTTAGTGTGCGGCTTGTGAGGTGCGCAGCTTCTGTTTTTCCTCAGCATTGCCTATCTTCGGGCAATGTGAGGAGTTATTGTTTTAGTGCACAGCATATGAGGTACATGGCATATGAGGTATACGACTTTTTGCACTCCTCGGTGTTGCCTATTTTCGGGTAAGGTGAGGAGTGTCGATTTTAGCCTTCTCGATGTTGCCAAAGCAATACCGGTTTTTAGAAGGCAAAGATCGGGTTCCGCAAATTTAACGGTTTGAGTCAATTTTCTTCCGTTGACTCAGCGGGTAATTATTATGAACATGGTTTTTTGGTTCAAGAAGAAAACTTTATTAAGAAAAGCATGGCAGTTTTTTCCTATGTACAATGCCCCCCGACATCCTGGGATGGCTTATTTACTGGAAAATAAAAATACATAAGGTAGATTTTAGAAAAAGTAACAGGGAAACGATGCGCTATTCTATGCCCTGGGAACTTGAGTTCCATCGATTGTTGTTAGCTTGAAAGTCCCTTCTCTTAGCTTTTGATCAATGACATTTGGACCCTCCCAATATGGTCCGAAGGCCCTCGGAACGGGGTAAACTCTCTTGAACACAAGTTCTCCCACTTCGAAGGTTTTATTGTGAACTTTGGAGTTGAAGTACCATGCGACTCTTTTTTGATGGGCGGTAGTTCTTTGCTTCTTCCCTTTATTCATCAACCATATCTAGCAATTTGAGTAAGAGCTGCTTTTTTTGTTTTTGATTAAAATTCTGCCTTCGGCGTGATGGGACTTCTAATTCAGCATGAATCATTGCTTCTGAACCATATGCTATGGCGAATGGAGTGTGGCCGGTTGCCGCTTTGTAGGTAGTTCTGTAAGACCATAATGCGAGTGGAAGTTCATCAACCTGGTTTCCTTTGGCTTTTGCTAGTTGCTTTTTGATAGTGGACTTGATGATCTTGTTTATCGCTTCCACCTTCCTGTTTGCTTATGGATGAGCCACTGCAAAAAAGCACTTTTTAATGTGGAAGCGCTTGCAGAAGTCTTTGAACCGACGCTTTCGAATTGGGTTCAATTGTCGGTGATGAATCTTTGTGGCACACCAAACCTGCAAATGATGTTTTTAGTAACAAATTTAATAACTTTCTTTGTGGTTATGTTGGCCAGCGGTTCCGTTTCGGAACATTTTATGAAATTATCTATGGCAACTATAGCATATTTGGCTCCTCCTTTTGCTATTGGCAGTACTCCAATCAAGTCCATCCCCCATATTGAAAATGGCCATGGGCTAACCAATATGTTAGTTCAGTTGAAGGATTTTTCTTAATTTTGCTGAATCTTTGGCAGTGATAGCATATTCGGGCATGATCTATAGCATTACTGTTTATTGTTGGCCAGAACTATCTGTACTAAAGGACTTTCTTTGCTAGGGTCTGCCCCCTAATGCGGTCTCCGCATTCGGCTTCATGTACCTCCTTTAGGATTCATCCTGCTTCATCATCGGTCACACACCTAAGATGGGGGGTTGAGAATCCCCTTCGATAGAGTATTCCATCCTGTATCACGAACCATTGCGCCTTCTAAAGGAGCTTCTTCCATTGATTCCAGTCAGTTGGAAGAGTTCCTGCGAGTAGATAGTTCTTTATCAGTGTCATCCACATATCTAGTTCGATGGTGGTTTCGAGAATCCAGTTGACGTCCATTTCGTCTATGCTTGGGTCGGTTAGAGTTTTAACTGGGACTAGTCCCAATGATTGAGCTTCTTCAAAACTTGCCAGTTTAGCCAAATAATCTGCCTTGGTGTTTTTCTCCCACGGGATATGAGTTATAGTGTAGTGTTCGACATCGCCTAGCAGTTTTTGTACTTTGGATAGGTATGGGGCAAGGTTCTCCCACGTACCCAATACTCCCCTTTTACTTGACAGACGACCAGCTGCGAGTCATTGTATATGTGAATAGATTTTATCCTGAGTTCTTTCATAATTTTTAGTCTAGTAAACAGTGCTTCGTATTCCGCTTCATTAATTGTGGCAGGGAATACCAAGTGCAAAGTATAGCTAATGGCTCGCCCTTTGGTGTTTTCGAGTGCTACCCCTGCCCCTAAACAAAGATTATTTGATGCACTATCTACAAAGAGTTTCCATTGAGTCTCCACCTCTAGCGGTGCTTCTTCCTTATCGTCTCTTGTGCTAAACTCAGCGATGAGGTCTGCTAATACTTGACCATCGATAGCTTTTCTAGGATGGTATGCGATATCATATCGACTTAGCTCTATGCTCCATTTGAGGAGTTGCTCGAAAGTTTCAAGCTAGTACAAGACCTATTTCAAGGGCTGTTCGGTTAATACTTTAATCGAATGTTCCTGAAAGTCTGGCCTAACTTCCGGGACGCAATCAAGAAGCAATACGCTGGCTTTTCTAGTTTTGGATAATTCTTCTCAGCTTCGGTGAATCATTTGCTAATGTAATACATGGGTCGTTGGATTTTTTCTTCTTCATGCATCAGAGTGGTGCTTAAAGCATGGGGTGAGATTGCTAAGTAAATGAAAAAGTCTTCTCCATCCATAGGATTTAATAGGATTGGCGGAGCCTTCATGTGTCGCAGAAGTTCCCCGAAAGCCGTTAGACAAGCTTCACTCCATTCGAAGTTGATCTTTCCCTTCTTCAGTGCATCGAAGAATGGTATGCACTTGTTTGTAGATTTTGAGATAAATCGGCTCAGTGCTGTGACTTTTCCATTCAAGCTTTGAAGTTCCATCTTATTCTTCGGGGCATAGACTTCTCGCAGTGCCATGATTTGTTCAGGATTCGTTTCAATGCCTCGGGCACTTACGATGAATCCTAAAAATTTCCCAGAGTCTACTCCGAAGTGACATTTGAGTGGGTTGAGCTTCATTCCATACTTTTGGAATATTTCATACATTTCAATGAGATTTTCTAGATGGTTAGCCGCTACTCGAGTTTGACCAAATGTCATCGACGTAAGCTTCCATAGTCTTTCTGATTTAGTGTTTGAACATAGTATTCACTAGCCTTTGTTATATTGCCCCGGTATTTTTTAGACCGAATGGCATTACTCTGTAGTAGTATAGTCCTAAACCGATGATGAAGCTAGTGTTCTCTTGATTTGGCTCATGCATCAGGATCTGGTTGTAACTTGAGTATGTATCCATAAATGATGAATTCATGCCCCGCCATTCCATCTACAAGCTGATCGATTCTGGGGAGTGGAAAGCTATCCTTCGGGCAAGCTTTATTTAGATCCAAGAAGTCAATCCAAGTTCATCATTTTCCATTAGACTTCTTGACTAAGACTGGGTTTGATACTCATTCAGGATAAGTTGCATCTCGGATGAACCTGTTAGGCATCAGTTTATCAACCTCCTCTCTTAGTTTCTTGTACTGTTCAGGGCCCAAGCTGCGCACTTTTTTCTTTACTGGTGTGAATTTTGGGTCTATATTGAGTGCGTAGCATACAATTTCGGGTGGTACCCTGCACATATTGGAGTGCGTCCAAGCGAATACGTCTAAATTGGCGCGGAGGAATTTAGTTAGTTCTGACCGCATCGTGTTTCTCAGGTGCGATCCAATTTTCAGGACCCATGTTGGGTCATCCTTACAGACTGGGATAGACAACATCAATTCTGTAGGTGCTGCCCGATCCACCCATGAGCTCTTCTTTCTACGGTCCAAAGCCCTATCGAATTGGCTATGGTCCCTAAGCCTGGGGCGGCTCTGTAGTTGTTATTCGAAGGGTTCATAGATGTGGAGGGTTTTCTCCACATCCTTTTCCTTTTCCTTTCTTATTAACTCACATAATTCTACGATGTAGCATTCTCGGGCAGTGCTTTCGTCTCCTTTCACAATTCTGACTCCATGCTCTGTAGGGAACTTCATTGTAAGGCACCATTGTGCCAATGCTATCCTGAAGTCGGCTAGTGCGAGCCATCCTAAGAAGGCATTGTATGCTGACATTTCATCCACGATCACAAAAGTCTGAATGAGGGAGACCCTTCGCTCAACCTCTCTAATATCCACAGGTAGGTCAATTGTTCCTACCGGTTGTTTGGGTTCACCGATAAACCCCTGAATCTTTGTTTATCGCACGGATATGCTTTTCATGCCAATCTTCATTTGGTTGAAAGTACATGAAGAGTATGTTAACGGAGCTGTCACTATCAAACAACACTCGCCGAACTACCATAGGTCCGATTCCTACCATCACCACCATTTGACCAAGAGTTGGAGCTTCGATCCCTTTAGCGTCCTGATTCCAAAACACTATATCGTCATTCAAGACCCTTTGCAGTTTGACCAGAGTTTCATCTTCTATATCTAAACATGATTCCTTTGGAGCATGTTTCGAAAAACTTGCATATTGCTCCATTTCTCCCCAACTTCTTTACGTGGGATGTGGTCCCTCAGATATCGTTCTAATAATAAGCCTCTAGTCGGTTCGTTTCGACCCTTCGTCACTGGTTCCAGCTTGATTCCTTCGGTCTCTAGGATGCTGAGGAGTTGCAGATTGATCAAGATTTTGTGGCTATCTTATGTACTGCTGGAGCTTGTTATTTTGGATCAGCTCCTCAGTGAGATTCTTTAAGTGGTGGCATTCATTGTATTGTAGCCGCATGTTTCGTGGAAGTGGCAGAATTTCCCTGAGCGCTTTTATTGCCCAGTTGCTTCTTTTTTTGGAGGCCTTTTGTATTCCTCAGTCCCTTGAGTCATGAGAAAAATGTTTTCCGATGTATCTTTTAAGGGAGTGTAGCCTTCAAGCCTAAACCCTTTGCGCTTTTTATTGCTGCCATTACCATTCTTCTTATTGGAGTTTTGACTTTTCCTCTTTGAATTTCCATCCTTCTCGGTGATTCCTTCAGCAGTTCGAGAAGTGTGCGCATTTTGATTCATTACTTTGTCCGACATTCGTCGGTTGCACACTTGTAATGACCTGCCATTTCGAACCATTCAAATTGACAATAATCCACATATGTCAGACTTGAATTGCTCAAAACAAAAGATTGTTAATTTTATATTCGACAAAACTTAGTAAATGCAGTAAATAAATCAGTCATAGAATCACAGATACAAAGTTTTACAATAATAAGAAGCATAATAGATAAATAGTAGTTTATGAAGCTACTACAAAACATCAAAGTCTAAAACAAAATACAATAGAAAATCCAAAGCATATAGAAGTCACTAATGCAAAAGAAACTAACAAGTCTGAACATAAACAACTGGAAATAATTAAAAGCTGAATAGGTAAAGATGGATCTCCAAGCAAAGCTCCAAGCTCAAAAAGTGAGTCTCAAATGCTATGACACTCAGTTTGACCCAAGCATAAAGCAAAACACAAAACATTCGAGTCAGGATTAACATTCTTATGCCAGTAAATCAATTCAAGTAAAATGTCCAAGTGAAATGAAATACAACTTAAAGGATGTTTGGGATTCCATCCTTTGAGGATTCGTGGAACTATCTACATGCATAATACAATTCGCTACATAGATAATGTCTACAATAAAGTAAAATATTAAAATAGCGTTAAGAGGTTACCCATATCCCGCTTAATACATTTTTATATAAATGTCGTAGTCTATACAATATTGTAAACTCCATCAAACCGGTGGGCTATTAAGGAGAATTCCATAGGTAAGTCACAAACCAAACTCATAGTGGGCGCGATAATGCATATGACAAGGCACGCGATGTAATGCCTAGAGTAGGATATTGCCATTTTGCAGAACTGGGCTGGTGGTAAAGCACAACAGCTACTACCGCCCACTTCCAGACACACTCCCAAAATAAAAGTTGCACCCAATCAAATCACAAAGTAATGGATATGGTATCGAAGAAGCATGCTCGATCGGAAGTGCGACCTCACTTGGCCCAGGTATAGCTCCTATTTTAGTCACATCAAGCTGACCCGAGGGGGTTAGGGTTGCGTTCATACCTCATATAGACATTCGCCAAACCATCCTACTTCGTTCTGGATTCTCTACCACGTACACAGTTGTCAAAGTGGTTTCGGTATTGGCAGAGAGTATGACAATATCCGATCTCGGTCTCTTTAATAACCAAACGCTTGTTTCACACCTTGATCATTTTTATTTCAAACAGTTTATACTTCATATCAAAATATCATATTCATTTCAAAATCATATCACTTTTGAAATCATATTCATTTTAAATTATTTTCATTTCCAAAAATCATAGCCACAAAATAGTTTAAACCATCATATCAAAGTATTCGCATTTAAATTTATTAAATCTAAATCATAATAGTTCCAACTTAAACAATTTGAATATTGAAAGTAGTTTATATATTGGAATAGTTATTCATTAAAAATAGTTCATATTAAAAATAGGTTATAGATTAAAATAGTTTATAAATTAAAAATAGTTTATATATTAAATTATATATATATTTAAAATTGTTTATAAATTGAAAATAATATATATTAAAATAGTTTATATCGAAAAGAGTTTCAAACTAGAATTGTTTTTTCCAATTTCACAAATCAATTCAAATCAACTTTAGTTCCAATATTCAGTTTAAATCAATTTCAGTCCAACAATTTCAATTAAAAGGTTAAAGGTTCAATTCAAATTCTCATTAAAACAATTTTAATTTATATCGATTTCAAGTCCTGGTTTGAACTACAAATTTAAACCACTTCTAATTAGTAGGTTTCAAAGTTTAAACACTCAAACAATTTACAATAACTCAATTTAATAAAATTTCATTTATATTCAAAATTCAACTGTAATTTATCTAAATTTGAATATTCACTTAATCATTTTTTATAACATTTAAACAAAATCTCTGTTTACAAATTTAAATCAATGTTAAGTATTCAATTTTATTTGAATTTGAATTATTCAATTAATTACATTTAATCAAATATCTAGTTATCAAGTTATAAAAATTATATCTTAAAAATCTCAAAATTAATAAGTTTCAAATCATTTTTTATTTAAGCACAATTCTTAAATAAATTAAATTTCAAATCAATTTCAATTTATCTTTCTAACCTTAATTTATTAAAGTTATTACAAAATCTGTTTCCAAAATATTAATATAAATTTGAAATAAATATCTTAAACATATTCTATATATTAGTTAAATTAAATTCTAATTGAATTTTAATATATTAATTATTACTAAATTAAATCGTATTATTATTAAATCTACTTTAAATCTTATTTTATATATTTTAAAAATAATAAAGTTATAAGCAAAATTTTATAATTTACACTTTAAATCTAACATATAATCTCCAAACATATAATTTAAGAAAAATCAAAATTTTACACATATATTAAAATAAAAACCTAATATTATATTTTAAAAATTAATATTTATTAAAATATATATATTTTCCTTTTATCAAAATTTGGAAGTGATTTAAAAATAGACCAACGGTGTTCGTATATAATTTCTATCATATGGTCAAGTGATACAGATACTTACCATTTCAATCCGCAATAATTTAATATTTATGGGTATATATCATTTCAACCCCTAATCTCAAAATTTCAAAAAGTCAATAAAACCACTTGGGTTTACCATTTCAACCCATAACGATTTTTCCATAATCTATAAGATCGTTTGGATATGTATCATTTCTACCCATAAGGATTTTCTAAAATAACAGGGAACTGGAAGTATGAGAACAATATATAATGGCATACACAATAATAGCAGGCGTATATCATAATTAACAATTTAAAGATAGTATATTCAATGGGTTATGGTGCCATATGTCAGTTAATATAGGTAAACAATTGCAGATAATAACATATCATATTCAACGATCAAATTACTAACAAATTCAAATTTAACAACATATTTAAATCATCATTTCATGTGAAATCAATTTTCTAAACATAATAACGCTAATCGTGAGTGATCGCTCACCTTTCGAGGATAGAGAAATAACGAGAATGAGATGCGACGAATACGGATAAGCATGGACACAGACACGAGATAGCAGGGCAGCGACAAAACTGCCGTTGAACGAATCTTGACAGTGGCGAAACAAAGAAGCACGATCTACTTGAATTCGATGAGAAACATATATATATATATATATATATATATATATATATATATATATATATATCATATATATATAGACACACACACACACACACCTTTTTCTCTTTTTTTATATAGAGGGGAGAACGCTTTGCTTTGAGGTGGAAAGCTAGGGCTCGACTGCTAAGCAAAGCCGATGGGGTTACTCGGTTGTGGCGAAGCAAGGGTGCTTGGGGTCAGTTCAAGGAGGGCAAATGGAGCTTCGGCTGAAACGGTGGTAGGCATTGGCGACTACTGGCAGGTCGATGGCTGGAGTAGGGAAGGATGCGGCAGTTCAGTAATGTTGGTGTATGGGGGTCTGAGCAATTGTTAGGTTCGAGATGGTGTGGTGGTCGAGCTCGTCATCGCAGAGCAGTTGAAAGAGAGGGATGCGGAAGGGGTCTGCTGCGTTAGAGTGTAAGCGGGGTATTGGGTGACAGGAAAATGGGTTGTGATGGCAGTAGGATGGTGGAGGGCGTGGTGAAGCACGGAGGCGAGCTCGGGGTTGATGTGCGGCGTTGGAGGCTATCGGCTAAGGCCATGGAATGGTGGCATGGGAGAGAGAGGTCAGGGATTGTTCGAATGTGTGCTATGATGGAGTGCCTGAGGGGCGGAAGTTTGGATGGCGGAGGTTTGGCTGCAGGCGGATGTAGAGAGGCAGGGAAGGCTGATAGGGATGGTGGTGTACTGGGTAGGCTAGGTGGCTTCGGCAAGAGAAGGTAGAGGGGTGCAAGGAGATGGACGATGTCTTGGTGAACAATTTGATGATAGGGAGTGGAGAGGCTCGGTAGGCGTTTGGATCGGAGCAGGGTGGCGTGGTGTTGTCAGTTGGAGGTTGATGGCAGGCGGAGCGGCCAAGGTTGGAGGAAGGTTTGGAAGGGGTTTTGGTGGCTTCAGGTGGAGGATGGCGGATTAGCAAGCTTTTTTTATATACGAACTGGCTATAGAACTACATAGGAATTCAAACTTGATTATTATTTAATTTTCACAAATGAAGATAGAAAAAAAAGAGGAGAGAAAGAAGTATCTAACCAATATATAAAATGAAAGGGTGGGATAGAAAAAGTCAGGTACGATTTCAATTAAGGGAGTTATAAAAGCAAATGGCTATGTGGTTTAACATGATGGATAATGAAAGGATATAGGAAACCAAAAAGGCTCAAACGCAGAACCGATATGGCTAATCGTTTCGTAGATTTCGCCGCATACCGGACGTTGAAACACACAAATGAATATACTGCAGAGATCAACATGATGAGACGAACAAAATGACAAACAAATATCAGAGACACGACCTTCCTATCAAAACTCGACATTCACTGCCCAAAACTGCTGTTAAAACGCCGAAAATAAGATAAATGGGGTAAGAGCAGTCCAAATTTGGTGAATCGAAAAAGGATGTCTCACTCAAAAAATGGTTTACATTTTTCTTCTGTAATAATATTCCGATTTCGAAAATATTTTATTTCCATCAGATTTTAACTGGTTTAAAATTTAAAATTTTACAACTGACAAACATACATATTTTTCAATGAAAATCTAACACTTGCTATGTTTAAACAGACGTATTCCAAATATCAAATTTTAATTGCCAAATTTTTATTATATATTTTCATGAAAAAATTAGTTAACCAAGTTATTAAAATCGTTAAAATTACCGGTTCGTTATACTCTCCCTCATTCAAAACATTTCGTCCCTAAAAGGAAACGAGATAGGAGAATAGAAGCAATAGAAAGGAATGGTAGATTCGAAATACAAAGTGCCAGATATGACAATTAATTCAAAACCATATAAATTTATTTTCAAGTGTTAACATTATACATCTCATTACTTATTAACATCTATTTATTATCATCATTCTAATTAACTCACTTTCAATTAATTTACATTCATATCCTATTTATTTACATTCACCTTATTTACTTAAATAACATTCACTTTTTACTATTTAATTTTATTCCACCTAACTTATCTTGCAACCTAGATTAAGTGTATAAACATTTATTATAACCACTCAATTTTATTTGTAAACTCCCTTAACAAAATTTCATTTTTGGACATCTTATTACTTACATTTTGTATTGTATACTATTCAATTACATGTTCTCGTTACATTCAAACTTTTTTTCCAAGTAAGTTTTATTAATGTTCCGAAAGTAATTGAGCACTATGCAAATTTACTTTTTATTTACAACATTTTTATTAAGCAAAATTTAGTTTGAACATTTTTATTACTTAAGTTTTCTCTTGTGTTACCTTCAATTACATATTCACATTACATTATACTTTTGAATATTTTGGTAAGCTATATATGCTTTAGAATGCAATTGAGTATTATACAAATAAATTTTATCCTAGTTTAATTGTTTCAAGTTGGTTCAGTTCCATTTCTCATTTTAGATACTCCAATTACTCAAATTTTTTTTGCTTCATTTCAATAATTGAAACTATCACTTAACATGAAACTTAAAATTTAAATTTTCGGTTTCACTTCAAACCATTTTGAAATAAATATATACATATATTTATTTTTTATATCAAATCATAATTAAGAAATTCAAATCAAATCCATTTTCCAAAACAAAAGTGTGGCAAACTACTTAGTGGTCTCCCCACTTTGAGACTCGAAAATAAATTTTGACGATGCTGTAGTCGTCATCGAAATTATTTTCCAGCGACAAAAGAGAAGAGTACCGACTTACTTCCTTTAAAATTCTTTGTAAACAATTTCTACTCGAAAATACTTTTAAATAGTATTAATAATATTTTTCTTCAAAACTTTGAAAACCAAATTTTGAAACGCACCGAAAATTTAAATTCTCAAATCCTTAATTTAAATTCATTTCACTTGCAAATCAGATTTATAAACCATGTTTATAAAATTTCATCTTCTTATGACATACAACAATAGTTAATGGTTTATGAATATTGACAAAATAATAAATGATAATATAGCAACCAATTCATTTGACTATCTAATTTCATAAAATTATACTTCTATATATAAAATATAATTATACATAAAATTACTTCGGCTACCAATTTCAAAAACAATATTGTGTCAGTTTTCTCTGTTCAAGTGTTTTGGAACTCCTATCGATAGCGTTAGCTAGACGAATCGATCGAAACCAAAAATTCAAACTTAACAACACAAACAACACGATATAAAATATTTTTATATCAAGTACAAATACGCTTCCACATAGGATGAATCAGGAATGGATTTTAGTACAAGGATAGAGATTCAAATTTAGGGGGACCATAATCAAAGAGAATTCTAACTAAGAAGATAGCCTCGAGTCAAATTACAAAGAGGAAAGATGAATAAACTTATATTAAACGTGGCGATCTTAACCGGTTCAACCGAGAATCCCTTTTCAGAAACAAAGTGCCAAGTAATCAAATTTTGTCCCTCCGGAAATAGCATTTAGAAAATTTGCTTTCAACTAGTGACTCCTAAGAGTTTGGAGAACATAGCTTAAATGAGACGGATGCTCCTTCTCTGACTTAGAAAAGATGAGAATATCATCAACGAAAAATAGGACAACTAATTGAAAACATCACGAAAAACAAGATTCATGAATCGTCGAAGATGGTAGAGGCATTGGTTAATCCTTAGGGTATGACTAACCATTCATATAAACTATTATCTATTCAGAAAGCTATCTTGGGTATGCTCTCCTTAACTACACGAAGCTGGTAAAAGCCAGTAGCAAGATCGAGCTCCAGGAATAAGATCGATGCGGAATTCAATTACCCGCTTGGGAGGAAGAGAAGTGACTTCACCAAAGACATCAGGATATTCCCCGACTATCGGGGTGGAGTCAAGATCGCTAGGTTGAGGATTAAGCGAAAGATAAAACTGCCTGCATAATCCTAAGGCATACGACATTCAATCATAAGAGAATTGCTCTCGTCGTCTACTGAAGAAAGGACTCGGGCTTTGCAAGAAATAACAGCATCATAACGCTTTAACCAGTCACCTAAACTAAGATATCAAATGCATTAAAATCGAGGACATAGAAATCTTTGGCGAATCGATGCCTGTTGTAAAAGAGTTTCATCCCTTTACAAATCATATAAACGTTGGCGGGACCACCGATGGGATTAGTCATACATAAGGATGAAGTTGCCAATTAAGATTGCAAGATGTTCTCAATTTATTACAGAGATAGACAGAAATAAAGCTATGGAATGCTCCAGTATCAAGAAGAACACGAACAGGAAAAGATAAGAATGGATTTTGAAACAAAGGGAAAGTTCCAAAATTCAAAAGAAATCCTAATCCAGGAGGATCCTAATGAAGAATTTCAAGCTCGAACGAAGATGATTCTATAATTGATTCTACTCATCCTAGGGTATTACTACCCTATCTCTAATGAGTTTTTACGCCATATGCTAAGTTTTTCCTAAACTAGAGCTCTGATACCATATGTAACGACCTGCCATTTCGAACCATTCAAATCGAAAATAATCCATGCATGTCTGACTTGAATTGCTCAAAACAATAGATTATTAATTTTATATTTGATAAAACTTAGCATATACGGTAAATAAATCAGTCACAGAATCACAGACACATAGTTTTACAGTAATAAGCAGCGGAATAGATAAATTGTAGTTCATAAAGCTACTACAGAACATCAGAGTCTAAAACAAAATACAATAGAAAATCCCAAGTACATAGAAGTCACTAATACAAAAGCAACTGACAAGTCTGAACATAAACAGCTAGAAATAACTAAAAGCTAAATACGTAAAGATGGATCTCCAAGCAATGCTCCAAGCTCTAAAGGTGAGTCTCAAATGCTGTGAAACTCAGTCTGACACGACCATAAAGAAAAACACAAAACACTCAAGTCGGGATTAACATTCTTATGCAAGTAAATCAACTCAAGTGAAATGTAATACAACTTAAAGGGTGTTTGGGATTCCATCCTTAAAGGATCCATGGAACTATCTACATACGTAATACAATACTCTACATAGATAATGTCTACAATAAAGTAAAATATTAAAATAGCGTTAAGGCGTTACCCATATCCCCCTTAACACATTTTTATATAAATGTCGTAGTCTATACAGTGTTGTAAACTCCACCAAACCGGTGGGCTACCAGGGATCACTCCATAGGTACGACACAAGCCAAACTCGTAGTGGGCGCGATAAGGCATATGACAAGGCACGCGAAGCAATGCTTAGGGTAGGATACTAACGTTTTGTAGAACCGGGCTGATGGTAACGCATAGCAGCTACTACCGCCCACCTCGAGACACACCACTAAAATCAAAAGGTGCACCCAGTTAAATCACAAAGTAATATATATGGTATTGAAGAATCATGCTCGATCGAAGGTGTAACATCACTTGGCCCAAGTATAGCTCCGGTTTTAGTCACATAAAGCTGAACCGAGGGGCTCAGGGCTGCGTTCATACCTCACACAGACGTTCGCTAAACCATCCTACTTCATTCTGGATTCTCCACCACGTACACAGTTTTTAAAGTGATTTTGGGTATTGGTAGAGAGTATGATAATATTTGATCCCGGTCTCTTTAACAACCAAACGCTTTTTTCATACCTTGATCATTTTCATTTCAAACAGTTCATATTTATATCAAAATATCATATTCATTTCAAAATCATATCACTTTTGAAATCATATTCACTTTAAATCATTTTCATTTCCAAAAATCATAACCATAAAATAGTTCAAAACATTATATCAAAGTATATGCATTTAAATTCATTAAATCTAAATCATAACAGTTCCAACTCAAACAGTTTGAATATTGAAAGTAGTTTATATATTGGATTAGTCATACGTTAAAAATAGTTAATATTAAAAATAGGTTATAGATTAAAATAGTTTATATATTAAAATATATATTTAAAATTATTTATAGATTCGAAATAATATATATATATATATATGTATTAAAATAGTTTATATCAAAAATAAATTTAAATTAGAATTGTTTCTTCCAATTTCACAAATCAATTCAAATCAACTTTAGTTCCAATATTCAATTTAAATCAATCTCGATCCAACAATTTCAATTAAAAGGTTAAAGGTTCAATTCAAATTCTCATTAAAAACATTTTAATTTGTATTGATTTCAAGTCCAGGTTTAAAGTAAAAATTTAAACCACTTCCAATTCAATAGGTTTCAAAGTTTAAATATTCAAACAATTTACAATAACTCAATTTGATTAATTTCATTTATATTCAAAATTCAACTTTAATTTTATTTAAATTTGAAAATATTCACTTAATCATTTTTTTGTAACATTTAAATAAAATCTCAAATTACAAATTTAAATCAATATTCAATTTCAATTTTATTTAAATTTGAAATATTCATTTAATCACCTTTAATCAAAAATCCAGCTACCAAGTTATAGAAATAATATCTTTAAAATCTCAAAATTAATAAGTTTCAAACCAGTTTTTATTTAAACACAATTCTTTGATAAATTAAATTTCAAATCAATTTCAATTTATCTTTTTAACCTTAACATATTAAAGTTATTACAAAATCTATTGTCAAAATATTAATATAAATTTTAAATAAATATCTTAAACATATTCTTTATGTATTAGTTAAATTAAATTCGAATTGAATTTTACCATGTTAATTATTATTAAATTAAATATTATTATTAAATCTATTTTAAATCTTATTTTATACATTTTAAAAATAATAAAGTTATAAGTAAAATTTTATAATTTACATTTTAAAACCTAACTTATAATTTTAAATTTTCCAAACATATAATTTAAGAAAAATCTAAATTTTACACATAATTTAAAATAAAATCCTTATATTATATTTTAAAAATCAATATTTATTAAAAAAAATATTTTCCTTTTCTCAAATTTTGAAAATGATTTAGAAATAGACCAACGATGTCCGTATATAATTTTGTATCATGTGGTCAAGCGATACAGATATTTATCATTTCAATCTGCAATAAATTAATTTTTACGGGTATATGTCATTTCAACCCGCAATCCCAGAATTTTAAAAAAATCAATAAAACCACTTAGGTTTATCAGTTCAACCCATAATGATTTTTTCCTGATCTACAAGATCATTCGGGTATGTATTATTTCAACCCATAGGGATTTTCTAAACTAACGGGGAACTGGAAGTGTGAGAACAATATATAACATCATACATATCAATAGCAGGCATATATCATAATTAACAATTTAAATATATTATATTCAACGGGTTATGGTGTAATATATCAATTAATATAGGTAAACAATTGCAGATAATAACATATCATATTCAACGATCAAATTACTAACAAATTCAAATTTAACAACATATTTAAATCATCATTTCATGTGAAATCAATTTACTAAACATAAGAATGTTAATCATGATGATTGCTCGCCTTTCGAGTCTAGAGAAATAACGAGAATGAGATGCGACAAATATGGATAAGCATGAATATGGACACGAGCTAGCGAGGCAGCAACAAAACTATAAAACTGCGGCTGAACGAATCTGGATAGCGGCGAAACAAAGCATCATCATCTACGTGAATTCAATGAGAAACAAATATATATATATATATATATATATATATGAATTATATATACCTTTTTCTCTTTTTTTATATAAAGAGGAGAGAAGGCTTTGCTATGAGGTAGAAAGCTAGGGCTTGACTGCTAGGTGGACATGACTGACCATCCACTCATCAACCTCCACGCTTGACTTGAAGATCGAAGAAACACTTGGAGTGGATGCAACTCGACCATCCAATCCCGAATCATACTTGAAGTTCATCAAAATACTTACGACTCTCCCGAAGCTCAGCACGACCAAGGTCCAACTAAAGTGGACACGATTTGACCGTCCACACATTAACTCTTGCTTTGGAAACAGGAAGCAGTCTAGAAGCTCGACTTAAAGTAGGCGTGACTGACTTCCTACTCTTCAACCACTGCCCTCAAAATGTGGATACAACTGCAGCTTGAGGTGGATGTGACTTGATCGTTCACTTGAAAACTCTCTCCCTCAACTTGCTGCAAGGAGTATTAAGTAAATTGGAGGAAACCTGACCGTCCAACACAGGCATGGATGTGATCTAGACATTAATCACTTACTTCCCTCCTCGACTTGATTGGAGGAGCTACAGTCACCAAGTGTATGTGAATCGACTGTCCATTTGTCAAGTTTTGCCCTTGATGCTAGAGGCAGAATTATATTCCATGGATGAACGTGGTCCGATCGCTCATTCGACAACTCTTACCTTGACTTGACAACTAGAGTATAAATAAAAAATGGGTGTGACTGACCACCCATTGACTAACTCTGGTCCCCAAAGTGTGGATTGGAGTATAAACACCAAACAATTAGATGCAGTATGACCGTCCATCGACCAACTTTGGTCCCCAGAGCATGGACTATAGTATAAACACCAGATGAGTGTGACAGACCAACCATCGACCAACTCTGGTTCCCAAACGCAGACTAGATTATAAACATCAAATGGGTGCGACTGACCGCCCATTATAAAACTCTGGTCCCTAGAGCATGGACTGGAGTATATACACAAAAAGATAGACGCAGTTTGACCGTTTATTGATCAATCTGGTCTCTTAGCACGGTTTGTATAAATATCATGAAAAGGGGATGTGGTTCGACCGTCCGCTCCTCAACTCTTTCCCATGGCTTGGGGCAAACACATGACTCAAAGTGGATGCAATATGACCATCTCCTCCATTGCTTGAGCATGAAGTTTTTTAGAACACGCATCTTACTCCCAAGGCTCAATAGAAACATGATCCAAATAAAAGTGGATATGGTACGACCATCTGTGCATCAACTCCTGCCCTGTATGCCGGGGGAAGTTTGAGAGCCCAAGCCTAAATTGGACATAGTTAGACCGTCCAATCCTAAGAGGATGTGATACATTCATCCACGACCTTGTTTGCACCTGAGGTACAACGAACTATCCAAGCCTTGCTTGGACATCAACAATCCAAACCAAGACATGGATGCGGTTCGACCGTCCAGTGAATAAATCTGGTCCCCCTGTGTAGATTAGAGTATAAACACAAATTGGGAGTGGTTCGACCACTCGCCAACAAACTCTTATCCCCATACTACGGATATGAGTATAAAAAAATAGACTAGTGTGGTTCGACCACTCAATATTCCATAACACCGACCTGAACTCGGCAAAAGGAGTATAAACTCACTACGGATGGATTTTGACCGTCCATGAACTAATTCTACTAACCCAAGAATGGGAACAAAAGTACAAACTACTACAAGCTGAGTACGACATCTTACTATAGCTCTGGCTGGGTGATCTTGACAACTTAAGGAAACGAATACAAGGAGGCCTCAATACAAAACCAACCGGAACGATATCCGAAGTTACGGGTGATTGACTATATCGTACCATCAGATCGAGGGTGAAAATCGATCTGCACTAACCACAAATGGATGTGACCAAACGTCCATCGAATAACTTCGATCACTAGAGCATGGATAGTAGAATAAACCATGAATGAGTGTGACTTGAACATTAAATCTCTAGAACCCTCCTTCGATCCATCAGGAGGAATATGAAACCGGATGAGCATGACCCGACTGCACCTGAGCCAACTTTGTCCCTAGATATGGCGGGAGAATATGAATCAAAATGGACGCGACTAACAGTCCAACTTCGAATGAATGCGACACGATCATTCATTCGTTGACACTTACAATGATCTAACTAGATGACCAATACAAAACGGTTGTGGCTCGACCGTCTGCACATTGATCCTTGCCCTTGGTCCGGTAGGGAGAGAATTAATCACTGGTTGGACATGACTTACCTTCCTACTTATCGACGTATGCCCCAGACTAGGGGGCATGAGCAAGAAACAAGGTGAATGTGAACCGACCATTCATCGATCAACTCTAAGTCTTTGGAGCTTAGGTGGGAGTATGAACACGACTAGGACGAGACTCGACCATCCATGCAGTACATTTATCAACCTGAGGCTGGGGGTAGAAGTGTTAACATCCAAAGAATGACCGCGATAGCATAAAACTGTGATTCATACCTAGTGCTTACAACGACTCGAGGCTACGACCGAAATGATGTCTAGAGATAGAATCATCGAATTAATTCCTGGGCTCATGAGCAACTGATCATCACTCCAAACCAGACAACGAGTAAAGGATCATGAGTACATTGAATGGAAAGCGCATGACTCGAATATACAAGCAGATTCAAACTCAAAGCAAGTGCCAGATGTGCAGTTTTGCACACTATGAGGCTGAACCCCACTCAACATTTGCTTCAACGTTCTTCTAAGCCCGATCTTCGACAATTTGTAGATAATCACCCAAAGCATTTAGAGCCCTTCACTATCAGTCTCAATAACTTATGACAAGACTCTAGGATTCGATTGGAGTAACCGTCACCATTGACTATCCCAACCAAACTTCATATTGATTGTTATGTAAAGTAGTTACATTTGAACTTAAGGAATATAAGGCTGGACCCGTTGAGTTGACAATCGACATTACAATCAGCCATGATGACCCATCATGGGTACTGAAGATCGGATCACAACTCAATGCAATGATGATGAAGGAATTAGCTGGCTTTATCCAAATGAATCTTGATGTGTTCGCTTGGACCCATTCTGACATGCATGTGATCTCACCGACTATCGTGAGTCATGCATTGCATATTGAACCGAGGCATGTCCCGGTGAAACAAAAGCAACCCAGTATGGATCTAGAGGGATTCCTTGCACTTAAAGGGGTGGTGGATAAACTCAAAAAAAATAAGTTTACCAGTGACACCCTCTACCTGAAATAGGTATCCAATCCAGTTCTGGTGAGAAAAGCTAACAGAAAGTAGTGGTCATGTGTCGACTACTCAGAACTGAACAAGGCGTGCCCGAAAGACAACTTTCCACGTTTGAGGATCGACCAGCAGGTAGACTCAACCACTGGATATAAACTTCTTTCATTTATGGATGTGTGCTCTGGATACAACCAGATCCTGATGCACGTCCCCGACAAGAAGCACACTAGCTTCATCACCGATGTAGGGCTATATTGTTATGTTGTGATGCCGTTTGAACTAAATAATGTTGAAGCTGCTTACCAAAGACTGGTCAGCAGGATGTTCAAAGACCAGATCGGGTGATCAATGGAAGTATTTATGGATGATATGCTCGTGAAGTCACGACGATCAAACAACCACATCGATGACTTAACGGAGATGTTCGGTGTCCTATGAAAATATGGAATGAAATTATATCCCTCAAACGCTCTTTCAACATTGCGTTAGGAAAATTTCAGAGTTTCATCGTCTACTCTGATGGAATCGAAGATGATCTGAGAAGACTCAACCAATTCAAAACATCCAAGTGCCGAAGATGATTAAGCAGGTACAGAGCTTAAATGAGAAGTTTGTCGCCCTAAGCCACTTCATCTTCAGGGTCACCAACAAGTGTACTCCTTTCTTTGACTTGATCAAAAGAAGAAAGAGGAACTTTGAATGGATACACGATTAGATGGATGCGTTTCAATTTCTGGTAGATCACTTAGAGGACCTCCCATCCTATCCAAGCCACTGGATCGTGAAGATTTATACATCTATTTAACAGTGTTGGAACACACCATAAGTGCCACACTGTTACATAAAGAGAATAAGATCCAAAAGCCTGTGTTTTTTATTAGCAAGCGCTTGAAAAGTGCTGACAGAAACTACCCAAAGATGGAAAAGCTTGCATACTGCTTGTTAATTGCATTATGAAAGCTTCGCCATTACTTCCAGGCTCACCCTATCAACGTCTACACCGACCAGCCATTACAACAGGTCCTACAGCAATCTTAGATGTCTAAAAGGTTGCTCAAATGGATTATCGAGCAAAGCCAATTCAATATCACTTATCTCCATCGGAGTGCTATCTAGGGACAAATATTAGAAGACTTCATATCTAAATTCACTACATCATACGACTATCCAAAGAGCAGTGGAGAACTGACCAACCGATGAAAAATGTACACGGTTGGTACTTCCAATGATCGGTGTCTTGGCATCGGAGTTGTGTTAATGACTCCTGAGGAACAAACAATCTGCTACGCCCTGAAACTCGACTTCCCTGCAAGAAATAACGAAGCTAAGTATGAAGCCTTGATCGCCATGCTCAAACTTGCTAGAGAAGTGGGAGTGGAAAATTTACATATCTTTTGTGATTCCAAGTTAGTAGTATGCCAAGTCAGGGAAGATTATCTAGCTAGGGGGTAGCGTCTTGTTCCTTATCTTGCCCGGGTCCAAGAGCTACTAGTCGACTTCGAGTATTACACAATTACATGCATCCTTAGAGAACAAAATAAAAAACCGAGTCGTTGGTAATGTTGGCCAGTTTTGGGGATGTACAACAAATAGACATTGTCCCAGTTGAAGTACTTAACATTTCAAGCGTTGACAGATAGAGATCGACTAGATCTTGGAGATGGAGACAGAAAAGGAGTCATGGATGATTCATACTATAAACTATCTACAATGGGGAATCCTTCCTAGATGGAGGAATGAAAAATGACTGATCCTCCCTAAAGCTTCATGCTGGATCATCCAAGAAGGAGTCATATATAGAAAGGGTCTCTTTGTTCCCATGCTTCGGTGTATCGCCCATGTTGAAATCATACGAGTCTTGAGAGAAGTCCATGAAGAAGAATGTGGTGATCACACCAGGGGGCAAACCCTAACAAAGAAAATACTCCGCTATGGGTATTACTGGCCAACTGTCAATCGAGATGCAGCTGATCGCGCTAGACATTGTGACAAGTGCTAGATGTTTGCAAAAATTTCGAGAGCCCCGCCGATAAAAATTACTCAAGTGGACAGTCCATAGTCGTTTGCCACATGGGTATTGACATCATCAACTTCTTACTTTTTCTAAATGTGGTGTGAAATATGACATCGTAGCAGTTGATTACTTCACCAAATGGGCTGAAGCAGAACTTTTAACGACGATCAAGATGAAGAAAATAATCCACTTCATTATCCGGAACATCATCTGTCATTTTTTCTTCCATGAACCATTATAACTGATAATGGAACCCAATTCTATAACACTAAATTTAAATACTTCTACCATCGACATCATATTGAACTCGCCCTCAAGCAAATGGACAAGTTGAAGATATGAACAAAATCATAAATTCAATTCTAAAGAAACGTTTGGAAAAAGCTAGAGGCAAGTGGGTGGCTGAACTCCCAATAGCATTATGGGCTTACAGAACCACCCACAAGTCCGTGACTGGACATACTCCATTCGCCCATGCTTACGGCTCCGAGGCCATGATCCCTGTAGAACTTGAAGTCCCTTCTCATTGAATGACTTATTACATCCCCTATTTCATTATAAAATAATATATAAACAAGGAATTGCAATCCAATTGCGATTAAACTAAAAGGAAGTGGTGACGACTCGTGAGCGCACAAACACATTCGAGAGCCAATGACAAGAACGTGTACCTGAACGTGCACGTGTATTTTCAAAAAATTCGAATTCTTGAAATCGACAGAAATTGAATTTTCACCAGGAATTATTAAAGAAAAGACTAGATCGGATAGCCAAAGATTACTAGCCTAATAGAACAGGACAGAGATAACAACTAATGGAATAAATCCTAAATTTATACTATTGGAAATCAACAAAGCGTCATGACGATCAAGGAGGGATACCACACTTTGGGTAGATAATTCAAAAGATGGGTAGTAACTATTCAGAAAACTGGATGCATTTCTTTTCAACGACTCTAACTTGCTTCATTTCAAAGTAAGTCATGTACGTAACAAGACGTAATTTAGGGGGACAAATGTTACCCGACATTTTGACCCGGCTATATCTGAACTGACTGGACAAGTTAGACTCGACCATCATCAAGGTCAGTAGACCAGAGCGATAATTGTAGGGTCTAAAAATCAAGTATATATGATAATATGAAGCAGAAGCATGAAAGCTCACTACTCCCCAAAGATGGATCAGGTACGATCCATATTCAACACTACGGATCGTATCGTATCGATTCCATAACTCAGTTTTGCAGCGATGATTGATCAATAACTCAAAATCTACACATGCTATCTACATGAAATTTGGAATATAAGCTTACTAAAACATGCAGAACACTCCTAAGGGATCTCATTCCAATTGAAGGATGTTGGAGGGATTGACATAACTCCCTTTGGGGGGATCGGCAGATATCAGAATAAGCAACACTACTTCATGGAAAATGTAACGTCTCACAAACTGTATGCTATAATTGCATGAAATTTGGGGAGAAAGTAGATAACATCATGGGACACTGATCATAGGGATCGTAGCCCATTTGGACACATTAATAGAGATCGGTACCGATCCCTATTGTGAGCCCCGATGGGTCTGGAAATTTTTGGATGTCCATGTCTCGATTCCCAGATCTTCTGTCGAAATTTCAGTCTGATCTATGAACATCTTTCCCTATAAATATTGTAGGCATGGCATTAGAAAAGGGATCCTTCTTTCTACTGAAAAGGCTCTTCTATTTTTATTCTTCATTCTTGTACTAGTGGATCCGAGCTAATCCAAACATTCTTGTAATCATAATCAAGTGCAAAATCAATAAAAATGTGAAGTGGACGTACGCCAAGATTGCCGAACCACTATAAAATTCTATGTGTTCATTTTATGATATTTTCTCTATTTTAATTTCATTCTTCATTTAATCTCTACTAGATTCTATTAGGTGTTGATGCCCATTTTTGGTGTTAACACACACACAGATATATATATAGTTTTCTACAATTCTTAGAATTTTTAGAGAAGAGAAAATGGCAGACCTTCGCTCCTTGATTCAAAAAATATGTGAAGAAAAGTGAGGGTCTGGGCTTGTATTAATTGGCGCCCGAATCAATCCTATTCATTAGATTAGGGCCGATCGACCAAGGTTGGTTATCAACCGCAACTTCCCATCGATCGACCACACCACCTTCACTAGTCGACTGCTAGCGGTCGACCGGTTGAACTTAGGGTGTCGACCAATCGTAGTGTTTGTGTTAACCAATCTGTGTTGTTTTGCTTAATTCCTTTTAAATAAGGTTTGATTTGATTTGCTTGAAGGCTACTTTAACGTTAAGTTTTTTTAACGTTTAATTTAACGTCAAGCCAATGATATTTATTTCCTTAACACATCTTTAATTATTTTTGATCTGCAATCTTTAAATGTTAATAACTTATTTATTTGAACTTCGTTCGTAAAACTATGTATGAGAAATTGATCAGAAAAATCACCACGAACTCAACGGTGCAAGTTTCATATGCAAATTATAATGTTTTTGAAAATTCCATTTTTAGGCTTTAATAATTTTTATTAATTCTTTTTTATTAACTACCGTTTAATTTACGAGGTGTTACACACATGATACATACATACATACATACATATATATATATTGCCCTTTTTGATATTTAGAAACACTATTGCAAAATTTACTTGACCTTACCTAAAAATCAAAATAAAACACCTACCCGATAACTAGAATAAATCATTAATTATGACTAACACGGTTCTTACTATACATTGCTATATAACAGAATTTTCCTTCCTTTGGTTTTATTGAATAATTTTCTTATGTTTTGTTCCGATTAATCATTTTCGTATTTTAGGAAT
Organism: Allium cepa; assembly: GCA_030765085.1. Lineage (NCBI taxonomy): Eukaryota > Viridiplantae > Streptophyta > Magnoliopsida > Asparagales > Amaryllidaceae > Allium > Allium cepa. Next base: position 447,090,789 of record CM060937.1, on the reverse strand, counting down.
TTGTAACTTTTTTATGCATTTAACATAAACTTGTTCATTTCATTCAAGTTAATGTTAATCATTTGTGTTTGTAAATGATAGATTCCAAGTTGAGCATCATTCCCTACATTATTGAATGTTTTCTTCTTTGCTTCTTAATTTACTTTGATAGCATTAGGTCAACTATACCATAATATATAATTATTTGAAGATGAAGTATAAGCATCATATTTTATTCTTTTTTCTACCTATTTCGATCATTATGCAGTTTTGAATGAACGTGGAGTTTGCACACGCACATATATATTTTACATATACACCTCTTGTTTTTTATTTTTCTGTCTCAAAAACTTTATATTTATTTTTCCATTCATATAAAATATAATTTTCCTTATTTGAAGCTGAAATACAGTTTTTATATAGATTGCATTAATCGATTAAATTACTATACCTATATATTTCCAATACTGACTTATAGTTTGCATATAAGTGATCGTACATAAACAAACATTTTTACTTCTTTATACATACTGTATATTATAGCTATTATTAGCAGATGTAATTAGATATTTTGCTTGTTGTTGTATGGTGTTTGTTTAGGTGTTGGATTGTTTGGTGTAACAACCCACTTTTTTAATCCTCAGAAGTAGACACTAATACATCCACGATATTCATGTGCCGAGCATCCAAAGTGCCGAAAAGACATATTACTAGAGGTAAAAGAAAGACAAGGAGACACTAAAGAACATAGAATCTCACAATACAAATGAATAATATATAATAATCAAGATAAATTTTATATAATCATTTCAAAAATGATACATCAAAGTTGTAATAGTACCACTTCCTACCTGGGACAGTCATAACTACCTATCCCTACATAACTGATACAAATTTTATCCAAAATAGCAGTAATAAGGAAATATGCAAGGGATATGTCTTGGGCATCCATCTTAACTCCTAAGCTCTAAAGCATCCAAAGTAATTTGAAAATATGCTCGTCTAACCCAAGCATTATAAGAAAACAATGCCTAGGTCGGTCTTGTAAAACCAGCGTGAGAAACTTAAATCACAAGGAATTTTATTTATAATAACCTGTAAGGCCTTTAAAATCAAAGGTATCTTGTAAGACCACACCGCACATAAACACAGACAGGTTTTTACCTTAGGATAACCAAAACATTTTGTATGAAAATCTAGTGATATTATAACACAATGTCTATGGTTTAAAATACCAATAATCAAGTAGCTGTGATGTGTGTACATCACAACAATAATAGGTACAAAATTGAAAAATGAAGGCACTTATTGGAGAATGGATTCCAACAAATGGAAACGTAAGGGACCACCTTTTGAAATAGTACACCTCTAGATAAAATGTATTGTGGGTTACGGTTGCCATTGCAATCCACATGACAAGATCGGCCTACCCCTGACTGGATAGCACCTAATATGATCACCCCTAGGTTTTAATCAATAATCAAAAATGGGCCCCGTAGCATGCATATAGATATTGACTCTAGATAAGGCGATGATCATACCCTAATGGGAGCGACCCACATAGCCATACGACATACCCTATTTTAGCCATTACTGGGGTGTGAAGTTTGAGAGGCTACGATTACCTTTATACGTATAGCCGACCATCTTGATCCTAACACCGCCCTCTAGAAAGAAATGCAATGCCAGCATCCATCACGAATGTTATTAGTTTGGAGTGGTTCGGATAAATCATACTTATCTAAAACTGGTGTCTCACAACTAAGTGGTAATTTCTGGCTAACTCAATTTCGGTTCTTTGGAAGTATGCAACAAGTATCCGAGTCCTCACCGAGGAACTCGAATATATACAACATACTTCCTAAGTTAAAATAGGTCAAGATTTGATGGACGGTTATTTAACTATCAAATACACATCAAACAATAATCCAGTGATTTAATCTACCCATAGCAACCACTAAGCCTTAAAATAAGTTTTCATTTGTTTAAGTCTCTTTTCATTATATTTATCAACACATTCATATACTTACCATGCTGGAAAAAGTATATTCACAAGACATTGTAAAAGATTTCTCGTTTCAAAATCATATAAAAAGGATCAAATAAATGATATTTAAATTAGACATAAAGATTACCCCAAACACTATTTCTTTGGTGTTAAGCATGGAATAATTGTCAACACCACCATAATTAAGAAGATTAGTTAAGGAAAATCCCATCTCCAATTCTTTTACAAATTTCTTCAATAAATCCTTTTAATAAATCATTTCCATTTATGTAATCTTCTTTGCTTAAATTCTAAATCCATTTATAGAACTTTTTTTTATAAATATCCAAAAATCATTTATAAAACTTCTTCTATAAATATCCAAAATCATTTATAAAACTTCTTTTAAATCTCCAAAATCATTTATAAAACTCTTTAATAAATCTCCAAAATCATTTATAAAACTCTTTAATAAAACTTTATTTATAATTCCCTTTTTTTAAATATCATTTGTAAATCTCCTTTAAATAAACCCCTTATAAAATATTATTCATAAAATATCATTTGTAAATACCTTATTTAAATAATTGAACAACTTACAAAATTATTTAAAACACTTATCCTCAAATTGATATAGAATTAAGTCAATTTAAAAATCATGATTTGCAAATTTGAAAAGAGGCATAGTGACCACAGTGGTACTAAATCAAGTTGCCGTTTTAATCAAATTTTGACTTCAAGTCATATAACGGTTATTTACAGAATCCAACATATAGTAAATAAAATCCATAACCAAATTAGGGAATAACATATCAATATAAACCAATAGCAGATACATATCCAAACAACATAATAGTAGGATGGTGCTTTGTCCTGCTAAAAAGATATCCAAAAATCTATAGAGTTCAATTATAGAAGAATAGGGAATTATTCTGATATCAAATGTCTACATAATCAAAACAATCGAGTTACAGCAAAACAGGGATTTATTCCGCTAAACAGATGTCTACTTAAGTATAACCTAATCGTGTTTGCATGGTTACTTAATAGCACAGACAAATTTAATTATAAAGAAGGTGGACTTAAAATATAACTTATAGAGTATAAAAAGAAACCTTTAATTAAATAATTAAATCTTACTTTAATCATTAATTAAGATTTAACTAAATCTCAATTAATCATGATTAAATCATAACTAAATCAAAATTAGAATTTAATTTAAACTTAATTAACCCTTAGTTAACTCTTAATTAGATTAATTTTGTTAAACCCCACCTAGTGATTAATTATTAATTAACTATAATTAAATAATTAAATAAAATTTAATTCTTAACTTATTCAATCATTAATTAAAACACTCTTAATTAATTAATCATAATTAGCTTCTTAATTAATTACTAAATTACTACTTACTTAACTTAATTAATAATTATAATTAATAATTATCCTTAATTAAATTAATAAATTAATTAATAAACTCATACTTATTTAGAAAATAATTAACTTTGGTACTTAATTTGTGTTTTGAAAAGTTTCAAAACATTTTAAAAAAATATCACTTTTAAGTTTAGAAGAATGTAACTTTTTGCGAACTGCATCCATAGTGACCATCGCTATAGATGCAACTCATTTTAGTTAATTCTAAGTTAGACCTTTCTCAAAACTCCACCAGTAACTTTACTTCTTTCTAAAACATAAGGAAAATATTTATATTTGAAAGCTAAAACAAAATTTTAAAATTTTTAGTAATTTGAAAACAAGTAAACAAGTTTTGATTTTTCTTCTTTTCAAGAGATCTCAAGTCACCATAGCAAGTAAAAATGCTAAATTATGTGTCACGGGACCACACATACAAACTCACACATACAAAATCATGTTAACATCACATATATGAGAAAAGATAACATCTTTATAACAAAACTCTACATTTAAACTTCATTTTTCCAAGTCTAACTACCAATCACAAACAAATAACATACATACTTGACCAACAGATAAAATTCCAACCATTTCAAATAACCTATCATACAACAAATTTACTAACATAAAATTATAAAACTTTTTCAATAAAAACAAAAGTTTACTCACAATATTTTTTCCAAATTTGCAAAAGGACATAGGATTTGATTTTTCTTTAGAAAAACTTGATTTTTTGACATAAACCAAGGAAGTGGGCTCGGCTTAAGTGCAACATGGGTTGACTATGAGTGGACGTGGGCTTGGCCTTAGTGGCGAGGGGGTTGTAAAGCTAAAAATTGAAAAAGAAAGAGAGGTAGGAAAAAAAACGAGTGTTTAAAAAAGATTTTAAAAGGTTTTGAAGTAAAAAAAATTTATTTTTAAATTTGAGATTTAAAGTGGAAGCCATTAAAAGTTTTGGAAAATTTAAAAGAAGATGTAATTTTTTTGGAAAAAGTAGTAAATGAAATGGCAGAGGGAAGAGAGAAAATTTGAATTAGTTTTATATAAAATGAAGTTATAAAATTACAAAGTTACCCTTTTGTACCATACCCTCCACTAATATGTTACCACATCACCCCACCATCTCCTCCTCTCCTCTTTTACACATTGGCCCAAGGATGGAACCTTTTTATCCAACATGTAATGCATTGCCTTGTACTATGGTGTAAGATGATAAGAACATGTCATGATTTTTCTTTTCATTTAATTTTTAAACTTGAAAATTGTCACATCACTTTCTTTCCACTTAAGTAAACATATATTATCATTTACACACTTAATCAAGTTCTTATTAATTTTGTAAGTGTGTCTCTAAATATATTAAAGTGTTTTACAACCTTTTAACAACTTTTAGAAGATTAAAATTCAGGATTTTTGAAAAAGCTTTCCAGTCACATTTTCTAATTTCCTTTTAAATTATTTTTGTAAACCAAATTGAAAAGGGAATTTCCTATCATTAGTTGTAAATTAAAAGAGGGTTATTTAACTATTAAACCCACTAACGTAATATTTAAAATTAATTAAATATTCATCTATCAAAGTAGTAAAATTCAGGATCGTTACATTTGGTGTGCTTTGTTTAGATGAAGTTGGTGTTTTTCTATGGATTTATGTTGTCTTGTGTTAGCATGATTGAAAACTACAGCCTCTGCTACCTTGTAATTGCTTACTGGTTTTCTGCCACCCCAATTTTAATTTATAATTCTTTACAGCTTTATACTTTTACTAACTATAGTAGTTAGAAATCATAGTTGTTGATTGGAATCCCTTCTCCATTTAAAATCAATAACTAATAACTAATAAATCAATTCTTAGTAAATTCCTTCTCATTTTGTTATCACTGACTTATTTTTATAATACTTAATTTAAATGTAATTCAAAATTAATACATTTTTATTTTAAATGGTAATACTATGTTGTCTTTATTTTGAATCTTAGAACTAGTGAAGAGTACGGGACAGAAGCTTTGAATTTTATGCTTACTATAACTAAAAAATTTTGAAATATGGAAAAAAATTGTGTTCTTGTGTAGATTGTCAAAATCTTAGCTATCATCATGGAAAAATTGTAATTGAGCATTTTATTATAAAAGGAATGGATCATAACTACAAGGATGTTAGATGGTTTAATCATGGCTAGCAAATAAACGTAGATAAAATATGAAACTGGGTGATACATATGACTTACTCAAAGCGATTCACTACGAAAATGAAGACTTTGTCAATCATACTTTTTTTATGACGCTAATGACATGGATGGTATGCAAAGACGAGAGGATGATTTACTTAAATATTTAGAAGATGCAGAAACCCTAATGTATATTGTTGCATAAATCTAACTAAATTATCTGCCATCACCGACTTATATAACCATAAATGTGAAACTAGGTTTTCTGATACTGGTTCTAATAAGCTTATAAACATGCAACAGTTGTTTTTTCTTAAAGATAACGTGCTTCCTCCTAAAATATTATATGAAATGAAAAAAATTCTTAAAGTATTCGATATGAGGTTTGAAAAGGTTCATGCTTATGGGAATGGTTATTACATTTTTTAAAGAATATAAAATTTTGAATAATTTTCCAAAATGTGGATTTTCAAGATGGAAGATAAATCAAGATACAAAAGAGATTATGCAACGTATCCCGGTTAAATTATTGAATTATTTTCCAATAATTCCAAGATTTAGAAGAAAGTTCAGAGTTGAAAAGATGACATAATACTTGAGGTAGCTTTTCAACAATGAAAGTACTAATGGAAAAATGAGACACCCTATAGATTCTATGATATAAAGTATGGTGGATGAAAATTGGAAAAAAAAAATTCAATCGATCCATGTAATCTCGAACATCGTCTTGCTATGGATGGTTTTAATCTATTTTTTATGTTGAATTCCAAATATAATTGTTGGTCGGTAACGCTCATGACATATAATATGTCACCTCTGTTGTGGATAATGAGGGAGAATATTATGTTGACGTTGCTAATTCTTGATACAAGACAACCAAGGAATTATATATATATATATATATATATATATATATATATATATATATATTTAGCACCATAGGTAGATGATCTGCATCACTTGTCGAGTAGAGATGTATGATGCATTTAGTAAGACGATTTTTAATATAAGAGCTATTTTATTGTGGACAATAAATGATTTTTCGGCTTATGATAATCATATTGGATGTTGTGTAATGGGCGAAAAACCTTGTCCATTATGTGGTGTCAACACGGACCATCGATGGTTGAAACAAAGTCGAAAGACTGTTTATATAGGTCATAGAAGATTTTTACCTCTTTCAAATCCTTTAAGGTAAAAAAGCTTGGTTCGATAACACCGTAGAGGAAGAAAATATACCTATAAATTCTAGAAAAAACATCTCTTATATTTTGAAAATTTTCCGAATGAAATTGGGAAAAAGATGAAAAGAAAAGAAGAGTGAAAAGGGAAAGAACAAGAAGAAGCTAAATAAGATGAGACTATTTAAAAATTCCAAGTTAATAAGAAAAAATATAAGAAAAGGAAGATTGGTGATAATAGTCAAAATGAAGATCATGAGTTATTGATCCTATGAAAATGGAGCTCTCAAGGTGGAAGAAAAGGTTAATAATTTTGGACTTGCCATACTGGGAAGTTAGTGTTCATTTTTTATTTTTCTTTACAGATGTAAAAATGGAAAAAAATAGAGAACTGAATCATTATATTTTTAATTTTTATAGAACTTCCATCATGCTATAATTTAATGAAATGCATGTTAATAAAAATGTTTGTGAAAGTGTAGAGGCTATAATGTTGCATAATAAGAAGTAAAAAGATGGGATTAATTGTAGCAATGATTTAAAGGATTAGGGAATTCAATATGGACGTTACGCACAACCTCATGGAAATAAGATATTTCTTCCTCCAGCTCCTTGTACATTGTTGAATTCAGTAGAAGAAAATAATTCGCAAAAGGTTGTATGATTTCAAAGGTCTTGATGGTTATTGCTCAGATTTTAAGAAATGTGTGTCTTTGGGATTGTAAAGTTAGTGGTTTAAAGTCTCATGATTACCATGTTTTAATGAAGCAATTATAATCAGTTACAATAAGAGGTTTACTGCCAAAAAACCAAGACAAAAGTAATTCAATTATGCTCATTTTTCCACAAAATATATCAATGAATTCTTGATAGAGTGTAACAACCCTGGTTTTAGCGATTACCTGAAAATATTAAATTATAACGACGGTTATAATTTAATAGTGTAAATTAATAATTAAAGAGGAATTTAAATTATTTATTGGGAATAAACAATATATTTGAGGATAAAATGAGAAAAAAGAATTTTGAAAACTTTATTAAGATGATTTGAGTTAAAAGATTGAGGAAATGAGTTTAATTTAGAGATAATGCAATTTTTATGTTAATTATTGCTACTTACTTCTTTTAATGATCTTTAAAAGAAATAATTAATTTTAAAATGAGATATATTGAATATAATGATGGAATTGAGTTTAAAAGTATAATTTGAGTATAAAATTAAGTTTAAAATGATTGGTAGAATTTAATTACACAAGAATGTGATTTTTGTGTAATTTTTAATGTTAATTATAATGGGTTTTGTAATTAAAAATGTAAATTGCCATTTACTTTCAAATAGAGAAATATGATAACAAAATGTTTTAATAATATAAATAATATTTTATTTAAGTGCAAAACATCTTAATTATCATGAGTATAATGTTTCATAATTTTTTTTAAAAGAGAGAAACTTGAAGTAATGTTGAGTACATTTGTTAACATATATTGTTAATACGTTGAGTGATTAAATTATTAACTAAAAGCTATTTTCTTTTGTTGGGCTTAAGTCCATTAACTAATCCTATCACTTTGCCTATTCATCTAAGAATGAGAAAGAAAGAGAAGCTCCTGTACGTTTATTTCCATTCCTCTCTGTAAAATTCCAGAAGTAAGAAAATGGCAGCCTTCTTCCTTTCTTATTCCATGCCCTAATAATTCAAATAAATTGGGAAATTGATGATTAAAAATGCAAATCTAAGTTCTAAACTCTGGTAATCTATATTCTAAAACCTTTTTCTCCATCAAAAATCAAGTTTGAAATGTAAATCAATTAATTCCTTCTCTATCTTTTACAGGTTTTAATGGTCAATTCTCCTTCAAAATTTCAATCTTTTGCATCTAAATCGTAGTTTAATCTTCATGAAGGCAAGGTGAGTGTAAAACTCACAAACCCTAGCTTTTTATATGATCAATATGCCATAATCAGTGAATTACTGAAGCTGAAAGTAAATTAGCCATAACTTTCTCGTTTTTGATCCAATTTTGAATATTTTAGATGTTCCGCAAAGCTTATTTCATGTGCTACAACTTTGATGTTTTGTGTTTTCTGTAATTTGGATGTTAGCTATGTCAAAATTGAAATTTTCTACTGTAATCCCGAGAGCAAAACCAATATTAGCTCTGTGCTTAAGGCTGAAACTAAATTGGCCATAAATTCTTCGTTCCTCAACCGATTTGGATAAATTTAGATGTTCCAGAAAGCTTAGGCTTTGTTATAAAACTTTTATGTTTTGAGTTTTCCAAAATTTCGATGTTATCTTGGCCAAAATTGTGATTTTTTATCACTGTACCGAGACAAAATGACAGAAGTTGTGAAATTCAAATCTCAGAATTGTTTTATCCATAACTTTTACAATTCTTATCAGAATTCGGTAATTTTTAATGTTCCGAAAAGCTTAGAAACTAAGCTACAACTTTTGCTTTATTTATTTTGCCTAATTTCGATGTTTTCTATGCTTAAATTGCAATTGTTGGTCGCTGTCCTGCAAATGCATAAGTTCAGGCTAAGTTTGATATTTTTAGTAAAATGATCATAACTTTTGAACCACTGATCGGAATTTGACCATCTTGGTCAATCTGGAAAGCTTAGAAACTAAGCTACGACTTTTGTTTTATTCATTTTTCCTGCTTTTGAAGCTATCTATGCTCTTTTTGCAAATGTTTATCACTGTCTTGTAAATGCATAAGTTCAGGCTAAGTTTGATGTTTTTAGTAAAATGGTCATAACTTTTGAACCGTTAATCCAAATTCGATGATCTTGGTCATTCTGGAAAGCATGAATTATATGCAACAACTTTCATTCAGAGTGTATTAATTTTTTTAATGTTTGCTAGTTCAAAATAGCGGATTTTATCCGCTGTCATGTGTTTTGTTCCATGTTGTTAGCGCACTTATTGTTTTCAAACCACTTGAAAATTGTTTTGCATCCATGAACACGTTTATGCATGATCTGGCTTGGTAATTATGGTGTTAAATATTTTATTTTAGATATTTTTAAGAGTATTTCTATATAATAAAAGTATATACACTATATTTATTTTATATAAATAGTAGAATTTTAATAAAAGGATTTCTTTGGGTTTCTAAAAATTTATTTATTTATTTTTAAAAAAAACCCGGTTTCCTTAGTAAATTATTGCGCAAAGATCATAAACTATTTTTTTTCCTTTCGGACGTATAAGAATGAGAATTAAACGATTTAGTAAGGATATATGGTATGTGACATGTGTTCTTGCTTTATCGCTTAATATCGGACTTCTACGACCGAAACTAATTTGAATTATTATTTTAAGATGATTTAGAAGTTGCCAAATTTTAACGAACATTATTGGTTGGAGAATTACTCTTTTTGAGTACGTTCGATGACAAACCAATCTTGATGTTTTTACAATCGCTGATGAGATGAGGCGACAAAGACGAAAATTTTCCTTTTGGAGAATTATGATTAGAAATAACCGTCATGATGTTGTTTTACTTACCGATGAGACGAGGTAAGTCTATTTATGAAGTATTCATGAAGTTAAGACGTTTATGATAATTTATGAAGTTAAGATAGTTATGATGATTTTTACTTGTCGATGAAATGAGACAAGTCACGATGGAACCATTACTCGTTGATGAGAAGATATGAGTATGGTGTTATATTAACTCGCCGATGAGATGAGGCAGAGTGAGTTTTATGATGGTTCTGATGTTTTCTAATGTGGAACCAACTAACGATTAGTAAAAAATTAGGGGAGAACGTATAGTATGGGATATACGTTCTCGCCTTTTGGGTTCCTATTCGAATAGTTGAGACACATTCAAGATGTTACTAGTACTAGACCGAGTACGATTGGAGTCACCACGATGTTCGCGATGTTATTACACTACTCCAATCACCACGATGTTTTTACTCGGATTTGTGACTGGGTGTCATCAAGATGTTCCGACTAGTCAATCACGATGTTATGATGTTATGTGACCCTAAGTCATTACGATGTATGGTGCCAAATTACTAGTACTAGTCAAGATGTAAAGCACGTGCTGTTTTCCATGAAGTTTAGATGTTTCGTTTTCACTGTTTTGATGATGATGCTTTATTATAGCCTTATGTAAGAAAAGGGCTTATTTATATACATGGTTTTATGGTGATTTCGAATATGATGTTTTGAACTCTTTCCGGGTTCTATTAAGATGGATTTGAGGCATTTATATATTTATATCAATGAGATGAGGTATAAATTATGGAAATTCTTTTATAAGGAGTTTTAATAGTGGATTTGTGATGTATTTATATTTATACCGATGAGATGAGGTGTAAATGATTATGAGATTTTTTTGATAATAAGTTTTAGTGATGGATTTGAGACGTATCTATATTCATACCGATGAGATTAGGTATGAATAAGTATGATGCTTCTTTTATAATTGGGTTTTATATTTCCATGAATGATCCTTGGGATGTGCCAATCAGATGAGGTATATCCATATGTGTTTTATTCTATGTATGAAGGATATGTACCTTTGATGTATTGTTATTTTGACAACCACTTCTAAGAAGATAGTTGATTCATTTGAAGTCATTATCCATATTCTTTTATACTGCCGTTGATACGAGGCGAAAGCGATGTTTATTGAATCTTATCTTTAAAATTTTGTTCGCCGATGATCCATTTGCTTAAGTGTCTGTTACGCCACTTAAGTATGACTTTATCATCATTATCTCTCCTACTTGCCAAGAAGGGATGTTGTCCTTTCATATGATGTTGAAACCCTGTTTAGGGCATGGCATCCTTTATGAAAAAGGATACCATAGCTTTCACCTAATTATCCTTATTGATTATTCTGTTTAACTGATAATTTTGGCTAGCCTGACGCGTGTGTTTTCACTCGGGTCAGACCGAGTTGTTTCAGGTATCATCTATTGGACTTAGCTTGAAGTTGATGTTGGATATCAGCTCTTCTTTCTCTTGAGTAGTTTTTGTTCTTTCGCATACTCTGATGTAGTTATATCTGATTCGATATTTATGGTGTGGTCGAGTACCACCTTTATTGTATTCATATTGTATTTTACTAAACATGTATCAGTGTATATGTATATATATGATGTTGGTTACTGTTCTGTGATGTGATTTACATTCAGTTATTGTATTTTGTTCTGATAGATTCGTTAACCATCTATAGTTTTTGATTAAGCATTTACTGGGTATGTCGATCCACTTGAGTTGAAAAAAAGGTTATATTGCATTTACCGACGTATTCAATAGATGTTTAAGACAAAATTATAGATGGTCGCCCTTAACCAGCCCTATTCTCCGCTTTAGTAGACAGAATTACTTGTTAATTCTCTTTACCAAGGTGAGTCTCGGGGTGGGGCGTTACATAGAGAGAATGCAACGGCTTGATGACAAGATTATTAAAATATTATGCGAACTTGAAAGATATTTTCCACCCTCATTTTTGATATAATGATACATTCAACAGTTCGTTTTGAAAGAGAAGTGCGATTGTATGTACCAATTCATTTTTGTTGGATGTATCCATTTGAAAGATGCATGAAAGCACTTAAAGGTTAAGTAAGGAACTATGCACATCTTGTAGGTGGTATTGCAGAATCCTATCTTGTTGAAGAATGCACTAGATAGTTTAGTGATTTTTAAAGAGAAAATACTAGATATAGAGAAAGAATTTTAAAATAAATATTATGAAAATTATGTAATACTCAAAGGATGTCCAATATCAATGTCTAATACAATTACTGTCTTCTAATGAGGAGGAAATAGCTCAATTGGTTGTGTTAATGAATATAACCATGATAGATCCATTCTAGAATAAGTATATTATATTTTGTCTGCATGAGTGGCGCAATGGAAAAGGGGTGCCTCGGTCTAGTAACAGACACAGGTTCAATCCTTGCCTTGCACACATTCTCGCAAAAAATAGAGCTCGTGAGTTATAGGTACCATGAGTTGAAGCGGACATGCACAACTTAATTCCCCTCGGGGGTTTACCGGTCCATCGGGTTCTTCTGAGTTTGTTTATATATATATATATATATATATATAATCAATTTAATGTGTTTGTACTTTTCAATATAACTTAGCCTTACTTGTATTTCACTAGTTTGCATCTAAAGAAGTTATAAAATTTAAACAAGCATTTAGAAAAAAAAGCGACCATATTATGGAAAACCTATATCGATAACTTTGCTAGTTGGATTAAGAACAAGGTGTTTGCGCCAAAAATAGTTACAAACACCTAATTGTCGATGAAATCACCTGTTCACAATCACAGATCTCAGATAGCAAGTATGCAGAGAACATAAATATCATGAACACTCAAAATGTCAAAGAAAAGCAGTAGAAACACTCGATTTATAGTGGTTCGGCGTTGTAGCCTACGTCCACTTTAAAGGGTTGCTGGTTTATTGATTTTTGTTCGCTGGTTGCAACTGATTACAATAGTACAATTTAAGTATTGTGACGATTTCGGCAGAGCAGCAGCGTAGAAGAACCAGAAGATCCCCTTTTCTGAAGCTCTTGGGATGCTATTTATAGGCGTAGGCTGCAAATATCTCGGGAGACCACTTCTTGCAGGTGCATGGGCCCATGCGATCAATCCCAGGTGATTTCGACTCGATCCATGATCGATACGAACAAATTTCATATCGATCAAGATCTTGTCCAATCGAGTCGAGATCGATCATGAACATTCATTCGGTTGTACGCAAGCTCCTGTGAAAATTTGGTGGCATTTGGACTTGTAGATTGTGAGTTATGATCGGTGCAAGTTTGGATTTTATTTAGGCTGTTTAGTTCGTATCGATCTGTTCGTATCACTTTTTGGGCACATGCTTGCAAGTTGACGTGTTGCTAACTCCTCGGATCGATCCACTTTTTATGCCGAGTGACTATGTCTTTCATCGGAGTGTATCTTGTTCGCATCAATCACCTCTTCCTTGTTTGCATTGATCATCATTGCACTGTTCGCATCGATCATCGTTGCACTATTCATATTGATCATCGTTGGACTGTTCACATCTATCATCGTTGCACTATTCGCATCGATCATCGTTGCACTGTTCGTACCGATCATCGTTGCACTATTCGTATCGATCATCGTTGCACTGTTCGTATCGATCATTTTATAGCTTACTTCGTATTAATAGATGGGACCATTTTGTATTGATCGTTTGATGTTTTGGGATTGATACAAATTGATTCCAATTGATGGATACGAATTTGGGTGTACGTGATGGATACGAACAACAGACAATTGATGGATACAAACAGATGAAGCTTGATGGATGCGAACAGATGGCTACGAACGAATGGAGGCAATCGATGGATACGAACAGATGAAGCTTGATAGATGCGAACAGATGGAGAAAATTGATGGATACGAACAAATGAAGCTTGATGGATGCGAACAGGTGGAGCCAATTGATGGATACGAACAGATGAAGCTTGATGGATGCGAATAGATGGAGGCGAACGAATGAAGCTTAATAGATGCGAACAGATGAAGGAAATTGATGGATACAAAGAGATGAAGGTTGATGGATGCGAACAGATGGAGGCAAACGAATGATGCTTGATGGATGCGAACAAATGGAGGCAATTGATGGATACAAACAGATGAAGGTTGATGGATGCGAACAGATGGAGGCGAACGAATTGATTCCCTTGGCTTGCATTGATCATATCTTGAGCATATGACCTCGGATTGACTTAAAATTTGGGACGTAGGTTTTCACAGCTTTCTTCTCATGTCTTGTCAATTGTAGCTTGACCTGGACTCGGACAAAATTTACAGACATTCATAGCCGATCTGTACATAACTGGAAATCGAGGAGAACTTTTATTGGTTTCCCGTTAATCTTTAGGTATCATGGCTTTGCTAAAAGGCAGGATAACACTTGCCCCACTAAACATGTCTTGCCATAGGAAGGTGTATTTTGTTGTGCCATAAGCTGGATGTTCATATCACATTAATGACCTGCAAATAAATTGATAGACTTACTTGACCGTGAACGACGATCGTCCGAGATCGTATGTCATTCGAGGTGGTATGTGACCGTTGGAGGTCGAGTGCCGTTCACGGCGAATGGTGACCGTTCACGGTCGGGTGCCATTCGCGGCGAATTGTGATCGTTCGTGATCGGGTGTCGTTCGTGGCGAATTGTGACCATGAGTGGTCGGGTGCCGTTCGAGGCGAATTGTGACCGTTCATGGTCAGATGCCGTTCGAGGCGAGTTGTGACCGTTCACGGTCGGGTGCCATTCGAGGCGAGTTGTGTGTACCCGGGGGGGGGGGGGAGGGACTTAGTATCATTGATTTCAAATTTCACGTTCGAGTGAATTTCTAACTTGTTTGTTATGGCGGTTTATCGCCATCTCAGAGCATGGATGAGGACCGTTCGCGATCCCGTACATGTGTAAGTGGCTTAGCCATTATGGAATCACAAATAGCAGATTCACATTCAAAATGAGTCTTTCAACAAAAATATCCAACAAAACCAAATCCAAACATGAGAAATAGAAAACAAAAGCAACACAGAGACGTCAAAGTGCAAACACCTACACCGGTGCGATTATTAGTCATATCAGAGCATGCCTGAGGATCGTTCGCTGTCCTGTACATGTGTAAATAATTTAGTCACGTTGGTGTGGAGTTTTCCACTTATTCTTCATTATTTCAATCAGTTGATGACAAGCTGGCGCCTCGATCCTAAGTCATTCCCAATTGATGCAGATGGTGGTCGTTCTTACTCCACCGTCGCGGTTCGCCTCCTTACATACTGTAATAGCATGTTATTCCGAATATGCCCTTCTATCTCATCCCTTAAGTGCCTGGAATCATTGGTATTATGGCCGCTTAGCTCATGGAATAAGCAGTACCTGTCTGATTTCCTCTCATTGTTGCTCGGGTCCCTCCTCATTGGCTTTCGATAAGGAACCTACCCCTTGATGTTCTGGTAGATCCGTTCCAAAGTCCCGTTCAGCTCCGTATAAGAGGTGAATCTCGGTTCCTTTCGCGGTCGTTTTGATTCATCGTTGGCATCCTCGGCTTTTGGTTTTCCTTTATCCTTGCCTGAATCTTTTCCGGACGGATCTTCGCTTTTAACTCCATAAGCATCAACTCCCTCGCATTCTTTTCTCCTAGCATTTGCATCCTCTAATCGTATAAATCCTTCGACCTCATGATAAAATTACCCTAGATCCATAGGTGGATCCCTTGTTAGTGAATTTTTGAACTCTGTTCCATCAGCTATGCCAGATACAGTTTCCATTAAGACCATCGATGGATCTGGGCGATCCATCGATGCTTCTGCTGCATTAAACCATGTTAAGAAGTTTCTCAAAGATTCTCCGGCCTTTTGCTTTAGTGCCGCTAGATTCATCATATTCTTGGGCCTAGAGATATGAACTCTGAACTGCCTCGTGAGCTTCTCAGTCAACTCGGTCCATGTTCCAACGGAGCTGCTTTCCAATTGCCTGAACCATAATGCAGTTATGTCTGTTAGATACAATGGAAAATACCGGGCCATGACTTCCTCTGATGCCCCAAGCACTTCCATATGTTTCATATAACTTGTCAGATAAACAACTGGATCTGTCCTTCCATCATATGTCTCCAATGTCGGTAGCTTGAATTCAGGTGGACTCCTGGCCTACCTAATTGCGGGAGCGAAGGGGCTCCTGTTAACATCTTCCAAATCTCTATTCACCAGTCCGCCTCTCATGGCTCTTCTGACGATCTCCGCCAATCTGTCACCGTCGCCAAGCTGTAGTCCTTGCCCATTGCCTCCGATCTATCCCTTGAGTGCACGGAGGAATCCTGGAATCTGCTCTTCTGGATGGGCGTCCATTCCTCTATTAATGCCGTGTTGAACAACTCCACCTGGTATACTACCTGAGGTTTGATCAACATGCTCCTGGGGAGTGCCCCTAGCTCTGGGGCCGCTCCTGATGGTCCCGCTCTGTTCTGGGTTCTGATTGCTCCATGTTCCTGATCTCTGTCTCTAGCATTTCCTGCCGTAGTGTTTCCTTGATTATGCATTCCATCTTGTTGGAGTAGGTTCTGCATCATCTCTTCTTGTCTTTTCAGCATTCCCTTTTGCATAGCTTCCATCATCATCTCCATCTCGTCTCGGGTGATGAAGACTGAGGCTTGATTCGCTCCTGAGCAAGCCTCTTGACTTTCTTCATGCTGGCTTCTTTCAGTCCTTTGTCTTCTAGCTGATTGCCAAACCATGACTTTCTAGATCCAAATCTTTAAGTCTTCAAATCCAAGGTACAAGCCGTAGAATCCCTGGATGCTGGCCCTCTTAGTGAAAGCACCAAAATGTTTGCGCCAAAAATGGTCACAAATACCCAATTGTCGATGAAAGCACCCGTTCACAATCACAGATCTCTGATAGCAAGTATGTGGAGAACACAAATATCAAGAACACTCAAAATGTCAAAGAAAAGCAGTAGAAACACACAATTTATAGTGGTTCGGCGTTGTATCCTACGTCCATTTTGAAGGATTGCTACTTGATTGATTTTTGTTCGCTGGTTATAATGAGTTACAACTGATTACAACAGTACAATTGAAGTGTAATGATGATTTCAGCAGAGTAGCAGCGTAGAAGAACCAGAAGATCTCCTTTTCTGAAGCTCTTGGGATGCTATTTACAGGCGCAGGCTGCAAATATCTTGCCCAGATCTCGGGAGACCTCTTCTTGCACGTGCGTGGGCCCACGCGATCGATCCCTGGTGAGTTCGACTCGATCCGTGATTGATATGAACGAATTTTGCATCGATCAAGATCTTGTCCAATCGAGTCGAGATCGATCATGAACATTCTTTAGGTTGTACGCAAGCTTCTGTGAAAATTTGGTGGCATTTGGACTTGTAGATTATGAGTTATGATCGATGCAAGTTTGGATTTTATGTAGGCTGTTTAGTTCGTATCGATCCCCTTCGTATTGATCCGTTCGTATCGCTTTTTGGGCACAAGCTTGCGAGTTGACGTGTCGCTAACTCCTCGGATCGATCCACTTTTCATGACGAGTGACTAAGTCTTTCATTGGAGTGTATCTTGTTCGCATCGATCACCTCTTCCTTGTTCGCATCGATCATCGTTGCACTGTTCGCATCGATCATCGTTGCACTGTTCGTATCGATCATCGTTGTACTATTCATATCGATCGTTTTATACATTACTTCGTATTGATAGATGGGACCAATTCGTATCGATCGTTTGAGGTTTTGGGATCGATACGAATTGATTCCAATTGATGGATACGAAGTTGGGTGTACGTGATGTATACGAACATCAGACAATTGATGGATATGAACAGATGAGGTTTGATGGATGTGAACAGATGGCTATGAACGGATGGAGGCAATTGATGGTTACAAATAGATGAATCTTGATGGATGCGAATAGATGGAGACAATTGATGGATACGAACAGATGAAGCTTGATGGTTGCGAACAGATGGAGGCGAACAAATGAAGCTTGATGGACGCGAACAGATGAAGGCAATTGATGGTTACGAACAGATTAAGCTTGATGGCTGTTAATAGATGGAGGCGAATGAATGAATGTTGATGGATGTGAACAGATGGAGGCAATTTATGGATACGAACAGATGAAGCTTGATGGATGCAAACAAATGGAGGCGGACAAATTAATTCCCTTGGATTGCATCGATCATATCTTGAGAATATGACCTCAATTGACTTGAAATTTGGAACGTAGGTTTTCATAGCTTTGCTTGTCATGTGTTGTCAATTTAGCTCGATCTAGACTCAGACAAAATTTACCGACATCCATAGACGATCTGTACATAACTGGCAATCGAGGAGAACTATCTTTGGTTTCCAGTTAATCTTTGGGTACCACGGCCTTGCTAAAAGGCGGGATAACACAAGTTGGTTGAATTTTTAAATATTTTCTCATTTGAATTTAAAATAATAATATTAAAATCTCATTTAAATAGATTTATCGTTTTCTGATTCCTATTGACTCAAAGTATCATTATATAATGTAAAAGTGGATTGTGTATGATCCAAAAAATACTGCATTATCTTGCAATGGATATATTATAAACGAACAAAGATTTGATATAAAAGATATTGATTGAGAAACTCAAAAATGTAGGGTGACTTATGATGTGACAATCATGTGTAGAGCAAGTGGAAAAGAAAATTCTCAAGTGGTTGATGTAGTTACGTATTATGGAATATTGACTGATATAATTTTGTAAGAATATAATATCTTTTATGTTCCTACTTTTGTATGTCACTAGGCAAATATAGGAAATGGGATTAAGGTTTAAGATTGGTTCACCCTTATTAATTTACATCAAAGTTGAACTTCATTTTAAAAAGATCCATATATCTTGGCATCTCAAGCGAAACAAGTTTTTATTTCAAGAGAAAATGTATTTTATAATTCGTACGTTGTAATGAAGGCACCATTGAGGGGTTTTCATGTGAAATAAATGATTCCATTGAAGAAGTAAGCCATGTTGGGGAAGATTGGAAAGAGAATAATATGGATGTTGATGATTTGTTTGAAGATGTTAGCTACGTTAGGAAGGATTGCAAAGGCATACTTTTAACATGGACTATGTGAATTTTATTTTAATGCATTGCTAGGAAACAATTTGCTGATAACTTACAAACTTGATTTATTTATTGGTTATCTTGATTAAGTGAGTGCTTTATAGGTTGTAAAATTCCGATTCTTTCGAAAAATATGTGTAGTTTTAGTTAAGAGAAAATATTAGTATGTGCCATCAATTTAACAATTGGAGTGATACACTTTTTATATTCTATGATATTAACCACATACTGAAATTAATGTAGAAACTGGTCATGAAAATATTTGCAAAATAGAAACTAGTAGAAATGGATCGGTCTTGAAAATATCTAAAATAAAATATGTAATGTGCATTATACATTTACAAAATAGAAACTAGTATATGTTATGTGATGTAACTTAGTATTCATGTTGTTAATTACGTTTTTAACCCAGCAGAATTCAACAGGAGTTAGAACATCCAGACTAAACCAAAATGACTTGAAACTTGACCAAAGCAATCAAGAAAACAAGTCAATGGACCTTAAAAAAATAAGCAAAGAATACATTAAGTGGATGCACTTACGAATCGTTGACGACCCATAAGGATGCATTACGAGTCATCTTAACCTCTTGCATCATGATATACTATCTCTTCTAAGAATACTTGCCACGTTTCATAACGTTCCAAGCAGCGTAGTTTAAGAAGTAAAGACTCATCTGATTCAAGCTGTTGTTAATTCGCTTTTCGACCAAAGAAACTAGCATAATCTGGACCTATAGAACTCATACAGAATCATATTGACTTGAAATTTAGAGAGAACACTTAAAAGACATAAATGGAGGCTCATAGAAAAAATGAGCATGATTGGAGAAAATATGATGGATCGTTGGTGATCTATCTTGATACATCGCTAGCGATCTGTGTAGGGTGGTCCCCATCACTTATAGTTCATAATGTAGGTCTCACACACCCTCTAGAGTGTACCTGAAAAGTTTCGTTAGATTTGGTTAAGTTTTGAGTGAGTTGTGGATGATTCTTCTAGACCAGATAACCCACGAAAATGGATGATCAAACAAACTCCAAATGACTTGATATTTGGATAAGGCACTCAAATAGATATGAAGTCAACCAAATGGAGATCGCTCAAAAATAGACTAAGTACATGGATCACTAGCAATCCATCACATAAAGATTACTAGCAATCCATCAGGTTAGCTTGGGTCACCTTCATACTTTCTGAGCTCTTTTATGACGTTAAGTACAGGCTTCTAGCAAAGTGGCTTTGGCCCAAGTACTCTCCAACCCCTATAAATACAATCCTACCTACAATATAAACAATATCTTCTGGACTGACTATTGGAACTCTACAGAGATTATTTTTCACTCTTTTCCTCCCACACAACAGTCATCTAGGGGTTCATTGTGATCCTCCAGTGAACTCTTGAACTTTTGACTTGATCTAACTTAGAAGATTCAATTATATTGTAATTCGATTCAATTTGTAACAACAGTAGTGAATATAAAGTTAAAAAGTGGACGTAGGCTTCATTAACAACCGAACCACTATAAAAATCTTCTTGTTTTTTTACTATTTCTACTCTTTTTATATTTATTTTCTATATTATTTCTCTATAAGAATAGGGTTGGTGCTTCCACACTCAATCTAGGGTGTTGATCCATTTGTTGGG
Organism: Allium cepa; assembly: GCA_030765085.1. Lineage (NCBI taxonomy): Eukaryota > Viridiplantae > Streptophyta > Magnoliopsida > Asparagales > Amaryllidaceae > Allium > Allium cepa. The sequence goes on along the minus strand of CM060937.1, from coordinate 447,069,766 downwards.
TTAACATTTTGGTGCTTTTACTAAAACCCAACTCAGGCTTAGATCTAGCTATCTACTTTGGATCAGATAGGTTTAGATGTTAGATTCTCAATCTCTTCTTAGAAGATTTGCTGTTGAGAAGCAATGACACTAGGAAGAAAGAGAACTACCTCCAGAAGATCCATAGGAGCTACCATTGCTGAAGAAGAAACAAAGCCTCAGTAAATTGAAGTCAACAACCCCAACAACCTACTGTTTAGGAGCTAACTCTGGAGATCAGGTTCCAGGATCCTCCATAAATTATGAAGTCGTGACTAATAGAGAATTGAACAAGATGGTTGATGAAATTAACCAAAAAATGGAAAAAAGTCAAAAGGCTCTTATGGAAAAGACAAATACTCTCTTAGCGCTCGAATTACTAACTACTCCCAGAATGGTGCCCGAAGCCATGGCTTTTACAGAGAAAGAGCATTCTTCTGCTTTTGGCTTGAATGGAAGAAACAAAAGGCAAAAACAAAAGAAAGTAGTGGACGGAGCTTCAAGAATCATGATGGAAGAAAACGTTAACACGCCACCCACTGCAAAAGCACCTGTTACAAACACGAACTTAGAGGTAAAATCCCCATAGGGAGATATAACAAGGGTCTCTCCTTCTCTGAAGATGAAGAAAAATTTGAGGAAGACAAATTGGTTGAAAACGCTAATGTGCAAAACACAAGAAAAAGCTCTAAAACTCGTGCTATATCACAGTGCCAAGCAATGGACGAGGAACTGCTACTCAAACGGTGCTCCCAAAAGCAGAAAACCAAGAAGATATGACACAATCTGGGATCAGTTACAAGGCTAAGCTCCTATGGTATATTGAGACCACTCCCAACTGACAAGCTTCCCCATCATGGAGCTCCCATCGTTCGAATCACGAATGGTCATCGTCAAAAATCATCAAAATGGTTGTTGAAAAACTCACTTCAGGGTTGATTCGAAGTCGAACTTAGGTAATCACCTATTTGACTCGAAGAAGATTTTGGAAGTCCCGACTCAAAGTCAAACTTGAGTAATCACCTATTTGACTCGAAGAAAACCTAGAAAATTATGGTCAGAAATCAAACTCGGGTAAAACCAAGATTTTCTCCAAGCAAACATGCAAATGACTCCAAGCACTATTCGTCACCAACCCAACACTTCAAATTATGTGACTATAAGCAAACTGTATGTTGACTCCAAGCAAATAAAAAAATTTCTCGGGTTGGACTCTAAGTAAAATACCACCAATCCTTCAATGCCATCCATCTTCTTTTGTCCATAAATCGAACATGTGAACTCCAAATGCCTTGAAATTTAGAAGGCAACCTTATGGGGACTTCCTTGTCGCTTCAGATAGATCTCACTAGTTTTAAAAAATTTAGGGATCGTCACTGATCCATGATCCCATCCTATGTGATTTCCTATACAATTAGCATTTCTAATCATTCAAGCATAGGCCAATCGTGCATATATCATTTTCAAGCATTATAAATAGTTGTAACTTGAAAATGGACCGGACTAACAATGATTAAAGCATCTTCCCCAATTGAAACCCACTCACCGAAGTCGTTCAGCAAGTATGACTAGCATATGGATGACGCAAGGGCGACGGATGCAGTCTACTACAAGGCCACCAGGAATCATTAAAGGATGAAATGACCTACCACCGTGGAAGAATTTTATGGGAAGGAAAACCAGTTCTAGTGACTAGAGGTAGTGCTATTGGCAGAAGTCAAACTTGAAAATTTCCAAGAAACATACTAAACGGTGAAGGAGCTATAGGACCTTAGGGACCTTCTGCCCAAACAATGCTATTAAGACCTAGTAGAAAAGTGCCCCAGCTAACCGACAAAATTAGATGAAATAATGATTATCAAAGAACACTCTGGCTAGCTAGCTACTAAGGAATGGGGCATCAACCTAAATCGATGCCTTCTCATCCTTGTCTACTTTCCATTACAAAATGAGACACATCAGGACATGGGGGGAGGGGGGGCATTGCAGAAAGCATAGTGAAAGAAATGCTTCTATGTCCTCGACGAGTCATGTCGATCCCCCTTTCTGAGAACCAGCATTGCTCTTGTAGCGTCGAGAAGGCTTGTCTAAAGAATCATGGAACGGACGAAAATAACCCCTTAGTATTTTAGAACCAATAAAACTTTGTTCCGGTGAGCCGAATACGAAAAATTCCTCTTGAAGTCGATGAATTATCGTTTTGACACCGTCGGGTTGTTGGACACACGACCCATAACTCTTCTTGGAGTCGATGAATTATCATTCCAAGGCAGTTTGTCGTTGGACATCCGACCAAAATTTCTCTTGATGTCGATGAATCATCGCTTTAAGACGGCCAAGCCATCGGACCAAGAACCAAAACTCTTCTTAGAGTCTGTGAATTATCACTCCAAGGCCATCTGGTCGCTGGACGTTCGACCAAAATTCCACTTGAAGTTAATGAATCATTGCTTTAAGACAGTCGTTCCATCGGACACATAACCCAAACTTTTTTGGAGTGGATGAATAATCACTCTAGGGTCGTCTGGTCGTTGGACATTCGACCAAAATTCATCTTGGAATCGATAAATTATCGTTCCAGGGCCGTTTGGTTAGCGAACATCCGACCACAAAAACTCCTTACAAACTAAAGTGCCATGAAGGTCCTTCACCAACTAAAGTGTCATGAAGGTGAACTGGTAGATCAGTAGTTATCTGATTCAAAAATCTTTTACGAACTAAAGCATCCCGAAGGCCAACTAAAAGATCAGCGGTCAACTCATCCAAAAATGCCCGAAGTTAGTGAAGTCATGCTTCAGGGCCATGAATTGACAATCACATCAGTCACTCTGCAAAATTAACAGAATCTCTTCCATCGACCAATGAAGCAAACAGTGTTGAATTCTAGAGTTTCAGAGTCGCTCAATGAAACTAAGCCAAAACTGAACCGACCTTGTAATCAAACAAAAGTTGATTCGAATCAAGCCAACATTCAGCACCTGGGAGAACCAAGTATCTCAAATCCCTAATATATAAGTCTCTAAAGGTAGAGGCTTTCCCATGCTTTAATCATCTAGAAGACACAGTTGCATCTACTAGACCACATGCAACCAAACGGGTTGTGGAGAAACCCCAGATACAGGTTAAGCGTGTGAGCGGCCCTATGGCTTGACGGCACCACACATACTTGAATATCTACAAGGAAAGTCAGGACTAATCATACCACAGTTCTGTTATGCTCGATCGTAAATTCTAGCATTCTGACAACTATGGACTTAACGACCTAGCTACCGCAACAAACTAAATAGAAACATAATACTGGCCTACTTCTTCCTAACACCTCCTTTACCACCCTTAGTGACCAATTACTTTTCCTTTTAAGACTGTATGTCGGTTGAAGGCCAATTCTCTAAAGGCAGTTTGGACCAAAAACTGAGAGTCTTACCGTGAAATCCTATAAGCTCATTCTCCATAACCACCTCCAAGCAGTCGATTGTAGATCTCACCACCATGGAAACCTTATCTATTTGTTCATGCACATCTTCCCAAAATATGGGAGGATCGTCTAGGCCAAAATTACCCATCCAAAAAGCACTTTTCTCTTAGTACTGATGAAATCGCGTTCTAGCAAAGTCAAATCACCGGATTTATAGGAAAACTTAATCCTTACCTTCTAAGAAATGGTATCGCTCCTCCAACATCGGGAAGGCCCAAACTATTGTGCACATCCCATAAGCTGTACATCATTTCTTGAGCCGTGGAACCACACTCTCGAAGCACGAACTCCTCATGTTACCTGAAGATTGGCAACGTCAAGAAGTTCCAAATCATTTCGAATCAACAGGCTATATCAATCCCATAAGTCATGCATCACTTCTTTAGCTAAGGAAGCATGCTCTTAAAGCACGAATCCTCACATTACACTAAGATTAGCAATGTTGAGAAGTTCCAAACTGTTCTGAATCGATGGGTCTTATCGATCCCATAAGCCTCGCACTCCCATAAGTCATGCATCACTTCTTGAGCCACGGAACCACTCTCTTAAAGCACGAACTCCTCACGTTACCCAAAGATTAGCAACATCGAGAAGTTCCAAACCGTTCTAGATTGACAAGTTATTTCGATCTCATAAGTCGCGCACTCCCATAAGCCGTGCATCACTTTTTAAGCCGTGAAACCACGCTCTCGAAGGATGAGCTCCTTATGTTACTCGAAGATTGGCAACGTCGAGAAGTTCCAAACCATTCCGGAATGACGGGTCGTATCAATCTCATAAGTCGTGCACTACCATAAGCCACGCATCACTTCTTGATTCGTGGAACCATGTTCTCAAAGCAAGAACTCCTTATGTTACCGAAAGATTGGCAACGTCGAGAAGTTCAAAACCATTCTGGATCGACCGGTCATATCGATCACATAAGCCGTGCACTCCCATAAGCCGTGCATCACTTTTTGAGCCATGGAACTATTCTCTCGAAGCACGAACTCCTCACGTTACCCGAAAATTGGCAACGTCTAGAAGTTCCAAACTTTTTTGGATTGACGAGTCGTATTGATCTCATAAGCCTCACACTCTCATAAGCCGTGCATCACTTCTTGAGCTGTGGAACCATGCTCTCGAAGCACGAACTCCTGACGTATCTAAAGATTAGCAATGTCGAGAAGTTTCAAACCATTCTAGATCGACAGGTCATACCGATCTTAAGAGCCACGCACTCCCATAAATCGTGCATCACTTATTGAGTCGTGGAACCACACTCTCGATGCACGAACATCTCGTGTTAACTGATGATTGGCAATGTCAAGAAGTTCCAAACCATTCTGGATCGACGGGTCATATCGACCCCATAAGTCGTGCATTTCATAAGCCACGAACTCTCAAAAGCTATGAATTTCATAAGCCGCACACTCACAAAAGCTGTGCAATTCAAAATCGCACACTCTTCAAAGCCATGCATTTCGTAAGCCGTGCACTCTCAAAAGCCATGCATTTTGTAATCCGTGCATTTTCATAAGCCGCGCATCTGATAAGCCACACAAACACTGCTTGATGTTGTTTCGGAATCATCAATTTTTTTTTGAAATTTTCGAAGTACCGGTGTTATCCCAACAACACTAGGAAACTTGTCTATTGCAGGATTAACATGGATCAACACCCAAAACCCGAAAGAACCAACATTGCTCCGGTAGTGCCGCAAAGTTCACAAATCAAGAAGTCGGAAAAAAATTCTAATCTTTTGACCAAAGTTAATGTGCAAAATATATAAATTCAAGACATCCAAGTCATGAGTCCCTGGAGATAGTAGCTGTGATGCACCTTTGATTGGGGGCATCTAGGGAGCTGCAAAGAACATCAAGTCTCACATTAATTGTTTAGAACAATCGGCCCTGTGGACTGAGGGGCACATTATGCATTAACGCTGGGTTAGGATAAAAAATCGCTCTAACTTGCAATAAAGGAGAAACTTACCGTCGTTCAAAGATAGATGACGATGGAAGGCATTTCCAGAATCAAATCATCAATGCACCACTTTCCAAAGACGCAAGTGCTCGACTGAAGTTCGAACCCCAACTTGCAAGAATCCAACGTAGCCGAAGGCTGCCAACGTCTAGAGGAAGTGACTAATCTTTCGGGAATATAAAAATGGCTTGGAGACTAGAGACATCAAGAAGGACAACCCCCTACCATCATAGATTCATCACAGCGTGGAATTTAGCCGCGCTTGGAATAATCAGCCTTTTAGAGATTGATCAACCACCTCGACTCCTACTTGTAGAGAACCCACTGTTATCTGACACTACACCAGAAAAGGCATTTCATAGCGTTGAAAAAAGGCTACCAAAACTTGTAGTAGCGTGTCCGTAAACGCTGCGACACAACATGCAACTAAAAGTCTAGAACTTTTTGTCGCGTTGTGGAAAACGCTACCAAAACTCGACATATCGTAAGACTTTAAAAACGTTATAAAAGTTTCATACTTTTAATTGCATTTCATATCGCATGTTTATCGAAACGCTGCTATAAGTTTTGGTAGCATTTTTTCAATGCAACGAAAATCATACCACAACCTTTTACATTTATTTTTAGCGTTTATAAAACGCTACTAAAGTTTATTAACTATTTTGCAGCATACTATCCATGAAAACATTTTCGGTTAGTGGCTTTTATTTTTTTCGACTATCACTCGCAATAGTCTTATTAAAACCAACAATCAATTACATAATCGTCGTATTCTAATCAATAATAAATCAATCAATCACATAATCATCATATTCAAACAATTGAAACAACAATTTATTAATCACTTAATCAAACATGATATCCATGACCATTTCGATAATAGTTTTTCGATAAAATGAGCAAATTCACATAAAATTCATAACCGTTCATAAATAATTTTACACAACTAGTGCTAACAAAATATTATAATATATATATATATATATATATATAATAATTAAATTCATGTTCATTGCTTGATTCCCGAAAATTATTTGTTGCGACTAGTCTTCACTTCAGAAATACTAATTACCTGTAGACAAATTTAACGGTCAACAATTAGAATTACGGACATGAGTTACATGAGTTATCAAGTAACAATCAAACATATGCATTCAACCATGAATTATCAAGTAACATTTAAACAATCAACATTATATAATCCACACTATCTACTAACCTCATTGAATTTAAAGCAACTTCTAGGAAACAACTTTCGTGCCCCAATCTTAACTGATAATTCATGTATACATGCTTTGAAAAACAAATAGCGGTAGTTATTTTTGTTTGGAAAACTACCACCATACAACAGAATCACCTCATACAAAATAGTATTTTTATCCAGTTTTGTCAAAGTGAAGTAAAGCTTCTCTTATTGAAATACCTATGTCATCTTGGTCATTGCAATTATGTTATGTTTACCAAGCGTTTAGAAAGTAAGATATTGTCTAGTCAAAGCTATGCTTATTTGAGATAAGAGTTTAGATGTAACAGAGTGAGGCTTACTTGAGCAAGGTTTCAGATTTACTTACGTGACCACCTACATAGATCACTTAAACCCTCAAGGATAGCCTGAACACTGACTAATAGCATCTGAGCATTAAACTGATTATATGATTCGTGATTTATTTAAGAACATAATTTCATTTGAAAGAATTTAATAGGTATATATAACTGCTGAAGTATGCTACTAATTTAAAAAATTCATAAAGAAAGCATACAGATTAATTCTTGTTGCACTCTATGAAAAATATAAACAGAAACTTTTATAAATAACCAAAAATATATAATTTTCTGTCAGCATCTCACTGATTTATAATTCAAGGCCAAGTGATATGGGAAAAAAGGGGAAAAAGCAACTAATCAAGTTGTACACTAGATCTGTTACAAGCCTATACAATCAAGCATGATTCAAGTTATCTTTAAAAGGTGATAGTCATAAAGGAGATGCACTTACAATAATTTCTGCAATTAACGAGGCTGCTTTAAAGGTTTGAGGAAGTAAGCAAGTCCACAAGTAAGAACAATAACGATGCATATCTACAGCATCACTAGTGGTAATGCAAAATCAAGAGGATTGTCTCCTTGAAATACTCCATTTGATGTTACTTTCATAGTCAGTGCATAGACGCTCCTATTAATGTTTTCCATCATCCAAATCTTCTAAGATCATGAAACATAAAGATCAGAGTATTTATACTCTGCATATTAAATACATTTGTATGATGTGATGCCTCCTTTGTCAAAATATAAGATATGCCTATGATTAATATATTCGAGAGAACGTCATATTTGCATGGTACTTGACCGACGTCGGATGAAAATTTTGCTATCGAAAATAGTGGGCATCACAGTTGCTTGTAAAGAAAAATAAGCAACATTGTAATCCATACTTGGTCATGAGAACAATGATATTATATTACATAGAAAAGCTAAACTAACTCACATTTTTATTTAACTAAAAATATAATATTGCTGCACTTCAAAGGAAGTGCAATCTACTGAATATTAAAGGAAACAATTCCTTCATATGAATGAAATCGTTGGCATACTAAAAGTAGTGAATGAAACTGTCATGTGGAACAAAACATTTAAAATTGTTGATCAATTTCTTCAAACAAAAATGTCCAACAATATAATATTATTTGATATGATACTTTCAACTTCATCATTATGCATAAAATAAAATTTTGTTGGCTCCAGATCTCAAGATAAACCAACTTTTACATAACTAGTCCATTAATAGTTGAGTACAAAGTTGGAATGGTATCCGACCCAAACAGGTCAAATATGAAGTAACTAATATATGCACAAAAATATTTCATGCTACTAAGCTGGACCTGAATTATGTTTAGAGATAGCTAAGCATCCAAAAATATTGGGTATTTTCAAGAAAGCCAAAATGCACAAACAATATCAAAATCAAAATCCACCCACACCTTCAATCTATAGTCTCAAATAACTTTCGAAGATTTCCCCATGCCTCAAAATCTTACACTAGACATTAGGCTAAAAATACATGCATACCTTCATCTATTATAACATACATTCATATAGAATCCTCCATATAGATATGCAATTTATAAAATTTGTAGCTTTGGCACGAATGACAATGTAAATACAAAAGGAAAAAGAGAAAAGAAAATTAACTTCTGAATACCTTGAAAATATTTGCAAAAAATATATTTTTGCAGGAATCTCTAATTACTAGTTACTACTTATGCTTATCTTGAATAAAATTTCAATTTACACAGCAAAATTCATAGAAATTTCCCCATTTATTTCTTTTGGCCTGTCACTGTGCAACTGAGTGAAAATGCACATATTGTGCTCTTGTTACTCTACCGAGTGAACACTTACACTGCACTTAGAATTAACTTATTGGACAATATTGAATAAAATGAAGAAGGGTAAATTGCAGTAAATTTTGGGTGTAAAAAACTCCCATGTTGAAATACATATTTCTGCTCAAATTCAATTTACTCAATAAATAAAAATCGAATTTCACAAAATTAGATGTATAATTTTTTTTGCCTCAAATTGATCAAATGTTTGATAAATTCTCTGCAATCAATTGCCCATTTACTATATTCGTGAAAGTGCTATCTTTGTGTAAAAACTCCATAAATGTATATCAAAATGCTGTCCACCTCCATGTTAGGTAATGTTTGCAACCAAATGAGAAAATGATGATTATTGCATGTCCAATATCATAAGAAAAGTGGTAGAACGAACATTTAATGAGTCGAAAGCAAAAAACAAATTAAATAAACAAAAAGAGAAAAAAAATGCAAGAACATGTGATCCAAAGATTAAGAATTACCTTCAAAAAATGAAAACAAAAGATAAAAATGAACCTGGATCTAATGATCTATACTCGTGATTCTTCTCTTTAGTGAGCAATATGACCACAAAAGAATAAGGAGAAGAAAGTACAAAATTTGCTTTAAATAAAGAAGGAGATTTTTTTTATCTTTCTATATACTTACTTGTTGATTACTGATTTAGTATATACACATTATAAGTGTTTTTCTAATTTACTTGGCCATGTTTGGAACTATGATGAACTCAGAATGTCAGACCCTTGCATCTTCTTATATTTTACTTTGTATGCGAATTTTTCCTAACTTCTTCCTAATTGACTTACTACATATATGCGTAACATTATATTATAATCATTTTTTTCACAAAAAAAGAGCATTCTGAATTCTAAGTTGTTGAAGAAAGCAAACTAATGTTTGTATTGGACTTTTTTTTTCCTTTCTTCATGGATAAATATTTACAAGATGTTCAAAAAGGTATTAGATTTTCGATTTTCCTTCCTTTATATGTTATCAAAGGAAGATATGAATGTGATATGATATATCTTAGAAAAGCCGAATCAAAAGTTGCTCGCTATACATTCTAGATATTTAATAAGTGGCTGTAACGAATTTTTTTAATTTATATAGCAAATTGTCCAATAAAACTTCAATTACAAAACCACAACCTAAAAAATATTGATCAGGCATGATTATTTAACAACCAAGTAGCAAGACTTTGTTGTGGTTCAGTGGAAGATCCTCAACCACACCGTTGTTTACATAATATAATAAGAAGACATGATTGTAGTTTGACAGCTTGAGATTCATATTCTACCTTCATTTTCTTCTTTGACATAATGGTTTGTATTCTATAATAGCTATACTACACAACTTAGAATGAAATTCCACCACGTACGATTATCAGTGTTTCTTACTCCTTTTTTGCCCATACTTAAGATTTGGCACTATTGCTGGTTGAGGGACTTAATGAACAGATAAGTTTGTATACATCAACATGTGTTCAACGTTAGCTGTATGAATTCATTACACTTGTGAACTTTCAATAATATCATTTTTAATCTTGGGGGAGTATTCTTATTTAGGTGGATAACAAATAGAATTAGGCTTATGACTTCGCAAATGTTAATCATAACACATTTCAGTTTTACTACACCAGGTCTATCATTTGTTGGCCGTAAATTTTTTTTGTTTGTTTCCAAATTGGAGTAATTTTGCATAAAAAGGTACAAATTCTACAGAGAATGAAATCAAATTTTTGATGATTTTTCTTCCTAGAAAATATTTGAAATGGAGCAAGCTTGGACTTTAACGTGCGTAACTATTAGCAAAACAACAATGTGGATTGGGTATATATTGGGAATGTGATTTTGAACAATAGTATAATTAATTATCTCAATTATTAAAACATATAATCATCTCAATTGCTAAAACTTAAATGTCATGGCTTATATTTTAATTAACTTAAACTTATAAATTATCCTAAACTTAAACTTTATTAACTTGGTTAATTTTTATAAATTAACTCAAACTTATAAATTTTTCATAAACCTAGCTAATTTATTATTATTAGTGTAAACTTAGTTAATTTATTATTATTATTATTATAAACTTAATTAATTTTCATAAACTTATTTTTTTATTAAACTTAGTTAACTTTGTTGATTTTTATAAACTTAGTTTAGTTATTATTTTTTTGTTATCATTATTAATTATAAAATTTAGTTGACTTTATTAATTTATTATTATTATTAAAATTAAGTTAATTTTTATCAAACTATAGTTTATTATTATTATTATTAACTTAGTTAAATTTTTTATCAAACTTAGTTTATTCTCAAACTTGTCTATTCTTATTAATATTATAATTTTGTTAATTTTTATAATACTTAGTTACTTTTCATAAATGTATTTAATTTTTATAAACTTAGTTAATTTATTCAAACTGCTATTTATTATATTATTATTATTATTAAATTTATAAGTTATCTTAATTTCTAAAATTAAAATGTCATAACCTATATTTTAATTAACTTAAACTTATAAATTTTTCATAAACTTAATTAATTTATTTTTATTATTATTATAAACTTAATTAATTTTTAGAAACTTATTTAATTTTTACAAAACTTAGTTAATTTTTATAAAATTAGCGCTTGTTATTACTGTTATTATTTTTAGTAATTTAAAACTTAGTTGACTTAGTTAATTGAGTACTACTACTACCACTATCATAAACTTAGTTCATTTTTATCAATATAGTTTATTGTTGTTGTTTTTTTATTAATTTTTGCCAATATAGCTCATTTTATCAACTTAGTTAACATTATTTTTTAAACAAAAAAAGGAAGGGTAAGAAGAAGACCTTTGCATGTTATGTAGACATGTATGTACCTTCACATCGCAAAATTGCAACAAGAACTTATCCTAATATGATGTATGGACATGTAAAATTTATAATGCATTATATGAATAGTCGATATGTCATATGCGGACGCCTATTGTATGCTCCATTGCGTTCAAATCTATCAAAAGAAACAGAGAGCAATATTCCAATGTAAGTTTATGATACAATGCCTAACAACATATAAATAACAATCATATCGCAAATTTAAGTCTGATATATCATCCTATGGATCATTTTATATTAGCTTACTAGAAGAATGATCTGTAATTATAGTATGCTTTCAGATACATTCAAAAAAGATGTGTTAACATCCACTTATAAAGCACGACCTTGTAGGCAATAAAAACATTTAGTAGTCCTTGAGGTAAAAAATTTGACATGGAGAATTTATCTCATAATCAAAAAATTTATAACACCGAAAAATCCTAGTTTATGAACATGTTACACAGGGGTTTAAAAAATCTATCCTTGTGGGAAACATATAATGGAAAACTAAAGAAGCATACCACATAAGCAACTGAAAGTCTGCTTCCATCATAAAGCATTCCTGCGATCATCCTGACAACATGATGAGCATAAATGAAATAACCTTAATCGATCATATGAAAGTATAACTATAAGAATAAAGAACAATAAAAACATAATCCATAACAGGATGGAAAAATGGAAACTAGATCTAAAGTGCACAATGAGAATAAAATCAAGAATTAATGCACAATGATGGGTGGTTAAAGAAAAACAAGAAATTTGAATTTTACAACAACCCAAATGGAAGTGTTAGAATATTGATAAGTGGATCTAAGTTAAGATGAATAAATGGTACAAAGTCAGCAACTGTGTGATTTGCACTTCAAACGTGGGTTAAGTATTATGAGATTAAAACTTTGGACAGTGATAGATCAAAACTCCGATAGTGACACAATTAAAATCATACTGTACAAGAGAGATTTTAACTTTTGAAAGCTACACAAGTATTTCTTGCATTAACTTTCTGGCCATAAGAATATATAGTGACACATTTCTATATTCTTGGATTCACTAGGCAAATAATTAGCAAGTGGTCAAGTTTATAAAAAGGAACATTTGGAGTTCACTCCCATAACATACATATTTCTGTAAAAATAATTAATTTTTCACCGTTTCTGTGAAAATAAACTACTAAGTTTGAACTGTTGTTAGGAAATGAACTCCCGCATGGATATAAATGCATTTACAAGCAGACGCCGTTATTGTAAAAATAGACTCTGTTATAAGACAGTTACCATTAAAATCAAATTTGAACCGTTAAAGTTAAAAGTAAAGCTAAAGTTTATATGAAAAGTAGAATTTGGAATTTGAATTTCATGTATACGTAGCTTGTAGTAATGAGAAGGATATCCATCAGAACCTAAATAATTCAATTGGCCAGGTCCAGGTACAGTGAGGTTCAATGATAGTAAGTACTCATTGAATTACTGATGTCTATTGATGTGTTTAAGATGGAACTAGGAATCTCACTGGGACAACAAATAAAGGGGACTACAAAACTTAAAAATAATACTTACTAGAACTGTAACATCCCGGAAATTTTGAATTTAAAAATTTGGTAATTTATTGGAACTTTTAAATGTAAATTCGAGAAATTCAAAAGAAATAGAATATTGAAATAAAATTACATAGTTATTTAATGTTAATAGAAATAAAAATTGTTAAAGTAAGTTATGATAAAATTATAAAAATTTAAATCACATAATTATAATCTAACATTTAAACAAATAAACAAATAAACAAATAAACTAAGATAACAAATTTTTATGAAGAAATATAAAACTGTAAAAGAAAACACACACTTTCATAAACCAATATGAAGACATAAGAAAGAAAAACACTTTCAGTAAGCAATGTCAACAAATGAAGGACCAGGAAAATAAGGTATGCAAGCCTCAATATAAAATAAAACCTGTACATTATCTTTCATGTACGTCATCTCAATTTTCCATAGCAAAGAAAAAAATCTATAAAGTAAAATAAACTTTGTACTTACAAAAATAAAGTGACATTACCTGTTTAAGCATACAAGGAAGTATGGGTCAGTAATGCTTCATTTAATGCTCTCATTAAATGTTATTACCCCTTAGCCCATACACAAACATACATCAGCAAATTCAAGCATGAGTTGGTCAATATAAAAAGAAGTATTATACCTATATGCAGTATGCACAATCTGTTATATATATACACATCAACCTACCTCTTTAATTCATTCAACAATATTAGCAAAGATCTGAAATTAAAAAGAAAAAGGCATCACTTTATATTTCAAAGTTGAAAACAAATTACAGGAGAAAGAAGAAAAGAGAAGAGGATCAAACTGCAGTTCAAAGAAAATCAATATAGCCTCTGTTTAAACGTTTTCCAAGTGAGTAAACATGATTTTGTAAAGGATATTAAGTTTATTTAAAATAGTTTAAACTTCAATTATAACTGCTTTGTTCATTTTTCAGTATGATGCTCTGTGTTCTGGGAAGATTCATACAGGGTTTATGTTTGTTCAAAACTAAAATCTATTTGTTAATAACCACTAACAAGCTATGATTTTTTTTACACAATCAAGTTGGTTAATCCATGAAACAAGATTTTTGCAAGTTTATTTAACTATGCAGTGGATTATCACCACTGTAACCTTGGGTTTACAGATCTTCACTAACATTGATAAAAATAAATGGTTGTAAAATATAAATTCAAGAATATTAATTGAACCTATACTGCAAGACATGAATTTTAAAGCAAGAAGTTAGATTTTTAGTTTGGTATTCTCAGAGAAATTGGTATATGAACAAAAGTTGTACTTTTGTGAATTTCTGAAAATCAAATCAATTATAAAGGTTGAAATTCGTATGGAAGCATGCTTGAACACCTACGAATCCAGAAAAAATTGTTGAAATTTTTTATAATGTGTGAATGGGTAGAACGAATTAAAAATAGGGTTTAAGGGGTGAGATGAGTCGTGCCCAGAAAGGCGATCGCTGCTTCGCCTATAGGCAACCGGACTTCGTCACTCCGGTGCCAGTCGCGGCGTCACACGTCAATGGAGTTTCAGCCAAGTTTCCGTGGCCTCTGATGGCCAGAGGAGGTGGCGCGAGTGGATTTCCTGGGGACGAGGCGTTTTGGGTCGGCTGTAGTTTTTGTAAAAATGGCTACATTTTGGTTTCGAGCAGATGCCCTCAATTTAAAGTTTGATTTCGAGTGTATGGGGTGTTAGTGACTTGCCGGAGTCATTGGTGATCGCCAGAGAGGCGTCGCTGCCGTGTACATGTGCACGACTTGGCCTCTGTGTCAGTAAGGGGGGTATGGTCTTGGTACTCGGTGATGTTATCGAGCATGGGGGGGTCAAACTCGGGGTCGAACTCGAGCACGTGGAGGAGGCTTATTTCCAGTTTTGATTTATAAGCGTTAATAAAAAAAAATGAAATAGAGAAGATGGGTGCGCAAATGAACAGAGAAGAGGAAGAACCCGGGGTAAACGCGAGTGAGACCTGGGTTTTTACTCGGGTTGTTTTATATGGGCTAAGCCCATTCGAATCTTTAAGTCAACAATGTTAAGAAAATTTTGTGTTTTGCAATATAAACAGTTTAGATTTTGTTAAGTTAAATTATTTAACAAATGCTTTAGAATTTGTTAATTCTTTAATTAGGTAAAGAAAGTTTAAAATAAAAATTTATTTAACCCTTTAATTAAATGATTAAATTTTAAAAGAAGAATTTTAAATTAATTTACATTAAAATTCCATTGTAACAATAAATAAATTTTTAAAGTATAAAACAGATTTTCAAATGGAAATTAAGGTAAACAATTTTTATCAATAGTTTTGAAAAGGAATTTAGAATGATTTAAAGTTTGTGATTAAAATTGATTTAATAAACAATTAAGTACTCAAATAAATTTATAATTAAGAATTTATTGATTTGATAAAGCAAATTAATTAATTTAATTGGCAGTTAATTAAATAACTAATTAAGGAAAAATCAATGTATCAAGATGATTAAGATTAATTTATTTATCATTAAGAATAATAAATCGTTGATTGAATAATCAATAAAATAATTATTTGGTTAATTTATCTCATTCGTTTTGATTGGTAAATAATTAACTATTGTTGTTAACTTATATTGATATCTCTGTTCTGTTTGTAATTCTGTATGATGTAATTTCCATGTTATTGCACTGTGATTATGATTTGTTCTGTATTGATGTGAAAACCCTGTTGTCCGTAAAACGGCATTTAAACTTCGATGCTACAGGGATTCGGATTTCAGTTGGTTATCCGAAACCCACATCGAACCTGTGAATATTTATGAATGACATCCACATGTTTTAAAATTTGACACTCACTATTCGAATTAGCCGGGAAATGACCTTTGTGTCATATAACCCATTTCGAATATGTGATTCGACGTTATGGATAGCAATTGAAGACCGGTGTTGAAGACCGGGTATTTGCGAGAGCGATAGGATGATCTGTCGATTGACTCTGCACCGAGTTGCTCCGGTATAGAGTTATCCATATGTGATGGGGAATCCGATCAGGATTGTGGATATCCGGATTGCAAGGACTTCTTTGGAAGTGCCTTCGGTTCTATTCGAGCCCGGAACAGACTTGTATGGATTGTATGTCTGACATTACAAGTTGAGATATAAAGCTGATTTCTTTCAAATATATTTCTGTTGGTGGCGGAGAATTTATTCCCTTAGCTTAACACCCTTCTCTGAGACGTACGAGCTCAGAGGTTATGTAGTTGAAGGTTATCAGCGATATATTCCCAATTTGGTAATGTGACATGCTGAGTATTGCTGTGAAATGATCATTGTGTTGATCATTTGTGATAAGATCATTTCTTTGATCGTTTATCTTTGTGATCATTTCTATGATCATTTGTTGACCCAAAGCACAGCTTTTGTATAAAGCGTGTTTTTGTAGACGAGACTTCGTCGAGCCTCACACCCCGAAATGGTCGAAACAGGAAAGATGCGGCAAGGTTATTGGGGGTAGCACCCCTTAGGGTATGTGCATTTCCTTCTGGATGGAAGTGGTATCATGGTATGGAGCCCAGATACTTAACTTATGTTGATATCGCAGATATATATATATATATTACTTTGTGATTTGTTACTGGGGCCCCAGTTAAAGGTTGGTTACAACCGGGAGATGGCATACTCGTGTCAGTAGTTACCCAATTAGGGGTAACCCGGCCTTGTGTTGGCAGAGATCCGGTTTGGTTCTCGGGAACGTCCTTCCAGAGGCGTTCTCATGTGGCAATGGAAAGTTCCTTGGCCTGACCATTTGTTGGAAATCCAAAGAAACAATACGAAACCCTGTACGGTTTTAGTTGTAAAACCTGTCATGCAGCGTGGCGGTAACCTGCCACAAAACATGGTAGCTATAGTAGGCATAGTTCGGAATGTCTATGCTGGCTAAGATTAATATTCTATTTTCGAAATGATTTACTTCACTATGCACTAGTATAATATCAAAGAATTCTTTTCTTGTACCAAGCATATTTAACTATCATAAGAAGAAATCTCCTCCAATTCTGCATTTGCATTGTGTGTGTGGCGGGAGGTCTTATGGTAGTTCCATTTTTAAAAGCATACCGAAAATTCTTTTATAAATCTTATTTTATTTAAATGCAACTGTTTTTGTTTACTCATACCAGTCCCATGACTGATCCGGAGTTTATTGTTTTCTTTCCTAAACTCTGGGTACCCATTATTTCCACACAGGCAACCTAGTAGCAGGTTTCTGTATTTTGGATTAAGCTGTATTTTGGAGCTCTTATCTTGGAGATATCTTAGGAGCTATTGGAGATTTCAGGTGTTTAGCTTTTGGGAGTTCGTTATCACCTCTTTCATTTGAGGATTTTTGGATATATGTTCACTGTTGTATTATCATGATGTTGTATTTGGAGTTGTGGTGTATGTATTATGTACTCTGTTGTAGTATGGATATTATGTTGATGTTGTAGCTGTGGTGATATTTAAGATATTGATTTTGTTCCGCTGTTTTATATTCATCTAATTGTTGTTATAAGCTCCGGCGATGCGAATTTGGTGTCGTTTATCGGACATCGAGTTTGGGTCGTCACAAGTGGTATCAGAGCTGTTGGTTGAGTAAGGACTTTAGCTACGGACTATAACACATTAGATGGCTCATTAGAGATAGGGTGAGGTATACCCTAGAATGAGTATAACCAAGGCTGAAGATTTAAAATTTTCTTAGTCTGTTTCTTTTTACTACTGATATTCCTTAAGATATCTCGTCTGTATATCTGAATCAATTTTCTTACTAATCTCAGATAGTGAAAATGAGTGGACGCAGAGGAAGAGCTAGGGGTCAAGGCAATGCCACAGCACCTAATCAAATTTCCCCAGCCGCAGAAGCAGTAATAGAAATTCAGCAGCAGCCGGACTTGGCTGATTTATATAAGAAGTTCGAAAAGCTTGGTGGCAAACCGTTCATTGGCAAGGAGTCAATTATTGACGCTCAAGCTTGGGTAAGATCGTGTGAAAAGATTTTTAAAGGGCTAAAACTGCAGGATGAGCAGAAAAGACTTATAGCTTCTTGGCAACTCCAAGGAGAAGCTTCAGCTTGGTGGGAAACCATCATTATAGATGAACCCGAGGAAGAATTTACTTGGGATCGTTTTAAAGAAGTGTTTGAGAAACGTTACATGCCATCGGCGGGAGTTTCCAGAATGTATCAGGAATTTCTGGATTTGAAACAAGGAAGTTTGTCGTTTGAAGAATACTTGAATAAATTCAGCGAACTATCTCAGTTTGGTCCGGAATTGCTAAACACACCTCTTAAGAAAAACGAAAGGTTTATCCGGGGAATGAACCAGAAATATCATGAAAGAATGACGGGCCACGTTAAAGAATCTTTTTCAGATTTAGTAGATATGGGGTACAGATACGCTACCCTTGATATACAAGAAGCAACTGTGGAGAAAAGTAATTCAGGTAGTCAAAATTATAAAAAGCGGAAATTTGGAGGCAAGAAACCTTGGCAAGGCAATGAGAAGAAGAGGAGCATTCAAGGAAGCGCAACAGAAAATGTCACTTGTTACAACTGCAAAGAGAAAGGCCACTATTCAAATGACTGCCCAAAACCGAAGAAGCCAGCTAAAGAATGCTACAATTGTCATAAACCGGGACATTTAGTTAAAGATTGCCCAGTGATAAAGCCAGCGCAGGTGGCAAAAGTTTACACGATAAAGAAGGACCCCTCATCTTCAAAAGCTGATAAAGGGAAAAGTGTTTTGGAAGGTAACCTTACTATTAATAATAGAACTATTAGAGTTTTATTTGATACAGGAGCTTCACATAGCTTTATCACCCAACAAACCGTAAATGAATTAGGACTTGAAACTAAATTTGCTAACGATCTTATTTGCGTGAAAAATCCGGTTGGAGGTCCCGCAAATCTTTGTTCATATTGTAAGAGAGTTCCTATTTCATATGCTAGCTATAAATTTCCTATCAACCTTTTTGTCCTCGAATTTAATGAATTTGAAATCTTACTCGGTATGAACTGTATATCGAAATACGAAGCTATATTGGAGTGTAGTAATCGGACAGTTTTAATCAAAACAAGTTTTGGAAATTTTATTGAAATCTCTTGTGAGAATCCAAGTCCAAGGAGAGATAGGTTGATGTATACTTTGGGAAATCTTGAACCCACTTTGCAGTCTATACCTGTTGTTCGGGATTTTTCTGACGTACTTGAAGAAGTGAAATCTTTACCTCCTCACCGAGAAATAGCATTCCGAATTGACTTGGTACCCAACGCTCGTCCTGTTGTTCACGCAAGTCGCAGGATGGCACCCAGGGAAAAGATTGAATTGGTTCATCAAACTGATGAGCTACGAGCAAAAGGATTAATTCGACCCAGTGTTTCTGAATGGGGTTCAGCCGTCGTATTTGTTGCCAAATCAGACGGATCTTTGAGATTGTGCGTAGATTACCGCGATCTAAATAAACAAACTCTTAAGAATAAATTCCCTCTACCAAGAATTGATGATCTATTCGATCAACTTCATGGCGCTCGTTTCTTTTCAAAAATGGATCTAGCCCAGGGATTCCATCAATTACGAATCGCCGAAGATTGTGTACATCTGACCGCTTTCAGAGGTCCTGATATGTTCTATGAATGGTTAGTTATGCCTTTCGGGCTAACCAATGCTCCAGCATACTTCGTAGATCTTATGACTCGTGTGCTTCGGGAGGTTTTGAATAAATTTGTGCTTGTATTCATTGATGATATTTTGATCTATTCTAAGACTAAAGAAGAGCATGCCGAACATCTTAAAATCGTATTGGAAATATTAAGGAGAAAAGTTCTATTTGCAAAATTTTCCAAATGCCACTTCTGGGTCAATGAAGTCAAATTCCTTGGCCATATTGTTAATGAAGAAGGAATTTCAGTAGATCCTAGCAAAATTTCCACTATTCTTGATTGGAAACAACCCACTACTCCAAGAGAAGTTCAAAGCTTTTTGGGTTTAGCAGGCTATTACCGGAAATTCGTTCAAGATTTTTCTAAGTTGGCTAGCCCATTGACTAAGCTAACAATGAAAAATGCAAAGTTCATTTGGGCTCCAGAATGTAAAGAAGTTTTTCAAGAGTTGAAAAAGAGATTGACCACTGCTCCTGTTCTCACTATTGTTAACGGGAACCAAGGCTTATCTGTCTATACTGATGCATGTGGTGAAGGGGTAGGTGCAGTATTAATGCAAAATGGAAAGGTGGTTGCCTACGTGAGTAGACAATTACGTCCGTATGAGAAAAACTACCCGACGCACGATTTGGAACTTTTGGCTGTTGTTTTCGCCTTAAAAATCTGGCGACATTATCTTCTGGGTAAGAATCTTTTCAGCTTTCTTAACAATTTATGAAACTAATTTTACTAAAGAAATATACCTAATAAACTCTCTTTGTTTTAGGTGAAAAATTCGAATTATTCACTGACCATAAATCCTTGAAATATCTTTTCACCCAGTAGGATCTAAATCTGCGACAACAACATTGGTTGGAATTTCTAGCATCGTATGACCTTGATATCCAATATACGTCGGGAAAAGCCAATGTGGTTGCTGATGCTTTAAGTAGGAGACATGCTGTTCTTGCATATCTTGTTATCACTCCTACTCTCTTTGAGAAGATCGCAAGACAGCAATATGAAGATGAGTTTCTTTGGGGAATTTATAAAAGAATTTGCCAAGGAGAAGATACTAGTTTTGAGATGGATAATAGAGGAATCATAAGATTAAAAGGCAGGATTTGTGTTCCAGACTTCCCTGATCTGAAACGTGAAGTATTGGACGAATGCCACAAGTCCAAATTCAACATCCATCCAGGAGTCAATAGAATGTATCGAGATGTTAAAAGAACATTCTGGTGGAAAACGATGAAGAGAGACATATCTATTTATGTTAGTCGCTGTGCTACTTGTCAGCAAATCAAGAGCGATCAAATGAAAGTGGCCGGTTTACTTCAACCTTTGGAAGTACCGAAATGGAAGTGGGATCAGGTATCGATGTATTTCATTGATGGATTGCCTCGTACCAAGAAAGGCAATGAAGCGATTTGGGTTATTGTGGACCGTCTAACCAAAAATGCTCATTTCATTCTTGTTAAATCCACTCGGACTGCAGCAAGCTTGGCAGGTATATATATAAAGGAAATTGTTCTCCTCCATGGTATTCCCAGCAGTATAGTGAGTGATCGTGATCCGATCTTCACTAGTAGATTTTGGGAAGCATTTCAGGATGCATTGGGAATGAAATTAAATTTCAGCACTGCTTATCACCCACAATCTGATGGGCAGACTGAAAGGGTCAATCGAATTTTAGAAGACCTACTACGTGCTTGTGTTCATGATTTTGGTGGTTCTTTGGAAGACCATTTGCATCTGGTTGAATTCACATATAATAACAGTTATCAGGCCAGTTTAGAAATGGCTCCTTTCGAAGCTTTATATGGTCGTCCGTGTCGATCACCTACATGCTGGATCGAATCAGGTGATAGACTTATTCTTGGACCAGATATGATAAAAGAAGCCACTGAGAAGGTAGACTTTGTTCGAAAGAAGTTATTAACTGCCCAAAGCCGTCAGAAGAGCTATTATGACCGACGAAGGAGAAATTTGGAATTTCAAGTTGGAGATTCTGTATTTCTGAAAGTATCTCTGATGCGGGGTGTATTGAGATTCGGGAAAACTGGAAAGTTGGCACCGCGTTATATTGGTCCTTTTCCTATTCTGGAAAGGATTGGTCCTCTGGCATATAGATTGCAGTTACCCAACTGGTTGTCTGGCGTACATGATGTGTTCCATATTTCTAATCTTCGGAAATATATGCACGATCCAGATGATATTATTGAAGAAGCTGCTCAGCAAGATCTAGAAATCACTCCCAACTTGGCAGTTAGAAGGGAACCGATAAAAATTGTAGATCGTGATGAGAAGCGATTGAGGAACAAAGTTGTGAAATTGGTCAAAGTTCAATGGAGTGGCGATCCAAAGGACTGCACTTGGGAGACCGAAGATAATATGAAGAAATCATATCCCAACTGCAGAATTGACATCTCGACTTAAAACTGTAAGTCATTTCCTTATTTATAAATTCGTCTATTCTTTGTTTACGTTTCTCTCTCTTTCAATTTCGAGGACGAAATTAAGGAGAGGATATTGTAACATCCCGGAAATTTTGAATTTAAAAATTTGGTAATTTATTGGAACTTTTAAATGTAAATTCGAGAAATTCAAAAGAAATATAATATTGAAATAAAATTACATAGTTATTTAACGTTAATAGAAATAAAAATTGTTAAAGTAAGTTATGATAAAATTATAAAAATTTAAATCACATAATTATAATCTAACATTTAAACAAATAAACTAAGATAACAAATTTTTATGAAGAAATATAAAACTGTAGAATAAAACACACACTTTCATAAACCAATATGAAGACATAAGAAAGCAAAACACTTTCAGTAAGCAATGTCAACAAATGAAGGACCAGGAAAATAAGGTATGCATGCCTCAATATAAAATAAAACCTGTACATTATCTTTCATGTACATCATCTCAATTTTCCATAGCAAAGAAAAAATCTATAAAGTAAAATAAACTTTGTACTTACAAAAATAAAGTGACATTACCTGTTTAAGCATACAAGGAAGTATGGGTCAGTAATGCTTCATTTAATGCTCTCATTAAATGCTATTACTCCTCAGCCCATACACAAACATACATCAGCAAATTCAAGCATGAGTTGGTCAATATAAAAAGAAGTATTATACATATATGCAATATGCACAATCTGTTATATATATACACATCAACCTACCTCTTTAATTCATTCAACAATATTAGCAAAGATATGAAATTAAAAAGAAAAAGGCATCACTTTATATTTCAAAGTTGAAAATAAATTACTGGAGAAAGAAGAAAAGAGAAGAGGATCAAACTGCAGTTCAAAGAAAATCAATATAGCCTCTGTTTAAACGTTTGCCAAGTGAGTAAACATGATTTTGTAAAGGATATTAAGTTTATTTAAAACAGTTTAAACTTCAATTATAACTGCTTTGTTCATTTTTCAGTATGATGCTCTGTGTTCTCTGTGAAGATTCATACAGGGTTTATGTTTGTTCAAAACTAAAATCTATTTGTTAATAACCACTAACAAGCTATGATTTTTTTTACACAATCAAGTTGGTTAATCCATGAAACAAGATTTTTGCAAGTTTATTTAACTATGCAGTGGATTATCACCACTGTAACCTTGGTTTTACAGATCTTCACTAACATTGATAAAAATAAATGGTTGTAAAATATAAATTCAAGAATATTAATTGAACCTATACTGCAAGACATGAATTTTAAAGCAAAAAGTTAGATTTTTAGTTTGGTATTCTCAGAGAAATTGGTATATGAACAAAAGTTGTACTTTTATGAATTTCTGAAAATCAAATCAATTATAAAGGTTGAAATTCGTATGGAAGCATGCTTGAACACCTACGAATCCAGAAAAAATTGTTGAAATTTTTTATAATGTGTGAATGGGTAGAACGAATTAAAAATAGGGTTTAAGGGGTGAGATGAGTCGTGCCCAGAAAGGCGATCGCTGCTTCGCCTATAGGCAACCGGACTTCGTCACTCCGGTGCCAGTCGCGGCGTCACACATCAATGGAGTTTCAGCCAAGTTTTCATGGCCTCTGATGGCCAGAGGAGGTGGCGCGAGTGGATTTCCTGGGGACGAGGCATTTTGGGTCGGCTGCAATTTTTGTAAAAATGGCTACATTTTGGTTTCGAGCAGATGCCCTCAATTTAAAGTTTGATTTCGAGTGTATGGGGTGTTAGTGACTTGCCGGAGTCATTGGTGATCGCCAGAGAGGCGTCGCTGCCGTGTACATGTGCACGACTTGGCCTCTGTGTCAGTAAGGGGCGTATGGTCTGGGTACTCGGTGATGTTATCGAGCATGGGGGGGTCAAACTCGGGGTCGAACTCGAGCACGTGGAGGAGGCTTATTTCCAGTTTTGATATATAAGCGTTAATAATAAAAAAAGAAAATGAAACAGAGAAGATGGGTGCGCAAACGAACAGAGAAGAGGAAGAACCCGGGGTAAACGCGAGTGAGACCTGGGTTTTTACTCGGGTTGTTTTATATGGGCTAAGACCATTCGAATCTTTAAGTCAACAATGTTAAGAAAATTTTGTGCTTTGCAATATAAACAGTTTAGATTTTGTTAAGTTAAATTATTTAACAAATGCTTTAGAATTTGTTAATTCTTTAATTAGGTAAAGAAAGTTTAAAATCAAAATTTATTTAACCCTTTAATTAAATGATTAAATTTTAAAAGAAGAATTTTAAATTAATTTACATTAAAATTCCAATGTAACAATAAATAAATTTTTAAAGTATAAAACAGATTTTCAAATGGAAATTAAGGTAAACAATTTTTATCAATAGTTTTGAAAAGGAATTTAGAATGATTTAAAGTTTGTGATTAAAATTGATTTAATAAACAATTAAGTACTCAAATAAATTTATAGTTAAGAATTTATTGATTTGATAAAGCAAGTTAATTAATTTAATTGGCAGTTAATTAAATAACTAATTAAGGAAAAATCAATGTATCAAGATGATTAAGATTAATTTATTTATCATTAAGAATAATAAATCGTTGATTGAATAATCAATAAAATAATTATTTGGTTAATTTGTCTCATTCGTTTTGATTGGTAAATAATTAACTATTGTTGTTAACTTATATTGATATCTCTGTTCTGTTTGTAATTCTGTATGATGTAATTGCCATGTTATTGGACTGTGATTATGATTTCTTCTGTATTGATGTGAAAACTCTGTTGTCCGTAAAACGGCATTTAAATTTCGATGCGACAAGGATTCGGATTTCAGTTGGTTATCCGAAACCCACATCGAACCTGTGAATATTTGTGAATGACATCCACATGTTTAAAATTTGACACTCACTATTCGAATTAGCCGGGAAAGGACCTTTGTGTCATATAACCCATTTCGAATATGTGATTCGACGTTATGGATAGCAATTGAAGACCGGTGTTGAAGACCGGGTATTTGCGAGAGCGATAGGATGATCTGTCGATTGACTCTGCACCGAGTTGCTCCGGTATAGAGTTCTCCATATGTGATGGGGAATCCGATCAGGATTGTGGATATCCGGATTGCAAGGACTTCTTTGGAAGTGCCTTCAGTTCTATTCGAGCCCGGAACAGACTTGTATGGATTGTATGTCTGACATTACAAGTTGAGTTATAAAGCTGATTTCTTTCAAATATATTTCTGTTGGTGGCGGAGAATTTATTCCCTTAGCTTAACACCCTTATCTGAGACGTACGAGCTCAGAGGTTATGTAGTTGAAGATTATCAGCGATATATTCCCAATTTGGTAATGTGACATGCTGAGTGTTGCTGTGAAATGATCATTGTGTTGATCGTTTCTGATAAGATCATTTGTTTGATCGTTTATCTTTGTGATCATTTCTATGATCATTTGTTGACCCAAAGCACAGCTTTTGTATAAAGCGTGTTTTTGTGGACGAGACTTCGTCGACCCTCACACCCCGAAATGGTCGAAACAGGAAAGATGCGGCAAGGTTATTGGGGGTAGCACCCCTTAGGGTATGTGCATTTCCTTCTGGATAGAAGTGGTATCATGGTATGGAGCCCAGATACTTAACTTATGTTGATATCGCAGATATATATATATATATATTACTTTGTGATTTGTTGCCGGGGCCCCGGTTAAAGGTTGGTTACAACCGGGAGATGGCATACTCGTGTCAGTAGTTACCCAGTTAGGGGTAACCCGGCCTTGTGTTGGCAGAGATCCGGTTTGGTTCTGGGGAACGTCCTTCCAGAGGCGTTCTCATGTGGCAATGGGAAGTTCCTTGGCCTGACCATTTGTTGGAAATCCAAAGAAACAATACGAAACCCTGTACGGTTTTAGTTGTAAAACCTGTCATGCAGCGTGGCGGTAACCTGCCACAAAACATGGTAGCTATAGTAGGCATAGTTCAGAATGTCTATGCTGGCTAAGATTAATATTCTATTTTCGAAATGATTTACTTCACTATGAACTAGTATAATATCAAAGAATTCTTTCTCGTACCAAGCATATTAAACTATCATAAGAAGAAATCTCCTCCAATTCTGCGTTTGCATTGTGTGTGTGGCGGGAGGTCTTATGGTAGTTCCATTTTTAAAAGCATACCGAAAATTCTTTTATAAATCTTGTTTTATTTAAATGCAACTGTTTTTGTTTACTCATACCAGTCCCATGACTGATCCGGAGTTTATTGTTTTCTTTCCTAAACTCTGGGTGCCCATTATTTCCACACGGGCAGCCTAGTAGCAGGTTTATGTATTTTGGAGTAAGCTGTTTTTTGGAGATCTTATCTTGGAGATATCTTAGGAGCTATTGGAGATTTCAGGTGTTTAGCTTTTGGGAGTTCGTTATCACCTCTTTCATTTGAGGATTTTTGGATATATGATCACTGTTGTATTATCATGATGTTGTATTTGGAGTTGTGGTGTATGTATTATGTACTCTGTTGTAGTATGGATATTATGTTGATGTTGTAACTGTGATGATATTTAAGGTATTGATTCTGTTCCGCTGTTTTATATTCATCCAATTGTTGTTATAAGCTCCGGCGATGCGAATTTGGTGTCGTTTATCGGACATCGAGTTTGGGTCGTCACAAGAACTTGATTCCCCAATGACATATGCGGCCAGCCAAGCTATGGTAGTACCAAAGTTATTATGGTACCTCATTTTACGTTTTTCTTCTGCTCAACTAAGTGTATCCTTTTGGCTACAGTATAGTATTTCTTTCGAATCTATGATATTTTTAATAGGAGTTGTTAGGAATTAAGAACATTACTATTTATAGGGTAGCAAATAACTATTTAGAGTATACACAAATTGATTATACTTTGACTAATAACTATATACACCTTCAAACAAGCATGTACTAGCTTATGTCTACATCTATTTAAACATGATCCTAAAATCCTATTATCAATATTGAAAAAAAAACTAAAGCTTAAGCATAAATTAAAGCAGTGGAAGCTTAATGTTTATGACTTACCTCATACTGGTACTTTCTGAAGTTTCTGGCGGGGGTTTCATCGTGATGGCGAGCTTCATAGGAGATAGGGCTTCAGGGTATTGAGGGCCTTTATCTCCTTTGATCTGTCTTTGTCGAACCCATTTTCATCTTCTTTTTAGTTTTTGTTTTTCCTCTCTTCTCCACTTTACCACATCATTGCAATAGATATTATGGGTTTAATTTAGCGAAACAAGGAAAAAAATTAAAATATATATTATATACAACAGTCACCTAAACGGTAAATCACGTATTCTGATATAAGTTATCAGTAAACAAACAATGCAAATTGAAAAAGGCAAGTTCTAATCCCAAAAAGCAGGGATAGTTTTCAACTTTGTCCAAAGTCCAAAGGGAGGTTTTCTCAGTCCTTCAAATATATATTATTGGAATGGAAGATTAAAAGCGAATTAAAGAAATAAGAAACATGGCTTCTTTCTTTTCTTTCTGTTGAAATTTTGAATTTTCTGACTTAATATAAGCACATTTTGACAAATTTCCCTTGATAACATTGGTTTTTAAAGAAAAATTAGCTTACTGCATAACGATAGTAAACTGTTGTGTTATAACCAGCTAATTTATATAAGTTATAACAGATGCTCACCTTTACCATTTTTGATAAAAATATATTATCAGAAAATACAATTTAAATGCTTTCTATAGCGAATGACCATACACTGCAAAGGCAAACAATTAATACAAAACAACTGTTGCCAAATGGAAAACATAATATAACATTTACCTACTACTGTGCTTGGATGAGAAAAAGGATATGTCTTTTATACTCAACATAACATTGTTCCTAATTAAGTTTATATCATGCGAACAATATTTATTTTCAGTTTTGTAACTATTTGTCTTAACATGTTGTATACAAATATAGTTACTATATGTGCAAACAACAAGGATTATTTGCAAATTGAAAATCGATCAATAAAAATTGCTGGGCCAAACAAAAAACACAAAAGAATGAGAAGGAACTTACAACGTTAAGGTAAATTAGGAAGACGTCCCTTTTTAAGACATGATATGGTGTGTTGAGCTATTTCAATGACTTCGACAATATTGTGATGGGAGCACTCAACAACACCAAATATGAACATGGAGCATACCTCAGCTTTCTTGGATAGCCGAGCATCATAGCCAAGTTGAAGTTCAAGAGAGTTTAGTCCTCTTAAGATCTGCCTATACAAAGATAGCATCTTTGCTCAATTATGTGCCAATTCTTAAGCTATTGCCCCTTTGCCATTACTTAGTGTAGGCCGCCTGAAGATGTGGAGTCAGATGGCAGAAAATGAAAAGAGGAAACTATCATACGAATATAACAGACGAGTGTACACTTATACGATAAGGTGCACTTACAAACTCACAAACTAATTTCACACACGATTAGTTAAAGTTCAAATGGATGTACTTTTATTGAACTGGTTTCACCCACGATTAGGCACACTTATAAGCTTTCTTAGTTTACTTGATCAAGACACACCAATTCATTAACCAATCAAATACCAGCAAAAATCCAGTAGTGGATATTAGCTGTCAAAGTACATATATCACTATTCATGTACAATCTTTCTTTCAAACCCTTCAACTCTAAACATAAAAACATCACAAATACCTTGGTATGCCTAATTTTAAATTTTAGTTGTCAAAATGATTCCATCCAAACATATCAAGCTTTGTTATTAATAGCACTAATGTTAGTTTATTCGGCTTGTGTGTATTTTTTAATAGGATAGGTATGTTATTTGGTACTTGCATAGGTAGGCAGAAAAATGTGCATACGCATTGGTAGGAAAGAAAATGAATAAATTTAATAAACATAGAAACTTGTGGACATATAGGAACGTTCAGTTGACAAAGAGACATTCAGTAGTTAAGTCTTAATCCAACTTAATAAGTCTATAACCACTAATGCATCAACAGTGTATGCTCATGTAAAAAAATTACTCCTTTTAATCTCCATCACTTGTAACAATTCTTGTAATAATTGTAATAATTTCTTGTAAGACTTTTGGTATAAAATGTTTGGGTCTAATATTTTGTGTATAAATTATAAACAACACATGTATAAATATTTCACATATTAGATTTAATGCACTACTATGTGTTTACTGTAACAAAGTATAAGAAATGATACCTTTAATCCCTGAGTTACAGTTATACCCAATTAAATATTTACTCCCTAAGTTCAAGAAGTATAACATCACCTTCTCTGCCATAATAATCAGCTGACATAGGCATCCACTCCTTGAATTTCACTTCAATTTTGCTTGGAAAGACTGTATCTACTGCAGTCCTGATATCAACAACTATTGCCTGGTGATAAAAAGTATCAACAGAACTTACGTCAATGTTATCTAACAAAGCTACGAAGGCACTGAGAAGCAGTTCGGTCTCGAAAGTTCCAAAGAGGTGGCACAATCTACTTTATGAGGAATCTGCATTTGTAACTCCAAAATTCTGATACAAAAGTCCAATTTGGCATCGATAGTCGGTTTCGATGTTGTACGAGAAGAGGTAGTGCTAGTGTAGGGATTTGAGGCAAAACTGGGATGACTTGGCACACCCGTTGTCGTAGATGAAGACTAGATGTCTTTTCCCTATTCAGAATTCCAAACCCTGAATTTATTTTATTGAAGAAGAAAATCACAATTTTAGATTCAGAATGAAAATTTCTAAGGTTTTCTTTTTGTGGGAAATGTTGGAGGAGAAGTTAACAAAAATGTTACACAAATTAAGCGAGAGCGGTAGAGAAAAAATTTCATGAAATGTTAGCGAACTAGGGGCGGGAAATCTTTGGCAGCGTGTCTAAATGATTAATAGCAGTAGTTGGCTTTGAAACGCTGCTAATAACTGCAACCGATAACCAATTTTCTTGTAGTGTGAAGACAGACAACAACAAGGAGAGAACGCTCAAAATCGAGTAGTTAAACCATTGACTCTCGAAGATTGGAACCAACGAATAAGGTTGATATATGCAACAACACTGTTGACCCAGCATAACGCATATGGCCTGTAACAAGCTAAGGTTAAGTATCACAAATTCAAGATAAACACTACCGAACTCTACAAGTCCATGATCAAGGTAGGGATAAGCGCTATCATATTAGGGGCAATGTGACGACTTGCTCCGCAGCTTCTAATTTTCTCGAAGAACCTAAAATATAGCACTTAGAAATGAAGGGTTTCGTAGGTAGTCTTCAGTTCATAACAAAAACCGTTTGGAGGAAATTCGATTTTTCGTGAATAAGAATAACTATGGAATTGGTTATGCAACAGCCTTGCATCTCCAATGGTAATACTTGACGGTTAAAACAAAGTTAGGCAATGGAAATGCCTAGGATGCTTATCCTTTAAGAACATGACGTATCCCGGAGTTAAGCAACGTTGAGAAAATAGCCACATTGGGTTAAAAGGAATCTACTCAACTCTACAGGATTGGATGAATGATTCAATCCTCACCAACATGACTTTAACACTGCCTAAAGACAAGCAGCACTAAGAATATACTTCTACAATCCAATCATCGAAGTGCTAGTTTTTGAAGACTGAAACCAGTACCCAACTAGATTAAAGTACAACCAAATCGACAGGGAAAATCGAACCCAACCATCTGAGTGTCGGTGTTGGCCCGGCAACGCCAAGGCCTTCTATCATTTTCTAAGTACTGGTATTTCCCAGGCAATGCCAAGAAAATTTTCTATTTCATAAGTATCGGTGTTCCCCAGCAATGTTGGGAAACCCTTTATTTCCTAAGTATCGACATTGCCTCCACAATGCTAGAAAATTCGCCATTCACTATTTACCGGTGTTACCACGACAATGCCAGGAAAACTTTAATATACAGATTCGATGAGAAACACTCATTGTAGTAAACCATCAATGCACTAGCTTCCAAAGATAGAAGTTGGTCCTCAACTGAGATTCTACCCTTGTTTTCCGAAACTACCATTGCCCGAAAATGAGCAACAACAGGAAGACAAAACCTTTCATAGGTCAGTCGGATGTTTCGACCTTTCATCACAGTAATCAGCCAATGCATAGGAATAAAGCAGCGTTGAAAGGAAATCCCAGGGTTGATTTAATCGTGTGCTAATTTTTAGGGATGAAAGTTGGTGCACAACCGAATTTCCTGAATTCAACTAAGAAAGAATTTAGATACAACTAAAAGACAGGTAGTCTAAAGGAAATGTTGTTTGGAACTAAGCAGCTAGGTTATCAATTCCCAAAGACATGAATTGGCATATGAACAGAACTTCCGTGATGATAGCAATCAAGCAAAGCATGCATAAATAAGGACATGTAGGGACAATCAAGGAAGGTCAGAACTAAAACCATCAGACTTCCTCAATCCTAGAATAGGAATGAGACCAGACCAGGGGAAATCGAATCATTCGTCCCAAACCTCTCCAACTCTCACAATTGCACAAATACAGGCATTCGAAATAGTTAGTCCCTCAAGCAGGGATAAACGCACAGATATTTGATTGAAAGAAATGTTGTAAAGTTCAATCACAAATAACTGCGAGGTTTGTTAGATAATGGATCTTTATCGCAAAAGAGAGCATCTGGCAACAAAATCGCCAACAAAGGAAATACAGGATTTAACATTCAGAAATCAACTGCCGCTCATAATCTAGTGATGACGTGAAGAATCGATGACCTACTTACGGTGTAACTAGATCATTTGGTTGTAACTTGTAGGAATATGTCATTACCCGAAGTTTGGTGATGCTAAGAAGAAACCCATAGAATGAAACTATCGATACATCAGCTTTCGAAAACAAAAGCAAGAGTTTGATTGAATCTTTAGCCCTACCTTCTAGCATCTCATTCAATCTAACGATTCACAATATCAAGGAAATGTCCATAGAGTTGAGTTATCCGTGCATGAGTTTCTGAAAATAGAAACTGATACATGACTTTGGTTTCAACACTAGACTTGGAAGAATTCACTCTAGCAAAAGATGACGGTGACGCGTCATTCCAGCACATGTACCCAAGATGACATTGGATGACAATGTCAACTTAGAGGAGTTCAATTATAGTCAAGTAACATACATCATTGAAAAAATCAGAGCTTGGAATCAAACATCAAAGTCCCTAGTTCTTGGAGATAGAATCTATCGTGTCAATCAAACTGGGGTAATCGAATGTATTTCCCAAGAGACCTAGTCTCCCAAAAACATATAGACTTAGTATTCTGAGAAATCAGCCCTATGGACTAGGGTAGATACACCAACATATTGTTGAAATGAACTCAATCGAGCATAAGTAGGAATTAGCTACAAAACTGGCTAGACCAAGCTACCTCATAGTTCTGAACAAAGCTATGGAATAGAATATGTGAAATGACCACAGAGTATTACTTACATATATAGAATTACAGCAAATAAGTATGCTACATATGAACACAAGAAGTGCAACAGCGAGAAAAGGCAGTGCTTGGAACCGAGCAGTTAAACCAATAGTCCCCGGAGATAGAGGCTGGTGTGCAGGTTGAATTTCGAAAAATGCAAAGAAAGGATAATCGCAATCGAACAAGTCATGCACTAGTTTCTGAAGACTGAAACTGTGCCAGATTGAACTTTAACTAAAACTCTACAAGAGCAGTTGTGCCCTGTAATTTAATTATAATCAATCATTCCAGTATGAGAGGAATAATAAGCGAAGCATAAGTTTTGAAGGACCCAGCTTCTGGAGGATTGGAAGTCACTCCACCAAACTAAATATTAGATGACAAGAATGTCATTTTCAATAATAAAACTTGGCATCCAACCCTATGGGTATGTTTTACTTTAAATAATATCCTCGTATAACAACATCTGGAATCGAAGGGAAGTCGGCGTGTGTTGACCAGTCGTGTTCTGAGCGTTGACCGAGGCAGATGCAGTGTGTTATCTACATGAGAAGAGTCCAGTATCATGAATACTGCGAATGAACAATCTAGTGTAGATAACTTGCTTACATTTGAAAACAATCCATATCATCCTTTGAAATTATCTTTTCCACAATTACCCATTGTTATCCCGCCTTTTGACAAGGCCGTGACACCAAGAATTTGACTAAAGACCAAGGACAGTCTATCCCGAAGATCGGTTATACACAGGTACACTATGGATAATGGTAAATTCTGTCCGAGTCTGGATCTAGCTACCATCGATATGACATGACAAGTAAAGCTATGGAAGCCAACGTTTCAAATTTCAAGTCAATCGGAGTTTGTATGATCGAGATATTGAACGATCAGAATCATGGGTGACATCTACAATTCGTATCCATCTAAACAAACACCATATTCGTATCCATGAAAGAAGGTCTGTTCGTATCCATCAAAGTCAGGAAGGTCACATCTAGTTCGTATCCATGGAGAGAACACTGCGTTCAT
Source organism: Allium cepa (assembly GCA_030765085.1). NCBI lineage: Eukaryota > Viridiplantae > Streptophyta > Magnoliopsida > Asparagales > Amaryllidaceae > Allium > Allium cepa. Next base: position 447,035,954 of record CM060937.1, on the reverse strand, counting down.
GTCCATCCTCTCAGAAGATCTCCTTCGTATCCATTCCCACAAGCAGCCGTTAGTTCATATCCTTCGAATACACATTGCTCCATATCCATCAGGCTCACCCTATTTCATATCCAGCATGGCTAACAGCCAGTTCTTATCCATGGAGGAAACATCACATTCGTATCCATTCCCCCAAGGGAGATGTAGTTCGTGTCCATCGAACACCACTTTCCTTTGTATCCATCGTACTGGAGTTGTTTCGTATCCATCAAATTAACACACTTCGTGTCCGTCAACAACCGGCATCTCGTATCGGTCCCTTGAATGCACTTTGCATATCGATCTTCACCTACATGATACGTATCGATCATTACTGATCAATATGAGAAAGGCTATACATTACCGATACGAGATCGAACACTTTACAACAGATGCGAAGTGACCACCGACAATCGATACGAAATGGAATGCGATAGATGGATACGAATGAAGTGACACAAACGAGAACAAACACCAAACACCGAACAATCGATACGAAGTGATGTGCTCTAGATGGATACGAACGGAGTCACGTCACTGGATACGAACAAGGCATGTTCAAGAGGAAGACTCGGTTATTCGGCATGAAAAGTGGATCGATCCTGAAGATAGCGCCATGTTACCTAGCCAACACGTGCGTGCTATCGATACGAACTAGATGGACATAAACGAAGCGATACGAACTCAGCTACACATTGGAAATCCAAACTTGCATCGATCATAACTCAACATCTACAAGTCCAAGTGTCACCAAATTTTCACAGGAGATTGCGTACTACTCAAGAGTGTACCTAATAAATTTCAGCCCTAAAGGACCATTTATGGATCGATACGAACTCAATTCGTATCACTCTCGGATCAAGTCGAAATCACCTGAACTCAATCCTGTGGGCCCGCCTATGTGAGAGAAGAAGTCTTTCGAGATCTGAGCGAGATATTTGTTGCCTACGCCTATAAATAGTGACCCTGGACCTACAGAATATGGACTTTTGGCTACTCTACGCTGATACTCTGCCGAAATCATCACTATACTTCAATTGTACTGTTGTAACTTCTAGTAAACAGCGAGTGAAATTTTAATAAACATCAATCATTGCATATTGGACGTAGGCAATCGCCGAACCACTCTAAATTCGTGTGTTTCTATACATTACATTATCTGTTGATTGGTGTGTTTGTTAAATCTCTTTCATTTCACATTTATTTTCTTCATTTTATCTCTTCAAACACATCCGAAGAGTGTTGTTTTCAATTTTGATACAAACACTTTGGTACTTTCACTGAGAAAACCCATCTTTTATCCTGCTCACTGAATCTACTGCCGATATCAGATTGCAAGAATCTAAGGAGGAGATTCAGATTTCAAGCCTGGAAGTTCTTCCATCCTATTCAGATTTGTACCATGTCTAGGAGAAAACTTTTATATCCACCATGGTCAACATTAGGACTACCACGACAGCTGTAGATCTGAAAGGACGAGATAGACAAAACCCCACACAACTTCCTCCTATAGACCAGAATGTTGTCAGACCTTCAGATCCTTAAGGCCTTGTTACCAGGGAAGATTACTAATTGCTAATGCAAGAGCCGACTCAAAGTTGCTAAAAGCTTACACAACAGCTCCATGCCAATGCGGAGTTGACCAATCGACTGAACCATGAAATACCAAGGAGATACAGAAGGGATCAGGCTTCCTATTCATCTACCGAAAGTTCAGCCTCTTCTAACTACAATCATAGATCCACACACTCATGGTTGGATGGAAGCTATATACAAGCTACTGGACATCAGCGCACATTGAATCTTGGGCAACGAGAGCTGGCCCATCAACCAGCCATCAGACCGGACCATCCTCCTGAGCAAGTACTGTTCCTTATTATACTACTAACAATCATGCCACCACCGCCGCTACTGAGGTGGGAGCTGACGTCCAAAATCGAACGGATCCGAACCGTCGCCAACATGAGTATACTCTTGAGCTCTATGTTCCCGAAGACCTAGAACTAAGGAGGCGAGATATGGACCGTCGACCATGACCGGCCCATCCTTGCATCGTGGAACCCGACCACACCTTGGCTCAGCATGCCGAAAATGTCCAGATGCCAGACATCCTAACAATGATTCGTCAGATGATCCGTGAAAGTCAGGGCCTCACCAATGACGACTAGGGATTCTCCCGGAGTCATACCCCTTTCACCGATGACATCCTCAATGCTCAACCGTGTTGGAATCTCGATTTTGATTATGACAAGCTATATAAAATATTCTGCGTATACTAATCATCTTTGCAGGAGATTTGTTGCAGATTCATTTTCAGATGATTAAAGCTGAGTATGGTGTGTCTAGAGTTTGTATTTTACTTAGAATTTTGTTAAAATATCTCCTGAATCGATATATATATATATATATATATATATATATATATATATATATATATATATATATATGCACACACATGCACAAATGTCTAAATTCATATGTCTGAATACATTCAGACGTCTATCTAAATGCTGAAACCAGAATATTGTTTCACATTATTCAGATGTCTGAATAAAAATATTCAGACGTCTGAAAAAGGTCAAAATTTGCCTAAAAGCTTGCTGTTTGCGTTTTAATCTAATTCAGAAGTCTGGATCATTTTAATTCAGACGTTAGAATATCTCTAACTGCTATTTTCTTGAATGGTCGCTTCTCTTCACCGAAGAGAAACATTTTCAAAATCAATGGTTGCACCTGTTCTTTTCAACATAACTTTTCATCTATAGTTGCAACTCTTTATACACTATAAATAGATTACAGAATTCAACAAACAATTAACCGAATTTACTTTTAATATTCTTGAATTCTCATCTACTCTCAAGTTTTCAAATTGCACTCAAATTCATGACATACTTTGATCATTGATCACTTTATCTTCCACAATTCTCAAAGCACGTCACATTATATATTATAAAGGAGAAGATTATAGGAAGATTTTACTTAATTGACTTATCAGTGTTATTTAAGAACACACTACAGTCAGATATATTTGTTATTTGTAAAGAAGTCCTGTTCGGTTGCTAAGGCGATAGAAGTCCTATTCGGTTGCATAGGCGGTTGAAGTCATGTTCGTTTGCTCAGGTGGTGTAAACCTATTCCTCCAGGTTAAGTGAGGGTTGTGTTAGTGAAATTATAGAAGGAGTCTGGGACTGGACATAGGACGGTGCTCCGAACCAGTATAAAAACCTCTAGTGTCATTTACTTTACTGCATTTACTGTTTATTTACTTATTCCGCACAAGTAGTTTATCCATATTACTCGATTCAATAGCATAGCCCTCTTTTCATTTGGTATCAGAGCAAGATTTTCATCTCACCGTAACATAGTTATTTGATTCTTTGCTAACATGGATAGTAACACTAGCACTAGTACTATAAGCACTAGCACTATAAGCACTAGCACCAGTTTTATAGAAGGTCAATCTACTGCATGACCTCCATTTTTCAATGGTTTGAACTATAATTATTGGGCTACTCGTAAGAATCTATATGCAATCAAATAGTTTTGAATCATGGAATATCACACAAAATAAATATATTCTTCCTACAGGAGAATACTCCACATGGACAAACACACAAAAAATAGATGCTTTTGCCAATGCTAAAGCTATGAACATGTTATTTTGTGTACTAGATAGAATGAATTTAATCATGTTAGCATGTGTCAAACTGCTTATGAAATATGGAGAACACTTAAAATCATACATGAAGGAACTAACAAAGTCAAACAAAGCAAAATCTCCATGCTCAAAATTCGGTTTCAAAATTTTAAAATGAAGCAAGATGAATCCATCAATGATATGTACTCCAGATTTCAAGATATCTATCATTCACTATTAGAATTAGGAGAAAAGTTCACTGATTTTGATATTGTATCGAAAATCCTAAACTCTTTAATGGATGAATGAGAAAGAAAAGTCTTGGCTATTGAAGAAGCTAATGACCTCTCGACCATAAAATCAGAAGAGTTAATAGGAAATCTAATGTCCTATGTAGTGAATTTGCAGGCAAAACGAGTACAAGCACAGGAAAAAAGAACATAGCTTTCCATGCTGAAGAAGAAAAGGATGAAGATTCAGATGAAGAAGATCTAGCATTTATTGCCAAAAATTTCAAAAAGCTCTTGAAATTCCGGAAAAACAATAGAAACAATGGGAAAAGAAACTTTCCAAGCAAACCATCATCTTCAGTTCTAGAATGTTTAATTGCCACATGAAAGGTCATATCGAGAAAGAATGTCCAGAACTAAAGAAAAAATACTTCAACAAGGGTAGAAAAAATAAGAAAAAGAAAGCATTCTCCGTGACATGGGATGATACAGATGCCTCTTCATCAGATAGCGACAGTAATAGTGAAAATGAGGAAGCTAATGTTTGCTTCATGGCTACTGAAAACGAGGTTAGTGATTTTACCTTTGATGATATGATAGAGATAAATTCAGAGCTAGTTGATACTCTCAAAAATCTTAAAAGAAAATATAAGGAGACATGTGAACATCAGAACAAAGCAGAAGTTGAAAGAGATATGCTTAAAGATGAGAAGAAAGTACTAGAGGAAGAACTTGTAAAAAATTACAAGAATTATTCTCTAATATTAATTCTCAACTCACTCTTTTGAGTCAAGAAATTGAAACCCAAAAAGAAAAGAATGACGCTCTTGTTTCTGAAAATCATGAATTAAAGACAAAAGTAAAATTGATAGAATTAGATAACAATAGTCTCAAAACTAAGTTAGAAAACATCATCAAAAAAATCTCAACTTTAATAAAGGTAGAGAAACTCTATCTAAAATTATTGATAGCTCTCAATCTGTTTCAAGTAGGAAAGGATTAGGATATGTTAAGAAAACAAAAGCTCCACCAAAAAAGGAAATTAGACGAAATATTAAGCCTACTACAATACAGTCAAAAAGGAATACTTACCCGAAAAACATAAAAATTTAGGCTCCTAAAACAAACAACAACTTGATTAGAAAGAAGTATATTAACACCTTTTTGGAGACAGTTCATAAAAATAAAAACTATATTTTCAAATGGGATACTGAACCCTCGTGGGTTTGGTTTCCTAAGATCTAACTCCTAGGACCCTAACAAAAGGTGGGTACCAATATAATTCTTTAATTTTGCAGGTCCCACTTAAAAAGGGAGGAAAATGGATACTCGACAGTGGTTGCTCAAAACATATGACAGGAGGCGAAGATATGCTATCAAACATTACTTACGCAGATGGAGGCTCCTTCACATTTGGAGACAATTCCAAAGGCTATATCAATGGCAAAGGCGATGTGAGCAACAACGGTATTACAAATTTACCTCTTATTTCAAATGTTTTACTAGTCAAAAATTTGAAACATAATTTACTTAGTATCAGCCAATTACGTGACAAATGATTCAAAATCACATTTTCTGAAAATAAATGTAGTATTTTTGATCAAAATCAAAATCTTATCTTTGAAGGAAATAAAGATAGAAATATCTATTTTCTGAACATGTAAGTAAACCATAATTCAGATATGTGTTTAATAGCCAAAGAAAATGATCCTTGGTTATGGCATAAATGATTCTGTCACATTTACTTCAAAGCTATAAATAAGCTTTCTAAAAATGATTTAGTAAAAGGTCTACCAAAAATGAATTTTAAAATTGATCATATTTGTGATGCATGTCAGTTAGGAAAATTAACTAAGTCATATTCTAAATCTAAAACGGTTACTTCAACTTTACAACCACTTGAATTACTACAGATGGATTTATTTGGACCAACACAAGTACAATCCATTAATCATAGTAGATACGTGTTTGTAATTGTTGATGATTTTTCTAGATATACTTGGACTATTTTTATGAAAAATAAAAGTGATACTTTTGATAATTTCATAACTTTTGTCAAAATAATTCAAAATTTTAAAGGATTGAAAGTCAAAAACATTAGAAGTGATCATGGAGGTGAATTCGAAAACGAAGCCTTTGAACATTTTTGTAAGAAGAAGGGAATATTCCATAATTTTTCGATTCCTAGAACTCCATAACAAAATGGAGTTTTAGAACGTAAAAATAGAACCTTACAAGAATGTGCAAGGACTTTGTAAATGGAAGTACATTACCAAAACATTTCTGGGCTGAAGCAGTTGCAACAGCTTGTTATGTTTTGAATCGCGTTTCTATTCGACCACTAACTAAGAATACTTCGTATGAACTTCTTAATGGTGGAAAACCAAATATTTCTTATTTCAAAGTTTTCGGTTCAAAATGTTTCATTTTAGACATAAAAGATCAGCTTGGCAAATTTGATCCAAAATCCGATGAAGGAATCTTTGTAGGATATTTGGATCGAAGCAAAGCTTATCGAATTTATAATAAAAGAACCAATATCATCGAAGAAACATATCATGTATCCTTTGATGAAATTTTTAATCAAATGCCAAGAATAAGAGATGATGAAGAATTCCTCGATAATATCACAAATACGGAAATTTCAAAATTTGAAAATAATAAAAACATTGTTCAAAATAATAATGGATTAAGATCTCCAACTAGATTATTAAGGGATCATCCTTCCATTAATGTCATTGGAGAACTCAATTCATCTGTTAAAACAATAAGCCAATTGAATCAAACGGGCCATGTAGCTTTCCTTTCTTATATTGAACCTAAAAATATTAAAGAAGCATCCACCGATGAAAATTGGTTAATCGTTATGCAAGAAGAACTAAACTAATTAGAAATAAATGACGTTTGGGATTTAGTTCCAAGGCCTAGTGATCAATGAGTTATTGGTACAAAACGTGTCTTCAAAAATAAAGCAGATGAACAAGGAAATATTACTAGGAATAAAGCTAGATTAGTTGCACAGGGATATATTCAAGAAGAAGGGATTGACTATGAAGAAACGTTTGCTCCAGTCGCTAGACTAGAAGCAATACGAATCTTACTAGCCTATGCATGTTTTCATAACTTTAAATTATATCAAATGGATGTTAAAAGTGCTTTTTTAATGGTTTTATAAAAGAAAAAGTTTATGTTTAACAACCTCCTTTATTCGTACACGAACAACCTCCTTTATGTTTAAAAGTGCTAGTCTCAAGTCGATGTTCCTTAGGGAATATCCTGCCTAAACTGCTCAAAAACTCAATGAGACTATGCTTCTCTTTACCATTCCTATGAGGATAAAGATTCGAACTTTAAAAGCTAAATGTAACCCTTAAGGCCTTTGAGATTATTATCAATTTCCTCGAGTAATGCTGCGTCTAAAAACTGGTAGATGCTTCTCTTCGGAGAGGAGTGAGCCCTGAACCGATATCTGACCTTGTGAGATGACATTGTTATTCTTTTTAAATGAAGGGAGGAAAAGAAGATAAAGGATGATGTTGCTAATGAATTCCTTCCACGACTATAATACTAAAGTTGTTTCAAAGAGCCCTATCTCGCCATCTTGGCTTTTCATTTGGGGAGGCTTTCCTCTTTTGTTTATATACCTTATCCTTTGAAGTTCTTGATTTTGTAATCCAATTTTTGTAATGCAATTTCTTTAGGCATTCGTCTTGGCCTATCCCTTATAACATTTTCTTGGATAAACTATATGTAAAGAAAATTTACTCCTTTCGACTTCACTTCTTATGCTATCACTTTGCTTGAATGTGCCTTTTAGGACCTTCTTTTGTGGGGTATCTATTACCCCTGGCATACTTTCATCAAAATAAGGTTTCGGACCCAACCGACTTGGATTCTTGTCCACAGCAACCTAGTATCACAATCAAGAGTTTCGTCTTATTCTAATTCTATGTTCACCTTTACCTCTTTTTTGTTTACCTAGACTTTATTTAGTGTTTTAACTTAGGAACTTTTCCCCAACATTCTATTCGTATCGGGACTCTACCCATCTCTTATACATGAAAATATTCATCCTAGACTCACTAGCATTGGGAATTTACCACATGAATGGCGTTTCTTATCCATGGCCTGCTACTCATCCATGGCTCACTACTTGGGAATCTACCCACTTTCTATCTAACTAGGAATCTACCCAATGCATGGCATTTCTCATCGATGGCTCGCTACTTGTGAATCTACCCACTTCTAATCAAACTAGGAATCTACCCAATGCATGACATTTCTCATCCATGGCTCACTACCAATGGGAATCTTCCCACTTTTAATCTAAATAGGAATCTACCCGATGCATGGCATTTCTCATCCATAGGTCACTACTTTGGAATCTACCCTAGGAATCTGCCCAATGCATGGCATTTCTCATCAATGGCTCACTACCATTGGTAATCTACCCACTTTCTATCTACCTAGGAATTTACCCAATACATGGTACTACTTGACCATGGCTCACTGTTATTGGGTATCTACCCAACATCTAATCTAATTAGGAATCAACCCAGTGCATGGTACTATTTGACCATGGCTCACTGTTATTGGGAGTCTACCTAACACTCTAATCTAATTAGGAATCTACTCAATGCATGGTTCCTTTTGACCATGATTCACTATTAGCATGCATTCTACTTTTCGACATCTTTTAAAACCCAGGTGATATTGGCCTTACACTTTGTTGAGCATCATTATGGGGGTGCTCTTATGGAGAGATCTACCAACTTATCATTGGGTCTAATCTACAACCACTTGTGGCTGGCGTCAGCCATCTATAATTACTTTTGACTGGTTGGTCATCACAACCACTTTTAGCCGGTGTCGACCATCTACAACCACTTTTGGCTGGTGTCGTCCATAAAATCTATTTTAAGTTAATGACCTAACGGAAAGTTGTTATAGCTTTGAAAATAGGAAATATGAATCCTTTGAAAAGAATGCTTTCGGACCATTTTGTAAAGACTTTTGAAGTTACATAGTTTTAAATCACATTATTCAATAGAATTTGATTCGAGTTTGAGAAAGAAGATTATTGATGGAAATATTATCATTATTCATAGATTTTAGAAAAATGAAACTCTTTATTGATCTCATTAGATGAATAGGGAGTTTTAGCCTTAAATCCTAAATGCAAGTCTGATATGCAAAAGTTCTTGAGGAGAGAAAACATACCAAAAGGAATACTATAAATACTGAAACTTGAATATTTCTAGAGTTGGAACCCGAGACAGGGTTAGGTTAAAAAAGGATGCAATGAGATCCACTGATTAAAATTCTAGAGATCCAAAACTATAGGGTGCCATCTCCCTTGCAGTTGAAACTTTCAAGGTTATAACCGAATAAGCACTTCAATGGATATATGATTGCCACATCAGTATCGAGCATGAGAGAAAAGAAGACTTCTACATCAATCAATCTCGTCCAACTCTAGTGACATGTCCTTCTAAATCTATCATGTGTATTTAATAAGGAGCGGGTCAGAACAACATTCTAGTGGTTGGAAAATCTATACAGTGTCCATAACATAAATTCATACCGATTGGTTTCCATTTAGCTGTTATGTCTACTATTTTAAGGTTAACCAAATTAATCTAATATTGCTCACATGATATTCTACCTAGCACAATTGATCTACCTACCCTTTCCAAGGTACAAAATGCTAACGTAAGTTTATCAGCCACTTAATACTTCCAAATATGAAGTGGAATGCTAGCATCGTCACCGCTGGGCTATTGGTCCTAGCTATAAAGACCTTTGACCACTATTTATGGCTTTATAATACATAATAGCCATATTACTAATGCATCTATCATCATTAAAGTCTTAGCCATGTGAGAATACCCAAACCATTTAATACCTTATTAATAAGGACTAGGTAGATCCTTGACCATTTAATACCTATATTCTAGGTAGAAATTTGTCATTTAATTGCTAAACCCAAGGCGAACTCCTCGCTAGTATTGTCGAGCTACATTACTTGGAATCTCACTGGGACACTTTATACTTCTTTATAGGAAAGAGATGTACCCTAGATCAGTCACTTAATACATCAAACCCGAAGCAGACCCTTCATGTGATATCCACTACCGCTCCTAATAAATAATTCAGATCATTTAATACTTAATTAGGAAAGAGGCAGGCCCTCAAAAAACCGCTTAATACCTCTAATCCTTAAGCAGATCCTATTATTCCCACAATCGCTTCCTATAGGTCCTATGATTGGTGATGTCCCACATCAATAATAAGTGTACACAACTGTTGTAGCCTCTGAGTGAAGGGTGGACTTCTATTGTGAAACCCTACTAAACTCGCATTCCAATCTTCTAACCCCAATTAATTATTCTATGGGTCCTATGGTTAAAGATGTCTCACAATAATAGAAAATATACACGACTGTTGGTAGCCTCAAAGTGAAGGGTAGACTTCTGTTGTGTAATTTTACTGACCTCACATCCCAACCTACTAAGTCTAGTTAATTTTATAAGCTTTACAAATTTAAGCCATATTATCCTAGGCTTTACTATTACTAAGCTTTATCATCCTAAATTGGATATTGGACTTACTAACCTCCTTCTATTTATTTAAGGCTTTACCTTTAATATTAAACTTCCCATATAGCCCCTTTATTTGCTTCTTCGATAAATGTCAATTTGTCCATGATAAAATATTATCATCCTAAGGACATTTCCTAAGACATTTATAGATATGTATGTATGTGTGTGTGTGTGTGTGTGCATGTGTGTATATATATAGTTTGCGCCAAAAATGGTTACAAACACCCAGTTGTATATGAAAGCACCAATTTTCAAAAACAATATTCAAATAGAAAGAGAAGCACATAAATCACATGATAAATAGCAGAAAAGTAAAGGAATACACAAGTTTTATAGTGGTTCGGCAAACTTCGGCCTACGTCCACTCCAATGATCTTTTATTGATACTGAAAGATTACAATTATGGTTGTTTTTTGCCTTAGAAAATTGGTGGAGGAAGAGACAAGAAGTGACGAAGGAGAGCCAACCGAAAAGTCCCTTGCAATGAGCCAAGTCCGCTATATTTATTGGTTAAGACGCGCATGGATCGGGCTGAAATTTCGATAGAGGAACCTCCAGACCCATACGACCCGACCCACAAAATTTGGGATTGATCGGACACAAGAAATTAATTTATCCAATCATCCAAATTAACTCCAATGGGGCTACGATTGTTTTCAAGGGTCCTCCATGCCTCCAGTCCATGCTCTCAAAGTTTCGTGCCATTCCGACTTAACGTTTGTGAGATATCGATCGATCTTCGCTGTTTTAATTAGAAATTGGATCATAGGATATCATTTGATGTTTCATCCTTTTGATCTTTGATCGATCATATGGGTTCCCCACGATGTTAGATACTTGCTCTCTAAATTTTGTGCGATTTCGACATACCATTTGTGAGATATCACGTTTTCCGTAAAACTATGGATCGTTATGCAGATTTCTACGATCGTTCCAATAACGGTCGGTCTAATTTCCAAGATTTCATCTTTTTATGCTGTGATGGATCATGGGGGCGCTCCATGCTGTAAGATACTTGCTCTCCAAATTTTGTGCAATGCCGATGGACCGTTTATGAGATATCACATTTTCCGTAAAATATGGATCGTTGTGTTGATTTGTACGATCGTTCCAATAACGATTGGCCTATTTTTCAAGATTTTATCCTTTTGAGCTACGATCAATCATGGGGTGCTCCATTGATGTATGATACTTTCTCTCAAAATCGTGCAATTTCGACATACCATTTGTGAGATATCGCATTTTTCGTAAAACTACGGATCGTTATGGCTGATTTGTACGATCGTTTTCCAAGATTTGTGAGTTTCGTCATGTGATCGTTTTTGTGGGCTGCACTCTTCAATATAGTGATTCTCTAAAAGTTTTAAATGCATTGGCTTTGTAGATTTTGAGATATTGAACGATCTTCATCGATTTACGCTGTTTTATGAATCGTTCCCGATCGATCCATGTAAATTCTTCCTTTGCTCATAACTCGAGCATACGAGCTCCAATTGACTTGAAATTTGAAATGTATCCTCACGGGGCCTTTCTTGTCACTTCATATTGATTGCCCCTTGATTGGAGCCCAATCCGAACCTGCCCGACTATTGTCCATAGTACCAAATATAATCGATTTTCGAGCCTGATAACCGTCTCTCCGGGCTTTCTACCTTAATGATCACAGAATCCATTTAGCTAACTTCTATGATATATTGCCTGGTCAAAAGGTGGTATAACATATATATATATATATGCATATGCATATACATATACATATACATACACACACGCGCACGTGCATGTTAATTTCCAATTAGTAACCCTTTATAACTATTCCATAGTTATTTATCTAATCTTCTATATTTATCAGTCTCATTAATCCATTTACCCTATAAATTATTTGTAACTTCCTAATTCATTCCACGTTTATTACCCATTAATTGGAGTTATAACCTTTCCAAACTTTCCTTCTATTTCCTATTCGCAAATAAACATTATTACTATGTATAACTAATATCCTACACGAGCGTTACACATTAATCGTCATGTTTATTAGCACGTTAAATACCTACTTCTACCAAATATATTCTAGTCACAAATCTTTAAATAAAATATTTTTTCCATATTTAGTTTGCTGAAATTACATTTCTTAGTAAGATTCTCTATAATGATTTCCATAAATTAGTTTAAAACAAAAGATCAAGAATAAAAGGAAAGATTTTCCTCATTTGAAATTACAAGGAATAATTACTTTCTTTTTATTGTAATTGATAGTGCAAACTACTAAGAATATATATGTACTTTACACATTTCTTTCTTTTTATTTGCATATATTTCTTAATAAATTAAATGATGCATTTTCTATGCAATTTGGAAACACAAACAAATTCATAAAAATATCAAACGGACGCTCTTCCTACAATTAAACTATGGGAAATTTCCAGTTCAACATAATTAGGGAAATAATTAAAATCATACTAATAGTTTATTGCCCAATTTTAGATATGGAATAAATTTCATATCTAATCAATATTCATATCTTAAACTTTTGAGACTAATTTTCAGATCAGGGTGTAGCAATATTTCCTATTAGATCTAAAACAAGAATATGAAGGCAATAGTTTTCTACGCTAATTTGAGCCTTCAGTTCTGTAACGACTTAGAATTTGACAGGATAGATTTATAAATGATACAAAAGTCGTTTTGAAGAATATAGCTTTTTAAGACACTATTTGCAACAAATTTTTCGCAACACTTTTCTATAACTTTTAAAATAAAGGTTGAAAATTAACAATTCTTTCCCAAATCCTTCGTAAACATTTTTAAGTAATAAAATATTTTAAAAAGTGATTTTAAATTTTTAAAATTACTTGAAAGATTTAAAAGGGAAAAATGAGTATACGGAAATGACTAATACATTTGTCCCGTCTGTGATAGCTAAACGGTAAAACTAGGTGTGTAACTAAGGTAGGAATGGAGCAACCAGTGCCTGAACTTACTTGGCCTTCGCTTTATCTTTTAGACGAGTGGTGGAAAAGATCGAAAGCAGAGCTCGGATGCTTAACTTGGATTTTATAGAAATAATCTTCTTATACTCATTATTAGAATCCAAAGATGGAACATGTCATATTCATGGAATTTAAAAGGCGATCTCACCGTTATTCTACCCATAGCACTTGTTGAATACGAAAGTTGACAGTGAATAAAAGCAGAGTGATTTCTATAATCCTATTTTCCCAAAGATACTCTTTAAAAATGATTTGAGAAATATTCAAACAGAGAGGTTCAAATGATTCCGTATTTAAAGAAGAAGATTCCAAAAATATATCTCTCTCGAAGATATCTTGATAAAGAGGAACAAATCAATTAACCAATAATCATCTACTTATAAAACATCATTTTTATCGATGATTGGATTCGAAGGAACCGAGGTCGGATTTGGGTGATTTCTATCCAAAAACAACTTCGAACCAATCTACGTTCGAAGTAAAACGTGTTTGAAGACAAATGACTTTGAAGATAGAGATCTTCATTATGTAGGGTTATCTGCCACTAGTCCCTCGAGGTGAAAATTACCATACCATATGGTGGCAGCAGTGCTTTGTTATGAAAATCTCTGATGCAAGGACTTCTCGCTACTAGTGGAGTAGGAGAGTTCCTTCGGTTTCGTTGAGTCTCAGAACGAACTTGTATGGATGGATATCCGACCTTGCATTCCAAATCACAATGAGTGATCCCTATAAAAGTATATCAGCTTGGTGGCGGAGAAGACACCTTCTCTTAGCTTAACACCCTTTCCTGAGACGTATGAACTCAGGAGTTATATGTTTGTAGAAATCAATCATGTGAATGTGGAATGGCAATGTGGAATTTAAAATGAATAAGATGTGCTATGTGAAAAGGTAATCGTTCACCTCAGGCCTCATTACTCGAAATGACAAAAACAGGGTAGAAGCAGTAAGGCTAAGTGGGTCGCTCCCAATTAGGAGATGTCATTATCCTTGTAGATTACTCTACACATGTCTTACTATGTGGTGAATCTATGACTCGGGATCCCGTTAAAGGTCGGTAATGACCGAGGTGACGACATATTCTGTACTATCCAGCATGAGGGGTAGGCCGGTCTTCTGTTGGTTTAGACGTCCAGTATCTGGACCTTAGGTGCATCCCTCCAGAGGTGTACTGTCGGAAGGTAGTCCTTTACCTTGTCATTTGCATGGAATCCATTCTCTTATAAGTACCTTCGGACTTGATTGTAAGCCTAGTATGCTGGAATTTAATAATGTAACAATTTCGGCTAAGATTAATAAGTTTATTTGGAAATGTTTTTCAAAGAATGTCATTTTTCAAAGAATGTCACTAAAGACAATATCCCTTAATTTCACGTATAAAGATTTTGGTTATCATAATGTAAAAAACCATTCCATTTTTATGTGCGATGTGGTCTTATGGGATACCCTTTTGTTTTCAAACATCGTATTTTGAGTTCTCACACCAGTCCCATAACTGATTCGGAGTTTATTTTCTTTTCCCTTTAAACTCTGGGCGCCCTATATTTTTTTTGGGCAGCCAAGTAGTTAGGAAAGCTTGGAGAATTTTTCAATGGAGCATGGAGGCTGGAGCATTTTGGATATTTTATAGAAGTCGCCTATTTATTCCATTGTGTTATGTAGTTACCAGCATATATAAGGATAGGCAGTTATAACCATTCTAGCTATATTTGTATTAACTTTGATAAAGCAATTCGAAGTTCTGACATGTATGATTATGAGTTGAATACGATGTGACATTCTTTTATTGTCTTGTCTTCTGTCTTTATTTTTCATTTTCTTTACCCCATGATAATCTTCCTCTCCGGTACTTAGATTTATAGCACGTGAATGCCAAGGATGTATTAGTGTCGATTTCTGAGAACTGAGGAGGTAGGTAGTCTCATTGGTTATCAGAGCTCATGGTTGAGCGAATACCTAAGCCTTGATGGGGTCAACTCATTAGAGATAGGGTTAGTAATGCCCTAGAATGAGTTTAGCCTAAGAGAGCACGTGTTCGTAATCTTTACCCGAATAAGGATATTCGATTTATCGATACTTAAAACCTATTCCTAATCTCTTTGTGTTCTAAAAAGATATTTTACTATACTCAGGTAGTAGGAAATGAATACTAAGAAGGGACGATGAAATGTTAACAAAGGAGCAGTTTTGGTACAAACTCCGGTTAACCTGGCAACTTTCTGCCTAACTTATACCAACGTGGACGGGAAACCATTCAAGGGTACAAAATCAATTATTGAAGTTCAGAATCGGCTTCGCTCATGTGATAGAATTTTTGAAGGATTAGAAATAAAGGATGAGAAAAAGCGCTTCTTGGTGTCTTAGCAATTACAGGATAGAGCTTTAGCTTGGTAGGAGTCAACTGCTATCAATGAACTAGAAGACAATATTTCGTGGGAAAGATTTAAGAAGGTCTTTGAAGAATGATACCTACCAGATGCCGGGAAGTCCTGTCTCTATAAAAGTTTTATGGATCTAAAGCAAGGAGAAATGTCAGTGGAAGAATACTTGAGGAAGTTTGATGAATAATCTCTCTTTAGGCCGAGACTAATAGACACTCCACTTAAGAAGAATGAAATGTTTGTGGCTAGGATGAGAAAAGAGTTTCATGATAGAATGACTGCTCACCTTAAGGGGTCATTCACGAACCTAGTAGATAAGGGTTTGCAATATGAAATTCTTGATAAGGAGAAGCCGACATCAATACTAATTATTATTAATAGTAGCAACTATCACAATGAGAAGGAATTCAATCCATAGGAAAAGAAGCAACAGGGAGGGAAGAAGAGAAAGAATTCAAAAGGTGTCAAGTGTGGACATTGTGGGAATAAAGGGCATATAGCTGAGAATTATAGGAAGAAGCTGCAAGCAAATAATATGTCTTCTATGTCACTCTGTTCTAATTGTCACCAACAAGGGCATATGATGATGGATTGTCCACTTATAGAGACGGTCCAGCCAGTTAAGGCCTATACCATGGAAGCAGAACTATAAACTTCTGAAGAAACCAAAGAAAGAGGAGTTCTGGAGGGTGCTATATGTTTTAAGGGTATTATGGTTAATGTATTATTTGATACTGGAGCTTCCCGTTGTTTTATTTCCAAAGAATTGGTTGAAAAATTGGAGCTTACCGCAAAAATTGTAGATACCCTATCCGTGTGTTAAATCCCATAGGCGGTACAACAAACCTTTGTATGATTTGTTAGGATGTCCAAGTTACCTATCTTTCCTATTATTTTTCATGTGGCATGCTTGTCCTTGATTTTAATGGATTTGATGTTTTGCTCGGTATGGACTGGCTATCCAAGTATGAAGCTGTCCTTGATTATGTTAGGAGGACACTATTGGTGAAGACAAAGTTAGGAAAGATAGTTGAATTATGTTGTAAGGAGCCTGATTCGGTAAGGGATAGTTTCCAATATGCACTTGATTCACCCCAAGGAAATTTAGAGACCATACCGGTAGTTAAGAAGTTTCAGATGTTTTTGAAGAGGTAAAAAGTTAGCCCCCACACCGGCAATTGTGTTTTGTATCGATTTAATTCCCAATGCAAGACCTGTTGTTCACCAAAAGCGAAGAATGGATCCCAAAGAGGTAGATGAATTGAGGGAATAAACCGATGAATTGTTGAAGAAGGGATTGATAAGACCAAGTTGCTCAAATTAAGAAGCAGCGGCTATTTTCGTTGCTAAGTCTGATGGTTCCCTAAGGCTATGTGTAGACTATCGAGACCTGAGTAAGAAAATGATTAAGAATAAGTATCCTCTGCCCTGCATAGATGACTTATTTGATCAATTCATGGTGCTCGGGTATTTTCAAAAATGGATCTGGCTTCAGGATTCCATCAACTAAGAATAGCAAAAGACCGCATTCATTTAACTGCATTCAGAGGTCCGGATTTCTTCTACGAGTGGCTAGTTATGCCTTTTAGGTTGACTAATGCCTCTGCTTATTTTGTAGATATCATGAATATAGTATTTAGAGACATGCTTAATAAATTCATGTTAGTCTTTATTGACGATATTCTTATATATTCGAAGACTGAAGAAAAACAGAGAGGCATCTAGAGATTGTGCTAGGAATATTAAGAAGGAATGTGCTTAAAGCTAAATTTTTGAAGTGTCATTTTTGGGGAAAAGAAATAAGATTCCTATTGCATGTAGTATCGGGAGAAGGAGTTTTGGTTGATCCAGGGAAAGTTATAGCAGTCTAAGATTGGAAGATACCACAAACTCCAAAAGACATCCGTAGCCTTTTAAGATTAGCAGGATATTATTGGAGGTTCATCCAGGACTTCTCGAAAATTTCCTCCCATCTTACAAGGTTAACAAAGAAGAATGTTAAATTTGAATGGACACCAAAATGTGTGGATGCATTTAATGAGTTGAAGAAAAGGTTGACTAGCGTTCCAACCTTAGCTATAGCTGATAGAAGTGGAAGTTTAACCGTTTATACGGATGCTTGTGGAGAAGGAATATGATGGTGCTAATGCAACACGAGAAGGTTATTGCTTATGCAAGTAGGTAGCTAAAGACTCATGAGAAGAATTATGCAACGCACGACTTGGAGTTATTAGCTGTTGTGTTTGCATTAAAAATATAGAGGAATTATTTGTCGGGTGCGAATTCTTCATAGTTTATTTTAATAAACTTTGTTTGACCTTAGTAAATAATGTTACCTCTTTAAATAGGTGAAAAGTTTGAGCTCTTTATTGATCGCCAATCTTTGAAGTATCTTTTCACCTAGAATGACTTAAATATGAGGCAACAACGTTGGCAAGAATTTCTCGCATCATATGGTCTTGATATCCTATACACACCCAAGAAAGCCAATGTAGTAGCGGATGCATTGAGCAGAAAGCATGTTGTTATAGCCTATTTAGTTGTACATCCAACCTTGATTGATCGTATAAAAGAAAATCAACTCGGAGATCCATTTATTCCAAGGATAATCAAAGCGTTGGAGGATAACACGATACTAGGAAGATGGGTAGGATTCAAGGTAGATAGTCAAGGAATATTAAGAATGAATGGAAGGGTATATATTCCAAATGTTGATGGGATAAGGCAAGAAGTTTTAACAGAATGTCACAATTCTCCACTTACAGTACATCCTGGAGTTACCAAAAATGTATCGAGATATAAAGAAAACTTTTTGGTGGGATGGCATGAAAAGGGATATCTTTATCCATGTTAGCAGATGCGGAAATTGTCAACAGATTAAAAGTAACCAACAAAAAGTTGCAGGGCTACTCCAACCTCTTGAAATTCCAACTTGGAAATGGTACCAAATATCGATGGATTTCATCGATGGCTTGCCTCGAACGAGAAAGGGAAATGAAGCATTTGGGTTATCATAAATCGATTAAATGAAAGTGCACATTTTATCCCTGTAAAGCCAATACGAACTACTACAATCCTTTTTGAGATATATGTGAAGGAAATTGTCCGATTGCATGGAGTTTCGAGTAGTATAGTAAGCGATCGGGATCCAATCTTCACTAGTCAGTTCTGGAAAGCATTACGAACAGCTTTGGAAATAAAGCTGAATATTAGCACTGCATATCATCCATGGACCGATGGACAAACTAAAAGGGTAAATCGAGTCCTAGAATATCTCCTGAGAGCATACATCTTAGATTTTGGAGGTTCTTGGGAAAATTATCTTCGTCTTGTGGAGTTCTCCTATAATAACAGTTGCCAGGCTAGTATTGGCATGGCATCGTATGAATCTTTATGTGATGACCCGGAATTTTGGGCAATATCAATTTAATAATCTGTATTAATAATTGAATTGATTTGATAATTTTTATTTAAATTGGCAAGCTTATTCTTTTAAATGCAAATAGATATTTTTATCTTTTAAAGCTAATAAAATGTTTTCTATTTATAATGTATATATATTTGTATATATTGTAAATAGAAAAGATTTGGTTCGAATTTATTAAACAAAAATCATGTTTTCAAATTCTAATATATATTTTGGTAATTTGGAAATTATGGTTAATTTAATATAAAACTTTTCAAAGATTATTGTAAATAGTTAACTATATAGTTTTAAAATATTTAAGGTAAATGTTAATTGTTTAACATATATTTTGGCTTAAGTTTAGATTTAAATAAGATTAACAAAAGGTTTGTTTTATTCTTTTTTTAAATATTTCTTGATAAATATGATTTGAAAATATATATATAAAGTTTAAAATACAATTTATAAATATATAAAACATAAGATTCATTAATTCATTTAGTAAAATAAGTAATTTATAAATAATGTGATAATCTCTTTTATAAATTATTTAAAATTGACAAAATTGTTATTTTCAAATAATAGTAATAATATGTTGTTTATATATATATAGATATAAATAGATTTTAAAGAAAATAGAATTGGTCATTTTCAAATTTAATACGTTGTTATATATATATATATATATATATATATATATATATATATAAGTTGACTTTAAATTGTATTTTTAAATTTAATTTGAATTTGAATTTAAAATTGAAATTCAAAAAGATAGATATTTTGAAATATTTGGATTTAAAATATATATATATAAGATTTTATTTGAATATAATTTGTTTTATAACATTTTCTTTAAAGAAATTTATACATACATACATACATACATATATATATTTAGATAAGAATTTATAAATTAAGTATAAAAGCTTTTATTTACATTTAAAATAAATAAATAATTACATGATGAAAAGTGTAATTAAATCAAGACATTAGTAACAAGAGTAAATGACAAATGGTGAATTTTTAACAAGTGTCCTTTATAATTTTCATTTTCTTTTATTTTTAATAAATCACATTTTAACCTATATAAACATATGTTTTCTTCTCTTCATTTTTTTCTATTCTCTTTCAAAAACTAAGAGAAACTTCTGCCTGTACAATTCTCAACACAAAATCTGTAATCAATTCTTTCTCAAACCAGAGATTTATCAAATTCTATAACCTATTAACCACTTTCAAAATAAAAATCAAAGCCTGCATTTTTTCAAACCTGAGATAAATGAAGCAAGCAAACCTGGAATCAAAGCAGTTCACCTTTGTTTCAACTAAGTCATCACCAAGTTCCAGTAACAAAAACATCTTCCAGTAATTCAAGTTTATTAATCAAAGAAGCAAAGGAATTCAAGTTTTCAAAAGCTTTTTCAAAGAGGCTCTGTTCATCATTTAATCTGTGAGTAACATTTTTTTATATAAAAAAGCTTAAGTATATGAATCTAGTTGCATGTTAATAAGTATGTATTGTGTGTATATATATAAGTGCAATCTGCTATGTATATATATGAATGTATAGGTGTGCATGCCGTTGTATCTGTGTTCTCTGTTCTTTGTTTTCCAGGCTTAAGATTTCATTAAATTCATTATCTCTTGATCTAGTCTTTGTTAGGATTTAAGTTTCAAACAAAAGTTGTTTGTTTCATCATAAATTAAAGTTTCAAATTTTATTTAAGTAAAATTGAATTTGAAATTGCTCTGGAAACCAAAAGAACAGTGCAAGTTTTAAGTTATGTTAAAATTCAAACACCTTAATTCATTGTTTAAGGCATATGATCTGAAACCTTATCCAAAATCATGATTTTTGGAAGTGAAACCATAATTTTTAGATTAGGTATGCATGGGCATTTTGGGGTTGATCAGAATTTGAATTCTGGGTGATTTCTGACGATCTAGATGATCAGGGAAGTCGCAATCTTCTCTGGAGGTAGAGGAATGATCAGGGAGTTTGGGAAAAATGTCAGAAAGGTGAGCTAGCTACTGTGGCGGCGACGGTGGTCATATTTGTTTCTAAACCTTAGTTTTGGCAAGGGCAGTAACTTTTGTTCGCACGACGCCTCTGGTGGATCGAGTTCCACAGAACTCTGGGAAATGAAAGCAGGGGTGTTGGCGAAGTTGTGGCTGGAAGCGTAGGAGCTCAGGTGACCGACATTGTGAGTTCGAGGATATTCCAGGTTTGGATTGTTGTTCTAGGTTGGAGCTTGAATGCTCGAATTCGATTTCGAGTGAGAATCGATGAAGTTTGGGTTTGGTTCGTCTGGGGTTGTGGTCGCCGACTGTGGGAAGGTCGCGAAGTTGACCAGAGATTGTCGAAGCCACCATGCATGTGCACGGTGCATTTTTGTTTACCTGGTGAAGTTTTGGATTGGAGAAGAAGGGTACTCGAGTTTTTCTCGAGTCGTTGCGTGAGATGCTCGAAGATTTTTGAGTTTTGACTCGAAGAATTGAGGGTTTGGGCTCAGGTCAGATGGTTTGTTCCAGTTTTAAGGTTTTTGAAAGTAAACTTTGTTCAAGTTTTTAAATTTAAATTTAAAATAGAATACAGGTTTCAAAAACAAAGAAGAATATGTTTTGTAAAGTATAATGATTTCCAGATTTTAGTTTTTAGCTTGATGGAGTTTTAAATCAAGTTTTTAAGTACGGGTTCAAATTAAATTTTGTATCCTATTTTTGAAAAAAATAAAGTTTTATAAAATCAAAATGTTTGAACAAGTTTAAAGGTTTAAAGAATATATTTTTTAAATGAATTAATTTTCCAAGAAAATGTTTAAAACTTTATTTATATAAAATCCTTTTATAAAAGTTTTCTTTAACATTTGATTTAAAAGGTTTATAATTGTTTTAAATTTGTTAAAGTTAAATTTGTAATCATTTCAAAACTTAAATTTGAAATGAAATTTAGAAGTAAGTTTAAAAGTAAATGTTTCAAATGCATTTGTAATGATAATTAATTCATTGATAAGGATAGTATTTTATCTTAAAGTTGATTAAGATTTAATGACTTGAGATTAATTGAATTAATAAGGTAATTAAAGAGAGATTAATTAATTTAATTAATGATTATGGATTAATTAAGTAATTAAGGGTTGTAAGTTCATTAATTTAAGGATTGATTAATTTGTAATTAAAGATCATTAATTAGAAAGTTAAGATAAACAATTAATGATTATAAAGTAATTAATCAAGTAATTAAAGATTAATTAAGTTACAATTAAGCATTAATTATTTATGTAATTAGAGACTAATTAATTAGTTATTAAGAATCAATTAAATTGTAATTAATAATGGTTAATAAAGAATAATTACTTAAGGAAGTAATTAAACAATTGTTAATAGTTAATGTAAAGATAATTAACTAGGGATTATGAAATGAGTAATTAATGTGATTAGTTTAAGATAATTAATTAGATTAATTAATTAAGGATAGTCATTTATGGAATTGGTTAAGTATAATTACTTAATGAAAGTAATTAAAGGAATTAATTACTCAATGTAATTAACTTAATGTGATTAGTTTAAGTTAATTAATTAGTTTAATTAATTTAAGATAGTCACTTGAAGATTTTTTAAGTATAAATTACTTAATGTAATTTATAAAGTGTAAATACTTAGTGAAGTAATTGATGGGTAATTACTGGAAGTAATTAATTGAAGAATGAAAGTAATTTGGGTTTAATTACTTCGTGTAATTAATAAGAAGGATAATTACTTAGTAGAAGTAATTAAGAATTAATTACTTAGTGTAATTAATATGAGAATTAATTAATAAAATTTATTTAGAAGTTAATTAAGTAATGTAATTAATTAAGGGTAGTTAATTACTAAATACGGTTAATCAAGATTGATTAATGAATGTGATTAATTAAAGATTAATTACTAATATGATTAATAATTAAGTAATTAGAGGGTCATTAATTAATGAAAATAATTAAGGGTTGATTAATTAAGGGATAATTAATCAATAAAAGTGATTATAGAGTAATTAATTAATGTAATTAATTAAGGATTAATATAATTAATTGTAGTTAATTAATTAATGGAAGTAATTAAAGGTTAACTACTGTAAATGGTTAAGGATAATTAATTTGTGTAATTAATTAAAGCTAATTACTTAATGTAATTAAAGAATAATTAATCAAGGATGATTAATTAAGATGGATAATTAAAGGATGATTAATTAATTGGTTTATAATTAATTAATGGTTAAGTAAGCAGGATTTATAGTGATGAAGTATTAATTTAATTTAAATTAATTAGAGATGGTGTGATTAATAGATCTTTGCTTATGGATGGCTGAATATTACTGAATGCCTTGAATTGTTTGATATCTCTGATATGAGATATGTGTTGATCAGTGATATGGAAGCTTTGGTTGAATGGTGATGATATGAATATCTATTTGTGAGATTATGAATTATCTATCTGTGTGAATATAGATAATAGAATTAAATTATTTTAACTTTAAAACAACTTGGCTTTAAAAGATGGCGTTTTGGATTTCGATGAGACCAGGATCGGGTTTCCAATTTTGGATCTCCGAAAACCACATCGATCCAAATTAAATGATAGGTCGTGAATCTCAACTGAAGATAAAGATTCAAAGTGCAAGGGTTATTGTCGTTAACTCTAAGGGTGATTCCAAAATAAGTGTAACGAGATAATGCCTTCAGTTTCGTTCGAACCTGAAACGAACTTGTATGGATTGAATGCTTTCAGAACATCGTCAGGTGGACGATGAGCATTCTAAGATAGATGTGTTCTATAAAGGTAATCATAGCCTCAAGCCTTATCAAATGGGAATGGATAAAACAGGGGAGGTGCAGCAAGGCTAAGTGCATCGCGCTCAAGTAGGATAAGATTTTCCCCTGTCTTGAGGTCCCTTTTTATTCGGCTTAGTAGGCAGTTGGATCTGCAGCCAACTGCGGGGTTGTCTTGTTCGGGACTATCCAGTAAGGGATGGTTCCGGCCTTGTGTTGCAAGGGATTTAGGGTGGATCCTCGGCATGGTGATCTAGGCCACGTACTGTGACGGGCGGTACCCCAGTAGCCCTGCCATTGTATGGAATCCAATCTCCAATAAGTGTCGTACGTTTTAGTTGTGCCCAACTATGTTAGAACGTGAGATGCAAGAATTCGAGCTATTTCTGTATTTTATTTGAAAATCTTAGACGCTATTATAATATCACTGGATTTTCTATCAAATGTTTTGGTTATCGTGAGGTAAAAACTTTTCCATGTTTATGTGGGGGAAGTCTTACGTGATACCTTATGTTTTCAAAGGTTTTTCAAAGTTAAGCAACTTTAACTGTTACTCACACTAGACCCATATCTGACCCGGAGTTTATTTTCTGTTTTCTTAAACTCTTGGGTACTCAAATTTTTACGAGTAGTCAGGGGATTCAGGTTAGCTTTGACGAACTCTGGAGGAGAATTGGAGAAGGAGGCTTCAGCGTTTGTAGATATATAGTGTTTCCACTGTGTTGGTATCTCTGTGTTATATTTGAGTTATAATAACTAGAAAGGTGTTTATAACTATCTAGTATGTGTTGTATAAGCTGTGTAACTTTGAGAGATGTTGTATATTATGTAATACTTATGTGATTAATATAATTTATTCGTTCCGCTGTGAGATTCTGATATCTGTTTAGTTCTTTCTTCTCTATCTTTTCTCTTTTCTATCTCTTTCTTTCTTATTAATGATGCGTCTTTCTGTGAGATGAAAGGTGGGTCCTTACACTTTATATGGTTGTCTATGTAGATCCCCAGCATGTTGGATCGAGACAAGCGATCAGTTAGTACTTAACCTTGATATGATCCAAGAAGCATCAGAGAAAGTTGACATGATCAGATTGAAGATGAAAGAAGCCCAGAGTAGGAAAAAGAGTTACGAAGATAAAAGGCGTAGAGATTTGGAATTCTCAGTTGGAGATTTTATTTTTGAAAGTCCCTCCAATGAGAGGAGTGGTAAGATATTGACAGGCTAGGAAGTTAGCACCTCGATACATTGGACCTTTTCCCATACTCAAGGGGATCGACCAACTAGCCTATCGAGTATAACTGCCAGAAAGATTGTCAAGTGTGCACAATGTTTTTCACGTATCTCATTTACGAAAGCATGTGTATGATCTAGAACAAATTATAGAAACAGCTGCCCAAGAAGATTTAGAAGTTGAACCCAATTTGGCAGTTATTAGACGACCTGTTCGAATCGTTGATCATGATGAAAAGCGATTGAGAAGGAAGATTGTAAGGTTGGTTAAAGTTCAATGGAGTGGAGATGTAGAGGATTGCACTTGGGAAATAGAGGACAGAATGAGAAAGGCATATCTTGAGTTCAAGATTGATGTATACACTGTGTCTATCGCCATAATGTACTCACCGCTTGTGGTGTAGTCATTTATTCATACTCTTGTATTATTCCATCTTATGAAATATATTTCCTTTTTTGAGCAAGCTTCTTCCTTAATTTCGAGGACGAAATTCTTTTAAGGAGGAAGAACGTAACGATCCAGAATTTGACCACTTCAAAATATAACATTTAAAGTTATTTTAAATGTAAAATATATAAAATTTTATGATTCAAAAAATATTAGATAGGATTTGGAAATAAAAATATACACAAAGATAATAACATTTGCTTATACTGATAAAAGTGATAAAATGCTGATTTTAGAAAATTAAGTTTCTATGGTTAAATAAATTATTTTAATTAATTCATAAGTGTTTATAATTTTAATTAACATTGTAAAAATTTATTTTCAAATTTGGTTTACATAAACAAATATTTTAACTAAAACGTCAAAATGTGATCGTAAAACATTTGGTCGAAAATCAACGTTTTGTCGATTTAAAGTTGTCGCAACGTCGTTGCACCTTTATTTTCTTATATATGAACATATATTCAAATAGTATGTATTAATTAAGTTACTAATAAAGTTTACTTTTACTAAACATACTTAGAAAATTCTAGAAAATAATTAAGAAAAAGTAAGCATAAGAAGACAAAAAAGAGTTATAGAGTCAAAAAGTAGACATCAAATCAAACAAACATAATTATTACTTTCTTTACTTTATATTTAAGTGAAAATGATGTAAAGTAATAATTTTAAATGTGATGTTAAGTGTTAGTTTGCTTAAAGTATAAGAAAATGGAATTTTTGGTCGTTTTACAAAATATTATTTTAATGCAAAACTTTTTCTATAGATAGCCATCCACTTTCTTCACTTTTTACACAACTTCTTATTTCTTTCTTAAGCTTTTCTTCCACTCTTTAATGGCTTCTTTCCATAATTAAATAATGCCAAAATATTCTCAAAAATAAAACAAAGTCAAAAATATCAACAAAACCCGGCCGAACCACCTCAAAACTTCTCCATTTCTCTTCCTCCACTCACGGCCCTAGCCTCCACCATCAAACCAAGGTCGAGCACTCCTAGTCTCATCCAAGCCAGGTTGAGCCATTCGAGTCCAAGTGCGCAAAGATTCGTAAGTAAAAAAAACAGCGAGTAGCAAAGCTATAGCCGATTTTCCGTTCGTCAAAACCAAAAAACTGAGAACTCCTATTTATATGTATATATTTGGTTGAGATGTTGCGATATGTTTTTTTGGATATTTGATTATGATATTGATTTTCACATGTTGTTTATTGCATGTAAATATTGAAACAAGTCACAATATACACGACATTGATTTACATCAAAAACACTTTCCAAACTAAATTGAAAAAGTTATTTGGAATCATTTAATGCCTTTTAAAATGATTAAAAAGGTATATGAAATGTTATATAAACATATAAAGTTGTTTTAACAAAGTTTGGATGAAAAACATGAAACGTGTCAAAACTAGGCGCGTCGCGCAATTGTAGTTCACGACTTCGCGCCGAAAAGTTTAAATAAGTATACGGAATAAAATTTAGCTCGGAATTCTTCGAAATAAGAATTTTTCGGACTAATATATCCATATCTTTCAAATAAAGAAAGAAAGTCAATATTTCATTAAGTAGATTTTAAAATATGTCCAAAACAATTTTCTACAAAAATTGCGCTTTTGCAGTAAAGTGACCAAAGTTTAAAATTGATATTTTAAATATTTTAAAATTATGAAATAAATTCTAAAAATCTTTTAAAATCTTTTAAAAGTAATTTAAGTTGAAAGGATGGATTTGTAAATGATATAAAAGTCATTTTGAAAAATATAGTTTTTTAAAACATTATTTGCACCAACTTTATCGCAACGCTTTTCTATAACTTTTGAAATAAAGGTTGAAACTTGACAATTCTTTCCCAAATCCTCCGTAAACATTTTCAAGTAAATAATAAAGGATTTTAAAAAGAGATTTGAACAATTAAAAATTACTTAAAATATTAAGAAAGGTAAAATGAGTATGCGAAAACACTAGTACATTTGTCCCGCCTGTAAGAGCTAAACGGTAAAACAAGGTGTGTAACTAATGTTAGAAATGGAGCAACCAGTACCCTGAACTTACCTGGCCTTCACTTGATCCTTTAGACGTGCGGTAGAACAGATCAAAGGAGAAGCCCAATTGCTCAACTTTGATTTTATAGAAATAATCTTCTTATACTCATTATTACAATCCGAAGAGGGAACATGTACTATTCGTGGAATTTAAAAGGTGATCTCACCGTTATTCCGTCCATAGAACTTGTTGAATACGGAAGTTGATAGTGAATAAAAGGAGAGTGATTTCTATAATCCTTTTTATCTCAAAGATACTATTTAAAAATTATTTGAGAAATATTCAAAAAGAGAGGTATAAACGATTCCGTATGTAAAGAAGAAGATTCAAAAATATATATCTCTCAAAGATATCTCGATAAAGAGGAATAAATCATTAACCAATAATCATCTACTTATAAAACATCATTTTTTATCGATGATTGGATTCGAAGGAACCGGGATCGAATTTGGATAAATCCTATCCGAAAACCACTTCGAACCAATCTACGTTCGAAGTAAAATGTGTTTGAAGACAAATGACTTTGAAGATAGAGACCTTCATGATGTAGGGCTGTCTACCACTAGTCCCTCAAGGGGAAAATTACCATATCATATGGTAGAAGCAGTGCTCTATTATAAAAATCCCTGATGCAAGGACATCTTGTTACTAATGGAGTAGTAGAGTACCTTTTGTTTAGTTCAGTCCCAGAATGAACTTGTATGGATGAATGTCCGACCTTGCATTCCAAATCACAGTGAGTGATCTCTATAAAAGTATATCAATTTGGTGGCGGAGAAGACACCTTCTCTTAGCTTAACACCCTTTCCTAAGATGTATAGCTCAGGAGTTATACGTTAGTAGAAATCAGTCATGTGAATGTGGAATGGCAATGTGGCATTCAAAGTGAAGAAGATGTGCTATGTGAAAAGGTAATCGTTTACCTCAGGTCTCGTCAACTGGGAATGAAAAAAACAGGGTAGAAGTAGCAAGGCTAAGTGGGTCGCTCCCAATTAAGAGATGTCATCATCCTTCTAGAATATTCTACACATGTCTAAGTATGTGGTGAATCTATGACTCGGGATCCAGTTAAAGATTGGTAATGACCGGGGTGATGACATATTGGGTACTATCCAGCGTGAGGGGTAGGTCGGTCTTGTGTTGGTTTAGGCGCCCAGTATCTGGACCCTAGGTGCATTCCTCCAGAGGTGTACTGCCAAAAGGTAGTCCCTTACCTTTTCATTTGTATGGAATCCATTCTTCGATAAGTGCCTTCGGACTTGATTGTAAACCTAGTATGTTGGAATTTAATAATGTAACAATTTCGGTTAAGATTAATAAGTTTATTTGGAAATGTTTTTCAAAGAATGCCATTAAAGATAACATCCCTTAATTTCACGTAATAAAGATTTTAGTTATCATAAGGTAAAAACTCGTTCCGTGTTTATATGAGGCGTGGTCTTATGAGATACCTTTATGTTTTCAAACACTGTATTTTGAGTTCTCACACCAGTCACTTGACTAGGCCGGAGTTTATTTTCTTTTCCCTTTAAACTCTGGGTGCCCTATTTTTTTTCGGGCAGCCATGTAGTTAGGAAAGCTTGGAGCATTTTTGAATGGAGCATGTAGCCTAGAGCATTTTGGATCTTTTGTAGAAGCCACCTATTTGTTCCGCTGTGTTATGTAGTTACCAGCATATGTAAGGATAGGCAGTTATAACAATCCCGACTAGATTTGTATTAACTTTGATGAAGCAAATTGAAGTTATTACATGTATGATTATGAGTTGAATACGATGTGAGATTCTATTATTGTCTTGTCTTCTATCTTTATTTATTTTTCTTCTTTACCCCATGATAATCTGCCTCTCCGGTACTTAGATTTATGGCACGTGAATACCAAGGATGTATTAGTGTCAATTTCTGAGAATCAAGGAGGTGTGTCATTCAAGTTCACAAATATTATGATTTGAACATAAAAATCAAATGTATGCCAATAAAACAGATTCAAAATCATAAACAATATATAAATTTCCCACTCACCTTCTAAAAGCATTCCAAATCTGCAAAAATGTAGTAAAACTTTTGATCAACTCCATTTTCTTCTTATTCCAAGAGATATGTTTAAAAAGGGTATATATATTAAAATTATAAATATGAGAAGAGATTTAGGGTTGAAGGGAAACATAAATATATAAATACAAAATATACATTAATAACTACATATATATAACCTCGTTATCGCGTAGTATTGATTCGCTCTTCTTCTCTTGTTTGATTTCTACTCTTCTCCAATATTTCTATAAACAAATATAAATATTTTATTTTATAATTTCAAAAATAGTGGAGAGGAGAAAATGGAAGAGCTTTGCTACTTCTTTCAAAAAATAATAAGAAGAGAGGGTTGGCCTTAATTTATAGGTGCTAGAATCAACCACAGTCGTTAGATCGAAATATTTTTAATCCAAACCGTTTGGCTTAGGTAAACCCTACGCTCAGGTGCACCGGTCGATTGCTACATGTTGGGCGATTGCAATGAACATGTCAACCTGTAGGTCTCGTTAATTAATATATTAATGTTGATTTAATTATTTTCGTTCCGAATTCATTTTTCGTCTGTACTTTCTTCGTTTGGACTCCAATCGCAAAACTCCAAATATGAAAGTTGGTTAGAATTTCTATAAGAATGGAATGATGAAAATTTCGTGGTCAAATTCCATCGTTTGCACAAGTCCTTTTTTTGGAGCCTAACTAGCTAACTAAATAGCTAAAGCCAAATTTACAGGGTGTTATATTCTTCCCCCTTAAAAGAATTTCATACCTGAAATTATACTAACTACTAAGCCATGATTCTAGCTAGCAGTTACCCTAAACCACACGACCAATTAGTGTGCAACCGATTTGCAAGTAGCATGCACAAGTGCATAGTATATCACAACATAGAAAACATATATGCAAAATGATTTTAAATCGAGCCCTTCAATATGAATGCTTTTCTTTTGAAAATACGGTGCAAACAATCTATCTATATATATATACTGGTACTTCTATATGCATGTAGATTTTGAAAAATCTTTTCATCATAAATCCCCATACTCGTACGAATAGAAGTAAGGTGCAACTTATTTGCATCAAATTCCTACAAAAATCTAACGCGTCGAAATCTTGCTTTCTAAACGTCACTCTATTGTCATAAAAAGGGATTTAGATGGAGAATTATACATGCTTACAATTCTATAATTTATCCAATTTCCGTTGTACAGTGGAAATTTCCTCGCTGCCTCGGATTTACTCCAAATTTCCCATGCACAAAATAGATAAGGAGGCTTATTTCCAAGCCCTAAAACGGAATTGAGTCCAAAAAAACGCTCGCACACATCATCAATAAGGCATGGAAATAGAAATTTCAAGGCTAAAATAGTTTTTTCCTTGTAATTGCTTGCATTTCATCGCATCTTCGATCCTATTGCACCACTAAATTCACATTTCTAATATATTTTCCTTCCCTATGCTTAAAATACGGCCTTCGAAAACAAAAAATTCATAAAAACTTTTATCCCTTTTCAAATGTGTATGTCTGTTGAAAAATAAATTTCTAAAATATTCATACGCAATTTTTCCCTTGAAATAAAATTTGGGCAAAAATCCTTAAAATTATGTGAACGCCAAAAATAATTTGAAAATCAAAACTCTTTCTTTTAAGAGAAACTTTCTAAATCAAGGGAAACATTACAAAATATTCTAATTTTTTTTGATAATTCAAGCCATATTTTTAGCGTTAGTCGAAAGTCAGTCATCCACTAAACGTACAAGCTCAATTCTAGCATTCTACAACTAACCCAAACTCATAGAACTTGACATTTTATTTAAAATTGTTGACATACTCAGTTATCCAAAAAAATTAGCTTTTAAGGAACAAGAACAATGACTTGTGATTCAAAAAAAATTTTAGATATCCTTCGCTTGCTAAAATTTATACCTGTTTAAAACTTCTAGTTTCGCATTGCATTTTACTGTTAGTTAAACATCCTTATGAGATTTTCATATTTATACTGTTTCTTCCAAACTAAGTGCTACAGAGCTGCATTTTGATAGGCTTAAATTTTGATAAGAATCAAAATCCAAGTCGATCAAAGCACAGATCTTGTATTTAGTACTTGCAAATAAGTATGAGTATTATCAGATACTGATGAAATTCTAAACTCACAGCGGAAATAACAATAAGATATAAATACTGACTATGGCTACTACCTTAGAATTAATGATATTCCTTGAATATTTGATTGCCACTTCAGCATCGAGCATGAAAGAAAAGAAGACTTCTCCAACTATCAATCATGTCTAGCTCTAGTAACATGTCCCTCTAAATTTATCCTGTGGGGTTGTAATGAGGAGGGGATCAGTACAATGTTCTAGTGACTGGAAAATCTACACAGTGTCCATAAAATAAATTCATACCGCTTGATTTCCATTTAATTGTTATGTCTACTATTTTAAGGTTAACCAAATTAACCTAATACTACACACACAATATTTCTACTAAGCACAATTTATCTACCTACCATTCCCAAAGTACAAAATGCTGACATAAGTCTATCAACCACTTAATACTTCCAAATATGAAGCGAACTCTAGCATTGTCATTTTTTTGTCTATTGGTCCTAGCTACAAAGACCTTTGACCGCTATTTTTGGCTTTATAATACATAATAGCCATATTACTAATGCATCTATCGTCATTAAAGTCTTCGTCATGTGTGAAAAAGTACCCAAACCACTTAATACCTTATTAATAAGGACTGGGCAGACTCTTGACTATTTAATATATATATTCCAGGCAGACCTTTGTCTTTTAATACCTAACCCCTAGGCGGACTCCTCACTAGTACCGTCTAGCTAAATTGCTTGGAATCTTACTGGGACACTTAATACTTCTTTATAGTAAAGTGGCGTACCCTAGATCGGTCACTTAATACGTCAAACCCGAAGTAGACCCTTCCTGAGATATCCACTACCACTCCTAATAGATAATTTGAATCGTTTAATACTTTTTAATTAGGAAAGAGACGGTCCCTTAAATAACCACTTAATACCTCTAATCCTTAAGCAAATCCTATTTTTCCTACAATCGCTTTTCATGGGTCTTATGATTGGTTATGTCCTGCGTCAGTAATAAGTGTACACAACTGCTGATAGCCACTGAGTGAAGGGCGGACTTTCATTGTATAACTCTACTAACCTCGTATTGAAATTTTCTAAGCCTAATTAATTGTTCTATGGGTCCTATAGTTAAATATATCTCACATCAATAGAAAGCATACACAACTGTTGGTAGCCTCAAAGTGAAGGGCAGACTTCTATTGTGTAACTCTACTGACCTCGCATCCTGACCTACTAAGTCCAACTAATTTTATAAGCTTTACAAATTTAAACCATATTATCCTTGGCTTTACTATTACTAAGCTTTATCATGTTAAATTGGATATTAAACTTAGCTTACTAACTTTCTTCTATCTATTTAAGGCTATATAACTTACCTTGTGTTAATCTATGAATTTAAATAGAATTAGAAGTTTGAGTAAATTACAATGATTGGATTAATGTAAATTTGCATTTAGGGCTCACTATAAGCAACCTAAGAATGATGATAATTAATATAACAAACTAGTTAACGATAATTAAACAACACTAAATTTTATATCTCGACCAGTCGACCGCATTACGTGAAGCGGTCGACCGGTGGGCATTCCAGATGCACAGATTAAACCTTGGCTTAAGGCCCAGGTTATAAATAATAAGCAACTGTTTATATATATTATATATATATATATATATATATGGATGTTAAGAATAGTAGGGAAGCTAGTTTCCTACGAGATGACGCTAGGACGTTGAAGACTAATTAAATGGTAGTTATCCAATGGGCTTTAATTATTCGACTAGGGGCGATTCTATCGGAATTGGCTCTTATAGGAGATCCTACAGTAGATGTGTAGCATTGACTGATAACTGATGAAGTGTGTGGGCTCGACACAATGGGAGTTCCATAGCATTCACGGATACCTAACGGGAGGTGATGTTGTGTGGTTAATGGATCTCGACGCATGCAATAAGAGGTGTATGCTACAACTGAGAGGTGGACACAAACATAGATAACGAGACACTTTAGTAAGTCGGCTTTACGGGCTTTCCTTAATGTGTAGCGGGCTCTCCTCAATGTGTAGTTGCGGTACGTGTAGTCGTAGTTGTGAAAAATTTATTCCCATTTGGAAATTATATGGAAACCTATATGAGATAGTTATGCGTGGTTGTAATGTGTGAGATATAGTCCCATATAGGAAAGTTGTAGGATGATCCTATGTTGGAAAAGCTCTAGAAGCGATTAGCAGATCGTTAGTTATTGAGGTTTGATTCGTAGTTTGATCCTTGTAGAAGCCTATGCAAGATGTTAGTGTAAGTGTGTATCATGTAAAAACCCTTAGGTAAAGAACCCTAGTAATTCACGGACGCATGTATAAGCACCCTAGGTCATATAAAGTAGAATTAAAGTCAGCTGTATATGATCACCGTATATTAATAGTGTATTCATTCACTGGACTTTTTTCTAATCCCTTTTTCCTTTCTTTTTCCCTATAGAAGGACATTGCAGCATGTGATAGGCCTGAGTTCATTATGTAGAGAAGCAAGCTCATCACAGGAGTTGCTTATCATTTTATTTTACTCTCTAAGTAACTGTTTATCTTATCCAATATATAGTGTTTTATCAGACTATGAGTTGTATTTACTCCGTATTTGACTATGTACTGGTTTCTGAGACTGTGTTTTGATATATTTTCGGAGATAGTTATTTTCAATACTTATATTTTGTTTCCTTCCGCTGTGAGTTCTAGAAGCATGGTATATCTTAGATCATATCTGTACAACTTTAGTCACTGAATTTTTTTAAAAACCCCATTAGTTTGTATTTCTTAGCACCAACACGAGTTCGAAAGTTGCCTTAGGCTCGGGATCGGCATGTCAAGAGGCGTAGGTTGTCTCAATAGAATTTTCTAAGTTCTTAACTTTTTTCTACAATTTTGCAGCCAACCTAGGAAAAATACTAGTAAGATTGAGAATGACAACATGTTGGTGATTAATCTATAGTAGATCTGAACGCATATAATCCATATTAATGCAATTGAGAAACAGGTATATGAAATTAACAGCGGAAGGCGTATATGAATCCATCTATTCTTAATTGATGTGAAGTTTAATTTAGATTAGATCTTCCAAACTGACACAAGCTTAGATTTGTAAATTCTCTTTTGGCAAAGGGTGGAGAGAATATGATGAGACTTGTGTAATTTGGGGATCGTAACCACATATATAAAGTGTGTGATGTTTTTTAGTTCGGCCTTTAACAAACTAAAATTATCACTTCGATGTCCACGCGTTATAATTTTACATGACGAATATACCCTTTAAGTCTTAATATGTTTATTTCAAAAATAGATCACGTAATTAGACTTAATTACAAGATAGCCCACACATTAAAACATTAAAATATGTGGCCCTATTATGTTGAATTATTCCAACAATCTCCTCCTGGGCCATATATGTAACTATATAGAATGTATTCAACTTAATGAGCTATTAAATAGCTATCTTGATAATATGGTATTTTCAAAGTAATCTTCTCCATTGATTGTGTTAACATAGAACCAAAGTGGCTTTCATTACTGTTTTTGTAACTAAACCCATCAATGGTCACAGATATCAATACAATCAGACGACATAGATCAATCATGTACGTGTAGCATGGAAATTACATAAAATGTGATCTTTACATGTCTATTTCCAATTGGTCCTACTTTACTTTAATAAGATCAAAATTCCAAATAATATGTATAAACAACTGAAGTGAAAAAATAAAACTTTATTTCTGAACAGAAAAAACCAAAGCATGTCCATAATCAAAATATAGAGCAATGTCTC
This sequence comes from Allium cepa, assembly GCA_030765085.1. Taxonomy (NCBI): domain Eukaryota; kingdom Viridiplantae; phylum Streptophyta; class Magnoliopsida; order Asparagales; family Amaryllidaceae; genus Allium; species Allium cepa. The sequence continues at coordinate 447,000,205 of CM060937.1, read as the reverse complement.
GAAATAAGTGACTAAGTATAAACTCCCCCTAAACCAAAATATCCTTATATAAAAGATACACCCATTTTAGCAACATGCTCATGAAAGACCTTGAGTGGTACTCCTTTTGTAAGAGGATCCGCTAGCATGGAATTTGTCCTAATATGCTCTATAGATATTAACCCATTCTGCACTCTCTCCTTTATAACTAGAACTTGATGTCAATGTAATTTGACTTGCTTGAGCTTCTATAGTTATTAGAATATAATATTATAGATCTATTGTCACAATATAACTTTAATGATTTTTCAATATTATTAATAATGCTTAGCCCATGCTAAAAATCCATAGCCATTTCATATGGCTAGATGCCTCATAACAAGCCACAAACTCTACTTCCATGGTGGAAGAATCTATGAGCGTTTGTTATAATGCTTTTCCATGATATAGCCCTCCACTTAATAGAAATATGTATCCAAAAGTGTATTTTCTCCTATCTGGGCATCCAGCAAAATCAGAATCAGAATACCCAATGATCTCCAACCGATGTGATCTTCTATATGTAAGCATATAGTCCTTTGTTCTCTGAAGATATCTCATAACCCATTTTGCTGTTTTCTAATGATCCATTCCAGGGTTATCAAGATACCTACCCAACATTCTTATAATGTACACAATATACAGATGCGTACGCACTTGAGCATACATTAGACTCCCTATGCCAGATGCATAAGGAATCTTCTACATTTCTTTATCTTCAAGGATGTTATTAGGGCATTGTTTGAGATAAAATTTATCTCCTTTAGCGACAGGGTTATCACCCATTTTACAATCTTACATGTCAAACATTTTAAGCATCGTTTCTATATAGTTCTTTTGTGACAATCCAAGAATACCCCATGAGCAATCATGATATATTTGGATTCCTAATACAAAAGAAGCATTCCTAAGATGTTTCACTTCAAAATTATCTGAAAGAAATCTCTTGGTTTCGTGTAAAATATGCAAATTATTACAGGCAAGCAATATATCATCAACATATAAAATCAAAAATATGAATTTGCTCCCACTGAACTTATGATACATAGAGTTATCAATTATGTTTGCCTCGAAACCAAATAAGATAATTAATTTATGAAACTTGTGGTACCAGTTGACGAGAAGCTTGTTTGAGCCCATAAATGGATTTCTTTAGTTTGCAAACCATATTCTTTGGATCTTTGAACATAAAGTTGTCACATTGCAGCATATAAATTGTTTCCTCAATGTCTTTATTGAGAAAAGCAGTTTTAACATCCATTTGATGTAACTCAAGGTCAAAATGTGCAACAAGCGCCAAAATTATTTTAAAAGAGTCTTTCGACGAAACCGGAGAAAAAGTCTCTTTAAAATCGATGCCTTCCTTCTGAGTAAAACATTTTTCTACAAGACAAACATTATATCTTTCCACATTACCTTTTTCATCCCTCTTGGTTTTAAATATCCATTTACAACCAATGGGTTTCTTACGTTCAGGTAAAAAGACAAGATCCCAAACTTTATTATCTTTCATGGATTTATACTCTTCGTTCATAGCTTCAATCCACTTTTGAGAATCAGCATCTTGCATGGCTTGGTGAAAGTTAACTGAATCAATTTCCATCAATCCATTATTATCCTCTATTTCTTGATGAAATACCACATAACCATTCGGAATGACATCTTTCGTCTCTCTAGTGGATCTCCTTAGTGGTAATTTATTTTGAGGTTATTGAGTTTGTTTTTGTGAAACATTATCCTCATCTTGAAGAGGGTTTTCTTCAATATTGTTTTGTTTTGGTTCTAAATTAACTTCATCATTAATGACACGAATGATAATCTGTACATTGTCAGAAGAAGTAACAGTAGTAGGAATCATAGATGATGATTCCTACTGATGATTCCTCCTCAAAAACGATGTCCCTTGCTTCATTTCTCCCTCTTAACTCAACATCCTCAAAAAATGTTGCAATTCCTGTCTCACAAATTTTCTTTAATGTGGGATCATAAAATTTATAGCCCCTAGATCGCTCAAAATAACCAACAAAGTAGTTGTTCGCTATTTTAGAGTCCAATTTTCTTTCACTTGGCCTATAGGACATTGCCTCAGTTGGACATCCCCAAATATGAAAATGCATTATAGTGGGTTGTTTGCCTGTCCAAAGCTCAAAAGGTGTCTTGGCAGGTGCTTTAGTGGGTACCCTATTAAGGATGTAAACTGCTGTCTTTAATGCCTCCCCTCAGAGTGATTTTGGGAAGGTAGAATGACAAATCATACTCCTCACCATGTCATTAAGAGTTCTGTTTCGTCTCACAACAACACCATTCATGCTAGGTGAACCTGGCATGGTGTACTGTGGGACTATTACACATTCCTTTAGGAATTGGGCAAATGGTCGTGGATATTGTTCGCCCGATCTATCAGGTTAATATTCACCTCCACGGTCAGATCTGACAGCTTTAATTCTTTTGTTGAGTTGGTTCTCAACATCTACCTTAAATTTCTTGAACATGTCTAAGGATTCTAATTTATCATGTATAAGATATAGGTAGTCATATTTTGAGTATTCGTCTATGAATATGATAAAATATTGTTGACCATTTCATGATGCCATAGGGAATGGTCCATAAATGTCTCTATGTATCAATTCTAAGACGTCGGTTGCTCTATTGGCAACTATTTTCTTATATTTGGTCTGTTTTCCCTTGATGCACTCTTCACAAACATTGAAGTTTGAAAAATCAACAGATTCTGAAATGCAATCTGACATAAGCCTTTGAGTTCTAGTTTTAGATATATGACCTAAGCGCTTGTGCCACAATGTGGCCGAATTTTCCTTATTAGCTTTTCTTTTAATACCATGTGATTCCACATGCAAGGCTTCATAATAAGAGGTATTAACATCAAGCATATATAAGTTATCATAAACATTAAGAGAACCAGTTCCAACAAGATTTGAATTTATTAATAAATTAAAAATATCATTCTCAAATGAACAAAAATAACCAGATTTGTCCAACTTAGAAATAGAAACCAAATTCCGTCTAAATGACTGTATAACAAAAGTATCAAATAAATCCAAATAAATACGAGTTCTCAATAACAACTTAAATTGCTCAATAGCCTCCACTTTAACCGATTTTCCATCACCTACATAGATGTTCTTTCAGCATTAGTCGGATTTTGGTAGCTCAAGCAACCCTGCATAAAAACACTTATGTGAGTGGAAGCGTCAGAATCTAACCACCAAGTGTTTCTAGGTACTGTAGCTAAATTTACTTCAGAAGAGACCAAAGCAAAGGATGTACCTTTCTTAACACGCTATGCGTGATATTTGGTACAATCTTTCTTTAAATGTCCAACCTTCTTACAAAAGTAACAACCACTAGCTTCCTTATATTGTTTCTTTTTCGTTTGACCCTTAGTAGTTTCCTTATCCTTCTTTCTCTTTTTGTTTTTTCCCTTAGGGGTGTATGCCAAATGAGCACTTTCAGTCTTATCATGCTTCAATCTCTCTTCTTCTTATACACAATACGAAATAAGCTCATTAAGAGTCCATTTCTCCTTTTGACAGTTATAACTGATCTTAAACTGGTTGTATTGTGAAGGAAGGGAGATTAGTAACAAATGCACGAGCAAATCATTTGAAATCATAAGCTTAAGTACCTTAAGTTTTGAAGCAACATTAGACATTTCCATAATGTACTCCCTTATGTTCCCTTTGCTTTGACACTTCATGGAAATCAAGCACTGCAAAAGCATGCTTGTTTTTGCCTTATTGTTTTTAGCAAGACATTTTTCAATCTCAGCAAGGAAATCTTTAGTAATGGTTATCTTTTCAGATACCACACCCTTAAATGCCTCTAGAATGCCATGCTTTATGATCATTAGACTCATGCGATTTGAACGATCCCACCTCTCAAATTTCTTTATAACATCAAAAGAACTTTCATCTGCAAGAGGAGTGGGTGCATCCATCCTAAGTGCAAGATCAAGATCAATGCAGCCAAGAATAAGAAATATGTTCTTTTTCCAATCCTTAAAGTTTGTTCCAGTCAGAATAGGAATGTTGTTAAGAATGGCATATACCGTAATTAAATTAGCTGTAATTTTAACATAAGAATCAATCAAAGTATGCTCACACTGTAAAACAAAACCGCAGTAAATTCAAACAATTGGTAAGTCTCTTCTTAAGATACCTAACACAACATCAATATCAAGTCTTTGGATTGTAATATTAACTGTAAGGGGTACTCTTGTTGCAATGATTAAACAATGAAAATAAGTTCAAATCAAATATCAATCTTCCTTCGGGCCGATTAGATATTCACTTACAAAACTATATTATTGTCATGTATTTATCATCACACGTGTGTAAATGATTTGGCTAAATAATAGTCTTCCTTTGGGCCGGCTAATATCCGCATAAATAAATACACACAAACATCAAACATTTTTCATGAATAACTGAAATAAGAGAGGTCACTTTGGTGACATGTTATTTCAATTAGTTCACTTGTAATCTAGGATATTTACAGTTAGTTTGCAAAGAGACACCAAATAATATTTGAATTGGTTTATTTTAACTCATTCATTTATGCGTATTCCATAAATTTCAATTTTCAATTCTATACATATTGAAAATATGGTTTCATAACCGTAATAAATAAATAAGTAAAATTGACATCGACTAAAACTATAACAATACATAACAAATGGTATTTGCAATAACAATTAATGATAAAATATTGCATACTTTATTTAGTTGTCAATATTTAAGGCAGAAGATAAAACAAATTTTAACATAGCATGGTCCATACATGTGATATTGCAAGAAAATGAATGGCTGAAAACTGTAACGGTGGTCAATCCCAAACATAGTGGGAAGCAATGAAAATAAATAGTCCTTGTCAAAATAGCTTATTATATCAGTGCGGTAGGTGATTAGCTTTTGATGAAAGTTTATTTGAATAAGAAACATGAATACATGTGTTATAATATTACAAAATGTTAAAGTTATTTTTAATGAGCGAGCCATACATATAAAATATATGTATCTATAAAATATTAATGCATTAAATAGTAAACAATATGTCTTTTCTTATTTTAAATACAAACATGTCGCATCGTTAAAATTTATTACAACTGACGCATTTACTACATTTATGATAATAAGTTAATTTATTTATTACTATCACAACCACATTTGATGCAATTATGATAAAAATAAATGCAATTGACTGTTATGTTGTCCAATATGTATTATAGAAACATTAAAAGGCATGAAGATGCTTCCATACGTGTGAATGAAACAAAACTCAACATGATAATTATCTATACCAATACAAAATCTGTATAGTCGCAATACTACTGACAGTGAAATATAAATAATATGAGTAGCAACAATTATAGGCATCGGGTCCGAACAAGCAAAATTAATTCATGAATTATTATATAGATCCGAAACAAAGGCATCAGATGAATCAATAAGAAAAGAGAAAATCTCACAAATCCAAAATAAAGTTATCGGGTGAATCAACCAAAATTGTAAATCTTAGAACCCTAATTTCATATGTACTTAAAATCCAGAAATTTTTCGATAAAATCAATGATGGGTGGCTTCGATACCACTTGTTGGTGATCAATCTATATTAGATCTGAATACATATAACCATATTGATTTAATTGAGAAACAAGCATATGAAATTAACAGCAGAAGGCGTATATGAATCCATCGATTCTTAATTGATGTGAAGATTAATTTTGATTAGATCTTCCAAAGTGACACAAGCTTAGATCTGTAAATTCTCTTTGGGAAGAGGGTAGAGAGAATATGATGAGACTTGTGTAATTTGGGGACCATAACCCCATACATATAGTGTGTGACACTTTTAGTTCGGCCCTTCAACAAATTCCGGTATCCACATGTTATAATTTTACATGACGAATATACCCCTTAAGTCTTAATATGTTTATTCCAAAAATAGATCATATAATTAGGCTTAATTACAAGATAGCCCACACATTAATTGTTTAAAATATAAGGCCCCATTATGTTGAATTATCCCAACACTACATTGTCAAGTGCTATTAGAACTACCTATCAATTTCTCAATAATTGAATAATGAAATACTAATCATAAAATAATAATTTTGCTCCAAAATGCTCACTTGACTGTTCATTTTATTTCTTCATACCGTATAATGACACTTAATTGAACTTTAGATATGTAATTTGGAAGAATGGAAGCAAAACTTAGTGGTAAGAGCAAAAATACTAAAATTTCTCACTGTAATGGAAGGGTGACTTATTTTGTCATTCTTTCATGTATATTGAAACTGGTTTCCCTATTTTTCTTGTTTCTTATACTTATAAATATGAGTCGTTGGCTCATTCTTCAACAAGCACAAGGTCAGAATCACATTCTACATATTGATTTTGACCATCAATTGTGTTAAATGTAGATGTCTACCAGCTCTATTTGATTAGAATAAATAATGTTTCAATTAGAGGGCTCATCTATTGCATAAATAAGTTAAATAATACAAATTTTTAACTTGCGTTATACACGTAAAATGAAAAGCTTTCAATAACAAGCCATTACCGAATTTATTCATTGCCTAAAGTTATTATTCAATGATATAATAAGATTTATTTAATGATGTATAGCTTGCTTAGAGTCCTCTTACCAAGCCTTGATTTTTTATTCCATATATAGAAAAGACCATGAGATGGCCATTAAATGAGATTAAATTGATAGATTGCTTGGTTTAAGGGAAGAGTGTCAAAGGGGGTGGTACAGCCAAACCAATCTTATGCATTTAACATACTGCTACAATCTCCTAAAGCCATCCATGGGAATTTTATTGGTTTTAGGTTAGGAAGGCTAGCTAGAAATTGATTTCTGTTCATTGCAAGATTGTGAGCATACACCACTGTGCAAAGAAATGATATGTTTTGGCTTGCTCAGTGGATAAGATAGCAGCATAATTGTCTTGTGCAGTGTATGGGGTGACATTATAAACTTGAGGATTCCACATTATAATATTTCTTTCAAAGGTAGCCTGATCCAAATTATCATAGGATTGCCAGACATTATTGATGCACTTCATTGATTTGATGTTGTTTTAGAGTTGAGTTTATTTTCCAAAATAACCAGAAACTTGTTTACTTTGATGAGGTTCTTAATTACTTCTAGTTTAGAGATGTCATTAGCACCTCTAATATTCCATCATTATATTTTATCATTCAAGGGTTGATAGAGTGGAGTTTGTGGAGTGGGAATGAACTTCCTTATTAGCTAGGGTGATTATGTTAGTAGTGTTAGAAACCAATGCGTTGATGAATGAGATATTGTCCAACATCGCCAAAAATATGTACATTTTCATGTTTATATAGTAAATCTCTCAAACCTATATTGGCCCTTAGGGTCAGGTAATTTTGTGCGAGGGGGAGGACCTATATGGCTATGAACTAACACACACGCGCACACACCGCCGCCCGTACCAAACTGAACCGGGTGTGAGTCCAATAAGAGCGGACCGTGTTATATTTTTGCCAAATTAAAGTGGACTGTTTTTTACTATTTAAATTCAAACAAGAGGTGACTGTCAGTTTGATGGATTTCCCCAACGGAAATGGCCGTTGCAAACTATTTGAACGGACGTTGCTTTTCAAACAAAAACGACTGTTGCAAATAGAAAACGAAGAGATACGACCTTATTGTTGCAAATATGAAAACAAGAGACCTTTTTCCCACTGATATAGTCGTTGCGAATTTGATGTTGCAAGTATGAAATGAAGAGACGTGATCTTTTGCCAACGGGTCCAGCCATTGCAAATTCGCCTATAAAACAAGAAGGAAACTGGTCACTTTCTAACTCAAGCCAATTCTCTTCTTCCTCTTCTTTTCATAAAATAGTCCTCCATATCACATAGAAGTTCATACGCACCACAATCTCGACCAGATCACGTCTGTTGTTTCTTGAGAGACTTTGAATAAAGTCTTAAGAAAATTGTCCCGGTAATCCTCAGACAAAATTTCTGTCTGTATCCCGGTTAGAATTTCAGTTTGTCTATAAACATATTTCTACATAAAGTTTACTGTTTCCGCTCAATAGTAAAAAAGTCATCGTCATTATAGTTTAGCACAGCAAATTGACGTTGTTGCTACTATAATTTGTTATTGTACGTTTGTTTCGACTGCAACTTTGATTTGTCAACTCATGTAAGGAGGTTATAACATATTACTCTCTGTTTAGGTGTTCTCGTTGTATAACAAGTAGTTATGAGAAAAGAGGCTCGGTTACTAAACAGATTTTAGAAAGTTCAAATGGTATTCCTTTATCCATGTCCTTGTTCAATAATTTGAACTTACTTCCGGTGCATGGGGTAGTTGTTATGTTGGCCTAGGGCCTTATCAAGTTTTGGTTATAGTAAAGATGAGGAGAGTTTTGGATAACTTAAACCGTACCATTGGGTCACTTTTTTAAGGAGGAAAACATTGGTAAGGGATAAATAAAGAGTGTGGAATAACCATTGTTATGGAAATTGAAGCATCTTGCTCAATAATTTAAGATTGGAGTGAACTAAATTTGTTGGAGGTATTGATGGAGATGTCCTCATAAGCATTTAAGAAAGCTAAAAAAGTATTAGATATAGATGCTTGATCAGGCTACAAAAGATGCTTTGCATGATAAGCTGCTTCAAATGAAGAGACTTGAAATTCGAAACTTGTGGATTTTGCTTGCTGCATGTTGCATGGGAGTGAAGTGTTTGTAGTTTGATATGGATTTAATAAGTTGGTAGCAAGGGAATTAGATACAGTTGAATTTGAAAAAAGCTCAGCACGAAAAGTATTTGTTTGCTGCATAATGAATGGGCGTGTAGAAGTATTGGGTAGAAATGTAGATTGGGTAATGAGGAAAGATTTGATGTTGCAAGTGGGGGAACAGTGACATGTGGGGGTTTTCCATTTTGTTTTGTTTGGGAGATAAGGGTGCGGTAGCAGCTTCTTGGTCCAGTTGCCATATTCTTTGCAGTAGCAACTGCTGCATTTGAGTGGACTAGCTTAGCGGCTTTCAAATCTTTTTCACAATTGTATGAAGAATGACTAAAGACTTTGCATAAATTACAAATACCGGGGATTCAAGAATACTAAATTTGAACATTAACAATCATGTCTTTAGAAACCTGAACACAAATCCTCTTTTTTCTAGTTTCTGTTTCGAGATCAGTAATAGTTTAATTGGATAATTTCTAAAGCAAAGACTTAAATGCGTTGCTTGACTGATTCCACAAGTCAAATTTCTGCTCACAAGTGTCTTTGAATTGAAGTCTGGGTTAAAATAAAGAAATATGAGGTCAAAATTGTAGAAAATGCGAATTACTGATCTTAAGGAAGAATTAACACTAGAAGGGAGAGTGGCATAGTTTTTAATTAATTTTATGAATATTTTTGAAATCTTTTCAAACTAAACCCAAACGGATGCAATTTACAAACATAAATACAATTACAAAACCAGACATAGATGCAAATAGTAAATAAAAGCAGTAAAGGAAAGAACACATCGGAATTTTATACTGGTTTCGACTTACCCTACATCCAGTTCTACACAATTTCTTGTGCATATTTCTTTTCAAATCCAATGTCGAAATTACAATCTCAATTTCAAGGCCGTGAGATACACCCTCTTGTCCTCGAGTCCAGAAAAAACTCCCTTGATTTAACCAGGCTATAAGGTCACTTAGTTGATTTACGGGCTACAATCATATCCAATTGATTTACAGGCCACAATCATACCATTTCCAATCACACTTTGATAGAGAGAGACTCGATATATTTCGATCTATGATTACAAATTATCCTAAACTTTGAATAGCACTGAGATCTTTTGAGAGAATGACAGAGAATTAAACTAGAGACGATCGAGTTTAATTTACTTAGGATTTCGGTAGAGTTTTGTTAAGAATGCTTGAAAATAAGAATGGAAGAGAAAGAAGAGAGAAAACAAAGAAATCTTAAGTAAAATTCATTTAAAACTACTGCTATATAAAGGTGAATAACGGTCATGTCCATTCGTCAAAAGGTTACGATGAATAGACACTTCTTTTGAAAATTTGAAGTTTAAAATCTATGGCTACCACATCGACATGGAGGTATAGGCATGTCGACAACCCCTAGTATTTTTTGAAAATTTATTTTTGTTTTAAAAGTGATTTTCTTTCTAAAATTCTTCGAAACAAACTTAGAACTTTGTAAACTATTTTTAATATACTTTATGATTATAAAAACCTTTGGAAAGCGATCTTACGAAATATAAAAGTAATAAGACTAAATATATAAATATTTTGAGATTAAAGCTAAAACCTTAAAACAGGAGATAGTTTAAAAACAAAAAATGATTTTGAAATTAATACGATTAAAAATATTTTTTGAATTAAGGCTAAAATATTTAAACCGAAAGAGATATGTCTTTTTAAAATAATAGTTTTGAAAAAAAACTAAAAATAAGTCATTTTGAAAATTTCGTGGATTGCATTCCACTAGAGAAGGTTGTGGGTTCCATCCAACTAAAGAGGTTGTGAGTTCCATCCCACTATTAAAGAGAGAAGGTGGATTCCATTCCACAATTAAAATCCGAATAAAGATTTTAGTGCTATTACGAAGTTTTAACATTAATCTGGACTCTATTGCTTATCTTGATATCTTAAACTCTTGAACTCTTGAAGTCTTGATAATCTTGATACTCATGAGTCTTCAGTCTTGATTTCTACAATCTTGAATTCGTCAGTCTTGAATCTCCATACTGCACAGTCTTCATTCTCAGTACATATATATATATATATATATATATATATATATATATATATATATATCCTACATATACATACATGCATATATATAGACAAAGATATTAGTATTTATATTTTATAACAAGTCCTAAGATTGTTGTCATCAAAACCATCATCTCAGAAACTAACAATCTCCCCCTTTTTGATGATGACAACGTATCTTTATAAAATATACTCCACCAAACTCTGATTCTACTCTGACTCCCCCTTATTCCAATAACTCTCCCTTAATCTACTAACTTCCCCTTAATCTAAGCCTAACTAACAACCTAACTATCTTATTTTATAGTTCTCTCCCTCTGTTATTAATAAAAACTAAGCCTAAACTACATAACTCCCCCTTAAACTAATACTACGGAACTAAATTCTGATAATGAATTATAATAAGCGAAACATAAATCTAATTTTGTTGTATATGATGTTATATTACATATATATATATATATATATATGAAACATAGACACAAATATATAAAAGTAAAAAAAATATAAAAACATTAATATAATAACAATCTAACGAGAGTCTTTCACAATTGGTGACTTGTGAATTAAACAATTAGGGTAAAGAAGACAAAAGTTTCCATGTTGTTCGATCAAGTTACCATTTTTGTCAAAATAGACTTCTATAACACAGACAATATTATCGTCCTCATCCATTTGCGCTTCTTCCTCTTCTTCTTATTCTTCTTTGTCCTCTAATGGATTATGAATACGTATGTTTGAGGAATTATCTTCAATCACAATAGGATCTGCATGATTATCCATTAGAAATTTTTGCAAATTTCTAAGAATCTTGCCATATTTCTCTTGTTCCTTTGCCATCCTTTTTTGCATGACTTGTAATTCAGTCAGCATTTGCAGAGAACCCTTTATAATTTCCCCGATATTCATTACTCGAGCTAATGTAGTACGTTGGAATGGACCAGAATTAGGAGAAGGAAAGGAAATAAATGCATTTTGGTTTGATTTTGAAGAGGAGGCCATTACTTTGTATTTTCAGAAGTTTATTACATAGAAAATGAAATTAGTAGACAGATGAATTCGAAATATTATGGTTATGTAACCAGCAAACTGATTTTAGAGGGAAACTCAAAATTTCAAATCTGACCATTGTATGTCGACATGGGGGGTAGGGGCATGTCGACATTCCTTTGAAATTTTTTATAATTTTGTTTTTCTCTATTTATTTAAATATATATATATACACGTTACTATATCTATATTATATATCTCAGCTATATAACAAATACCTAGTTCTCTTCTTAGTTTAGCAAAGGTTGATTGATCCAAGGGTTTGGTCAATATATCAGCTATTTGATTCTCAATGTTGATAAATTCAAGAGAAATAATCTCTTTACTTATATTTTCTATGAAAAATTGATGTCTGATATCAATATGTTTAATTTTGGCCTAATGAATAGGATTTTGGATAAATTTATTACACTTGTATTGTCACAATAAATTTGTGACTTTGAAATATTAAATCGAAAATTCTTTAAGGACTGTTGCATATAGATAACTTGAGAACAAGCCAAAGCAGGAGAGATATATTCTGCTTTAGTTGTTTATAGTGAGACGGTATTTTGCTTTTCACTGAACCAGGAAAACATAGAATGCCCTAAAAAGTGACAAGTTCCAGTTGTACCTTTTCGGTCTGATTTACAACCAGCATAGTCAGCATCACAATATGATATTAAGTCAAATGAATCATTTTTAGGGTAAAATAGGTCATAGTCTAAAGTTGTTTAACATATCTTAGGATAAGTTTAACAGCTTTTAAATGGGTTTCTTTGGGTTGAGATTGGTATCTTGCACAGAGACAAACACTATGCATGATATCAGGCCCACTCGCAATTATATAGAGTAGAGATCCTCAATCATTCCCCCGTATAGTTTTTGATTAACACCTTTTGACATGTTTTCTTTATTCAAGGCTTCATTGGTTGCCATAGGAGTGGGATTTCCACTCGCAGTGGTCATACCAAACTTACTAACTAAATCCCTAGCATACTTTTCTTGACTAATGAAAATACCACTATCTAATTGTTTTATTTGCAATCCTCAAAAGAAACTAAGTTTACCCATATGACTCATCTTAAACCCTTTTGTCATTATTTCAAAAAAATCTTTGTTCATTTCATTGTTTGTTGATCCAAAAATGATATCATCTACATAAATATATACTAATTGGATATCATTTTTGTTTCTTTTAATAAAAAGAGTACTATCTACTCTACCAATTTCAAATTTGATTGTAATAAGTAAGATCTTTGTCTGTCATACCAGGCTCTAGGAGTTTGTTTCAAACCATATGAAGCTTTCTTTAATTTGTAAACATGATTTGGAAACTTTTCTTCTTCAAAAAGTGGAGGATGTTCAACATAAACATCCTCTTTGACAAAACCATTTAAAAATGCACTTTTGACATCCATTTAAAATAATTTGAAATTGTTGTGGTTTGCGAAATCAAGTAGAATTTTAATGGCTTCTAATCTTGCTACGGGTGCAAAGGTTTCATCAAAGTATATTCCTACTTCTTGACAATAACCTTGCGTGGCTAACCAAGCTTTATTTCTAACGACCTCACCTTGTTCGTTCATTTTATTTTTATAAACCCATTTAGTTCCTATTATAGTTTTGTCCTCGGGTCTAGGAACAAGTTCCCATACATCATTTCTGGTGAATTGATTCAGTTCTTTTTGCATAGCAAGAATCCATGAATCATCATATGATGCTTCCTTTGGATTTTAAGGTTCAATAGTTGAAATAAAAGCTACATTACTCATGTTCTTTAGTTGATTTCTAGTTCTAACAATAGATTCAATATTTCCTAGTATATTTTCTATAGGATGATCCTTTAAAAGCATGATCCTTTTATTAGGATGAACAGTTTCACAATTTGATTCATTATTTAAAGTAACAAAATCATCTTCATCATTTATTTGAACAAAATCTTTGTAATTTTCATCAAAAGACACATGCATTGTTTCTTCAATAGTATTAGTTTTTAAATTGAAAACTCTGTATGCTTTACTTCTATTAGAATATCCAATAAAGGTTCCTATGTCAGATTTAGGATCAAATTTATCCAAATTGTCCATTGTATTTAGAATAAAGCATTTACTTCCAAAAACTTTAAAATAAGATACCTTTGGTTTCTAATTGAAAAGAAGTCCATATAGTGTTTTATTGGTTAGAGGTCTAATTAAAATTCTATTCAAAATGTAACAAGCTGTAGCGACTGCTTCAGCCTAAAAATTTCTTGGTAATTTACTATCTGAAAGCATAGTTCTTGCACACTCTTGAATCATCCTATTTTTACGCTCTACCACTCCGTTTTGTTGTGGAGTTCTTGAAAAAGAGAAATTATGAGTTATTCCTTTTTTATTACAGAAATTTTCAAAATTTTCATTTTTAACTCTCCACCATGATCACTACGAATAGTTTTGGTTTTTAAAGAAAGTTGATTTTGAATTCATTTTGCAAAAGTTTTAAATAAATCAAAAGCATCACTTTTATGTTTCAGAAAAATTGTCCATGTAAATCTAGAATAATCATTTAAAATTACAAAAACATATTTACCATGATTTATTGACTGAATTTGAGATGGACCAAATAGATATAAATGAAGTAACTCAAGAGGTTTTGAAGTTGAAATCATATCTTTCAATTTGAATGAGCTCTTCTTAAGTGTTCCTAGTTGACATGCATCACGTATACTATCTACTTTAAAATCCATTTTAGAAAGACCTCTTACTAGATCAAGTTTTGAAAGTCTAGATAAGAGTTTGAAATTTAAATACCCAAATCTTTTATGCCAAATCCAAGGGTCACTTGTATTAGCCAAAAGACATAGGTTATCATTTGAGATTTTCATACTGAGAATATAAATATTTTTCTTCCTAATTCCTTCAAAGATAATGTTTGAATTATTACCTTCGACGTGACAATTATCCTTTTCAAATTTAATTTTGTAGCTCTTGTTACATAGTTGACTTATGCTAAGTAAGTTGTATTTTAGATTCCTAACTAACAAAAAATCAGAAACGGTAGGAGTTTTAGAGTAACCGACATAGCCGATGCCAATCACATATCCTTTCGAATTGTCTCCAAAGTTGACCATTCCTCCATCTTCATAAATTATGTCATTCAGTATCTCCGGATTACCAGTCATGTGTCTTGAACATCCACTTTCAAGTATCCATTTGTTTTTCTTGATTTGCACCATTTTTCCATTGAGAGTTGATTCTTCAAAACTCATATAACACATCTGTTCCTGCACAGCACACCAATTCGGTAGTAACTTGATTTTCTATAATAACAATATGTAAAATTATGAAACAATGATGATTTGGACAGTTTTGAACTAGTGTTAACAGAATCTCTAAAAATTGTCATATTATTCAAAATTCAAATTATAATAACTTTGAAAACAATGCTCTGATACTAAATGTAGGAAATGTGGATTACAGATCTTAAGGCATAATTAACACTAGAGGAGGGTGAATAATGTTTAATTAATTTTATAAATCTTTTGAAGTCTTTTCAAATTAAACCCAAACAAGTGCAATTCACAAACACAGAGATAATCACAAAACCAAACACAGATGCAAATAGTAAATAAAATCAGTAAAGGAAAGAACACACCGTAATTTTATATTGGTTCGGAGTTACCCTACATCTAGTCCCACAAAATTTCTTATATAGATTTCTTTTCAAATATAATGTCGATATTACAACCTCGATTTCAAGGCCACGAGATACACCCTCCTGTCCCCGAGTTCAGGGAAAACTCTCATGATTTAACTAGGCTACATGATCACCTAAATGATTTACGGGCTACAATCACACCCAATTGATTTATGGGCCACAATCACCACCGTTTCCAATCGCACTTTGATAGAGAGAGACTCGATACACTTCGATCATCCGATCTTTCATTACAAATGATCTTATAACTCTGAATAGCACTGAGATCTTTGGAGAGAGAGTGGTAGCGAATCAAACTAGAGACGATCGAGTTTGATTTACTTAGGATTTTGGTAGATTTTTGTTTAGAATGTTTGAAAATAAGAATGGAAGAGAAAGAGGAGAGAAAAAAAGAAATCTTAAGTAAAAATTTGTTGAAAACTACTGGTATATATAGAAGAATAAAGGTCATGTCATTCGTGAAAGGTTATGGCGAATAGACACTTCTATTGAAAATTTGAATTTTAAAATCTACGGCTACCATGTCAACATGAGGGGTATGGGCATGTCAACATCCCCTAGTATTTTTCAAAAATTGATTTTTGTTTTTAAAGGATTTTCTTTTCAAAGTTTGTCAAAACAATCTTAGAACTTTGTAAACTATTTTGAATATACTTAATGATTATAAAAACCTTTGGAAAGTGTTCTTACGAAGTATAAAAGTAATAAAAACTAAATATATAAATAATTTGAGATTAAAGCTAAAACATTAAAACTAGAAGATATTTTAAAAACAAGAAATGATTTTGAAATTAGTATGATTAAAAATAGATTTTGAATTATGGCTAAAATATTTAAACCAAGAGAGAGATGTCTTTTAAAAAAGATAGTTTTGAAAAATCTAATATTAAGTCATTTTGAAAATTTCGTGGATTCCATTCCACCAGAGGAGGTCGTGGGTTCCAACCCAACTATTAAAGCGAGAAGGTGGATTCCATTCCACAAATAAAATCTGAATAAAGATTTTAGTGCTATAATGAAGTTTTAACATAAATCTAGACTCTATTACTTATCTTGATATCTTGAACTCTGGAACATTTGATAATCTTGATACTCATGAGTCTTCAGTCTTGATTTATACAATCTTTAATTCATTAGCCTTGAATCTCTATACTATACAGTCTTCATTCTCAGTATCTGCATATATATACACCTGCATATACATATATATCTAGACAAAGATATTAGTATTTATATTTTATAACAAGCCCTAAGGTTGTTGTCATCAAAACCATCATCCCATGAACTAAAAAAATAACATGTCAATAAATATATTTACATGAACATATAACAAGCACGCTTGAAGGATACGTTCGACTTCATGTTCTAATGATTTCTTAACATTGACATTATGGTGTAGTCAGCAGTTAAGAAATCTATTGCTTCCAAGACTAAATTTCATTTTGAATAAATTGAGATGTACTTTAAAAAATGATTATGTTAAAAAGTACCAGCTAAATTAAGTAATACTCATAATAAAACCCCAATGATGACTGGTCGTATCAACAGAAATTACACATGGGCTGGAAACTATGCAGTGCACTTTTAAGTCTAATGAGAGCTCTCCAGTCTTCCGAGCCTGCGTTGACTATTTCATTCACGGGTAAATGATACAAGTAATATGCAGTATTATTATTCTAAAAATAGGAAATTTCTGTAAACAATATAAAAATAAGAAGCCATTAGAAAATGAGGAAAGGGACATTTTATTCATTTTTAAAATCAGTAATCTATTTCCATTACATAGGTTCCTTTATATAAAGGTTTTGGAGCTTGAGATTGAAATTATCCCATGATATGGGACTAAACAAATATAACAAACATTGAATAGCATACTCACTCTTTGTAATTTACATTTATTATAACAGAAATTGTTTTTCATCTACCCGAATAACACCAAGCATGTTCGTAGGTCCATATCCTATATTGGGATGAACTTGGGCAAAGGTTTCAATGAAGTGATGTTCATTAAAACTTTAGCATTTATATAGCATTATATTGAAATATTGTGCTTCAACTTTTACACAGTTTTAGTACTCACGATTTAATTTTTGCATTATAGATAATTATAAATTTTTAGTGAAAAGGATAACAAGTTGTCGGGTTATTGAATTGGTTGAAGCACTTTTTGATGCAGTAAGCATATGGCTTTTTTTGTTGTTTGCACCAAAATTGGGCAAACACCCTTCGGAAGTTTTTGAAGAGATAGTAAATGAAGAACTTGAATTGGAAATAGGGACTATCTGACAGAAACTCCAAGTCACAGAAAAGTAAATTGCGCAGAAGACAAGGATTTAGAGTGGTTCGGCCATGCGCCTACGTCCACTATGAAGTTTTATCACTTTATTTCTTAATACTTGAAGATTACAAGTGCTTTTCAGCAAATTACAACAGCAAATGGACTTAAATTCGAAATTAACAGCTATTGAGATAGTATGGAGTGATTCTGGCAGCGTTTAGGCTTGTTCTTCTTCTCCAAATTCTCCGACCCCTTCTCTGAATGACCAGGGGCTCTATTTATAGGTGTGGGAGGCCAAAATCCCGCCTAAATCATGGAGAGGCTGCTTGGCACGTGACGGGGGGCCCACAGGCCCGCGTTCTTGAAGTGCGTGCCCAGTTTGGGATCGATTCGAAGTGAACTTCGAATCGATCAAAAAATTGTCCAATTGCGATGAAACTTGGCGTGGACGTTCTTCATCATGTAGACAAACTTCTGTAAAAATT
Source organism: Allium cepa (assembly GCA_030765085.1). Classification (NCBI taxonomy): domain Eukaryota; kingdom Viridiplantae; phylum Streptophyta; class Magnoliopsida; order Asparagales; family Amaryllidaceae; genus Allium; species Allium cepa. The sequence continues at coordinate 446,981,879 of CM060937.1, read as the reverse complement.
TCATGGGATTTGGATCAGTAGATTGGGAGTTATGATCGGTTCGAAATTGGGTGTTCGGCATGCTGTTTGGTTCGAATCGATGGAATCGATTCGTTCGAATCGATGCATGGCCGAAGCGAATACTTCGAATCGATTGGGGCGCGCCTGTCTTCGAGCCGATCCATGTTCGTGCTAGCTTAGCCGCTTTGTTGGATTCGAAGGTCGTCTTCGAATCGATGGAGTGGATTCGTTCGAATCGATCCAAATGCGCCCTGGATCGATTCGAAGTTGTCGAAGTCGATGGAGTCGAAGGTGAGTGATGGAGTCGAAGATGATGGATGGATTCGAAGGTGAGCGATGGAGTCGAGGCTGTGATGGGTTCGAAGCTATTAATGGATTCGAAGTTGTGGTGGATTCGAAGCATAGGAAGGACTCGAATTTGTGATGGATTCGAAGTAGGGAGTCCCTTAGATGGATTCGAATGTCGCCTCTTCCTATGGGTTCGAATATGATGGGTTCGAAATAGATGGTTTCGAACACGATGGTTTCGAACACGATGGGTTCGAATATGATGGGTTCGAACATGATGGGTTCGAACCGAGCGATGTGCACCTTCTTAACTTGAATCCATCATAACTTGAGCATATGACCTCGGATTGACTTGAAATTTGAAATGCTGGCTTCTATGGTTTTTCTTGTCATGCCTTATCAATTGCGGCCCAATCCGGGCTCGGACAGAATTCATTGACATCCATAGTGAAGTGAAATACGACCAATCTCTGAGGTGAACTGTTTTCTGTTTTTGACCAATCCTTTGGTATCACGGCTTTTGCCCAAAAAGCGGGATAACATTTTGCCCCTCAAAGTACGTCTTGTGGGAACATGACGTGCTTTGAATAGTCGCCATTTTATTCTGAAGATTATTGCTCCCTTTTCGTTGAGACTCATATACCGTATTGCCGTAACCTTGCCTTGATATGATTGATTACTGTGCGACTGTGCTTAATCGTTGGCTGTCGTTGCTATAACAGGGTGAATATTTGATCCCTGTGAATGTTCAAAATCGAACGTTAGTTCGTTATGTGTGCACATACATTAGCTCCGCCCTTATTAACGTCGTGTGTCCATGAGTCATGTCGGTCTTTGTTTGCTGCCGAACTCCGTCTCGATTTTCTCCTGAATCGATTTTAGATTCAAGCCAAAGTGTTGTTAATCAGTGGTTTTTGATGGGTTCGAAGTTATGCTTGTATGAGTTGATGGCTTTCGAATCGATGGCCCGATGGGCCTCGCGCTTCGAATCGATCGGACCTTCGATCCATCCTTTGCCCATGTGCTTCTTCGAATCAATGTTGCCTCGTATTGATGCCGTTTTGCTGGATTCGAAGCTTAGAAGGGATTCGGAGCTGTGACGGATTCGAAACTTGGATGGATTCGAAACTCCTGATGGATTCGAAACTAGGATGGATTCGAAACTCCTGATGGATTCGAAGCTTAGAAGGGATTCGAAACTTGGATGGATTCGAAGCTTCCAATGGATTCGAAACTTGGATGGATTCGAAACTCCTGATGGATTCGAAACTTGGATGGATTCGAAACTTAGAAGGGATTCGGAAGTGGTCCTTCGAATCGATGGGAGTCGAAGTGACACTTATCCCTTTTGGAATCCGTATAAATACATGAGGCAGACTTCATTTTCACTTTTTTACCTTTTACCATTGCTTTAGCTGCCTCTCCGAATCGATTTCCCAGAGCCAAATCAAACGTGCTTTTTCACGAATCGACCAAATTCCTTCAAGCTTCCATTTGTAATCAAACTAAATCAGGTAACCAAGGGGTCGATTCGATTTGAGAATGATAGAAACCGTAATCTTTTTTGGCATTGGTTCAACCCCTTCTTCTGGAAATTTTTGGAGAGTGATGAGGTTTGAACGAAGTAGGCCGACTCCATGGAACTGAGGAATGCAAACTTTTGAGCCGTATCGATCAGGGGTGCGCGCTTTGAGTTGGTTTCGAATGTGCAGCTTCGAATCGATGATTGCAGGAGAACACAACAAAAAAGGCGTGCGGTGATGGATTCGAAACAGTGGCATTCTGATCGAGTCGAAGGAACTCACTACTGATCGGTTCGAAGCAATGATACGTTCATCGGTTCGAAGGAGTTCAACTCCGATGGATCCGAAGCTAGGTGGGACTCCGTGGATTCGAACCACTCTTGATGGATTCGAAGGAGCTCGACTTCGATGGATTCGAAGTCAGGTGGGGCTCCGTGGATTCGAACCGCGCCGATTCGAGGTTCATCGATCTGACTCGTGTCGAATCGAGTCGATCGATTCGAACGTTCTTACTTCTGGAACTTCCACCTCATCGATTCGTTCCAATATCTGAACTACGACCACCTTTAAATCGAACTCTAACGAACTCACTAAATTTTTAGCATATTTGATTCCGACGAGCTTCGTCCTTCGCATGATCAAAGTTGACCTGACCTGTCTTTTGGAGCTCGTCGATGGCACCATGACTTAAACACATATAACGAATTCATACTTGAATTGGTCAGTAGTATCCGAGGGACGTGAAAGTGACGGTCAGCGATGACGGTCGTTTTCGTTCTCTGATTCAAAAGCCTAGTCGTTCAGACACCGTGTTCTACTCTTGTAAAATTTGTTTTAGTTATGTATTTGCACTGCACGGCATATCCATATGCTTCACACCGGGGAATATACGGGCTTTCTTCGTTTTTAACGCTGCTTTCTCGTGAGTTAGTTAATTATGGAGTCTTCGGGTTCTGAACAACAAGAGTTACAAAGCTTGCCTCCTCCAATGCTAGAAATTCCAGAGATCCTTCCTGAAGTAATAGATCCTGCTCCGGACGAATTGCCGGAGGCCTTACTTATCGAGGATCCCATAGACTCCGTCCGGTCTAATATTTCTGGAGCATTATTGGGTCGGATATGTTCGAAACATAACTTATCCCCGGATGATGTTTTGCTACCGGGAGTTGATGATAGGCCTCACAATCCACCCGAGGGCTATACTGCTTTTTATCGCCACGCTTGTGCGGCTGGAACTCTCCCTCCGTTTAACCAATATATCAGGGAGATGCTATCGTTCATTGGAATCGCTCCCGCACAACTTCACCCCAACGGGCACGCGTTACTGAACAGTGTTTTCATCTTATTCATGGACCGCCTTTTTCGTCCGCCTAGGCCAGCTGAGATTAGACATATATTCAACTTCAAGAGCAGGGGTGATAGTCCATCGTTCACCTTTCTGGAGGGCAGTTAGAAACTGCCAGATTGTGACGGGAGCCTGGACCAGACTCAGTTACTTTAAGAATGAATGGTTCTTTGTCCGATGCCCCCCAGGATTCGCTAGGCGATGGCTGTCCAGACGTAAGTGTCGTAAATCGTGTTAGCCTTCTTTAATGGTCATTGTCAACACTCGAACTGACATCAGGTGTTTTTTCTTGCAGCTATCATATCAAGGCCAGACGGTGGTCGATACAGAAACGTCATCCGAAGTCTACAAGAGGTTTCGAGTGATCTGCGGCACATTGACTTGGTCTTAACCGATGATAACTTAAGGATGCTGGGTTTAATTGAGACGAACCACAGTATTGTCGTTGAAGGGTTTGTGAAATCGGCTCCGAAGGCAAAGAAGAAGACCGGTGCAGCGATAAGAGGAATGGGCGATGATGAGAGGACGCCTACTGACACCGAGCTAGCGGCTGATTTTCCCCAAGCAGGAAAAAAGCGGAAAGGCAAGGCTGTTGTTCCTAAATTTGCGAGACGGAAGTCTGTAATCGTGTCTCGCTTGATTCCTGGAATTATTTCTTCTGACTCCGCTCTTTGTCAATCAGGAAACATTTTCGCAGGATTGGATGACGTTCCCATCCCGGAATACGTTTCTCTTTATCACGAGTCCGGGTTGGTTGAGCTCCGGGAAGCGTTAGACATAAGCGGGCTTTTACCCATTAGTGCAGTCGATACTTCTGGTTGGTCGGGGGCTTTGCACATTTGCATACACTTTCATGACACTACATGACTGCTTCACTCGCCCTATTGATTTTGCCTGGTACTTAACTGAACTGTATCTCTTTTCCAGGTAATATGGCTGGTCGTCAGACTACATTGGACAAACTTCGGAGAGTGCATCACCCCTCAACCTATTATGAATCTCGTCGTGGAGGCCCCGATCGTGATCGTGACCGGAGGCAATATGGCCAGGAGTATTATGCAAAGGATCATCACCGTGGTAACTCCAGCCAGGAACGATCAGACAGAGATCGTAGGCGTCGCTCCCCATCTCGATCTCCTCCGCAATCCCGAAGTCATGTCCAGGCATCCGAGCCTCTGCGACATCAGTCATCTTCGCAGGTTTCGAGGCTTGAGCCACATCGTTCTCGAACCCCGGTCGCAACGTCTATGTTTGGGGAGGAGACCCTCATTGAGTCTTCTGGCAAAGGGGCCATCAGGCTTGCTCAACTGAGGAAAGATTTTCCAGAGATTTGCTTTGATGCTTGTATTTTTCCTCCCAATCTTAAAAGATTTCCCGATGATGCCGCGACTACGGCGCTCAGCTACACCCGTGACTTTTTTGCTCAGCACAAAGAATGATACAAAGCGGCTGTTAAGGCTTCCAAAGCTGCCTTCGACCGGGCCCAAATCATCGAGAAGCTAGAGGCCGACTTGGCTCAAAAGAGTCGTATTGTCGACATACTCCAATCTGAGGCGGAATCTTCCCGCAAGGCCGAGGTCGAGTCGTTACAGAAGGTTGATGAGACATTAGCTGAAATGGCGAAAATGCAACAGGCACATTGTACTTTAGTTGAAGACTTAGGCCATCGATACAAGAATGTTGAATCTGAGCAGGATACGGCAGTGAAGGAACTAGAGGAGCTAAAGGCTAGGTTCGCTGACATGAATAAAGAAAAAGACGACGCGAACGTGGCTGCGCAAGAGGCGTGTGAGCAGGCTGTATCTTTTCGGGCTGAGCGCGATACGGCAATTGCAAGGGTTAAGGAGGTTGAATCGGAGTTGGAGGAGAGAGTCCAAGCAGAGAGGTTCAAGATGGAGGCCGAATTCGACGATCTTTTGGACACATATAATGCCAATGTATTGGAGCATAGAAATCTCTCCTGGCTAGGGGATTACTCGATGCCTCTCTACAATGCTTGGAAGAAATTAGTGGAAAACAAGAGGATGTCTTGTCCGGATTCGGTATTAGATGAGTTTGAGCTTGAGTCACGTCTGCTCAGCGAGGATGAGAGGAGGACCCTTCATGAAGCAATCATTTCTGTTGAAAAAGAAAGACTTGTCGTCCATCAAACGGAGGTTGGCGAAGGTTCGGGTATCGTGCACCATAGCGAGAATACTGAAGTCCCCGTTTCGACTTCATCCGAAGCTGCTGCCGTGGTTGATCCACAAGCTATTCCAGCCTACAATCCGGACCAACCGGAACTGTCTTCGGGCAAGACGCTCGTCCCCGAGCTTGTTCAAGCTCCAAGGCAAGGTAAAGCAGGTATTTTGATTACTCCCTTTACGTCTTAAAACATTGATTTTCGAGGGAATTTCTTGGTCTGATAGCTCTAATTTTGGTTGTTTAGTGACCGAGAGTGTCGCACCCGTGCTCCCTGTTCCTTCGGCTTTATATCCTACATGTGGAGTTATTGTCACCGAGGCGATTTCAACTGCCGCCATGGTTGGTGATATGGGAGAGGGAGGCTCAATGTCATTCGATGTTCAAATGTTTGAAGAGCTATTTGGTCATCCTCTTGATCCCATGCCCGACCTCTCTTTTGTGACGAGCGGAGCTGCTCCAGTTTCTAGTTCGATCGTGACGACCACTGGCGTACCTAGCGCAGCTCAACTGTCTCGAGAGGAGGAGATTTTAGCAGAGATAAGTGCCGAGATGGCCAAGACAGTGACAGTTGGTCCCGGTGGTGACGCCGTTCCTTCAAGCTTATCTTCTCTAATGATGATTTCTCCTGGTGGCACAGTAACCGTCTCGAGTGTTGCTGAACAAGTATCTGTTACTGCTCCCATGCCCTCGGTTCGTCCTCATAAAAGGATCTCCATCCCTTCCAGTTCTGAGGAAGATGTTGATATCATGCCGGAACCGGAGGATGTTCCAAAGAAAGGCAAAAAGTCTCGTAGGAAGCCAGGAAGTGGGTCTAGCGGCTCGACTCCGAGGAAGAAACACCGGAGGAAGAAAGAGTGAGCCCCTCGCTTTGTCGTGAGATTTACGGATAACAATTCTTTTGCCTCTTCTTTTGTTCTTTCTTGGGCCATGTGTATGTATGGATGCGGCCTCCACTTAATTGAAACATCTTTACTTGCCATGTAACCAAACTTGTTTTTGTTGGTTGATGAAATGGGAAATTACACTTTTCTTCTTACCTGAATGCCTTGCAGTATTTGTTTTGTATCCGCTCAGTATTTATATAGCTTCGTGTCGTGATTTAATGAATGAGTCGGATTCTGAGTATATTATCACTTAAGCCAGCGATTAGCACCCAGCTTTTTGCCCCTTAGTTGCGGGGAATGATACTCATATTCTGGCGGCTGATTGCGTTTATTGCAAGCCCTGAGCACATGCCCCCCCTTCTGGGGATTCATGACAATTTGAGATTGATAATCTGTCCTGCATTCTAGGAATCTGAGGGTTATCGATGTTTACACTCCATTCCACGCTATGGGAATTGGGAGTTGATGTTGATATCTCGGCCCGTATTTCGGGAACTTCGAATTGTTACTTGTACTTTGATTCGCGCTTCGGGAATCTGGATTAGATGTTTATACTCCAATTTGCACTCTGGGAAGTTTGAGTCCGTTCGCGCTCTGGGAACGACTTATTGGATGTTTATACTCCAATTCATACTCTGGGAAGTTGGAGTCCGTTCGCGTTCTGGGAACGATTTATTGGATGTTTATACTCCAATTCACACTCTGGGGAGTTGGAGTCCGTTCGCACTATGGAAACGACTTATTGGACGTTTTATACTCCAATTCACGCTCTGGGAAGTTGGAGTCCGTTCGCACTCTGGGAACGATTTATTGGATGTTTATACGCCAATTCACAATCTGGGAAGTTGGAGTCCGTTCGCACTCTGGGAACGATTTATTGGATGTTTATACTCCAATTCACAATCTGGGAAGTTGGAGTCCATTCGCGCTCTGGGAACGACTTATTTTATACTCCAATTCACACTCTGAGAAGTTGGAGTCCGTTCGCACTCTGGGAACGATTTATTGGATGTTTTATACTCCAATTCGCACTCTGGGAAGTTGGAGTTAGTAAAAGGATTGTCGTGTATCAATCCCTGTGAATGCTGGTATAGTGTTTTGCCCCCGAGCTCCGGTCTCATTTAGTGAGTGACTGGTCGTATCACAGTTACTCCCTATTTGGATAAATCTCACCGTGTGATGGAATTTAGCTCTTCGTGCAATGTGATATTATGTGTTATTTTCAGTGAATCACAACTTTTGGCTCGAAGAGATGGCGTTTTATTGCTGAAACAAAAGAAGCATGGCAACATCAGTTGCCTTATTACAAGTTCAAATTTCAAAATGCAAAAAACAAAATGCTAAGGAAGAAATTGATAGAAAGATAAATAAAGCCTGTCAGGTGTAGTAGTGACGGAGGCTTCCGCTATTCTAGGCTCTTGGTAAAGTGAGACCATCAACGGTCGATAACTTGAATGTGCCATCTCCGAGTTTTTGTGAAATCATATACGGCCCTTCCCAATTTGGGTTCATGTGCGAAGGAACCGGGTAAATTCTTTTGAGTGCCAGGTCGCCGGGTTCAAAAGTTCGTGGGCGGACCTTGGCGTTGTATATTCGAGCGACTCGACTTCGATATGCAGCTGCCCTCACGTCGGCTTCTTCACGTTTCTCATCAAGCAGATCTAGGGATTCAGCAAGTAATATAGCATTCGTTTTCGGGTCGTAGTATGTCACACGGTGAGAGTGAACTTCCATTTCGACCGGGATAACTGCTTCGGAGCCATAGGATAGAGAAAAAGGGGTGTGCCCGGTTGCAGTTTTGTGAGTCGTTCTGTACGCCCACAGGGCCATTGGTAGCTCATCAACCCACTTGCCCCCGGCTTTCTCCAGTCTTTTCTTCAATATAGACTTGATAACCTTGTTGACGGCCTCGACCTGACCATTCGCTTGCGGGTGCGCTACTGCTGAGAATCTCTTATGGATGTGAAATCGCTGACAGTAGTCCCTGAATTCGGCACTGTCGAATTGGGTTCCATTGTCGGTGATTATAGTATGCGGGAGACCATACCGGCAGATGATGTTGCGTACCACGAAGTTGATTACCTTTTTTGTTGTTATCGTTGCAAGAGGCTCGGCCTCAGCCCACTTGGTGAAGTAATCAACCGCCACTATGGCGTACCTTGCACCCCCTTTAGCTAAAGGCAATGCACCGATTATATCCATCCCCCACATCGCAAATGGCCACGGGCTGACCATTTGGGTTATCTCAGAAGGCGGGGCTCTAGGGACCCGAGCGTGTCTCTGGCATTTATCACATCTTTTGGCATAATCCATAGCATCGCGGTTAACGGTAGGCCAATAGTATCCGTATCGAAGTATTTTCTTGGCAAGCGCTTGCCCCCCAGTGTGATCGCCACATTCTCCTTCGTGCACCTCACGCAACACTCGCTTGATTTCGTCATGCGCGATACATCGGAGAAGAGGAACAGAGTATCCTCTCCGATACATAACTCCGTTTTGAATGACAAATCGTGACGCCTTTCGAAGAACCTGTCTTCTTTTACTTCGTCGTTCAGGCAGGGTGCCATGCTCAATGTAATCTTGGTATGGAGTCATCCACGATTCCTTCTCGGAGGTAGCTTCTAATGTGAAATCATTCTCCGTTCGATCAACGCTCGGAGAGGATAATGTCTCGACAGGGACGAACCCCAAGTGTTGAGCTTCGCCTGTACTTGCCAACTTTGCCAATGAATCGGCTTTCTGATTGTGCTCTCGGGGTATGTAAAAAATGGTATAATAATCAAACTGATCCAGTATTTCTCGGACCTGGGCTAGATAAGCGGCTAGCCTTCGATCCTTGGCCTGATATTCACCCCGAACTTGGCATACCACCAACTGGGAATCGCAGTAGATCTCCACAGCGATAATTCTCAGGTCTCGGGCTAACTTCAACCCGGTGAGCAAGGCTTCGTATTCAGCTTCGTTGTTGGTTGCCCGGAAATCAAACTTTAAGGCGTAGCAGATGGATCGGCCCTTGGGAGTCTCAAGCACAATCCCTGCGCCCGAGCACCGATCGTTGGATGCGCCATCAGTGTATAGCTTCCATATATATTCGGGGGAGTTACTAGTTTCAGGTAAGTCTTCAGGAACAGTGAATTCAGCAATGAAATCTGCTAAGACTTGACCGTGTATGGCTCTCCTTGGAACATATGTGATGTCGAATTGACTCAGCTCAATGTTCCACTTTAGTAACCTGCCAGACGTCTCAGGTCGTGTGAGGACCTGTCGTAACGGTTGGTCGGTGTACACAATGATAGGGTGAGCCTGAAAATATGGACGGAGCTTCCTCAAGGCGATGACTAGGCAGTATGCCAACTTTTCTAGCCTTGGGTAATTTCTCTCGGCCCCGGTCAATCGTTTACTGACATAATAGACTGGTTTCTGTGTTCGGTCTTCCTCTCGAACCAATGCAGCACTAATGGCGTTTTCAGATACAGCCAGATAAAGGTATAATTGTTCGTGATCAACAGGTTTTGAAAGAATCGGGGGTGTGGAAAGATGCTGGATTAGCGATTGAAACGCGCCCTCACATTCCGTAGTCCATTCGAAGTTTCGTTTCCCCTTTCGGATCAGATCGAAAAAGGGTATGCATTTATCCGTTGATTTCGAGATGAACCTGCTCAGCGCTGCAACCTTTCCATTGAGACTTTGAAACTGTTTTATGGTCCTCGGGGTTTGAAGATTCCTGATTGCCCAGATCTTCTCGGGGTTGGCCTCTATTCCCCGGGCGTTGACGATGAACCCAAGGAATTTTCCGGAAGCAACCCTAAAATGACATTTTAACGGATTTAGCTTCATCCCATATCTCCGGAGGACATTGAACATTGACTCCAAGTCCTTGACATGATCAGTGGAGTATCGTGATTTTACCAACATGTCGTCCACGTAGACCTCCATGGTTTTCCCGATCTGGTCGGCAAACATTCGGTTGACTAAGCGTTGGTAAGTTGCTCCGGCATTCTTTAAACCAAAAGGCATGACCATGTAGCAGTATAGTCCTAGGTCAGTTACGAAGCTTGTATGTTCTTGATCGGGCACATGCATGGGTATCTGATTGTACCCAGAGTAAGCATCCATGAAAGACAATAATTCATGTCCGGCCGTCGAATCCACAAGTTGATCGATTCGAGGAAGCGGAAAACTGTCTTTTGGACAAGCCTTATTTAAGTCAGAGTAGTCGATGCACGTTCTCCATTTTCCATTCGGTTTGCGGACAAGTACAGGATTGGATACCCACTCCGGGTACAAAGCATCTCGGATAAACCCATTCGTTTTCAACTTGTCGACTTCTTCTTTGAGGGCGGCAGATCTCTCTGGATCCATACCGCGTCTCTTTTGCTTGACCGGGATGTACCGCGGGTCAATATTTAAGGTGTGGCTCGCGATGTCCGACGAGATTCCACACATATCGGAGTGCGTCCAGGCGAATACGTCTAGATTCGCTTGGAGAAATTCGACCAATTCCTGTTGTGCTTGCAGGTTTAGCTGAGACCCAATTTTCAATATTTTCGAATCGTTATTGTCATCAATTGGAACATCGATTGTCAGCTCGGCTGGGGAAGCTTGACTTTCTTTGGATCCATCATTATCTTCAGTGTCTCGAATGTCAAGATCCTTCTGGAATTGGTCGTGGTGCCCGGGCCGAGGCCCAGGCGCTAATTGTCAATCATCGGTAAAGCGGACGCGGAGAGATTCCCCCACGCCCTTTCCTTTCTCCCTCCTTTGTGCTTCTCGTAGTTCAGCAACATAACAGGCTCTCTCGGCAGCCTGGTCCCCTTGAATGACCCCAATCCCGTGGTCAGTAGGGAACTTTAGAGTCAAACACCACGGGGCAATTGCTGCCCTAAATTCTGCAAGGGCTGGTCGGCCCAAAAAGGCATTATAGGGTGAATGGATATCCAGGACAACAAACTGTAACATTCGGACTCTACGGCGTTCTCCGTTTCCCAATTCTACTGGCAATTCCACCATCCCGGTGGGTATATTAGCACTTCCATCGAAGCCGTGAATCCTACATTGACAAGGCTTTAGATCCTTAGCTTCCATCTTCATCTGATCATATGCCCTTTTAAACAAGATGTTTACTGAGCTTCCACTGTCTACCAGGATCCTCTTCATCCAAGCAGGACCAACCTGGGCGGATATGACTAGTGGGTCTATGGTCGGGGTTTCCTTCATACATGGGCAAAGCCGGCATTCTGAATCGCCGGGGAGGCTCAGCATACAATATGTCATCAGTGAACGGGGTGTGACTTCGAGAGATCCCCCAATTGTCATTTGTCAAACCTTGACTTTCGCGAACCATTTGGCGGACCATAGCTGAGAGATCAGGTGTTGCTGTATTCGAAGGGTGTCGAGCCAAAGTGCGGTCTGGTTCCACAGTGCGAGGTGGGATCGGGCGCTGTCGACGATCCGAATCTCGCCTCCTTGGCTCGACATCTTCTGGGATGTTCGGTCCTGGGACACGTTCCTGTGGGTGGTAGTTTGGACTGGAGTGATTTCGGGTGTCAACTCCTGTGTCAACTGCGGTGGCTTGGTTATCTGCAGTGTGATGTGGGACAGTGCCTCCTCGAGAGGAGGGTCCCGTATGAAAACTGGCAGAGGGGCCAACTCTTATTTGCCCAACAGTCAACGTTTGCCGGAGACCAGAAGCATGAGCATGACTTCCGTCTAGCCTGGGGCGCGTAGATCTGCCGTCATAGTCGGATGAGGCAGAGCTTTCCGTGGGAGGATGCGGAGCGTGGTCCCTCTTTGATCTCCTTCGCCCTTGGTGGTTTAGTTGGTTAGCCAATTCAGCATTGACACGTAGCTGCTCAGTTAGCTGTTGTCGGCTTTTAGTTAATTCCTGCAGTAATGTTTGGAACTCCTGTCTTGTAACCGGACCCGACTGATCCGTTTGCCCAACGGCATCCTGATTGGCTGACTGTAGCTGTGCGGGATTCTGCCTATCCTGACCTTCTTGGTTACCAATGTTGGAAGTGGTTCTCGTACTAACCATCCTGAAGGTTGGATTCCTGTCCTAGATTTTGAGCAAACCTGAAAAGAATGGATGGAATCTGAATTTGAAGTCTGGATCTCCCTCTTAGATTTGTGCAATCCGGTATCGAAGATAGATCCACGGAGCGGGAGAAAGAACTGGTTCTTTTTCTTTCTCAGTGAAAGCACCAAAATGTTTGCACCAAAATTGGGCAAACACCCTTCGGAAGTTTTTGAAGAGATAGTAAATGAAGAACTTGAATTGGAAATAGGGACTATCTGACAGAAACTCCAAGTCACAAAAAAGTAAATTGCGCAGAAGACAAGGATTTAGAGTGGTTCGGCCATGCGCCTACGTCCACTATGAAGTTTTATCACTTTATTTCTTAATACTTGAAGATTACAAGTGCTTTTCAGCAAATTACAACAGCAAATGGACTTAAATTCGAAATTAACAGCAATTGAGATAGTATGGAGTGATTCTGGCAGCGTTTAGGCTTGTTCTTCTTCTCCAAATTCTCCGACCCCTTCTCTGAATGACCAGGGGCTCTATTTATAAGTGTGGGAGGCCAAAATCCCGCCTAAATCATGGAGAGGCTGCTTGGCACGTGACGGGGGGCCCACAGGCCCGCGTTCTTGAAGTGCGTGTCCAGTTTGGGATCGATTCGAAGTGAACTTCGAATCGATCAAAAAATTGTCCAATTGCGATGAAACTTGGCGTGGACGTTCTTCATCATGTAGACAAACTTCTGTAAAAATTTCATGGGATTTGGATCAGTAGATTGGGAGTTATGATCGGTTCGAAATTGGGTGTTCGGCATGCTGTTTGGTTCGAATCGATGGAATCGATTCGTTTGAATCGATGCATGGCCGAAGCGAATACTTCGAATCGATTGGGGCGCGCCTGTCTTCGAGCCGATCCATGTTCGTGCTAGCTTAGCCGCTTTGTTAGATTCGAAGGTCGTCTTCGAATCGATGGAGTGGATTCGTTCGAATCGATCCAAGTGCGCCCTGGATCGATTCGAAGTTGTCGAAGTCGATGGAGTCGAAGGTGAGTGATGGAGTCGAAGATGATGGATGGATTCGAAGGTGAGCGACGGAGTCGAGGCTGTGATGGGTTCGAAGCTATTAATGGATTCGAAGCTGTGGTGGATTCGAAGCATAGGAAGGACTCGAATTTGTGATGGATTCGAAGTAGGGAGTTCCTTAGATGGATTCGAATGTCGCCTCTTCCTATGGGTTCGAATATGATGGGTTCGAAATAGATGGTTTCGAACACGATGGTTTCGAACACGATGGGTTCGAATATGATGGGTTCGAACATGATGGGTTCGAACCGAGCGATGTGCACCTTCTTAACTTGAATCCATCATAACTTGAGCATATGACATCGGATTGACTTGAAATTTGAAATGCTGGCTTCTATGGTTTTTCTTGTCATGCCTTATCAATTGCGGCCCGATCCGGGCTCGGACAGAATTCATCGATATCCATAGTGAAGTGAAATACGACCAATCTCTGAGGTGAACTGTTTTCTGTTTTTGACCAATCCTTTGGTATCACGGCTTTTGCCCAAAAAGCGGGATAACATTTGTCTTTGCACATTTTATCATATAGTAGTATTTGGTGTATGCTTAATGTATACTTGGTGTATATTGTATGAAACTTGACTTATGGAGTCTTGGTTTAGGATATGTTTAATCTACAAATTTAGGTATGTTTAATCCATGTAAATTTGTATAGTTTAATGTATAAATTGTGTTGAATGATTTAAATATGTGCATATGATCGTTGGTTGATGTTGTTTTAAATATCTTTTATATATTGGGTGCTTAAGTTTATATATTGTTTTGAATTGTGTTAATCATCCGATAGAGCACTTTAGTAAACAAATGCTGTAAAATAAGAAAACAAAAGACATTGTTTAAATCGTGCTATTAAATAGTAGGATATACACACACAGTGTTTCTTACGTGTTATTAAACATTCCAATATCACAATTGAGAACTTACTCGCAGCAAGCATACAAAGCTTTAAAATGTCATTCTTTAATGGCGATTAGTTGTACTAAATGGACATCTTACACCTGATACAACTGACATCGTTTGCTGAGTGTCATGAAAGTTTGGTTTTACATCACGTAGAAACTTCTGTAAATCTCAGGCTTCATAGCGTTAATAGTGCGCTGTTAAATATACTAGACCTATTACTGCATGTCATGCAACATTGTTTCAAAATGTGATGTTAAAGGATATAACTGTGTTTTTTCGTGCCATTAAAAGTTATTTCTAGTGTTGTGGTTTTAGACATGTTGTTTTTTTTAGAAAAGGAACTTCTTATGAAAGAAAGTAACAGTGAAATTATAGACTTGGGATGAGATCTAAGAAATTAACACATGGGTCGAACCTGTAAATGCATAAAATTCACCAGTATACTAAAACTTGCCTCCTATAAGAAGGTCTAGCAGGGAATCTTGTACTCGAAAGAGATACTATAGATTCTTATGGATGGTAAGAAAAAGGATGTACATTCGAAGATAACACTTCACTCTCATTCCAACAAGCAATTGCAAAGTAGAGACTCTACACTTTGTTTAAAGCTATGAAATCCTAGATGAATTCAACGTTTAGATTTTAGCTGTCATACTCGAAGGGATCAAACCTATACACTACGAATGGGATTTTTTTAAAAGGATAAATGTAGATGGACAGATAGAGAGCAAGAGGCAAGGTTAGTTATGAAAGTGTTTCATAAAATTCAACACATTGATTATGATGAAACGTATTTACGCATAGCCATGCTTAAGTCCATTCTTATAGTGCTTGCTATCATCGCATTCTTTGACTATGAAATATGGAAATGTACATGAAAAATGACATTTCTAATGGTGATTAAGAAGACATCATTTATATGTCGTAGCGTAAGGGATTCGAGGTTAGTGGGAGCGAGGGCAAGGCTTGAAAATTATTATTATATGGTCTCTTAAGAAATTCAAGGAGATGAAATAAATGTTTTGATAAAATAATAAAACATCAAAAGATTGGGTTTTATCAGAGCTCAGGGGAAGCATATGTATATCAGAAAGGAGGATCGAAAACGATCGGCTTCCTCTCCTGGGTGAGTGGGTCAGGGGAAGGAGGAGGGCCCGGACTCCCTCCCAATCGTCCCGGAACGATCCATCTGGCCTTCCGTATGGTTTCGGGCTCCTAAACGGTTGCAGTTTCTATGCAGAAATTCCAGGTTCGATCCTCCTTACAAAGAACCAGACGGTCCTAGATCCCGATCGCCCCAATTGGAAATACGATCGGCTTCCCCTCCTAGGTGGGTGGGTCAGGTGAGGAGGGATGCCCAGACACCCACTCGGTCATCCCAGAATGATCCACCTCGCCTTCCACGTGCTTCCAGGATCCTTAACGGTTGCAGTTTCTGCGCAGAAATTCTGGGTTCGATCCTCTTTGCAGAGGCCCAGACGGTCCAGGAACACGATCGCCCCAACTGGGAAAACGATCGGATTCCCCTCTTGGGTGAGTGGGTCAGGGGAGGAGGGATGCCCGGACTCCCACCCGGTCGTCACTTAACGATCAAAGTTTCCTTCCACGCGCTTCCAGGTTCCTTAACGGTTGCAATTTCTACGTAGAAATTCTATGTTCTATCCTCCTTTCGGAGGCCCAGACGGTCCCGGATTATGATCGCCCCAACTGGAAAAACGAATGGCTTCCCATCCTAGGTGGGTGGATCAGGGGAAGGAGGGGGTCCGGACTCCCACCCGGTCGTACCGGAATGATCCAACTCGCCTTCTACGCGTTTTCCGGCACTTCGACGGTTGCAGTTGCTGTGCAGAAATTCCAAGTCCGATCCTCCTTTCGCAAGCCAGGACGGTCCCGGATCGTGATCGCCCAACTGGAAAAACGATCAGCTTCCCCTCCTGGGTGGGTGGGTAAGGATGTAAGGGGCCCAAACTCCCACCCGGTCGTCCTGGAACGATCCACCTTGCCTTCCGCCAATTTTCGGGCACTTCGACGACTGTAATTGCTGCGTAGAAATTCCGGGGTAAATCCTCCTTTTGAAGGCCTAGACTTTCCCGGATCACAATCGCCCCAACTGGAAAAACGATCGACTTCCCTTCTAAGGTGGGTAGGTCAGGGGGAGGAGGGGGGCTGGACTCCCACATGTTCATCCCGAAACGATCCACCTCGCGATCCTCCTTTCAGAGGACGAGACGGTCCCGGATCGCGATCGCGCCATCTGGAAGAACGATCGGCTTCCCCTCCTTGGTGGGCGGGTCAAGGGGTGGAGGGGGGCCCGGACTCCCATCCGGTCATCCCAGAATGATCCACCTTGCCTTTTGCGTGCTTTCAGGCACTTTAACGGCTGTAGTTGCTGCGTAGAAATTCCGGGTTTGATCCTCCTTTCGGACGTCGGGATGGTCCCGGATCGCGATCACCCCAACCGGAAAAACGATCAGTTTCGCCTCCTGGGTGGGTGGGACAAGGGAAGGAGAGGACTCGGACTCCCACCCAGTCGTCCCGCAACGATCCACCTTGCCTTTCGTGCACTTTCGGACACTTTGACGGCTGCAGCTGCTGCGCAGAAATTCTGGGTCTGATCCTCCTTTCGGAGGCCAGAACGGTCCCGGATCGCGATTGCCCCAACTATAAAAATGATTAGCTTCTTCTCCTAGGTGGGAGGGTCAGGGGAGATGGGGGATCGAACTCCTACTCAGTCGTCCTGCAATGATCCACCTCGCGTTTCGTGCACTTTCGGGTACTTCGACGGCTGCAGATGCTGCGTAGAAATTACAGGTCTGATCCTCCTTTCGGAGGCCGGGACGGTCCCAAATCGCGATAGCCCCAACTAGAAAAACGATTGGCTTCCCCTCCTGGGTAGGTGTGTCGGGGGAGGAGGGGGGCCGGAGTCCCACCTGGTCGCCTCGGAATGATCTAACCCGCCTTCCCCGCGCTTTCGGGCACTTCGACGGTTGTGGTTGCTGCGTAGAAATTCCGAGTCTGATCCTCCTTTCGGAGGCCTAGACCATCCCGGATCGCGATCGCCCCAACAGGAAAATCGATCATCATCCCCTCTTAGGTGGGTGTGTAAGGGGGAGGAGGGGGGCTCAAACTCCCACCGGTCGTCCCGGAACGATCTACCTCATCTTCCGCGCGTTTTTGAACACATCGACGGCTGCAGTTGCTGCGCAGACTACCACCTGGTCGTGTCGAAATGATCCACCCTGCCTTCGGTGTGCTTTCGGGCACTTCGAAGGCTGTAGCTGATGCATAGAAATTCCAGGTCCGATCCTCCTTTCGATGGCCGGGAAGGTCCTGGATCGCAATCGCCCCAACTGGAAAACAATCGACTTCCCCTCCTGGGTGGGTGGTTTAGTGGAGGAGGGGGCCTGAACTCCCACCCGGTCATCCTGAAATGATCCACCCCGCCTTCCAAGCGCTTTCAGGCACTTCGTCGGCTGTAGTTGCTATGTAGAAATTCCGGGTCTTATCCTCCTTTCGGAGGCCGAGACGGCCTTGGGTCACGATCGCCCCAACTGAAAAAATGATCGGCTTCCCCTCCTGGGTGAGTGGTATGGGGGAGGAGGAGGGCTCGGACACCCGGTCGTCCCGAAATAATCCACCTCTCCCTCCTTGCATTTTCGGGCACTTCGACGGCTGTAGGTACTGTGTAGACTCCCACCCGGTCATCCCAGAATGATCCACCCCACCTTCCATGCACTTTTGGGCGCTTCGACGGCTGCAGTTGCTGCGCATATATTTCGAGTTCGATCCTCCTTTCGGAGACCAAGACAGTCCCGGATCGCGATCGCCCAACCAGAAGAACGATCGGCTTCCCCTTCTGTATGGGTGGGTAAGGGGAAGAGGTGGTCCGGACTCCCACCAAGTCATCCCGGAACGATCCAACTCGCCTTCTGCGTGTTTTTGGGCACCTTCGACGGCTGTAGTTGCTGCGTAGAAATTCTGGGGCAAATCCTCCTTACGGAGGCCGAGACGTTCCCGGATCGCGATCACCTTAACTGGAAAAACGATCGGCTTCCCCTCCTGCGTGGGTGGGTCAGGTGGAGAAGGAGGCCCAGAGTCCCACCCGGTCATCCTGGAGCGATCCACCTCACGATCCTCCTTTCAAAGGCCGAGACGGTTTTGGATCGTGATCACCCCAATTGGAAAAACAATCGGCTTCCCTTCCTTAATAGGTGGGTCAAGGGTAGGAGGGGGGCCCGAACTCCCATCCGGTCATCCTGGAACGATCCACCTCACCTTCCGCGCGCTTTCGGGCACTTTGATGCTTGTATTTGCTGCGTAGAAATTCTGTGTTCGATCCTCCTTTCGAAGACCGGGACGGTCCCGGATCGCGATCGCCCCAACTAGAAAAACGATCGGCTTCCCTACCTGGAGGGTGGGTCAAGGGAAGGTGAGGGTCCGGACTCCCACCCGAGAATCCCAGAACGATCCACCTCGTCTTTCGCACCCTTCGAACACTTTGCCGGCTGTAGCTGCTGCGTAGAAATTTCAGGTCCGATCCTCCTTTTTGAGGCTGGCACGGCCCTGGATCACGATCGCCCCAACTGGAAAAACGATCGGCATCCCCTCTTCGGTGGACAGGTCATGGATGGAGGGGGCCCTTGATTCCCATTCGGTCATCCCGAAAGGATGCATCCCCCCTTCCGCGTGCTTTCGGGGACTTCGACGGCTGTAGTTGCTGCGCAGAAATTCTAGGTCCGATCCTCTTTTCGATGGCCGACACGGTCCCGTATCGCGATCGCCCCACCTGGAAAAACGATCGGCTTCCCCTCCTGGATGGGTGGGTAAGGGGAAGGAGGTGGGCCCGGACTCCCACCCGGTTGTCCCGGAACGATCCACCTCGCCTTCCACGCGTTTTCGAGCACTTTGACGGCTGTAGTTGCTGCGTAGAAATTCCAGGGACGATCCTCCTTTCGAAGGCCGGGACGGTCCCGTATCACGATCCCTCCAACTGGAAAAACAATCGCTTCCCCTCCTGGGTAGGTGGGTAAGGGGGAGGAGAGGGGACCGGACTCTCACCCGGACGTCCCGCAATGATCCACCTTGCCTTCCGTGCATTTTCGGGCACTTCGACGGCTGCAGTTGCTGCACTGAAATTCCGAGATCGATCCTCCTTTCAAAGGCTAAGACGGTCCCGTATCGCGAACCTCACAACTAGAAAAATGATCGCTTCCCCTCCTGGGTAGGTGGGTAAGGGGAAGGAGAAGGGTTCGGACTCCCACCCAGTCGTCCTAGAACGATCCACCTCGCCTTCTGCGCACTTTTGGGCACTTTGACGGCTGTAGTTGCTGCGTAGAAATTCTGGGTCTGGTCCTCCTTTCGGAGGCCAAGATGGTTCCGTATCGCAATCGCCCCAATTGGAAAAACAATTGGCTTCCCCTCCTAGGTGGGTGGTTTAGGGGGAGGAGAGGGCCCGAAATCCCACCCGGTTGTCCCGGAACGATCCACCTCGCCTTTTGCGCAATTTCAGACACTTAGACGGCTGCAGTTGCTACGTAGAAATTCTGAGGTCGATCCTGCTTTCGGAGTCCGAGACGGTCTCGGAGATGACATCCATTGTTTCAATCGGTAAACGCGTGGTTATCCAAGAACTTCTCCATGAAGGATTTTGGAGAGGCGACCTAAATACTTGGTATTAAGATCTACAAAGATAGATCTATGTGGTTGCTGTGGTTGTCCCAAAACGTATACATGAATATCGTACTGAAAAAGTTCAATACGGAGAATTCCAAGCGCAAAAATATTTAGACTCGATATGGAATCGCCTTTCCTTAGAAAGGTTCTCGTCATAGTAATAAGAAAGGGTGCTCATGAAAGAATACCATATGAATATGCAATCAGTTCCATCATATATGTTATGTTATGTACTAAACCAGATATGGCTTATGCATTGGCATGTGTAAGCCGATTTCAGTCTAATCCAAGAGAAAGGCATTAAACGACTGTGAAATGTATTCTTAAGTATTTGACAAATACCAAAGAATTGTTCTATATATATAGGAATGGAGACCTCATTATGAAGGGGTATACAGGTTCAAGTTTTTCGAATGACATCAATGGAAGTAGTCAGTATCTGTTTATGTATTTACATTCAATGATGGAGTAGTCAGTTTGGAAAAGTTCGAAGAAAGAGATAGTAGCTGTAACACCCCATAAAACGAACCATAATTAAATGGATTAAATTGAATTAAATATGATAAGGTTGAATCTAGGAATTTTATAAAGGTTTGAATTTGACCATGAAAGTTATTTTGCTGTGTTTATAGCGAAATTCTAACCTATTTCCATATATAACATGCTGAAAACGGAGCTCAAATGAAGAAGTTACGGGCGTTTGAAGTTTTCAGAATTAAATTAATTTAGTTTGAATTTAAATTCAGATGTGAAATAAAATTTAGGGTTTAAATTTCAAAAAACTAGCTTAAGGGCTAAGTAAATGTGTAATTAATGTTTAATATTAAAAAGTTAATTAGGGAATAAAATAATATGACCATGGTAACAAGTTAAGAGCCCCTGAATAAAAGAGCGGCCGACCTGAATAGGACACCGGTCGAGCTTAGCAGTCGACCGGTCGCCCAAAGGCGGTCGACCGCTTGGCAACGGTGCTTGCCAGTGGCGGCTAGGGTTTTAAGTTATGTTTTATTCGGTTGTGCCTTCCAGATTTATCCGTTTCCTACCTACTTCCATCCTACAGTTCTGGTGCGTTTCAACTCCTATAAATAGAACCCTATCCTCTCCACGTTTATTCAAATTATTTTGGGGAATACAATGAATCTCTGCCATTGCTATCTGTCTAATAAGATTCATAAACTCCATAGAGAATTCAGGTAAGGATTCAACCTATTTCATATTTGTTTCTACTTCCTCCAATCTATTCTTATCCTATTATTCTCCAATTATTCTAAATCTAATGAGTATGTATACATCTTTCCAATTGTGCGTGTGTGTATATCAAAAGAGAGATATTCTGGAAGAGATCGGAAGGCTACAAATCCGTTTGAGTAAAGTTAAGGCTAATCTATGAGTGGAAACTTAGTATTTCTTTTCAGCAATTGTTTATTGTATTTCTTTTGGATTTGAATGTGCCTTAGGAATTGTGGGATTTCCAAAATATAATAGATAAAATTCCCCAAAATTCCTTCTTATTTCGAAATGTCAATTCTTTGTTGAGATTCTTAATTATTTACATTGATTTGATGGAATTTGTTTCATTTATGCAATTTTTGATAACTTTATAGTCTATTCCACTACCTCCTTTTCTTTTGGTTAAATTGTGATTTTTTGATAGAATAAGGGGTTTAGATTATGAATTCTATTCGTATTTTATACCATTTATTCATATCTATTTCTTTGTAAAAAGAGGAGTTGAAAAGAACATGGAATTTAGAATGCAATTCTTATTATTTAAGATTTTCCGTTTAATTGGTGTAATAAATCGAGTTTCTATTTTATTTACAAGTCTGTTATTGCAGTTTTGATTATGAATATTTATTCCCTGTTTTGGACATTTGAATTCCATGAAATCTTCGAAAATTGAAGAAAAACGACTTGTAAAAATAATTGGTTATGGAATTGGCATTAAACTTAGCTTAGGACGTAAAATCCATGCGTTTTGAACTTATTAAGTGTAAATATTTATTTATTTCTATTTACATAATTAACGTATAACTATTACATATATGGTGTAATTAATTAGGCATTTATTTACATTTATTTTCCTCCATTAGTAAGGTAATTGTTTTTGAGGTAAAAATAAAAGGAATATTTTATATATATAGCCTAATTATTAATTTAAGGCACAATAAGGAAGATTACTTGTAAGGTCTTATTTATGAAACAGTGATATGAGTGTGTGTGTGTGTGTGCGCACACGCGCGTGTGTGCGTGTGTATAGTAATTAATTTATGGCTAAGTCATAGGGATGCGAGTTCAATAGAGTTACATGATGGAAGTATGCCCGTCACTTTGAGGCTACCGGCAATTGTGTACACTTTTATTGATATAAGATATCCTTATGACACATATTTGTAATGACGCAAGATTACTTACAAATTCTGTAAGGGAAATCTGCCCAGCTAATCTGGCTACCAGTTTCTACGAAAAGAGGACTAATGTGTGATGTTATTATGGGTATGAACCACAAGACGAAAGGCCTACTTCGGGGTTTGAGGTATTAAATGGTTGGACCCGCCTTTTCCCCCAAATGAAGTATTAAATGGTAAAGAGATTATGATAGGTGGTATCTCTACAGGGATCCACTTTTGGAATTAAGCTTTAAATGACAGGATCTGCCTATTTTCAACTTGGAAGTATTAAGTGGCGTATGAGATTACAGTCAGCTAGATAGTACCATTGAGGAGCATGCTTCTGGAATTAGGCCTTATATGACGGGGTCTGCCTGTTTTCCACTAAGAAGTATTAAGTGGCTTGGGTACCATCTCTCACATATTAGCTATTTATGACGTATGATTGGGATATGGGATCTATTTTTAGAACGGAAAGTATTAATTGCTAGGACCCGCCTCCATTCCTTATAAAGAAGTGTTAAATGATGTTAATGATTTTTTGTTCATACACATTATTATTTTGAAATATATTGTCCAAGTACTAAAAAGGCAAGACTCGGAGTTTTTATTCACTAGACACTTGTCGTTTTCCTTCCATATTACAACACAGTTAAGGATGGAGTAATGGTGGTGACTACGCTTGGAGATGGAGAAGCGTGGCATGTGGCAGTATTTGCTTTTTTTACTTGCTTTTATGTGTACCCACGTATTTAGACAACTGGTGTAACTGATATTATGTTACAGTTTTTATGAAATTTTGTAATATGAAATTTTTATGGTTTTGAAATAAATGGGCACACTTTGCTATTATATGTTGTTCCATCTGTTGTGAGTTTTAAAAGTTTAGTTATGGCTCTATACTGTTATTTTCTTAGTTCTACCAATTGCTTACCTTAGAATGGATCTAATTTTCGATGGGCCTTTTCTGGATCGAAATTTAGTTCAGTTCTAGGGTGGGTTGTTACATTTGGTATTAAAGCCCTAGGTTACCTGATTAACGGGGAAAGTATACTATAAGTATGTGTGGCGTACTTGATATTTTTGAAAAGATTTTTCAAAAGATTTTTCTAAAACACATACTCTATATATATACACTTATTTTGAGTTTACGCTTAACTCTATAAATTTCGACTATAAAAGTAGTTATGACCATATTCCGAAAGGATGGGCGAGGCAACTATGAGTAGGAAGAATAAATAGAGGTAATTTCTACTCTAACTCTGATTACCCGTGGAGCGGAGATTGTATCTTTATGAGCAAACTAAGGAGAGAATGACCTCAACTTATGAAAGCACCTTAGAAGCTGGAGAGTAATTGACTCCTTGATAGGACCTAGTCTTCCTTATCATTGTGTGCAACGACCTGTAAAATTCGGTAATTTAATTTGGTTGAATTTATAAAAAAAAAATTAAATTTAGGAAGAAATAATTTTTTTATAATTTATATTAAAGTAAATTTTAAGATGAAGTATAAAAATTGTTATTAAAACTAATTATAGACAATTGAAGTGAAATTCCAATAAAGAAATAGGGTTAATTGTTGCACTTGGGTATAAAATTTAAAATGAATAAATAAAAGTAAGCATTTAATTAACCAATGCAATAATATATTGATTAATAGTAACTGAATGTAAATTTAGGTAATAAAGTTAATTAAAGCTGAATTTATATAAATTGAATGAAATTGCAATAAATGAAATAATGTAAAATGGTATAACTTGGTTATAAGTTGAATGCAAGTAACAAATGTAAATGTTGATTTATTAATATAAATCTGCGTAATAAATGGGGAACCAATATTATTAATATAAATGTAATAAAGTGGACTAATCGGAATTTGATGTTTGAATATTATGTAAATAAGAATTGAGATGAAATTGGGAAATATTAATGCATTAAGATATAAACAATGCTAATTTAAGGTTAATAATTAATGGATTTAATGAAATGGGATTAATGTAAATGTTATACTAGGCTATAAATCAAATGTATGAAAACAAACGTAAATATTGAATTTATTAATGAATTAATATATATTGAATAGTAATTATTTGACTAGGCTATAATATAATGAATTAATATATATTGAATAGTAATTCAAAGTTACATCAATTTCTAAAACTTTGAATTCATCTTAATGAATTACAAATATTATAATTTCTTACTAAACATTGATTTTTATTCAAATAACGGATTATTACATCAATTTCTATAACTTTGAATTCATTCCCAATTTACAAATTTCATTCAATTATAACTTTACAATTTGTTTCTAATTAATAGGTATTGCACAAATTTAGTTACTTTCTCAAAACTTTTCGTCCCCGAAAAGGAAAAGAAGAGAAAAGAAAGAATTAAGTAAACAATATATCTTATTTAAAAATATTAACTTTATAAACAATAATTTATAAAATTAATTAATTAAAATAAAATATACCAATTTATAAACAATAAATCTTTCTATACTCAAATTAATAAAGTTTGGAAAACATTTTCAAAAATTTTCTAAGTCTAAAATTTATAGAAAATTTCGGCAGAGTCTCCTTTGTACGGAGAGGCTCGAAAGAAAATATAATATCAAATATAACAATATACAACATATACTTTCCAAAATAATATATATCCCAACACGGGAAAAACAATATAATAGCGCTATAAACCCGTAATCCAAAAACGTACCTATTTGTCGGGCAATTAACGTTTAATTATGAAACCAAAAGCAGTAGCAATTGTTTCCATAACCTGTGTTTCACTTATATAATCCAAAAGAGTTAACAATTATATAAAATGAAATATTTAAGTTGTTTTCAACCACCAATAACAATCAATACAACCAACAATCACTTGCAACAAGGCATAAAACCATCCCATAGAATCAATTACTATTCAATATATATTAATTCATTAATAAATTCAATATTTACATTTGTTTTCATACATTTGATTTATAGCCTAGTATAACATTTACATTAATCCCATTTCATTAAATCCATTAATTATTAACCTTAAATTAGCATTGGTTATATCTTGATGCATTAATATTTCCCAATTTCATCTCAATTCTTATTTATGTATATTCAAACATCAAATTCCAATTAGTCCACTTTATTACATTTATATTAATAATCTTGGTTCCCCATTTATTATGCAGATTTAAATTAATAAATCAACATTTACATTTGTTACTTGCATTCAACTTATAACCAAGTTATACTATTTTACATTATTTCATTTATTGCAATTTCATTCAATTTGTACAAATTCAGCTTTAATTAACTTTATTACCTAAATTTACATTCAGTTACTATTAATCAATATATTATTGCATTGGTTAATTAAATGCTTACTTTTATTTATTCATTTTAAATTTTATACCCAAGTGCAACGATTAACCCTATTTCTTTATTAGGATTTCACTTCAATTATCTATAATTAGTTTTAATAACAATTGCTATACTTCATCTTAACATTTACTTCAATATAAATTATAAAAAATTTATTTCTGCCTAAATTTAATTACAAAATTTTATAAATTCAACCAATTAAATTATCGAATTTTACGGGTCGTTACGCCGTCGTACGGACTCGAAAAGCCCGGAAATAAATTTAATTGAAATCAATTTGGAAAATATTGATTTTAGCATAACTTATTCATACGATGGAATTTGGACTTGAAACCTTTTCCATTGCGTTTAAAATATTTTAAAACATCTATTTTGATACGGGTTGACCCAATTTCGTTCCGGAATCAGAACGGGCTTTTCGGGCCATTCATCGTTCAACGCGCTTATAAATCGGGTCCATCTATTCTATTTCAACCTTGCCTATATATACCCTGTTATAAACTCTAGCCTACCTCTATTTCTCATTTGTCTGTGCGTACATTTCACTTAAATCACCTTAAACCCGAATTAAGTTATAAAACCATATTCCTTTAAAATCTCAATTTCAATAAGTTCCAAATGAATTCTTATCAACTATAATTCTCAATTAGATAAAATCTCAATCAATTTCAAACTATCTTCTCAACCTTGATTTATGAAATCAATATAATATAAGTGGAACGACATCAGGAGATGTCAAATCCCGTAAACATCTCTGACGCCGTTCCACTCATATTATATTGATTTCATAAATCAAGGTTGAGAAGATAGTTTGAAATTGATTGAGATTTTATCTAATTGAGAATTATAGTTAATAAGAATCCATTTGGAACTTATTGAAATTGAGATTTTAAAGGACTATGGTTTTATAACTCAATTCGGGTTTAAGGTGATTTAAGTGAAATGTACGCACAGTCAAATGAGAAATAGAGGTAGGCTAGGCTTTATAAAAGGGTATATATATAGGCAAGGTTGAAATAGAATAGATGGACCCAATTTATAAGCGCGTTGAAAGATGATTAGCCCGAAAAGCCCGTTCTGACTCCAGAACGAAATTGGGTCAACCCGTATATCAAAATAGATGTTTTAAAATATTTTAATTGTAATGGAAAAGGTTTCAAGTCCAAATTCCATCGTATGAAGAAGTTATGCTAAAACTAATATTTTCCAAATTGATTTGAATTAAATTTATTTCCGGACGTTTCGAGTCCGTACGATCAAAGGCAAGTTCGATCGTTACAACTTGAAATCCTATAATAATTCACTGTTACAGATCCGATGAAACTAGTTTCATCAAAATCCGAGTCCGAGGCCAAAATGGCTATTTTTACATTAATAAAATAAATTAATAAATTAACAAATTAAATCAAATTTTCAATTTCAATTCTATATTTAACAAATTTCATCATTTACAACTTTTTAATTTGTTTCCAATTAATAGATATTGCACAAATTTAGTTACTTGCATTCAACTTATAACCAAGTTATTCCATTTTACATTATTTCATTTATTGCAATTTCATTCAATTTATACAAATTATGCTTTAATTAAATTTATTACCTAAATTTACATTCAGTTACTATTAATAAATATATATTATTGCATTGGTTAATTAAATGCTTACTTTTATTTACTCATTTTAAATTTTATACCAAAGTGCAACGATTAACCCTATTTCTTTATTGGGATTTCACTTCAATTGTCTATAATTAGTTTTAATAACAATTGCTATACTTCATCTTAACATTTACTTTAATATAAATTATAAAAAAATTATTTCTTCCTAAATTTAATTACAAAATTTTATAAATTCAACCAAATTAAATTATCGAATTTTACGGGTCGTTACATTGTGAACCCTATAGATATATTCAATTATAGGGGTAGTCGTAGATGGAAAGGTTGATAAGAAATAAATGACTTTGAGGAAACGTCCATTAGGCGGATAATTAATATGGATAGATTAACAGTTATGGAGGTAACAAATGAAGGTGTTATGTATTAATAAAGTATAGAAGTAAGGAAAGAAGCAAACTTCCGTAAGAAGGAATGCATTTATCATCACAAGGAGGAAATTAGTTTTTAAGTGGTAGAGTAGCAAGGTTTAAAAAAGAACAAATTTTAATCCTATCTTTTATGATATAATTTGTTAAAAAAGATTTTTTGAAAGCCCCTTGAAAATTTTGAAAGTGCCTTTCAAAAGATTTTGAAATGAAATCTTGTAAGTTAGAAATTATGATAAAAAGTGATTTTAGATGACTTTTAAATTACTCCACCATTTATTTTGTAAAAAATTTGAAAAGTGATTGTAAATTTAAAAAGGGTGGTGAAATATTTTTTGGTGGGTGATTTTAATTTAAAATTTTGGTGACCTGAGAAGTTGAAAAATATTTCATTTATTAACTTCTCAATTTGAAAATTGATTGACTTAGAAAAGCTTTCAATTTCCTTGTTTTTGTATTCTTCCATTTTTCTATGTTACAATTCCTATGCAATAAATTTGAAAGTTCTTTCTCTATAAGTTCTTAAGAGGCTGTATAAGTTGGAAATTTTTAGAAATATAATTATGGTTTTAGACAACATTGGAAACATACCACCATTATTTTGAAAAAGTTTGGGAAGGTAATGCAATTTTTAAAGCGGTGAATTTATTTAAGATAAAATGGTGGATGGTTTCAATTGTAAATCAGTGCCTTAAAAGGTTTTCATTTCTTAACTTTTTTTAATTTGATTAAAATGATTTCAATTTTTGGTTCTTCGATCCTTTTATTTTTCCTTGTTTATAAACTTGAACGTTCTTTTTTTAGAACTCTTTTTAGGGGTTTATAGGTAGAATTGTGAATTATGGTTGATGAGATATTAAAAGGAGTAAGATAGAAGTTATCTTTGTCTACTCCATCTATTTTTCCATCGTATAAATTTATAAAAGGTATCTTTTGACCATTGATTAGATTTAAATAATGTTTGATAAATAAGTTAGATGTTTTTGTACAAGAAGAAGCATTTATGTAAAGATGAGAATTTTATATATTTTTTCTAATGTGAATACAATGTTATTTGAATAATAATAATATTGGATTTCATACTGAAAAGTATTGCAAGAGATTTTAAGAGTTTTTGAGCAAAGTTACAAGATATATTTCATCAAATAATAGTATATTTTGAGTAATAAGGTAATGAATATTATTGCATGTTTTAGAATGAAAAAACTATTATTTTGAAATGATGATTGTTGAAAATTTTGCTATTTTGTAAACGATAATTCTTGTAGCTAGAAAACTCTTTGGAAAAAATGGTTTAACATATTATTTTTAAAAGATAATTTAGTCTTGAATTTTTTGTGCTAAAATTCCTATTTTCAAAAGGAGAGATTTCTTCTTTTAGTAAGCTATTGAAAAGGTAAGTTTTCATAAGTTTCTTATTGGAAAAAAAAACAATAGAATTTTGAATGCCATAAACTAATAAGTCTAACTTTTAAGAAAAAGTTCTGATAAAGAAAGTTTAAAAAGGGAAATTATTTTATACCTATCTGGGAACAAATGAATTTTAGATCTTTGATAAAGGTTTTTATTAAAGCTTACATATTCAAAGATGGAGATACTGAGTTTGATACTTCATGTTTTGAGTATTATAAGAAATGAATTAATAAGTATTTATTTATAAATAAGCTTATTTGTGTGAAGATATTTTATTTTGTGTGCGAAAGTTAAGATTTTATTAAATTTTATGGAGTAGGTATGGATCATGACCTAGGTGGGATAGACTAAGGTTTAAGGATATGAGTAAGATAGAAATAGAATGTACAACCTGATTTGAAAGTTGAAGTCAGTCCCAAACCTCTATTTGAAAAGTTGATAAAGTTTAAAGATATTCTAGATCTGTAATTAGGTTGCGAATTAGGTTGCACATAGAGTATAAATCTATATTTTATTTTTGGAGCAATTTCCGTATAATTTCCATTAATTATCCAATTCCAAAATACATGTAAAAGTGCATTTTTGAAGTAATAAGAAATACACTAAAAAGGAAAGAGATGTGTAAGAGATGGATATTTCTTCCATAGTTTACACTGTCTATTTCAATAATAAAAAAAGAAACGATTACTTATAATTTCAAAAAAAGCAAAATTCTTAATTGTGGTTAATTTATGAAAATAATCTTTTTGGAAAGATAACTTCAATGAATTAAAATATAGAAATGAGTATTCTAGTTGTACAATTAGTAGTTAGATATAGATATCCTACTGCTATGCTAAATGACTAAAACATATATAGATAGCATAGATTAGACTATATGTGTATCAGTTAGCAATTATTGGATTAGGATTTATGTATATTAATTACAAATTTAAGGGCAGTAAATTTGTAATTAATGAGAGGAAACATAATCTAAAGAGGGACCGATTAAAGAAACTTGATATTGCATTTGTGGAAGAAAGATATTTGAGTAATGAATGGAATTTGAAAATCAAAAAAGGTTAAAAATATTAATTTGAGATGGTCTAGTTTTGACAGTAATGATCAACTGTTACGGATATTAATTGAAGCAATGAATGGACAACATTTATTAGAGGGAAATTAAGAAGATGGGTAGCGGTGGAATGAAATATTAAAGATAGACCATTTTAATTTAAAATAGAGTGTTAGGACTTCAACACCATTTATATTAATTGATAATAAATGGCAATTTCCAGTAAAAATTTCTTTTAGAGTTTTTGGATTATAGTCGCTTGTTGTCTTCCTTGGTTATTGAAAAAGTGGATGACGTAGTATAAGATATATCCCCATTTATTCTTGTGTAGACTTTATGAATAGGATTTAAATCACTTGATATTTGTTGGAACCTAAAGTAAATAAGGAAATTATATGGGGCACTTGACTAGCGATAGACCATAGGTAAAACTGGAAGTTAATGAAAAAATTAAGTTAGCAGCCTAAAATAAGTAAATGTTTAAATATCAGAACTTTAGATTTTGGTAAACATGGGGGATTTAGCTCACAAAATGCCATCATCCAGAAAAAAGAGAAAAAGTATAGGAATGAGAATGGAATTTCCTATTGATCAAGGATTAAGAAGAAGGTGGCAAAAAAATTCTGTTAGAAGCAATGGAACCGCACACTCCAACACAGCTTTACGGAGTTGTGCTCTGCATCATTAGGGACCCTTATTTTACTAGAAAATTTGGAGAGATTTGCTAGTAGCTTGAGGAACTAGCTTTAGAAACTTCGTTAAATCGGAGCATCACTTACCGACTGAAGACCGATGGACAAACCGAAGAAATGGAATGGGAACTTAGAGGATTTGTTGAGAGCATTGCGTCTTGGACTTAGTAGGACCTTAGGAATAGTGTTAACCCTTAGCAGAATTTAGTAGGATTGTAGTTTTCAATAACGATTAGTATGGCACCTTTAAAACATTTTTTTGGGGAGGCCATGCAAATCGTTAGATTGTGGGTGGGAAACCACCGACAAATTCTACTCAGACCATATTTGTATTATGAGACTTTGGAAAGTTGGAGTTGATTAGGCAGCGTGTGAGTTGGATAATTGGAAAGTAGGCACAGATTTATTGGTCTTTTTCCAATATGGGAAAAAACAAGAAAACTTTTATGTTGGTTGGAGTCCATATCAATTTTTTCATTTGAGGAAATACCTTCATAGCATAGAAATTGTTATAGAGCCTAATCAATTAAAGAATTTTAGGATAGGTCCAATAATTTCCCATGCCACAGCGTGCATCATAGGGCACGGAACTCGAAGGCGCCATGACAAAGAATTAGATTGGTTTGAGTGAAAATTTGATGGGAGGCATGAGGACTCTTCGTCCAAAACCTTTCTCTGGAAAAATTTCCTTCCAAAATCAGAATTTTGGTTGCATCACGGTTGCTAGATTGGATGGTAGGATATGGTTCTACACTTTTTCACAACCACTTTAAACTCATAGAGAAATTTTTAAGCATGTTTAGGGTATTTGCATACATACTTTCATGACTAGATTACACACTCACGCTAGGATTGAGCTCATTTTAGTATGTCTTCAGTACATAATCACATTGCACTATTGGTTGAATTGATGGTTATGTAGATAACTTGGTTGCATAACATGGATGTTATTGTGCATTATGTTGTTTGCCCCTAGGAAGATTTCGCGACAAATTCCATTTTAGGGGAAAGAATGTAAGACCCCGTAAAATGAATCACAATTAAATTGAATTAAATATGATAAAGTTGAATATGGAAATTTTATAAAGATTAGAATTTAACCACGAAAGTTATTATGTTGCATTCGTGGTGAAATTATGACCTATTTACATACATAATATGCTGAAAACGGAGCACAAACGAAGAAGTTATGAGCGTTCGAAGTTTTCAGAATTAAATTAATTTAGTTTGAATTTAAATTCAAATGAGAAATCAAATTAAGGGTTAAAATTTCAAAAATTAACTTAGGGGCTAAGTAAACATCTAATTAGTGTCTAATGTTAAAGAGTTAAATAGGGAATAAAATAATATGACAACGGAAACAAAATAAACGTCTCTGAATAAAAGAGCGGTGGACCTGAATAAGTCAACTGGTCGACTGCAGTGGTCGACCGCTTGGCAATAGCAGTTGCCAATGGCGGCTAGGGATTTAGGATATGTTTTATTTGGTTTCGTACTCTAGATTTATCCGTTCTACCTACGTACATCCTACGATTTTGGTGCATTTCAACTCCTATAAATAGAACCCTATCCTTTCTACTTTTATTCATATTGTTTGTGCCAAAATTGGCCACAAACACCCGATAGTCGTTGAAAGCACCCATTCACAATCACCGGTCATAAATAACAAATATGTAGAGAAATAAGTACTAAAAATCACTCAACAGATTCATAATAAAGCAGTAAATGACACATGATTTATAGTGGTTCGGCGATCTTGCCTACGTCCACTCTGTAGTTGATGACTTTATTGATTCACTTGATGATCTCAGTTAATTACAGCGGATTATAGTTGATAATAGCTCTGAAGTTTGATTACAACAGCAGTAATGAAGAGTAGAATTGAATCTGGCAGAGTCTGGACGTTGAATGGCAAAAAGATCCCCTTTTCTGAAGGCTTCAGGGTGCTATTTATAGGCGTAGGAGGCTCAGATCTTGCTCAAACTTCGAGAGACTTTTTCTGGCACATGAGTGGGCCCACGCTACCGACCCCACCAAGTTTCGACTCGATCTGAGATCGATACGAAGTGATTTCATATCCATAAAAAATGATCCAGTCAAGCTGAAACTTGGCAGGAACAATCTTTACCTTGTATGGAAGCTTCTGTGAAAATTTCGTTGCATTTGGATCAACGGTTTGGGAGATATGATCGATACAAATTGCCTTTTCGTGAGTGCTGTTGCGTTCGTATCCATTTATTCGAAACGATATGTTCGTATCGATCGTTGCACGTGCTCGTGAGATGACGATGCGCGCTTCCTTCGGATCGATCTATTTCTTATGCCGAGTTGACCGAGCCATTCCTCGAATTTCGCCTTGTTCGTATCCAAAGCCGTTGCCTCATTCGAGTTGATAATCGTTGCCAACTTATATCATTAGTGTTGACTTGCATCCATACATACGGCTCTGCTCGCATCAATAATTGAGGCGCATTTCGTATCGATTATTTTAATGATGATCGATACGAAACATGAGCGTGTTCATGGATACGAAGCATGGCATTCCATGGATACGAATCAACATATTCGATGGCTACGATTAGGGCTTATTTTCAGGGTGGACTCGAACAGGACGATGTCAAGTGGATCGATACGAAGCAAGATCGATACGAAATAGCATTCCAGATGGATGCGAAGTAAGATGGGCAACAATCGATACAAAGTAAGCGAGCTCGATGGATACGAACTATGTATCGTTGATCGATACAAAACGCACCAACCTGATGGATACGAACTGTGGATGGTTGATGGATACTAAACGCATCAACCTGATGGATACGAACTTGCTGAGGCGATGCCTATTTTATCGATTCAGACCGATCGATTCGAACTGACCGATATCACGTTACTGATCGATTCAAACTCGATCGATTCGAAGCATGTGTAAACTGATGGATTCGAACAAGACAAACAGTGATGGATACGAAACCGATGGATTCGAAATGGGCATCTCCTCAACTTTTTGATGGATTCGAACAGCGTACTTTGGCTAACTTGCATCGATCATATCTCGTTCATACGAACTCTGATTAACCTGAAATTTGAAACACTGGCTTTCATGGCTTTGCTTGTCATGTCCTATCAGTTGTAGCCTGATACGAGCTCGGACAAAATTCATCAATATCCATAGCGAAGCAATGTGTAACCAATCTTTGAGACGAACCGTCTTTTGTTTTCGATCGACCTTTTGGTGTCACGGCTTTGCCAAAAAGAGGGATAACACATATTATTTTGGAAAATACGACGAAACTCTACCATTGCTATCTCTCTTATAAGATTCATAAACTCCGTGGAGAATTCAAGCAAGGATTCAACCTATTTCCTGTTTTTTCTTCTTCCTCCAGTCAATTCTTATCCTATTCTTCTCTAATTATTCTGAATCAACGGAATATATATACATCTTCCCTATTGTGTGTGTGTATATCAAATGTGAGAGATTCTGGAAGAGATAAGGAAGGTTGGAAATTCACTTGAGTAAAGCTAAGTCTAACATATGAGTGGAAATCTTAGTATTTCTTTTCAGTAATTGTTTATTGGATTTTATTTGGATTTGAATATGCCTCGGGGATTTTGAGATTTCGAAAATATAATAGATAAAAACCTCCAAAATTCCTTTTTATTTCGAAATGTCAATTCTATGTTGAGATTCTCAATTATCTACATGAATCTGATGGAATTTGTTTATTTATGCAATTTTTGATAATTTCATAGTCTATTCCACTTCTTCTTCATTAGGTTAAATTGTGATTCTTTGATAAAATAAAGGGTTTAGATTATGAATTCTATTCATAGTTTATACCACTTATTCAAATCTATTTCTTTGTTAAAAGAGAAGTTAAATAGCACATGGAATTTAGATCGCAATTCTTATTGTTTAAGATTTTCCATCTAATTGGTGTAATAAATTGAGTTTCTATTTTATTTACAAGTTTGTTATTGCAGTTTTGATTATGAATATTTATTCCCTGTTTTGGACATTTGAATTTCATAAAAACTTCAAAAATTTAAGAAAAAGACTTGTAATAATAATTGATTAGGGAATTGACATTAAACGCTAGCTTAGGACTTAAAATCCATGCATTTAGAACTTATTATGAGAAAATATTTATTTATTTATATTTATGTAATTAACGTATAACTATTACGTATATGTCGTTGTTAAGTAGGCATTTATTTACATTTATTTTCCTCCATTAGGAAGGTAATTGATTTTGAGGTGAAAATAAGAGGAAACTCCTATATATAGCCTAATTACTAATTTAAGGCATAATAAGGAAGATTCCTTATAAGGCCTTATTTATGAAACGGTGAGATGAGTTTGTGTGTTGTAATTAATTTATGGCTAAGTCATAGGGATGCATGGTCAATAGAGTTACATGGTGGAAGTCTGCCCTTCACTTTGAGGCTACCATCAGTTGTGTACACTTTTATTGATGTGAGATACCCTTACGGTAAATATTTGTAATGACGTGAGGTGTAATAACCTGAAATTTAACACATAATAATTAATTCGTTAATTCATTAAATAATAAAATAACTTAGTAAAATTATCAGAATTGAGCCACGGGAGTTGCACCATTGTGTCCGAGGTAATTTTCTGGTCAATTTCCATATATAGAACGTCAGAAACCAAGCTAATATAAACGAGATAGGAATTAAACAAGACAACAAAAAAAGAAATAATATATATGGCCTGGTCGACCGGCCGGTCGACCTGGGCAACGGGGCAATCGACCCGCCTGCCCTTCTGGGGCGAAGGTTCGTTCATTCGTACGATGAGCATGAATTTAGCTAACTTTGCACGTCATTTGATTCTTTATTTCAATCTAGTCCCTCTATTCTTGCATATTATGGCTCCTACTCAGCCTATGACGTGGTTGTATCCTATTCAATCTCCAAATTCAATGGTCTAAGATCCACTTCTACCCCTATAAATAGAACTCTTGGCTTAACACTTTTTCTCATTCTAATTTTTTCACCATTTGGGTTCACCTATTCAGGAAGGACCCTAAGCGGAATAATTTTCCAAGGAGGAAATCATTTTAAATAAAAATATTTAACAACCCCAAGTGGATCCATGAAGGCTTGAAGGGAAGGGCTAAGGACCAGAGGTGAGTGATTGTAATTATTTTAAATTTCTTTAAGTAATTTAAAATAATAGGGTATCCAATAGTTGTAGTTTACTACAATTTTTGGAGTAACCTTTTAAGTAATTTATTTACAGTTATTAAAATTATTTTCAGTTAGTTTTAGTTTATTTTTAGCTTTTCCATTTATTTACAGTATTTTAGTTTATTTACTGTTATTTATGCGTTATTTACATCTTCTTCTTACGCCTTGGATTTCCTTCTATTTTCAGTTTTCTTTTATTCCTTCTTCTTCTTCTTCGCGTTTGGATTAGAATAGAATTAACACGAAACTGGATTGAAATAATGGAATGTAAGATGTAAATTATAAAGACTGTAATATAAATGGAATTGGACTGAAATTATGCCTAATTATGATATTAATTGGACCGAATTAAAGAGATTGGCCTAGTTATAACTTAGAATTATAACTTAAAAGAATAAAAGAAGAAAAGAAGCTTATTTTCACACTAGACATTGGGTTAAGTAATAAGCATGATTATAACATAGGTTATAATAAGAAATAGAACATAGTAAGGCTTATATTAAGAGTTAGGATAAAATAATAAGCACAGATAGTAAGAACAAGAGTAAAGGCTTATTTAAATAATATATCTAAGTTAATAAGCAAAGAATTTAAGTAGGACCTGTACCAAATAGCATTCCCCTATTATTTCCTATGGGTACGGTGTTTCACATAAACCTAAAGTGAGACGAGGGGCACGCTTATGCTAGTAGTGGTAGTAATTGGTCAATATAGAAATGTCCAAACCATGGGGGATTTGAACAAGGTGCTATTAGATATTGTTTGGATAATGGGCCAGTATCGGCATCATTCCCCTATATTTTTTATGGACACGGTGTTTCACAT
This sequence comes from Allium cepa, assembly GCA_030765085.1. Taxonomy (NCBI): domain Eukaryota; kingdom Viridiplantae; phylum Streptophyta; class Magnoliopsida; order Asparagales; family Amaryllidaceae; genus Allium; species Allium cepa. The sequence goes on along the minus strand of CM060937.1, from coordinate 446,944,963 downwards.
AATCCTAAAGTGAGATGAGGGGCACGCTTATGCTGAGTCGAGGTATAATACGACCCAATAGGTGGAGCAACAGGTAGCATGAGCATGGTGGCAGTTACGCGTACGACTTCCATTTCGGTGTTCAGTAATCGCTATGAGTTCCATGCGCTTAGTTTGTGTGTCTTTCGTAGACACCTTTGCCTTATGAGTACGGAGCTATGTATCATCTAGTCCACAGTGGGTGCTTTGTGTATCTTTCGTAGTTACCATTGGATGATGTGTAGGAAGTTATATAGCGTCTAGTCCGTAGTAAGATCTATGGAGTAGCAGACCAATCAAAGGGTAGAATTAGGATTTCATCCTAATTATTGGATTAGGAATTCAGCCTAATCAAGAACTATTAAAGACAAGTGCAAACAATCAAAGTTAATCTATCTTATCAATTGTAATAGTTTAATTATATTTTCCAGTTTATCTCTTTTCTATTTCCTTTATTTCTATTGAAGAGTCTATTACTCTTACTTTGCTTAAAGATTCTAGTAGTTACTATCACTCATCAGACTTTTAGTCTGACCCACTCCTCTATTTTCCCCCTTTCCCCCCATAGGAAATCAAGGGAGAGGGAAATAGAATGCAGTGCTCGGAGGTTTCTTGGTGAAGATTCTATAATGTATTTCCCTACTTTTTCAGCTTGATTCTTTCTTTGTACTAGAACTTAAGAGTGATATCTGTACTCTGATTTTTGTTGAGACTGTGAGTTATCATTTCATGAGATATGTTGGGTTTTAAGACGTATATGTGGTATTTGGTATTTAACTTATTTGACTTATGAAGCAATTATGAAGTTTTTTTAAATAAGTTATTATTTTAGTTGCCATTGTTTTTGCCTATTTTTTTCTTGTGAATCTTAGTCTCTGTTAGTTTCAGTTATACCTACAACACAACATGCTTTTTAATGTGTCCTTTTGGGTATATTAAGGGATGTGGGGTGTTTCATGAGGTTAGTTCAAAATTTTGTAGGGGAAATCTATCCAGCTAATCTGGCTACAAATTCCTACGAATAGAGGACTAATGTGAGACGTCATTATGAGTATGGGACATAAGATGAAGGGCCTGCTTTGGGGTTTGAGGTATTAAGTGGTTGGACCTACCTTTTACCCCAGATGAAGTATTAAATGGCCAAGGGGTTACGTTAGGTGGTATCTCTACAGCGGTCAGCTTTTGGAATGTCTTAAATGATGGGTTCTGCCTATTTTCCACTTGGAAGTATTAAGTAGCCTATGAGATTCCATATGATGTCAGCTAGATAGTACTATTGAGGAGCATGCTTCTGGAATTAGGCCTTAAATGACACAGTCTGCCTATTTTTGACTGAAAAGTATTAAGCGGCTTGGGTATTGTCTCTCACATTATTAACTATTTATGACGTATGATTGAGATATGAGATCTATGGAATTTTGTATTATGACATTTTTTTTGGTTTTGTAATAAATGGGCACACTTTGGTATTATATTTTGTTTCATCCACTATGAGTTCTGAAGTTTAATTATGGCTTTATACTATCACTTTTTAGTTCTACCAACAACTTACATTAGAATGGATCTATGTTTCGATGGGCCTTTTCTAGATTGAAATTTTGGTCTATTCCAGGTGGGTTGTTATAGTAGCTGACTCGACGATAGAGGCCATATACATCGCCCTCAACAAAGTAGCAAAAGAAGCAGTTTGGATAAGCAAGTTATGGGTGAGCTTAGAGTATTTCCAAATGTTAAGGAACATATCACATTGTTATGCAGTGACAATGCATCAATGCAGATCAAAAAGAACCTTAAGTCTCACAAGAAATCAAGGTACAATTGTCGAAAGCTTCACCTCATTACAAAGTTTATCACTAACGAATAGATTGTGATTGAAAGAGCAGACAGTAGTACAACAAAGCAGATCCATTCATGAAGGGGATAACTCGATCAGTTCTAAGAAAATTGATCGAAAGGATGGGATTAACATCCCATAATTAGCCCCAAGTGCAAGTGGGAGATTAGTAGAGTTAGAAGTGTGCACATGGGCAATTCTGTAATTTACTATAAATTATTAACCTTGTAATAAAATCTCATTTGAAACAAAAGGTGTTTATCTTTCTATTGTACACTTTTCATATTGTGTTATGTTAATTAATTATATAATTTAACTATTTTAAATAGAAAACCATAAATGATATGTTAGGTGATAGTAATTACAATGTGTTGTGGTTGTAAGAAATTATCGCATCAAAATAACATATTATTTTAAATATTCATAGTTGAGATGTTTTGAAAAAGGATATCGATTCAACCGTTGAGACTGGAGTAAGAAAAAATTTCCAAATGTTGTGCAGTATATTACTTAAGGAAGCTAGGGGCAACAAGAGGTTACATATTGATAGCAATTGGATAACCATAGAATGAATCACTCGAGAATTTTCTATTGGTTAATATAAATAAGGTCGAATAGAGAATTTTGAAATGATGATGTTACATAATTCTCTCAACTTGAGAATGCCGTGGACTTCAACATGGACATTCCACTTTGATTATAGTTAAATCGTGGCATAACATCCATTAAATGATTATAGTTGAGTCTAAGTTGAAGCATTGGAAGTGAAACATTATTCAATAGAAAATTCGTCTCCTCGATTACATAGGGTTAGTATCACGGATAATTGTAGTCAACTCAAAGTCAAAGTCTCCAACTAGAGCAACACGATTAATAATAATTGTTATATTTGAACCAAGGATATTGTGTTTGGATAAACAAAGTCGAATGTGGATGATGTTGTAATTTGACCAATACCAAATTTCATAATTCCTAATGTGATATAGTGTCGACGAAGAGAATTGGTGTAAATACCCTTACTATTAGACACCGTTTATAATAGTAAAATTGAATTTTACCAAAAAAAAAAGTATAAGTGATGAATTTAGCCGAAATTTAGACCACCAACCGAGGTACATGTAAGCTTTAATATTCAAATTGTTCAATACTAACCGCTGACTGGATTTACACCATTCAGTCACATAACTGAAATGGTAAATACATAGAATAAACCACACAATTTGACTAATTTATAGTAATTGTAAATTAACTAATATTTTTGGAATATTAATTATTAAGTTTTACCTAATGTTTGAATACCATTAGCATTTAATGAGATGCATATATATATAGTTTATGCGTATGCCTATTGATATAAAATACCGATAGAACATTTAAATTGGATTTGAATGGAATAAATTATAAATGGTTTTGGAAAATTCTGAGGCCCATTTCTCTCTTTGTATAGTGGTGGGGGAAGGGAGGAGGGGAGTAAGGAAATGTTCAAGTTGGATTTGAAAAGGCAATAAATTAATTAAAAGAAAGAGGAAAAATATATAGCATTGATTCTCCTTTATTACTTTCTTTAAAAAAATTCATTTAGGTGCTTATGCCACTTTTCCTGCTCATCCTTGACCTAAAGTTCATGATGGTCTAAGGCAAAAAAATTTCAAACAAAAATCTAATAATTAGAAAAGAAGGTGGTTCTTATATCTTAATTCTTGCAAGATCCAAAGATTGAATCAACTAAATCTAGCGGCATCCTTATCCCTATACGAGTCCACTAAGAGTTTGGTTTAGTATTGTCATACCATGGCCCATCCTTATCCCCCGAAGTGCTACTGGGGCATTATATGCAAACTGTACGACAATGCTTAAAAACGCATTAAGGGGGATCAACGTAAAGCCTTAAGCTAAGAAAAATATTTATTTTACCGATTAGACATTACAATTATAGTTTCTACTATATATAGATATTTTGACGGATCCTTAAGAAATGGAAAATTCGTAACATCTCCTGTGTTATTTCACGCACGTTATACACTGGATAGAAGATGTGAAACCCCATAAACAACTTTGATGCTATTACACTCATGTTATATATGATATTGATTTGACTCACATAAGGATATTTTAGTACTGACTCGAGTGCTTTGTCTTTTTATTATGCTCAGGTCAGCCCTGAGTTTTCAGTGCATTGAAGATTATTTTCTGAAGGACGAAGATGAAGATTTGGTATATTATTATTACTAGTGTTATTTCACCACATTGTTTATTCCGTTACATTATTCTATTGTATATATAACTCTGATAGATGTTGTAAAATTTTAATCAAATGTATAGAATAAACAACTTCTTGAACTGTTTATTTGATTATTATATTTTGTCGTTCCGTTGCGAGATTCTATATATGTTTTCTTCTTTTATTATTTTTCTTAATTAACCCCATTGATTATCTGTGTTTCGGATTGTTTGAGCTGTACATATGTGGATTATTTTGGTTTTAAACCCTTCGAAATATGGGTCGTCATAGTTGCAATCAGAGCTTTGGTTCGGCGATAACCTTAGCTTTGCAGGGTTTGACTCATTGAAGATAGGGTAGTAATATCCTAGAATGCGTTTGTTTGAGCGTGTGTGTGTGTGTGTGGGTATATATATGAGAACGCTTACTTGTTAGTGTTATAAAATGTTTTAAACCGTGTTTACTTATCTGTGGAGTTGTTTATGAATTCTGGTCGGTGCGTGGGATGCCATGTTATCGATAAGGGTTTCTAAATACTTAAGCAAGGCAAGTCGACTTAATAGCGTTTTAAAATTGGGTAAATGAAATAATTTTACCTAAATTATATTTTATATATATAAAGAAATAATTTTCCATAAATAACCATATAGGTTTATGAAAATATGAATTTATTTATGTATGTTAGTTGTTAGAAGATGATAATATTTAGTTATCATCGATTATTGGCTGAATTAAACTAAAAACGAATACTTTGTGAACTCTATTTCATGAAGCATTCGATAATTAAATAGAATTGAAATCTAATTACAATAAGAATTATTTACAGTAGCAAAGATGTAAATTAACAAAATGTTTCCATAATAAGGTAATGGAATTGTATAAGTATATTTATAATATAGCTTATAAATAGAAAGGATTTGAAAGCCGAGAATTTTAGAATTTAAATTCTGTAGCTTTCAAAATTGTTTTCAAAGACTTAAAAATTAATAATATTATTATTTAAAAGTATTTTTATTATAAATATATTTTGAAAAGATTTTTGAAAGAAATAAAAGCATTGAACTTACTTTAGTCGCTGGGAAATAATTCTAAGGATGACTGCAGCATCGCCTGTATTCATTTTCGAGTTTTTGAGTAAGAATTGCTACCAAAAAAAATTTATTTCCAGTTAAAACAAGTTTTGATTGTGAAAAAAATATTTCAAGTATGATTTAATATATATATATATATATATATATATATGAAAATAGTTTTGAACTTATAAATTGAACTAGTATAGATAAGAAATAAGTTTATAACTTATGAAATTCGAACAGGAAAATCGAATTTTAAAAACGATTGAATATTTTGGTTAAGAAAACAAAAGAAATTTTGAATTTGAAATATGAAATATGAAATAAAAGAATTAACCTAAAAAAAGTTAAATAAATTGAGTTAGTGAAATGAAGTAAATAAAATGAAGTTCAACTCAAGAAAGCTTAAATGAAAGTGAGTCGTATTTGAAATGAATTGGATAAAATAATGAAATGAAATTTTAAGTGAATAAGTTTATATAACTTACAGAATTGAGAAATATTAAGCTAAAATCAAAATTTAAATTTGTTGAATGTGAGTGATAAGAAAAGAAAATTTTAACTTAAATAAAGTTAATAAATCGAGTAATGGATTAAATTAAATAAAGTTTAACTTAATAAAGATTGAATGAATTGAATTGGATTTGAATGGAACTAAATGAATTAATAAAGTGAATTAATTCCATTAAGCTGTAAAAGAATTATAAGATGAAAGTTAACTTCAAAAAAGTTGAATGAAATTGATTGTGATAAAAATAATTTTTTTAATATGAGTTTGAGTTATGAAATAAAATTTACTTAATTAAAGTTAATAATATGAATTAAAGAAATGAACTCATGAAATGAATCAATAAATTAATATGAACTTAAGTTAGGAAGTAATAATAAACATGAGTTATGTTTTATAATATGTTTATAATAAACTTAAATGATTTTATGAAATTGTTTATAATTTATATTAGTATTAAAGAGAATATACTAAGTGGTAGTAAAAAAATTAACTTAAATAAGATTAAATGAAATGATTTATAAAATGGCCCAGAAATGGATTTATATGAAATATGTTAAACAAAAAGTGAAATAATCGAATTTGAATAAATTGAATGTAAATGAAATAGATGTGAATAAATTGGAAGTAAACCAATTAAATGTTAATAAGATGCTAATAAAGAATGAATGTTAATAAGAATGATAGTGTGTAAATTAAGTATTGACATTGGAAATGTAAATTGTGATAGTTTGGATTAATTAGATGAATATTAGTAATTGTTGAATGATTCTTTTGTTGTAAACCATTGTTTTTACTGCTTTTGATTACATATGATTGTGTATTAGTGTTTGTGCTTATGATTTGGAATCAAAATTCATGTTATATGGTTCTATTAAACTCATACATGTTTCTATATCTGTTATATGCGACTAATATTCTAATTTGAGTTGGGATAGGTACATACGAAGACCGTTTGGATATATATGCTGTTTGATTTGCTTTTGCTTGCTTAATATGAGCGAACTCACTCATATTATAAATAATAAGGTACATGTCTCGGATTACATACCGTACTTTTACATTTTTTCCTATGGGATGCCTCATTATTGAGATAAGATGTATATTTGGTTATTGTTAGAACCAAAATTGGTTACTAACACCCTTGAGTAGGGTTATGTAGAGAGATTAATGAAGAAAGTGAATTAAAACAGAGAAATACCACAATTGAGTGCAAAAAGAACAACTGAAACGTGAACACCAGATTTATAGTGATTCGGCGTGATTGCCTACATCCACTTTGAATAGAATCTGTATTACTTTTTCAATCACTTGAATACAGATTAAACCCGTAAACAAACCACTTGAATACCAATTTGAATCAAAAAGAGGAGAGTCTCAAAAATGGTAGAGTTTCCTTGGAGTTCTCGAAAAAGTGTCCCTCCAACTGTGACCCATGCCCCTTTATTTATAGACGAAGATAGGTTGGTTCCCCTGTACAGGCCCATGACCAATGTAGCTCGGCCCACAAGCGTTAATTCAAATTGACCGACCCAGACAATGCCGAACCACTTTGGCCGCCCACATGTTGTCGACCCTCTATGGACGAACTGGGGTCATCTAGTAGCTGACTCGAAGCAAGCTCTCAAGGGACCCGAAGCAACTTGTGAAGCATCTTGAAGCAACACAATGCCGATCGCACCACCGTGCTATAGACCCCAAAAATATGCTAACTCCCTTGTTGTGCACCGAATAGGTATGCCGACCCATACCTGCTAAATCATTATGACCGAACCATAAGCACCGAACCAACCCCAACCGAATTATCTTGGTCGACCCATGCACGACCATTCTTCCTTGACCGAGCAGCATTTGTGATCTACCTAGACCAAGCCGCGTGTGACCTTCGTCTTTGACCGAGCCATGTATTCTGACCCACATTATCCTTAATACCATAATTGAACGACAAGGTCTTCCCTCCTTTGACCGAACCATACATACTGATCCTCTTAAGCTTTTGCAATATGACCTACCTCGATCGTGGCATGCATTTCCTTTCTTCTAAGACCGAGCCTCGTACGGCCGAGCCAATTTGAGTGAGCGACCCACTTCCGCCCGACCCAGTTCAACTCACTCTCTTTCGACCGACCCATCTAGGCTGACCCAGCTAGGCCAACCCTATATGACTGAACCACTTCAACTCACCTGCCTTGGCTCGAGTTTCATCTAGGTCTGACTATAGCCTCTGTAACCATCGCCTTGTAGCCGGGCCAAGCTGCCAAGTAGCATTTGCCCCCCAAAGTGCGTTGTGTGAATCAACATGACGCGCTTTGAATCAGCGAGTAATTCCTGATTTCAAAAGCTAATCCATTCTGAGTGGCAACTGACTGTCACCTTTTATTGGCCTTTGACGAAGCTTTTTGACGTTTGACTGTATTAGTTTAGCTTCAGAGAAATTCTTGGAATCCTGTTTTAGCTTTTCAAAGGCTAGAGACCCGCAGTCTTCCCAACGTTGAATCGTAGTTGGCTTCCCAAACCCACGCTTCTCCACTAATTCCATAGTATCTGTCATCTTTCCAAACCATCGTCCTCGATCGTCATTATATGTGTACACATTCTCATGTATACATTATATTTTATTATCCATGCTCTTACCCTTTGATTATCTTTCTCTATGCTCATTTTATTTATGATTATATATATATATATACACACACACACACACACATATAGACATTTCACTCACTTTATTTATTTATTTATTTTTCGAACAAAAGGTGGGTCGGCATATCAATACCGACCTACACGATTGGTTCGAATAGCATTCTCCCTTCTCCCGTATATAAATCTCAGCCCTCTTTCCTTCTTCTTTTTCTGACTTTTAACTTACTTTCGCCTTTCCCTAAAATAGCTCTAAACCTAAAACCCTCCCCTCCATCGAACTACCTCTCCATTTTGATTCATTTTCTCCAAACGTGTCGTCCAATCCTCCTCGACTTCAAGTCTCAAGAAACATTCGTCTCATCCGCAAATTATCGTATAGGTGAGGTTCCATGTATTACTCCAAATTCCTAAACCATATCTTCTAGAACTCGAACTAGGGGTCGAGCCATATAGGAACACGGCTCAGCATGGTGAGCACGAGAGGAGTGGAGCATAGTGAGTACGGGTATGGGCAAGGACAATGGAACGTTTTTGGTATGAGCAGACATTGATTTGGGAGGAGTAGTCACAGACGACTTTAGGAAGCGAGGTCGGCGATGTGTAGGAGAAGGCAGTTAGATGTTTTGCATTAGAGAGGAGGGTGTTTGGTAGTGGCCGCCCGGTAGAGGAGACTATAATGTTGGGTTGGCATTCTGAGAGGGAGTCACTCGGTAGGCTGGTTAGGAAAATTAGCGTTGCAGAGAGAGAGAGAGAGTGTGTGTGTGTGTGTGTGTGTGCGCGCGCGCGCGTCGGTATCTTTTGAGGTGGTGTGGGTCGGTGGGAGTCTAGAAAAGGAGTGGGTCGGCAAGAGTCTATAAGAGTAGTGGGTATAGGGCTAAGTGTGGCTGGGTCAGTAATCAGGGAGGGAGATAGAGAGTGAGTGGATCGGTTATAGATTTAGAGGATCGTTCGGTAGTTTGGAGGAGAGTGGGTAGTATCGAATGGGACAATGTGGCTTGATATTTAGGCTTAGGGAGACGATCGGTATTGTGCATTTGGATCGACATTGGCAACCAAAATCACCTCGTCTTGGACATAGCATATATTAGGACCACGCATTTTCTCGGCTGAGCATAAAACAACGTACAATGACCAGAACCAGAGCATGTGAACCTATAGACTTAACCGGGACTAGCAATTTTATAATTCAAGTAATTCTAACACGACTCCAACCGGACAAAAATGATTAAAAGCCTTCACAATATATGATGCTAATGTTTGATTCCGAGACCTCTACTACCTAAAATAGGAAAAGCTGTCGAAGACGGTCAGCGATGACTGTCTTTGAAGATGATAGTTTAAAGCTCAATCACGCTTCACCGGCCTCTGGATCTTTAATTCTTTTACGCTCATGCTTGAATGGTTGCACTAGTCCACACACCACATGGGGGGAATATCTTGTTGTTGTATCTGATATCTATTATTTTTCAAGTATAGTTTAAACAGGTATATACTCACACCGGTAGCTCTTTAGAGATGTCCAGAAAATCAATTTCTGCAACTGTTTCTGACAAGCCTAAACCACGTTCTCGGCAGGAGGTAGTGGGGACTCTGGACCCATCTTCGGCCTCCATACCTAGCATCACGGAACCACCTGTCACAGTTATAGGCCCGACACCTGACGCTGTAGATGGGGTCGTCATTTTGGATGACCCCATCGACTCTCAAGCCTCGAAAATCGATGAATCTTCTCTCCGTCGATTATGTTCTATCCACGGAATCCCCTTCGAAGACATCCCAGTCCCGTTGGCACAAGATCGTCCTCACTTGCCCCCAGTCGAATATATTGCATGTAACAAATTTATGTGCTGGGATGGATGTGTGACACCTTTCAATTCACTCATCTGTGAAGTGTTACTGTATATTAGGATTGCTCCAGCACAACTACACCCAAATAGCCATGCATTTATTCATGGTACATGCGTTTTTTCATGAGCATCTTATTCAGACCTCCAACTCATGAGGATATCTGTTATCTTTACCACTTTAAAAGGCGTACCGACAGTCCATCTCACATATTCCTTGAGCCACACCCCAAATGCCAAATCCTGATAAGTGCATGGAGCAAATTTTCTAAGTATAAACAAGAATGGTTCTACGTACGTTGTAACGACCCAAAATTTAACCACATTAAAATATAGTATTTAAATTGATTTCAAATATAAAATAAGTAAGGTTATATAATTCATACAATATTACATAAGATTTGGAAAGAGAAGTATACACAAAAATAGTAATATTTACATATATCGACCAAAGTGACAAAATGCTGATTTTAAAAAAATAAGTTTAAATGGTTTAATAAATTATTTTAATTTAATTATGAGTGTTTATAATTTCAAATATCATTATACAAATTTATTTTTAAATTTGGTTTACATAAATAAATAGTTTAACAAAAACGTCAAAATATGGCCGTAAAACATTTTGTCAAAAATCAATGTTTTGTCGATTTAAAGTTGTCGCAACGTTGTTGCACATTTATATATACATTTTAATAAATATGGTAACATATAAAGAAAGTTAATAATTAACTAAACAAAGTTACTTTTAGTAATCACACTTAGAAAATTCTAGAAAGTAATTAGCAAAAGTTAACTAAAGAAGACAAAACACATGTCACATCAAAAGTGACATAATGTAAAGAAAAGTGACATAAAGTAAAGAAATGTGACATAAAGTAAAGTAACCATTCTTATTCTTTACTTAATTCTAAAGTTTTTGAATTTGAAAAGTGTGATGTGATGTGGATGGAAAGTTTTGAATTTAGTAAGTTTACTTAATTCTTAAGGAAGGTTATTTAAGTAAAAACGAAAATCTATATTTTATTCTCAAATATTTTCTATAAATACATACCCACTTTCTCACTTCCTTCCACACTTCTTCTTCTCAAAATTTCAAGCTTCTTCTTACCTCTTTTAATGGCTTTCAACCTTAGCAAAGTTATGCCAAAATATTTTCAAAAATAAAATAAAGAAAATATCGACAAAACACCATCTGAACCACTTCAAACTCCTCCTCCTTTCTCACATTGCTCACGCCCCCTGTTCCTCCATTTGCCGAGCACTTTTAGCCTTCCCCAAGCCAAGGCGAGCTATCTAAGCGAAGCGTTCAAGGAATCATAAGCTAAAAACGTCGAGTAGCGAAGCTATAGCCGATTTTCCATTCGCCAAAACCAAACAAAGCGAGAACTCTAAATTGTTCAGTAGGAAATATTTATATGATGTTTTGCAAGTTATAAATGTTATTTGGATGTTAATAATGATGTTTGATAAGTGTTTGAAAAAGAAAGCAACCACCTTTAAGTCATTTGCAAAAGTTAGTAGCAAATATGTACATAAATGACGCTTATATGACATTGCAATAAAAATGTTGTTAAATTGATATGCAAGTTTATATGACATATTATAATATGCTAAAATGATTATAAATATTGTTTTGGATGTTTGTTAGTTGTATATTGAATATATATGTTGAAACAAGTCACGGATTTACACGACGTATAATCACATGGAAACCAGTTTCCAAAAGAAATAAAATATGACATGGAATCATTTATACCTTTGAAACTGTTTGAAAATACTTTAAAAATGATTCCTAAGTATATAAACTTGTTTCGACAAAGTTTGGATATGAATCTCAAAATACGCCAAAAATTTGACGCGTCGCGTAACGGTAGTTCGCGTTTTCGCGTCAAAAGTTCAAACGAACATACGAAGTTGAATATAGTTCGAAATTCTTCGAAGTCAGAATTTTTTGAATCCTTATATCTATATCATTCATAAAAAATCAAGATTTCATCTTGTATATTTTGAAATATGAAAAAAAACCAATTTTCAAGAAAAATCCAGTTTTTGCACTAAATGACCAAAGTTGAAAATTGATGAAATTAGTATTTTAAAAATATGAAATAAATTCTAAAAATCTTTCAAAATGTTTTAAAAGTGATTTAAGTTGAAAAATATGAATTTCTAAATGATATAAAAGTTGTTTTGAAGAATATAGCTTTTAAAGCCTTTTTGCAACACTTTCTCCAAATGCCTTTCAATAACTTTTGAAATAAAGTTTGAAACTTAACAATTCTTCCCCAAATCCTTAGTGAATGTTTTTAATAAATAATAAAGCATTTCAGAAAGAAATTTGAGCAATTTAACAATATTTCAAAGATGGTTAAAAAATAGTTAAGTGATTTAAAAAGGGAAAATGAGTATGCGGAAACGACTAGTACATTTGTCCTGCCTGTAAGATCTAAAAGTGAAAACAAGGTGTGTAACTAAGGTTAGAGATGGAGCAACCAGTGCCCTGAACTTACCTAGCCTAAGTTTTCTCTTTTAGGCGAGGGGTGGAACATATCGAAAGGAAAGCCTGGATGCTCAACTTGAATTTTTTAGAAATAATCTTCTTATACTCATTATTAAAATGCGAAGAGGGAACTTGTCCTATTCATGGAATTTAAAAAATGATCTCACCGTTATTCCGCCCATAACACATGTTAAATACGGAAGTTGATTTTGGATAAAGTTGAATGATTTCTATAATCCTATTTTCTCAAAAGATACTCTTTAAAAATGATTTGAGAAATAGTCAAAAAGAGGTTTAAATGATTCCGTGTTCGCTAAAAGAATATTTTGAAAATATATATCTCTCGAAGATATTTTAGTAAGAGAAAATTAATGAATCGAAAAACAATCACCTAATTACATCATTTTTATCGATGATTGGATTTCGAAGGAACTGGGGTCGGATTTGGTTAATTCCTATCCGAAAACCACTTCGAACCAGTTTACGTGTTCGAAGAATGAAGATGTTTGAAGACGGAATATTGAAACGAATAATAACGAGGGACTACTTGTTGATTAATTGGGGATAAACTCCCGATGCACTATATTGTAGCAGTGGTCTCTTTGTTATGAAAAACCTCAAAACCACAAGGGCTTCTCGCCTAGTAATGGCCAAGGAAAATGCCTTCGGTTTCGTTTGGTCCCAGAACGAACTTGTATGGATGAATATCTGACCTTGCATTCCAAATCATAATGAGTGATTGCTATAAAAGTATATCAATCGATGGCGGAGAAGACACCTTCTCTTAGCTTAACATCCTTTCCCGAGACATACGAGCTTAGAAAGTTATACGTTTATAGAAATCATTCGTGTGAATATGGAATGGCAATGTGGCATTCAAAGTGAAAGAAGATGTGCTATGTGAAAAGGTAACCGTAGCCTCGAGCCTCATCAACCGAAAATGACCAAAACAGGGTTAGATGTAGCAAGGCTAAGTGGGTCATTCCCAATTAGGGTATGATCATTCCCTTCTAGATATATTTCTTCTCGCTATGACATTCGTGATGTAAATTAATGTGGATGTATATGAAGAGAGCTCTCGGATAAAGGTTGGTAACGACCGAAGGATGACATATTCGGTACTATCTAGTTATAGAGATAAGCCGGTCTTGTGTTTGTAGAGGATCTTTGTGATGGTTCCTCGGGACATCCATCTAGAGGTGTACCCATCGGAAGGTAGTCCATTCACCTGGTCATTTGTATGGAAATCCATTCTTCAATAAGAACTTGCGGTTTTGTTTGTAGAACCTAGTATGCTGGAATTTAATAATGGTAACAATTTCGGCTAAGATTAATAAGTTTATTTGAAATGTTTTCAAAGAATGTCTTTAAAAATAGTATCTCTAAATTTTTGCGTAATAAAGAGTTTTGGTTATCATAAGTTAAAAACCCGTTCCGTGTTTATGTACGGCGTGGTCTTATGAGATACCTTTTTTTCTCAAAAATATCGTACTTTGAGTTCTCACACCCGTCCCATGACTGACCCGGAGTTTGTTTTTCCCTTTGAACTCTGGGTACCCTATTTTTCGGGCAGCCGTGTAGTGAGGATACCTTAGGAGCATTTTGGAGCATGTTGGGGAGCATTTTGGACAAGTCTTTTGGAGCTATGAAGCTAAAGTACCTTATATAGTTATCTACCCATTTTCCGCCGTGTTATGTAGTATGTATTTCTAGCATATGTACGGATAGATAGTTATAACTATCCCACTAGATTTGTATTTGACTCTAATAATCATGTATAATTATAAATGTTGAATGCGATGTGAGATTCTACTATTCTGTTATCTTCTATCTTTATTTTCTTTTACACCCTTGATAATCTGCCTCCTCGGCACTTGGATTTACGGCACGTGAATACCGTGGATGTATTAATGTCGATTTCTAAGGGTCGAAGAGATGGGTCGTCGTAGTTGGCATCAAAGCTGAAGGTTAATTGAGAACCTTGGCTTTGTTGGGGTATGACTCATTAGAGATTGGTTTAGTAATGCCCTAGAATGAGTTTAGTTTAAGAGAGCGCATAATTAAAACTTCTAATTTGAATAAGTATATTCATACTGTATAGCATTCCCTAAGATATCTCGTCTATGTATCCTGAAGATCTTTTTCTTACTATATACAGATAGTAGAAAATGAGCGGAAGAAGAGTACGAGGTAGAGAGGAAGTAATGCCACAGATGGTCAAACTCCCACATCTATCGTAGTCGAGGAAGTAGTAGTTTCGATACCTCCCCAAATTAACTTTGCAACTTTATGCAAGAACTATACCAGCCTTGGTGATAAACCTTTCAAAGGAATAGAAACCGTCATTGAAGTACAAGCTTGTATCCTCTCTTCTGAAATAATTTTCAAATGACTGAATATTGGAGAAGAGCAGAAGAGATTCTTAGCCTCTTGGCAACTACAAGACGGAGCTCTAGTTTGGTGGGAATTTATTACTCAGAATGAGTCAGAAGATGATTTCTCATAAGAGTGATTCAAAGAAGTTCTGGAGGAGCAGTATATGTCGAATGCAGGAAAATCCCGTCTTTTTCGAAATTTCATGGATTTTAAACAGGAGGAGGAAATTTCATGGATTTTAAACAGGAGGAGGAAATGTCGTTTGAGGAGTATAAGTTTAACAAATTATCTTGTTTTGGGCCTGGATTGATAGATACACCCCTAAAAAGGATTGAAAAGTTTATTTCTGGAATGAAGAAGCAATACCATGTCAGAATGACTGGGCATGTGAAAGAACCATTGTAGACTTAATAAACATAGGATACAGATATGAAGCTTTGGATAAGATAGATCCACCCATAGTACAAGAAACCAACAACAATAATTGGAAGAAGGGGAAGTTCAATGGCAAGAAGCCGTGGCAGGAAAAACCCAAAGGAGGATCTCAGGATAACCGCATTAAAAATGTCACTTGCTGCAATTTCCAACAAAAGGGCCACCTATCAATTCATTGTAGAAAACCCTGAACTCAAGGAACTCAAGGATCAATACTAAGAAACTTCTTTAATTGTCATCAATCAGGACACTTGGTTAAGGATTGTCCCCTAATGAATAAAGGAGGACAAGCCAAAGTTTATGCGATCAAGGATGAGGCTTCAACCTCCAAAGATGTGAAGGGAAAAGGAGTGTTGGAAGGTAATATTTTTATCAAAGATTTTTTAGTTAGAGTATTATTTGATACAGGAGCTTCTCATAGTTTTATTTCTAAAACAACTGTAGAAGAATTAGAACTTGAACCTAAAATTGTTGAGGACCCTATTTGCGTAACGAATCCTATAGGAGGTTCCACTAATCTTTGTATGCTCTGTGAAAAAGTCCCAATTACCTATCCTCCCTATCACTTTCCTTTTGATCTTTTCGTCGTAGATTTTAATGGATTCGAAATTTTACTTGGTATGGATTGGTTAACTAAAAATGAAGCTATTCTAGATTGTTTGAAAAGAACAGTTGCTGTGAAAACAAAGTTAGGGAAAATCATAGAAATACGTTGTGAAGGTCCTAGTCCAAGAAGGGATAGTTTTCTTTATGCTTTAGATACATCCCAGACATGATTAGAAACAATACCCATTGTTAAAGAATTTGCAGATGTCTTTGAGGAAGTAAAAAGTTTGCCCCCACACTGAGAAATCGAATTCCGTATCGATTTAGTTCCTGGTGCGATGCCAATTAAACAACAAGATAGAAGGATGGCTCCGAAAGGAAGGGATGAGTTGAATAACCAAACCCAAGAGCTATTAAAGAAAGAATTGATAAGACCCAGCCGTTCAAGTTGGGGATCAGCCATAGTTTTTGTTGCTAAGTCAGGTGGATCTTTGAGATTGTGTGTAGACTATCGAGATCTAAATAAGCAAACCATTAAGAACAAGTATCCTCTACCCCGAATAGATGACTTGTTTAACCATTTACATGGAGCTCGAGTTTTCTCTAAAATGGACCTAGCTACAGGATTCCATCAGTTAAGGATCGCAGAAGATTGCATCCATTTAACTGCATTCAAAGGTCCGAATACTTTCTTTGAGTGGTTGGTTATGCCTTTTGGGCTAACTAATGCACTCGCTTATTTTGTCGACCTTATGAATAGAGTGTTTAGAGATGTGCTAAACAAATTCGTGTTAGTCTTTATCGATGATATCCTCATCTATTCAAAGACAGAAGAAGAACACACAAGACATCTAGAAGCTTTGTTAGAGATATTGAGAAATAATGTGCTAAAAGCCAAATTCTCAAATGCCATTTTTGGGAGAAGGAGGTAAGATTCCTTGGACATATAATATCAAGGGATGAAATTTCAGTATATCTAGGGAAAGTTGCTGCTATTCAAGATTGGAAGCAGCCGCAAAATCCTAAAGAGATTCGTAGCTTCTTAAGGTTGGCAGGATATTACAGAAGATTCGTCCAAGACTTTTCTAAGATTGCCTATCACCTAATGAAGTTGACAATGAAGGATGCTAAATTTATTTGGACTCCTAAGTATGAAGAAGAATTCCAAGAACTAAAGAAGAGATTGACAACCGCTCTAGTTTTAGAAATTATAAATGGAAATAGTGGATTGACCGTTTCTACAGATGCTTGTGGAGAAGGAGTTGGTGCAGTTTTAATGCAAGATGGGAAGGTGATTGCTTATGCAAGTAGACAGCTGAAGGCGCATGAGAAGAATTATGCAACAAACAACTTAGAATTATTAGCTGTGTGTTCGCACTAAAGATAGGGAGACATTATTTGCTGGGTAAGAATCTTTCATAGTTTATTTTGATAAAACTTTGAATTGATCTTAGTAAATAATATTCCATCTTTTAGGTGAAAAATTCGAACTCTTCACGGACCATAAATCTTTGAAGTGTCTTTTCATCCAGAAGGATTTGAACATGAGATAGCAACAATGGCTAGAATTTCTCGCGTCATATGATCTAGATATTCTATATACACCCGGGAAAGCCAATGTAGTAGCTGATGGATTGAGTAGGAAGTTAACTACTATTTCTTATTTGGTAGTAACTCCAACTCTTCTGGAAAGAATTGCCAATAAACAGGGAGAAGATAAACGCTTTGAGAAATACATTGAAGCAGCCGAAGGAAGAAATTCAAGCTTTAAAATAGATAACCATGGAGTATTGCGGTTAAATGGAAGAATTTATGTTCCAGATGTTGAAAATCTTAGGCAAGATGTACTAGCTAAATGCCACACAACCAAACTTAGCGTTCATCCGGGAATTCATAAGATGTACAAGGACATGAAGCATACATTTTGGTGGAGAATCACGAAGAGGGACATATCTACCTATGTCAGTCGTTGCGAAAATTGCCAAAGAATCAAAAGCGACCAACAGAAGACGGCAGGATTACATCAACCTCTGGAGATTCCAGCTTGGAAATGGGATCAAATATCAATGGATTTTATTGATGGTTTACCCCGAACAAGGAAAGGAAATGAAGGCATTTGGTTATCATAGACCAATTAACCAAAAGTGCACACTTTGTTTTAGTTAAGCCAACAAGAACTGCAGCAAGACTTGCAGATATATATATGAAGGAGATTGTCCGATTGCATGGAGTTCCGAGCAGTATAGTACGCGACGTGATCCAACCTTCACTAGTTAGTTTTGAGAAGCACTACAGACAGCTTTGGGAACCAAGCTGAGTATAAGTACTGCATATCACCCCCAAACTGATGGACAGACAGAAAGAGTTAACCGTGTTTTGGAAGATATTTTGAGGGCCTGTATTCTAGACTTTGGAGGCTCGTGGGAGAATCATTTACATTTAGTAGAGTTCTCCTATAATAATAGCCATCAAGCTAGTATCGGCATGGCACCGTATGAAGCTTTGTATGGTCATCCATGTAAATCGCCAGCATGTTGGATAGAAACCGGAGATCGGTTAGTGCTTGGCCCAGATATGATACGAGAAGCTTCAGAGAAAGTTGATATGATTAGAAAGAAGCTAAAAGAAGCCCAAAGTAGATAGAAGAGTTATGCAGATCGAAGGCGTAGAAATCTGAAATTCTCAGTTGGAGATTCAGTCTTTTTGAATGTCTCTCCAATGAGAGGAGTAGTAAGATTTGGTAGAGCTGGAAAGTTAGCACCTCGATATATTGGACCTTTTCCCATTCTCGAACGAATTGGCCCACTAGCTTATTGAGTACAATTGCCTGAAAGATTGTCTGGTGTACATATGTTTTTCACGTATCACATTTGCGGAAGCATATATATGACCCAGAACAAATCAGAGAAACAACTACTTAAGATGACTTGGAGATAGAACCAAACTTAGCTGTTATTAGAAGACCCGTTCGAATCGTGGATCAAGATGAGTAACGATTAAGAAGGAAGATTGTAAGGTTGGTAAAAGTTCAGTGGAGCGGGGATGCTGATGATTGCACATGGGAAATAGAAGATAGAATTAGAAAAGCATATCCCGAGTTTAGGATCGATGTATAGACTTTATCTATCATTTGGGTGTATTCACCGCCTTTGGTGTAATCACTTATTGTATATATTCCATCTTATTGAATATATATTTCCTTTTGAGCTATTTTCTTCTTATCTAATTTCGAGGACGAAATTCTTTTAAGTATGGGAGAATGTAACGACCCAAAATTTAACCACTTTAAAATATAGTATTTAAAGTGATTTTAAATATAAAATAGGTAAGGTTATATGATTCATACAATATTAGATAGGATTTTAAAAGAGAAGTATACATAAAAATAGTAACATTTACATATATCGACAAAAGTGACAAAATGTTGATTTTAGAAAAGTAAGTTTAAATGGTTTAATAAATTATTTTAATTTAATTACGAGTGTTTATATTTTTAAATAGCATTATACAAATTTATTTTTAAATTTGGTTTACATAAATAAATAATTTAACTAAAACGTCAAAATATGGCCGTAAAATATTTTGTCAAAAATCAACGTTTTGTCGATTTAAAGTTGTCGCAACGTTGTTGCACCTTTATGTATACAATTTAATAAATATGTTAACATATAAAGATAGTTAACAATTAACTAAACAAGGTTACTTTTAGTAATCACACTTAGAAAATTCTAGAAAGTAATTAGCAAAAATAAACTAAAGAAGACAAAACACATGTCACATCAAAAGTGACATAAAGTAAAGAAAAGTGACATAAAGTAAAGGAATGTGACATAAAGTAAAGTAATCATTCTTATTCTTTACTTAATTCTAAAGTATTTGAATTTCAAAAGTGTGATGTGATGTGGATGGTAAGTTTTGAATTTAATATGTTTACTTAATTCTTAAGGAAGGTTATTTAAGTAAAATACAAACTATATTTTATTCTCAAATATTTTCTATAAATACATACCCACTTTCTCACTTCCTTTCACATTTCTTCTTCTCAAAATTTCAAGCTTCTTCTTACCTCCTTTAATGGCTACCAACCTTAAAAATGTTATGCCAAAATATTTCCAAAAATAAAATAAAGAAAATATCGACAAAACACCGTCCGAACCACTTCAAACTCCTCCTCCTTCCTCACATTGCTCACGCCCCCTCTTTCTCCATTTTACCGAGCACTTTTAGCATTCTCCAAGCCAAGGCGAGCCATCTAAGTGAAGAGTTCAAGGAATCATAAGCTAAAAACGTCGAGTAGCGAAGTTATAGCTGATTTTCCATTCGCCAAAATCAAACAAAGTGAGAACTCTAAATTGTTAAGTAGGAAATATTTATATGATGTTTTGCAAGTTATAAATGTTATTTGGATGTTAATAGTGATGTTTGATAAGTGTTTGAAAAAGAAAGCAACCACCTTTAAGTCATTTGCAAAAGTTAGTAAGCAAATATGTACATAAATGATACTTATATGACATTGTAATAAAAATGTTATTAAATTGATATGCAAGTTCATATGACATATTAGAATATGTTAAAATGATTACAAATATTATTTTTGGATGTTTATTAGTTGTATATTAAATATATATATATGTTGAAACAAGTCACGGATTCACACGGCGTATAATCACAAGGAAATCACTTTCCAAAAGAAATGAAATATGATATGGAATCATTTATACCTTTGAAAAATGTTTGAAAATACTTTAGAAATGATTCATAAGTGTTTAAAGTTGTTTCGACAAAGTTTGGGTATGAATCTCAAAATACGCCAAAAATTT
Source organism: Allium cepa (assembly GCA_030765085.1). Lineage (NCBI taxonomy): Eukaryota > Viridiplantae > Streptophyta > Magnoliopsida > Asparagales > Amaryllidaceae > Allium > Allium cepa. Next base: position 446,924,148 of record CM060937.1, on the reverse strand, counting down.
GACGCGTCGCGTAACGGTAGTTCGCGTTTTCGCGTCAAAAGTTCAAACGAACACACGAAGTGGAATATAGTTCGGAATTCTTCGAAGTAAGAATTTTCCGAATCATTATATCTATATCTTTCATAAAAAATAAAATTAAGATTTCATTTTGTATATTTTGAAATATGGCAAAATCAATTTTCAAGAAAAATCCAGTTTTTACACTAAATGAGCAAAGTTGGAAATTGATGAAATTAGTGTTTTAAAAATATGAAATAAATTCTAAAAATCTTTCAAAATGTTTTAAAAGTGATTTAAGTTGAAAAGATGAATTTCTAAATGATATAAAAGTTGTTTTGAAGAATATAGCTTTTAAAACCCTTTTTACTACACTTTCTGCAAACGCTTTTAAATAACTTTTGAAATAAAGTTTGAAACTTAACAATTATTCCCCAAATCCTTAGTAAATGTTTTTAAGTAAATAATAAAGCATTTCAAAAAGAAATTTGAACAAGTTAACATTATTTCAAAGATGATTAAACAAGTAGTTAAGTGATTAAAAAGGAAAAGGAGTATGCGGAAACGACTAGTACATTTGTCCCACCTGTAAGATCTAAATGTGAAAACAAGGTGTGTAACTAAGGTTGGGGATGGAGCAACCAGTGCCCTAAACTTACCTGGCCTAAGTTTTCTCTTTTAGGCGAGGGGTGGAACATATCGAAAGGAAAGCTTGGATGCCCAACTTGGATTTTATAGAAATAATCTTCTTATACTCATTATTAAAATCCGAAGAGGGAACTTGTCCTATTCGTGGAATTTAAAAGGTGATCTCACCGTTATTCTGCCCATAGCACTTGTTGAATACGGAAGTTGATTTTGGATAAAAGTAGAATGATTTCTATTATCCTATTTTCTCAAAAGATACTCTTTAAAAGTGATTTGAGAAATATTCAAAAAGAGGTTTAAATGATTCCATATTCACTAAAAGAATATTTTGAAAATATATATCTCTCGAAGATATTTTAGTAAGAGAAAATTAATGAATCGAAAAACAATCACCTAATTACATCATTTTTATCGATGATTGGATTTCGAAGGAACCGGGGTCGGATTTGGTTAATTCCTATCCGAAAACCACTTCAAACTAGTTTATGTGTTCGAAGAATGAAGATGTTTGAAGACGGAGATATTGAGACGAATAATAATGAGGGACCACTTGTTGATTAATTGGGGATAAACTCCTGATGCGCTATATTGTAGCAGTGGTCTCTTTGTTATGAAAAACCTCAAAACCACAAGGACTTCTCGCCAAGTAATGGCCGAGGAAAGTGCCTTCGGTTTCGTTCAGTCCCAGAACGAACTTTTTTGGATGAATGTCTGACCTTGCATTCCAAATCATAATGAATTATTTCTATAAAAGTATATCAGTCGGTGGCGAAGAAGACACCTTCTCTTAGCTTAACACCCTTTCCCGAGACATACGAGCTCAGGAAGTTATACGTTTGTAGAAATCAGTCATGTGAATGTGGAATGACAATGTGGCATTCAAAGTGAAAGAAGATGTGCTATGTGAAAAGGTAACCGTAGCCTCGATCCTCATCAACCGGAAATGACCAAAACATGGTTAGATGTAGCAAGGCTAAGTGGGTCATTCCCAATTAGGGTATGATCATTCCCTTCTAGATATATTTCTTCCCGCTATGACGTTCGGGATGTAAATTAATGTGGATGTATATGAAGAGAGCTCTCGGATAGAGGTCAGTAACGACCGGAGGATGACATATTCGGTACTATCTAGTTATAGAGATAGGCCCATCTTGTGTTGGTAGAGGAGCTTTGTGATGGTTCCTCGGGACATCCATCTAGAGGTGTACCCATCGGAAGGTAGTCCCTGCACCTGGTCATTTGTATGGAAATCCATTCTCCAATAAGAACTTGCGGTTTTTTTGTAGAACCTACCATGCTGGAATTTAATAATGGTAACAATTTCGGCTAAGATTAATAAGTTTATATGAAAATATTTTCAAAGAATGTCATTAAAAATAATATCTCTAAATTTTTGCGTAATAAAGAGTTTTGGTTATCATAAGGTAAAAACCAGTTCCGTTTTTATGTGCGGTGTGGTCTTATGAGATGCCTTTTTGTTTTCAAAAATATCGTACTTTGAGTTCTCACACCAATCCCATGACTGACCCGAAGTTTTTTCCCCTTTAAACTTTGGGTGCCCTATTTTTCGGGCAGCTGTGTAGTCAGGATACCTTAGGAGCATTTTGGAGCATGTTGGGGAGCATTTTGGACAGGTCTTTTGGAGCTATGAAGCTGAAGTACCTTATGTAGTTATCTATACATTTTCCATTGTGTTATGTAGTATGTATTTCAAGCATATGTACGGATAGACAGTTATAACTATCCCGCGAGATTTGTATTTGACTCTGATCATCATGTATAATTATAAATGTTGAATGCGATGTGAGATTTTATTATTCTGTTATCTTCTATCTTTATTTTCTTTTACACCCCTGATAATCTGTCTCCCCGGCACTTGGATTTACGTCATGTGAATACCGTGAATGTATTAGTGTCGATTTTTGAGGGTCGAGGAGATGGGTCGTCACATATGTTGTCCTCCCGGTTTCACGAGAAGATGGCTAGAAGGGAGTAATTCTCATTTTTATCCCAATCTTTGTCTTAAGGTTCAAAGTGAATCTTTTCTAAACTTCTTTCAACTCTTATAGGTATTCGCCCACGACCCAGTAGCGCCGGGAATTATAAGGCCGTCGAGGCCATCCGAGCTATTCCCATGGGAGATCCGAACATCAAATCCGTAATTACCAATGAAATGGTTTCAAAGTTTGGATTACTGGAAGAGGGCCGCCAAACTAGCCTTCTAATTGCTACACTATAACAAGAATGGTTGCGAGAACAGACAAAGAGCAAGCTGGACCTTCGATGCCCCCTGCTTAAGGGGCCTCCGATACAATTGAGGAAGGCAAAATTAAAGAAACCGAGGTGCTAGAGGCAATCGACAAGAATGTAAGTTCCGGTAGCTTAAGCACCCAACACCGACAAACCAACGCCTCCTTCAGAAAAGAAAAAGAATCTAGCTTACAAGCTGACAAAGAAAAGAGTTGGCGGAACTTCAAAGGTTACGATAAATCCAATCGAAAAGAAATCGTCTTCCCAAAACTTAGAAGGCTCATTAAAAGGCCTATCTGACTTGACCATTCCTTACGACATATTGAATTACGGCTTCAATAACCCTAAGGCTATGGGATTCAATTCGCCGTAAGAGGTGATGAAGACGTTCATACTCATCATCAAGGAGAGAAAACTCCAATAAGTCAAGCAATAAACATTGGCCCATCGGGGGGATGCACTAGGACACACACAAACACTTACACTCCACCCTGCTTGAATTTCACTCGTCAGGTGATTCCTACTAACTCGTCCTCATTTGGTTTCATGTGCAGGTGATATGGGGCGTACACACGGCATTGACTGCATTCGTGGATCCTCCATCTTCTACCATTCTAGTCGAGATTCAGGATTAGGTAAACGACGAGACAGGGACGACAGCGATGATAGAGATTATCATCCCAGAGAGTCTTCATCTACCAGAAGGAGAACTTACAACCATTCTTCATATCTAAACGATCCTTCCCCTCACTCGAAGCATATTAGGGAGAATTCTGCTCAGAAGGGATCCTAGGCCAGAGTTCCTCGCGACCAAAATTCTGGTTCATCGAGTATTAAGCAATCCCGTGAACCTTATAAGAAATCCATGACTCCGGTTAGGCACACCCCTCAATCCTCCGCACACGTTTCGTCGACAGTGAAAAAAATAGCAGAGCTCAAGGCTACATTCTCGAAGATATGCTTCGATGGATTGAAATTCCTCCCCGCGATTCATCTTATCCCGAACATATCAAACAGAGCGCCATTGCTTGCAACAACAATGTTTTTTTTCTACATGATGCGTTCGTACACTTGGTAGAGAAAGTTTCAGAGATTTCCATTGAATTCCAACACGAGATTGATCGCCTCAAACTTGAAGTCATTCATGACAAAGACATCATTAAGGTTCAGGATGAAGAGCTATCCTTATACAAATCTCAGCTCGAGACTGCCCAGAAAAATTCCAAGGAGACAGCCGAGGCAGTTAGTCACTTGGAGGCCACTCACACGAAAGAAATCAATGAGGCAATTCATCGCAGCGGCGCTCTTGCTTTGGAGAAAGACTCTATCCAAAAAGATATTGACATTCTTGCTCGACGGGTTAAAGAACTAGAAGAGTCGCTCTTTAAAGAGAGAGAGAGGAGAAAATTGTAGCCCAGGAAGAGTCACAAAGATACTGCGATGAAATCATCGAAACACGGCCACTAAAGACAAAAATCGACGAAGAGTTATCCAAGGTTAAAGCGGTAAAATAAGCGGCTCATGAGGAAGGCAAGAAGATAGCGCTCATAGAGGCTAACTCTCAACTCGAGGCAGCTACTGAAGCCACCAGAGAAGAAATGAAGTGTTTATTCGACCCGCTCATCACCGAGCACAATGCACGAGTCCCCATTCATCGTGACCTATCTTTCTTAGGTGATGGTTATCTCGAATCACTAGCCAAAGCATAGGATACTCTGATAAAATTAAGAGAGTGGAGCTAAGCATTGAAGAGGTTGATGAGGAGGCTCTCATGAGGGAAGTGCTCCGAGGAAATGAGCCTTCTGACTTATCCGCAGCAAAAACCCTCTTTGGAAGAGACTCCCCGTCATCGAAGGGTAAAGACGAAATCGTTGGGCTGTCCGGTACTAAGTCTCCAGCTCCTCCTCCTGTTCAATCGACCGATAGTTCATCACTTGGGCCTCCCGAGCAGCACGTCGGTTATGACCCAAAGAAACCCGAACTTGGCATTCACATTCTATCACCTATTCTGAAAGGTGATACTCCCAAGACGACTGAGAGCCAAATGGAAGCTGATATGCGACCCTCCTCCTAAAGTTCATCGAGTATATCGCTTTTGGTGGATAACTATCGCATTTTAAAATTCACCTTTCATGAATTCATGCAGGTCACTCTGGCCCTGAACCGGCTCCAAGAAGCGATGTCATCACGGAGCGGGAAGAGAAAGAGGTCGAGACATCTCCCACCGAGGATACCCATGGTCCCGATGCTCAAGTGATCGGGGCGCTAGATGAGTATAAACATGAAGATCCCTCACCTGTATATGTACACGTTGAGGTCGAAATCATAGGCGCTTCCAAGCATACATCCAAGCTTTGCATAAAGAAGAAAATCGAGGAGGAGGAGGAGAAAAGGAAAACCCAAGTTAAGATAGAATCCCAGGTGGTGGAACTCGATGACCCACTAAGTAGGCCCTTGAAGGTCATTCTCCCTAGTGGGACCACACCTCTGGACGTTCCTCGTCCTTCCTCGGATACCACGTCTCTCAGAAGCAAGGGGTCGATGAGAAAACGTTCAACTGAGGAGACTTCGGAGAAGTCGAAGAAAGAAAAAAGTCGAAGAAGTAGCTGTTGTCTGACCATGTCTCGTTTAGCTTAAATAAGCCGAAATCATGCGGTTGCTTCCCTTTTCCTCCTTTTTTATAATCATCGTAGGTAGACTTTGGCTCCAGACTTTGGAGAAATTGTAACGAATTTTTTTTGATTAGTAAATAAAATCTCGCTTCTTTGTATTCCCAATCTCTCATTGCTTAGTTTATAATCTAATTTGTAATTGAAATCCTGAATCTTGTAGGTTACGTAAACTCCAGTTCGCTTTCAAATGATTTGGAGATTTTTGAATTATTTATACTCAAGCCGCGCTTCGGGGACTTTGGGATTATTGAATCGTTTATACTCTAGTCCGCACTCCGGGGACTCAGAGCACTCTAGTCCGTGCTCCAAGGACTTAGAGATTTTTCAAATCGTTTATACTCTAGTCCGCACTCTGGAGACTCAGAGTACTCTAGTCTGCGCTCCAGGGACATACAGATTTTTTGAATCGTTTATACTCTAGTCCACACTCTGAGGACTTAGATACTCCAGTCCGTACTCCGAGGACTTAGAGGTTTTTTTGAATCTTTTATACTCTAGTCCGCACTCTGGGGACTCAGAGTACTCTAGTCTGCGCTCCAGGGACTTAGAGGTTTTCTTTGAATCGTTTATACTCTAGTCCGCACTCTATGGACTCAGAGTACTCTAGTCCGTGCTCTGAGGACTTAGAGATTTTTCGAATCGTTTATACTCTAGTCCGCACTCTGGGGAATCAGAGTACTCTAGTCCGCACTTCGGGGACTTAGAGTTTTTCGAATCGTTTATACTATAGTTTGCACTCTGGTGACTCAGAGTACTCCAGTCCGTGCTCTGGGGACTTAGAAATTTTTTGAATCGTTTATACTATAGTCCGCACTCTGGGGACATAGAGCACTCCAGTCCATGCTTCGGGGACTTAGAGGTTTCTTATTGAATCGTTTATACTCTAGTCCGCACTCTAGGGACTTACAGTACTCTAGTCCGTGGTCGGGGGACTTAAAGACTTTTGAATTGTTTATTGATCGACTTTTAATTTTGTGTGTGTGTTCATACGCCAGACAGATTAATGCAATTTAATTTTGCATGGAATTATATTACACGAAACATCAATAGTTCACAGAAAAATAGCTTCAAGCCTTTATTGATTATAAAAAAATAGGGACAAATTGAATTGTCTTATTACACGTCGGAAACAGAGAACAACAAAAGAAACACATACCGAAAACAATAGCTACTAAAACGCAAAAGAAATGGACTAAGTATAATAACGGCGCAAATGCTCACTATTCCATGCTCGGGGGAGTGTCAGGCCATCAATAGTCCCTGGCTTGAAGGTTCCTTCTCCAAGCTTCCGTTCGATGACATAGGGATCTTCCCATGTGGGATTTATATGTGACGCAACCGGAAAAACTCACTTCGAAACTAGGTCGCCCACGACGAAGGTTCTCGGTCGAATTTTTTCATTATAATATCGGGCGACTCAGTGCCGATATGCAGCTGCCCTTAAATTGGCTTCTTCACGTTTCTCATCGACAAAGTCCAATAATTCTAGTAAAAGATATCGATTCACCCTAGGATCATAATGAGTCACCCATGAGAGGGAACTTCAAGTTCCACGGGTATAACAGCTTCATTGCCGTATGCCAAGGCGAATGGAGTGTGTCCAGTCGCTGACTTGTGGGTAGTTCTGTAGGGCCAGAGTGCTGTTGGAAGCTCATCCACCCACTTGCCTCTAGCCTTCTCCAAACGTTTTTTCAAGATGGACTTGATCATCTTATTTACGGCTTCAACTTGTCCATTTGCTTTAGGGTGAGCTACTACTGCAAACCATTTCTCAATGCAATATTTTTAGCAGAACTCTTTGAATTCTCTACTCTTAAATTGAGTTTCGTTGTTAGTGATGATAGTTCGGGGGAGGCCAAAGCGGCATATAATGTTTTGCACAACAAAATTAATGACCTTTTTGGCAGTGATCGTAGCTAATGGCTCAACTTCTTCCCACTTGGTGAAGTAATCGACCGCGACAATTGCGTATTTCGCACCACCTTTGGAGATTGGCAAAGAGCTGATTATATTGATCCCCCATATTGTAAATGACCATGGACTAACCATTTGTATGAGTTCTGTCGGTGGTGCTCTCAGGATCTTTGCATACTTTTGACATTTGTCACATCTCCTTACATAGTCCGCGCCATCCCGATTCACGGTCGGCCAATAGTATCCATATCGGAGGATTTTTTTGGCTAGTGTCTGCCCCCCAGTATGGTCGCTACATTCTCCTTCATGGACTTCTCTTAAGACCCGCTTTATCTCGTCATCGGCGATGACCTAAGCAAGGGAACGGAGAATCCCTTCTGATACATTACTCCATCCTGCATTATATACTGTGGAGCCTTGCAAACGACTTGTTGTTTCTCGGTCTTTCTCTCGGGCAAGGTCCCATGTAGCAAGTATTCTTTGAATGGGGTCATCCATGACTCCCTTTCAGTTTCCATCCCTGACACGAGATCTACCTCCATCTCGTTTATACTGGGGGCATGTAAAGTTTCAACGGGAACCAAACCCACCTATTGTGCATCACCGGTACTTGCAAATTTTGCCAAGGATCCCACTTCACCATTTTGTTCACGCGAAATGTGTGAAATATCGTAGTATTCAAGGTCCGCCAATAATTCTTGAACCCGAGCAAGATATGGGGCAAGCCTTTGCCCCCTTGCCTAATAGTCTCCCCGTACTTGGTGCACCACCAATTGTGAGTCACAAAAGATTTCAATCGATTTCACTCCAAGTCCTTTAGTTAGCTTCAGTCCAACGATCAATGCTTCATACTCAGCTTCATTGTTTGTAGTGGGGAAATCAAGTTTCAAATCATAAAAAATCGACCAGTTCTCGAGAGTTACAAGAACAACACCAGACCCAGAACAATGGTCGTTGGATGCTCCATCGGTATATAGCTTTCATCGGACAGCAGGAACTACATCACTACCATTTGGCTCATTTGATATGGTGAACTCTGCAATGAAATCTGCTAGCACTTGCCCTTGGATAGCCCTCCGTGGCAAGTAAGTGATATCAAACTGACTCAGCTCAATGTTCCATTTAAGTAACCTCCCAGAAGTCTCTGGTCGTTGGAGCACCTTCCGTACAGGTTGATCGGTATAAACACTGACCGGATGTGCCTGAAAATACAGACGGAGCTTGTGTGATGCGATCACCAAGTAGTAGACTAGGTTCTCAATCTTAGGATAATTTCTCTCCGCCCTCATTAAATGCTTTCTAACATAGTACACTGGCTTTTGGATTCGGTCCTCTTCACAAATCAAAGTTGCACTGATGGCATGCTGAGATACGACCAAGTAAACATACAACTCCTCATGGTCTATAGGCTTTGATAAAGCCGGGGGCCTCTCCAAGTGTCTCACCAGAGCTCGGAACGCGTCCTCACAATTCGGCATCCATTCAAAATTTCTCTTTCCTTTCCTTATCACATCAAAGAAAAGAATACACTTGTCGGTCGCCCTGGATATAAATGATTCAATGCGGCAACCTTTCCATTCACGCTTTGTACTTGCTTTATAGTTCTAGGTGCTTGTATGTCTCGAATAGCCTGAATCTTTTCTGGGTTGGCTTCGATTCCTGGTGCATTGACAATGAAACCTGAAAAATTCCCCAACGCAACGCCGAAGGAACATTTCAGTGGATTGATTTTCATTCCGTAAAATCTGAGTATATCAAACATCTCTGCCAAGTTTCGAATGTGGTCGTTTGACTGTCGTGACTTCACGAGCTAATCATCCACATAGAATTCCATCGTTCTATCAGTCTGGTCATTAAACATCCGATTCACCACATACTGATAAGTTGCCCCTGCGTTCTTTAACCTGAAAGGCATTACTACATAATAGTACAGTCCAACATCTATGACAAAACTGGTTTGACCCTGATCTGGAATGTGCACCAGGATCTGATTGTATCCCGAATACGCGTCCATAAATGACAATAATTCGTGTCCTGCTGTCGAGTCAACCAGCTAATCAATTCTAGGCAAAGGAAAACTATCCGTAGGGAACATCTTGTTCAGGTCTGAATGACCAACAAAGGTTCTCCACGCGCTGTTTGCCTTCCTCACCAGTACAGGATTTGATACCCATGCAGGATAGAGGGTGTTGCGGACGAACCCATTGGCTTTGAGTTTATCCACCTCCTCTCTGAGAGCAGCAGACCCCTTCGGGTCCATTCCTCTCCTCTTTTGTTTCACTGGCACATAATTTGGGTCAACGTTCAATGCATGACTTGCGATGGTGGGAGAAATCCCACACATATCATAGTGGGTCCAAACGAAAACATCTAGATTCGTCCGGAGGAAATCAATAGGATCCTCAATCATCGAGGGGTTGAGCTTGATCCAATCTTAAGCACCAGTGACGGGTCATCATGGCTAACTGGAATGTCAATTGCCAGTTCAACTGGTGCCGTCTTGGCCTCCTTGGGTTCTTCATCATCATCCCTCGAATCTATGTCTTTATAGATCCGACTGGGTTGCCCAAGCCAAGGCTCAGGCGCTACATGTCAATTTTTAACAACATGGATGCGAACAGGGTTGTCCACACCCTTTCCCTTCTCTCTTCGTTGGGCCTCTCTCGGCTTAGCCACATAGCAAGCACGACCATTCGCTTGATCGCCATGCACTACACTAACTCCTCTATCCGTTGGAAATTTCCAGGTCAAACACCACGGCGCCAAAGCTGCCCTAAATTCCGCCAGGGCCTGTCGGCCTAGAAAAACATTATACAGGGAATCAACGTCCAAAACATTGAATAGTAGGATGTGTACCCTCCTGCGTTCACCTTCCCCTAGTCCAACTGGCAATTCAACAAAACCTATTGCATCCGTAGCTACACCATTAAAGCTGTGTATGCTGGCTTTAGACGGTTTCAGATCATTTTCCTCCATCTTTATTTGGTCATATGCCTTTTTGAAGATAATATTAATAGAACTTCTGCAATCAATTGGTATCCTTTTCACAAGCATCGGTCCAATCGTATCTGAGATTACCATCGGGTCAATGGTAGGCGCCTCCACCCGATTGGCATCCCTGCTTTTGAACACTATATCATCGGTCATCATTCGCTGCCGTTTTGCCAAAGTCCCATATTTTGTATTCGAGCAGCATTCAAAACCTGCGTGCTTTAAGGAACTAGCATAGCGTTCCATTTCTTCCCAACTCTTTTCTACTGGATGAGGTCCACCAATTATCATATTTATGACCAGCCTTCCTCCGGTCCGAGCAGGCCTCTTAGGTTGATGTAAAGCCTATCTGCGGTTGGGGTCGGATATCCCCTGTCCACCTTCCTACAGATTCTTAAAAAACTATTGTAACTTCATCTAGCGAATCATCTTTTCTGTAGTATCATGGAGGTGTCTACACTCTTCAGTATTGTTCCCGTAGGTCTCGTGGAACCGACAATACTTTCCAGTCTGCTTTTGTTCCTCAGTGGATTCCTTTGGGCACTGCTTTCGGTATTGGAATGTGTTACAAGTTGATAGATAAATATTCTCTAGAGACATACTCAAAGGAGTATATTTGCTATAGGTCGGGATCCTTGGTTTCCACTTTCCTGCTTCCCTCTTTTGTCCAGAATTTTCTCCTCTAGATCCTTTAGACTGCTCCAGCTTATTTTGAACATTGACTTGGACCTTGCCAGAATTTTAACCTAATTGCACAATGTTGCTTTGCACCACTTCCTTGTTGGGACCTGGCACGTTACTTCGTCTTGACCACCTGGCCTATTCCTTTCTCATGAATTGGTTCGCTTTTGAATAAAAGCGTTCCAAGGTAGTCGGGTGTTTTCCTTCCATCCAATCACCAAATTCTGAATCCGGATCTACTCCTCGCATTACGGCCATAAGGATAGCATGGTCGTTTGTGTTGCTAACTTCGATAGCAGCAACGTGAAATCTTTGCAAATAATCCTAACGACTCCCCCGGGGGGCCTGAATCACAATGGATACAGACATCACGCCCTATGGGCGAGTGGCATGGATTCTAAACTGCTCCACAAATTTTTCTGCTAACTCATCAAACCTGGAGATCGATCGTGGGGGGAGTCTGGTGAACCATATGGTAGCGATTTCGGATAGGGTTATCGGAAAGCATCTGCATTTGATCACATTATTTACCCTAGCCGAGTCCATCATCCACTCATATCTCATTATGTGCCGTCGAGGATCGGTGTTCCCTTCATTAGCCGGAACAGTAGGCATGTTGAACTTCCGGGGATACTCAGCTTGTAGGATGGTATCTGTAAATGGAGTATGACTCCTAAATATGCCCCGGTCATCGTTGGTTAAGCCATGATTCTCCCTCATTAGTTACCTAACCATAGCTGATAAATCCAAAGTCTGGATGAGAGATGGCAAATTGGTATCCGTCCTGTGCGATCGTTCCGGCTGGTGCCTCCTTGATAAGCGATCACCTAAGTGCGCATCTCAAGGACCCGCTTCACCATGACCCTGCGCGAGGTGGTGGACCAGCTCTCAAATGTGCTCCAGATCCTACGTTTCCCACAATAGGTTTGGAGAGACTCCCCAGGTGTAGATGAGGGGCCACGGTTCCAAGTAGGGAATCTGGACCATTTCTATTAGTATGCTCCCAACGAGTCGTCACCAATTGTTCTGTTGCACCAGTTTGTGCCGCTATGATCCTACGACATCTATGCTTGAGGTGTTAATCAGACGAAACAAAGCTATCGGATGATGAATAGGAAGCAGGGCTTCCTCCAACGTTCAAAAGCTGCTGCCGAGCGATCTGGGTCATCAGGTTGGCATTCGCTTGAATCTAATTGTTAAGCAGTCTCCTACTTTCCATGAGCTCCCTCGTCAGCTCATTGAACTCTGCCTTGGTGATGGTTTCTGGTTGGTTTGGGATGGTGGTGGGCTCTGCATCTGCATTAGCTTCCTGATTGCTGGGTCCCATTTGCTGGACGCTAGCGGTCTCATTAACATCCACGTTGTGGGAGGTGGATCTGGTACGTGGTCTTGCCATCTTAGAGTTATCTATAGGAACTCTGAGTAGAATCTATGAACTCATGAGAATAAAATCGGATCTCCTCGGGGGATTTCCCCAATTCAGTAGCGATATAGTAGATCCTAATAGCCTGAGAATGCCCCATCTCAGTGAAAGCATCAAAATGTTAGCACTAAAATTGGTTACTAACACCCTTGAATAGAGTTATATAGAGAGATTAATGAAGAAAGAGAATTATAACAGAGAAATAACACAATTGAGTGCAAAAAGAACAACTGGAAAGAGAATACCAGATTTATAGTGGTTCGGCATGAGTGCCTATGTCCACTTTGAATAGAATCTTTATTACTTTTTCAATCACTTGAATACAGATACAATCGGTAAACAAACCACTTGAATACAAGTTTGAATCGAAAAGAGGAGAGTATCAAAAATGGTAGAGTTTCCCTAGAGTTCACGAAAAAGGGTCCCTCCAACTGTGACCTCTGCCCCTCTATTTATAGACGAAGATAGGCCGGTTTCCCTATGCAGGCCCATGACCAAGGTAGCTCATCCCATAAGCGTTAATTCAAATTGACCGACCCAGGAAATGCCGAACCACTTTAGCTGAAGCACATGTTGCCAACCCTCTATTGCCAAACTAGGGTTGTCTAGTAGCTGACTCGAAGCAAGCTCTCAAGGGACTAGGAGCAACTTATGATGCATCTAGAAGCAACATAATGCTGATCGCATCACCTTGCTGTAGACCCCAAAAATATGCTAAGTCCCTTGTTGTACATCGAGCCAGGTATGCCGATCCATACGTGCTAATTCATTATGACCGAACCATAAGCCCCGAACCAAGCCCGATTGAATTATCTTAGTCGACCCATGCACGACCTTTCTTCCTTGACTGAGCGGCATCTGCTGATCCACCTAGACCGAGATGCCTGTGACCTTTGTCTTTGACCAAGCCATGTATTCCGACCCACATTATCCTTCATACCATGACTGAACAACATGGTCTTCCCTCCTTTGACCGAACCATACATACCGATCCTCTTAAACTTTTACAATGTAACCTACCTCGACCGTGCCATGTATTTCCTTTCTTCTGAGACCGAGCCACGTACGGTCGAGACACTTTGAGCGAGCAACCCACATCTGACCGACCCAGTTCAACTCACTCTCCTTCGACCGACCCATCTAAGCTAACCAAGCTAGGCCGATTCTATACGACCGAACCACTTTAACTCACCTACCTTGGCTCGAGTTTCATCTAGGTCTAACTATAACCTCTGCAACCATTGCCTTGTAGCCGGGCCAAGCTGCCGGGTAACAGTTATATATATATATATATATATATATATATATATATATATATATATGTTGTAAATTTTTACGATCGAGCTTTGCAAAGGAGACACTGTCGAAATTTCCCATAAATTCAGGTGTTAGAATTTTTTTTAGATTTTAAAATTTTATAACTTATTTTTATAAATAAGTTGTAATTTCCATAAAGCCAATATTAGAGTGGCGTAACAGAAGCATAGTAAAGGTTTTGTAAATAATATTTTTGTTCATAAGTTGATTATTTTGAATAAAATATATTAAATGTTAGATTCCTTACTTAACCCCAATTCGAGGACGAAAAGTTTAGAATAGGAGAGATTGTGACGTAACGTATTTCTAATTATTAATCTAATATGATTACTGAACAAAAATGGTTAGAAATAAAAATTTAATAATTTATTTGTAACGATCCTAAATTTTGAACAATTTAAATTGTGAATATTTAATTAATTTTGAATATTTGAATGATAATTTAAACTGAATTTCCGATATAACAATGAAATTGGTGATTAAATATTTAAAATTTAATCTATACAAAGCTGAAGAAAAATTTAAACTTGACTTTGGAGTTGAAATTGAATATTTAATTTGTAATTGAAATTCAAACTAATGACTTAAGAAAATAATTTGGATACAAGAATTTTTATTTATGTAAATTAATAAATTGATGGTTAAAATTTTAATAACATTCTTTTCTTTAGCTTAAATAAAAAAAAAAAATCAATACAAAATAAAATAAACAAATACACTTAGTAAAAAAATTTAACAACATAACTTAAACAAAAATTTACAAAACAAAGTAATGAAAATAATTAGACAAAACAAATTGGATTTAGATAAATAGAAAAAAAAAATAAGAGGAAAACTTGTTTATGGTTTGGGCTTTGAAATTTATACCGGCCCACGTTTGAATACTACTGCCTTTATCTTTAACCCGATCCCCTTCCATTTCACTTTACCCGTTCCCATTTTTTTTAACCCTAAAACAAAAAAAAAAAGCACGAGAAAAAAAATATGGCGGCTTCGTTCTTCTCGACTCGTTCTGCTTTGGAAAATTTGGGGCTTTACTTCTCGCGATTCAAAAACTAGGGCTTGTAATCAAATTTGGGGCTATTTCGACTTTGTTATGGTGAGTTTTCTGCTCACGATTAATTTTTAATTCAGGTGTTTAAATTTGTTTGGATTGAATGTTGGTTGCATGCTATGATTTGGTGATTATTAGCTTCAGTTGCTCGGTTAAATTTGAATTTTAAACTAATAAGAACAGATAACTCACTGCATGTTGGATTGTTGGTTGCTATTCGTTATCACTTGCTCTGATGTTGTGTTTTTGAACTGTTAAGATCAGATTCTACTCAATTTTTGATTTTAAACTAATAAGAATAAATGCTATTTGATATTTGTTTTAAATTGGTAAGAACAGACACTATTTAAATTTTAATTTAAACTGATAAAAACAAATGCTATGAATAACCTGATGAGAACAGGTGCTTCCAAATGTTTGATTTCAGATTGTTGTTTTGAAAATTTGTTTTTCTTAAAAACTGATTTGAACAGATGCTATAAATTTAAATTTTTTTTTTTCTGTTGAGAACAGATGCTATCATTTTAAGAATCTGATGAGAATAGAGGCTATTAAATCTTGACTTGCTTTGTGTTGCTGCATGTGTTGGATCTTGCTTTGTTAATGAATATTTATATGGAAACCTCTGAACCCAAACCTTCTTCTTTGTTTATCCGTGAATCAATCACTTAAGCCTATAATATGTTGTGATGTTTTGGTACCTGAAATTGTTTTTGTTAAGTGATAATGTGTTTGCATGCTTGTTTATGTTGACTGTCCCTCTGTTTTGAAATGCATGTGAGTTTTCTAAGCTCACGATAATCTTCATGCAAGTTTTTGAATTTGTTTGAAGTGAATTCCTTGGTTGCATGCTATGTTTTTGGGGCGATTTGATTATCTTTGGCTCGGCTAATTTAATTTTTAAAACTGATATGCTCAGATTTGTGACTGCATGTTGAATTTTTGTGCTAGTTGCTGTTATTTGCTCGATTTACTTGGATTTTAAATTGGTAGAAACAGATGCTAGTAATTATTTTAAACTATAAGAACAGATTCTACCCATTTGATTTAGTTTTTGAACTGTTAGGAGCAAATGTTTTTTTGATTTCTTTTAAAATTTAAATTTGTAAGAACAGATGCTGCCCAGTCTTAATTTTTAAATTGATTAGAACAAATGCTACCTGACTATTTGTGTTTGTTTTAAAATTGATAGGAACATGTGCTATTTGTGTTTGTTTTAAAATTGATAGGAACATGTGCTATTTGTGTTTGTTTTAAAATTGATAGGAACATGTGCTATTGGTGTTTGTTTTAAAAATTGATAAGAACAGATGCTATATTTATTTTGTTATTAAATTGATAAGTACAGATGCTACTAAATATCTTGTTTGAAAACTGTTTGCAAACAATTGCATTATGAATTTAAACTTGCATGTTTGTCCCATGCCTGGTAACCATTAGACCATTTATTATTTTGCACTTGAGTCTTTTGGTACTGTTGTTGTATTGGTGTTGCATTTGGTCTGCATTGTAGTTGTATTCATATATACTTGCTACTGTTGCATTACTTGCTTCACTTGAGTTTTTTTGTAACAGTAGTCTACTGTGTTCATGCACTTTGGTTTGTGGCAGTTTGCATGTCAAGTTGCATCCATGCTGTTGCACTTGTAGTTGTACCCCATGCTGTTGCACTTGGGTCTGGTCACTGTTCTCTTGGTTGTTCTAGTCTTCATTTCCATTGTTGTTTGCATCCTGATATATGTTGCATTGCAGTTGATTCATTTGGTCATTTGGTGTCTCATCCTTATCTGTTGCATACATAAGTTTGGCCACTGTTGTATAATTGCATTTGATCTGCACTTGTGTATATTCTCAGGTTGCACACTGCAACTGCACTTGCATTTGTGACCTTTATTTGCCTGTTGTTTGAATTGTGCATTATTCATGTGTAGCTTGGTCATTTTGATGCACTGCCTTGATTTATTTTGCCTCTATCTTTATAGTTACAGGTTCTAAACTTGATTTAAAAATTCAAACTATCCACCTAAGTGTTTTTTTTTAGTTTTTAATCCTTAAACAAAATATGTTGTATGTGAGTAACATTTTATATTAAATAAACTTAAGTAGAAATTATTTGCCTGTTTTACTCTAGAAACAAGTGTGTTTGCATGAAAACACAATTTCATACTGGTAGATACATGAATATATTTAGTTGAGCAAGCTGCTGTGAGTTTATTTCTTTCAGTGTGAAGATTTAAGGTTTAACAAAATGTGGCTATGAACATTTGTCAAAGTTTAAAGTTCTATTTAATATGAAAGTTCTGTATTGTCTCTGTGAGTTTAGAAAATAAACAAAACAAATCTTATGGGTTGTCTCTGTGAACATTGGAACAAATCTTGATCATTTTGCTGTGTCAATTTGTGTATTCCCTGTTGTTAACTCTGTCTGGTTGATGGGCATGTCACTGACTTGCTGTCTTATTCATCTTGGTTTTAGTTGTTGTAAATCCTATGTGATGTTTGCCTAGTTGTGGTCTTGTTTCATGTTTAATGCAGTGCTTGGTCATCGCACTGGTCATTGCTTGTGAAGTTTGGTATTGCATTGTTATGTACGTGATATGTTGACACATTCACCTATGCTTGCACTACTTCATTCCAATGCATACTCTTGTCTGCAATTGTTCATCCTGAAGCTTGATCATTGTTTCACTTGTCTTCACTTCTGTTTTCTCCTAGTTGCTGTGGCATTGTGCCTTTGGTCTGCATATTGACTGTTGCAGTCCAACTTGTTGTTGGTCTTACTTATAATTTGTAGCCAGTTGGTCTTCAGTTTCATCTTCAATTGTAGCTTGTTATATGGAACTGGTAGTTGTTGCTGAGCTTGCATACTTCATGCTTGTTGTTGTATACCTGTCCACTGTAGTTGTGTCTTGCCACTGCTGCCCCTGTGCACTATTGATCTGTGCACTGTCCATACTTGTAGTTGTATGCCCTGTTGCATTTGGGGCTGCTGAAACTGTTGTGCATTTCGGCCTGTACTTGTGCTCGCTGCCTTGACCTGCTGTGTTGTTTCTGTTCGGGCTTGTTATTGTATCTTTGTGGTCTTTGTGATTACACTCGCACACGTGTTGGCGAGGCAGTGCACACGTGTGTTTGTCAGAACTTAAAAATTTGAAATTGTTAATGTGAAAAATCCGTAATAGATTTTAAATTGATTTATCTGTTTTACCATATCTGTAACCATATTATTCAGTTCATTTCAAATTTATTTACTTGAATAAAGATTAATCCTGACTCGAGTGTTTTTGTGTTTTGCAATTAACGCTCGGGTCAGACCGAGTATTTTTGCAGCTTAGAGATTTGCTCGCAGCGAAGTTAGAGTGAGGGGGATTTCAGCACCACTAAAGTTTTAGCTAAAATTTTTTTTCTCTTGTACTTAAATTTATAAATTGTTTCCGCTGTATAAAATGTAATGTATTGTAAACTCTGATATTTGTATATAAAAGAAAAGTTTGTTTATAAAATATGATTACTATTCTGTGATTCTGTAGCTGATTCTGTTTAAATGTTATAAACTAAATAACAATCCGTCATTTTGAACGTTTCTAGTTGGTTTAATTACCGACTAGAGGCGGTCAAGGCGGCGGGTCGTTACAAAGTGGTATCAGAGCTTTGGTTTACACAAAGCTTAGTTTATGGCGTTTAATATGAATAGTTACTAGAATCACTTTAAAAGAAAGTGTTTTCAAATCTAAAGAAGTTTAAGATTGTTTTCTTTAAAATAAAAGGTATTTTGAAAATTAGAATTATTTTTGAAGATTCCCCTCTCTAAATTTTGGTTTGCGATAGTTTATATTCGGTGAGGTCTCGTTAGACTTGAGTTTCGATCGTTCGGAAACTCATTATCAAATTGTTGAGATTTATGGAAACTGAAAATATGAGTTAATTGAATTAATGAATTGGTTTAAATTGGTTTAAATCAAATATTTTGAATATCTTCAAAGTAGTAATTGGAAAATAAAATGATATGTCAATTTGATTATAATCAAATGGATTATTGAACTATAACTTGGAAATTTAATTTTGAATTCTTTTGAAAATTGATTTCAAATGTGGTGAAGAACGATTTAGTAAATGAATGGATTATAAGTATTTAACTTATAATATGGACTTTTGGTGTATATAACTAAGTTATATAAATTGAATTGAATCAAATTAAGAAAGGAGATTATAAAACGAAGTTTTATAAATAGAAATGGAATTTCTAGAGATGTTTGTAAAATCCGCAAACGACTTATTTTGATAAGTAAATTGTTGTAACTTATTAAAGGAATTATATCTATGGTTTTTGAACGGTGAATAAAATATCAAAAGAGATATGAATCTAATGAAAATTCGAAATAGATTTAAATAGATTCAATGATGCATTTGAATTTGAACGGGCATGGAATTAAGTTGAGTGGAAAACTTAGTATTGGGAATTTGAAATCGGTTTAAAACCAATATTTTTGAAGTGTATGTGGAATTCAAACCATGAATTAAGTTGAAGTTGAAAACTTAAATGGGAATGTTTTTGGGAAGAAACATTATGTAAATGAAGATGATTCATTTTGAAATGTGTTAAGAATCGAAAGCATAGATTTCAACACTTGTTGTTGAAATAGACGTTTTCGAGTGGAAAAATGGAAATGGTAGATTATAACATTTGTTGTTATAGTAAATAATTTCAAAAGGGAAATGATTTTGTTTAGTATTGGGATTTACATATCTATTTTTAAATTTGAATCCTTATACTAGTGGTTTTGAGTCGTCGTAACGATGTTTTACGCAACATTCGTTTTGACTCAAATAAAATGTGTTTAAAAGAATGGTTTTTTTAAGAATGAATATATACTTGATTTTGGTTTGAAGTATATTGAATATTTTCAAAGTGTTGAAAATAAGTGGATTTGTAAATTACTTATTATTGAATAAGTATGGGTATGTTTTCCTATATGAAATGAATGGTTTGAAATTTTATCTTTTAAAGATAAATTGAAAATGAATAGGTGAAATCAATTTGAAAATCGTATATTCATAGATAATTTGGAAATGTTTCCGTTTAAGGAAATCGCTTTGAAATTTGTTTTCAAAGATTAAAAGGTGAAGAAATGGTTTGAAATTTGTTTTCAAATGGTTAAGTGTGAAATTATATATCTTGTAAAGATATTATTTTTGGGAAATTTGAACAATTAGTTTAATTTGAAAATTTTCAAATGATTGAAATTTGAGCTAAATTGAGTTTAACTTTGTCACCCAAAACAAAGTAAGTTGAACTTTGAATTTTAAATGGATGATTTGGATTGTATGTCTAACGTCGTGAATTGACGACATATCAGTTGATTTCTATTAAATATATATCTGTTGGTGGCGGGGAATTTATTCTCTTAGCTTAACACCCTTCTCTGAGACGTACGAGCTCAGAGGTTATATATCGATAGACATCAATTATGTGTTGAGAATTGACGATGTAGCGTGAAATCCAAATCGAGTGTGTGAAGTCGATAATAAATTGGATTGTGAATGTGTATTAGGTTTGATATAACCTTAAAAATTCCAAATCGACTTAGAGGAAAATTTTAAATGGTTAGTGAAATGGAAAATTGTGAATCCTCTATTTGTTATGGGTATGAAATGTTGTGGTTTTCATAACGTATATGTGTGAATACGATAAATTCGAAAACCAATTAGTTTGGAAAAGTAATTGTTGTGGAAAACTTATTTAAGTACATGGGTTGTACTAAGTGTGAAGTGAAATATTATATATGTATGTATAATATTATGTTTTCCAAAATTGAGGATATGGAAAGGTACCTTCCATTTATACTGTGTGACTGTGTGATGGTGATGGAACTCGAGATGAGTATCCATTTAAAAATCGTAGCTACGTAGTATTTCCATTAGTTGGATGACCATTTATATTTCCATTAGTTGGATGACCATTTATATTTCCATTAGTTGGATGACCTTTTGTATTTCCATTAGTTGGAATGTCCTTTTGGACTGGTATAGTGTGCTAGCGTAATTCGAGGGGCGAGATGCCTATGGTTACAAGCGATTCCACTGGGATAGTGGCGTAACCGCCGAGTATACCGCGATCTAGTTACACTCGGGTGGTAGCGTAATTTGAGGGGCGTGATGCCTACAGTTACAAGCGATTCCACTGGGATAGTGGCGTAACCGCCGTGTAAACTGCAATCTACAAACCAAAGCGTAATTCGAGGGGCGAGATGCCTACGGTCACGAGCGATTCTACTGGGATAGTAGCGTAACCTCCGTGTGAACCGCGATCTTTGGCAACAACCATGGCGAAATTCAAGGGATGAGATATCCACAGTTACAAGCGACTCTACTGGGATAGTAGCGGAACCGCCGAGTAAACTGTGATCCATGGGGGAATGTGCTTTCCATATCCATTTTTAAAAGAATTTTTAAAAGTATTTTCACTGGGAATTGAAGCAAGTATATTTAGTACTTGGGGATTGTTAGACTTGCGCCTGGCCAGCGTATGCCTAATGTCTTTAAGAACGACAGTAGACTTGTTAAATTTCGAGTTAGCAAGTATTTTCGAACTTTAATAGAAAATCAATTATCTAGAATTAGAATTCGCATAATTCCAACCTAATGAATTAAGGAAGAGGATTTTTAAAGGGTTTTGAAAGTCCACAGCTTTGGAAAAGTTATAATATGTAAATCTCTAATATAAAGTGTTTCAAATTTAAAATTTTGGGTTGTAAGTTGAAAATTTTAGTAAAGATTTTTGTGTCTTGATTGTAGAAAATAATAGACAAAAGAGTTAATTAGCAAAGCTAGTGAGATAAAACAAATAGAATGAATCCTATATTCATTCATCTTTAATAAGTGTTGAACTTGATAAAATTGAGTAAAATATAAATATTAGTGAAATTTTAACAATCATTCTTCCTTACTTGTAATTTCGGGACGAAATTCTTTTAAGGAGGGGAGATTGTAACGATCCTAAATTTTGAACAATTTAAATTGTGAATATTTAATTAATTTTGAATATTTGAATGATAATTTAAACTGAATTTCCGATATAACAATGAAATTGGTGATTAAATATTTAAAATTTAATCTATACAAAGCTGAAGAAAAATTTAAACTTGACTTTGGAGTTGAAATTGAATATTTAATTTGTAATTGAAATTCAAACTAATGACTTAAGAAAATAATTTGGATACAAGAATTTTTATTTATGTAAATTAATAAATTGATGGTTAAAATTTTAATAACATTCTTTTCTTTAGCTTAAATAAAAAAAAAAAAATCAATACAAAATAAAATAAACAAATACACTTAGTAAAAAAATTTAACAACATAACTTAAACAAAAATTTACAAAACAAAGTAATGAAAATAATTAGACAAAACAAATTGGATTTAGATAAATAGAAAAAAAAAAATAAGAGGAAAACTTGTTTATGGTTTGGGCTTTGAAATTTATACCGGCCCACGTTTGAATACTACTGCCTTTATCTTTAACCCGATCCCCTTCCATTTCACTTTACCCGTTCCCATTTTTTTTAACCCTAAAACAAAAAAAAAAGCACGAGAAAAAAAATATGGCGGCTTCGTTCTTCTCGACTCGTTCTGCTTTGGAAAATTTGGGGCTTTACTTCTCGCGATTCAAAAACTAGGGCTTGTAATCAAATTTGGGGCTATTTCGACTTTGTTATGGTGAGTTTTCTGCTCACGATTAATTTTTAATTCAGGTGTTTAAATTTGTTTGGATTGAATGTTGGTTGCATGCTATGATTTGGTGATTATTAGCTTTCAGTTGCTCGGTTAAATTTGAATTTTAAACTAATAAGAACAGATAACTCACTGCATGTTGGATTGTTGGTTGCTATTCGTTATCACTTGCTCTGATGTTGTGTTTTTGAACTGTTAAGATCAGATTCTACTCAATTTTTGATTTTAAACTAATAAGAATAAATGCTATTTGATATTTGTTTTAAATTGGTAAGAACAGACACTATTTAAATTTTAATTTAAACTGATAAAAACAAATGCTATGAATAACCTGATGAGAACAGGTGCTTCCAAATGTTTGATTTCAGATTGTTGTTTTGAAAATTTGTTTTTCTTAAAAACTGATTTGAACAGATGCTATAAATTTAAATTTTTTTTTTTCTGTTGAGAACAGATGCTATCATTTTAAGAATCTGATGAGAATAGAGGCTATTAAATCTTGACTTGCTTTGTGTTGCTGCATGTGTTGGATCTTGCTTTGTTAATGAATATTTATATGGAAACCTCTGAACCCAAACCTTCTTCTTTGTTTATCCGTGAATCAATCACTTAAGCCTATAATATGTTGTGATGTTTTGGTACCTGAAATTGTTTTTGTTAAGTGATAATGTGTTTGCATGCTTGTTTATGTTGACTGTCCCTCTGTTTTGAAATGCATGTGAGTTTTCTAAGCTCACGATAATCTTCATGCAAGTTTTTGAATTTGTTTGAAGTGAATTCCTTGGTTGCATGCTATGTTTTTGGGGCGATTTGATTATCTTTGGCTCGGCTAATTTAATTTTTAAAACTGATATGCTCAGATTTGTGACTGCATGTTGAATTTTTGTGCTAGTTGCTGTTATTTGCTCGATTTACTTGGATTTTAAATTGGTAGAAACAGATGCTAGTAATTATTTTAAACTATAAGAACAGATTCTACCCATTTGATTTAGTTTTTGAACTGTTAGGAGCAAATGTTTTTTTGATTTCTTTTAAAATTTAAATTTGTAAGAACAGATGCTGCCCAGTCTTAATTTTTAAATTGATTAGAACAAATGCTACCTGACTATTTGTGTTTGTTTTAAAATTGATAGGAACATGTGCTATTTGTGTTTGTTTTAAAATTGATAGGAACATGTGCTATTTGTGTTTGTTTTAAAATTGATAGGAACATGTGCTATTGGTGTTTGTTTTAAAAATTGATAAGAACAGATGCTATATTTATTTTGTTATTAAATTGATAAGTACAGATGCTACTAAATATCTTGTTTGAAAACTGTTTGCAAACAATTGCATTATGAATTTAAACTTGCATGTTTGTCCCATGCCTGGTAACCATTAGACCATTTATTATTTTGCACTTGAGTCTTTTGGTACTGTTGTTGTATTGGTGTTGCATTTGGTCTGCATTGTAGTTGTATTCATATATACTTGCTACTGTTGCATTACTTGCTTCACTTGAGTTTTTTTTGTAACAGTAGTCTACTGTGTTCATGCACTTTGGTTTGTGGCAGTTTGCATGTCAAGTTGCATCCATGCTGTTGCACTTGTAGTTGTACCCCATGCTGTTGCACTTGGGTCTGGTCACTGTTCTCTTGGTTGTTCTAGTCTTCATTTCCATTGTTGTTTGCATCCTGATATATGTTGCATTGCAGTTGATTCATTTGGTCATTTGGTGTCTGCATCCTTATCTGTTGCATACATAAGTTTGGCCACTGTTGTATAATTGCATTTGATCTGCACTTGTGTATATTCTCAGGTTGCACACTGCAACTGCACTTGCATTTGTGACCTTTATTTGCCTGTTGTTTGAATTGTGCATTATTCATGTGTAGCTTGGTCATTTTGATGCACTGCCTTGATTTATTTTGCCTCTATCTTTATAGTTACAGGTTCTAAACTTGATTTAAAAATTCAAACTATCCACCTAAGTGTTTTTTTTTAGTTTTTAATCCTTAAACAAAATATGTTGTATGTGAGTAACATTTTATATTAAATAAACTTAAGTAGAAATTATTTGCCTGTTTTACTCTAGAAACAAGTGTGTTTGCATGAAAACACAATTTCATACTGGTAGATACATGAATATATTTAGTTGAGCAAGCTGCTGTGAGTTTATTTCTTTCAGTGTGAAGATTTAAGGTTTAACAAAATGTGGCTATGAACATTTGTCAAAGTTTAAAGTTCTATTTAATATGAAAGTTCTGTATTGTCTCTGTGAGTTTAGAAAATAAACAAAACAAATCTTATGGGTTGTCTCTGTGAACATTGGAACAAATCTTGATCATTTTGCTGTGTCAATTTGTGTATTCCCTGTTGTTAACTCTGTCTGGTTGATGGGCATGTCACTGACTTGCTGTCTTATTCATCTTGGTTTTAGTTGTTGTAAATCCTATGTGATGTTTGCCTAGTTGTGGTCTTGTTTCATGTTTAATGCAGTGCTTGGTCATCGCACTGGTCATTGCTTGTGAAGTTTGGTATTGCATTGTTATGTACGTGATATGTTGACACATTCACCTATGCTTGCACTACTTCATTCCAATGCATACTCTTGTCTGCAATTGTTCATCCTGAAGCTTGATCATTGTTTCACTTGTCTTCACTTCTGTTTTCTCCTAGTTGCTGTGGCATTGTGCCTTTGGTCTGCATATTGACTGTTGCAGTCCAACTTGTTGTTGGTCTTACTTATAATTTGTAGCCAGTTGGTCTTCAGTTTCATCTTCAATTGTAGCTTGTTATATGGAACTGGTAGTTGTTGCTGAGCTTGCATACTTCATGCTTGTTGTTGTATACCTGTCCACTGTAGTTGTGTCTTGCCACTGCTGCCCCTGTGCACTATTGATCTGTGCACTGTCCATACTTGTAGTTGTATGCCCTGTTGCATTTGGGGCTGCTGAAACTGTTGTGCATTTCGGCCTGTACTTGTGCTCGCTGCCTTGACCTGCTGTGTTGTTTCTGTTCGGGCTTGTTATTGTATCTTTGTGGTCTTTGTGATTACACTCGCACACGTGTTGGCGAGGCAGTGCACACGTATGTTTGTCAGAACTTAAAAATTTGAAATTGTTAATGTGAAAAATCCGTAATAGATTTTAAATTGATTTATCTGTTTTACCATATCTGTAACCATATTATTCAGTTCATTTCAAATTTATTTACTTGAATAAAGATTAATCCTGACTCGAGTGTTTTTGTGTTTTGCAATTAACGCTCGGGTCAGACCGAGTATTTTTGCAGCTTAGAGATTTGCTCGCAGCGAAGTTAGAGTGAGGGGGATTTCAGCACCACTAAAGTTTTAGCTAAAATTTTTTTTCTCTTGTACTTAAATTTATAAATTGTTTCCGCTGTATAAAATGTAATGTATTGTAAACTCTGATATTTGTATATAAAAGAAAAGTTTGTTTATAAAATATGATTACTATTCTGTGATTCTGTAGCTGATTCTGTTTAAATGTTATAAACTAAATAACAATCCGTCATTTTGAACGTTTCTAGTTGGTTTAATTATCGACTAGAGGCGGTCAAGGCGGCGGGTCGTTACATTATTAATGTAGTTTATTGGATATGAACTTGAATAAAATTATGGAATATATTTCGATGTGATTTAAGGAAATTATATGTATTAGAATGAAGTTCAATTGATTAAATGTGTTTATAATCAATAGTCGGAATTGAATAATAAATGTTGAATTACTGTAAAATGGAAGTTGTAACGAAACAATTTTCGACCCTGGAAAATCAACACTAATACTTCCGTTGTATTCCGCCCCGAGCATTCAAGTGCCGGGAAACTAATCATTAAGGAAAAGTATATAATAGAAGATAAGAAGAAAACAATCATAGAATCTTACTTAGCAACGGAATAACATATATTAATCAACATAATACTCTACAAAGCCATTTCAAAAATGACAAATCAAAGTCATATTAATAAAATTCTACCTTTAGACAGTTATAACAGCCTGCCCCTACCTAACTGACATAAGATACATATAATACAGTGGAAACAAGATAATAACTAGCTATCCATGAAGCCTCCCACTCAAGCTCCTCCAAAATGCCTCCATGGGAAACCTGAACCACTTGGCTGCCCATAAAAATTTGAGCACCCAAGAGTTTTAGGAAAAGAAAATAAAACAGTGGGTTAGATATGGGTCTGGCGTGAGTAAACTCAAACAAGTGAATTATTATGTTTAAAACTCCTTTAAAATCAAAGGTACCTCGTAAGACTATGCCGCACATAAACACGGACATATTTTTACCTTACGATAACCAAAACACTTTTTTAGAAAATCCAATGATATTATAAAAATGTCTAAGCGTTCAAAATAAATATGTGAAAATAGCCAAAATTGTTACCATTATTGAATTATAGCATACTAGGCTCTACAATCAAAACCATAAAAACACTTATTTAAGATTGGATTCCATACTATGACAAGGCACCGTGGTACCACCTATCACAGTACACGTCAAGAAAATGTACCAACGACCTCGCCGAGATCCTTTGCCAACACAACGCCGACCTACCTTTGAATGGATAGTATCGAATATGTCAACACCCCGGTTGCTTTGCAACCTTTTTTATTGAGATCTCATGCACAACCAATCCATAAATATGTAGATGTATCTAGAAAGATGATGACACATCCTAATGGGAGCGACCCACTTAGCCGTGCTGTATCTCCCCTGATTTTAGTCATTCCCAGTTGATGAGGCTTGAGGCTATGCTTACCTTTTGAATAGCAATCCCACTTGGAATGCCAACACTGCCTTCCAAGCAGTAATGGAGTGCCAGCATTAATCCAAACAAGATGTCCTAGATAAGGACACACTGAAGGCACTACTTCTACTACATCCATTTTAGAATCACCCTCAGGACTAGTAACAAGCATACCTTGCACTTCAATGCTCCGTCTTTGATTCCTTACTCTTCAAGATGTCCTCAGTTTGAAATGCTTAAGTTGGATTAAAGTGGTTTTCAGATAACATATCTGATCTCGGTCTCTTCGAAACAACTTTTGATAGTTTTCGGTAAACTCAACTCTGGTTCTTTAGGAAATAAGCAGATAAAAGATAAGAGCGGAGTTCGCCTCCAAACCATTTATGGATGAATTTCCTTATTTATTATCCTAGAAGAACGAAACGAGGTTTATACGCATGGTACAACATCATTGGGCATGACTGTGACATATAACTCACGTGTTTCTCCTAGATATTTCCAAGGTCACATTTAGGTCCATGTTTGATAGTCAGTTATTTAACTATCATTCAACATTGATTTGATTCCATATGGGATCCTCTAAACCTTTATTAATTAATCTTTAATTAATAAAATCACTTATAAACTTGATCAAAAGATCCTTTCAAAACACTTCCCCAAACCCTTAACATTCTTTTATACTTGAAAAAAACAACATAAGTATTTATCAAAACATTTTGGAAATTCCCTTTCCTTAAGATTCCATATTAAATGGCCAAACAATCACCTCCTATAAAACATATTTATATGTTCCTTATAAAGTTCTTTTTATAAGTTCCATTAGCATTTCAAACCACTTAAAAGTTTCCAAACTAGATTTATAACTTATTTCAAAAATAACTAAATTGATCTATAAAATCTCTTTCTATTTTTAAAAATCTTCCTTCATAAGTCCTTTATAGAATCTCCTCTATAAAATATCATCTTCAAGATGTCATTTGTAAATCACTTTAGGTAAAAACTTTTATTTAATAAACTCTTTTTAAAAACAAGATATCATTTAAAAATAACTTTATAAAATAATAATAAAATTTAAAAATCATTTCTAACCTTTAAACCCAAATTGATTAAAGAATTATAGTTAATTCAAAAACATAATTTAGTATTTCGAAATGAGGCTTAGCAATCCCAATGGTACTATTTTAAGTTACCATTCAATTTCCATTTCAATTCACTTAATACTTATTTACATAGATCAACACATATGTAAATACACTCGTATCCAAATCAACGAATAACATGTCAATATAAACTAACTAGCATATACATATCCAAATGACATAATAGTAGGATGGTGATTTGTCTTGCTTAATTGGTGTCCAAACCATTCAACCAATTCACAGCAGAATGAGAATATATTCTACTAACACATGTCCACACAAACAAACAAGTAAACAAACAATTTATAATAGAACGGGGATTTATTCTACAACACATGTCCAAATAACCCACTTAACAAATATTCAATTTCTAGTAGAATGGGGATTTATTCTTCTATCACATGTCTAGACAATCCAAATATCTACGTTATAACTCATTTACCGTTATGTTTCTTAATGGTATCGACATTTGAATCACTTCTATTCAAATCCATCTTTGAAAAGAAGTACCATTAAACAATTTTACTTTTTGAAACCAAAGGATTTAAAACTTAAAAAAAACCTTTTTAAAAATAATTAATTATAAGTTAAATCATAATTAATTACTATTGAATCTTAACTTAATTTAATTAAATAGTTATATAATAATTAACTATTAATTAAACCTAAATTAATCCTTTATTGATTATTAAATAATAATTTAAACCTTAATGAACAATTAAATATTAATTTATTTTAATTGATAAAAATAATAATCTCCAATTAAAACTTAAATAATAAATTAAACCTTAAATAAATAATTTATTATTATTGAAACCTTAATAATTTATAATTTAAAATAATCAAACACTTGATTAATAGTTAATAGTGTACTTAATTAATAATGAACTAAAAATAAATCATATGCTTAACTGATGATTAGTTAACTTAATTAATAATTAATTTAAAACAAATCTTGACTTTAAAAGATAATTAATTAAGAACTAATCTTTATTTAATTAAAGTTAATAAACCTTGTTAACAGCCTTGCCAAAAAAAATAAACCTTGTTAGCACTTAATTAATTATTAATTACTATAACCAAATTAATAATTGATTCCTTAATTAACTTTTAAAAACATTATTATTTAGTTTATAAATTATTCACAAAACAATTTGAAGTATAAAAAACCAAACTTTGCAAAAATCAAAATTTTAAGCAAACTGCATTCATAGCGACTATCGCTATGGATACCCTTAATTTCACTCTATTAACTAGTCTACACGCTAACTAGCTTTAGCTTCAAGACAAGATTAAAACATACAATGTATCCAAGTTCATATATACCAAATCATATCATCACCAAACATAACCAACAATCGCAACCTTTTTATGACCAACATACCAAAACAATACCACAATCCAAACCAAACATTTATATATATATATATATATATAGACACACATATATAACCACATAACCAACACATATATAAGTAAGTTCTTCCCAAAAAGTTAAGAAGTTTATTCACCAATTTTTTTGGAAACTTGAAATAATTTAGTGTTCGGAAAGCTTGGAAAACCATGACATCCACTCAAAAAAGGCCATTTTCTTCTCGACTTTTGGACCATTTACTTAGAATTTGAAAATGTATCAAAAAGAAAAATTTTAGATAATTCTTTTCAGTATCATTTTAAAAAAAAAAATACTCAATTTGGATAAATTTTGAGGAAGTTATGTTCAAAACGGTGAATGGAATTTTCGGACTTCATAATATAGGTTAAAAAATCACTCTCGAAAAAAATGGGAATTTTGGAGTATCTAAGTTCAAAATCAGAAAAAGTGGTAAAGTACGAATTTGTAGCCACTGGAATTATACATGCTTTGACAAAAAGGAAAACGTGATTTGGGGTAGTGTGGAGAAACTTATGACCGAATGATTTGGGAGAAAAAATGGGGAAAGTGGAGGAGTTTTTAAATGTGAAAGAGGAATTTAAAACAAGTTTGAACATTTAAAACAATTTTTAAATTTTTATTTTTAAAGATTAAAACTAAATGTAGAAGCCATTAAAAGGGTTTTTATCTTAAGAAAGGAAGAGGATAATGTGTGATGACCCGGAATTTCTGGCAATATCAATTTAATAATCTGAATTTAAAATTAAATTGATTTGATCATCTTTGTGATAAGATTTGAATTAATTTAATAATCCAATTAAAATAAAAATGTAATTGATAGATTCTATCTTTTAAAAGTTAATAATTGTTTTATATTTAAAATGTACATAGAATATGCATACATTAGATATAGATATTACTTTAATTTAATAAATAAATATGGTTTTAAATACATAAGGAAAATATTGAAATGATTTAAAATATGTGTAACTCAAGTTAAATTTTAATAAAATAACAATAAGAGTTATTTTGATATAATTGAATAAAATAAATAATTTATTAATAAAGAAGATAATTTCTTTTTATAGGTTATTTATGGTTATTAAGTATTGTTATTTCTAAAAATATAATAATGCATTGTTTTAATAAAAATAATTGTCCTTCAAAAATTTAAATTGTGTAAGTTATATTTATAAATAAACTTGATTTCAAAATTTAATTTGAACTTGAACTCAAAGCTTTGAAATCTAAAGTATAAAAGTTTTTGATTTGCTTTGATCTTGAAATATTTGTATAAGCTTCATTTTATAAACTAAATTGGATTTATTCATTTTAAAATTTATTTACATGTAAATAAATACATGATTAACTAATTCATTTAAAACATAAGTTTACATTCATCTTATAATAACATACTAAATTAATACTAATTTTTAAATAAATACTAAGTAAACTTTTAATTAAATACTAATTACTTTTAGAAGACAAGTGTTAATACATAAACATGATAAAGTGACAAGTGTGTAAATTGTAAGTCAAGTGTCATTCATTTTGTTTTTCTTTTATTTTTATTTCAGTTTTTACATATAAACAAATTCTCTTTCATTTTTATTCCTTTTCTAAATCTAAATGCAAAGAAAAACACACCAACTTCTTTTGAAAGACTGTAATCTGTGATCATCTTCATCCAGAGATTTTCCTCAAAGCCAAACTCAGATTCAAATTTAAGATCTGAAATGTTTTTCCCTCAAACCAGAGTCAGGTTTCAACTCAAAGCCTGCATTCATTTTTTTTCTTCTTTCAATTTGAGATCAATAATGATTTTTTCCAAAAATCTGTAATCCCTCACTAAAACCAAATTTGCAAACCTGAGACTTTCCTCAAACCAAAATCATGCAAGTCAAAATTTTGAAGTAGCATACAAATCAAATGCATGAAATCAAAGCAAGAAATTCTGCATTTCTTATTCAAGCAAACTTGCATATTCAATCTGAAGACCTGCAATTTCAAATTTTGAAGCCTGCATTTTCATATGCAAGCAATTCTGCATATTTTCAAGTATGAAAGTAAATTTGTTTTAAGCCTGCATTTATTAAAATCTGGAGTCTTTAAGGAGCATGCAAAGCAAACCTGTAACTACTTCAAACATGCAAGTGAATCTGTAACCTGCATCATTTCAATATGGAGCTTTCTGCATACAAATCTGGAATTAAAGCAAGTTTTTTAAAACATACAAACCTGGGAACAAATGCAAGTTGAAAGCTTCAGTAAATCAATTTTAAAGCTTCAGCAACCTAGAGTTTTAAAAGGATTCAAAAGCTGTGCAAATAAAAAAAAAAATATGCTCTGCTCTTCAAGTTTCAGGTGAGTAGCTTTATTTTAAAAGTTAAGTATAAAATATGGTTGCATGCAAATATAGTTGAAATAAATCACTATGATGAAATATGCTATGTGTATATATGGGTGTTTAGATATGCATGCTATTTATATTGTGTTCTGTTCTGTTTTGTTATGCCAGATACAAAATTTCAGTAAAAATCCATTTCCACTTAATCTGGTTTCTGATAAGGTTTGATTTACAAACAAATATTGTTTGGTTTAACATAAGTTAATGTTTAAAAGTTTAAGTTAGTCAAGATAAAGCCTAAATTTCTCAGGAAGAAGAAAACATCAGAGCATGTAGATAATGTGAAAATTCAAATATTGTAACTGATAAATACAGTATTATAAATTGAATTCATAGATAAAAACATGATTTTTGAAACTAAAATCATAGTTTTTAATGATGGGATGAGTGTGTAATTCTGTAATGAACAGAAAAGGGAAAACTTGTGATTTTTGGTGATCTATTAATATTGAAGGGCCGGGATTCTTCTTATGGGTAGAGGGGTAATCAGTGAAGCTTGGAAAAATAAGTGAAGGTGATGCAAATCACCATGGAAGCAGTGGTGATGATTTATTATCTGTAGCCCTAGTTTTATCTGGATAATTTGTTGTGGTCGATTCAACCTGTAGGAATGACCGAGTGCATTGGAATTATGGGAGGAAGTAGTTTGGGTGACGGTGAAGTCGTAGCCGGAGTTGCAAGGCTTACGGTGGTCGGAGGTTGGTGGTTGAAGTGTTGACAGGTTTGGGGTTGGTTTTCTGTTCCAGGTTTGAGCTTTTGTGCTCGATTTTGATAGTGGGGTTCTGTAGTTTGATTGATGATCGTGTTGGACTTTGGGGCTTGTCGGCGTTGTTAGGAAGCCACCGAAGGTGGCTGGTGATTGCCGGAGGCACGGTGCATGTGCACCGTGCACTTTTAGGTTCAGGTGGTTTGTTTGGTATATTCAAGGGAAACTGGAGAATAACTCGAAGTAGGTAGTATGTTTACTCGAAGGAGAGCGCTTGCAGACTCGAAGTGGATTTGGCAGTGCTCGGGTTTAAGCATGTTAACAGGTTTAGTCCTGCAACCTGTAGCTCTGTTTTGATTTTTAAACTAAAATTTAAACTGAACTTTAATGAAATAAAGATTCAAATGAGATTTAAATGTAGTTTTGAAATCTGGAGTAAGTTTAAATCCTAAGTTTAAAAATAGATTCAAGTTTGAATTTGAATCTAGTTTGAAAAAGAAAAAGAAGAAAACCTGATAGTTTTCTGAAAATTTAATTTCATTTTGAAATCTGAAGCTAATGTAAAAAAAAAAAAAAAACAGCAGTTTGAATTTAAAATCTAAGTTCATTTTTTTTCTTAAGACCTTTGAATCTTCAGGTTTTTAAAAATGAATTTGTAATTTAAATAAGGATTTTAAAATCAAGGTTTAAATCAAAAAGTTTAATTCAAGTTTAAATTCAAATAATTTAAATAAGAAATGGGTTCAAATGCATTGAACTTAAAATCTGGATATTTGAATATGTTTTAAAATTTGAAGGTTTTCAAACAAGTTTAAATTTAATTTGTTTATTAGAAGTAAATTTGTTTCAAACAAATATTTTAACTTGATTTCCTTGTTTTGAATGAAGTCATTTATAAAAGGTTTATAATAAAAGTTAAATGATTTGTTAACTTGAATTTGTAATAAAAATAATAATAATAATGTACTTAAAACTTAATTGTTAATTAAATTAAGTAAATTAAGACTTATCTTATATAAGTTTTAATTATAATAATAAATGTTTTGTACATTTATTTTGAAAGACTATGATTGGAATTTAAATTTGATTATGCTTAAATAAATATCATTTTGAATTTTAGATTCAAAATGGAATTTGGAGTTAAATTTAAAAATGAAATGTTCTAAGTACACAATATTAATAAAAATTATTAATAGGAAATGGGTTATCTTAGAAGTTATTAAGGTGTTAAGATAATTAAATAAATAAGATAATTAAGGAGTGACTTATTTATTTTATAATTGATAATTTGAATTAATTTAAAATAGAGATTAATTAAGAGGTAATTAAGAAAGTAATTAAAGAATTAATAATTGTTAATGATGGTCATTAACTAAGGTTTATTTAGTAATTAATTAATATGATTAATGTTTAATACTTAATTAGATTAATTAATTAATGACAATAAATTTGTAAAATTTATTTAAGTTAATTACTTAAATAAAAGTAATTAAGACATTAATTACTTAATGTAATTAATGAAGTTTAATGTGATTGGTTTAAATTAATTAATTAAGTTTAATTAATTTTAAACATTGGATTTGATGATAATTACTTGATGTAATTAATGAAGTAAAATTACTCAGTGAAGTAATTAGAGATAATTACTAGATGTAATTAGTGGATGATGTTTGGATTGTGAAAATAATTTAGATTAAATTATTTTATAATTAATCAAGGGATTAATTAAAAGAATTAATTAAGAAGTAATTAAATTGATAAGTAATTAAAGGTAGTTAATTATAGAATGAGATTAATCAAAGGTGATTAATAATTATGTTTTAATTGAGATTAATTAATGAAATTAATTTAATTTAAGATAATTAATTAAATATAATTAAAGATCATTAATTAAAATAATTAATGATGTAATTAAGGATTGATTAATTAAGATTAATTAATCATTAATAAGTGATTAAGGGTAATTAATTAATTAAGGTTTAATGTAATTAATTATAGTTAATTAATAAATGAAGTAATTAAGGTTAATTACTGATTTTGGTTAAGAGTAATTAATTTGTGAAAGTAATTAAAGGATAATTACTTGATTGTAATTAAAGAATAATTAATCAAGGGTGATTAATTAAAGTGATTAATTAGAGGATAATTAATTAATTAATTTGTAATTAATTAATGATGATGTAAGCAAGATTTATATTAAGGAAAGTAATTAATTTAATTCACTTTAAATTAATTAGAGATAGATGTAATTAATTTAATTCATTTTAAATTAATTATAAATGTATGATTTTAGATCAATGCTTATGAATGGTTGATATTGGTTGCCTTTAATGGTTTGAATCTCAACTATGAGATTAGTGATATTGTGTGATATGGATGCATTGGTTGCATTGTGATGATGTTATGGATTATCTTTTGATAATGATAATGTGACTATCTGTTATGATGATAATGTTGATTACCTATTGTGATGTGAATTATCTATCTATGTGTATATAGATAAGTTTAAATTGAATTATTTGTAACTTAAAACAACTTGGACCTAAAAGACACGCTTTGGATTCGATGAGACCGGGATCGGGTTTCCATATTTGGATATCCGAAAACCACATCGATCCAAATTAACGTTAGGTCGTGAATCTAAGTGGAGCAAGTGAAGACTCGAGGTGTAAGAACTATAAGTCAGTATAACTCTGTGGGTGATTCCGTAATGAGTTTGACGGAATAGTACTTATAGATTCGAGATGGTGATTTAGAGTGCAAGGGTTATTGTCGTTAACTCTGAGGGTGATTCCAAAACGAGTGTAACGAGATAATGCCTTCGGTTTCGTTCGAACCCGGAACGAACTTGTATGGATTGAATGCTTTCAGCACATCGTCAGGTGGACGATGAGCATTCTAAGTGATGTGTCCTATAAAGGTAATCGTAGCCTCAAGCCTCATCAACCGGGAATGGCTAAAACAGGGGAGGTGCAGCAAGGCTTCGTGGGTAGCACCCACTGGAGAGCAAGATTGATCCCTGTCTAGAGGTCCCTTTATATTCGGCTTAGTGGGCAGTTGGATATGCGCACCAACTGCGGGGTTGTCTTGTTCGGAACTATTCAGTAAGGAATGGGTCCGGCCTTGTGTAGCAGGGGATGAAGGGAGTAATCCTCGGTACTGTGATCTAGGCCACGTACTGTGACGGGCGGTACCCCAGTAGCCCTGCCATTGTATGGAATCCAAAATCCAATAAGTGCCAACGGTTTTGATTGTATTACCCACTTTTGTGGCTAGTAGCTGGAATTTAATGAATGTAACAATTTCGGCTATTTCATATTTACTTGAAAACCCTAGACACTATTATAATATCATAGAATTTCCTATCAAATGTTTTGGTTATCGTAAGGTAAAAACTTTTCCATGTTTATGTGTGGGAAGTCTTACGTGATACCTTTCTTTTCAAAAGGTTTTTGAAAGTTAAGCAACTTTAACCTGTTACTCACACCAGACCCATGTCTGACCCGGAGTTTATTTTTGTTTTTCATAAACTCTTGGGTACTCAAATTTTTACGAGTAGCCAAGGGATTCAGGTTTGCTTTGACGAATATTGGAGGAGCAATGGAGCAGGAGGCTTCTGCGTTAGATAGAGTATTCCGCTGTGTGTTCTGTGTTGTCTCTGAGTTGTATTATGTTGTAAATACTAGACAGGTGTTTATAACTGTCTAGTGTGTGTTGTAGAATCTGTGTACTCTGATAGTGGTTGTAAACTATATAATATTTTATGTTATTAATATAATTTATTCGTTCCGCTGTTTAGATTCTGATGTGTTGTTCCTTCTTCTTCTCTTTCTTTCTCTTTTCTATCCCTTTCTTTCTTATTAGCGATGCAATTTCCTGGTGTATGGAAGTTGGGTCGTCACATAATGCTTTTGAAAAAAATAGAAAATGAAAATGGAAGAGAGAGAAGGAGGAATTTGTTTTTATATATAATGAAAATGTTTAACTACCAAAATGCCCTTGTCCTTTGTCCTCCACTCACTTGCTTCCACATAACCACCCATGCCTCCTCTAATGAAACCAATGCCATTAAAATGTTCCACCCCTTCATTCCTAAGCCAACATGCATATATGTGCATGTGTACCTTTTTTTAAGATATGTTTAAACATGTCTCCCTATGATGTGACACTTACTTTTTACTTAACTTCATTTTATTTTTAAACCTTATACACCTAAGTACAAATACATACATACATACATTAATACACAAATAAATATAGGTGCACTAACTAATTTACAAATTTATACTTATGCTAAAGAGTTCACAACATTTCCGATAACGTTTAGTCGATGAAAAGACGAAAATTCAAAAAATGAATTCCAGTCACATTTTCAATCTTTCGTCTAACTAATTATTTTTGTAAACAAAATTTGAAAACTATTCTACAATCATTAACTTTTATTTAAAGGAGCCTTATTTTTATAGTTAAATTTATATATCTAATATATAAAATTAATTGATATTTGAAAATCAAAGCAATAAAATTTTGGATCATTACATTCTTCCCCCTTAAAAAAATTTTGTCCTCAAAATTACACCTCATCCTAATCCAAAAAACACTTAACACTATAAATTAGTTCGTACGATGTACATAGATCATTTATATTCAATGTCTGATTCGACTTCTATTTTAATACATAACTTTACTTTCGAACTAGTATCGTTCACCCGATTTTATAGTGTGGACTCCGATCAGGCTCCCTGATTAGGAACCTCTACTCCCCTAGTGTAACGACCCGTAAAATTTAATGGTTTTTATACCATAATTCACTGAAATTTTTCATGAAAATAAATAATAAAATTTTGAAATGGAAATTTGATATTTGGAATACGTCTATATAAACATAGCAAATAGTAAATTTTCATCAGAAAATATGGAAGTTTATTTTATTGTGTAATTTTAAATTTCAATTTAAAATCAGTTAATTGGATGAAAATAAAACATTTTCGAAACCTGAATATTTTTATATAATAAAAATGTAAATCATTTTCTGAGTGAGACATCATAATTTGTTTTGTCAAATTTGGATTTCTCTAACCCCGTTTATCTTATTTTCGGCATTTGAACAACATCTTTGGTACCGAAAATTGACTTTTGATAGGTTGGTCATATTGCTCATATTTATGTACCATTCTGATTGTCTCATCATGCCGATCTCCATAGTATATTCATTTGTTTATTTCGAGGTCCGGTACGCGACGAAATCGAAGAAACAATCTATCGTATCGGTTCCATACTTGTGATTGTTTGGTTTCTTTGTCCATTTATATCTACAACTAGAAAACTAACGGTCATTACTTTATTATTTTTATTATTTATTGATTTTAATAATGACTTTTGAAATTCTTTTTTTTAGTGTTTATATTTTTGTTTGTTCGTTTTCTTTTGATTCTAGCCTCTGTTCATTCTTTTGGGAAATATTATTATATAAGATTTTATATTTGATTCCTTTTGCCTGTGAACACGTGAAACCTATTCATCTTCTACATCTTTTATAACCTAAAACTTTACACGTCACTTCACGATATTATAAAATAATGATCAGAGCATATATGTTTGCATGTAGCTTAACCGAGCTCCTCTCCCCTTCTTTTTCTCCTCGCCTTCTTTTCTCCTTCCTGTCATTATTCAGCGGAGAGAAACCGCCCACCTTTCCCTTCGGCCTTGCTTGCTCCAACACCAGCCATGTCACTCCCCTCCAAAGTCTGCCCCGAACCTTTCCCTAACCAAGAACAGCCACCCTATCCTCCTCCCCTTCGGCGACACTCACCCGACCTCCACTCCACATCACCACTACGCCATCCGTGCTCCATTTTCCTGACAGCAGCCCCACTCCGAAGCACCCTCCCCTCCAGCCGCACCCAGTTTTCCTTCTCCGCCTTGCCCTGGCTTGCCACCTCGATAGCAGCTCCAACCCCAAATAGTCCATGTTCACCGACCCCATTACCAATGACCACGTGCAACCCATACACCCTCGCCCACCTCCTTTCAACCATGACCTGCATCCTCTTCCCACGACCTAAGACCCGCCTGCGCCCCACCTTGTTGCCAAAGCCAACCCCGCAACAGCTCATGTTGCCTGCACTTCACAGCCGAAGCTTCTCTTTGCTTCTCTAAATTTGTATATATAGGTTGGTTTATATAAATTATATATATATATATATATATATATAAGTTATACTAAGTGTTGCTGTTATAATATACAAGATTTCCATATATTAGTTTATACACACATTGTGGGTTTAAAGTACAAGTTATAATGGTTTATATTACAAGCTGCTGTTTATACTTGTAAACATTTAAAGTTGTTTGTATACATTTATATTAGTTGTATATAATATGTTTGTTTCTATAAATATATGGGTTTATAACCTTTGATTTGAAGGATATATATTATATTTGTGGAAATTTATACGATAGTTCATATACTATTCTCTGTAAGGCATATATAACCGGTTTGTGTATATGGGTTTATATTTATATATGTCCATTATATGTAAGTTTATATAAATTATGTGGTTCTCGGTTTATATATATATAAGTTTATACAAGTTGCCTTATATGTATGTTTTATATATTGTTATATATATATATATATAATTTGTATATACTATGTTTATTTATAGGTTTTGTATATGTTGAGTGAGATTTGAACTATATATATAGGTGTACTTTTACATAGTAACCTTGATAAGGTAATTACCATATGTTCAAGTGTTATATTATATAAGCTTTGTATATATTTTATTTTAATTGTATGTTTTAAATGGAATTTTTTTGAAAATTTATATAATGTGTATATATGTTTGATTTTTTTAATGTATGTGAGTTTGTATATGTTTATATATTAAATTATATAGATGAGTATACATAAGTTTGGGTTTTCAAATTTTGTATTGATTTCAGTGGAATATATATATATATATATATTCATTTTTTTAGTTTATATCAAGCTGATTTGATTTGTTCTCATCAATTTCTATTTATCAGCCTTGTTCGTCAAATTCGTGTCTATCTTGTTTTGCATTGGAAATTCGTGCTTGGATTCGTAACCCGTTTCGTTGTCAAATCTCTCTAGCCTCGAAAGATGAGCAATCACTCACGATTACATTCTTATACTTAGTAAATTTGATTTCACTTGAAACAACAATTGAAATATACTTCTAAATTGAACTGTTAATTATACAATTGTTGTATATGACAGGCCATTATCTATAACTGTTCACCTGTGACATATGACACCATAATCTGTTATATTTATTATGATTTAACTTGTTATTGGTGATATATGCCTGTTGTTGAAATGTTATATTATTATTGTAAGTGTTCTCACTCTGCAAGTTCCTTGTTAATTTAGAATTCCCTATGGTTTGAAATGATACGTTCCCAAACGATTTTGTAGAATAGGAGAAAATCGTTATGGGTTGAAATGAAAAACCCAAGCAATTTTCGTTTATTTTAAACTTTGGGATTGCGGGGTGAAATGATATATACCCGTAAATATTTAAATTGCGGATTGAAATGATAAATATTCGTATTGCTTGACCATATGATAGAATATTATATATGGACACCATTGGTCTATATTTCTAAAAGTGATTTACAAAGTTTTGAAAGGAAATATATGGGTTTTAATAAACACTGATTTTAAAAAATAATATATATAAATGTATTTTATTATATGTCTAAATTTAGATTTTTAAAATAATATGTTTTGAAAATGTTAATTTATAAGTTAGTTTAGAGAAAAAAAATTAAAATTTAAAATTTTACATATAATTTTATTACTTTAAAATATATAAAGTGATATTTCATATAAAATATACATTTCATATTAAGATTTAATTTAATAAAAATTTAATATAATTAGTATATAATATGTTTAAATATTTACTTAAATTTATATTAATATTTTAAAATAGATTTTATAACTTTAATAATAAAGGTTGGAAAGATAAATTAATGTTGACTTGGAATTTAAATTGGTTAATAATTGAATTTAAGAAAGAACTGATTTAAACCTATTAGTTTTGAGATTTTGAAAAGATATTATTATAACTTGGTTTATAACTTGAATTTGATAAGAAGTGATTAAATGAATATTCTCAATTTTGAATAAAATTGAGATTGAATATTTAATATTGATTTAAATATATATACTGGAATTTAAATAAATTGTTATAAAAATAGCTAGGGGAACAGTTTACAATTTGAATAAATTTAAAGTTAAATGTTGAAATATAAACGAAATTTATATTGTAAATGTTTGAGTATTTAAACTTGAACCTTTGAACTTTAAATTTGAAATGGTTAAACTGGAATTGATTTAAATTGAATTTTTTGAACTCAAGATGATTTAAATCGATTTACGAAATTGGAGGAAACTAAATTTATTGTATAAAGTATTATATATATATATATACAATTTTAATTTATAAAGTATTTTAATATATATACTATTTTCAACATCTAAACTTTCTAGGTGGAAAGTGTTATGGTTTCAAAGGGTTATGGTTTCAAAGTGTTATGATTTCAAAGTGTTATGATTTCGAAAGTTTTATAGATTTTGAAAGTGTTACGACTCTGAACATGAATATTATTTAAAATGAATAATTTTATCGAATTTGATATGGTTTTGAAATGGATATGATATTTTGATATGAATTATGAACTATTTGAATTGAAATGACCACGGTGTGAAATAAGAGTTTGGTTGTTAAAGAGACCGGGATCAGATATTTTCATACTCTCTGCTAATATTGAAAACCACTTTAACAACTGTGTACGTGGTGGAGATTCCAGAAATGAAGTAGGATGGTTTGGTGACGATTCTATATGGTATTTACGTGCCTACGCTCCCGTGAGTCAGCTTGATGAGGCTAAAATAGGAGCTATACCGGGCCAAGTGGGGTCACTCCCACGATTGGGCACATTTCTTCGATACCATTCTATTGTTTTTGTGATTTGATTTGGTGCACCTTTTGATTTGGGAGTGTGTCATAAGGTAGGTGGTAGTAGATGCTACGCGTTACCACCAGTCTAGGAGTACAAAGGGTATATTTACCCTGGCATTGCCTCGAGTCCCTTTTTGCATGCGTTATCGCGCCATCTATGAGTTTTTGTTTTGTACCGTACCTAAGTGGTGTCCTCTGTGTAAACCTCCAGTTTACGGAGGAGCGTACGACATTGTATAGACTACGGTAATATATAAAATGTGTTAAGGGGGTTATGGGTTGCACCTTAATGCTATTTTAATAGCTTTACTTTACTATAGACATATTATAATAGCGTATATTACTACGTGTAGATAGTTCCATGGATCCTTAGAGGGTGAGAATCCCTAACATGCTTTAAGTTACTTATATTTCAATTGACATTCCACTTGAGTTGAATTTTCTATATAAGAATGTTAATCCTGACTCGAGTGTTTTGTGTTTTTCTTTATGCTCGGCTCAGACTGAGTGACATAGCATTTGAGACTCACCTTGGAGTTTGGAGCTCTGCTTGAAGATCTGTCTTATTTATTCAGCTATTTCCAGTAATTTCTGTTCATTCTTGTCAGTTACTTTTGCATTTGAGATTACTTTGTATTTGAGACTCTATTGTATTTTATTTCAAACTCTGTTGTTATATAGTAGTCTCATGAACTACTATTTATCTATTCCACTACTTGTTGTTGTAATACTCTATATCTGTGATTGATTATTTACTGTATATGCTGATTTTTGCCAAATATAAATTAACAATCTGATATTTTGAACAATTCAATTCCGACATGTGTAGATGCGAGTGGTTCGAAATAGCAGGTCGTTACACCTTGCTAGCTGTAACTATGATAGGAAACATTTATCTGATATCAAAAATCCTTATCAAGTGCTCGTCGTTAAAATCGAGTAATGGATCCTTATTCAGAATGGTGTGAACCACCTCAAAGTTATGTACTCGAATCTTAGGTCAAGATTATATAAAGGAGAAATGATCTACGTCCAACATACGCACTTATTTAATTGATTCTCAATAATACCAACTCTTTTTCCATTAAATTATTTATGAAAACATTTCATAAAAACTAAACTTTGATTCAACTTATATAATACTCCACTACATCCTAAGAGTATATACCCCTATTTGATTCAACTATTTCAATTTACATTTATTTTTCTAAGAAAACTCAAGAGCCAAATACCCGGTCTTATTTCAAAAAATAAATTTTAAATGAAACTTTTATATAAATTAATCATAGGAAATATATATAGCCTAAGTAACTCCAAAATGGTACTAAGGAACTGTGCACTACCAAATAGTGTCGTACATTCCCTTACCAAAAAGGTAATACTTAAGAGAAGTGTTTACCATCCGAACACCTCTTTCCCAATTTTAAATTATTTTTGAGCTACTCGAACTATTTAACTTAAAATATTTCTTTTTTTCCTCCAAAATCTCATTTTTTGAAACAACGCTTTTCAGTTTTCACCAAAACATTTATCACCAACTCTCTTTGGGTTCGTTCGGGATTTAAACTTGTTTCAATTGTACAATGATAAAGAGAATAATTTACTAAGTTCTCTACAACGTTTGTCTTGACAAACATCTGATCATCACTTAGAAGATTATTCTGATTATCACAAAACAATCAAGTCTCGTTCCTTCGAACCAATCCTAAGAAAACACTTCTTACTTAACCATTTTATTCCCAAAATATTATACTTGAACCAAGAATATTTTTAAATAATACTATTATTATTTTTCCAATCCTTGAAATCCATTTTTCAAAAGTTATAGGAATTTTGTCCTTATGTTTCAAATTAAATTCTTTTTTTTATTAAAAGACACCTTCTAATAAATTCAATTTATACGATCAACTTTTATAAAACATTTTGCAAACATTTATTCCAAATATTCTAGCTTCTAATCAAATTTTACCCAACATTTACATCGAAAGCCTTATAGTAAAATTGTGAAACTTAATTCACAAGTTGTTCGCTTCACGTTTTCCCTATTTCTATTTACCTAACCCAAATCTAAAAAAAAGAAGCTACCTACACGCTAATAATAGTCAATGCTTAAACTGGACGAGCATGACTAAACAAACCTTAAATGTTAATAATAAATATTATTATCTCCTAGCAAACAACATCTCAAAATACTATACTATCTTGAAAATCATTCTTTATATAAAAATAATATTCTGAGTAAAATTATTTCATTTACCCAATTTCAAAACAATATTGTGTTGCATGGCCTTATTCAAGTGTTTAGAGATCCCTATCAATAACGTTAGCTACTCGTATTGACCAGAATCCATAAGCCACTAAATAGATCAATCAACATAGTATAAAACATTTTTATATCACTAACAAATACACGCTCTTATATATATACACACTCAAACTCAAAATAAGGCATTTCATTATCTTATATCTTAATGAGTTACCCCACCAAAGCCAAGGTTCTCGCTTAACCTTACACTCTGATACCAAATGTAACGAACCAGATTTTCAACCCTCGAAAATCGACACTAATATGTCTGATGTATTGCTTAACGAGCATTCAAGTGCTGGAAAATCGATCGTTAAGGAAAAGTAGA
The DNA here is from genome assembly GCA_030765085.1 of Allium cepa. NCBI lineage: Eukaryota > Viridiplantae > Streptophyta > Magnoliopsida > Asparagales > Amaryllidaceae > Allium > Allium cepa. Next base: position 446,879,456 of record CM060937.1, on the reverse strand, counting down.
TGATAGAATATAAGAAGAAAACAATAACAGAATCTCACAATAGAACGGAATAACATATATTAATCAACATAATAATTTACAAAGCCATTTGAAAAATGATACATCAGAGTCATATTAATAAAATTCTACCATTGGATAGTTATAACAGCCTGTCCCTACCTATCTGATATTAAATACATATAATACAGCGGAAACAAGATAATAACTAGATATCGATGAAATCTCCTGCTCTAATCTCATCTAAATGCATTTGTGTAAAACTTGAACTACTTGGCTGCCTATAAAAATTTGAGCACCCAAGAATTCTAGGAAAAGAAAATAAACTCTGGGACAGACATGGATCTGGTGTGAGTAAACTCAAACAACTGAATTATTATGTTTAAAACCCCTTTAAAATCAAAGGTATCTCATAAGACCACGGCGCACATAAACATAAACGGGTTTTTACCTTACGATGAACAAAACACTTTTTATAGAAAATCCAGTGATATTATAATAATGTCTAAGCATTCAAAATAAATATGTGTAAATAGTCAAAATTGTTACCATTATTAATTCCAACATACTAGACTCTACAATCAAAACCATAAAAACACGTATTAGAGATTGGATTCCATGCTATGACATGGCACCGGAGTACCACCTATCATGGTACACATTTGGAAATTGTACCAAGGACCTCGCTAAGATCCCCTACCAACATAAGACCAGCCTACCTATGACTGGATAGTACCGAATATGTCATCACCGTGGTTGCTTTGCAACCATTTTTATTGAGATCTTATGAACAACCAATCCATAAATATGTAGATGTATCTAGAAAGGTGATGACACATCCAAATGGAAGCGACCCACTTAGCCTTGCTTCATCTCCCTTGATTTTAAGCATTCCCAATTGATAAGGCTTGAGGCTACGCTTATCTTTTGAATATCAATCCCACTTAGAATGCCAACACTGTGTTCCAAGCAGTAATGCATTGCCAGCATTCATCCATACAAGTTATCCAGGATAAGGACAAACCGAAGGCACTACTTCTAATATATCAATTTTGGAATCACCCTCAGAACTAGTAGCAAGCTGCCCTTGCACTTCAATGCTCGGTCTTTGATTCCTTACTCTTCAAGATGTCTTTAATTCGAAACCCTTGAATTGGATCAAAGTAGTTTTCAGACAACATATTTGATCCCGGTCTCTTCGAAACAACTTTTGATAGTTTCCGGTAAACTCAACTCCGATTATTTAGGAAATAAGCAAATAAAAAATAAGAGCCGAGTTCACCTCCTAACTGTTTGTGGATGGATATCCTTATCATTTATCCTAGAAAAATGAAACGAGGTTTATACATATGGTACAACATCATTGAGGATAGTTGTGCCATATAACTCGCATGTTTCTCTTAGATATTTCCAAAGTGACGTTTAGGTCCAAATTTGATAGTCGCTTATATAACTATCAAATAACTATCACTCAACATTGATTTGATTCCATATAGGATCGTTTAAGCCTTTATTAATTAAATAATCTTTAATTAATAAAATCACTAATAAACTTGATTAAAAGATCCTTTCAAAACACTTCCCTAATCCCTTAACATTCTTTCATAATTTAAAAAAACAATATAGGTATTTACTAGAACATTTTGGAAATTCCCTTTGCTTGAGATTTTGTATTAAATAGCCAAACAATTCCCTTTCAAAAATATCACCTCCTATAAAACATATTTACGTATTCCTTATAAAATTCTTTTTATAAGTTTCCTTAACATTTCAAACTACTTAAAAGTTTCCGAACTAGATTTAAAACTTCTTTCAAAAATAACTAAATTGATCTATAAAATCTCTTTCTATTTTTAAAACTTTTTAAAAATCTTCTCTCATTATTCCTTTATAGAATCTCCTTTATAAACTATCATTTCAAGATATCATTTATATATCACTTTAGGTATAAAAAATATATTTAATAAACCCCTTCTAAAAAACAAGATATCATTTAAAAATAACTTTATAAAATAATAATCAAATTTAAAAATCATTCATAACTTTTAAACCCAAAATTGATTAAAGAATTAAAGTTAATTCAAAAACATACTTTAGTAATTCGAAAAGAGGCTTAGGAATCCCGTTGGTACTATTTTAAATTACCATTCAATTTCCATTTTAATTCACTTAATACTTGTTTACATTGATCAACATATATGTAAATACACTCATATCCAAATCAAGGAATAACATGTCAATATGAACTAACTAGCATATACATATCCAAATAACATAATAGCAGGATGATGATTTGTCCTGCTAAACAGGTGTCCAAATCATTCAACCAATTCATAGCAGAAGGGGAATTTATTATCCTAAAACATGTCCACACAAACAAACAAGTAAACGAACAATTTATAGTGGAATGGGGACTTATTCTGTTAACACATGTCCAAACAACCCAATAAACAAATATTCAGTTTATAGTAGAATGGGGATTTATTCTGCTATCACATATGTAAACAATCCAACAATCTACGTTATAACTCATTCACCGTTATATGGTTTCTTAGTGGAATCGACACTTGAACCACTTACATTCAAATCCATCTTTCAAAAGTAGTACCTTTAAGTAATTTTACTTTTGGAAACCAAATGATTCAAAACTTTTAAAGAAACCTTTGTAAAAATAATTAATTATAAGTTAAATCGTAATTAATTTTAATTGAATCTTAAATTTTTTTTTTTTTTTTTTTTTTTTTTTTGGCAAGGCCAGCCGGTTTTATAGTGGACCGTCCACTTTTTATTACGAACGTAATAAAAGTTTAAGTACAGGAGCAAGGTAAAAGCACCTTATCTACTAAAATGAAGAAGAAAATACAGCACAGGTACGTGACTGCTTTGTCACGATAACTAAGAAACAGCAACAAACTATTCCTCCACCGCGGGAGGAGAATCACCAACATCTCCAGACACCAAAGTAATGCACAGTGGGTCAGACCCAGAGAGTCCAGCATAGGGGCGAAACCGAAGAGCAATACAAGGGTCAAAAACCACATCGTCAGAACAGTAGATAAAAGATCGATCCCAGGACGGATCAGCAAGCATGACAGAATTCGCTACCGCATCAATACCATCCAAATCAAGAACAAGAGAGTCAGCAGATCGTTTGTAGCGAAGGCACCGAAGGTCAAGATGATCGTCAGAAACAAACCGGAAGAAAGATTCATTAACCGGGTTATACCTCATATCGGAAATGGGATCAATCCAACACCCTTCAGCCTCATCCCAAGCTACAGGAGGCAGCAGCGAGGTCGGGGCTGAAGCAACTAAAGGGATGTCAGGAGCAACACTAGGAACCTCAGAACCAGTAGGTGAAACAGGCGAAACAAGAGGTATAGAAGAAATATTCTGATCAGGCAACATAGACTCAGAAGGAGGAGCCTTGGGGACCCAGATCCTACGACGGGGGCGCGACAAAGGAGACTTCGGAGCTGCCGCAGAGGCTACAGAATGATGGCAGTCTAAAGTAAGGTGTCCAAAAGAGTGACAAGCGATACAAATATCCGGGACCCAACCATAGCGAACCCGTACTTCCACAACATGTCCAACAGCAAGCTGTACAGAAATAGAAGAAGGAAGCGGCTTAGTAGGGGAAATCTCAATTAGAGCCTTCGCAAACATCAACTTTTCACGCGCCACAGTATTGGTGTCAAAACATTTCAGCTTACCAACATTACAAGCTAACCAATTCAAACCAATGAGAGGCTGTAAAACAGAAGGAATCTGGGAAAAATATACCCAAACTGGGATAGAGAAAACTTTCTCACGAGCACACGCCACTGTAGGAGACCATGGGGTAACAATAATAGGCCTTCCATCAACAAACGATGGCTCCGCCTCCAAAACAAGCCGGCGATCCTCAGAAGAGGAAAACTTTAAGTAGTACATCGTATCAATAAGCTTCACATGCAAATTTCCACGAAGCTTCCAAGCTCTCCGAAGCACCGCAGACGCAAAAGAAAGACGGTGATGCGGCTCCAGAAAAAAACCAACCAAATAATCTGACCAAAATTCTTCACCGGCTTGCATTACACTAAGGGGAGGAATCATCACTCCATTAACCTCAACCAAATCAAAATCAATAGGGGTGTAGGCACCCGCATTTCGGGGCAAGGACGAGAAAAGAGAAGACCACGATTTTGAGGAGGGCTTCGAACCATCAGTTATACTGCTATGCACAATACCGGGGGCAGTAGCAGCAGTGGGCATAGAATCTTTAGAGCAAATAGCTGTGCCTTTAGAAGCAGAATTCGTTGGGGAAAACCCGCAAACAGCTGTTGTGCCTTGTCCACAACTTGGAAGACTATCAGTATAACACCGATGGACATGGTCGATAGCACCGTCGTTCACTGCTGTTTCACACTCAACCAACATCGGTTTCTCATGGAAAACAGGCTGGAGAGCAACCTCATTAACAATCAAACTGACATCAGTATTTTTTGCTCCACAATCCACTTTAGCATATTGACGATCAGGTGACGTGCATTGGGCAGCGGCAGCAGCACCTCCCAATCCCTCAACACTCCCACACATTCCACCTACACCATTACTGTTGCTAATAGCAGACGATACGTGACCAAAATTCTCATTTAACACATCTGACTTACCCAAGACACTGTCTCTGTTCAAAGGCAAAAACGCGTTTGAACCTGGGAGAGGCAACACAGCACGAACAGAATCAGAAGCCTCGACTCCAGAACAAACAGATGAGAGCGGTGGAAAATCGTAGTGGGAAAGAATAAGTGGAAAGGCAGAGGACTTGGATTTGAAAGGGCGACCTGACCGAGTCGACGATGGAGCGGAAAGGAGGGGAGGATAGGGACGAGGCGGAGAGGATGACATGGAAGAAAAGACGCAAAACAAATATCACGACGAGGAAGAAAAGCTAACCCACAATCGCAAAACGCCAGATGCGGCCATGGACCATTGAAATTAAATAATTTAATTAAATAGTTAAACGATCATTAACTATTAATTAAACCTAAATTAATCCTTTATTAATTATTAAATAATAATTTCAACCTTCATTAATAATTAAATATTAATTAATTTTATTTAATAAAAATAATAATCTCCAATTAAAACTTAAATAATAAAATAAACCTTAAATAAATAATTTATTATTATTTAAACCTTAGATAATTTATAAAAATAATTAAACACTTGATTAATAATTAATTAATAATTAATATTATACTTCATTAATAATAAATCATATACATAATTCATGATTAATTAACTTAATTAATAATTAATTTAAAACAAATCTTAACTTTAAAAGATAATTAATTGAGAATTAATCTTTATTTAATTAAAGTTAATAAACCTTGTTCACACTTAATTAATTATTAATTACTAATACCTAATTAATTAATAATTAATTATTAGATCCTTAATTAACTTTTAAAAACATTATTACTTAGTTTATAAAATATTCATAAAACAATTTGAAGTATAGAAACCAAACATTGCAAAAATCAAAATTTTAAGCGAACTGCATCCATAACGACTATCGCTATGGATACCCGTAATTCACTTTACTAACTAGTTTACATGCTAACTTGCTTTAGCTTTAAGAGAATGTTAACACATACAACATATCCAAGTTCATGTATACCAAATCATATCATTTCACTTATTAGTTGCCTTTTTGTACAAATTCAAGTCAATATCTCATCGTGTGAATCCCAAGAAGATTTCATGTTGATATCTCATCTATGGATTTACCCTCTAGATAGACTAACCTGCCCTGGAAAGTCGTCCTGGTTTATTTCACCCGTATACTTCCGGTCAGTTTTGATGTGCGCTTCACACAATCCCTTAGTTGTTGACATATCTACAGACGTGATAAATTTTACTAGTGTTTTAGTCCACTACATCTTGTGCATCATATCTCCATCAGTGGTCCTACTTCTCTTCGTTCACACTATGTCTTCGACGGTCTTCATTATCCTTGACAGTTTTAAATGTCTTGACAATAGATCGTTTAAAAAAGTGACGAAGATATGTTCGTCACAATTCGGATTGCGACCCTCGAATCAGTCTCCTACGTTGGATACTAGCAGTCTAGTAATCAAATCCCTTGTCGAAGTCGAGAAATGTTAAATTTATTACTTTTAAAATCATTTGGTCATCCCAAACAACATTCACTCCCGCAATGTCGTTTCAAACCCATTATATAGCTCATTTGATTTGTTTTGTTCATGCAATATGGTTTAATTTGCAAATAGTAGCATCATTTATAACAATAACAATTTCAAACATGACATTAAATATTGATAATCAGGCTGAAATCAAGTAAATAGCCAAAATGATGGATTTAAACTAAATGAACATGTATAATATCATCCAAACAAATATATAGTCACAAAAAATCACACTATTTCAATTAAAATGAATTTTGTACTTTAAACTAGGATTTATTCTTTCAATCCTAGTTCAAATTAAAAATAATATTAGATAATTCAAACTTAAACTTAAAATTATGAATTTTATCTAAGTTTATTTCAAATATGTATTCAGGAATTTCCGAAAGGAAATATACTTGATTTTAATTTATTTTCTTATCATTTAAAAATATTAAGCCCTTTTACTTTAATTTTGAATTCAAAATAAAATCTAATAAATTAAATTAATCCTTAAAATCCAATTTTTATCTTAAAATAATTCAAATATGGTATTAGGATTGGTCGAGCCAATATACTTGAATTTTCATAAATTTTCATTTTTAAAATGTTATACTTTGGAAAATATCTCATTTTGAGTTTAAATTCACAATATGAAAAAATCTCTTAAAATTTCAAAGTTTATTATTTTTAAATATCATTTATAAATCAAAGTTATTTTAAAAATTGCGAAAGTTTCGAAACTCAAAGTTTTGATTTTAAATGAGTTTTAAAATCACTTGACATTTTCTGAAAATATAAAGGAATTTCCAATGAACGAAAAATGCCTTTCAAGTAATATTTGCACTTTTTTTTCGAAATACACACACATTGTTTTATTAAATAAATTTCAACTTCTTTCAAAAATAAATTCAAATATATTTCAAAATAAAATTCTTTTAAAACACCATACAGGCTTTAAATATTCATGTGGTATTTTCATTTGCTTTGAATTAATTACCACAACATATTTAAATATTATGTATTATTTATTTTTCAACCATCTATCAAAAATATAATTTTAATTAGCCATAAAATTCAATCTAAACAATCATTTGATCAACCATCAACCATCTATAAACAACCAAATGCTTATTTCACACCGGTTGGTTCTTTTACATTTCCAAAACCAATTCATAATTGATATCAAAATATCAAATTCACTTCAAATCATATCACTTTCGAAATCATATTCACCTTCGAAATCATTATTCACTTTTGAAATCATATCCACAAAATAGGTTAAACCTTCATTTCAAAATCATCGTATTTACCCAAAATATATCATTTCGAGAAAATCTCCTTTCAAATTCCAACGTAGGTTATAACATCATTTAACCATATTCGCTTTTAAATCAAGAATTTAAATATAAACAATTCAGCCTTGCACCGTTTGAATTTTCAAAAATAATTTGGATAGTTATAAACTGTTTAAATTGTTTAAAATAGTTCAAAAAGTATAGTTTAAAATTGTTTTAATAGTAACAAAGAGTTTAAAATAGTTTTAATAGTTTAAAATAGCTTTAAACTAGTTTTTAAGGTTTTAAAATAGAATTTAATAGTTTTAATAATATATTAATAGAGTAAAATAGGTTTAAAAATAGTTTTAATAGTTTAAAATAGATTTAAAATAGCTTTAATATTTAAATTACTTTTTATTGGTTAAATTACTTTTTAGTGGTTAAATTAGTTTAATGGTTTAAATAGTTTAATGATTTAAAATAGTTAAAATGGTTTTTATATAAAATGGTTTGATTATTGGAAATGGTTTATATAGTAAATAGTTTTGAAATCCTAAATAATCTAAATTTTAAAATAATAGATTTTTAAATAGTTTATACTAAATAATTTATTTTGAAAATAGTATCAAATGAAACTGTTTCTTTCATTTCAACAAATCTGGATCATATCCAGATTTCAGAAGAACTAAACTCAATTTTTAATCTTTCAATTCATATTCCCATAAAACCATTTCAATTTATATCGATTTCAAATCCATGTTTGAACTTACAAATTTAAACCACTTCATATTCTATTGATTTCAAAATTTAAATATTCAAACGTTTACAATAATTCAGTTTTGATAAATTTACTTTATATTTCAAAATTCGACTTTAAAATTCCAATTTACTTCTTCAAACAATTCATTTAAACCAATTTCAATTTCAACATTTTAAAGCTTGGATTTTGGGAATAATTCAGTTTACATAAATCTAATTTTTATTTCAAAATATCATTTAACTGGATTTAAAAATTAAGGACTTAAAGTCATTTAATTTAATAAATCCAATGTCCATATATAATTTTCTACCTTATGATCAAGTGATACGGATATATATCATTTCCACCCGCAATAAATTTAAATTTACGGTTATCTATCATTTCAACCCACAATCTCGAGTTAAAATACAAAATCCATAAAATCGCTCGGGTTTATCATTTCAACCCATAACGATTTTTCTCTAACCTAGAAGATCGTTCGGGTATGTATCATTTCAACGCATAGTGATTTTTAATAATAAACTAAGGGAACTTGCAGTTTGATAGTAATATATAAATAAACATACATCCAATCATCCAAACATCCATCACAATAATCATTCAAATCAACCAATAAATAACATCAATTAACTAGTTATCATTAACAGGTATTTAACTGGTAATTTAAATCCAGTATTCAATTTAAATGCAGATAAATTCAATATAAATTCAAATTAAACTCGAATGAAGATTTAAATATACCGATAAGGAATCAATCAATTCACATCATAAACTTTATTTAATAACACAGAATGATGTAGTAGTTGTGAGTGTGTTTAATCACTCACCTTCGATTTTTAGTCGAATTAGAATCCAAATTAGGCCCAAAAATCTAACAGTCTTATAATACAGCCAAACCAATCCTATAATGTCCGGAATTTTGATACAATTGCAACGGAGAAAATCTCGCATGAATCCGAGCTTTTATGAAGAAGTTATTGATGTTAGAAGATTTAAAAAATTAAATTTAAATTAAATAAATAAAAGGCAAATAAGCTAACACGTCATCATCACGTTACCTCGCTTCAGAACCCTAGCTTCGAATGCCTGCTATATCATCTCGACCAACCCATTGCTGCCGCCGTTCATCAATCCTTTGTCGCCTCTACACCCAGCGCCGCCTTGATCCAACGTCGCCTAGGTAACGCTCGTGCCTGACCGGTCTCACTAAAGCCTCGCGACCCCCCCCCCCCCACGTGACACCAGTCGCCATCCACAACAAGCAGCTTTCTCCTCCACACGAAACCTAAATGATATTTCCATGCTGATCCGACCATCATCCTTCCAAGCGACCAACTGCGATGAATTCCCGATGTCCATCTCCACACTGCAGGACCCTTGAATCAAGGCATCACCGCCGATGATCAACCACCACAATGAATGGCAGAGAATGTTTTGGTCATTTTCGTAAAAACCAAAACTCGATTGCAAAAATGAACAGCAGATTTAGATTGTGCTCGTCGAGAGCTTTCTGACCATATATAATATGATAGGGTTTGAAGGGTTTGAATGTTTGAAATTGAATTTTGATTTGAAATTGAAATCGTGATTTAGGGTTTCTGCCATTGGAAGGATGGAACATATAAGAAGTTGATGTACATACAGAATAAACTGAATGGCTGCTAGGGTTTGATAAACAAAATCTATTTATATGGACCAAGCCAGATAAATGAATAACATACCAAATTGGATCGAAACAATAACAACGACCCGAAAAGCCTATTTCGTTTCCAAAACGAAAGTAGGTCATCCCATATATCAAAATAGATGTTTTTGACATTTATAAACTCACGGAACAGGTTTCAAACGAAAATTCCGTTGTATACAGAAGTTAACTTTTAAAATTAGCTTATTTTAATTGAATTCATTAAATTGATTTCTGCGCGTTTCGAGCCCGCATGATCAAACGACAAGTTCGATCATTTTGAAACTTGAAATCTTAAAATAATTTACTGTTACGGATCCGATGAAACTTGTTTCGTCAAAATCCGAGACAGTAGCCAAAATGACTATTTTCCACGTTAAATAAATAAATAATTATTAAATTGATTAAATCACTGCTCAAATTAAAGTTAAATAGTTAACAATTTCCATCATATTTTATTACCTAGAAAATTATAATCGTTAAATAATTTTTCCATGTTAAATTCACTATTAAAATATTTCATTCAATTCATCGTTCAATTACACTGTAATAAAATCCTAGCTAATTATATTTTAAATTTCAAATAAATTCTTTTACTTGATTTCCACTCTTATTATACAATCATATATTACCCTATGAATTTTATTACATAAGTTTACATTTTATTACATCCATCATTTTACAGTTATCAACATTTACTATATTAATTATAATATTTCAATTTCATTAATTCCATTAAATACCCATTCAATTTCTTATTTACAATTTTAGCAAAATTAACTTTACAAAATTTCAATTAACTGAAATTACATTAAAATAATTATTAATAACATTCAAACATCCTTATTAAATCATATTCTAGATATTTTATCATTAATAAATCATAAAATTTTAATTTCCCACAATATTAAATCAAAAACTTAATTAATTTAATATTTTTAATTATCGAAAATTACTGGTCGTTACACTCTCCCCCCTTCAAAATTTTTCGTCCTTGAAAAGGAGCAAGAAGGAATCAAGAAGCGTAATAAAAATTTATTCAAATAATCAATTTATAAATAATTAACTTAGTAAAATATTACCAATTTATAAACAAATAAATCTTCATATTCAAGTCTAATGATAGTTTTAAAATATTTCCACTTTCACAAAATCTTTCTAAGTCTTGAATTCACGAAAAGTTTCAGTAGAGTCTCCTTTGTGTGGATAGGTCTAGAAAAATAATAATATCAATAATAACAATATATATCATATTTCAAAATAAAACATCCCAAACCATGGAAAAATAATAAAATATCGATATAAAACCATAATTCGAAAACGTACCTATTTGTCGGGCAAATAACGCTTTATTTGTGAAACCAAAAGCAGTAGTTGTTGCTTCCATAAACATGTATTTCACTTATATAATCCAAAAGATTGAGAATTATGTTCAAGAGAAATATTTAGTTGTTTTCAATTAGTAACAAAAGCAAATCAACATAGAACATATGCAAACAAAACAATACGACCATCATATGCAACAAAGGAGTCAATCATACCTCTATAACAATCAAATCTAACGGTCTGTTTAGTTCAAAAACTTTTCATCGTACGAGGATGATAAATAAGCTATCATGTATACCATACGCTCAACAGCTTGAGATAATTACTTAATAGATTGTTCATACAACCTCAAACAATTAGAATATTCCTTCCCCAAACATCCCATAAGCCAAACAACAAGAATTTTTAAAGATTATTTAAGTTTATTTGATTATTATTTTTCTTTCCATCATTTACTTTTCACTTACTTTCATTCATTCATACGTTGATTGTCTTTTTAATTTAACTTCATTACTTATAAAAATCATTTCCCATTTAATATAAAAAAATCATCAATGAATAAATTTTAAATTATTACAAAATTTTCCTTATAGTTTAATTCATATATATATATATATATATATATATATATATATATATAAAACTTGATTTCAATTTAATATTTATATTCGCTAATGAATCAATTCATACTTAAGTTTCCTTATTCTTTGATTCTAATTTATTTCTTCATATATAATACCATTTGATGTTAAAACTATTTATGAATAATCTCATCATTTCTTTAAGTTATAATTATTTACTTAAAAATATTCACTTGTAACTATTCAATTGAATTATAAATCACCTTAAAAAATGATTTAGGTTCATAATATTCTAGTAATATCTTAATTCTTTTAATTATAAACATATGTTCACCATTAAGCTTTTACTTGCATAATATTCTATCACATATTCCTATTAACATTTCAATTTTTGATCATTTATGGTAAATTATATCCATGTTTTAAGAATGTAATTGATTGTTACACAAGTTTATCTTACTCATTTTAGTTAAAAAAAATGTTCAATAATTACATCTTCTGAATTTTCATATCTTTTGATTTACAAGTTACAAATTTCCAATTTCTTATATATTTCATTAATCACTTAGCATCAAATTTCTATTTTTTTCATTTTAGAAGTTTCCAACTATTAAAATAGTTAAGATCTCATTTGATTACAATATTTGAAATCCCTAATTTATAGAAACTTAAGAACAAAATGCCAGGTTCATTTCAAATCATTTAAAATAATATATATATATATATATATATATATATATATCTTATATCTATCCATTTATATTTAGAAATTAAAATTTAAGATTTGTTTATCAAAACAAATGTGTATTAAAGCTACTACAGTGGCATTCCCACTTAACGTCGATGATGCTGCGCAGTCATCACCGAAATTATTTTCCAGCGATAGAAGAGGGGAGTACAGAACATATTTCCTTTTAAATTTCATTTATTTTTTTTCAAATCTCTTTTGAAAATATTTCTATCCAAAAATGCTTCCAAATAATACTGATATTATATTCCAAAAATGTTTGAAAACCAATTTCAAAACCCAGAACTTAAGTTCTCAAATTTCCAATTAAATTCATTTTATTTGTAAATTTTCCAACCATTATTAATAAAATTTCAATTCCTAACAAACAAACATATCACATACAACTATATCCATTTCTATAAATTTATTCTTTTATATGCAAAAATATAATACTAGGTAAAATTATTTCATTTACCTATATTTCAAAACAATATTGTATTGGTCTGCCCTATTAAGTGTTTAGAAATCTCTATCGATGCCATAGGGTCCTAAATACTGACCATAATTCATAAATACTCAACATAACAAATTAACACAATATAAAAACATTTTACACTGACAAGAACACTCTCTCATATATATACACTTAGACAAACTCATTCTAGGGTATTGCTAACCTATCTCTAATGAGCCAGACCCCACAAAGTTAAGGTTATCACTAAAACAAAGCTCTGATATCAAATGTAACGACCCACCTTTTTGGATGATTTAAATCGACAATAAACGACACATGTTAACTCAAACCATTCAAAAGGGAGGATTGTTAATGGGGTAAATAAGAAAATAAAAGAAAAGGAAGGAAAAACAAGACATAGAATCTCACAGCGGAATGACAAAATATAATAATCAAATAAACAATTCATGAAGCTGTTGTACAAATAAAATTTGATTACACTTTACAATACAATCAGAGTTATACATACAACAGGTGTGATAAGCCGGATTTTTGGACATCTGTAACTGATAAAATAATTGGGTTAATTAACAGAAATACTGAATTATAGATTGAACAAATGAATCTGATAGTAAATATTTATATTTGGATAAATATTTATTTGAACATATCTCAATATAATCACTTAAAATTGACAAATTATTCTTTTAAAGACAAATAATAATGATTATATAAGTAAACACAAATGGATTTACAAATTGAATTTGTGTTTATTTAAATATATATATTTGTGTTGATTTTAAATTGGATTTTTAATTAAATTTGAATTTGAATTTGGATTTAAACTTGAAATTTAAAAGATTGATATCTTTAAAAAAATTGGAGTTGAAGATAAAATATGTATGATTTTATTAGTATATAATTTAGTTAAAACATATTCCTTGAAATTATAAAAAAATTAACATAAGAAAATATATTTAATAATAATATAAATTGATAAAACATGCATAGATAAAAACTAAATATAATATGGCATATAAGTTATATAAAAGATATTTTATCATGCAAATTACAAATGTGAGTATTTAAAACATGGTAAATTACAAGTGTAATAATTCTAGCATCAAATTTGAACAAGTGTCATCTATTTAAATTATTTCTAAAATAATAACAAAAAAAGAAAAATGAGATTATATAATATCTTTATTCTCCTCTCTATCATTTTCTTTCACCCTCACCTTTCAAAACAAACAGCCTGTAAACAAAAATCAAAGCTAGAAATTAAATCAAACAATTACAGTTTTAATTATTTCTAGATTAAAACAAAATCAAAGATTTCAACCCAGCTTAAACAAGAAGGCAAGCTGTAGATCTGATCCAGATGAGCTCAAACCTAAAGTCATAAGATTATCAGATCAAAGCTGCTGATCAACAACCCAAGATCAACTCATCATAAGTTTAATTCAAATGCAATCATACAGCAAGATTCTAGAACCCAAAAAAATACAAGCCTGTTCTCTATTTGGAATTTCAGGTGAGTAAACCTTTTTATTTAAAAACAGCTTTTTTAAGTATTGCATGTGATGATCTTATGTGAAAATGTTGTGATATGGTTTGCATGAGTTATTATTTCTGGACATATGTATGAAATTGCTTGTTTACATGTGTGTGTATCTGTATATATTTATATGTGCGCTCTGTTATTAGCGGCAGACTCAACTTCATCACAAAATAATCCTTATCTTCCTAAATAATCAAAATTAGGCTTTAACTACTGAAAAGAAAATGTTAATAACAATGTGTTATTGTTTTTAAAAATAATTTTAAGTAACTATTTGGTTAATATTCTGTAAAACTTATAATTACAGTGGAAATCAGGAAATGGGTAAAATTGAAACATGATAATTTAAATCTCTGATCATATAATCTGGAAAGTTGTGCAGTTAATGCGCTCGGTAGATTCAAAGCAGTGGAGGTGCAAAAAGTCATAGCATGGATATAGCGAGGATACAGCGGGATATAGCGGATGGCTCTAAAATTGCATATAAAACTCGTACTTAATGTTTTTACAAATATATAAATGGTAATTAAATGAAAAATTATCATTCAATTGAATTATAAATAATACATAAATAATTTTAAATAAAAACTTGTGCGGGTATACTTTAAATAAACAAAAAACTATTATATAACATAATTGAATTTGGTAGAATATTAGAGTATTTTCGTTTTTGAAAATATATTAAAAAATTAAATAAAATAAATTAGTTTCATAATTTTGTAATGTATAAATGCAATTTTTTAATTCATTTTATTACAAAAGATATAGCGGAAATACCGAAATATAGCGGAAATAACGAGATATAGCGGAAATAGCGGGGATTAAAGCGGAAAGGCTATATTTTGGGGCTATATGGAAAAATCGTAGCGGTAGAAATCCACTATGAGACATAGCGGGTTTGTAGCAGGGTAATAGCGGGGCATTAACTACACAGCTGGAAAGTGAAGTCAAATCATGAATTTAGGAATAAGAATCGAGATTTTTCGTTTAGGTTTCGATGAGATAATTGGTGTTGATTGTTTTTGGGATTTTGGTCATTCGTCGGCGGTCGAAGGCGAGTGGAAGCACGGGATTTGGCCAGAAGGTGGTCGGGAAGTCAGTGATCTCTGGAAAAATGGCGTAGGATTTTATCTTGGGCCATGGTGGTCTGGGGAGGAAGAAGTGGGGTTTGGGGTGAGTTTGGTGGTCGGGTTTGACGACGTGGTACGGTGACTGTGGCACACCAGGATGGATCGCTTGAGGGGGAATCGTTGCGTCATGGCTTGAAGCGGCTTTGGGAGGAAGGGCCGGTTTTCTGTGGCATGGTTCGCCAATGGCGAGGGATTCAGTGGATTGGGTTTGGTTCCTTTTCTGGTTCGATCGAGTCGAATTTTTTTCATGACCAATTTTGGAAATCAGGTGGTAGAGGAAGATGTCGAGCTCGAAGTCGACTTGGTGAAGGACAGAATGATTGTCGGAGGGGACTGGGATCACCGTACATATGTACGGTGCACATCTGAATGTCTGGCGAAGTTGAAGGTTAGGGGAAGAAGGGAAGTGCTCGGGTTTGTCTCGAAGCATGGTTCGTGATGTCGCTAAGGAAGGTTTACGCGAGTGTTTGTCTCAGGAAAATCGTTGTTTTGCCCGGAAAATTTGTTGTTTGCTCGAAAACGTTTGGTTTCCAGTTTTTTTTTAAAAAAAACTTGTCCAGATTTAAAACTAAAATGAATTTCAAATTTTAAAGCAAACTTAAATTTTAAACAAAGTTTAAAAAAATGTATGAAATGTTTGAGTTTAGAAAATAATGTTTTAAACAAATTCAAGTTTTTATGGGTTTCATAGTTTTAAATTTTGTTTTAAAATAGGTAAGAGTTTAAAGTAGTAAATGATTTATCTTAATTTCATTATCTAAATTACTTATCTTAGTTTATTAAGTAATTATACCTTAATTACTATTGTTAATAAAACATTGGAAGCTGAAGGTAAGTATCAACGGGTTTTCAAGATTAAATGTAAAAGTTAAGTGATTAAATTTGTTTAAAGTAGTTACATCTTGGATTAATTTTGTAAATTATTTTGTTAAGAGCTATCAAATATGATTTAATGAATATAATAAATTCAAAGATCATTTACTAGTGATTAAGAGATAGTTAATTAAGCAATTTGAGAAATTGGTTTAATTAATTAAGAGAGCTAATTACTTGATAAATTAAGGGTTAATTAATCTAAGAAATTAAATGTAATTAGTTAAAGAGTGATTAGTTAATGGGAGTGCTTAAAGTGATTAATTACTCAATGTTATTTATTAAGTTAATGTGGTTAATCTAAGTTAATTAGTTGGTTAATTAATTAAAAAGAATTACTTCATGATGGGTTAAGTATAATTACTTAATGTAATTAATAAAGTGTAATTACATGATGGAAGTAATTAATGGGTAATTACTACGCGTAATTAATTAAAGGATTAATTAATAATTAATTAATCAAGGAGTAAATTTAATTAATTTAAGTGTTAGCGCCAAATTAAGTCACCAACAACCAAATCCAGATGAAAGCACCAAGTAACAGTCACAGCTCATAGATAGAGCATACGTAGAGAGTAATAATGTGAAGAACAGTAAATATTAGAATGAAAGCAGTAAAGAACAACAGATTTTGTAGTGGTTCGGTTAACTCCGGCCTACGTCCACTCCAGAAGTTTCCTTTTTATTGATATAAGAATCAGTTACAGTTACAAAATGATAGAGTAACCTTAGCCTTAGAAAATAGAAAGTCAGAGAGCCAGAAGAAGATCCTTTTTCTGAACTCCTACACGCTGTATTTATAGACACGTCCAGTTAGTTATTGGGCTCTCGGAATAACCAGAGCCCATCAAGGCCGAACGGCCTATGCCGAACCACCACGCCGAGCCACAACTGATGCCGAACGACCCATCAAGCTGAGTGACCCAACATGTCGAATGACCCATCACACCGAACGACCCATCACGCCGAACGACCCATCAACCCGAACGACCCATCACGCCGAACGACCCATCACGCCGAACGACCATCAAGCCGAATGACCCCATCATGCCGAACGACCCATCTTGCCGCCGCCGAACGACCCATCATGTAGAACGATATCCAGTGCCGAGCAAGGTCCAATGCCGAGCGACCGATGATGCCGAGCGATGTCCAAAGCCGAGCGACAATGCCGAGCGATAATGCCGGGCCACAATCAAACGACCTTCCTGAACTTCTATACCTTCACCGGATATTGCCATGCCGAACGGCCAAACCGCAAGGTCAAACCCCAAACACTTCGAACCACTTCGTTCCGACCAAGCGACCTATCATCTACCAAAGTGACCATCATCCATTTAAACCGAATCCATCATATTTCAGCCTCGATAGTCATGAAGTTATTTTAGTTAAATCCTCCTGTCTGTGGCCTTGTAAAAAGGCGGGTTAACACTTTCCCTCCGAAACATGCCTTGCTATTGGAAGGTGTGTTTTGAATAGCCTCAAATCCGATATCTAAAGTCTATATCCCTTTCGTAACCATATTATCAAATCCATGACCTCTTTGGGTTTAACCTTGAATCTATAGACCTTGCCGGGTCGTGTTATCCTGTTCCAGCCTTGACCTTCCTGTCAAGGGCTTTTATGTTCTCCGACCTCAGCACTCTTGCCAAGGAATTTTTCATTTATCGGCCTCGGCACTCCGGCCAAGGACTTTGATCTTCACCGTCCTTGGCGCTCCGGCCAAGGACTTTGATATTCACCGGCCTCGGTACTCTGGTCAAGGGCTTAGATATTTACCAATCTAGGCACTCCAGCCAAGGACTTTGATAATCACCGGCCTTAGCGCTCCGGCCAAGGACTTTGATATTCACCGGCCTTGGCACTTTGGTCAAGGACTTTGATATTCACCGGCCTCGGCACTCCGGCCAAGGACTTTGATATTCACCAGCCTCGGCACTCCGGCCAAGGACTTTTACATTCTGTCCGAGTCCATTCCATCGCTCTCCAACGAAGGGACTCGTTACTCGCGATCCCTGCTCCGTCTGTCCGGTCAGGATAGTAATCGCTAATTCTGAATTGTTTTAATATAGTGATCCAAATCCAACTAGAAAACCAGAAATCCGTATCAAAAATCAAACATCCAAACCAAAATGGCAAACCAAAAAACCAACTAAATCGGGAGTTCAATCCAAACTCCAAAAACCATACCAAAGAAAAGTAAATGTCCAAAGTACGAAAGAGAAAACCAAAGTTTGCAGAAAAACAGAAAAAGTAGGATTTCATAGACTTAAGTAGTTCATCATCTCAGAGCACGTCTAGGGACCGTCCTCGATCCCATACGTATGTAAGTGACCTATCCGCATTACATTGATTTCTATTACTTATTCAAAACCATAAATCTGTTTAGTGGATAATGAGCTAACGCTGACCGGACCCAATGCCCCCATCGCTAGAGGTAGGTGGTGGCTGCTCCCGTTCCACTGCTACAGCTCGATTCCTTATGTATTGCTGTAGATGGCCATTCCTTACATGCTCCTCGATGATATCCCTCAGATGCCCGCAGTCGTTTGTGTTATGACCATCCAGCTCATGGAATAGGAAATGCTTTCCCGATGCCCACTCGTATTCAAAAGGCTCTCTCCTTGCCGGCCATCGATACTGGAGGTGCCCTCGAGTGTCCAAGTAAATCTTTTCTAGAGTCTCGGTTAAATCTGTATAAGAAGAAAACTTTGACTCCCTTCGAGGTTTCTTCGAAGTGCCACCGTTGCCATTTGTTTTCCATTTTCCTTTATCGTCTTTACTTGGATCCTCGAAGGGTGAACCTCCACCCCTCACTACATAAGCTTCAGCCTCTCTCCTTACTCTCTCAGCCTGTGCATCCTCCTGTCTTAGGAACCGTTCTGCCTCATGGTAGAACTCCCCGAGATCCCTCGGTGGGTCCCTTTCCAACGATATCTTGAAATTCGAATTATCCGTGATTCTCGAGACTGCTGCCATCAAAATCATTGATGTCAAGGTCATTATGTTCTTGGGTCTGACTATATGGACCCGATACTATCTCATAATTTTTTCAATCAGCTCCGTCCATGTTCCGATAGAACCATTCTCCAGCTGTCTGAACCACATAGCTACGATATCCGTCAAAAACAATGGAAAGCATCGAGCCATAACCTCGTCCGATACCCCCAGTACCTCCATATGCCTCATGTATCTCGTCGGATGAACTGTGGGATCCGTTCTCCCATCATACATATCCAACATTGGTAGCTTAAAGTCTGGTGGATTCCTAGCTCGCCTGATTGTAGGAGTAAAGGGAATCCTATTCACATCCTCCAAATCTCTATTTATCAATCCACCTCTCATAGCCGTCTAACCATTTCAGCTAATTTGTCGTTATCGCCAAGCTATAATGCTTGTCTGTTGCCTCAGGTTTGCCCCCCTCCCCCGAGTTCACGAGGAGACTTCGGCAGATACTCCTCATCTCGTACTCTTGCATTCCTGTTAGTGTTGGGTTGCATAGCGTCATCTGGTATCCCTCCATGAATTGGTCCAGCATTTCCTGGTGGTATGCCCCCTAGTCTAGGTCCATCTAGATCATCAGTCGTCTGCTGATTGGAGGCTGCCCCCTGCCGGGCCATTCCCTCAGCATGGTGGTTGAACACTTTTGATCCAGCTCCACGGATCTGAGCTCCCGCATTTCCTGCTTGTGCAAATTGCCAAAGAAGAGCCTGCATCATCTCCTCTTGTCTTTTCAACATCGCTTCCATCTCATCCCTAGTGATGTAGATGGATGCTTGACCTGCTCCCGCTCCAGAGGAAGCCTCTTGACTCCCCTCCTGATTACTCCTTTTTATCACTTGCTTCCTTGCTGATGGTCTAGCCATTGCTCCTTAAAATCCAAGTTCCTAACTCCAAAATTCACGAGTGCTTGCATTCTCGTTGAAAGCACCAAAATGTTAGCGCCAAATTTGGTCACTAACACCCAAATCCAGATGAAAGCACCAAGTACCAGTCACAACTCACAGATAGATTATACGTAGAGAGTAATAATGTGAAGAACAGTAAATATTAGAATGAAAGCAGTAAAGAACAACAGATTTTATAGTAGTTCGGCTAACTCCGGCCTACGTCCACTCCAAAAGTTTCCTTTTTATTGATATAAGAATCAGTTACAGTTACAAAATGACAGAGTAACCTTAGCCTTAGAAAATAGAAAGTCAGAGAGCCAGCAGAAGATCCTTTTTCTGAACTCCTATACGCTGTATTTATATACACATCCAAGTAGTTATTGGGCACTCTGAATAACCCGGGCCCATCAAGCCGAATGGTCTATGCCGAACCACCATGCTGAGCCACGCCTGATGCCGAACGACCCATCAAGCCGAGCGACCCATCACGCCGAATGACCCATCACGCCGAACGATCCATCATGCCGAACGACCCATCATACCGAACGACCCATCACGTTGAACGACCCAACATGCCGAACGACCCAACATGTTGAACGACCCATCATGCCGAACGACCCATCAATCCAAATGACCCATCACGCCGAACGACCCATCACGCCGAACGACCCATCACGCCGAACGACCCATCACGCCGAACGACCCATCATGCCGAACGACCCATCACGTTGAACGACCCAACATGCCGAACGATCCAACATGTCGAACGATCCATCATGCCGAACGACCCATCACGTTGAACGACCCAACATGCCGAACGACCCAACATGTCGAACGACCCGTCATGCCGAACGACCCGTCATGCCGAACGACCCATCACGCCAAAGGACCCATCATGCCGAACGACCCATCATGCCGAACGACCCATCACGTCGAATGGCCCATCATGCAGAACGATGTCCAGTGCCGAGCGAGGTCTAATGCCGAGCGACCGATGATGCCGATCGATGTCCAAAGTCGAGCGACAATGCCAAGCGACAATGCCGAGCGACAATGCCAGGCCACAATCAAACTACCTTCCTGAACTTTTATACCTCCATCGGATATTGCCATGCCGAACGGCTAAACCGCAAGGTCGATCCCCAAACACTTCGAACCACTTCATTCCGACCAAGCGACCTATCATCTATCAAAGTGACCATCATCCATTTATACTGAATCCATCATATTTCAGCCTCGATAGTCGTGAAGTTGTTTTAGTTAAATCCGCATGTCCGTGGCCTTGTAAAAAAGCGGGTTAACGGTAAATAATTAAAGAATAGTTAATTACTGAATGAGATTAATTAAAGGATAATTATGGAATAATTAATTAATGTAATTAATTGAGGGTTAAAGAAATTAATTATAAATAATTAATTAAGGTAACTAATTAAAGGTTGGTTACTTAATGTAATTAAAGGACAATTAATCAAGGATGATTAAGTAAGATGAATGATTAAAGAATAATTTATTGGGATGTAATTAATTAAGTTAAGTAAGCATGATTAATGATGATTAAACTAATTAATTTTGTTTATTTAAATTAATTAGAAATAGTGTGACTAACCAATCTTGCTTATGAGTTATTGAATGGTGTTGAATGCCTTGGATTATATGATATGTCTGATTTGAAATGTTTTATGATATGATTGTATGGAACGGTGACAATGTGGTTATCTGTCAGTGTTGAATTATTATGCAATGGTGACATCTTGTATTTAAAGTTTGAATTGTATTCCACTTGAATAACTTGGGTTAAGATGACATTAGGATCGAAAGAGACCGGGGTCGGGTATTAGCAAATACCCGAAACCATTTCGATTCTTTATAGATTTGGTATGTGAAATCAATAGGCTGGAATGGGATAAATTTAAATGACTAGACCATTTAAACAAAGTAAAGATACTTAGGGATTGATTTGTGAATATAAGTGTTAGCTATAACAAGTTATGAACTTATAGTGAAGTACGAGTTACCCCGGGTTTTAAATAAGTTTATGCATTTGTATTTCATGTTAGATGGGTTTACTCATGCTGGTTTCTAGCCTGACCCGGGTGTTACTTTGATGTAATTCTCGGGTCAGATCGAGTATTATAGATTTTCAGGTAAGGACGTTCTAGAGCTCAGAAAGCGAGCCGGATGGTAGGAACGTATGGAGTGTATTCTGCTGTGATATATTGTTATTTATTTGGGGCATGTTGATTCTAACTGTCCAGTGTTTTAGAGTAAGTGTTGTAACTCTGATGTAATGATGTAACTAACTAATACAGTTTTACCTTTGCATAACTGTTATTTTATGTGATATTATATTTTATCCGCTGCGAATGTGATTTTGTTTATGTTTCTTCTTCTTTCTCTTTTCTTGTTTTCCCTAACTATTTGGAATTCCCGGGATCGAAAATTCTGGGTCGTTGCAACAGGAATAAATAAATAATGCAGCGAAACAACATGATGCAATGGAATATATAAATAAATAGTAATGATATACTAAATCTTCGTCTTTGTCCTCCAGAAATAAGGTCTTCGACATTGCAAAATTCAAGCACCCGAGCGTAATGAAAAGACAAAACACTAGAGTCAGAACTAAAAGATCTAATATAAGTTATATCAGCGGTAAAAAAATATGAGTGTAACGGCTTCAAAGATGTTTACGGGGTTTGACATCTCCTATTCATTGTCTAACATGCATGCAATAACTTATGAGATGTTCGGGATTACCATCTCCTAAGGACCCGTTAAACTATATACTATGTAGTAATATACGCTATTATAATATATGTCTATCAGTAAAATGAAGTGTTAAAATAGCGTTAAGGCATTAACCATATCCCCCTTAAGACATTTTTATATAAATGTCATAGTTTATACAGTACCTTAATTCCTCCGTAAACTGGAGGCGTATTAGAGGGCACTCTATAGTGTATGATACAAACCAAACTCGTAATGGGCTCGATAAGGCATGTGGCAAGGCACGCGAGGCAATGCCTAGGGTAGGGTACTACCGTTTTGCGGATCCGGACTAGTGCTAATGCATAGCAGCTACTACCGCTCACCTTGGAACACACTCCCATAATCAAATCGAGGGTGGCCACCAAATTAGTCACAAAGTAATAATATAGTATCAAAGAAATGTGCCCGATAGAGGGTGCGACCCAACGTGGCCCCACATGGCTCCTATTTTAGTCACATCAAGCGACCCGAAGGGGTCAGGGTTACGTCCATACCTCATGTAGAACCGTTTTCCAAACCATCCTATTTAGTTCTAGATTCTCCACCACGTGCACAGTTGTTAAAGTGGTATTCAATATTGGCAGAGAGTATGACAATATGTGACCCTGGTCTCTTTAACAACTAAATGCTTATTTCATACCGGTTGGTTCTTCTACATTTCCAAAACTGATTCATAATTGATATCAAAATATCATATTCACTTCAAATCATATCACTTTCGAAATCATATTCACCTTCGAAATCATTATTCACTTTCAAAATCATATCCACAAAATAGGTTAAACCTTCATTTCAAAATCAATATATTTACTCGAAATATATCATTTCACTAGAAAATCTCATTTCAAATTCCAACGTAGGTCATAACATCATTTAATCATATTCACTTTTAAATCAATGATTTAAATATAAACAATTCAGCCATGCGCCGTTTGAATTTTCGGAAATAGTTTGGATAGTCATAAACGATTTAAATAGTTTAAAATAGTTTTAAAAAATATAGTTTAAAATATTTTTAATAGTTAAAAATAGTTTGAAATAGTTTTAATAGTTTAAAATAGCTTTAAAATAGTTTTAATAGTAGAATTTAATAGTTTTAAAAAATAATTTTAATAGAGTAAAATAGATTTAAAAATAGTTTTAATAGTTTAAAATAGATTTAGAATAGCTTTAGTAGTTAAATTAGTTTTTAATAGTTAAATTAGTTTAATAGTTACACTAGTTTAATGATTTAAAATAGTTAAAATAGTTTTTATATAAAATGGTTTTATTATAGGAAATAGTTTATATAGTAAATAGTTTTGAAATCCTAGATAATCTAAATTTTAAAATAATAGATTTTTAAACAGTTTATATTAAATAATTTATTTTGAAAATAGTATCAAATCAAACTGTTTCTTTCATTTCAACAAATCTGGACCATATCCAGATTTCAAATCAACAAAAATCAATTTTCAATCTTTCAATTCAAATTCTCATAAAACCATTTCAATTTATATCGATTTCAAATCTAAGTTTGAACTTAAAATTTAAACCATTTTAAATTCAATAGATTTCAAGGTTTAAACATTCAAACGTTTACAATAATTCATTTTGATAAATTTCATTTATATTTCAAAATTCAACCTTAAAATTCCAATTTACTTCTTCAAACAATTCATTTAAACCCATTTCAATTTCAACATTTAAAAGCTTGGATTTTGAAAATAATTCAGTTTATATATATATTTTTTTATTTCAAAATATTATAAAATAGATTCAAAAATTAAGGATTTAAAATCATTTAGTTTAACAAATCCGGTGTCCGTATATAATTTTCTACCCTATGGTCAAGTGATACGGATATATATAACATTTCAATCGGCAATAAATATAAATTTACAGGTATCTATCATTTCAAAGCGCAATCCTGAGTTAAATTCAAAATCCATAAAATCGCTCAAGTTTATCATTTCAACCCATAACATTTTTCCCTAATCTAGACGACCTTCGGGTATGTATCATTTCAACCCATAGCGATTTTCTAACAATAAACTAAGGGAACATGCAGTGTGATAATAATATATAAATAAACATACATCCAATCTTCCAAATATCAGCAGTTAAACATCCATCACAATCATCATTCAAATCAACCAATAAATAACATCAATTAACTAGTTATCACTAGCAGGTATTTAAATGCCAATTTAAATTCAATATTTAAATTAAATGGCAATTAAATCCAATATAAATTCAAATTAAACTCGAATGACAATTTAAATATACCAAACAGTAATCAATTAATTTCTAATCACATCATAAATTTTATTTAACTAACATAGGATGATTTAGTAGTTGTGAGTGGGTTAAATCACTCACCTTCGATTTTTAGTCGAATTAAAATCCAAATTAGGCCCAAAAATCTAATAGTCTTAGAATATAGCCAAACTAGTCCTATAATGTCCATATTTTCGATACGACTACAACGGAGAAAACCACGTGTGAATCCGAGCTCGTATGAAGAAGTTATTGATGTTAGAAGACGTAAATTTTTAAATTTAATTAAAATAAATAAAAGCCAAATAAGCTAACACGTCATCAACAAATTACCTCGATTTAGAACCCTAGCTTCGAACGCCTACTTCAACATCTCGGACAACCCATTGCCACCGTCGTTCATTAATCCTTTGCCGCCTCTACACCCAACGCCGTCTAGATCCAACATCGCCAAGGCAACCCTCGTGCTTGGCCGCCCTTACTAGAGCCTCGCACCCTCCCCCCGTGCAACACCAGTCGCCGTCCACAACAAGCAGCCGCCGCCCCCATATGAAACCTAATCGAGATTTCCATGCTGATCTGACCATCAGATTTCCAAGCGATCAACTGTGATGAATTTCCCACGTCCATCTACACACTACAGCACCCATGAATCAAGGCATCACCGCCGATGATCAACCAACACAATGAATGGTCGAGAATGTTTTGGTCATTTCTAGACAAATCAAAACTCGATTGCAAAAAGAACAATAGATTTAGATTACGCTTGTCGAGAGCTTTCCAGCGATATATAATATGATAGGGTTTGTGTAGGATCTAGATTAACCCTAGAGGGGGGTGAATAGGGTTATAGCAAATTTTCTCGAATTAAACACAAAAACAAACTGCAGAAAAGTAAATATGTTGAACAGTAAATCACACACAAAATTTACCCAGCTTCGGCAACCCCTACCTACTGCTGCATTCCCAGATTTCTATTAAAATTAAACAGTCTCCCGCTTACAAACACTCTAACAGACTCACAACTCCTGCTCCCGCCTATAGAGTTTTGCAAACTCGCAAACTCTGCTCACTGAACTAATCCTAACTAGACAATCTGACACAATCTAAATCCTAGGTGGTGATTTACCAAGATTTGATTCAAAAGATACAACCTTAAAAGAGAATTTAAATTTAAAGCAAACTTAAAAACAATTTTAAAACTAAAACCCTAATTGAAATAGAAACTAAAGCCTTTTTATAAAAACAAGGCTGGCCTAATTGTTATTATTCTCTAGCCCGTTCCTTTGTGATAATGGCGGCTCTTTTGTATCTTCGTTTGATCTGAATTAGGGCTTTCTCAAATTCGATTCTCTGGTTTGTGTGTTGCCTTGCTCGACCGAGTGTGTTGCTTTGCTCGACCGAGTGTGTTGCTAGCTGCTTCTCTGATGATCGGCTGCTTGCTTCACTTGCGCTCGTTCGCAGCTGCTCCTCTTGATTATTTTGTGAAATTAGGTCTTGGTTGCTTCGAGATGATCGAATTCGACTTTTCTTCTGGTATGTTATTTGTTTCTTTCGTTTTCTGGATTGATTGTTTGAATTCGATTGTTCTTTTTGCACACAGCCTATGATGATTTTGGGTGTGGTATTTATATGAATTCCGAGACCCTTGAATTTGTTCGTATTCATTTACTTGACTTCATCACTTTCCTAATTCTTGCTTTCCTGATATCTGTGACTTACTTGATGCACACAGTCTTGATTTTGAAACGTTCAATTTTCCTTGAATGATACGGAAAAAACTTTCCTCTTTTGATTTTTGACTTTTTCAAAGATACGTATTTGATTTTTGACTTGGTCATCTCTGCACTGTTGAATTTCGTTTATCCCTGTAGCATTGATTTACACGGCATTGACTTCTTTGGCACTTTCTTTCTTTTGCACTTGAACCTTAGTGTTCTTCATACTATGTGTACATGCTTCATTTGATCTGTTCTCTGTAAGCTTAAGTTTGCATATTATTGTGGTTCATGTTTGCATCACTGGTCTTTGAGGTTTGTGTAGCTTGCACTGAGAATTTATGTTGTCCAGACATTGTTGAGTTCTTGGATTTTGCCATACCACTGTTGCATCCATTTGTTTGACCCTTGCATATGCTTTCTGTATTATTATGATCTTGAGACGGTTGCATATTCCTGATGCACTTGGTCATTCATTGGTTTGTTTGCATATTTGTGCATGCATTGTCATGTTGTATACTCTCTGTATACATACTTGAGTCTTGTTCATCTAATTCATTGAGATTGTAGCTTGCTGTACATATGGACTTGGTACATTGCTTCGAGTTGTATTTACACCACTTTATGTTGCAAGTGCTTGTATCATCACTGTATATGACATGGTTCACTGTTAGGATAGAGTTGCTTCACCTGCGTATGTTTACATTTTCTTTGTAGAAGCTTGGTCTGCATACATAAGCTTTTATGCTATTTCTTTGATATTGAGACCTGTATTTTGATGTTCTGGTTCGAGGCTACACTTGTGCAGTTCTCTGGTCTTGTATCTGCTGATGTTGTTTCTTTTTACTGTTGCATTTATTTTGGTATAACTGCCCTTGTGCACTTTGGTATATAAGCTTGCCTCTGATCTTGCTTTGGTCATGAAACTGTAGTTGTATACTTGGGCTTCACTGAGTTTGTTGTTGCATTCATGTCTGCTGTCATTACTATATTTAGATCATTGTTGCATTGTGTTGGTCTGGCTTGAACTTGATTGTTACAGTATTCATGTTGTTGTGCATTGATTCTGGTTTGAGCTTCTGTTTCACTAGTATTAGTGATGTTGCAACTGGTTTGGGCCTGATTTTGTTTTAGCATACTTGGTGGTCATTTTGTACTTCTGGTCTTTGTTTTGTTCTTGATCATCTCATGTTGATTTTTGAAATTTCACTTGAGTTGAATCCAGTTTCAAAACTCGGGTTTGACCATGTGCTCATGTCGAGATTTTATTTATATTGCACCTGAGTTAAACCCGGCTTTTCATTTGGGTTTGGCCTGTGCTCACCTGTCCCTGTAGCATTATCAAGTGTATATCGATGTGCACGGCCTTGTGGCATGTACAGTGATACACTGTGCTTGTCACATTGTTCGTGTATGATGAATTCATATCTAAATGATGACGAACAACCCAAATAACTGAGGCAAATAATATTTTCAAAAATCCATATTTTATTTTATATTGCAAAAATATTTCTTTTTAAATTTTACTGCGTTAGTGAACATTTTTGCAGATTGCTCAGATGCTGGATTCTAACTGGAATGAAGTTGAAGATAAACTACGAGTGTGAGTGATATGTAGTGAGAAATTTATGTAAATTTAATTGTGATTTAATTAGAATCAAAATTGCATATGTATAGTGAGAGCTTGAATTTGTACTATTCAAAATTTGTTTGAATAAAATTTCTGTTTGAATTCAAATTCTGTGTAATTTATTTTATTCAACAAATATTTATTTAATCTATGAAAAATAAAATAGTACATTAACAAATATATTTAAATGAATATACATACATATATATATATATGTTTATTATCATCAAACAAAAATCATATAAGCACATATTTAACAATCTCCCCTTTTTGATGATAACAAACATATATTTAAGATTTTGACTGTGTTAAATGTATTTGATCAATGATATACTCTAATTGCTCCCCCTGTTTAAATGCTTCCTCTCTACATGATGCTCCCCCTACATATATGCATACAAATAGAAATATACAAATGAGCCTAGATGCAAATGGAAAATTATTTGACCTTTGCTTGATTTTATTTGACAAAATCTTAACTTCACTCTCCCCCTTTTGTTATCAGCAAAAGAATAATAGTGTTAGAGAAAATAGAGATAAAGTGATCGATATTAATCCAAATTTGAAACTCAAATTGAATATAAATATTAAACTTCAATAAAAATCAAACAAAAATCATAACTACCCTTGTTAGGCACATATTCCACTTTTAGAATGATGGAAATGATGTTCTCATATAAAATCATACAGTTGTATCTACTTGTGGTACATTTATATCAGGCATTTAAATATCTACTAATCAGCATAACCGTTAGGACTTTTAAATGAGATTAGTAGTATTCCAATTTAATTTTAAAAATGAATTCAAGTATCTTCTAACCACGCATGACCGTGAGGACTTTTAAATGGGATTAGAATCAACTTGTTTATTTAATAAATCAATTTTGATATGTGTTCCATACATGCATAACCGTAAGGACTTTTAAATGAGCATGGAAGCACATAACAAATTCCAAGTAATTCACCCATGCATAACCGTGAGGACTTTTAAATGAGAGTGAATACTTTGGTATTTATTTATTTTTATTTAAAAAAATGTAAAATGAAATACAAATGATCCCTGATTATAGTACCACATATCGACAAACTATATGAATTTTTGATAAACAATGGTCGATAGAAATATGATAGAAATAGAAATGGTCATGGAATCTTTACCCAACAAAAAGTTTTTATAACTCTTGTTTGAATTCCTAAAGAAATCTTCCAAATATACTGTCTTGAGTAATGTATGTTAAATATCAACACTTATCACCTTTTTAATCACTATTTATCTTTTTGATAATTATTAGGGAGTCGGATTAGTCAAAATTTGTCATTTAAAAACAATTTTTTTTTTCAACATGACTAATCTGAAAATATGGTCAAAAATGATTTTCCCGAAGGGGTTATATGAGAAAAAATTTCTGCTATTTGAAAATTATTTGTAATGAAAAATATGCAGATATTTTCTTTGAAAAAACGATGCAGTTACTAAATGTCTCACTATAAATCACGTTCAAATAGTAAGTTTTCTGTCAACTAGATTACCAGTATGATCTGCATCTAAATTTCTCTTTCACTTCAAAACATCACTAATTAAATTTGATAGACCAGAACATGAAGTGTGCATAAAAACTCAAACTCAATTTTTAACAGCATTCTTGTATTTGAATTGTAGTCGTGTAAATAATCAGAAACTGTGAATATAGAGTTAGTCGTATTATAACCTAAAGTATTATCATCCAACAAAACACTATGTTTAATCCAAACGTATATGTATGAAGCAATTCAAAGAATAGTGTTTTTGGGATAAATATAATTGTCCAACTATGTTGAACAAGTCAGAATCAAAAAATCATCATCTCTTTATCATCACATTATTGGCTGATTTAATTCAAAATACGGTGCAGATTATCACATTTAATATATCGATCAAATAAATATACCTTCACCTGTTTTACCTTTACGATAATTTTTCGTGGTTGCCCATTGTGATTCTGTCACCTTTGTACTAGGCTAAGGAACTTTGCTTTGTTGCCCGTTGTGTTTCTGGAACAGCCAAAATCCAGAGAACACTGTTGTTGTTCCTTAGCCTGCCACCATACCTACACGATGAAAGATTTTTGTGACCTATTTGTTTTTATAGGTCCATGATTGTTAGTGGCAGAAATATTGTGAATAAACAATCCCTTTGGAACCCAAACTTGTTTTGTCCTTTTATTCTTGTTCCAATAGACATGAAATTTGTTTTTAGAATTGTTAGGAGCCCAAACTTGTACAAATTTTGTGTTCTTGTTCCTATGACTACAATTTTCAACACGATGTCCAATTATTTCACATCTAGCAAAGACACTCTTACCTTTTGCATTATCATCAACTTGTGTTTTCCCAAAGCCTAGTCCTTTTCTGTTGTTAGCAAAAATTTGATTTCCCAATAACATGTTTAATGATTTTTCTCCTCTTGAAAAATTATTCAGAGATTTCTCAAGATTTTGGACTTTGGTTTTTAGTGTTGTGTTTTCAGTTACAAGTGAGGTGCATCTATTTATAAAATCCTTTTTCCTAGTGTCAATGGTTTCCTTAAGACTCAAGTTTTCTTTTTCAAGATTCTCAAAGCTATTCTTAAGTCTTGATAATTCTGAATCTAAAATTTTACATTTTTTACAGTCTAGGTTTTGAATATTTTCAAGTTCAGTTTCTAACCTAAAATTTTCATGGACAAGTTCTCTCCTATCAGATTTCAGTTTTTCAATTTTAGATTCAAGAGTATCAATTGTTTTAGTAAGATCAAAACACATCAAAACAAGTTCTTTATAAGAATAGTCACCTACCTCACTAGATTCCTTTGAGCTTGCTTCTGAATCTGATTTTGCCATAAGACACAAGTTAGCCTCCTCTGAGCTATTATTCGAAACTTCCTCTTCTTCTTCATCATCCCAAGTCGCTGCAAAGATCTTCTTTTTCTTTCCTTTGTTGTTTTTGAGAAGTGGGCATTTTTGTTTGAAATGGCCAGGCTTCTTGCAGTTAAAGCACGTCAATTCATTATCGGAATTGTCAGAATCTTTTGACCTATTACCACTTGTTTTCTTCTTGCATGGCCTGAATCTTGACAATTTTCTAAGATTATTGACAGCCATTGCAAGCTCTTCAATTGGATCTTCTTCTTCTTCATCGCTCTCTTATTTGCTCTTTAAGGCAATCGTCTTCTTCTTTGATTCGGAGTTGTTGCATTCCTCCTTTGCTTTTAGCTCAAGCTCATATGTCATCAAGTTGCCGATCAACTCCTCCATGCTTAGTTTACTCAGATCTTTCGATTCTTGTATTGCCGTGACTTTTGCCTCAAAGCTCATCAGTAAGACTCGTAGTACCTTCCTCACAAGCTCTACCTCGGTGAATACCTTCCCAAGCGCTCTAGCATTGTACACCAAAGTTGAAAAGCATCCAAACATGTCCTTTATGCTCTCTCCATTGTCCATCACAAAGTTCTCGTATTCATTGCTGAATAGGGCTAGACGAGAGTCCTTGACTTGAGAAGTTCCTTCATGTGTCACCTCCAAGGTATGCCAAATTTCCTGTGTAGTTTTACAATGAGAAATTCTATTAAATTCAGTCTTATCAAGAGCATAGATCAAGGCATTCATGGCTTTAGCATTTGTAGTTTTTAATTTCTTATCGTTAGCATCCCACCTATCCTTAGGTTTAGAAATCTCAGTATCACCAACAGTTATAGTGGGAGATTTATATCCAGTTTCAATAATGTCCCAAACATCATAATCAACAGAACTAAGATAAATACCCATCCTAACTTTCCAATAAGCATAATCATTCCCATTAAACATGGGTGGCTAACAATAGATTGCCCCTCAGAAAAAGCATTATTTGGTGGATTCATGACTCTAGAGTTAAAGAAAAATATCGTGCTCTGACACCACTTGTAGGATCTAGATTAACTCTAGAAGGGGGTGAATAGGTTTATAGCAAATTTTCTCGAATTAAACACAAAAACAAACTGCAAAAAAGTAAATATGTTGAACAGTAAATCACACACAAAATTTACCCAGCTTCGGCAACCCCTGCCTACTGCTGCATTCCCAGATTTCTATTAGAATTAACCAGTCTCCCGCTTACAAACACTCTATCAGACTCGCAACCCCTGCTGCTGCCTATAGAGTTTTGCAAACTCACAAACCCTGCTTACTGTACTAATCCTAACTAGACAATCTGACACAACCTAAATCCTAGGTGGTGATTTACCAAGATTTGATTCGAAAGATACAACCTTAAAAGAGAATTTAAATTTAAAACAAACTTAAAAACAATTTTAAAAATAAAACCCTAATTGAAATAGAAACTAAATCCTTTTTATAAAAACAAGGCCGGCCCAATTGTTATTATTCTCTAGCCCGTTCCTTTATGATAATGGCGGCTCTGTTGTATCTTCGTCCGATCTGAATTAGGGCTTCGTTCCCTTGCAAAAATTAGGGCTTTCCCAAATTCGATTCTCTGGTTTATGTGTTGCCTTGCTTGACCGAGTGTGTTGCTTTGCTCGACCGAGTGTGTTGCTTGCTGCTTCTCTGATGATCGGCTGCTTGCTTCACTTGCGCTCGTTCGCAGCTGCTCCTCTTGATTGTTTTGTGAAATTAGGTCTTGGTTGCTTCGAGATGATCGAATTCGACTTTTCTTCTGGTATGTTATTTGTTTCTTTCGTTTTCTGGATTGATTGTTTGAATTCGATTGTTCTTTTTGCACACAGCCTATGATGATTTTGGGTGTGGTATTTATATGAATTCCGAGACCCTTGAATTTGTTCGTATTCATTTATTTGACTTCATCACTTTCCTAATTCTTGCTTTCCTGATATCTGTGACTTACTTGATGCACACGGTCTTGATTTTGAAACGTTCGATTTTCCTTGAATGATACGGCAAAAACTTTCCTCTTTTGATTTTTTACTTTTTCAAAGATACGTATTTGATTTTTGACTTGGTCATCTCTGCACTGTTGAATTTCGTTTATCCCTGTAGCATTGATTTACACGGCATTGACTTCTTTGGCACTTTCTTTCTTTTGCACTTGAACCTTAGTGTTCTTCATACTATGTGTACATGCTTCATTTGATCTGTTCTCTATAAGCTTGAGTTTGCACATTATTGTGGTTCATGTTTGCATTACTGGTCTTTGAGGTTTGTGTAGCTTGCACAGAGCATTTATGTTGTCCAGACATTGTTGGGTTCTTGGATTTCGCCATACCACCGTTGCATCCATTTGTTTGACCCTTGCATATGCTTTCTGTATTATTATGATCTTGAGACGATTGCATATTCCCGATGCACTTGGTCATTCATTGGTTTGTTTGCATATTTGTGCATGCATTGTCATGTTGTATACTCTTTGTATACATACTTGAGTCTTGTTCATCTAATTCATTGAGATTGTAGCTTGCTGTACATATGGACTTGGTGCATTGCTTAGAGTTGTATTTACACCACTTTCTGTTGCAAGTGCTTGTATCATCACTGTATATGACATGGTTCACTGTTTGGATAGAGTTGCTTCACCTGCGTATGTTTACATTTTCTTTGTAGAAGCTTGGTCTGTCATTTGGTCTGCATACATAAGCTTTTATGCTGTTTCTTTGATATTGAGACCTGTATTTTGATGTTCTGGTTCGAGGCTACACTTGTGCAATTCTTTGGTCTTGTATCTGCTGATGTTGTTTCTTTTTACTGTTGCATTTATTTTGGCATAACTGCCCTCGTGCCCTTTGATATATAAGCTTGTCTCTGATCTTGCTTTAGTCATGACACTGTAGTTGTATACTTGGGCTTCACTGAGTTTGTTGTTGCATTCATGTCTGCGGTCACTACTATATTGAGATCACTGTTGCATTGTGTTGGTCTGGCTTGAACTTGATTGTTACAGTATTCATGTTGTTGTGCATTGATTCTGGTTTGAGCTTCTGTTTCACTAGTATTAGTGATGTTGCAACTGGTTTGGGCCTGATTTTGTTTTAGCATACTTGGTGGTCATTTTGTACTTCTGGTCTTTGTTTGGCTCTTGATCATTTCATTTTGACTTTTGAAATTTCACTTGAGTTGAATCCAGTTTCAAAACTTGGGTTTGACCTTGTGCTCATGTCGAGATTTTATTTATATTGCACCTGAATTGAACCCGGCTTTTCATTTGGGTTTGACCTGTGCTCACCTGTCCCTGTAGCATTATTAAGTGTATATCGATGTGCACGGCCTTGTGGCATGTACAGTGATACACTGTGCATGTCGCATTGTTCGTGTATGATGAATTCAAATCTAAATGATGACGAACAACCCAAATAACTGAGGCAAATAATATTTTCAAAAATCCATATTTTATTTTATATTGCAAAAATATTTCTTTTTCAATTTTACTGCGTTAATGAACATTTTTGCAGATTGTTATGAATTTGTAGCTTGAATTTGTACTATTCAAAATTTGTTTGAATAAAATTTCTGTTTGAATTCAAACTCTGTGTAATTTATATTATTCAACAAATATTTATTTAATCTATGAAAAATAAAATAGTACATTAACAAATACATTTAAATGAATATATATATATATATATATATATTTGTTTATTATCATTAAAAAAAATCATATAAGCGCATATTCAACAGTTTGGAGCGTTTGAATTTTTGAAATTGAATTTTGATTTGAAATTGGGATTTAAGGTTTCTGCCATTAGAAGGAAGAAATAGATAAGAAGTTGATATATGTATAGATAAACTGAATGGCTGGTAGGGTTTGAGAAACAAAATCTATTTATATGGACCAAGCCAGATAAGAATAAATAACATACCAAATTAGGTTGAAACGATAACAACCCGAAAAGCCTGTTTCGTTCCCAAAACGAAAGTAGGTCATTCCATATATCAAAATAGATGTTTTTGATATTTTTAAACTCAACGGAATTGGTCTTAAACCCAAATTGCATTGTACAAAGAAGTTGGCTATTAAAATCAGCTTATTTTAATTGAATTCATTAAATTGATTTCTACGAGTTTTGAGCGCGCACGATCAAACGACATGTAACGCCCCACCTCTATGCTCACAATAATAAAGAGTATTAAAAGAAATACTGTCTGTTATTATGAAGAATAAGGCTAGATAGGAGCGGCCATCCGTAGTTGGCCTTGCACTAGTATTGGTTATCTCGATAGGAGTGGTATATATTTTTATTTTTCATCTCTTATTATTTACTCCCATCGACATACCCAATTCTAGTATAAAACGAACTACGATGGTTCATAATAGTTTAGGACAATATATATAATAATAACACAGATAAAGTAAATGCGGAACACAATATAACACATAATAGTGTTAAACAGCAAATCAGCAGATCCAAATCATCAACAGAGATAAGTGAAAAGAATATCAATGAAGATAATTTAGAAAACATCAGAATTGCCTAAATGGCAATTAACAACAAAATCTAATTATTAAATAAATAATTAGAAACTTAGAATCTAATTTTCAAAAAGATAATTAGACAACATCAAAATGATCGAATCAAATCAAATACATTATCAAAATATTGACTAAACAACATGAAACAAATCCAGCAGTTGAAAACATCCATTGAACATCAATCTGGTAGGGCTGCCGTACACGCACGCGTGCACAGCCTCGCCACATAAAAATGTTAAAACTGTGTGGCTGCAGTACACGCACGCGTGTACTGCCTCGCCACAACTGAATATAAAATATGCAAAAATCAGGAAATGCACCGTAAAAGGCACAAACGAGAATAAGGTCAAATCCGAGCTATATGCTGGATTCAACTCAAGTGTAGTCAGAAAACAATCCATTTGCATCGATACAACGCAAACCGACAAGGGCAAACTGCATACATACTACAGGGGTAGAGTGAAGGTGAGAACACCGAATGCAAATGAATACAATGCATCAATGCAATGTATCAGACTCGAGCTCAAACAAAGGAAACTTGCATCAACTACACCAACGAATCAGAGGATCCAAACCAACTACCAAGTCAGTAACGAATCAGAAATTACTAACCAAAGGTTAACAGTTCTAAGAACTGCATAGTATCACGAAACGGTGAAATGGAACTGCAATTGAATAGACAGCACACAACGCAATAGGTCCATCCATCAAGAGCGAATCAGTAAAAAGAAATGACAAGAGAGGCAAGTGCTGCACTTTCAAAGTTACAGCAACTATACTGGAAGTTAGAAACATCAAGACAGTGTTCCAAAGAAATAAACAAGGTCCGGGTTGGACAGCACAAAACAGTCAAACATGCTTATGCAACCATAATAATGCTAGAACATTATCCACATGAAGGAACCCTGCCACAAAGTCGAGCAATGGACATCTTAATGAATATATGAAGGCAAAAATGCACAGTGAAGTGAAGTCGAGACTAAGAAGCATATATGTACATGTTAGCACAAAGTGCAAAAGTGATCACACGTGGACAAAACTTTCTGGAGTGAACCAGACTAAAGTGAAAACTGAATGCAACAAACAACTCCAGATTAATGCAACTAAAACTGAATATAGGTCAAAATACTCAGCTCACCAAAATTGCAAAACTATGCAGTGAAACCAGAAGTGTATAAGTCAACCCTGCAACACTGCAGACTCAAGCATATCCGAGTCGCAGTGCCTCTAATCAACCCAATGTCTAGTAACGATATACACGTATCAAGGTGCAAGACTGAACCAGCACATATGCACACGAATGAATGGACAGCAGATAATGCATGAAGCCTGAACAATACTTGAGTGAAATCATGATACGAGAAACATGTACACAAGTGAATGTAACTGCAACATATAACATAACTATGTACGAAGAGTAATACGCAGTATAGATTAACACAATAAACATGGCAGTGTGTAGTTCAATGTCAAAGAAATGGTCAAAGTCATCAAAATTCACAGACCCAACTTTTCCAGAAATCCAAAACCAAGTTTAGCCTCAATTCATAGCCGAGGAGGTCAAGGCTAGAACCGAACAGAGTCAATTTTAGTAATTTCCAAAGTCAACAGAGAAAATGACAAAGTCAAACCGCAGTTCAAAACAGTGGCAAGCTCAACCATGATTGCGGTCAAAATAACCAACGTCATCAACAAAATAAAAGCCGTGAAAAATCAAAAATCAGATAATGTCACAACAATTTCCAACCAAAAATCAAAGTTATGCAATCGCATTCCCACAAGCAAGTGACCGAAGTCAAATGGGAATCGAACCATGGTGGTCACGAGATAAAGCAGTGTCGTGATAACCAGAGACAAAAATCAGCAACATCGAAACAAAATTTCCAAGAAAAACAAACAGTTCAAAATTGATGTCAAAGCAAAATCGAACTAATTCAAACTTAAGTCAGAAATCATCAATTACGTGAATTAGATGTGAGTGATAATTATCACTCACCTGAAATCAATGCCAACAGAAGCAACCGAAGTTCCCCTTTTGAGACCAAACGAACTCGATCAACAATCAGCAGCTGGAAGCATCTCAGGAGATCGTGTGAAGCAAGGGACGAGTCCATCATTCGATCGAACTACCAACAGTCGACGTCTTCGATTTCTACGAGCCCTAGCTTCGAAGACGAATGGGAAGGCGATCGAGCCGCCATTTTATTTTATTTTTCTTTCGAATGTTTTTATTTTAGATCTAGGGTTTGAACGAAAATGAAAACGAAAATAGAGAGGGGGATCGGGTTATTCTCTGATCCTTACCACGGCACCATGAATAATTGAAAGGAGTATGGGCCGAGATATATTTTAAAGCCCGTAACACTTTTAACAAATTTTTAAATGAATTTAAACCGATTAAAACGCCTAATAGCAGTTAGCCAACAATATTAATCGTCATTTGACGATAATAAATTAACAGCAAAACCCCGGGTTGTTACAGACTCCCCACCTTATAAAAATTGCGTCCCCGCA
Source organism: Allium cepa (assembly GCA_030765085.1). Taxonomy (NCBI): domain Eukaryota; kingdom Viridiplantae; phylum Streptophyta; class Magnoliopsida; order Asparagales; family Amaryllidaceae; genus Allium; species Allium cepa. The sequence continues at coordinate 446,840,699 of CM060937.1, read as the reverse complement.
ATTTCCATAATTAAAGGCGTTGGTAAAAATTAATTTTCTAACATAAAATGGTTAAGCTAGAAAAATAAACGTCGAGAATATAAACACCAAAGAAATCTTTTAATTTCATAAAAGAAATTCACAAATTCTCAGCCAAATCTAATTACCGAATAGATAATCAGAAAACAACAAAGGTCCAATTATCAACAAAGATAATCAGAATTCAAATCAACAATTATCCATTTATCAAAAACGAAAATCAAACCAACAAATATTCGATTATTAAAACGATAATCAAATCAATAAATATTCGATTATTAAAACGATAATCAAATCAATAAATATTCGATTATCAAAAACGATTATCAAATCAACAAATTTTCGATTATCAAAAACGATAATCAAATCAACAAATATTCGATTATCAAAAACGATAATCAAATCAACAAATATTCGATTATCAAAACGATAATCAAATCAATAAATATTCGATTATTAAAACGATAATCAAATCAATAAATATTCGATTATCAAAAACGATTATCAAATCAACAAATATTCGATTATCAAAAACGATAATCAAATCAACAAATATTCGATTATCAAAAACGATAATCAAATCTCAAATATTCGATTATCAAAAACGATAATCAAATCTCAAATCATCAAATATTCGATTACCAAAAACGATAATCAAATCAACAAATATTCGATTATCAAAAACGATAATCAAATCTCAAATATTCGATTATCAAAAACGATAATCAAATCAACAAATATTCGATTATCAAAAACGATAATCAAATCAACAAATATTCGATTATCAAAAACGATAATCAAATCTCAAATATTCGATTATCAAAAACGATAATCAAATCAACAAATATTCGATTATCAAAAACGATAATCAAATCAACAAATATTCGATTATCAAAAACGATAATCAAATCAACAAATATTCGATTATCAAAAACGATAATCAAATCTCAAATATTCGATTATCAAAAACGATAATCAAATCAACAAATATTCGATTATCAAAAACGATAATCAAATCAACAAATATTCGATTATCAAAAACGATAATCAAATCTCAAATATTTGATTATCAAAAACGATAATCAAATCAACAAATATTCGATTATCAAAAACGATAATCAAATCAACAAATATTCGATTATCAAAAACGATAATCGAATCTCAAATATTCGATTATCAAAAACGATAATCAAATATCAAATCAACAAATTATTCGATTATCAAAAACGATAATCAAATCAACAAATATTCGATTATCAAAACGATAATCAAATCTCAAATCAACAAATATTCGATTATCAAAAACGATAATCAAATCAACAAATATTCGATTATCAAAAACGATAATCAAATCAACAAATATTCGATTATCAAAAACGATAATCAAATCAACAAATATTCGATTATCAAAAACGATAATCGAATCTCAAATATTCGATTATCAAAAATGATAATCAAATCTCAAATCAAAAAATTATTCGATTATCAAAAACGATAATCAAATCAACAAATATTCGATTATCAAAACGATAATCAAATCTCAAATATTCGATTATCAAAAACGATAATCAAATCAACAAATATTCGATTATCAAAACGATAATCAGAACTCATAACATCAAATATCTAATTATCACAAGCGATAATCATAACTCATAACATCAAATATCTAATTATCACAAGCGATAATCAGAACTCATAACATCAAATATCTAATTACCTGCAGATAATTAGATTCAACATATATCTAGAATCAATTAAGATAACTAGAAAATCAAACATAAAAGGTTGGATCGATCCCATCATATGGCGAGTTTTAGCTACGCCGCACGTGCATCTCATATGGCCGAAGCCTACCAAGTACCCATCATAATTTTGGCGCCCATCATATGACCCGAAGGTCCAACATATGACCCGAAGGTCTGGTACTGGTATTTGACCCGAAGGTCCATCATAGTGGCTCGAAAGCACACGAAAATCATCATATATTCAATTAACGAGTCCGGAATTAACCGAAATAGCAAACGCACATGTCCCATACCACGTGTTTTACTAAATCGTTTGATTCTCTTCATCGTTTCCTTGAACGTGTAAAATCATCAAAATCATCAAACAGCATATGTTTCAATTAACGAGTCCGGAATTAACCGAAATAGTAAAAGTGTGATTCCATACTCCGCACTTTTGCTACATCGTTTAAATCTCTTCATCGTTTCCTTGAAAGTGCAAATTGTGTATTCCAAAAATAACATTTCACATTCTCAAACGGACAAGTCCGGAATTAAGCGAATCAGTAAAAGAAAGGGGTCATAATCCTCGATTTTTCTGAAACGTTTAAGTCACTTTCTCATTCTTCTGAAAACGCAAACTGTAAAAATTCTGAAAACAATTTCATTTATTTCATAAAAATAATAATTTACATTCTCAAACGAATAAGTCCGGAATTAAGTGAATCAGTAAAAGAAAGGGGTCATAATCCTCGATTTTTCTGAATCATTTAAATCTCTTTCTCATTCTTTTGAAAACGTAAACTGAAAAATTTTGAAAACAATTTTTATTTTAACACGCTTTTTATAATCACGTGATTAAATCAGCAACATAAGTAGAAATTTCAACAAGAAAATGGTACTTCTCAAAACAACATAAAACTAATCTCAAATCAACATTGCGGGATAGCCGCTTGAAAATCCACTTTAAAATTTGACAGTTACTGAAGTCAAGGCGACAGTAGTTTTTAAATGTCAAAATCTCATCAAAATAATTCACATCGAAATACAACATCAGTGAATTTTCATTCATTAAAAATGTCAACAAAACACTGTACTTCAAAAATTTAGCACAAGTGTTAAAATCCCGTTATAAAAATAACGGCAACAAAATACGTTTCATAACCAAACATCGGTTCAACGTAAAATTAGTGTAGTAACGTGCAACTCATGTTTGCACGCACACAACTAAATAAACAAAGAAATTACTCAAATATATCTTCAATGAAGATAATTTAAAACAGCAAAAATCTAATCAGCATGCGATTAGTATTAAAGAAAACCAGTATAAATTTTCAACAAATCAAAACCACTGGTTAAACAACATAATGAATTAAATTCATTTTCATATTTTGATTTTTAAATCAAAATAATTATCAGCTGTACTCAGCGAAGTAGTCTTACTGTTTCCACTACGCACTCTGATAACAGAACACAAATCAATCGAATCATCAAAGTACAATTTCACTTTTATTTTTAAATAAAGCTATTTAAAAAAATTCATCATAATTTCAAAACTTTAGTTTTGACTCAAAGCACATATAAAACATCGACAATTAGTTGTAACACATGTTCCATCTAAGTTATGTTTTATATTATGTCCATAAACCCCAAGCTCTGATACCAACTGTAACGCCCCACCTCTATGCTCACAATAATAAAGAGTATTAAAAGAAATACTGTCTGTTATTATGAAGAATAAGGCTGGATAGGAGCGGCCATCCGTAGTTGGCCTTGCACTAGTATTGGTTATCTCGATAGGAGTGGTATATATTTTTATTTTTCATCTCTTATTATTTACTCCCATCGACATACCCAATTCTAGTATAAAACGAACTACGATGGTTCATAATAGTTTAGGACAATATATATAATAATAACACAGATAAAGTAAATGCGGAACACAATATAACACATAATAGTGTTAAACAGCAAATCAGCAGATCCAAATCATCAACAGAGATAAGTGAAAAGAATATCAATGAAGATAATTTAGAAAACATCAGAATTGCCTAAATGGCAATTAACAACAAAATCTAATTATTAAATAAATAATTAGAAACTTAGAATCTAATTTTCAAAAAGATAATTAGACAACATCAAAATGATCGAATCAAATCAAATACATTATCAAAATATTGACTAAACAACATGAAACAAATCCAGCAGTTGAAAACATCCATTGAACATCAATCTGGTAGGGCTGCCGTACATGCACGCGTGCACAGCCTCGCCACATAAAAATGTTAAAACTGTGTGGCTGCAGTACACGCACGCGTGTACTGCCTCGCCACAACTGAATATAAAATATGCAAAAATCAGGAAATGCACCGTAAAAGGCACAAACGAGAATAAGGTCAAATCCGAGCTATATGCTGGATTCAACTCAAGTGTAGTCAGAAAACAATCCATTTGCATCGATACAACGCAAACCGACAAGGGCAAACTGCATACATACTACAGGGGTAGAGTGAAGGTGAGAACACCAAATGCAAATGAATACAATGCATCAATGCAATGTATCAGACTCGAGCTCAAACAAAGGAAACTTGCATCAACTACTCCAACGAATCAGAGGATCCAAACCAACTACCAAGTCAGTAACGAATCAGAAATTACTAACCAAAGGTTAACAGTTCTAAGAACTGCATAGTATCACGCAACGGTGAAATGGAACTGCAATTGAATAGACAGTACACAACGCAATAGGTCCATCCATCAAGAGCGAATCAGTAAAAAGAAATGACAAGAGAGGCAAGTGCTGCACTTTCAAAGTTACAGCAACTATACTGGAAGTTAGGAACATCAAGACAGTGTTCCAAAGAAATAAACAAGGTCAGGGTTGGACAGCACAAAACAGTCAAACATGCTTATGCAACCATAATAATGCTAGAACATTATCCACATGAAGGAACCCTGCCACAAAGTCGAGTAGTGGACATCTTAATGAATATATGAAGGCAAAAATGCACAGTGAAGTGAAGTCGAGACTAAGAAGCATATATGTACATGTTAGCACAAAGTGCAAAAGTGATCACACGTGGACAAAACTTTCTGGAGTGAACCAGACTAAAGTGAAAACTGAATGCAACAAACAACTCCAGATTAATGCAACTAAAACTGAATATAGGTCAAAATACTCAGCTCACCAAAATTGCAAAACTATGCAGTGAAACCAGAAGTGTATAAGTCAACCCTGCAACACTGCAGACTCAAGCATATCCGAGTCGCAGTGCCTCTAATCAACCCAATGTCTAGTAACGATATACACGTATCAAGGTGCAAGACTGAACCAGCACATATGCACACGAATGAATGGACAGCAGATAATGCATGAAGCCTGAACAATACTCGAGTGAAATCATGATACGAGAAACATGTACACAAGTGAATGTAACTGCAACATATAACATAACTATGTACGAAGAGTAATACGCAGTATAGATTAACACAATAAACATGGCAGTGTGCAGTTCAATGTCAAAGAAATGGTCAAAGTCATCAAAATTCACAGACCCAACTTTTCCAGAAATCCAAAACCAAGTTTAGCCTCAATTCATAGCCGAGGAGGTCAAGGCTAGAACCGAACAGAGTCAATTTTAGTAATTTCCAAAGTCAATAGAGAAAATGACAAAGTCAAACCGCAGTTCAAAACAGTGGCAAGCTCAACCATGATTGCGGTCAAAATAACCAACGTCATCAACAAAATCAAAGCCGTGAAAAATCAAAAATCAGATAATGTCACAGCAATTTCCAACCAAAAATCAAAGTTATGCAATCGCATTCCCACAAGCAAGTGACCGAAGTCAAATGGGAATCGAACCATGGTGGTCATGAGATAAAGCAGTGTCGTGATAACCAGAGACAAAAATCAGCAACATCGAAACAAAATTTCCAAGAAAAACAAAAAGTTCAAAATTGATGTCAAAGCAAAATCGAACCAATTCAAACTTAAGTCAGAAATCATCAATTACGTGAATTAGATGTGAGTGATAATTATCACTCACCTGAAATCAATGCCAACAGAAGCAACCGAAGTTCCCCTTTTGAGACCAAACGAACTCGATCAACAATCAGCAGCTGGAAGCATCTCAGGAGATCGTGCGAAGCAAGGGACGAGTCCATCATTCGATCGAACTACCAACAGTCGACGTCTTCGATTTCTACGAGCCCTAACTTCGAAGATGAATGGGAAGGCGATCGAGCCGCCATTTTATTTTATTTTTCTTTCGAATGTTTTTATTTTAGATCTAGGGTTTGAACGAAAATGAAAACGAAAATAGAGAGGGGGATCGGGTTATTCTCTGATCCTTACCACGGCACCATGAATAATTGAAAGGAGTATGGGCTGAGATATATTTTAAAGCCCGTAACCCTTTTAACAAATTTTTAAATGAATTTAAACCGATTAAAACACCTAATAGCAGTTATCCAACAATATTAATCGTCATTTGACGATAATAAATTAACAGCAAAACCCCGGGTTGTTACACGACAGGTCTGCTCGCTACGAAACTTGAAATCTTACAATAATTCACTGTAACGGATCCGATGAAACTAGTTTCATTGAAACCCAAGACAGTGGTCAAAATGGCTATTTTCCACGGTAATTAAGTAAATTATTATTAAATTGATTAAATCACTTCTCAAATTCAAGTAAATAGTTAACAATTTTCATCATTTTTGATTTCCAAGAAATTTATAATCTTTTAAAATAATTTTCCATGTAAAATTCACTATTATAATATTTCATTCAATTCAAAGTTCAATTACACTATAATAAAAACCTAGTCAATTATGTTTTACATTTCAAATAAATTCATTTATTTGATTTCCACTCTTATTATACAATCATCTATTACCCTATAAATTTTATCACATAAGTTTATATTTTATTGCTTTCATCATTTTGCTGTTGTCAACTTTTACTATATTAATTATAATATTTCGATTTCATTAATTCCATTAAATACCCATTAATTCCTTATTTATAATTTTAGCAAAATTTACTTTACAAAAATTTCAATTGATTGAAATTACATTAAAATATTTGTCAATAACATTCAGACAACATTATCAAATCATATTCTAGATATGTTCTCATTAATAAATCATAAACTTTTAATTTCCCACAATATTTAATCGCAAAATCTTAATTAATTTAACATTTTTACAATCGAAAATTACGGGTCATTACACACTTCAATGTTACTGCATATTCATGATTATATTTAGTTATAATCCTTGAAATATTTTGCGGAGGGATTTAAATATTTGTTTATAATAAATATATATGATATACCTTCATATCAAATTTTCTCGATATAGATAATTATCCATTATCAACATATTTATGTTTTGCTATCTATTATTGTGTTAATCGATATGTGTATGTCTACTTTAACATTACTTCAATCGATATTAGCTCTCTTGCTCAAATGGATTTGATAGGAAACGTTCTTCCTCTTGCATTCTTGAATTCATACCAATCTAAATGGATCATCAAAGTTTGAGTGACAAATAAAGTCAGTTTGAGATCTTATAAATATAATGTATTGCTAAAGGCACCTCATTTTCCTCTTCCTAATACCATTGCTAAAATGTACCATGAAACTTACATTATACTCTTCCTAATAAAGACATTTCATTGGGATACCAAAGGCACCATTTTTACTTTTTTGCATGGCCCCGTCGATCAACTCAATTTTCCACGACGATCAACTGCTGAACAACGTTGTTCGGTGGTTGATGGTCATGGAAAAAGGTGTTGCTCGACCGTTATATACCATGCAAAACATTTTTATGTGGAGGTTGAGTGCCCTATGAAATGAATTTCGTATTAGAAAGCATACAAATATTGTTGCGTTTATTTTTTTTCTATGGTATTAGTGAGAGGAAAACAGGACGCCCTTAGCAATACACTAAAAATATTAGAGGAGAAGGTCATGTGTTTTGTTTAGAACTCATTGATGAAGATGTAAGTTTTTTAAGTTAATGTTTTCAACTATCTTTTCTCCAATTATATAACCATTAAGTTATTATTATAATGCTTGCTTTCTTCAAATGAAAAGGGTGCTCAGATTCAAGCTACAATATTTAATACAGCTGCAAACGAGTTCTATTATATATTTGAGTAAGGAAAAGTTTATTATATTTCTAAAGGAACTCGTCAGACTATAGAAAAAGATTTCAGTACTATAAAAATGAATATGAGATGATTATAAATGAGTACTCATTAGTAAAAAACGTAGGTGATGCAAACTCTTATATACATGAGATTGTATACAACTCTGTAAAGATAGACTAACTTCAAATATATCTTTAGGGAAGGGACGTTGTAGGAAATGCATCAACATTTTTTATTTTATAAATCATTGTATGTTGCTTATATAACATACTTACCATTTAAACATAATCGGTGTTGTTTAATATGTCTCATCAGTCAAAGGAATTTGAAGAAATATCACTAATGAGAAACTTCAAAAACGTGATTTAACTATTGCAGATGATTCGTAAGTAAACATATTATACCAATTGATCTGTTTATTTTTCTATATTTATGCTTTAATTAAATTACGAAAGTAAAACTGTTAATGTATTGTTATGGAGAGAACTAGCTATAGAAGTAGGTTTCGAGTTGCTAGAAATGGTTAATTAAGCTCCAATAGTAGTGATTAAGTATGTAAAAATTAGAGATTTTCAAGGTGTATACCTTCCTTTTTTACCCTTACCATACGACCATTTTTTATTTTTTAATATTGCAGATTTATCTTTATCAACATCGAGTAAAAGTAATTTAGTAATAAACCCAGACATACCAAAAGCAAAAAAGCATTGAATTTGCAAGAATTGTGAAGGCAAAAATGCAAAAATAACATTTACAAATTTTGATAGCGTTATGATTTCTCATATAATAAATAATTCAACATTGGGCTACGATAAGGTTAGTCACGTAATTTCAAATTATATCATACATTAATAATTTCAAATACAGTGGTTATTTACTTTTTATTTGTTTTCCCTACTTAGCATTGATAGAGTTAAGGGTGCGTCATAGGAGCAATTATGTATCTAACCCGATAACAAACCTTGTTCGAAATAGAAGTTGTGTTCTTTCTATTATACACTTGGTATAATATGTTATATTAATTAATTAATTTAATTAAAAGTATATTTAATAGAAAACTCATAAATGGTACATTTTATGATAGTAGTTACAAAGCATTGTTGTAACGATCCCAGTTTTTAAGCTAAATTTAATTTGGTAATTAATATAAAATTTTGGATTTAATTGTAAATTAGTTGGTAAATTAGTTTGAATGATTTCCAAACAAATAATACAATGTGTTTGTTTGTATAAATATGGATATAAAAAAAATTGGTTTAAAACTCAAAAAAAAAATATATTAAAAATTGGATTTAAAAACTTATATTTTAAGGAAATTCACATATATATGTATAGATGATTTTTCATTAGTGTATAATTAAATTTTAAAAGTTGTATAATTACAAATAATAGAAAATGCATAAATATAAACATATGTAAATATAAAAATTTAAGCAATTTATAAAACGAAAAAGGGTTAAATACAAAATTATTTAGCACAAGGATATAAATATAAAAATGTTGTTTTAACAAGCGTATACTTAAATTACACGTTTTAGTTCAAATAATAACAAGTGGCAAAATGGTTTATAAAAAATTAATTAAAAACATAAATAACATGCATAAGGAAAATAACCAAACTAGTGTGTATTTCTTTCATCTTGATTTCTCAGATCAACAAACCTAAGAAAAGTTTTTACAAACCAAAAATCGAAAACAAAACCTGGTAAGGAAAATCAAGCAGCATAATCAAACCTGAAAACAAAGATGCAGATCAAAAAAAAATCAAATTCAAACAGCAATCAAAGCATTTAAACCTTATCAACCAATGATTCAAAACAAGTGCAATTCAACTCTGTAAAATCAACCTGAGCTAGTAAGATTCAGGATCAATTCAAATAAATCAAATATCAGATCAAATCAGTTAATCAAGCAACTAATCAAGTTCCAGATCAATCAAGAAACAAATTCCAGATTTTCGAATTCAAGTTTCATTTTTCAAGTCAAATTCATTTTCCAAGTTTTCTCTTTTCAAATACAAACCAGGTGAGCAAACTTTCTACCCATAATCTATTTCTATATTGATGCTTGTGAGTAAACTAAACAACCTCTTGTTTTAAACTTAGTGCATGTGATGATTCATGAAATAATGATGTGGTAAACTGTTTGCATGAAGTGAATTTAGATCTGCATGTTAAAAAATGAAGTGATAAGTATGTATGTCTGTATATCTGTGTTCATTATGGTTTTTTTACAGAGTTTATGGTTTGAACCAAAAAAATTCCAATCTCCTCATCTAATCTCTTATAGGATGTAGTATTCAAATAAATTGTTTTTGTTTAAACATAAAATAAGTTCTAAAATTTTGTTTAAGTGAAATAAGTTGGTATATTTCTGGAAAATAAGAAAAAGATGTAAGAACTTATAAAGCATGAAAATTTAAGCATCATAATTCCTTGATTAACTTATATGATCGAAATCACCATCTAAAATCATGAATTTTAAGAGTTAAATCTAGATTTTTAGTTGGGAAACGAGTGAGATTTTGGTAGTTGATCGGTTTTGGTGTTTTGGGCTATTTCTGGTGATCGGAGGACTCAACGAGGTCGAAACTGATAGTGGAGATGGCGAGGAAGTTGGTGAGGTTGGGAAAAATGTCAGGTAGTTTTTTTACTACTGAGATGGCGTCGCGGCAGTGGTTTAGGGTTTTAAACCTAGTTTTGGTAGAGACTGGGAACTTGATCGTTGTGTCATCTCTGGAGCATCGGGGTTGATCAGAGGTTGGGGGATGTTAGCGTGGGTCTTCGACGAGCTGGTGGTCAGGGGCACGTGACTTCTGGTGGTCGGAGCAGGGAAGAGGTGGAGGATTTTGGTCGAAGTTGCCTGTTCCAGTTCGACCAAATGTCTCGATTTTGATTGAGGATTCGTGATGGAGTTTGGGGGGTCGGAATCGAAGGTGCAGGCGATCGTCGAGGTGTGGGGAGTATTGGCGGTGGTCGGAGCTTCGCCGTGGATGGTGTAGGGTAAACAGGTGTCAGAGATGTCAGTTTTGGTGTTAAAGTTTGGGAAGAGCAGTTGCGTCGGGGAGGAACTAGCATAGTTTATGCTTTGGCTTGGGTTTGTCTTCGGGTTTGTACGCGAGGGAATTAAGTGTTAACTGTTAAGGTTTTAACAGTTTAAATTTTAAACCAAACTGTTTAAAAAAAAAGAAATACTCGAGTTTTGATTCGAGTACATATCGTGTTAAACCCGAAGTAAATGGTGTATAGCAGTTTTAAATTTAATAAAAGTAAGTTTTTTAAATTTAAAATAAATCAAGTTAAAATCTATTTCTTTATATAATAAATGTTTTTATAATTGATTTAAGAAAGTTATATGATTTGTTTAACTTAAACTTGTTAAGTTAAATTCTTTAGTTATTTAAAACTTAATTTAGAATTGTAATCAAGTGGTAATTAGAGGATAAAATGTTTTTAAATAAATTTTAAAGTAAATTGGTTAGACAAATTTTCCGAAAGAAACATTGACAAAGTTTTCAAATTAAAGTTATAAACAAGTTTTAAAACAAGTTTCAAAGATTTGAATGTTGAAATGTTTTCAAAATTGTTTTGGTAATTTATAATTTTATATTTAATTAACAAGTGTTTTCAAAAATATAATAGTGATCCTTAATTTATTAAGAAGATCATAAATGATTTTGTATAATAATAATTTCAATCATTCATCTTTATTTAATAAGGTTTAAAGGATGCAATTAACTAATTAAGTTAGAATAATTACTTTGTGTAATTAAAGTAAAGTTAATACTTTGTGTAATTACCTTTAAGGATAATTAAATAATGTGATTAATTAATTATTATAATTTGAGGTTAATTTGTTAACGTTATTAATTTATTAAAGGTTGATTAATTTATGATAAGTAATTAAAGGTAATTAATTACTTAAAGATAGTTACTTAATTAAAAGTAATTGATTAATGATTAAAGTGGATTAATCAAGTGATTAAAGGATAATTACTCAATGTACTTAATTTATGATATATGGGATTAGGGATAATCACTTATTGTAATTAATTAATTAAGGATAATTAATTAAATAATTAATGGTTAATTAATTAATATAATTAATTAAAGAAAAATTAAATAATTTAAAGGTTAATTATTTAATGATTAAGGGTTAATTGATTTATTAATTAAGGTTGATTAATTAATAATTAAAGGTTAACTAATTTATTAATAAATAATTAAAGAATAATTAATTAATGTTTTGTAATTAATTAATGGTTAATTAACCAGGATTGGTAAATTATTCATAAGTAATTAATCTGATTTAAATTAATCAGGTAATTAATTGATCTTACTTATGAATGTTTGGATTGTATTGAATGTTTGAATTGTTTGATATCCCTGGTATGTGATGCTCTAAAATATGAATTATTTTGATTTGAGCTGTGGTGAATGTAATTTATTTATCTGTGATGAATTTAAATATTTATCTGTGAATCTGTAAATGAAAGATAAGCGTTATAGGATTATACCGCTTATCGATATTGTTGCACTTGGATTTGTAATGATTGATGATATTGTATTATTGTGTGTAAAACCCCTGGACCACACTCACACACACACAAATATGGAATTCACAGGAGATTGGATAAGTCACGGATATTTCAAAATGATGAAAATATTTTGAAATTTGAATTTTGAATCAAAGATGATTTGAAAATGTAATGGGTTAAATATGGAAAACTATTGTAAAGGGAGTTTTGAAAATTACTTTGAATATAATATATCTTGTTTAAGATTTGAAATTATTTGGATAATATGGTTTTAAAAGTAATGATACAAGTTATATAATATATATATGGGTCTTAAACCATCTTTAAAACATTTTAAAAATATTATTTTGGGAATTTAAAATTAACCCAAGTTTATACTTTAAAGGCTATAACTTGTGCATATTTGATTGGATTTTCCGAAACGAAAAGTATTTGTTTTCAAATGATAATAGCTTTCATATAACGAAAGAACTTCCAAATTGGAATTGAAATAATGTTGAAAGCTATGAATGAATCTTTGTGAAAAATCGGTGAACTTTGTTTTCAAATTGAAGAGGATCTTAAAGGTGTATCTTTTGTATAAAAGATTTGGAATTGAATAATTTTGAAAGCTAGGAATGAATCTTTGTGAAAGATTGGTGAACTTTGTGTTCAAATAGAAGAGGATCTTAAAGGTGTATCTTTTGTATAAAAGATTTGGAATTGAAATAATTTTTAAAGCTATGAATGAATCTTTGTGAAAGATTTGTGAACTTTGTAAAGTAAATCTTTTTGTTTAAAAGATTAAAAATGGTAATTTGTTTAAACCATTTGAAAGAAAGGTTTTGGGCTTTAAGTTGTGACTTAACTAAGATCCCAGATATCAATATGGTTTTAAATATGCGCTCATTATTCCCTTTAGTCGGGAGAGGACCTTTGTGTCGTATAACCCATTTCGAATAGTGATAATACGAAATGGATAGCATTTGAAGACGGTGGTGAAGAGTGGGTATTTTCGAAAGCGAAAGGACTGCCTGTCGAATGTCTCTACACCGGCTGATCCCCGATATAGAGATTTGATTACCCTTTGTGATGGGGAGTCCGGACGTGATTAGGGATTATCCGGATGTGCAAGGGCTTCTTTTGAAGTGCCTTCGGTTCTGTTCGTACCCAGAACAGACTTGTATGGATGTATGTCTGATGTTACACTTTGAGATGTAAAGCTGATTTTTATCAAATACATTTCTATTGGTGGCAAAGAATTTATTCTCTTAGCTTAACACCCTTCTCTGAGACGTACGAGCTCAGAAGTTATGTAGTTGATGGTTACCAGTGATACATTCCCAATTTGGTAATGTGGCATGTTGAATGCTTCTGATCATGTGTTGATCAAATCATGGCTTTCGCGAAAAGCGTAGCTTTTTGGACGTGACGTCATCGAGCCTCACGACCCGGAATGGTCGTAACGGGAAAGATGCGACAAGGTTATTTGGGGGTAGCGCCCCCTGAGGGTATGTCATTTCCTTCTGAATAGAAGTGGAATCATGGTATGGAGCCCAGATACTTAACTTATGTGGTTGCTGCAAACTTATTGCTTTGTGCTTGTTGGTTGACAGGCGCCTCGGATAAAGGTTGGTTACGACCGGGGGATGGCATACTCATGTAGTAGTTACCTAGTTACAGAGGTAACCCGACCTTGTGTTGGCAGAGATCCGATTAGGTTCTCGAGGCGTCCCTCCAGAGGCATATCCATGTGGTCCAGAACGTTCCTTAGCCTGACCATTGTTGGAAATCCAATCATCAATACGCACATTGTGCGGTTTTAGTTGTAGAACCTGCCATTTAATATGGTAGCTATAGTAGGCATACTATAATGGTACTTATGCTGGCTAAGATTAATATTATACTTACAAATTTTTTCCACTATGCACTAATAATAATGTCAAAAGGATTTCGCATAGTAAGCATGTTTGACTGTCATAAGGAGAAATCTACTCCGATTGTGCGCTTGCGTTGTGTGTGTGTGCGAGGAGGCCTTATGGCAGTTTTATTTTCCAAAAAGCATTGCGGATTTCTTTTAAATTCTTTTGTTTTGCTTTTGTTAAAGATAAAATGTTTTTGTTTGCTCATACCAGTCCCATGACTGACCCGGAGTTTATTATTTCCTTTCTAAACTCTGGTTGCCCACAATTTTCCACACGGGCAGTTAAAGATTAGATTTCCAGAAAATTAGATAGTAGATGTAGATTTGGTAGCCTTCAGCTTTCTGTTGGAATTCTTTGAAGTCATTTGGATCTTGGCGATCGCATTCATAACCGACCTTTCTTCATTACAACTTGATGGTGGTTCTCGCTTATTAGATTAGAGATCTTTGGAGCTTTGGCATTAAAGATGTTGCTTTCCGCTGCTATCGATGGCGTTTGTTGCTACTGTTTCTTTCCGCTATTGTATCTATCTATGATATGTTGATATTCATTTGTACCATTGTTGTATCATTGTATCAATGATATTTTCATTTTTCTTCTGCTGTGTTGTTGTACTTAATGTGTTATAAGCTCCATCCAAACTGGAGTTCGACGTTCAAATCTGCGGCATTCGAATACGAGTAAAGTATGAATTTCGATTTTAGGACGCTGGATGTCAGGTCATGACAAGTGGTATTAGAGATAAAGGTTGAACTTTGGCATTTGGAGTATAACACATTAGGTAACTCATTAGAGATAGGGTGAAGTATACCTTAGAATGAGTATAACCCTAAGATATCTCTTAGTATGCCTCAATAAATTCTCTTACTATCCACTGATAGTGAGTATGACTGCAAGAAGAGGATGAGGTAGGGGACAGGGGAGTACCACTACAAATGGTCAATGCCTATAACAACAAGGGAACAATCTTTCTCTATCAATCTACTTTAATCCTCATTCAACATCAATTTTTTGATGGTTTCGTGGCAGCTACAAGAAGAAGCTTCGGTGTGGTGGTGGCCCTGCGAATCATGTAGATAAGCTCCTATTTCATATTCTCTTCATCATTTCTATCAATTTTTCGTTTTTAACTTTAATAAATTTGAAATTCTAATTGGAATAAATCGGTTAATAAAATAGAAGTTAAATTAAGTTGTATCGATAGAACGATTTCAGTCAAAAAACCAAATTTGAGAATTTTGTTATGATATCTTGTGTGAATCCAAGTCCGAAGAGGGACAAGCTAGCATATACTTTGGGAAGTTTCGACCTGAGTTTGAAATCCATAACAAGTATTTGGGAATTGTGGAAGATTGAATCCATTTGTCTATTCTTATGGGGTCCAGATACATTCTACGAACGGCTAGTTATCCCTTCGAACTAACCAATGCCTCTGCATATTTCGTAGACTGATGACCCGAGTATTTCATAAAGTATCGAATGGGTTTGTTCTCATATTGTTGATATTATTTTGTAAGCCAAATGCAGAATAGATATTTCAGCTTGATCGGGAGAACTATTTCTCTGTGTGTCCATCTATTCTTCGTTGTTTCCCTGTCTAGCAAATGTCGAACACGAAATTTTCTTAAGGACGGTAATTTGTAATGATCCCAGTTTTTAAGCTAAATTTAATTTGCTAATTAAAATATATTTTTGGATCTAATTGTAAATTAATTGATAAATTAAGTTGAATGATTTCCAAACAAATAATAAAATGTGTTTGTTTATATAAACATGGATATAAAAAGAATTTTGGTTTCAAACTCAAAAAAAATTAAAAATTGGATTAAAGAACTTATATTTTAAGGAAACTCACACACAGATATATATATATATATATGATTTTTCATTAGTGTATAATTAAATTTTAAAAGTTGTATAAGTACAAATAATATAAAATGCATAAATATAAACATATGTAAATATAAAATTTAAATAATTTATAAAATGAAAAAGGGTTAAATATAAAATTATTTAACACAAGGATATAAACATAAAAATGTTGTTTTTAATAAGTGTATACTTAAATTACACATGTTAGTTCAAATAATAACAAGTGGCAAAATGGTTTTAAAAAATTAATTAAAAACATAAATAACATGCATAAGGAAAATAGCCAAACTGGTGTATATTTCTTTCATCTTCATTTCTAAGATCAACAAACCTGAGCAAGTTTTTACAAACAAAAATTGAAAAAAAAACCTGGTAATGAAAATCAAGCAGCATAATCAAACTTGAAAACAAAGATACAGATCAAAAGAAAATCAAATTCAAACATCAATTAAAGCATCTCAACCTGATCATGCAATGATTCAAAATAAGTGCAAATTCAACTCTGTAAAATTAACTTGAGTTAGTAAGATTCAAGATCAATTCAAACAAATCAAGTATCACATCAACTCAGTTAAACAAGCAACTAATCAATTTCCAGATCAATTAAGAAACAAATTCCAGATTTTCGAATTCAAGTTTTAGTTTTCAAGTCAAATTCATTTTCCATGTTTTCTCTGTTCAAATACAAACCAGGTGAGCAAACTTTCCACCCATAATCTATTTCTATATTGATGCTTGTTAGTAAACTAAACAACCTCTTGTTCTAAACTTAGTGCATGTGATGATTTATGAAATAATGATGTGGTAAACTGTTTGCATGAAGTGAATTTAGACATGCATGTTAAAAAATGAAGTGATAAGTATATTTGTCTGTATATCTGTGTTCATTCTTTTTTTTTTTGCAGAGTTTACATTTTGAATCAAAAAAAATTCCAATCTCCTCATCTAATCTCTTATAGGATGTAGTATTCAAACAAATTGTTTTTGTTTAAAAATAAATTAAGTTTTAAAATTTTTTTTAAGTGAAATAAGTTAGTATAATTCTGGAAAATAAGAAAAAGTAGTAAGAACTTATAAAGCATGAAAATTTAAGCATCACAATTCCTTGATTAACATATATGATCGAAATCACCATCTAAAATCATGAATTTTAAGAGTTAAATCTAGATTTTTAGTTGGGAAACGAGTGAGATTGTGGTAGTTGATCGATTTTGATGTTTTGGGCTATTTCTTGTGATCGGAGGACTCGGGGAGGACAGAACTGATACTGGAGAAGGCGAGAGAGTTGGTGAGATTGGGAAAAATGTCAGGTAGTTTTTTACTACCGAGGTGGCGTCGCGGCAGTGGTTTAAGGTTTTAAACCTAGTTTTGGTAGAGGCTGGAAACTTGATCGCTGTGTCATCTCTGGAGCATCGGGGTTGATCAGAGGTTGGGAGGTGTTAGCGTGGGTCTTCGACGGAGCTGGTGGTCAGGGGTTCGTGACTTCTGGTAGTTGGAGCAAGGAAGACGAGGAGGACTTTGGTCAAAGTTTCCTGTTCCAGTTCGACCAAATGTCTCAATTTTGATTGAGGGTTCGTGATGGAGTATGAGGGTTCGGAATCGAAGGTGCAGGCGATCGTCGATGTGTGGGGAGTATTGGTGATGGTCGAAGCTTTGCCATGGATGGTGCAGGTTGCACAGGTGTCAGGGATGTCAGTTTTGGTGTTAAGGTTTGGGAAGAGCGGTTGCCTCGGGGAGAAACTCGTGTAGTTTATGCTTTGGCTTGGGTTCGTCTTCGGGTTTGTACGCGAGAGAATTAAGTGTTAACTGTTAAGGTTTTAACAGTTTAAATTTTTAACCAAACCATTTTAAAATAATAAAAAATAATAAAAAGCAGAAGAAATACTCGGGTTTTGATTCGAGTACATATCGGGTAAACCCGAAGTAAATGATGTATAGTAGTTTTAAATTTAACATAAGTAAGTTTTTTAAATTAAAAATAAATCAAGTTAAAATCTATTTCTTTATATAATAAATGATTTTATAATTGATTTAAGAAAGTTATATGATTTGTTTAACTTAAACTTGTTAAGTTAAATTCTTTATTTTTTTAAAACTTAATTTAGAATTGTAATCAAGTGGTAATTAAAGGATAAAATGTTTTTAAATAAATTTTATAGTAAATTGGTCAAACAAATTTTCCAAAGAAACATTGACAAAGTTTTCAAATTAAAATTATAAACAAGTTTTAAAACAAGTTTCAAAGATTTGAAAGTTGAAATGTTTTCAAAATTGTTTTGGTAATTAATAATTTTATATTTAATTAAAAAGTATTTTCAAAAATATAATGTGTGATCCTTAATTTATTAAGAAGATCTTAAATGATTTTGTATAATAATAATTTCAAGTATTCATCTTAATTTAATAAGGTTTAAAGGATGTAATTAAGTGATTAAGTTAAAATAATTACTTTGTTTAATTAAAGTAAAGTTAATATTTTGTGTAATTACTTTTAAGGAAAATTAATTAATGTGATTAATTAATTAATATAATTTGAGGTTAATTTGTTAATGTTATTAATTTATTAAAGGTTGATTAATTTATGATAAGTAATTAAAGGTACTTAATTACTTAAGGACATTTACTTAATTAAAAGTAATTGATTAATGATTAAAGTGGATTAATCAAGTGATTAAAGGATAATTACTCAGTGTACTTAATTTATGATATAAGGGATTAGGGATAATCACTTATTGTAATTAATTAATTAAGGATAATTAATTAAATAATTAATGGTTAATTAATTAATGTAATTAATTAAGAAAATTTAATTAAAGAAAAATTAAGCAATTTAAAGGTTAATTATTTAATGATTAAGGGTTAATTGATTTATTAATTAAGGTCGATTAATTAATAATTAAGGGTTAATTAATTTATTAATTAATAATTAAAGAACAATTAATTAATGTTTTGTAATTAACTAATGGCTAATAAATCAGGATTAGTAAATTATTCATAAGTAATTAATCTGATTTAAATTAATCAGGTAATTAATTGATCTTACTTATCAATGTTTGGATTGTATTGAATGTTTGAATTGTTTGATATCCCTGGTATGTGATGCTCTGTGATATGAATTATTTTGATTTGAGCTGTGATGAATGTAATTTATTTATCTGTGATGAATTTAAATATTTATCTGTGAATCTGTGAATGAAAGATAAGCGTTATAGGATTATACCGCTTATCGATATTGTTGTGCTTGGATTTGTAATGATTGATGATATTGTATTGTTGGGTGTAAAACCCCTAGACCACACTCACACACACACAAATATGGAATTCATAGGAGATTGGTTAAGTCACGGATATTTCAAAATGATGAAAAGATTTTGAAATTTGAATTTTGAATCAAAGATGATCTGAAAATGTAATGGGTTAAATATGGAAAACTTTTGTAAAGGGAGTTATGAAAATTACTTTGAATATAATATATCTTGTTTAAGATTTGAAATTATTTGGATAATATGGTTTTAAAAGTATTGATACAAGTTATATAATATATATATGGATTTTAAACCATCTTTAAATATTTTAAAAATATTATTTTGGGAATTTAAAATTAACCCAAGTTTATACTTTAAAGGCTATAACTTGTACATATTTGATCGGATCTTTCCGAAACGAAAAGTATTATTTTTCAAATGATAATAGCCTTCATATAATGAAAGAACTTCCTATTTTTGAAACTATTTCAAGTTTGAAATGGAATTATTTTGAAAGCTATGAATGAATCTTTATGAAAGGTTGGTGAACTTTGTTTTCAAATTGAAGAGAATCTTAAAGGTGTATCTTTTGTATAAAAGATTTTGAATTGAAATAATTTTGAAAGCTATGAATGAATCTTTGTGAAAGATTGGTGAACTTTGTTTTCAAATTGAAGAGGATCTTAAAGGTGTATCTTTTGTATAAAAGATTTGGAATTGAAATAATTTTGAAGGCTATGAATGAATCTTTGTAAATGATTGGTGAACTTTGTTTTCAAATTGAAGAGGATCTTAAAGGTGTATCTTTTGTATAAAAAATTTGAAATTGAAATAACTTTGAAAGCTATGAATGAATCTTTGTGAAAGATTTGTGAATTTTTTAAAGTAAATCTTTATGTTTAAAAGATTAAAATGATAATTTGTTTAAACCATTTGAAAGAAAGATTTTGGGCTTTAAGTTATGACATAACTAAGATCCCATATATCCATATGGTTTTAAAATATGCGCTCATTATTCGGTTTAGCCGGGAGAGAACCTTTGTGTCATATAACCCATTCCGAATAGTGATACGACGAAATGGATAGCACTTGAAGACGGTAGTGAAGGCCGGGTATTTTCAAAAGCGAAAGGACTACTTGTCGAATGTCTCTACACCGGCTGATCCCTGGTATAGAGATTTGATTACCTTTTGTGATGGGGAGTCCGGATGTGATTAGGGATTATCCGGATGTGCAAGGGATTCTTTTGTAGTGCCTTCGTTTCTGTTCGAACCTAGAACAGACTTGTATGGATGTATATCTGACAATACACTTTGAGATGTAAAGCTGGTTTTTATCAAATACATTTCTGTTGGTGGCGGAGAATTTATTCTCTTAGATTAACACCCTTCTCTAAGACGTACGAGCTCAGAGGTTATGTAGTCGATTGTTTACCATTGATACATTCCCAATTTGGTTATGTGGCATGCTGAGTGCTGCTGATCGTGTGTTGATCGAAGCATGGCTTTTGCGAAAAGCGTTGCTTTGTGGACGTGACGTCATCGAGCCACACAACCTGTAATGGTCGTAATAGGAAAGATGCGACAAGGTTATTTGGGGGTAGCACCCCCTGTGGGTATGTCATTTCCTTCTGAATAGAAGTGGTATCATGGTATGAAGCCCAAATACTTAATTTATGTGGTTGCTGCAAACTTATTGCTTTGTGGTTGTTGGTTGAGAGGCGCCTCGGATAAAGGTTGGTTACGACCGGGGGATGGCATACTCGTGTAGTAGTTACCTAGTTACAGAGGTAACCCGACCTTGTGTTGGCAGAGATCCAGTTAGGTTCTCAAGGCGTCCCTCCAAGGGCATATCCATGTGGCCCAAAAAGTTCCTTAATCTGACCATTGTTGGAAATCCAATCATCAATGCGTGCCTTGTGGGGTTTTAGTTGTAGAACCTGCCATTTAATATGGTAGTTATAGTAGGCATACTATAATGGTACGTATGCTGGCTAAGATTAATTTTATACTTGCAAATGTTTTCCACTATGCACTAATAATAATATCAAAAGGATTTCGCGTAGTAAGCATGTTTTACTGTCATAAGAAGAAATCTCCTCCAATTGTGCGCTTGCATTGTGTGTGTGTGCGGGCAGGCCTTATGGCAGTTTCATTTTCCAAAAAGCATTGCGGATTTATTTTAAATTCTTTTATTTTGCTTTTGTTAAAGATAAACTGTTTTTGTTTGCTCATATCAGTCCCATGACTGACCTGGAGTTTATTGTTCCTGTTTGTGCCAAAATTGGTCACAAACCCCGAATACCGTGAAAGCACCAGTGTATGAATACAAATCAATAATATTCAAACACAAATCTCAGATCTCAGCAAATATTAAACAGTAATCCCAAAATAAAGAACAGAGGCACAAGTTTTATAGTGGTTCGGCTATCTTCGGCCTACGTCCACTCCAAAGTTTTTATCCTTTTATTGATTATCCTTGATGGTTACAGATGATTACAACAGTTACAAAGTCCAAAACTTGAAATAAATAGCAGCAATGATGATATGGAGTGATTCTGGCAGCGTCCGAGCGTGCTTTCTCTCTCTAGAATCTCCGACCCCTTTTCTGAATGACCAGGGGCTCTATTTATAAGCGTAGGAGGCTGATATTTCTCCTAAAATCCGAGAAGACCGCCTCAGGCACGTGAGGGGGCCCACACGTCCGAAATCTGGAGGTCCGGGCCCACCTTGGGATTGATTCAAAGTAAGGTTCGAATCGATCAAGAAATTATCCAATTGAGCTGAAATTTGGTGAGAACATTCTTCAACATGTATGTAAGCTCCTGTAAAAATTTCATTGCTTTTGGATCAACGGTTTGGAAGATATGATCGATTCAAATTCAAAGCCTCGTGTGTTCTGCCTGGGTTTGAACCTATACATCGAACCCACTTCCTTCGAATCCATCCCCCTCGAATCCATCTTCTTCGAATCCATCTCCCTCGAGTCCGTCCTCTTCGAATCCATTTCCCTTCGAGTCCATCGCCTTGAATCCACGAAGCCGACTCCCCTCCTTCGAATCCACGAAGCCAACTCCCCTCCTTCGAATCCACGAAGCCGACTCCCCTCCTTTGAATCCATGAAGCCAACTCCCCTCCTTCGAATCCACGAAGCCGACTCCCCTCCTTCGAATCCACGAAGCCGACTCCCCTCTTGATCGATACGAACTTCATCGATTCGAACCACCATCGATACGTACTTCACCAAGCCGCGCCTATGTTGATCGATACGAACCGTATCGATTCGAACCGTCCCTATGTCTTGCCTACGATCGATACGAAGTAGCAGTGTCGAAGCCAGGTCGATCGATACGAAGTGTATCTATTCGAAGTGAGTGCTACCCCTGATCGATTCGAACATCATGCCTTTCCTACCTTGAATCGATCATAACTTCTCCATACGAACTCCGATTAACCTGAAATTTGAAACATAGCCTTTCCTAATCCTTATCATCATCTCCAATTAATTTCGTCCCGATCGGAGCTCAACCAAATTTTGATGATATCGATCGTGGCCTTGATTCCAACCGACCTTCAATCCTGATATCCATAATTCCTTGCCAGTTTGTTGATATTACAGTTTTGACCAAAAATGGGATAACACTTTGCCCCCCAAAACATGCCTTGTGATAACAAGGCGTGTTTTGAATAGTTCCGAATCCAATATCCGAAGTCCATAGCCATATTCCATATCCGTCCGAACTCGACAACCGAGTCCCAATCCATCCTTGTCCAATAGCGAATGACCGAATCCAGGACCTCTCCGGGTCGATATCTGAATCTATAACCTCTCCGGATTCTTGCCAAGCGTAATCCACACCTAACGACCGTGGTCCAGTGTCCCTGGACGTTGAGCTATCCGTGGCTTAAGTCCTAAGCCGAATCCTGGTCTCTCTGGACCCTTGTTGAGCATAGTCCATACTCAACGACCTGAAACAATAATCGATAATATGGGGCCTAAGTCCTAGGCCGACTCTTGGTCACTCCGGACCCTTGTTGAGCATAGTCCATACTCAACGACCTGAAATAACAATTGATAATGCAGGGCCTAAGTCCTAGGCCGAATCATGGTCTCTCCGGACCCTTGCCGAGCATAGTCCATACTTGACGACCTGAATGAGTCAATTTACCGCGTTTGGGCAAAGCGACTCACTCCTTGCCAGGCATAATCCATACCCGACGACCTTTTATCAAAAATCCAACCAAAATCCAATCCAAAATCCAAATCCAAACCAGAAAACCAGAAATCCAAAGCAACATTCAAAATCAAAAACAACCATCCAAAGAAAAACCCAAATCAAAAAGCAAGCAAAACCAGGAGCTCAATCCAAGCTCCGATCCAAAAAGAAAAGCAATGTCCAATCCAAAAGCAAAAGATAAATTTCACAAACCATAGCATCACAGTTTTTCATCATTCAGAGCATGCCTAGGGGCAATCTCTGTCCCCGTACATGTTTAAATGACTTAGTTGCTTGCCAGCAGTCTGCTACTTATTTCACATTATCCTGATCAGTGGATGATCAATCGACCATCATCCCTGGGCCTCACATCATCACGGCGCGAGGTTGTCGGTGGCTGCTCCTGCTCCACCGTTGCGTTCCGTGTTCCGACGTATTGCCGTAACTGTCCATTCCTTACATGCTCCTCGATTATATCCTTTAAGTGCCTACAGCTGTTGGTATCATGTCCATCTAAATCATGGAAGAGGCAGTGCCTTCCTGATGTCCTTTCCCGTTCTGTTGGTTCTCTCCTCGCCGGGCTCCGGTAAGGAAGGCGATTCCGAGTATCCATGTATATCCGTTCCAGCGTCTCGTTCAATCCTGTGTACGTAGAAAACTTTGGATCCTTCCATCGTTTCCTAGAGTTTCCAGAATCATCGTCCAACTTCCTTTTCCCTTTGTCTTTGTCCAAACCTTTCCTGGATGGTCCTACATCCTGAGTGGCATTAACCCTTTGCACCTTTAAATCCGCACTCGCATCTTCCCGCCGAAGGAACCTTTCTGCCTCGTGAAAGAATTCGTCGAGATCCTGTGGGGGATCTCGTATCAGAGACACCTTAAAATCCGAGTCCTCCCTGACTCCTGATACTGCTGCCATTAACACCATCGATGGATCAGGTCGATCCA
Organism: Allium cepa; assembly: GCA_030765085.1. NCBI lineage: Eukaryota > Viridiplantae > Streptophyta > Magnoliopsida > Asparagales > Amaryllidaceae > Allium > Allium cepa. The sequence goes on along the minus strand of CM060937.1, from coordinate 446,816,066 downwards.
CCGAAGCGACTGCCGCACTGAATCGAGTTAGAAAAGCTCTAAGCAATTCATCCATCCTTTGCTTCACCGATGTTAATGTCATCACATTCTTCGGCCTTTTGACGTGAACCCGAAATTGTCCCAAAAACTTTTCTACCAATTCCCTCCAAGTCCTTATAGATCCTTCTCCCAGCTGCCTAAACCACATTGCAGCTAAGTCCGTCAAATATAAAGGGAAGCATCGAGCCATCACTTCCTCCGATGCCCCCAGCACCTCCATGTGTCTGGTGTACCTCATCAAGTGATCTGTTGGATCTGCCTTGCCATCATAAACCTCCACGCTGGGTAGCTTAAACTTAGGTGGATTCTGAGCCATCCTTATTTCCCGAGAAAATGGACTCCTATTCACTCCCTCCAAGTCTCCGTTGGTCAAACCACCTCGCACAGTTCTTCTGATGATTTCTACTAATCCGGTATTGTCTGTTGGGGGTTGCCCTCCATGCCCCCGAGGGAACTCTGGCACATATTCCTCGTGTGGTTCACTAGCAGCAACGTTAGCTCTAGCCTGTTGAACTCCTTCTAAAGGTCCTCCTGTGTTGGATCCTGTGGGCCTGCCCCCAAGCCCTTGTCGATTGCCCTCTGGCTCCGCATCCCATTCTCCGTTGGGTTCCACAACCCTAGTTCCTTGTCCTGCATCCACCTTGGCCGTGGCTGTTCCTAAGTTCTGCATCCCTACAGCTCTCATTTGCTCAAAGAAAGTCTGCATCATTTCCTGTTGGCTCTTCAATAATCTCTCTTGCAAAGAATTTGCCATAGCCTCCATTTCATCACGGGTTATGTAGACTGAAGCTTGTCCTTCCCCGGCTCTGGAGCATGCTTGTTGACTTCCTTCCTGTTGGCTTCTCTCAGCCCTTTGCCTTCTACTATTTTGCCTAGTCATTGTCCTTGAATCCAAACTCTTTTAAAATCTTCAAATCCAACTTTCAAATCCGATGTAGCGGGTGCTAGTCCTTCCCAGTGAAAGCACCAAAGTGTTTGTGCCAAAATTGGTCACAAACCCCGAATACCGTGAAAGCACCAGTGTATGAATACAAATCAATAATATTCAAACACAAATCTCAGATCTCAGCAAATATTAAACAGTAATCCCAAAATAAAGAACAGAGGCACAAGTTTTATAGTGGTTCGGCTATCTCCGGCCTACGTCCACTCCAAAGTTTTTATCCTTTTATTGATTATCCTTGATGGTTACAGATGATTACAACAGTTACAAAGTCCAAAACTTGAAATAAATAGCAGCAATGATGATATGGAGTGATTCTGGCAGCGTCCGAGCGTGCTTTCTCTCTCTAGAATCTCCGACCCCTTTTCTGAATGACCAGGGGCTCTATTTATAAGCGTAGGAGGCTGATATTTCTCCGAAAATCCAGGAAGACCGCCTCAGGCACGTGAGGGGGCCCACATGCCCGAAATCTGGAGGTCCGGGCCCACCTTGGGATCGATTCAAAGTAAGGTTCTAATCGATCAAGAAATCATCCAATTGAGCTGAAATTTGGTGAGAACATTCTTCAACATGTATGTAAGCTCCTGTAAAAATTTCATTGCTTTTGGATCAACGGTTTGGAAGATATGATCGATTCAAATTCAAAGCCTTGTGTGTTCTGCATGGGTTCGAACCTATACATCGAACCCACTTCCTTCGAATCCATCCCCCTCGAATCCATCTTCTTCGAATCCATCTCCCTCGAGTCCGTCCTCTTCGAATCCATTTCCCTTAGAGTCCATCGCCTTGAATCCACGAAGCCGACTCCCCTCCTTCGAATCCACGAAGCCGACTCCCCTCCTGATCGATACGAACTTCATCGATTCGAACCACCATTGATACGAACTTCACCAAGCCGCGCCTATGTTGATCGATATGAACCGTATCGATTCGAACCGTCCCTGTGTCTTGCCTACGATCGATACGAAGTAGCAGTGTCGAACCCAAGTCGATCGATACGAAGTGTATCGATTCGAAGTGAGTGCTACCCCTGATCGATTCGAACATCATGCCTTTCCTACCTTGAATCGATCATAACTTATCCATACGAACTCCGATTAACCTGGAATTTGAAACATAGCCTTTCCTAATCCTTATCGTCATCTCCAATTAATTTCGTCCCGATCGGAGCTCAACCAAATTTTGATGATATCGATCGTGGCCTTGATTCCAACCGACCTTCAATCCTGATATCCATAATTCCTTGCCAGTTTGTTGCTATTTCAGTTTTGACCAAAAATGGGATAATAGTTCCCTTTCTAAACTCTGGACACCCACAATTTTCCACACGGGTAGCCTAGAGATAAGATTTCCAGAAAATCATATAGTAGATGTAGATTTGGTAGCCTTCGGCTTTCTGTTGGAATTCTTTGAAGTCATTTGGATCTTGGCGATCGCATTCATGACCGACCTTTCTTCATTACAACTTGATGGTGGCTCTCGCTTATTATATTACAGATCTTTGGAGCTTTGGCGTTAAAGATGTTGCTTCCCGCTGCTATCGATGGCGTTTGTTGCTACTATTTCTTTCCGCTGTTGTATCTATCTCTGATATGTTGATATTCATTTGTATCATTGTTGTATAGGATATTGTATCAATGATATTTTCATTTTTCTTCTGCTGTGTTGTTGTACTTAATGTGTTGTAAGCTCCATCCAAACTGGAGTTCGACGTTCGAATATTCAGCATTCGAATACGAGTGAAGTATGAATGTCGATTTTCGGACGTTGGATTTCGGGCCATGACAATTGTAATCATGATTAATTTATTTAAAAATAAATAAACCATTTTAAATGTTCATAGTCATGATGCATCGACACTGAATACCAATGTACCCGTTGAAACTAGAGTACGTAATGCTCTTCAAATGTAATGCATTGTATTACTCACGGCTATTAGGGACACCTAGAGGTACTGTGACGACCCGGAATTTTCGAACATTTAAAATCAGGATATTTAAGTGATTTTAAATATTCAATAAAGAAATTTTAACTTAAATTACGAATATCACAATTATTTGATAATTGAATTATTAAATCAAATAAGTGAAGTTGGGTAAATTGTTGAATTTGGAGTTTTAAGCCTGTTAAAGATAATTTGAAGGCTTGTCAAATTTATATTGATAATACTAAAGATGATAGAAGTTGCGAAATTGAAATTTACAGTGGTTTGTTCACTTTTAAAAATATATCGCTTAAATTCAATTTAAAAATAGCCTTCCGAGGCGCAGTATCGGAATTCGATGAAACCAGTTCCATTCGGTCCGTAATATTGAATTATTACCGGATTTCAAATTTCGTATTAATCAGAGTTAGTGTGTGAGTGTATGATATATAAACGCACTAAAGATTTAATCGATAATAATACAATGAAATTTAATTTAATTGGACAAATCTTCTTGTATACGCCATTTACAAGCCGAGCCTTCTAAAATATCCCACACCCTTCTTTCATCGATTCAAACTATTATCAGTATAATAAAAAGATATAAAAAAAAATGGCCGTAGTCAATGGCATTATTTCTCGTCCAAAAATCAAACCTTTCGTTTTCTTTCCTCACGCGAACTCGAATCTGATGGAATAGAGAGCATACTCGACTGGTTCGATGCCGATAGGTAGAGTTCAAATACGAATCGAGATCAGGGTCGTGGCACGGCTTCAATCGAGTTTTCCTCTGTAGATCTAAATCCCTAATCAGTGAGAGAGCGGTCGCGTTTGCTCTGTTCGAGTTCACTCGCGTGGGTGTTGCGAGGCCAGAAGGAGGGTGGGTTCGCGCGCACGAGGGTGGTCAGAGTCGAGGGAAGAAATAGCAGCCGTGGAGCCTTGCGCGGTGGTTAGGGGGTGTTCGCGACGACCTGGGACAACAGCGGGGTCGAGATGTTGAAGGAGGCCGAGCGAGGGATGGTCGAAGTGATGGGTGGTTCGGCAGTAAGGTAAATTTTTTTATAGCTTAATTCAAGTGAATTTTAAACAAAAAAGGAGAAAAAAAATATAATATTTATTATAGTGTGGCTGTTTTTTATTTTTTTTTTAAATTTCATAAAGATTGAAAATTTAGAGTATATTTGCAGAGAAAATTTTGTTTTAATCTATATGTGTGAGTAAATTTGAACAGAAAATTTATTGTTGTATAAATAAGATGTGAGGAAAGAAAAATGGATTTTTTTTTATGTTAAAGGAATCTATTAAATGGTAACTAATTGATAGTTATATATATATATCAATGACCACAAGATTAAGGAAAGAAATAATCTACGTTTAGACATTTTATTTACTAGGTTATTTTAAATAATATTCGGGAGATTAATTCTTTTTAATTTACTTTTTGGAACGTAAAATTTATTAAAAAGAAAATTTGTTCAATATCAAATTTACGAGTTGAAACCCAAAATTTTTAGTTAATTGAAAGTCTATAACAGGGAATTTAGTTGTTCGAGTAGTTCAACTATTTATAAATGATATAAATATGTATACAAGGTTTAAATTAAAGGAACAAATAATAATAGAGTTGTTCGATAAATTCGAATATGAATAAATCGTAAATTGGTTTGTACAAGGTTAAAAATCGCGGGAACAAGACGAGTTTGAGGTGAATGGCAATCTTAGGCCAAAAGGTGAGTTAATCTCACTCAGTTAAATTTAAATTTAAGTGATTAAATTTAAATAATTGTTTGAATGGCTGGATTGATTGATGTGATATAGTATGATATTTTGGAATTGGCATATTATATTGTGCTAACATTTGTGGATGCAAGGAAAACAGGTTGGAGGGATCCAACTGGACCCCTCACATTTATTTAAATTATTCAATATTTTTTGTTTTGATTATTTGATATCCTATGATGAGTTATATTGGAATATTGAATGTATGGTTTGATTGGATATTCAGGTATCATGAATTACCAAAATATATGAATTGGATCGTTGAAGGAAATTAAAAGGAAGTAAATTTGTAAGCGAAATAATTATAGAAAGTTTGAATAAATTAAGAATGAATTGAAAAGAAATAGAAGTAATATGAAATAATAATAAATAACTTCAAGTATGAAGAGAAATGTAATTTTTAATAAAATGAAATTGATGAATTGTAAACTTAAGTTATATCAATTAAAGGAATAAAGAATTATTTGAAAATTCAAAGTTTAAATTTATTTAAAAGAATAAAGAAGTAATTGAGAAATCTAAAAAAAATTGGAATTTTCAGTTAAAGTATTTTTAAATTATAATCAAGAAATGAAATCTGAAATTAATAGATTTCGAATTAAAAGGAAATAAATTGGAAATCAATTTGAGAAATTGATTTAAGTAATTGAAGTTGGAATTCTCCCTGGATAACCAAGTACGTTTTCAAAGTAAATTTTTAAATATAAGTTAAAAGATTAAAAGTTGTTTAAAAGCAAGTGTTGGAAAATTTCTTATTTCTAATATTTAAGTTCTTAAGTAAGTATTTTCTTTTTATTTATTATAGTAGTAATTATTAAAAAAAAAATGTCTTAATATTATGTTTTAAAAAGTATAAATCTATTTTTATATTTATTAAGTAACCTTATTTTCAATTATTCATTTAATATGTGTTTTTAACAAATTATTGAAATAGTTTTAATTTAAATGTTTTGAAGGTATATATTTTAAAGTAAAGTGTTTTAAATTATTTTTAAAATCTAGTTTTGTGCTTGGTAATTTAAGTGGAGATAGAAAATATTGGAAAAGTTTATTCTGAAAGGAAGGATGGTTTTGAAACTGTTTTCAAAGGATTGAAAATAGGAATATATCTGGTGAAGATATTTTTGGGATTAATAAATAATTTGGAAAATTATTGTTTGATGGATGGTTGTGAATAGAAATTGATAGTTAAATAACCGACTATCAATATTGGACAATGCGTTGATCGTTTCGAAGAGACCGGGATCGAGATTTATTTCTCGAAAACCACTTCGATCCGGTTTGTACGTTTCGTGTAAACGATTTTGGATTCGAAGATGGAGCAGTGAAGTGCAAGGGCTAGTCGCTACTAATCTTGAGGATATTTCCAAAATGGATGTAGTAGGAATAGTGCCTTCGGTTCCGTTCGAACCCGGGACGGACTTGTATGGATGAATGCTTGCGAAACATCGTCAGGTGGACGATGGGCATTCTAAGGAATATATTCTAAAAGGTAACGCTTAGCCTCAAGCCTCATCAAATGGGAATGGCTGAAAATCAGGGGATATGCAGCAAGGCTTCGTGGGTAGCCCCCATTGGAGGGTGAGGTCATCCCTGTCTAGATGTCCCTTTATTTCGGCTTAGTGGGCGGTTGCTGATCCCAACCGTGGGGTGATCTTGCTCGGGACTGTCCAGTAAGGGATGGTTCTGGTCTTGTGTTGTAGGGGAGTTAGGGTGGCTCCTCGGTACGCTGATCTAGACCAGGTACTGTGACAGGTGGTACCCCAGTGCCTAGCCATTAGTTGGAATCCATTTTCCCTACGCGCCCGTACGGTTTTGATTGTGCCCAACTATTGCTGAAACGTGAGATGCAAGCATTTCAGCTAGATTCTATTTACTTTCTATAGACACTATTATAATATCAGAGGATTTCTATAAAAATTATTTTAGCTATCGTAAGGTAAAAACCCGACATGTTTATTTGTGGCGTGGTCTTACGAGATGCTTTTGTTTTCAAAGGATTTTTGAAACTTTAATAATCAATTGGGTGTGATTTTCTCACGTTGGTAATCCAGACTGACTCGGGTATTATTTAACTGTAATGCTCGGGTCAGACCGAGTATTATAGACTACAGGTTTTGATGCTGTGGAGCTTAGGAGACGAGCTGGATGACGATACGTACTCACGTACTTGTATATATATATATATTTCTGCTGTGTTGAGTTGTTGTGTATCCATTTGTATGTTATTGATGTTGAGTTGTGATTGATGTACTCTGGTGATGTAATATATATATATAAACTGATATATTTGATTTGGAGTAAAGATCATTAATATCTATTTTATTTTATCTGCAGCGATGGTTAGATTCTGTTGTTGTTTCTATTTCCTTCTTCTACCTCTTTTTCTTTAACCCAAATGGTTCGTATTTTTGTGCAACTTGAGTTGATTTAGATAGAATAGTGTTGACTCAAGGGGTACGAATTTGCGGGTCGTTACACTTGGTATCAGAGCTTAGGTTGGTGATAACCTTGGCTCTGGTGGGAAATTACTCATTTAAATAGAGTCCGTAGTACTCTATAATGAGTTTGAGCGTATAAATAAATATGAGCGCGTATTTGTTAGTGAATATAAATTGTTTTAATATTGTGTTGATTGGTTTATTGAGTGGCATATGAACCTTCGTCGGCACAGTCTGGACAACTGTATCGAAAGGGTTTCTAAACACTTGAATAGAACAATCAACACGGTAATGTTTTAAATATGGGTAAATGAAATAATTTTACCTAAAAATATATTTTTGATATAAAGAAAGTTTTTGGTAAACTATATAGCTATTATATGGTGGCTTGGATGTTAGAAATGATAATATTAAAGTATTATCATTGTGAAGTGAATTTAACTAGAAATTGAAAGTATAACCAAAGTTTAAGGGAATAAATTCATTATAAAATGAAATTCATAAGTATGAGTCATAAATGAAATTTATAAATTGAAATATAATCAAATAAGAATTTGTATGAGCATAAACTATGCAAATGAATTATAGTAAAATTGATTTAAGCAGGATTTGAAAATTTAAAACCCCGGAGATTTGGAAGTATTTTGAAGATAAATTGTAGCATTGTTGTTTTTGGGATATTTCTGAAGGGAAATTGTTTTAAAGGGATTTTGAAGGTAATATAGCATTGAAATCACTTGGATTATTGGAAAATAATTCTGATGATGACGGCCGCATCATCAGTATTCGTTTTCGAATTTCTAAGTGAAGAAATGCTACCAAATTGATTTTGGTTAGAAAAGCAAGTTGTTTTTTGAGTTTCCAGAAGAAATTTGTTGAGAATAACACCAGGATTGGTTTGACTTTTGAGAAATGTGATTTGACAAGTTGGAGATTTCAAAATATTTTGAAACCAAAAGCCGTGTTTTTAATTCCTGATGAGATGGATTATAAGCTTATAAGTTAAGATGATTTTTAAAGCAAGAAGGAAATATAAGCTTTAGATAGTGGAATATAAATCTAAAGTGAGAAGTTAAAATGAAATTAACTTGGATTGATAAAATAAAAATATAACTGGATTGAAATTAATTGGAATTGGGCTGAAATTAATATCCAGTTGTATTCGAAGTAAGTTGAAATCGAATTAAGTTAAATAAATTGGAGTAAAATTAAATTGAATTGGAATAAGAATTCAATTGAACTATGAATGGAATTATATTCTTACTTAAATAAATGAAACAAATAAATTGAATAAGGTTTGGAATTGAAATAAATAAATTAGAATAACTTGTAAGAGAATTAAAATCCATAGAAATAAAATATGATTGGGCTATAAATAAATAGAAGGCTTGAGTTAAAAATAAAGGATGAATATGTTCAAGCCTAGAATGAGTGTGATTGTATGAAATATAAGTTGTGACTTATAAATTGAAAAAAGGGATAGAAAAGCCAAAATAAATAGTATTGATGAATTGGAGAATAGAAATAAAATAAAAAACTTGAATTATAAACTAAATTGAACTATGAAAATTTAATGGAGTGATATTTGGAGTTAAAATTCAAGTATTGGATTATAAATAAGGAAAGAACTACTTAGATAATAAATTAGTTAATGTAATTGAATGGTGCATTTATGATGAAGTGAACTCAAGTCATGAATCGAATTCGACTTGGATCGATAGTGATGTAAATGTAATTATATTGTGGTTAATAAAATTGGGTGGTAAATTGAAAATGGATAGTGGATTTAAAACTTGAGTTATGAATTGAAAATTTAGCTTGAAGTATTAACAAATTAAATATAATTGAAATGTATCGGATAAAAATGTAAATGGATTAAAAAAAAAGAGCAATGATTTGAATGTGCAAATAAAATCCATAAGTGAAGATAACTTGGAAATGGCCATGTAATAATTGGATGAGTTGAATGTGGGAAGTTAAAGTGTATAATAACTAATTAAATAAATTTGTGGTTTGAAATGAAATTGGATTAAAATAGAATCAAGTTAAATTAAAAAGAGAACTTGGTTGCAAAATGGGAATGAGCTTAAGTATAAAATTTGAATAAATTGAAGGAAATTGACTTAAGCTAAATAAATGAAGAGGAGTTGAATTGAATTCAACTTAAAATTAAGTTTAATAATATTGGATTGGTTTTAAATCAATTGAAAATAAATTTTTAATCGAAATAAAATTCGATGAGTTTTAAATAATATTAATGGAATGGAATTCCAGAATAAATAATTGTAAACCATTTAAAATTATTAGGGGATTGAAATAACTTGAGACAATAAGGAAAATAGAATGTTTCGAGTTTATTAGCATGGTTTAAGTGAATGTGGATAAACTAATTATATTGAATAAATAAATGAATGAAATAAATAAATATCAAATGAAATGTGGTTTAAATAAGTTGTGAAATAGTTATTAAAGGGAATAGCTCAGATTGTTTTCGAGCTAAATAAAGTAGTTTGGAATAAACAAATATGAAATGAAATGTAAAGAAATGGATTGTAAATGAAATTTAAATGGAAATAAGTCGAGCTAAATAAATGATTATGAATGGGTTAAAATAAAAGGGAAATTTAATTGGCAATTAAGATGAACCTAGGTTGTAAATGGTTTTGAATAAACTAATTTGATTAATAAAATGAAATGCAAGTGAATGGATTAAAATTTGAAATGCAATGAAATGAGGATATATGGATTGTGAATAAATTTAAAATGGAATAGAATTGAGTATAAATTGAGTTGAAATCCAGTTAAAATTGATTATAAAACTCAAGTGCTTATTTATTCATATAAATCTCGTCAAATTGCGTAGAATAAATTGTCATTTGAAGTAAATGGAAGTAATTAAAATTCTATGAGTTGATAGAAGTAAAATAATTTGATTTTGGAAGCAATTGAATTAAATATGAGTTCAGTTTGCTTTGGCATAAATTAAATGTAAGCGATTGAGTTTTAAACCATTCAAATTGAAAGAAAATGGTTTATAAATTAATTGAAACAGTTAAATTAGTATGTAAACCGTATAGTTGCTTACAGAAAAATATTTAGTGTAAATTTCTTTTAGAATTCATATGTTTTAACCATTGCAACTAAGTGAAATATAGTTAAACTGCATATATTTGGCACTTACATGTTTAAATTGAGTAAGTACAGGTATCTGGAAGCCATATGGCTGGATTTGGGTTGGGCTATTGGCTAAAAATAAAAAAAGCTGCTTGCTTAAAATGCTAAATAAGGTACGCCTACGCAATAAAAATAGGAAATATGAACTGTTTTTGGTTTTTCCGACCGTGTGGGTCGATGTATATTTATTTATATCTTTTATCAAATTGCAAAAGCTCCTCCGTACAAGGAGACTCTGTCAAAAAATTTCAGAAATTTTGGGAGTTAGAAAATTTTTGGAAATTTTTGAAAAAATTTATTAACGACAAAACAATTTCAAACTAAGAATTGAAATAAGTTTGTAAACGGAGCTAATTAAAATAATGACGTGAATTAGTTATAAATGAAAAATAAAATTTAAAGTTTAGAGTTAAAAATAAATTGAATTCGTATGGAAATGAAAGAATCGTTGTGGATAGAAATGGATATAAACTAAAATGGTAAGATGAAAATAAATAAAGAAGTATATAAAATGCTTATACTAAATTTAAGAAGGAATGGAGAAGTCTTAAATGGAAATTGACACTATCAATGTAATTTAAGTCAATATTGGAATGAATAAATATTGACATTTTGTGAGAAAGTCGATAAAACGTTTTGGGATATTGTGTTTGGATATTGGTGCTAAGCAGGATATGCAGGTAATCGAAAGGAAAAATAGAATTGGATGGATTTCAAGAGATAAATTTGTATTGCCCGACAAAAGGTACGTATTTAATTTTGGTATGGAATTTGATTGGGATTTGGATTTGGATTTGTATTTGGATTGAGCCACTTGGCATTTTGTTTTCTTTTTGGATTTGGAAGGCCGTAGAGCCATTTTGTAGTTGTACCGAGTCAGCAGCGCAAAGGAGATGCTGGCAAAAATTTTCGGGAATTTAGAGAGTTAGAAAATTTTGAGAAAATTTTTATAATTCGAAATTTGTTTTATGATTAAAACTTGAATGGTTGGGCAAATAGGATTGTTTGCAATCTACGGAAAGGTTTGGAAAGTTAATAAGAATAATAATGGGTCTTTTGTAAGAAGATAGTTGGTAAGATGTTGAACTGTTAGAAACTGTTCAGTTTTAGGGAAATAATAAACGGGTATTGGATCATTCTTTCTAACTAGTAATTTCGGGGACGAAATTCTTTTAAGGGGGGAGGAATGTGACGACCCGGAATTTTCGAACATTTAAAATCAGGATATTTAAGTGATTTTAAATATTCAATAAAGATATTTTAACTTAAATTACGAATATCACAATTTATTTGATAATTGAATTATTAAATCAAATAAGTGAAGTTAGGTAAATTGTTGAATTTGGAGTTTTAAGCCTGTTAAAGATAATTTGAAGGCTTGTCAAATTTATATTGATAATACTAAAGATGATCGAAGTTGTGAAATTTAAATTTACAGTGGTTTGTTCAGTTTTAAAAATATATCGCTTAAATTGAATTTAAAAATAGCCTTCCGAGGCGCAGTATCGGAATTCGATGAAACCAGTTCCATTCGGTACGTAATATTGAATTATTACCGGATTTCAAATTTCGTATTAATCGGAGTTAGTGTGTGAGTGTATGATATATAAACGCACTAAAGATTTAATCGATAATAATACAATGAAATTTAATTTAATTGGACAAATCTTCCTGTATACGCCATTTACAAGCCGAGCCTTCTAAAATACCCCACACCCTTCTTTCATCGATTCAAACTATTATCAGCATAATAAAAAGATATAAAAAAAAATGGCCGCAGTCAATGGCATTATCTTCTCGTCCAAAAATCAAACCTTTCGTTTTCTTTCCTCACGCGAACTCGAATCTGATGGAATAGAGAGCATACTCGACTGGTTCGATGCCGATAGGTAGAGTTCAAATACGAATCGAGATCAGGGTCGTGGCACGGCTTCAATCGAGTTTTCCTCTGTAGATCTAAATCCCTAATCAGTGAGAGAGCGGTCGCGTTTGCTCTGTTCGAGTTCACTCGCGTGGGTGTTGCGAGGCCAGAAGGAGGGTGGGTTCGCGCGCACGAGGGTGGCCAGAGTCGAGGGAAGAAATAGCAGCCGTGGAGCCTTGCGCGGTGGTTAGGAGGGTGTTCGCGACGACCTGGGACAACAGCGGGGTCGAGATGTTGAAGGAGGCCGAGCGAGGGATGGTCGAAGTGATGGGTGGTTCGGCAGTAAGGTAAAAAAATTTATAGCTTAATTCAAGTGAATTTTAAACAAAAAAGGAGAAAAAAATATAATATTTATTATAGTATGGCTGTTTTTTTTTTAAAATTTCATAAAGATTGAAAATTTAGAGTATATTTGCAGAGAAAATTTTGTTTTAATCTATATGTGTGAGTAAATTTGAACAGAAAATTTATTGTTGTATAAATAAGATGTGAGGAAAGAAAAATGGATTTTTTTTTATGTTGAAGGAATCTATTAAACGGTAACTAATTGATAGTTTTATATATATATATATATATATATATATATATATATATATATATATGTATATATATATATATATATATCAATGACCACAAGATTAGGGAAAGAAATAATCTACGTTTAGACATTTTATTTACTAGGTTATTTTAAATAATATTCGGGAGATTAATTCTTTTTAATTTATTTTTGGAACGTAAAATTTATTAAAAAGAAAATTTGTTCAATATCAAATTTACGAGTTGAAACCCAAAATTTTTAGTTAATTGAAAGTCTATAACAGGGAATTTAGTTGTTCGAGTAGTTCAACTATTTATAAATGATATAAATATGTATACAAGGTTTAAATTAAAGGAACAAATAATAATAGAGTTGTTCGATAAATTCGAATATTAATAAATCGTAAATTGGTTTGTACAAGGTTAAAAATCGCGGGAACAAGACGAGTTTGAGGTGAGTGGCAATCTTAGGCCAAAAGGTGAGTTAATCTCACTCACTTAAATTTAAATTTAAGTGATTAAATTTAAATAATTGTTTGAATGGCTGGATTGATTGATGTGATATAGTATGATATTTTGGAATTGGCATATTATATTGTGCTAACATTTGTGGATGCAGGGAAAACAGGTTGGAGGGATCCAACTGGACTCCTCACATTTATTTAAATTATTCAATATTCTTTGTTTTGATTATTTGATATCCTATGATGAGTTATATTGGAATATTGAATGTATGGTTTGATTGGATATTCGGGTATCATGAATTACCAAAATATATGAATTGGATTGTTGAAGGAAACTAAAAGGAAGTAAATTTGTAAGCGAAATAATTATAGAAAGTTTGAATAAATTAAGAATGAATAGAAAAGAAATAGAAGTAATATGAAATAATAATAAATAACTTCGAGTATGAAGAGAAATGTAATTTTTAATAAAATGAAATTGATGAATTGTAAACTTAAGTTGTATCAATTAAAGGAATAAAGAATTATTTGAAAATTCAAAGTTTAAATTTATTTAAAAGAATAAAGAAGTAATTGAGAAATCTAAAAAAAATTGGAATTTTCAGTTAAAGTATTTTTAAATTATAATCAAGAAATGAAATCTGAAATTAATAAATTCCGAATTAAAAGGAAATAAATTGGAAATCAATTTGGGAAATTAATTTAAGTAATTGAAGTTGGAATTCTCCCTGGATAACCAAGTACGTTTTCAAAGTAAATTTTAAATATAAGTTAAAAGATTAAAAGTTGTTTAAAAGCAAGTGTTGGAAAATTTCTTATTTCTAATATTTATGTTCTTAAGTAAGTATTTTCTTTTTATTTATTATAGTAGTAATTATTAGAAAAAATGTCTTAATATTATGTTTTAAAAAGTATAAATCTAGTTTTATATTTATTAAGTAACCTTATTTTCAATTATTCATTTAATATGTGTTTTTAACAAATTATTGAAATAGTTTTAATTTAAATGTTTTGAAGGTATATATTTTAAAGTAAAGTGTTTTAAATTATTTTTAAAATCTAGTTTTGTGCTTGGTAATTTCAGTGGAGATAGAAAATATTGGAAAAGTTTATTCTGAAAGGAAGGATGGTTTTGAAACTGCTTTCAAAGGATTGAAAATAGGAATATATCTGGTGAAGATATTTTTGGGATTAATAAATAATTTGGAAAATTATTGTTCGATGGATGGTTGTGAATAGAAATTGATAGTTAAATAACCGACTATCAATATTGGACAATGCGTTGATCGTTTCGAAGATACCAGGATCGAGATTTATTTCTCGAAAACCACTTCGATCCGGTTTGTACGTTTCGTGTAAACGATTTTGGATTCGAAGATGGAGCAGTGAAGTGCAAGGGCTAGTCGTTACTAATCCTGAGGATATTTCCAAAATGGATGTAGTAGGAATAGTGCCTTCGGTTCCGTTCGAACCCGGGACGGACTTGTATGGATGAATGCTTGCGAAACATCGTCAGGTGGACGATGGGCATTCTAAGGAATATATTCTAAAAGGTAACGCTTAGCCTCAAGCCTCATCAAATGGGAATGGCTGAAAATTAGGGGATATGCAGCAAGGCTTCGTGGGTATCCCCCACTGGAGGGTGAGGTCATCCCTGTCTAGATGTCCCTTTATTTCGGCTTAGTGGGCGGTTGCTGATCCCAACCGCGGGGTGATCTTGCTCAGGACTGTCCAGTAAGAGATGGTTCCGGTCTTGTGTTGCAAGGGAGTTAGGGTGGCTCCTCGGTACGCTGATCTAGACCAGGTACTGTGACAGGTGGTACCCCAGTGCCTAGCCAATAGTTGGAATCCATTTTCCCTACGCGCCCGTACGGTTTTGATTGTGCCCAACTATTGCTGAAACGTGAGATGCAATCATTTCAGCTAGATTCTATTTACTTTCTATAGACACTATTATAATATCAGAGGATTTCTATAAAAATTGTTTTAGCTATCGTAAGGTAAAAACCCGACATGTTTATTTATGGCGTGGTCTTACGAGATGCTTTTGTTTTCAAAGGATTTTTAAAACTTTAATAATCAATTGGGTGTGATTTTCTCACGCTGGTAATCAAGACTGACTCGGGTATTATTTAACTGTAATGCTTGTGTCAGACCGAGTATTATAGACTACAGGTTTTGATGCTGTGGAGCTTAGGAGACGAGCTGGATGACGATACGTACTCACGTACTTGTATATATATATATATCGGCTGTGTTGAGTTGTTGTGTATCCATTTGTATGTTATTGATGTTGAGTTATGATTGATGTACTCTGATGATGTAATATATATATATATATATATATATATAAACTGATATATTTGATTTGGAGTAAAGATCATTAATATTTATTATATTTTATCCGCTGCGATGGTTAGATTCTGTTGTTGTTTCTATTTCCTTCTTCTACCTCTTTTTCTTCAACCCAAATGGTTCGTATTTTTGTGCAACTTGAGTTGATTTAGATAGAATAGTGTTGACTCAAGGGGTACGAATTTGCGGGTCGTTACAGGTACGTCTTAATAGTTATTGGATAGCTATGGAATGACTCCCTCGATAGTTTTCTGTTAGTTAATACAACTAAGGTCAAAAAGAAAATATTAATGTGACTGATTTACACAGTTCTCTTGATTGGATCTTCAATATGAAAGCTCCGCTTTGATTATAGTTAAATTATGACATGGCATTCCACTGAGTGACTATAGTTAGGTCGAGTAGAAGTATTGTAAGTGAAGTACTATTCAAGAGAGGATTCGTCTCCTCAGTTATATGAGGTTGTTATCATGGTCAATTCAGGTGAACACAAAGTCCTAGTTACTGGCTAGAGCATTTCAGTTAATAATAATTATTATTATTGAACTAAGGATTTTGGGTTTGAACTATAGAGTTGAATACGGATGATATTGGAAATTTCACCATTATCAAATTCCATAAGTCCAAAATGATATATTTTTTAGGAAAATAATTGATGTAAATAAATGTCACAACTGGGTAACACTTAATAAAGTGAAATTGGATTTTACTAAAACTAAGTAACCGATAAATTTAGCCAAAATGCCATACCACCTACTAAGTGAAGTGTGAAAGTTTAGATTCAGATAGTTCGATGTTAACTATTGACCTAATTTACACCTGACGAGTCACACAACCGATATGATAAATTCTCTTTAGACCAAATGATTTAATTAATTTATAATTGTTATATATTAATTAAATTAATTAATATTTACGAAATAGTAATTATAAAATTTTGTATATGATTAAAGGACTACATGTTATTGTATATTTATAATAGTTATATATATATATATATATATCGGTATGCGATATCGATAAGCAATTAATTTGGATCTAATTAATAATATTTATTTAGGATTAAAATAGGTTTAAAGCCCATGAAAGGGGCTAGAAACTTTGACCAAAATAAGAGCAATATAAAACCATACGATGGTGCAACAAAGGCTTTAAGATGGAGGGATAAGATTGAAGAGAATTGGTAAGAGATGATGTAGGATATTGATCCTAAAATATCTTCAACTTCTCTCTATATAAACATCTCTATCCTCAACCTTTAGAATATTTTTTGCTACCTTCTATCTCTATATTGATGGCCAATCCATGCCTCCAAGATCTACATTAATATTCAAATCAAATTGATTCAAAGATGCATCTTTTTGATAGCAAAGGGTCTACGATTCAAGGATTAGCGGTTTGCCGAATTGAGAATAGCTCTAAGGAGGGATATTCGTCATAGCAAGGTGTACTTCAAGGCATATGTTTTGGTATGGTCTTATTATTTCATATGACTTATAATTAATGTATAATATTCTATTGCTATATATATATATAATCTTTGTCATTTTTTTCATTTAGTCCTCATGGCAGCAAACTCCATCCCTCCTATACTTCTTTCGTTCTTTGCCCTTTTTCCTGCTACCGACTCTTCACCTCATACGTCTTCTCCTACTTGTCAACATCGTCCTGCTCCTGACCCCTTTCCTCCGCCGCTGCCTTCGGTGTCAACTCACTGCGTCTCTTCATCATCTTTTCCATTGTCTCCCTCTGTTCCTCTGCCGCCACTTCTACCTCAGCCTTCTCAACTAATATGGACTACCCTTTTCAAGCATAAACCGAGTAACACAGGGAAGTACATACCAGTTGGGATGTCCTCCAAGTTCAAGAATGAGACTATGATTCCACCACCCAACGTTATGGAAGCAGGCGCTCAAGAATGGAGAAACTATCTGGTCAATTTCTTCCTTGATAAGCCTCTGTCTTACTTAACAGCAATTAACTTCCTGAAAATATACTAGAAACTTAAAGGACCGATCAAAGTTAGATCTAATGGTTTCTTATTCTTGCTGACCTGTGATGAAGACAGGAACAGAATTCTGCAAGGTGACCCTATTGTTATGCGAAATAAACTCTTTATTGTAAAGCAATGGGATCCTAACGTGGGTAATGCTTGTGAGAGTATTTCATCTGTGCCAGTGTGGGTGAAATTCTCAAATATACCAATGTTTTAGTGGTCCCATATTGGAATTAACTGGTTAGCTAGCAGATTGGGTAAACTTGTTTGTATGGATGAATCAATGGAGAGGTTGGAGAGACTATCTTTTGCTAAGTGTTTGGTGGAAATTAAACCTGATCGTGGTTTGATTGAATCTTTTTCGGTTCAGCTTCTAGATGGAGGAATGCAAACTATTCATATTGATACCATTGGAAGCCTGATATATGCTCACGTTGTTGTGTATTTGGTCATTTTGAAACTAACTGCGAAAAGATAAGAATAAATTCAAGTGTGGTTATAGAGAAGAATGAAAAAAAAAAATCTTATGAAGCCAATGTTAATGATTCTAGGGAAAACACGAAAGAAGCTGGTAAAAGTTTGAGTCAGAGGAAACAAAAATGGCAAGTCATGAATAAAGCAAGAAGACATAGGTTTAAATCTTCCTTTAAGAAAGTCAATTTGGAGGATGTCCATGAAGTTCACAATTCTGATAAAAAAAGGAGCTACAAAGTGATGAGTTTGAGGAGGGAGAAATAAAAAATGTTTTGTCTGTTAGGACAGTGGATAATGGAGAACTGATTAGTGTTATTGATAATTCAATTATGCGGAAAGAAAATGGTTTTCATATACTTGCTGAAATGGGTGAGATGGCTACTGAAGAGGATGCTCGCATGTTTAATAGTGTTGGGAATGATACAAGTAATGTTAACATTAGTGGTAATCATGGACCATCTGATGTCAAGAAAAAGCGTGCCATTGAAAAACAAGTTATTGAATGTAAACTTAATACTGATACCCTCTCTGCTACATGAAAAAATCATGAAAACAATGATATTTCTGTTCCTCCTTGCAAATGCAAATTTGATGCTGACCCACCCCCCTCTATTCCAGAATCATCCCCACCTCTCTTTCCTTTTGCTATAAGCGAACGGTTTTTCTTTTTAACTTCGTCACCATCAAACATTAGTAATGAAATATCTTTCGCTGCTAAATCAAACCCATCAACATCTCAAGCTAAGTCTGTGCACATATCCTCTGTGCACTTGCACAACCAAAAAAGTAGCATATGTAATTCTGATTCATTAATATCCCTATCAACCAATATTTCTGCCACCTCCCAGAAATCTGACCATCCATATAATGATATTCATGCTCCCCATGCTTGGAAACCCCATCCTCCTTCTCTCTCCCTCCCCACTACTAATCCTCCCTCCAGCATTGCAAATCAGTTTGTGGTGCAACAAGCTGGTCATACTCCGGCTCGTAACTGCAAGTCATCCAAAACATCAAAACCGCAATCTGACTTGGATCTCAACCCAAGTGCCGGTAACACATCCCCTTCTTCTATTCTAGGAATTAATGTTCAAATCACTCCTCTGACTAGGAGTAGCAAAAAGAAACTCCTTTATAATCAATTTGTTGATCAATGTTGAATAATATCGGTGCATGGAATATAAGAGGTGCCCACACGGATATTAAATTAATCCAATGTAAAAACATTATTGCCAGTCACTCTCTGAGTCTTCTTGCTATATTATAAACTAAGCTTAATGCATCTCTTTCTTCCAAAGCTGCCAAGTTCATTAACCCATGTTGGAAGATGATTAATAATCTGTCTGATGCTCCTTATGGCAGAATTCTTGTTTTATTTAACCCATCTATCTATTTATTATCTCCTATCATTTCAACTTCTCAGCTTATCCACTTGCACTATATCCATGTCTCTTCCCCTACTTCCTTTTACCTTACTGTTATTTATGGTCAGAACTCATTTTCTGCCAGACAATCCTTTCTTAATCTCCTCCCATCGTTTAGACAAGAATCTCATCCCTGGATAGTAATTGGAGACTTTAACTACTCCTTTCTTTTATCTCATAGACATGGTGGCAGTCCCCTGTCTCTTATAGAAATCAGGCCTCTTAACTGTTCCATCTCACAATCTAACCTTATTGAGATTACTACTGTGGGTGCCCCTTTCTCTTGGAACAACTCAAGAAGATCCACTCCTCGAACTTTCTCTAAAATTGATTTCTCCTTTTCTAATCTTTATGCTCTCACCAAATGGCCTAATATGTTTAATCTCCTCCCTATGCCTGGCCTTTCTGATCACTCACCCCAAATTATCTCCTTTGGTGCTGCCATGAGGATAAGAAAATCTTATTTTAAATTTTTTAATGCTTGGGTTCTTCACCCAGAATTTTTACCTGTTGTTAACAAAGTGTGGTCCTCTTAATTTTTTGGTAATCCAATATTTGCCTTACAGTGTAAGCTTAAAGCTGTCAAATCTGAATTAAAAGAGTGGTCATTGAGAAAATTTGGTAACATCAACTTAGCAACTTCCAGCCTCCCACACAAATTACAACATGTTCAAGAGTCCATGTTGACTGACACCTCTAACAGTGAGTGGGCAGCCCAAGAAGCAACCTTGTCTTCCTAACTTTATGAGGCTTTAAAGCATGAAGGCCTCATGGTTAAACAAAAAACCAGAATGGAGTGGTTCAAGGATGGTGACAGGTATACTTCTTTCTACCATTCATCTCTTAAAGCTAAACAGTCAAGAGAGCTAATTAGTGTACTTAAAGATGATAATGGTGGGTTTATCTTTGACCCTCCCCTTATTTCTAATATGTTTCTTGACTATTTCAGCAAGTTGCTTGGTAACAGTAATGAATTCACTCCTTCGCTAGAACTTCTTGATTCGCTTAACATCCCCAGAATTACTCCTGAATATAATGACTTGCTCTCTTCTGCTATTTCTGACTCTGAGATTAAAATTGCCCTTTTCTCTCTCAATGCAAATTCTACTGGAGGCCCTGATGGCTTCAATGCCTGTTTTTTTATGTCATGCTGGGAAACTGTTGGTCATGTCTTCACGAAGGCTATTCATAATTTCTTTAACAAATGCAAAATAATTGGCTCTATCAATGCTGCTAACATAGCCCTCATTCCTAAAGTGAAGAATGCCTGTCTTGCCTCTGAACTTAGGCCTATCTCATGTTGTAACACCATTTACAAGTGTATTTCTAAGATCATAGCCAATAGACTCAAGATGGTTATGCCTAACATCATTTCTTCCAATCAAGCTTCTTTTCTTAGTTGCAGAAGTATCCTCGATAATGTTCTGTTGTCTTATGAATTGCTGAAGGGGTACAACACCTCTCATGTATCTCCCAGAGCCATGTTCAAGCTTGACATCTTTAAAGCTTTCGACTCATTGCAATAGGACTCTGTTGTTAGAATAATGGGTCTGATGAATTTCCCTAATCATTTTATGGCTTGGATTGAAGCTTATATCTCGACTGCTAGGTTCTCCATTATGGTTAATAAATGTAATGTGGGATATTTTCAAAGTAAACAAGGTATTAGGCAGGGTGACCCTATGTCTGCCTATTCATTCATTCTAGTGATGGAAGTTTTAACTCAAATTCTTATCCAACTAGTTTATGATGGTAGTTTCTCTGTTCATCCTAAATGCAAAAATCCCCTTATTACTTGTTTAATGTTTGTCGATGACCTGGTGATTTTTAAGCCTAGCATGATGACAGTTAGTTCTATTATGGATGGTCTCGATAAAATTTTCAAAATTACTGGCCTATCCATTAACTTATCTAAGTCTGATATGATGATAGCTGGAGTGGGTAATGACATGATCAACCAAATTTCTAACTTTACTACCATTACACAAAGAGCTGATACTTCCATGTACTTAGGAATTCCCTTGGCTTCATCGAGAATTTTGTATTCCCAATGTATGCTTTTGTACGAGAGGATCACTGCTAGACTTGCTGTGTGGACTAATAGGCTACTTAGTCAGGCAGGTAGGCTTATGCTCATTAAATCAATTATCTTCTCCATGACAGTGTACTGGTCAAGATCTTTCATCCTACACATCAAACTGATCAATATGATTGGGAGTGCTATGTTAAATTTTTTCTCGCATGGATCAGTTAACTCTAATAAGCTATCTCCTTGTGCTTTCTCCAAGCTTGAACTGCCGTGGTCCAAAGGTGGCCCAGGTATTAAGAATATGCTTCTATGGAACCGTGCTGCCATGGTTTATCACATTGAAAACTTCCTGAATTATAAAGACAACATTTGGGTGAAGTAGTCTTACAAGCATTTTATTGGAAATAAAAATTTATGGACCATGGCAATTCCTCAATCTTGCAGTTGGACATGGCGTAGTATACTGAATCTAAGGACTAATATTCTTCCATGTGCTAAAAGTAAAATAGGTTTTAATGGTCGGATGTCCTTTTGGAATGACCCGTGGGTGAAGGAAGGCATTATCCTGAGTCACCTTCTTTCTTTCAACCAGCAAGTGCAATCTGGTATTAGCAAGTATGCTTTGGCATATAATTTTATTGATAATGGTCGTGTTGTCCTCCCTTTCTCTAGTAATCAGTATGTCATACAACACTGGAGTCTTTTGCGTGGTTATCATGTACCCTTTACTCCGCATGATCGAATATCTTGGTCCTTCTGTCAAGATAAGTATAAGATTAGTGGCATGTATAAGCACCTTATTTGCCAGAGTAATTGCGTGACTTTCAGCTGGTATAAGCATATTTGGCTAAATCATAACTCGAAAAGGCAAAACCTGTTTCTTTGGAAGATATTCAGCAATGCTTTGAAAACGAAAATTCTGTTGAGACAGAGAGGAGTCAATATCGATACCAATTGCAGTTTTTGTTAGGCTACTGAGGAGGATTCTCTTCACTTGTTCATTAACTGTCCTGATGTCTGCATGTTATGGTGCTCTACGAATATCATCACCACTGGCAGGAGCATTGCTTTAGTTAATGAAGTTGAATGGGATCTAATATTCAAGGCTACGAGGTGGAAATGTAATCTACTTTTGTTCTCCTGTCCACTCTTAAAGTTTTCATCTCGATCATTTGGGATGAAAGAAATGCAATTATTTTTAGTGCAAAGAGGAAAACTATCATGCATATGAAAGAAAGTATAGCGGCAGGATTGAGGTTTGGAATTGTTGCTTCCAGGCATGTTTTTGATCCTGAATTTCTGATTGCACTCTCCTGATTTCATGCTTGTCTCGGTTCCTCTTGTGTTCCTTGTGTGTTTTTTTACTTTACTTTTTGGTATGCCTGTTTTTTCCTCTAGTTTTCTTGTTGCTTTGTTTCTAGCTTGCCTAAGTATTTAGGTGGCTTTGTTTCTTTCATCTTTGTACATCTTTCTTGGTATATCAATAAAATGGCAGGGATCCATTTTTTAACCCCGCTGGCCTTGCCAATATATATATATATATATATATATATATATATATATATCATAATTATATTATTAGTTAGGTGAGATTCATATATGTATGAATGTTGTTGCATATTGAATAATTATATGTATGTATAATTAAAATAATTTTTTTTATATAGATCTTATGTATACACAGCCAAATAAATTTATTTTAATTTTTCTTATTTTATTAATTAATTATATTTATATTAATATGTCATATTACATAAATTAAAAAACTTATAATTAATTATGTCATCATATCATGTTAAAGTTGATCTCATATTTTTATATATGCAAATTTATACTAAATATAATTTAGGTAACAATAGAGTATTTTAATAATTATTTTCCAATTTTAATATTATTTAAATCAAAATGTAAGTTGAATAATTTACATAAAATTATTTATCAAAATTTATGTTTTAAATTTTATCAAATTCTTCATCACCATATTATCTCTTGGAAAAATCCCAGAATTAAAAAATTAAAATTATTATTTTTCAAAAATCATTTAAAAAATTAATTAAATAATAAAAAAGTTGACTTAGAAAATTATAGAATTTTTTTCATGATGTTATAATATTATATTTGAATTTTAAAAACTTTAAAATTTGAAAACTGTGCCACAAAAATATTTTAAACATTATTTTAATGCTTTTCGACTAATATATGTTTATGTATTTAAAACTATAATAAAATTTTTATGTGTTTTGTATTGGATCTGAAATGCTATGAAAATAAATATTTAATTTTATTTAATTTTCATAACTGATATAATTATATATATATATATTTACATATTTATAATACTTTAGATAATATAAATATAATTATATATATATATATATATATGTATATATAAATTTCTTACTGTAAAATATACGTGTATACAATATTAATTAAAAAATGTTTGAATATTATGTGTGTTTGTATGTATGCATATATATGTTTTCATAGATATGTATGTGTGCGTGTGTGTGTTTATATGGTCATTTATTTAATTAATATCTATTTAATATATATATATATATATTATTAATATTTTACACTTATGCAATATTACACATATATATAAGTAAATATTTATATGTTAATATTTATTTAAATAACATGTTTATATATACATCAATATATTTTGGACAGCATACAATACATATAAAATGAGCTAATAAGTCTATTGCGATGCAAATCTCAATATTTATATACGGGAATATCATATCTTGCATGGATTATTAAGTTATATATGCGCACACATACATATATGTATATGAAACATATGTATATGAAACATATGTATACCATTATATTTAATTAAACTTAAACTAAATAAAATTCTATACATTATTTATAAATTTAAATGAAATAAAGTATTTTATTTAAATTAATTTAAGAAATGTTTTGAATAAATTCGACTTCACGAGCCCAATAAAGAACCAATGGGGTTAAAATAATAATTCAAATTCACTCATAACTTCCATTACGCGCTAGCCTAGTTCCAACAACGGTATCAAAACCCTATATCCTATGCGGTCTCAATTAGTCATGTTAGGGTTAACTATTAAGCTCATAACCCAAAAGTTGTCACTAATAGAAAAGGCTCAAATTTAAATTGGGCATTTAGGCTAATTTTCAAAATTGTTTGAAAACTAAAATATAAGATTTTAAATTTAAAATATTATATACAAATATTATAAAAGTTATAATATAATAAAAAATTAAAATATTCGAAAACTAATATTAATTTCAAAATTTATTACCAAGATTCATAAAATAAATTAATTAAATAAGTTAATTAATTAATAAATGTATGCATGTAATATGATATATGTTATGTTGTTTTAAAATGTTTAAAATAACATAAGTATACATGTATGTGTATGAATAAAATTTTGAAATTAATATAATTTAATTCAAATTGTTTAATTAAATAAATTAATTAAAATTTAATTAAATAAATAAATTAATTAAAGATTAATTATTTAAAGGTTAGTTAATTAAATGAATATACACATATATAAGATATATATGCAATTCTATAAAGGTTACAGTATGTAACAAGTATTTAATATAAATGTTAAATTAAAATAATATAAAATTAACTAAAATGTTAATTAATTAAAAAATATTTAAATAAGATTTAGTTAATATAATGTTGTACATAAGACTATTATATAAGTAATATAAAATATAAAATTATATAATAGTAAAACTTATGTAATATGAATGTATAAACTAAAGGTGGAACATTAAGAAACCCTAATCAGACTTGAGAAATAAATACAAATGTGAATATATGTATACGATTTCAGATGCGTCTAACACTTGAATCAAGAGGGTATTTCATAAGAAATATATTATTCCATGAGTCGACACTCATTATAATATATTGAAGATTATAGACCTTTAATATAATGTTATCCTCTACCATATATATTAATAAATTATTTGCATACTCCTTAGTTGTTGAGCAGACTCAAGCTAGAGATGTTATGTGCCTTATTAGTAATATATTGAATAGGCGAGGTAGGATAACTATAAGTATTTATTGAGAAGACTCAAGATACATATACTATACTTAGGTCATCTCGATATGGTAGGAACGAGCGAATAATTTCGTTTCAATTTGTTAAGCAGACTCAAGTTCAAAGTGGAATTAGGGCAAGGTACCAAAGGGTTAGGAGTTGTATATGATATAACCGATAAGGATTTATCCATTGTCCGTGGAGCTATGACTTGTTGAGCAGATTCAATGTCAGAATTCCAAGATGGATGAGTCCTAACACTCATTAGTAAAGTCGAAAGACTTATATGTTTCGACTTAGGGTTTGGTGAAACATAAAAGACTAGTGGGAGCCTTATTAGAAAAATAAAATGCTAACATTTAACTTTTCTAATATTGTAAGAACATGTGCTATATAATATTACAATAATCCACAATGATAAAAAATTTCATTTCATATGATTGATAAAACGTTTATCAATTAAGATATACAAATAAACTGAATTGAAAATTGACAAATAGAAATAAGGCATATACTTCTATTAAATGCTTATCACGGGTTAACATTTCAACACCTCCAGATTTTATACTACTAAATGCTTCCGTAATTTGGTTGCTTACGTGTTTATTTGGTTAAGACTGTATATTGCATTCTATGATTTTTTAAACTCTAAATGTAATACGAGACTATGGATATTTGATCCATATACTATCGCATATAAGTGTTATATAGGGAATGGTTACCGTTCATAATGTATGATACTTCGATGAAGTTAGCTCATGCGAAAATGAGCCAATAAACAACACTATGAGATCCAGTATTCAATTTGATTTGTCACAAAAGGATCATTGTGTTAACTGTAACACTAGACCAAAACTACAAGATAGATCTAAGAACTCAGTCGCTGAAATGTCAGTTTGGTCAATTTACTCAAACACAACATATTTGATGTCCTTAAAAGCTAAGAACCATCGAATGCGTCTTTGTACATAGTTTGTTATGATATTGTAGTAAGGGTTTTCTTTTGAACGGTTTGACCATTTGAAAGGAAAATGAATGTATAAGAGTAGATATAATTTAAGGTACAGTTGAGATGAAAAGAGTGAATAGTTACTTCTGCTTCATAAAAAACCATTCGAAATGAGAATTACAACCATAATGACTAATACTTAACATTGGAATAAAAAATATAATTTCCATTCCGAAATGTATCTTCATATAGAAAATTGTTTTTTATGAGATTTATTTCCTTAAGTTCAAGATAGTTGATCAAAGAACTCTTTGTTGTAAACTAAATACAATATATGAAAAAATAATCTATATTAAGTGAATTATGGACCTCCTAATTCAATACGCTATTATTGTAATGACGAAAACAGTGGGAACATGGCATATAGAACTTAATGATTGTATTATATAATGAAATTGTTTTAGTAAAACGTACCGAGCATTATTTATGAAATAATGACTATTTTTGCTATCAATTAAAAATAGACATGGCTATATTTCAATATGAATATTATGAATATTCTTTATGAAATAAAACTATAATTTAGGATATGTTTTCATAACAAAAGTGATGCACTGGAAAATACAGAAATATATAATATTATTTACAGTTATTTCGAAATTATTGACTAAGCCTTAGTTTTGATAAATAATTTTTATTATATGATTGTGAATCATATGATCATAGTTATTTATACCTCAAACAATTAAGGACAATGCATACATTTAGTGGGAGCGTTATAGGAGTTGATGAACTCTTTGGATTGATATATACAAATGTATGCAATCATAAGTATATAAATACCAAAAATTTCCATATACTTTGTTATACTCATCGATAAGTTATCACCGACATGGACATGTGTATTTGATACATATGTATATGTCTAAGATAGACTCAAAGTATAAAAAAAGTAAATAATATAACATGTAATAGAATTGATTCAATTTGATCGAATGAGTGAGTATATTGAAAAGAGTTCCGAATGTATCTAAAAATGAACAAAGATCAATCTTAAAAGTCACTTCGATAAGGAGTGATCAAACTTTGTTGGACAAAGTACAATTAATTATGAGTGAAGTTGAGTTAATTTCTTTCTATTAGATCATGTATTTAAGGTTAGTACATGAGACTAATATTATTTTATCCGAATAATAGTTTACAAATTCATACAAAACAAGGGTTTATAAGAAATCCTAACATATCTAGGCCAAGGAGTTGGTAGGTTGTGCAAGTCGAAAGTCTGTATGTAATAATTGTTCGTGAAGGATCTTATATGAATCTCCTTAAAAGGAGTTTGAGAAGGACTGTCATTGGATGATATATTTATGTTTTGAACATAATTTTTATAAATTAAAACTAAACCAGTTTTAAATAAAAGGTAGTTCATAAAGTGTTTATGTGTCTATGTTCCATTGCATTTAGAAACAATTGTTGTTCAAGAAATACCAACTTCAAAGTGAAAAAAATTTCTTTGAGAAATTATTGGTAGTAAAATAAAATTGGATATAATCCAAAGATAATCCAATTACGTGAGATGAAACTAAATTAACTAACCTAAATGAATACATTGCATTAGAGTGTCTAATGTGTATTCTCACACACTGAAAAAAACCATGAGTTTCTTATCAATATCGAAAATATATAATCCTCGGTTGTTTAATTAAGCCATTAAGAGTGTTGACTCTATGATATGGAGTGATGCATAGATCCAAACTAGATTCCAAGTACATTATCAAAATACGATTTTAGTAGATGTACCCGAATGGGATATGGTCCATCGACCGTGAATGAGCCTTCGAGAGCAAGACTAATGTGTTGGAATATAATGAGCAACATTGATATGAATAGTGTAATGAACCGCCTTTTCAACCCTCAAAAGTCGGAACTTAATAATCCACAGTATTCAAATGTCAAGCTTCCAAGTGTCGTAAAGGTAGATTGTTAGGGTAAAAAGAAAAGAAAAAATATAGGGAAAATAGAATCTCATAGCGGAAGGAAAACATATAATATAACAAAGAGAGTAAAAGCAGTCACTCTAAGATCCAAGGTATATCTGGGTTTAAAACAAACCTTATCTGCTTGGACAGTTATAACTTCCTAACCTTACAATTACTGACGGTTATATACAATAATACAGTAAAATATAAAAATACTACGGCAAATGAACAACCAGCGCCACTCCATGAGCTCTATATCCCATCAATGACAACCTAGAAAAACTTGATCTGACCCGAGCATTATAATAAAACAAAACCGAATCGATCTGGAAAACCAGTGTGAGAAAATTTCAAGAAACATAGGGAACATATAATAATTCTATGAGACCACGCCGCTAATACGGAATGAGTTTTTACCTTACCAGTACAACATCCATACATAAGAAATGTTAAAAAAATCAGAACTACCAAATAAGAAAACATGGGCAAAGACAATATCAAAATCCAAACTTAAAGAATGGAAAAAAGTAATTAAACATATAGAAGAGCATAAGACACTTCTATGTGCAATTAAGAAAGATTAACTCCAAGATTGGAATCAAATTAGGAGAATGAATTTATCCAATGTGACTAGGAGGGTGAGCCCTCTACACTAAAAGTATACATCTAGACAAAATATACTTGAGAGCACATACGTCACTCTTGAAAACTTCCAAGCTAGACCTCATTAAACCGTGGGTCATCCGAATATCTCACATCAATGCATGCATGCCGAAACCTCCCTTAATAGATGTGAACATACCCTAATGAGTATGACCCACTTGGCTTGGCTCCTACTCGCACTTGGGTTTTAGTTCTCCAGTGTTGGATAATAACGCTCAAAATGAACTACAAATCATCTTAGATTGACAAGCATAAAGAAGGATACCAAAATCGATGGTTGATGAATCAGCTATTAGAAAATAAACTAGTGCTACTCTGGGGAAAACAACAAAGCCTGATAAACAAGGGAAGTGTTGCTTTCTATCTTGACTCGACAATGTTCTTAACATTAAGAATAGTAAGAGTTTAAATTCCCCAAACAAGCAACAAAACTAATACAAATAAGATAGCCGAATCGGTAATCAATAAGTCAACTATGGGAATAAAAAAATGTTCGGATATAAAAATTAGTTCTCTTACATTTATCAGAACTCGTCATTCCGAACTAACACTACCTCGTAAAACAATGAAATCAGACAAGTAAGGGCAGTGTTGCTTTCTACCTTATTACGACAACATTCTTAACTTTAAGAATAGCAAGAGTTCCATCAACTTTTAGGGCTAAGTGTAAGACTAAATATTTTCGATAATCAAACTTTCAAAACATTTGACTCATACTAGTGCTTGATCTTCACGTCACAAATATTTGTATAAACATTTTAAAAACATTCTTCTTTTTAGAGAGCTGATTATATTTCTAAGTGTATTAAAAAGTGGGTTAAAAACAAATGTCATTAAAACATTGTTTACTATAAACCCAAAACAATTTTCACTTGGCTTTATTTTAAAACATAACTTTTTAAAGATTTTCTCATTAGTTTATAACTTTAAAACAACATTTATTATTCCCAAAAGGTAATAAATCAATTTAAATTACTTTTATAAATTTAAAATAATGTTATTTATCCTGAAAGATAATCGATATAACTCTTTTATAAATTTAAAAACACATTAGTTCTCCCGAAATAAGATAGATTGAGTTTATTATCTTTTTATAAATTTAAAACAACATTAATTATCCCATAGGAAAATAAATCAAATTTATAATCTTTTTATAAATTTAAAATGACATTAGTTATCCGAAGAAAATAAATTAAATTTATAATATTTTTATAAATCTAAAATAACACTAATTCTCCCGAAAGATAATTAATCAAATTTATAACCCCTTTAATAAATTTTAAACAATATACCCATTTATTTCAAAATTTTCAAACATACTCAAAATATAGTTTAAACAACTTTCGAAGAGCAAAAATGCGACCAAACATTTATTTTGTAAAAATACAAGCACAAGTTCAACACAGACACATGTTTAAGGAGATGATATTTCATGAGTGTTGGTATAGCGATAATTACTATAATGACACATACACAAATCAAATAGTATGTCACAAATATTTCGACCAAACATCAATATAAGCAACATAAGAATATAAGTAAATCATTATTAGCGAGAAACCCTTTGGTTCTCTCTACAAAAGTCCTTTGTAAATCACGCACATGTATATGTATTTTGAAGTGTTCCACAGCAACATATTCGCTACATATACACTTCGACTTTCCTCTTGTTTCTGTTCCTTGCAACACAATGACTATTTATGTCATCTGATTTCAAGCGAAAATCAAATCCAAACAAAACAATCAAACAACAATGTATAAGTATTATCCAAGCATCCACAATAATCTATAGCAACATGGATATCAGATATTTTATTTAAAGGTGAGTAAACTCACCAAAATTACAGTTTAACGATGTTTGGTTTTAGCTCAAAGTTCTACAAGCTCCAAATTCAGCGAATTCGACTCCAATGTGTGGATAACATTGATACGAGTCTAATGCAAAAGACTGCATTTAAATCTGACCTCGTATGAGATAGTTGTTGAGTTTATAAGATTTAGAACTAGTTTAATTAATTAATAACTTAGCTAACAAAACAAATCACCTAATTATTCAAATAATCCTTCTCCCTTCCCAATCTAGCATCCTTTGTACACACACTACATATCCCACCTCAAGGCCGTGCACGGATGCCAATTCCTATCTCTCAAATCGATGAAATCAAGTGTCGATTTCTCCATTCAACTCCTCTTCGCCTACTCCTTCTACCAGATACCATAAAACCAAGCTCGACTCCCCGAGGATCGCGAACTCTCACATGTGCTAGTGTCAAATGAAAAATCACATTTTGTAATGGATGATCAGACCTCCAAATGATGGCATCGGGTGAAGCATGCCGCAAAGAGAAAGGTGATGGTGGCCATCATTTTGATCAACTCTGCCCCCAAGCTCCGCCATAAACAAACTCTAGCTACGGCCACCATCATTCGAGCTCGACCAAAGTTGATCACACCCCTAATCTCCATATGGATTTGAATATCCTTCCTTCTTGAACTCAATGGATCTGACGCTTTAAACTTTTGTTAATCGTAGCTCCGACAAAAATTAAGTGTATATGGCGGCTCTCTTTTTATTAGGTTATAGGCAAAAAAGAATGAAAGAGGAAAAGTGAAATTAGGTTATGTTTTTTTGTCATTATATTTTAAAAATTATGGTATCTCACTACACAATATTCCGCTCGCGTTGGACGAACGACAAAACAAAAATACGATCGCGCACAAAAATGTGACAAGATCCCAAAATAACAATAAAATACACAGGTTTCTTATTCTGTGAAATTTCAAAAATACATCGTTTGCCAAAAATATGTCAAACGATAATTTAAATATTTTTCAAATTAAAAATTATGAAAAATCCTATATATTCGTTCGAAATTACGTCATTGAAAATCAAGTCGTTTTATTAACAATTGAATTTCTTATTATTTATTCAAACTATTTATTATTATAAATAAATCTACAAATTAAGTTCACCATAATTATTTATTAACTAAAAGGAGTTAAATAAGGCTATTAAATCCATTTAGTTAGTACTTAATACACAATTCAAATATTTAAGTAATCCTTATATTTGAATATAAGTTATTTATATTTTTCTGGAAAGTTACATTCTCCAGCCTTAAAAGAATTTCATCTCAAAATTCCTAAAGGAAGAAAATATACTCCTACCCTTATGCTTTCTTTAAAAGTTAATTATTTTATGGAAAATTTTGGCAGCACCTACTCTATGTGGCTAGATCCCAAAAAACTACAATTCGTCACAATTTGTCCAAATCAAAATAGAAATCAAAAGCCTAAAAGTGTCCTCTAATATATAAGGCATAAAATCATCAACCAATCACAAATATCTAAATCTACTACATACCTCTTTTGCGTTTGATTTTTATTTTTGCAAGCAACTTACTATCTTATTGTGAATGCAGGTGTGCAAGAAATCAAATGGTGACTCTTACTTCCCAGTACCATTCTTGTACTTACATAATCCAAAGAGAATCATGCTGATAAAAGAGCAGTACACTAGTAATATAAATAATATAACAACCATATGTAAAAACATACTAAGAATACTCTGTAATAAAATATTAAGCATATAATCTTTTTAAAAGATAAATTTAGAACTAAATGCCCTAATTTTTATATTCAAAATATTTTCAAATTCCTCCAAAGTGAATATACCAAAATCAATTATGACAATGAGGGGTCCTTTTACCAAAGCATGGTATAACTCTAGAATCAAAACAACATGGAGCATTCGATTGTATTCTAAATCCTCCTAAAACAATAACTAGAGTAAACAAATATACTTGGCGAGTATTCCACATCAGAAAATCCCCAATCGTCCAACTTTAGTCATAACAAAAATATTTGAAAAATCACTTCACAAAAAATCTTTTCAAATATCCTAAAATAATAATACTTCACCAAAGTTTTCAAAATAATTTTACTATTATTTGTTTCATAAATTCTTTCAAAATCGCATTTTTTCAAAAGCACTGGGATTTAAGTCCTAATAAACAACAACTTTATAAACCATAGTATATAAATCAAACTATCAATCAAATCAAATTCCATAAAGGAATAAACTGATACTTAACATGATTCAAAATGTTAAATGACTAACAAACAAGATCTAGAATTTTGCTTATGTGTGCAACTTTCTCTACTATCCAAAGATATAGAAAATTTTCTAAGCATATAATTACGCTGATCAGCCTTTTTTTTATTGCTTAGAAGATTATAACCGCCCTCAAACAAAATTGAAGTCACTCCCCAAACTTTCGTAAGCCACTAAACAAAGCATACAAATATACTTAAACCTACAAAATGCACATAAATCATTGGTATGAAATATCTGATCCGACCACTTGCTTGGAAACATAGACTTTACTTTCGAACTAATATCGCTCACTCAACCTCCCTAGTGAGGATTCCTTTTAGGTTCCATTGTTCTCCTTACATAGTCATGCACTATGATAGAAAACCTTGGTATCATATTGAGAATCCTAATTAAGCGTTCCTTGATAAGAATCAAGTGAGAAATCTTTTTTTGGATTGGTGTTAATCACCCCAAAGTTATGTACTTGATCCTTAGAACAAGAACCTTGCGAATGAAATGAATGTACAACTTACGTACTTAATTTGATTAGCTTCTTAATTACACCAATCTCTTTTTAAATCACTTATTTTTGTATATAGTATCTCATTCAATACTATTATGCATTATTTCATAAATTTTCACTTAAGTTTATAAATATTTTATAGAGATGCAACTTTATAAAACATTAAATTAAAAACTTTCTCCGCTTTTATTTACTCATACATTACTCTTCTACACTCTAAGAGTGTACATAAACCGTCAATTATTTATTTATTATTGATTTATTTTTTTCAAAATTCAAACAAAGGCCCAAACAAAATGTAGGTCTTATAACTGAGTCAACTACTTCGGCCTCATTACCTATGCGGTCCGGTAAGCAGCTAAGCAGAGTAGAATGTTAGTGCCCAAACTCAATCCTAGAGCCTACTTTCTTTAGACATCTCTAAGGTAAAGATGTTTATTTGTTGGTCCAATAACATCAAATAATTTAGGAGACTTAGATGTTTTAAACGAAACTACGATTTTAATAAAACAATGCTTCTTAAAACCTTCCAATCAAGTTTAACCCATTTAAAAATTTGGACTTAAATTATCACTTTTCTATCCGAGAGATTAAAATTTTCACTTATCAAAACATCCTTTTATAAAAATACATTTTATCTTAAACTAGTTTCCTTTAAGAAAACTTAAGAACTAAATGTTTCAGTTTTTTATTATTTCAAAACCCTTTTTGAAACCATACTACATATATTTCAATGCATAAAATAATTTTAACAATCCATTCACTAACGCTCGCTTTGGGTTCATTTGGATTCGAACTCATTTCGATCACACAATGATAAAAAGAATAATTTACTAAGTGCACTACAACTTTCATCTAAGCAAACATTCGATCGCAACTTAGAAGATTATTCAAATTACAATAAAACTAATCGAGATGTTTTTTCCCGATCTATCAAAAGAAAATATATCTTTCTTAAAAATTCTCTTTGAAATATTTATACTTATAAATACTTCCAGGTAATACTACCATTACTTTTCTCAAAAACTTTTTGAAATCATTTCAAGCGATACCAACATTTTAAATTCTCAAAAACTCTTTTCACTTATAAAACGCCCATTATAAATCATCTTATATTATAATAACTTTCCTTTGCTACAATAAATTATTCACCAATATTTACCCATTAAAAGTCTTAACTTCCCATTAAGATTATATTAAATAACTTTTATTAAAAGATGACTTTTAACTTATTTTCACCGACACCTCATAGTCAAACAGTGAAGCTTAATTCACAAGGGGTTCGCTTTAATGTACTTACAATTATCACAACAATAAATGTCCATAAACTAGTAGAGCATAAATTGAAAATCAATAAATAATAGTCCATGCTCCTAAACTACCTAAGCATGAAAAATCAAACAATAATGATAATAAAGAAATGTTTTCATTAACAAACAAACAAACCATAAATAATTAAATAAATTTGAAAATTATTCCTTTATACACACACACACACACTCATATATATATATATATATATAATCCTAGATAAAATATTTCATTTACCAAATTTCAAAAATCAATATCATGTTTATTTACCTTGTTCAAGTGTTTTGAAATCCTTATCGACGGCGTGGCATCCCATATCCAGACCAAAATTCAAACTTAACAGACCAATAACACATTACTTTTCTATAGCAATAACAAATACGCTCTCGTAAATATATACTCTCAACTCATTCTAGAGTGTCACTTATCATATCTCAAATGAGTTTGCTCCACCAAAGCCAAGGTTCTCGCTTAACCTTCAGCTCTAATACCATTCTGTAACGGCCTACCTTTTCGACCCTCAAAAATTGGCACTTAATACATCCACAGTATTCAAACGCAGAGTATTCAAGTGTCAAAAATGCAAATTGTTAGGGTAAAAAGAAAAAAAGAACATGTAAAATAGAATCTCATAGGGGAACGACAACATATAATACAACAAGACGGTAAAAGTTGCCACTGCAAGATAAAAGGTATATCAAGGTTAAAAACAAACATCATCGGTTTGGATAGTTATAACTTCATGACCTTATAATTGCTAAGGATATATATATATATATAATAATAATATGGTGGAAAATAAAAATATTATGGTAGGTAAACAACCAGCTTTACTTCATAAGCTCAATGTCCCACCGATGACAACTTGGAAAAACTCGGTCTGACCTAAGCATCGTAATAAAACAACACTCGGATCAGTCTGGAAAACCAACTTGAGAAAATTTAGTAAATATGAGAAACATATAATAATTCTATGAGATCATGCCGTTAAACATGGAACATGTTTTTAACTCACAAGAATAACATTCATACATGAAGATATGGAAAACAAATTAGAACAACAATCCAAACAAGAAAGGATGGATAAAGTCAAGATCAAAATCCAAACATCAAGAATAGACAAAATTAACTAAACATAGAGAAGAGATCAAGGCACTTCTCAATGCAATTAAGAAAGGATTAACTCCAAGGTTTGAATCAAACAAGGAGAACAAATTTATCCAACATGAATTGGAGGGTGCGCCCTCAAACACCTGAAGTATACCTCAAGACAAAATATACTGGAGAGCATAGGCGTCACTCTCGAGAACTTCCAAGCTGACCCCATTAAATCATGGGTCATCCGAATTTTTCACATCAATGCATGCATGTCGAAAGCTCTCTAAATAGATGTGAACATACCCTAATGGACCCACTTGTCTTGGCTCCCACTTGTGCTTTGTTTTTAGTTCCCCGATAATGGACACCAACACTTAAAATGAGCTACAAATCATCTTAGATAGACGAAGCACAAAGAAGGATATCAAAATCAATAGTCGATGAATCAACTATTGGAAAACAAACTAGTACTACCCTGGGGAAAATAAAGAAGCCGGACAAGTAAAGACAGTATTGCTTCCTATCTTAACTCGACAACATTCTTGAATTTAAAAATAGTAAGAGTTTAAATGCCCCAAACATGCAACAACATCGTCTTGAATCAATGAATATAAAAAAGGTAGATGAATCGGTGGAAGAACAAAATATTCGTATATGAAAATTAAATCTCTTATACTTATCGCAACTCTTGATCCTGAACTAACACTATCCTGAGGAAACGATGAAGCCGGACATGTAAGGGTAGTGTTACTTTCTATCTTGTCACGATAACATTCTTAACTTTAAGAATAGTAAGAGTTCCTTCAATGTTTAGTGCTAAGTGTAAAACTAAATATTTTCAATAAACGAATAAAAATTTCTAAACACTTGACTCACACTTATGCTTGACCTTCACATCTCAAATATTTGTAAATGAGCTTTGAAAACATTATTTAAATATATTCATTTTAAAGAGATAAATATATTTCTAAGTATATTAAAAAGAAGGGTCAAAAACAAATGTCATTAAAACATTGTTTACTATAAACCCAAAATAATTTACTCTTATCTTTATTTTTGAACATTCCTTTTTAAAGATTTTCTCTTTTGTAAACTATCATTTATAACTTTAAATCACATTTATTATTCTCGAAAGATAATAACAATTTAAATTAGTTTTATAAATGTAAAACAATGTTAATCAACCCGAGAGATAATTGATATAAATCTTTTATAAATTTTGAACCACATTAATTATCCCAAAAGAAGATAAATCGAGTTTTTAATATTTTTTATAAATTTAAAACAGCATTTATTTTCCTAAAGTAAAATAAATCAAATTTTTAATCTTTTTATAAATTTAATACAACATATATTATCCCAAATGAAAATAAATCAAATTTACAGTTTTTTTATAAATTTAAAACAACATTAGTTAAGCTGAAAAATAATTAATCAAATTATAACTCCTTATATAAATTTTAAACAAAACTTGCCCTTTTATTTCAAAATTATAAAAAATACTAGAAAATATGGTTTAAACAAATTTCAAAGGGCAAAAACACAATCAAACGTTTGTTTTATATAAATACAAGCACAAGTTCAACGCACACAGCGATTTAATGTAATGACCCGTAATTTTCGATAATAATTTTTTTTGTTAATTTAATTTTTTTTGTTATTTAATATTGAAAGAAATAGAAATTTGTGATTTTATAATGGAAAATGATAACTGGAATGAATCGTAGCAATATTATTGTAAGTTAATTATTAACCATTTCTACGCTTGGTTATAAAGTGAATATAGGAAGAAAAAATGTAAATATTTAATTAATTAGTGGATTAGTATGTAATTAACGGTAATTGAATAAAACCAATATTATGTAAGGCATTGTAACATTTGTTTGTAAATAATAAACCCATAAATGTGGTTAAAAGTAAATGGTGACAATTATTATATGTTACCTATTTACTTAACCTGTTAAATTGAATTGGAAAGCGATTAAACTTAAATGGAATTAAATGTTACATTGATGTGGTTTAAGACAATAACTGTAAACTGTGAATGTAATCAAATGAACAGAAATGTTAATTTTTTTCATAAGGTAATAATTGACTTAATAAGAAAACGAAACCGAGATAAATAGATTAATTGATATTTTTATTATAATTATTGTGTGAAGTTGACAAAAATTTAATAAAATGGAAATATAATGGTTAATACAAATAAAAGATGGAAATTGGAGTACATTGATGTAATAAAATGCAAAACAAATGTTGCCTATGTTATTAGATTTATAATTGGATGAATAAAAAAGCTGAAATCAAATTTAAGCAATTTATTGAAATTAAACTATAATTAGTTGGATTAAATTTACAGTGAATATTGAATATTGTAATTAGTGCAATAACCAACATTGAATTG
This sequence comes from Allium cepa, assembly GCA_030765085.1. NCBI lineage: Eukaryota > Viridiplantae > Streptophyta > Magnoliopsida > Asparagales > Amaryllidaceae > Allium > Allium cepa. The sequence goes on along the minus strand of CM060937.1, from coordinate 446,777,491 downwards.
TTATATAAACTTGCATTAAGTCATTGTAAGCGTCTAAGTGATTTAAAAGAGATGAAATTTGTTAACTATCAAATTTGAATGGAAAAGTGATTTAGTCAATTAATTATTAATTTATTTAATTAATGTGAGAATAGCCATTTTGGCCACTAACTCGGATTTCGATGAAACTAGTCTCATCGGATCCGTAACAGTGAATTAGTGTAAGATTTCAAATTTCGTAGCGATCAGACTTGTCGTTTGATCATACGGACTCAAAACACCTAGAAATCAATTTAATTGAAATCAATTGAAATCACTTTGGAATAAGATGATTTTTAACATAACTTTTTCATACGATGGAATCACGACATGAAACCTATTCCGTTGAGTTTACAAATATTGAAAATATTTATTTTGATATATGGGATTACCCACTTTCGTTCCGGAGACAGAACAGGCTTTTTGGGTCGTTTATCGTTCAACTTCCAAATCAAATCATGTCCATTCATTTCTATTTCTGACCTACCTATAAATAGCCCGTTATAAACCCTAACTCCTTATTTTCATTTGTCTGTACGTACATTTCCTTCTCAGCTCCTCTATCCATTGGCAGACAAACCAAAACTAAATTTCCAATTCAATTGCAAATCAAAACCAAATCAAAAATTCAAACTCCTCAAACTATATCAAGCTATATATCTATTTGAAGCTCTCGATGTGCACAACCCAAATATGTAATTTATTTCTCGATTCGAGCCACCATTTGATCAGAAATTGGCTATTTATTTTCGACCGTTCATTGCTAGGGTTTCAACTCGACGGTGGATTTTAGTCTATAGGTCGATCGGGAAGTGTTGCACAATAGAGGTCATCGAGAGGTTTCGATCCATGTCATTGGTTAGTCAAGATCGCCTTTGGGTTTTCCGCATTAGACATGTGAAGGCGGCGATGGCGCATCGTTTGGGCGACGCTGTAGGCAGCAGCGTGGTCACCGGAGGAGCGGCCGAAGGCGAGGAGTTCGGTAGCATGCTCATATTCTTATCGTTTGGTCTCCGACATTGGCGAAATTACCGAACGTGGGGGTGGCTCGTTAGGGCTTCAGAAGGACAGGGTTCGAAGGGGGAAGCGTTCATGCTGACGTGTTTGTTATGGTAACGTGTATTCTTTTTTTTTTTCCAATTTAAATTTATAAATTTGAACGTTCTAACTTCAATAACTCCTACATACGAGGTTCGACTTATGCGTGGTTTTCTCCTTTGAGATCGTATCGAAATTCCGGACATTTTGACTTTGGCTTGATTGAATTCTGGGACTACTTGAATTTGGGCCCAAAATTGAATTTAAATTCGATTTAAATTCAAAGGTGAGTGTTTTAACCCACTCCCAACTTCTAAAATTTCTTATGTTTGTTAAATTAAATTTATTATATGATCAGAAATTTATTTATGGATGTTTGGTAATTTAAAAATTACTATTCCAGTTAATGTATTTACTTTGAATTAAATTGTCATTTAATTTATTGTTGAATTTAAATTTCTAGTTAATTACCAGTAAATGTTAACCTGTTATTTATTGTAATTGATTTGTTGAATTGGATGATGATTGTCATGGGTGTTAAATTTTGTTATTGGATGATTGGATGTTATGTTAATTTATATATATATATATTATCACTTTGCAACTTCCATATGGATTGAAATGATACATACCCGAACGATCTATAGATTAGCGAAAATCGTTATGGTTTGAAATGATAGACTCAAGCAGTTTTATGGATTTTATATTAATTCGGGATTACGTTTGAAATGATATATAATCGTAAAATTCAAAATTATGGATTGAAATGATAAATATCTATATCACTTAACCCTAGGGTAGAGAATTATATACAGACACCGGATTGGTTAAATTAAATGATTTTAAATCCTTCATTTTCTTGAATTTAGTTAAATGTTGTTTTGAAAAAAAAAACTTATATAAAATTTAATTATTATCGAAATTCAAGTTTTATGTAAAAATTTAGAATTAGTTTAAAGGAATTGTTTAAAGAAATTTAATTGAAATTTAAAAATCGAATTTTGAAGCATAAATAAAATTTATTGGAATTGGGTTATTGAATTGTTTGAATATCACTTTGAAATATAATGAAAGTTCTAGTAATTTAAACTGATATTTCAAACATGGATTGGAAGCGATATAGAATTTAATAGTTTATTTAAAGTCTGAATTGAAGGATTTGAAATTTGGTTGTTGATTTGGAAATTGAATGGTTCAGATGTGTTGAAATAAAATAAATAGTTGAAATTTATTTTAATTCCAAATTCAGATTTTAATATAAACTGTTTAAAATATATTATTTAAAATTTCTAATTATTAATATTTTTAACTATTAAAATATTTTAACCTATATTAACTATATTAAATCATTTTAACCTATTTTAAACCCTTTAATTTATTTTGAAACTAATTTAACCATTTTAATTTATTTTAAATCTAATTAATATATTTTAAAGCTATTTAATCTATTTTAATTATATCTAATCTATTTTAAATCTATTTAACTATCTTAAGTCAATTTAACAGTATCTTTAATATTTAATTAAACTATTTAGAGTATTTTAACTATTTAAAACTATTTATAACTATCTAAACTATCTTTCTAAATCTCAAACTAAACAAAGTTGACGTGTCTATAATTTAAATCCTCGATTCTATAGTGAATATGGTTAAGTGATATTATCACCTAAGTTGGGATTTAAATTACATATTTGATTTGAATATGAAGTTTGAAATGAGGGATTTAAACTATTTTGAAAATATGATTTCAAAGTGAATATGATTTTGAAAGTGTTATGGTTTTGAGAATATGATATTTTGATATAATTTGAGAATTGACTTTTAAAATGCAAAAGAATCATCCGGTGTGAAATAAGTGTTTGGTTGTTAAAGAGACGGAGATTGGATATTGTCAAACTCTCTGTCAATACGGAAAATCACTTTAACAACTGTGTACGTGGTGGAGATTCCAAAAATGAAGTAGGATGGTTTGGCGAACTATTGCTGTATAAGGTATGACGTGACCCTGACTCCCGTGAGCCAGCTTAGATGTGACTAAAACAGGAGCTATACCTGGGCCAAGTGAGGTAATTCCTCTGATTGGACATACTTCTTCGATACCATATTATGACATTTGTGATGATTTGGTGGCCACCCCTTGATTTTGATTTGGGAGTGTGTTCCGAGGTGGGCAGTAGTAGCTGTTATGCGTTACCACCAGCCCGGTTCTGCAATTGGTAAATCTACCATGGCATTGCGTCGTGTGCCGTGTTCACATGCCCTAGAGCACCCTCTAGGAGTTAGTTTTGTACCATACCTATGGAGAGTCACCTGATAGCCCTCCGGTTACAGAGGAATTACGGTACTGTATAGACTATGAGAATATATAAAAATGTGTTAAGGAGGGTATGGGTAATGCCTTAACACTATTTTAATACTTTACTTTATTGTAGACACTATTAATAGCTTATTATACTACATAGTAGATAGTTTAATGGATCCTAAGGAGGTGTGAATCCCGAACATCTCTTAAGTTACTGCACTCACGTTAGACACTAGATACGAGATCTCAAAACCCATAAACATTTCTGACGTCGTTCCACTCATATGTATTTATGTTGATTTAACTTACATAAGATCTTTTAGTTTTGACTCGAGTGTTTTGTCTTTTCAATTTGCTTGGGTCAGCCTGAGCATTTCAGGATTGAAGACCCTATTTTTGGAGGACGAAGACGAAGATTCTATTATTATTATTTACTTATTTATTCGGCCGCATAATGTTATTATGCTGCATTTATTTAGTTATTCCTGTTTATGTAACTCTGATGTTAGTGTTGTAAAGAATGATAAAATTTATTCATAAAACAGCTTCATGCACTATTATTTGATTATTATATTTTGTCATTTTGCTACGAGATTCTTTACTTGTTTTATTTCTTTGCCTTTTTCTTATTCAACCCATAACAATCTGCCCTTTTGAACGGTTTGAGTCTGGCATAAGAAATGTGAATAACCTATGGAATTAAGTATTATATGAATGAATGGGAATTTAATTATGTAAGAAATAAATGTAAATTAAAGGAAATAATCACCGTAGGGATGAAAACAAACGAACAATAAACGATGAAAAAAAAATAGATATGTAAAAAAAGAACTTAAATAATGTTTGAAATTTGTTGTTGTTTTGGTTTATGGATTGTTTGTGTAAGGATACTTCTAATTGTTTGGATGTATGAATAATCTGTTGAGTTTTATCTAAGACTATTGAGTAGATGGTATACTTAGTAATTATTTGTCATTTTATACAATTAATAGTTTCTAAACCCGAATAAACCATTTGTTTTGTTTGATATGGATGAATTGTTGATTACTTTGAATACTTGTGATGATTGTGTGCTTGTTTGCAAGTGATTGTTGTTATGTTATTGATATGTTGGTTACAAATTGAAACAACTTAAACATTTCATCTTATACAATTATTAACTCATTTTGGATTATATAAGTGAAATATAGGTTATGGAAGCAATTGCTACTGCTTTTGATTTCATAAAATAAGCGTTATTTGCCTGACAAATAGGTACGTTCTCGGATTACGGTTTTCTAGCAATATTATATTGTTTTTCCTATTGTTTGGGATATTTTATTTTGGAAAATGTGATATATATTATTATTATTGATATTATTATTTCTTCCAGACCTCTCCGTACAACGGAGACTCTACCGAAAATTTTCGAAAATTTTTTACTTAGAAAAATTTTGTGAAATGTTTCCAAACTTTATTAATCTGAGTATAAAAGGATTTAATTTTTATAAATGGATATATTCCATTTACATTATCGAATTTTATAAATTAACTGCTTATAAATTTAATATTTTGAATAAGATATGTTGGTTACTTAATTTCTTCTTTTCCCTTTTCGGGGACGAAAAGTTTTGAGTGGGGGAGAGTGTAACGACCCGTAATTTTCGATAATAAAAAATTTGTTAATTTAAATTTTTTTGTTATTTAATATTGGAAGAAATAGAAATTTGTGATTTATTAATGGAAAATAATAACTAGAATGAATTGTAGTAATACTAATGTAAGTTAATTATTAACCATTTCTACCAAATTCCAATTTATTGAAACAATGTAGTGTTATAACTTGGTTGTAAAGTGAATATAGGAAAACAAATGTAAATATTTAATTGATTAATGGATTAGTATGTAATTAATGGTAATTGAATAAAATCAATATTATATAAGTCATTGTGAAATTTGTTTGTAAATAATAAACCCATAAATGTGGTTAAAAGTAAATGGTGACAATCATTATATGTTACCTATTTACATAACCTGTTAAATTGAATTGGAAATCAGTTAAACTTAAATGGAATTAACTGTTACATTGATGTGGTTTATGACAATAACTGTAAACTGTGAATGAATCAAAGGAATAGAAATGTTAATTTTATTCATAAGGTAATAATTGACTTAATAAGAAAATGAAACCAAGATAAATAAATTAATAGAGATTCTAATTATAATTAATCTGTGAAGTTGACCAAAATTCAAAAAAATGGAAATATAATAGTTAATACAAATAAAAGATGGAAATTGGAGTATATTCATATAATAAAATGTAAAACAAATGTTAACTATGTTATTAGATTTATAATTGGTTGAATAAAAGGGCAAAGCAATTTATTGAAATTAAACTATAATTAATTGGACTAAATTTACAATGAACATTGAACACTGTAATTAGTGCATAACCTACATTGAATTGTTATATAAACATGCATTAAGTCATTGTAAGTGTCTAAGTGATTTAAAAGAGATGAAATTTGTTAACTATCAAATTTGAATGAAAAAGTGATTTAATTAATTAATTATTAATTTATTTAATTAATGTGAAAATAGCCATTTTGGCCACTGACTCGGATTTTGACGAAACTAGTTTTATCGGATCCGTAATAGTGAATTATTGTAGGATTTCAAGTTTCGTAGGAATCATACTTGTCGTTTGATCGTAGGACTCGAAACGCCAAGAAATCAATTTAATTAAAATAAATTTGGAATAAGCTGATTTTTAACATAACTTATTCATACGATGGAATTAGGACTTGAAACTTATTCCATTGAGTCTAAAAATATTGAAAACATCTATTTTGATATATGGGATTAACCATTTTCATTCCGGAGATAGTACGGGCTTTTCGGGTCGTTTATCATTCAACTTCCAAATCAAATCATGTCCATTCATTTCTATTTCTGACCTAACCATAAATAGCCCATTATAAACCCTAACTCCTTCTTATTTTCATTTGTCTGTTTGCACATTTCTATCTCAGCTCCTCTTTTCAATGACAGACAAACCAAAACCAAATTTTAAATTCAATTGCAAATCAAAAAATATTCAAACTCCTCAAACTATATCAAATTATATATCAATTTAAAGCTCTCGATGAGCGCAACTCAAATCTATAATTCTTTTCTCAATTCGAGCCGCCATTTGATCAAAAATTGGCCATTTATTTTGGTCGTCTGCTGCTAGGGTTTCAACTCGATGGTGGATTTTAGTCTATAGGTCGATCGGGAAGTGCTGCACTGTAGAGGTTGTAGAGAGGCTTCGATCCATGCCGTTGGTTGTTCAAGATCGCCTTTGGGTTTGCCGCATTGGGCGTGTGAAGGCGGCGATGGTGCGTCATTTAGGCGACGCCGTAGGCAGCCTCGTGGTCACCGGAGGAGCGATCGTAGGCGAGGAGTTCGGTAGCATGCTCAGATTCTTGTCATTTGGTCTCTGGCGTTGGCGACATTATCGAACGTGGTGGCGGCTCGTTAGAGTTTCAGGAGGACAGGGTTCGAAGGGGGATGCGTTCGTGCTGACGTGTTTTTTGGGTAACGTGTATTTTTTTTCTTTTTGATTTAAATTTGTAAATTTGAACGTTCTAACTTCAATAACTTATACATACGAGGTCCGACTTAGGCGTAGTTTTCTCCTTTGAGGTCATATCGTTTCGGACATTTTGACTCTGGTTTGGTCGAATTCTAGGACTATATGAATTTGGGCCCTAAATTGAATTTAAATTCCATTTAAATTCAGCGGCGAGTGTCTTAACCCACTCACAACTTCTAGAATTTCTTATGTTTGTTAAATTAAATTTATTGTATGATTAGAAATTTATTTATGGCTGTTTGGTAATTTAAAAATTGCTATTCCAGTTAATGGTGTATTTATTTTGAATTAAATTGTCATTTAATTTATTATAGAAATTAAATTGCCAGTTAATTACCAGTAAATGTTAATCTGTTATTTGTTGTAATTGATTTGGTAGAATTGGATGATGATTGTCATGGATGTTAAATTTTATTATTGGATGATTGGATGTTATGTTAATTTATATATATATATTCAATCACTCTGCAAGTTCCATACGGGTTGAAATGATACATACCTGAACGATCTATAGATTAGAGAAAATCGTTATGGGTTGAAATGATAGACTCGAGCGATTTTATGAATTCTATATTAATTCGGGATTGCGGTTTGAAATGATATATAACCGTAAAATTTTAAATTGCGAATTGAAATGATAAATATCTGTATAACTTAATCCTGAGGTAGAGAATTATATACAGATACCGGAATGGTTAAATTAAATGACTTTAAATCCTTAATTTTCCTAAATTTAGTTAAATGATATTTTGAAAAAAAATTGACTTATATAAAATTTAATTATTATCGAAATTCAAGTTTTATGTAAAAATTTGGAATTGGTTTAAAGGGATTGTTTAAAGAAATTTAATTGAAATTTAAAAATCGAATTTTGAAGTATAAATGAAATTTATCGGAATTGAGTTATTGAAATTGCTTGAATATAATTTTAAAATATATTTAAATTTCTAGTAATTTAAATGGATATTTCAAACATGGGTTGGAAGCGATATAGAATTTGATAGTTTATTTAAATTTTGAATTGAAGGATTTGAAATTTGGTTATTGATTTGGAAATTGAATGATTCAGATGTGTTGAAATAAAATAAATAGTTGAAATTGATTTAATATCAAATTCATATTTTGATATAAACTGTTTAAAATGTATTATTTAAAATTTCTAATTATTAAGATTTTTAACTATTAAACTATTTTAACCTATATTAACAGTATTAAATCATTTTCACCTATTTTATACCCTTTAATTTATTTTGAAACTAATTTAACCATTTTAATTTATTTTAAATCTAATTAATCTACTATAAAACTATTTAATCTATTTTAATTATATCTAATCTATTTTAAATCTATTTAACTATCTTAATTCAATTTAATAGTTTCTTTAATATTAATTAAACAATTTAGAGTATTTTAACTATTTATAACTATTTAAAATTATTTATAACTATCTAAACTATCTTTATAAATCCCAAAATAAATAAAGTAGACGTGTCCATATTTTAAATCCTCGATTTTAAAGTGAATATGGTTAAGTGATATTATCACCGAAGTTAGGATTTAAATTACATATTTGATTTGAATATGAAGCTTGAAATAAGGAATTTAAACTATTTTGAAAATATGATTTCAAAGTGAATATGGTTTCGAAAGTGTTATGGGTTTGAGAATATGATATTTTGATATAAATTGAGAATTGACTTTTAAAATGTAAAAGAATCATCCGACGTGAAATAAGCGTTTGGTTGTTAAAGAGACCGAGATCGAGTATTGTTATATTTTCTACCAATACCGAAAACCACTTTAACAATTGTATACGTGGTGGAGATTCCTAAAATGAAGTATGATGAATTGGCAAACGATTTCTGTATAAGATATGACATGACCTTGACTCCCGTGAGTCAGCTTAGATATGACTAAAACAGGAGCTATACCTATGCCAAGTGAGGTCATTCCTCCGATCGGACATGCTTCTTCGATACCATATTATGACATTTATGATGATTTGGTGGTCACCCCTTGATTTTGATTTGAGAGTGTGTTCCGAGATGGGCGGTAGTAGATGCTATGCATTACCACCAGCCCAGTTCTGCAATTGGTAATCTACCCTAGCATTGCCTCGAGTGTCATGTTCACATGCCCTAGAGCACCTTCTACGAGTTTGTTTTGTACCATACCTATGGAGTGCCCTCTGATAGCCCTCTATTTTACAGAGGAATTACGGTATTGTAAAGACTATGGGAATATATAAAAATGTGTTAAGGAGGATATAGGTAACCCCTTAACGCTACTTTAGTACTTTACTTTATTGCAAACACTATTATAATAGCTTATTGCACTACATAGTAGATAGTTTAGCGGATCCTTAGGAGGTGTGAATCCCGAACATCTCTTAAGTTACTGCACTCATGTTAGACACTGGATAGGAGATGTCAATATCCATAAACATCTCTGACGTCATTCCACTCATATTTATTTATTGTTGATTTAACTTACATAAGATCTTTTATTTATGAATCGAGTGTTTTGTCTTTTCAATTCGCTCGGGTCAGCTTGAGCATTTCAGGGTTGAAGACCCTATTTCTGGAGGACGAAGACGAAGATCGTATTATTATTATTTACTTATTTATTCCGCTGCATCATGTTGTTCCGCTGCATTGATTTATTTATACATGTTTATGTAACTCTGATATTTGTGTTGTAAAGAATAATTGTAACAACCCTGGTTTTGGAGATTACCTGTAAATATTAAATTATAATGGTAGTTATAATTTAATATTGTGAATTGAAATAAAATTGGAGATTTAAATTGTTTATTTGAAATAAACAATGAAATTTAGGAATGAAATAGCCTCTTTATTGTGGTTTGAGTTAGAATAAATGGAAAACGATTTTTATTTAGCGATAGTGCAGTCATTTTATTAATTATTGCCATTTGCTTCTTTTAATAAATTTTTTAAAGATGTAATTAATTTTAAAGGTGGTTTATTTAAATAAAAATGTGGAAATTGGTTTTGAAATATGTTTTGGTTATAAATAATGTTTGAGAATGGTTTGAAATATTTTTCTAAGTGAGAAAAGTATTTTTGATTGAATTATAGAAGTTAAAAGTGTGAACTTTGGCATTTGTTTGTCAAAATAGTGTACTTTTGTAAATTAAGGTTTTTAATAACAATAAGAATGTTTTAAAAATAAAAATTGATCTTTTCATCGTGTAAAATAATTTATTTCATATGTATGTAAATTTACATATTTTGTTTGGTTGAAAATTGGAAAGAAAATGATTTTGTTTTATTATTTAGTGTAATATATGTGCATTTGATTTAAATGTTGATTTTATAACTTAGGCCATTTAGTTTTCTTCTTATTGGGTCTAAAAGCCCATTAGCCTAATCTAAGAGATAAGGAAATGTGAAAACCATCTAATGTACATACAGATCATTCTCATCTTCTCATCTCCTTCCTCAAGTCAGTGGGGAAAAAAAAAACCCATTTCCTTTTAAAAACCCGAGCCAAAAATCATCAAATTAGACTCAAATTTGGTGTTTTAAAAATCAGTTTGAAGCTAAATCTACAGGTAATCAAAATCTAAAACCTAATATTTCATCAAAAGTCCAAATTTGTGAATGATTGTTTATTAATTGATTTCTTCTTTCTCACATGCACTTGTTTCATAGTTTTACAGGTTGTAGAAGCTCAAATTCAACTCAAGCTTCGGTCTTTCTCCATTAATTCGGGTATTTGCTATGATAAATCAAAGGTGATTCACTACTCAAAATTGCTAGCTGAAGCAAAAGCTATAACCAAAAAAAGCTTTAATACAAAGTTTTATGTTCATCTTTTGTTTTGTGATATCTGAGTTTGTATGTCGCTTTGCACATAGTTTGCTCTCAATTCTGGCAATGAAATGCTGCCGGGTTTTCTTCAAGTATATGCATGTCAAATTTCATTGCAAAACATATTCGTTTGATGCCTGAAAACTGCACTGCAAAATCAATGCACATACTGAAAAATTTCTATGCACATTTTGTTGAGTTGCTGCAAACATGGCTTGAGTCCATGTTTGGGACAACATATCTCTTTTGTTTCTTATTCGAATTGCATGATTATTCTTTTGTTTGAAAGACGAAGTTCTCTACTATAGGCGTAAAAATTTCAGGTCATTTCCACATAGATAGCTTATATAAATTGCTGTCAAACTTTGACCAGGATCATGTTTTTGCCCAGAGTTTTACAGTGAAAACACTGTCAGGGTTCAAATTTGAGAAATCATAACTTTCTCATATTTTGTCCAATTTGTATCTTTCTTTTGTTGTTTGAAAGATAAAGTACTCTACTACATGCATACCTATTTTGAGCTCAATCCGACGCCATTTGATCCTATTTTTCATGCCTGGAAGTTGAACCTAAGATGGTTTCAGGCCTGTACATTTTTGGTTTTTGAACTGTTGCAAGCATGGCCTGAGTCCATGTTTGAGGCAGCATAACCCATTTGTTTCAAATCAGATTTGAATGACTCTTTTTTCAGATTGGAGTAGGAATGTTGAGTTACATTCCAGCAAAATTTCATGATAATCTAGGTTCGTTTGCTATTTCAAAACTACTGTCTAACTTGAACCCGCAGCCTGCTGGAATTCAGCTATTTAATCTTGTTTTGGTCCAACTTCTAAACGATGCAGATTCTTCGTTTCAAATCAGATTTGAATGATTCTTTTTGTAGATTGAAGTAGGAATGTTGAACCACATTTTTGAGAAATTTCAAGTCATTTGACACTGTTAACTTGTTCAAACTTGCAGTCCGTTATTTCGATGTTTTCTTGGTATTTCTTTCTGGATTTCATACATAGGTATTATAATGTGTTTTAAAAATATTTCTCAAATAAATGGGATTTTGAAATTATATCATACATTATTTTTAGTATAGAAATTATATACTCTATAATAAGAGAATTTCAAAGGCAGTTTCTAAAGCGATTTCAAAACGTTCCTAAAACTCGTTTTCTTCAACTTAATTTCTATATAAAACACATAATTTTGCACTTCGAACGAAGAGGGAGGAGAATTAAATGATTAGATAAAATGCGTGCTATGAAATCGTGCGTTTATCTTTTCAGTTAATTTCTAATCTATTCATTTGATCATTTTGACCTTCGGGTTTGGTTTACCGATGAGATGAGGTAAACTTTGTACTACTTTGAGTGTGAATTGACTAATGGTTAATAAACCGTTTAGTGTAAACGTGTGGTATGGGACACACATTAACACTTTGCGGGTTCCTATCTAAGGGGTTTGTGACACATAATGCCAGTTAGTGGTGTCCAGTACTGGGCCTCCGGACCTTCGCCACTACGGTTTGTTGCCTTCGGGTTTGTACCTTCGGGTTTGTTGCCTTCGGGTTTGTGCCTTCGGGTTTGTTTCCTTCGGGTTTGTTGTCCTATCGTATCACCTTTGGAGTTGGTCTTTCATCACCACTCGAGAGATACTTGGGTTTGTCGCCTTCGGGCTTGTGGATCCTTGTTTATACAATACTAAGCACATGCATCCTTTGTTTCTTTGTTATTTATATTTCCCTAGAGTATCGCCTTTCGAGATAGGTCCTTTGAACCACACAACATATAGCGATTACCTTGTAGAAACTTGTGGTACCTTTATTGGTATTTGTTATTTTCCTTTGTTGGCTTGATTTGGGATATTCATATCCTTTGTTTATTTGAGTTGCCGATGATATGAGGCTTGTTATGATTCATCTTTTGTTAGATGAACGAGTTATCTCTTTTAGATATATTTGTGGTACTTTATGACCTTGCATGTTCATTATCATTTATATTATCTAACCCATTTATTTAGCAAGGCTAACTCGTGTATTTTATACTCGGGTCAGACCGAGGTGTTTCAGGTTAGGTACATTTGGACTTAGCCTATTCTGCTTCCGCATGGACTATTCTGCTAGCTCCGTTTGTTATAACTTTTGTCTAGTCCTTTTTGGTTGTAACTCTGATATGTATATACTTTTGACTCGCCTATATATTGTGGTTGCTACATCGCTTGACATGTTTCATTTTGTATACTCTGTGATGTATCTGTATATGTGTATATGTGTGTGATGATCTACTGTTCTGTGATGTGTTTTACATTTGAGTTGTTATATTTTGTTCTGTTAGATCTTATAGCCATTATAGTTTTGTATTAAATATCTATTGGAAATGTCGATCCACTAAAAAATATGCTACATTTATCGACGTATTCAGTAGATAGTTAAGACAAGGCTATAGATGGTCGCTCCTATCCAGCTCTATTCTCCATATTGGCAGACGGTATTACCCTATAATACTCTTTGCTAATGTGGGTCTCGGAGTGGGGCATCACAATAATCATATGTATTTATAAAACAGCTTCATGAACCGTTATTTGATTATTATATTTTGTCATTCTGCTGCGAGATTCTTTACTTGTTTTATTTCTTTCTCTTTTTCTTATTCACCACATAACAATCTGTCCTTTTTGAATGGTTAGAGTCTAGCATGTGTGTCCACTTAAAAAGTCCAAAAAGGCAGGTCGTTACATTTAAGGAGATGATATTTCATGAGTGTCAGTATAGCATTATTTGTTATAACAACACTTACTCAAATCAAATAGTATGTCAAAAATATTTCAATCAAACATGAATATAAGAAACATAAGAATATAGGTAAATCTATATTGGCAAGAAACCCATTTAAGTCTTAATACAAATGTCCCATGCAAATCACACATATATATGTGTAACTTGAAATGTTCTGTTGCGACCTATTCGTTATGTATACAGTTCTACTTTCCTCTTGTTTTCTTCCCTGCAAAATAATGGTCATTTATGACATCTTCTTCCAAGTGGAAGTCAAATCCAAAAAAACAATCAAACAACAATATATAACTATCATCCAAGCATCCACAATAATCTATTGCAACACATATATCATATAGTTTTTTTAAAGGTGCGTAAACTCGCCAAAATTTTAGTTGATGTTTTCATATTCTGGTTTAATCTAAAATCAAAGGGCATCAATTTTAGCTCAAAATTCTACTAGCTCCAAATTCAATGAATTCAGCTCCAATTCATGGATAACATTAATATGAGCCCAACGCAAAAGGCCACGTCCAAATCCGACCTCGTATGAGATAGTTATTAAGTTTATAAAATCAGGAATTAATTAAATCAATTAATAACCTACTGAACGAAACAAATCACCTATCTATTTAAATAATCCTTCTCCCTCCCTAATCTAACATCCCCTGTACATGCACTACATATCCCATCTCAAGGACGTGCATGCACGCCATTTCCCATCTAACCAATCGATGAAGTTAAGTGTCGATTTCCCTATTCAACTCCACTTGGCCTTCTACTTCCACCAGAGATCACAAAACCAATCTCGACACTCCCATGAGGATCACACCTGCACAAGCGCTAGCGATAAATGAAAAATCACATTTTGCAATAGATGATCATACCTTCAAATGATAATATCGGGTGAAGCATGTCGCGAAGAGAAAGCCGGTGGTGGCTTTTGTTTCAATCAACTCCACTCCAAGCTTTGACACAAACAAACCCTATCTATGGCACCATTATTCGAGCTCAACCAAAGTCGATCGTTTCCCAATCCCTATATGGATTTGTAGCTCCTTCCTCCCCGAACTCAACGGATCTGACGGTTTAAATTTTTGATGACTGTAGCCATGGCAAAAATTAAGTGTATATGACGGCTCTCTTTTTATTAGGTTACAAGCAAAGAAAGAAGAAGGAAAGTGAAATTAGGTTTTTTGAGGTTATTATATTTCAAAAATTTTGATATCTCGCTACAAAGCATTTCGTTCACGTTCGAACCATAATTGATAAAAGAAAAATACAATCATGCATAAAAATGCGATATGATCCCAAAATAACAATAAAATACATTGGTTATTTTATTCAGTGAAATTCAAAAATTATCATCGTTTATCGAAAAATATTTCAAACGGTAATTTAAATATTTTCCAAATTAAAATTTATGAAAAATCCTATAAATCCATTTTAAAATATATCACTAAAAATCTAGTCATTTTATTAACAATCGATTTTCTTGTTATTTATTCGAACTATTTATTATTGTAAATAAATTTACAATTGAGTTCATCATTATTATTTATTTATTAAAAGAAGTTAAATAAGGCTATTAAATCCATTTAATTAATATTTAACTCACAATTCAAATTTTTAAATAATCTCTATATTTGAATATAAATTATTTTTATTCTTCCGTGATGTTACAAATAGTATCGCAAATTTTAATTATTAAAGTTAGCATAATAAATTCGATATTCAACTTGCTCAAATTAATTCAAATTTACTCATAAAATCATCACTTAGAATGACTTTTATGTTTGGTATGTATGCATTGAAATAGAAAATCATAAATAATGATTTAGAGTAAGCTATTTACACATAATAATCTAAATGTCTTGAAGTTAGTGGGAGCGATATTGATTTATGAGTCATTGGATATGATCCAAGAAATGATAGAAAGTATCATTTTATAAGCATCAAAATTTAATAAATATTTCGATAGAAATATCAAATAGTTTGATTATCCATCAAAATGCAAAGGAAGCATGTGTTCATAAGAAAGAACATTAAAAGGTACATTGATATATCTGAACTGTAAGTAAACAAGACAATGCTAATTTTAACGATGTATTTATATTAAAATCCGCCTTTGTTATTTTAATACACGGCGTTGAATGTGTAAATGATGCCTTTCATAGTGAGTATAAAAGATATTGGGAATGTTCAAAATCAATATGTAAAGACACCTTATTAAATTGTTTAATACGAAACATTTGAGCTAAATTCCTTATGCATAGCTATAGGAATTATCATGCATGTTATATTATCCACAATATTGTGATTTGTTTATTTATTTGATAAATGAAGCAAATATCAAATCCAAAGTGATATCATTAAATGGTTATTTGTGGTATTCTTATGTATTTTCAAAATACTACAGAATTGTGTACAGAAACAGGAAACTTCTTGTGAAGGAGTGTTCAGACTCAAACTTTCATAAGTGATATTGAGTATAAAATGTCAATAATAAATTCAAGTTAAAATCTTTAAATTAAAAATGTTCTCAACGAAAGATCGTGGCCGATTCATTGAAAAATCTAAGTACATCGTCTTGAATAGCGTCGAAATAAAAACGATACATATATATAATAAATGCATAAATTTATAACTGAGCCAATGGTGATTACATATATTAAGAATCGCACAAAAAAATTTACGATAAGAATGTCACGATATAGTTCATAGCAGAACTTAGAGCTCACTGAAAGTCGACAGGCATACTCTAAATTGTTCTACGTGACAAAGGTAGTTTATTAGCATTAAAGAGAGTTGATTGACATAGTAGATAATTAAAACATAATAGCATGCTCGTTCACTAAAGGACTGACCTGATCGGTTTTGAGGAAACCAATTGGAGAACATGGAATAAGCTTCCATAATTGACCCTAAGTGCAAGCGAGAGACTGATAGAGTTAGGGGTATGCCCTAAAGGCAACTATGTAATTTGTTACATATATCTAACTCGATAACTAATCTTGATAAAAGGTGTTTTATTTCTATAATATACTTGATATAATGTGTTATATTAATTAGTTAATTTAATTAAAGGTATATTTAATAAAAAATCAATAAATGGTACATTTTATAATATTAGTTACAAAGTGTTGTACCCATGAGAAATTTATCGCAATGAAAATAAATATGCCATTTTAAATGTTCCTAGTCAAGATGCATCGAGACTAGATATTGATGTACCCGTTGAGACTGGAGTAGGTAACACTCTCTAGTTTCTTGGCAATGTATTACTCATGGTTGTTAGGGACACCTAGAGGTTACGTACTAATAGTTATTGGATAACTATGCAACGACTCACTTGATAGATTTTTGTTGGTTAATATAACTATGGTCAAATAGAAAATATTGATGTGATGATTTACATAGTTCTCTAGACTTGAGAATACTATAGATCTTCAATACGAAAGCTCCTCTTGGATTATCGTGAAATTATGGCATGACATCTATCAAGTGACTATAGTTAGGTCAAGAAAAAGTATTGGAAGTGAAGCATTATTTAGAAGAGAATTCGTCTACTCGGTTATATGGGGTTAGTATCACGGTCAACTCAAGTCAACTCAAAGTCAACTCCTCTGGCTAGATCATTTTGGTTATAATAATTGTTATTATTGAACTAAGGACTTTGTGTTGGGACTATAGATTTGAATATGGTTTGATGAAGAAAATTGGTGTAAATAAATGTCTCAACCAGGTAACGCTTAATTAAGTGAAATTGGATTTTACCAAAAATAAGTAGGTAATAAATTTGGCCAAAATGTCACATCACCTGCTAAGTGAACTGTGAATGTTAACATTTGAATAGTCGATGTTAATCGCTGACCAAATTTATACATGACGAGTCACACTACAGATATGATGGATTCCCTTTAGACCAGACGATTTAATTAATTTATAATTGTTATAAATTAATTATATTAATTAATATTTTAGTTACAAAATTTTGAATATGATTTGAGAAATAAATATAATTGTATATTTATAATAGTTACAAATATATATCGGTCGGTATGCGATATCGATAAGTAATTAAATTAGATTTAATTAATTATGTTTATTTGGGCTTAAAATAGTTTTAAAGCCCATGAAAGAGGCTGGAAATTTTGATCAAAATGAGGACAATATGCAACCATAAGTTGGTGCAACAAAGGCTTTGAGATGGAGGGCCGAGATGGAAAATAATTGGTAAGAGATGAAGTTCTAAATAAATTAGATTTAATAGGCCCAATATTGATCCAATAGGGTAAAAAAATTCATCCATAACTATTGCGGACTGGCCCAGTGCCAACAAGCATGTATTATTCATTGTACATGTTTACATCACTTTTGTTAAGAGTCAAACATTGTGGTATCATGCTTGTAAAAATTGCAACAAAAAGGTAACTTAAGTTGGAGGATCGGGCTATTGGTGTGAAGCTTGCCAAAAGAATGAAAGTGCTTATTTGTCAAGGTAAAAATAAAGAGTTAAGTGTTTCTAGTAATTATAAATATATGTAATAATAATTGTGTAAGGCGTATATATCATAATAACAAAAATTTATGATCCATCCGTTGAAGATTGGGTTTCTACATTCAACGACCAAGCACAGCAAATCATAGATTGCATTGCTGTTGACCTTCATAAGATTAATAATGAGAAAGGTGAAGATATATACCAACAAAAACCAAGGGAGGGATTATGGGTCCCTAGTCATTTCGGGATTGGTGTTGCTCAAATTGAGTACATCAATGAAAAATAAAGGATCGTGGTTATGTCTCACTCGGTCATTGATTACGTTGGGGTGATTTTACACAAATGATTGTAAATAAACCCAAATAAACGTGAAGGCAATAAGATCGTGTTGTAATGTGATAAAACAAAGAGAAATAGGAGAATGCAAAACAACAAATCATAGAAAAAACAAATAAAGAGTTCACACATGGATTTATAGTGGTTCCACTATCGTAAGGTAGTGTACATCCACTTTGAGGAGATGAGATTTTATTACTTTCTAAGAAAAAATAATTTTACAAGATTGATAATTGAGGCTATGTAGAATAAGAAATACATCTTGAGAGAATAATACTAATCTCTATAGAATGACCATCTTTCTATAGAGATTGTGAACTTAGGGTTGAAGTAATTGATTTATAGTTATCGATCAATGCTTTACCAATTCTCTTATTCATATAGGAAACGTTTATCCGTTCGACTTTTCAGTTTCCTCCAATTTGCAAATGCTTGATAAGGTTCCTTCTCAATAAGCTAATTAGGGAATTATTTAATTATTTCAATCTTCCAAATCACTCTCCTTCTCATGAAGATAATTCATTGCTCTCTTTAATACAATAAAAGAGGTAATATATTTAAGTCGTTATCTCAAATATCTTCCAAATCTACCTTACTTGGAAATGTAATATCTCTGAAATCAATAATATCTTTCAAATTTTCTTTAATATGGAAATATTTTATCACCAAAATCAAACAATCTCCACCTTGATACTATATTCCATCCAAACCTACCAATTTCACCTACGTCCTTTTACTCCAAGCAACTGTTAGACATGATACTGTGGATACTTCCTCAATGTGCTTCAGCATGGCCGTCACTCTTGCACTTTGTCAACAAACTCTGGCAAGGCCACCACACGCCAACAAAGCGTTGAAAGTACCTTTTCTATATAGGACCTTCGATCTCCATAAATGTCTCCATTTACTAACTCACTCTCTCCATGTGCTACCAAGTGGCACATAGCACTTCAGCAAGCGAATTAGGTTCGAGCAATGCTCGAACTTTGCAACAGGCAAGAATTTAGTGAACATATATGTTGTGTACTCTTCAATGTGAATCTTCTGAAGATGTATCTACTTTTCTCTATTCATAGAAAAGGAAAGACTCTCTTACCTCTATTTGCTTCATCTTCAAACTAAATGCTAGATTCTCAGCCAGATGTATTGTACTTTGACTGTCGCAGTTTACTACTATACCCCCTTGAACAAAGCCTAAATCGCATAACAATCACTTCAAGTAAAGTGCCTTAGCTGTTTCAACAGCATCTATCAATTCTGCCTCTATAGTAGACAAGGAAACTATAGTCTACAATCTCGCTCTTCAACTAATAGCCGTCTTTCCAGGTGTAAAGACATAACCTGAGAATGACTTCCTTCGATCTCCATCTCCAGCATAATCAGAATCATAAAATCCGCCCAAGCTGAAATATTTCTCCCTGCCATCAAAAACAAGGTAATAATATGTTGTTCCTCTAAAATACCTCAAAAAGTACTTCATTGCTTCCCAATGCGGTTTCCTCAGATTAGCCATATAACGACTAACTAAATCAACCTACTGTGCAATATTTAGTCTTGTGCAGACCATTGCATATATCAAGCTTCCAAATGCATTAGCATAAGGTACCTTATCCATATAAGCTATGTCATTGTCTGGGATTGGAGAGCTCTTCCCTGAAAGATGAACGTACAAATGCATGGGAGTACTGATTGCCTTTGCCTTCTCCATGCTGAACTAAGCAAGCATTTTCTGGATATATTCTTTCTATGTCAATCTCAACACCTTTAACTTTCTATCCCTTTGGATTTCCATCCCTAAAATATTATTTGTTTCACCAAGGTCATTTATCTTGAATTTTTCCTTTAGCTTCAATTTTAACCTGTCAATTTCAGCTTTGTTCTTGAAAGCAATTTGCATGTCGTCCACATACAAAAGTAAATAAGTCCAATTACCATCATCCATATACTTAAAATAAACGCAAGCATCTTTAAAGCTTCTATCAAAACTAAGAGTAAGCATGAAAGAGTCAAACCTCTTATACCATTGCTAAGACGGCTGCTTCAAACCATATAGAGATTTCTCCAGCTTGCAAACTCATTCTTCTTTCCATCCTCTATGAATCCTTCTGCTGCTTCATATTGATGGTCTCCTCCAATTCTCCATGCAAAAAGGCTATCTTTACGTCTAATTGTTCCAACTCAGCACATGAGTTGCAATTAAGGTTAGCAATATCTGAATTAAAGTATATCTAACAACCGGAGAAAACACCTCATCATACATTATCCCCTTCCTCTATAAAAACTATTTTGCAACAAGTCTAGCCTTGTATATTCCATTATCCTTCACCTTATATGCTTACATGTATCCTATGGCTCGGCTTCCTTGAAGATGTGGTACCAATTCCCAAATCTGATTATTCTTCAATGAAACCATCTCTTCTTCATAGCATGCATCCATTTCGAGCTGGCACTCGAACTCATAGCTTCTTCAAGGTTGAAAGGCTCGCCTTGCACTATATGCAGTGCGTAGTCAAATAGATTATCGAGGCTAAGATTTGCATAGTTTCATCCTTCATACCCATTTGGTGGCCTTTTAAATCTAGAGCTAGCCGGAATAGGTGTAACTTCGCCTAAGCTTCTGTTAACTTCACATTGAGCTGAATCATCTTTAGCTTCACGACCATCACGGGCATTACCTAAGGAATTTAATGGACCTTCATATGGTGTGTCGACGACTACAATTACCGTCTTCTTTTGCAGCTTTGACTCTACTACTAGCTAATATGTAGGAATAGTTTCCATCTTCCTAGGCCTTTTAGCTTCTGAATCTACTGAACTAGGTGCATTCTCCTTTGGCTTGAATGTAGCGGACTCATCAAATATGACATGTCTAGAGTGCACTACCTTCCTATCAATATGGTTCTAAATGCGATACCCTTTGATGCCTTCTGTATAGCCCAAAACATGTCTTGATAGGTTCCAACCTCCAAGTTGCCATTTCCTATATGGTGAACATATATAGGGATACCAAATACACAAAAATAATTGATATGTATAGATGTACCTTTCCACTATTCCTTCAGAATTTTCCATCATTGGCCGATCATGAAATTCGATTGACAATATGCGCTGTAGTCGATAAAGCTTTAGCCTAAAAGTCTCTGGATAAACCCATAGTCAATATCAAACAACGAGCTTTCTCCAATAGGGTAATGTAACACCCCTAATTTTAATAACAGTACTCAGGAGATTTAATTAGACAAATTAAATAGAATAATGTAAATATTAGAGTGATAAGGGGATTGAGGTTTCAAAATTTAACTAGAGGTCGTGCTTAGTTAAAGATAAAGAAATAGTTTGTGGAAATGGTTTATTAGAGAATTAATAAGAGAATAAAACAAGGGAATTATGGGTTATAGTTGTACCCATAATCCCATTACCCTTAAAATCTCATTTCCATTTCTTTGCACGTTCATTTTTCAAAACACAAAATCAAAAATAAAAGAAGAGTAAGCCGGCCATAACCTAGGGAAGGAAAAAGGGGAAAACCAATTAAAGCTAAGCAATCAAGCAAGGGGAATTAATAAAAGATCAAATCTCAAGTACTTATCCAAAACAATGTGAATAATAATCAAAACCATCTCTATTTTTTTTTCAAAGAGCATTTGATTTCGGGTCTAATTTTAAATCCATTATGATGTTTTTTGATGATGATATGCTTGGATTACATCATATATTATAATCAAACGAGTTTTTTTGAAAAATATTTTATTTGATTTTAAGGCTAAAATCATTTGTTTTGGGTTTTGAATGCCATGAGGATTTAATATGTTATGTAAAACATTATTTTGGAGATGGGTTTAATTTTTCGTAATTTTCCAAGCTACTATGAATTTTTGAACGAAAGAATGAATATTTGGGTTTGATATTTATTTCAGCTATTATATGAAGGAATTTGGGTCCGAAATTTATGTATTTAGATAAAATACTGAAAGTGAATTATGATGATTTTTAGGGACTTTTTCTAAGAAATTTATTATGTAAATTAAATTATTTAAGATGAAGGAGTTAAATGTCTTAATTGTTTTGTTAATGGGAAGGGCTATTTTGTTAATTATCTTTAATTAATTTCTAAAATAATTTAGCAGTCTTTTAGAAAAGATTTCGATAAACATTATGGAAATTAATCACATGTTTACAAATAGGTAAGTTAGTTGAAAAGTGTTACCTAAAAAGGAAATAAAAATAGTTTTGCATCAAATTATGGTTTCTCCACTTCCAGTTACTACCTTTTGACCTTATACTTCCGTCTAAACCAAGTCAAAACTAATACATAAGGTATCAATGCATTGTTACGTAGTGTATTGGAGAATGACGGCAGGTATGAAGTCAAAAACATGCTTTTGAAGGGTCGGAACCAATTTAAGTTGCTTACGAAGGTCCTTTGTTTTACTATCCAAAGAAATGCCACTTTACTTGTTTCAAAAAGAATGCTTTTGAAAGGTAGCTTTTGAAGAGGTTACCACCTTTTGTTTCGAAAGGATAGCTTTTGAATGAGTTGACTTGTTTTTAAAATGAAGCTTTCGAAGGGGTAGTTTGAGCCCAGTCGAAACCATGCTACCGCCTTTATACCTTTCGAATGGATTGGAGATATCAATGAGTTCGAAGGGTTGCTTTTGTTTTATAAATATACTAAGCCATTTCCTAATGCTTTCGAAAGGGCCTCAGCAGCCATTTATACTAAAGGTTTCGAAGGCAATGGCTATGAAAAGAGTGTCAAATCTATCCTTTCAATTATTTTACTTAAAGAATTAAATCTTTCGAAAGGATGGTTCACCAAACTCTTTTTAATGGTTTCGAAAGGGGTACTTTAGCATATATTCACATAAACCCAAAAGATATGTTTAAGATTAAATCCAATGGTTTCGAAAGGGTTACTTTTAACTGGTTTCAAAGCTATGCTTCTATGAGTTAATAAGTGATGCTTTAATACTTTCGAAAGGTATGTTTTGTTAGTTTCGAATGAGATGTTTTATAGTGTTTCGAATGGCATATGCTTAGTGTTTTGAAAAGAAGATTTGAATGCTTTCGAAAGAGGTTTTCCAATGGTTTCGAAAGTAAAGATCCAAGATTTCGAACGCCTTACTTTTCAAAACAAAGAACCCAATCTGTAACAGCCTGATATTTTCAACTATTCGCATCCGCACAAGTCGGACTTGAATTGCTCAAAATATCAGATTGTTAATTTAAATTTGGCAAACTTAACATATAAAGTAAATAAATCAATCACAGAATCACGGATACAGAGTAGTACAATAATACGCAGCGGAATAAATGAATAGTAGTTCATAAAGCTACTATATAAACATCAGAGTTGGAAATAAAATACAACAGAATATCTCAGATGCAGTGAAGTCTCCAGTACGAGGAGATGACTCCTCTGAACCAATCAACTGGATGACTGAAAGGATAGATAGCTAGATCTTCAAGCAAAGCTCCAACTTCGAAGGTGAGTCTCAAATGCTATATCACTCAGTCTGACCCGAGCGTAAAGCAAAACACAAAAACACTCGAGTCAGGATTAACATTCTTATATCGATAAATCCAATTCAAGTGAAATATCGACTGAAATACAAGTAAATTAAAGGATGTTTGGGATAACCATCCTCTTAGGATCTACAGAACTATCTACAAGGTAGAAATATACACTATAACACCGTGATCCTTTCAAATTAATTTATATTTCAAAACCAAAATATCATTTTCATTTCAATATAAAAATAGATGTTTATAGATTTTGAAAATTTTATAAGGTAAAGTATTTATGATTTCCTCAAGTTTCACCGATTACTTCAAAAATCAACTCGATTTTCCTATGCAGGTTAGATTAAATCTCAATTTCAATTTCCATTCAATTTAGTCTTCTAAAGAACAAATTCAAAATTTCAATTTCAAATACAGATTTGAATCACAATTTAACTATTTAAGTCCCGTATTTCAAAGCTTCAACGTTTCAAACTAAACCTAACAGTTTCATATAGATCTTGATTTAACTTCATTATTATTTATTCTTGAAATATCCACTCAATATTACTTATATAGCCTTATATTACAATTTATTATATTTGCCTTCAATTTCTTTAAACGTGAATATTCATTAAATCACTAAAGTCAAAGTTATGTTATAAACTATATTTATGTTTTCAAATTCAATAAGTTTCAAATTTGATTTAATTAAACAAAATTATTAATTAAATACCATTCCAATCAATTCAACTTTTTCTTCCTTAACATATACAAACATTGGAAATCTATTTAAAAAAAATACTTCAACATATTCTCTTAATTAAATCAAACTTTATTAAATTAAAGTTTACTATTAAATCTACTTTGCATTAAACATATTTATATATAAAAATATTTCCAATATTAACTAAAACTCTATTTCTCCTAAAACCATAGAAAATCATTTCAAAATATTTATATATGGACCAACGGTGTCTGTATATACTTCTATCATATGGTTAAGTGATACGGATATTTATCCTTTTAATTCGTAATTAAGTGTGTGTGTGTGTGTGTGTGTGTGTCTACGGGTAGGTATCCTTTCGACCCGTAATCCCAATTCAGTTCAAATGAAAATCGTTTGGGTTTATCATTTCAACCCATAATGATTTTTTCCTATTCTAAAGTCCATTCGGGTATGTATCATTTCAACCCATAGTGAATTCTATACTAACAGGGAACTTGCAGAGTGATAACAGATAATAAAATAATAACAGGCATATATCATCAATATTTAAATAAAATATAAACCACAAGATATGGTGTCATATCCCACAGGTGAACAGTTACAGATAATAGCATATATAACAAAATAACTACAGCATTATATTTCAATTGTCGTTTCAGCTGAAATCAAATTTAATAAAATACAAGAACGTTAATCGTGAGTGATTGCTCACCTTTCGAGGCTAGAGATTTTGACGACTCGACAAGATACAAATTGGATCACGATCTAGACCATCGAATAGTCCAAACAACAACTCAAAGCAAAGTAAGATTTGAACCCGAATTGGACGAACAAGGCTGATGATCAAGAATTGATAAAATGAATCAGAACTGGATCGATGAAGGTAAAAGGTATATAGGTGGATTTATATACTAAAGTCAAACATGTAAAATAAATTGTATGCTATAATCAAAACAATATTTGTTATAAATTTAGTATCGACGAAATCAACTTAAGTCCAAAATAGTATGTGTATGTATAAACAAATATATGTAAGATATTTATATATATATCACCCACTACATTCATGTTACTCAAATGTATACGGACTTATTATAAATCTATGCAGACCCATCAGCATACAAGTATAAGTTATATAGTAACCTTTATAATTTTGTTATGACTCACACTTTAAAATATATCTGTAACTATTTATAACAAAATATATATAATAGGTTTTAGACTATGAATATATGCACAGCCTTTACAAAATATATGCACAGCCTTTTACAAAATATATGCACAGCCTTTTAAATTTCCAAATATCTACAAATCCTCACTGCTATAAGCTAACCCACCTACTGCAACACGCAACTACCTACATATGATTACTTATGTATTATTTTAAATATAAAGTAACGTGCCTATAACACAAATATAAACTTATATACTAACATATCTTTACGTATCAGTTATGCGCATAATTATAGTGACATATGTAACTTACATTTTTATCAATAATAAAATTTATTACTGCAAACGATATATATAATAAATTTGAATATAACCAAGAGATTATAACATATTTTTTAATATAAATTGGAAATAAAAGATATGAATGTAAAGCCCATGTGTTAAAACACATACATTAAAACTGTAAAATACATATACTTATATGTATGTGAACATATTATTTATATAAGACTTGTTGCAAAAAAAAAATGATCGATTTAAAAATAATGATATAAATCTTAATATACTCAGCTCTTACAATTATATATACAAACGAATATGCAGACCCTATATGTAAAATATGGCTAAATATGCACACATGCTTCTGTTTATGTAACCAATTGTATATTGACAAGTGTGTATATAACAATTGTATATATAAGCTATTTACAAATCATTAGCGTACTATATATATAGATAAGACAACTTGTAATAATTCATATGAATTCGTATATATGAGTATAAAAAGATAAACAGATTATAGCTTTTAACTTTAGGTAAATACAATACAATATATTTATAATATAGATATTACCATGTATAAAAGAATTGCAAAGGTTGCAGAGGAAAGGAGAAAGGTGGGGTTTGGAAAATAAAGGAGGAGGGGACTGCTATCTACAAGCATGCGAAATATTTTTTTTCAAAGAGAACAAAATGAGTAATTGAATGGAGAAGAAGGCCACTTATATCCTTTGTTATATTCTCTCACAAGTAACACGAGATGACTGAGAAGAGAAAGTGAAAGGACAAAGACAAACGTATAGATTTATATTGGGAATATCAAGGCCAAAAGTGAATAAATATAAAGGTGAATAAAGTGGGCCGTTAAAATTTAATGAATGCAAAGTAACGTATAACGTTTTATGAACGCAAAAATAACGTATCGATATAAATGTAATGTAACGAATATGGAAAAATTCAAGCACAAATAAATGAAACGAAACGTACACAACTCTTTTACCGGTTATGTGATGGCAACGGTCACCCTTAATTGAGATGAATAATAAAAGCCAATGCTTCGAACGTATGCCATAAATTAAGTAACAGACACTGATTTCTAAATTTATTAGTAGCTAGGAATAGCAACGTTTGAACGTGAATTGGAAAAATTATTAAAGCAATTAATACTGTGGTCCAGCCTATATGTTTCAAATTTGAAATGTAAAGTAAAAATATAAGGGAGGAAAACAATTGAAAAGTAAATGAAAAGATGCACGTTTTAGACCTATCCACTTTCTTTTGAACGAACATGTGTATGTGGTGCATTTTGTTTCAGTCTCAAGATGAAAGCAATATTATAAAACATTATAAAGAAACGTATGGAATTAAATATAAGCAGTTTTAATGGAAAGAAAATGAACGGCTTGAGTGACCAAGTGACGTGAAGATTTTTAATACATACATAACATATATATTAAAATTTTAAAGCAGGAACGAAACAGTGAAAAAAAGAAAGTAGAAATAAAAGGTCAGGACTAGTAGTAATGAGTATATATGTTAGAAAAGTAATAATTTTATTAGTAACGGTCATCCACTAATTTAGCTTCCTTATTCAAGCGAATAAATAATGTGGTCCAGTTGTAACGTTTCAAATTTTGAAATGAAGGAAATAGAAATGGGACAGGTTGCAAAAGGAAAGCCACACATAAATGGAATAAAACATTAACCATGAAACGCGCCACATTCAATGGAAACAAACTGAAATGATAACATTAAGCGCAAGAATTAAGGACAATAAAGTAGAAAGTATGAGAAACGTAAAAGTGAATAAACGAATGAATGCACGCTATATATATATATATATATATATATATATATAATGATGTAAAATATTATATTTCTGCCAGAGAGAAGAGAAAACGTTTGAAATGGAATAAATAGGGAAGGAACAAACACGAAATGAAATAGCAACGGATAGAAAATTAAAGAGCTACAACACGAATACAGGGAGTAATAAAGGTAAGGTATTGATTAGTTTGTAACTGATGTAAAATTTGAATGGACAGGAAAATAAAATTTATGGTAACAGTCGATTCCCTTGATTTCATGCAAATTTCTGGATCAATTATAATTATACGTAATCGAAACATAAAAATATTTTTTTATTTCAAAATTTTATTATTAATAATTTCTCAAAAATCCAATTCAATACGTTATAAACCAATTAAAAATTGCTAAAAATTTTATGGCTCGTTACACTCTCCCCCACTCAAAACTTTTCGTCTCCGAAAAGGAACAAAGTAGGAGAATAGAAACAACCAGATGAAAAAATTAGGCTTTGAAAAATAAATTAAACAATTTATTTAAAACCATAAACTTTTTTTATTTATTTAAATTAATTAATATTTAATAGTTTGATTAAACTCATTTTATTAAATCCATTCAATTAATTATGAGATCAATTATTTATAAAATACTAAATTTTTTACTATTAAACCAGGTAGTATTTAAATAACAATATTTTAAAGGATATATTCAAAAGAGGGAAAGAAGGAAAGAAGGTAGATTCGAAAAAGAGAATATATGTGAATAAATAAAGCAGGGAAAAAAAGGTAGATTCAAAAGAATAGTATCGGGCACGAATAGTTAATTTCAAACCGAAAGATGTTCAATTTCAAATATTAATACAAAATTTATATTTCAAATAATTTGGATAAATTGAGGTTAGGAAGATAAATTGGGATTTAGTTGAAATGGTATTAAATTAAGAATTTCATTTGTTGGAAATACCTTTATAATAAAATACTTTTATATCAAAACCAATTTTCCTTTCGAATATACTTTTATAACTCGATGTTTCAACAAGCTTATCCTCGTTCTTGCAGACTCTGGCCATGGTTGATCAGGTGCAAAGCTAGAATTCTTCAAGTACTTAGTAGACCTGTTTGAACACCCTGTGAAAATACTTGAAAAACTTTTAAAACAGATATGGAAAGTACAATCCAAAAAAAACAACCAAACCAAAACCTTTGTCTAACCATGGTTCATAGATACACAATGGTTACGCCTGGATCCCCCAGGAAACAATCCATTTCCGTAAGCTTTCTCGGCCCTGCGAATTACGCCATGATGACTAGTACAGTGCAGGATACACAATGGTTATGCCTGGATCCCTCAGGAAACAATCCGTACCCCTAGGCCGTCTCAGCCAGGCGGTTTCGCTACTAATTTCGACCTACATAGAGTGCAGGATACACAATGGTTACGCCTGGATCCCCCAGGAAACAATCTGTACCCCTAGGCCAGCTCAGCCTGGAAGTTTCGCTATACGGTCGCGCTAATAAGAAAACCCGTGGGTTACGCCACGGTGGGACACTCGAGTGTCACATCCGGAAAACCAAAAATCAGAGAGAATAATATCGATAGAATGAATCCACAATGTGGCCACAAAGCGGATATCAAGCAGAAGGCACTTCCCATATCTTTACTTCGAAAATATATATCATACAGTACCTTTCAAATCACTTTCAAATGTCATACTTATATAAAGTCCATTATATAGGATTTCATTATCAAATCGAATTCTTTCCAAAATCAATAGTATATTAAATCATACTTATATAGACTTCGATTATATAAGATTTCTCTTTCAAAATTGTGTATCTTTCTTATACAATCCGTTTTATGTAAGTTCGATAACTTCCAAATCAAGTATTTAGTAACATATGGTTCTCAAATTTCAATCTATTTCAATATCAATTCAAATCATATATGATTTCACCAAATCATTTCTTCCAAATTAAATATCTTCAGTTTCAAAATTTCCAAAATAATAGGTGTAGAAAACAATCCCAGTTTCCAAATTAACATAATTCAAGCCAAACAAATTTATTTCCAAAATTACCCTATAAGTACTGGTTTTAATTCCAATCCGATTTCAAAACCAAGTATTTTTCTCAAAATTAGTTATACTCAAAATGGTTTCCAAATTTATAACTATCCCTTTAAAACCTTTAAACTATTTATTTCTATATGAAAAATCCAATTTTCCTTTGCAAACTATTTATTTAACAAAAGTTTCAAATTTACTTAAGTCATACTCTTCATACTTTAAACATACAAAACTAAACTTATATCTTTATCAAATATTTTATACTCTTCGAAATTTCTTAGTTTTAAAATTTTAAACCTTGATTTGGAAGTGTTCGAACCTTCAAAATAGTCGGTGAAAACAAATTTCAAATCCAAGAGTTGGAAATCAGCAACAAATCAGTAAATTAATTTTTATAAATAGAGTTATACTAAATTAAATCGAAAACTAGAGGATTAATGTAACGACCCAGGATTTTTAGTAATTAAAAATTTGAATATTAAATTAATTTTAAATATTAATAAGTGAATTTATAAGTCGATTTAATTTTAATTCGAATAATTGGATTTAATTGGATTTAATTGGATAATTAAATCGATAATTTAATATGTTAAATTATGGAAATAATTGAAAATTGAATTAAATATGATTGAAAATGATTTGTAAAATTTTATTTTGTCATATTGAAGTTAGAACGATATTTTAGAACTTTTAAAATTGAATTAAAAGTTAATTTGTGAAAATTGAATATTTTAATATTTAATCGACTAGTGAAAATAGTCAATTTTTGAACAGTCTCAGAATTGGACGAAACTAGTTCCATTGGATCCGTAATAGTTAGTTATTACCGGATTTCAATTTTCGTGTCAATCGGAGCCATCGTTTGATCGTAGCAGCTCGAAACGCATCGAATTATTTTTAATATTAATTTGGCGAGTTAAAATAGCCATTTTTCAAAAAGTCTCGGATTTCGACGAAATCAGTTTCATCGGATCCGTAATGTGATATTATTGTAAGATTTCAAATTTCGTGTCAATTGGATTTACCGTTTGTTCGGTACAAATTAAAACGCCTAGAAAATTGTTTAAATCGGTTTAATTTAAATTGAACGTTTATTGCCATAACTCGCACAAATGTCCGAATTAACTTTCGAAACCTGTTCCATTGTGTCCGGAACGCGGGGTAAACCCTAGAAACGCTGGTTACGGCGCGTGAATCGGAGTTCGGAATTCCCGGAATGAATAGTGTTTTGAATAATTTCCTATAAATATCCCCTCACAAATAAAAAAAAAGAAAACCTAATTCTCTAAAACCCTAGCCGCCAGTTAATGGAATCAATGGCCGAAATCATCTCCACTTCCTCCCTCGTTTTCTTCAAATCCAAGCAACCATTCATAAAACTTTCTAAAGCAAACTTGTAGAGCATCACATGATCTTTAAATCCAACGGTGGATTTGCGTTGAAGTGGCTTGGATTCGCTGGAATTAGCACGTGAAGTTGCTGCGTTCGAATGGATTTCGTGAGGAAATGGTAGCACCGGGTTGGACCGCACTTGGCGTGGGGGTGTGGTGATGGTAGGCGCGCGATATGGTGGTCGTTGATCGACCTAGAGGCGATCGAGGAAGCGGCAGTTTCAAACCCTAAGGGGCGAGCTTCATGGGTTCGTGCGTTCGAACTCACCTGGGAAGCATATGCATGAAGATGGAAGCTAGTAGCGGCCAGGATTTCTTGCTTGTTGAGATGAACGGTCCTGATGTGAATTTGGTTAAGAAAATAAAAATTAAGTTGTAATTTAATTCTATTATAAATCGTATAATCTTTAAACTGTTGTATCTTGGTCATACGTGGTCGAAATCGAACGAAACTTTTTGCGTTCGCTTCGTCTTGACGAGCACTTCGCGATGGAGCTGGAATGGAAGCGATTGGAGATAGTGAAAATTTCGGGTATAATTAAACACGTGTTTACTTATATTCGAAATAATCGCTGAAATCGGAAATTAAAATCAAGGTGAGAACTTCTCACTCAATCGAATCAGTTTCGATTTTTATTTTAAATAGTTAGATTTAAAATATTTGAATGCATGTTTGAATGATGATTGTTATCTATTGATTGTTAAAATAGACATTATGCGCCGTTAGTAAGCGGATGTTATTTATTAAAAACATATACCGCGAATATTTCATAAACAGTGAAATTGGTATTATATATAATAGCAATATATATATATTGGCATATGTATATATTGGAGTTGTTGATTTCCCGCATTTGTATAGCGGATGAGACCCTATTGCGCCGTCTATTAAGCGGATAATATTATTAAATCCCATATACCGCGATAATTCCGTACTGGAGCGGAATTGGTATTGTGCTAATGTTTTTGGATGCAGGAAAACAGGTTGGAGGGATCCAACTGGATTCCTCAACAGTATTTATTTGATTTCAGATATTTTGATATTTGATTGATTTTCATATCGATATATGATATCGTTGTAGTCGTGATTGACTATTTGGTGTGTGGCATCATTGGACCAAACTTTGGAATTTTAAAATGATTTTTAAAGTGATTTTTGAAAATATACTATATGTTTGGAAATTGATCCATTATAAATAAATAACGATATAATTTTTTTAAAAAGTTATAAAAAAAATGATTTTGAGAAATACAGTTAAAGATTTATTTTTGAGATATATGGGTTCATGTTTTTATAAAATAATTAAATTGGATTTTTGAATTTATTATAAAAAGTTTAAAAATAGGATTTATAAAATTTGATTATTTTATAAATCAAGAGAATGGTGAAATTATAAAGGAGATTAAAGATGTTTTAAAATAATAGTATAAATTGATTTTATAAAGGATTTATAAATTGATATTTATAAATTAAAACATTTGAATTATAAAACGAGTTTTTATAAGTGTTAGAATGAATTGTGAATGGATTTCATAAATGAATGAAATTTATAGAATTATAAACGGTGAAGTTATAAATGGAATTTTATAAGCAGTAGGTTTATAAAATTTATAAAGTTATTGAAAGAATAGATTTGGATAAATAATTGAATCTTATAAGTTATAAGATTTATAATTATGAAGTTCAAAGGAACGATTTTGCAAACAAATAAATTATAAGTATTTCACTTATGATATGAACTTTTGTTTTATAATTGAGTTATAAATTGAATAGGTTAATAAAGGAATTTATAAAAGGAAGTTGTTATAAAATTAATAGAAATGGAGTTATAAACGTTGTTTTATAAATCCGCAAACGATTTATTTTGATAAGTAAATTGTTGTAACCTATTAATGGAGTTATATTCACGTTTTGACTGTGAATAATCCTTTGAAATGAAATGTATAGAAATGATGAAATTGGTTAACGTAGTATATTCACGTTTTTGAATAGTGAATAATATGTTAAAGAAAATGTTTAGATTTGATGTTTTAAATAGAATTAAAACGATCTAGCGATGTTTTAAAATGTGTTAAGATTCGAAACCATAGATTTCAACATTCATTGTTGAAATAGACGTTTTCGAGAAATAGAAGGAAATGGTGGACTATAACACTGTTGTTATAGTAAATGATTTCCGAAAGGAAATATTTTGTATAGTATTGGGATTTATATATCTATTTAAACTTTGAATCCCTATACTAGTGATTTTGGGTTGTCGTAATGATGTTTTACGCAACATTCGTTTTGGCCCAAATAAATATGTTTAAGAGAATGATTTCCTTAAAGAATGAAATATATACTTAATCTCGATTTAAGTATATTGAATATTTTCCAAGTGTTGAAAATAAATAGATTTGTGAATTACTTATTTAATAAGTATGGAATTGTTTTCCGATATAAAGGGAATACTTTGAGAATTTATCTTTTTGAAGATAAATTGAAATGATAAATTGAAATCGTATATGCATGGATATTTTGGAATATAAATTCACTAAGGAATTTATAAAAGAAAGTGGAATTTGTATGAAAATAAATATTGATTTATTTTTGAAGTATTGAAAATTATATATCTTGTAAAGATATTTTGGAAATTAAATAATTTGAAAAATTATTTGGAATCTGGTGATGTTGTGCATATCCATTGATAGTTCGATAACCGACTATCAATATTTCCCTTTGAATGGGTATTTGATGTGATTTGTTTGAATTTGAATGCCACACTTATTTTTGAATAAGCGCTCACTATTCGGGTTAACCGGGAAAGGACCATGGGGTCGTATAACCCATTCCGAATATGTGATACGTAGTTATGAATTGCATTTGAAGATCGGTGTTGAAGACCGGATCTTTTTGAAAGCGAAAGGACAACTCGTCGATTGTCTTTGCACCGAGTAGCTACGGTATAGAGACTCCCTATGTGATGGGAAGTCCGGACGTGATTAGAGATTATCCGGATTGCAAGGACTTCTTTGTAAGTGCCTTCGGTTTTGTTCAAGCCCGGAACAGACTTGTATGGATAGTATGTCTGACATTACAAATTGAGATATAAAGCCGATTTCTTTCAAATATATTTCTGTTGGTGGCGGAGAATTTATTCTTTTAGCTTAACACCCTTCTCTGAGACGTACGAGCTCAGAGGTTATGTAGTTGAAGGTTATCAGCGATATATTCCCAATTTGGTAATGTGACATGCTGAGTGTTGCTGTGAAATGATCATTGTGTTGATTATTTGTGATAGGATCATTTATTTGATCGTCTATCTTGGTGATCATTTCTATGATCATTTGTTGACCCAAAGCATGGCTTTTGTATAAAGTGTGTTTTTGTGGACGAGACTTCGTCGAGCCTCACAAACCGGTAATGGTCGAAACAGGAATTGTGCGGCAAGGTTTTCAGGGATAGCTTCCCTAGGGTATGACCATTCCTTCTGGAAAAGGGTAGTATCATGGTATGGAGCCCAGATACTTACTCATGTTGAAACACTTATTTTTATGGTGTGATGTTGGTTAGAGAGCTCTCGTTTAAAGGTTCCAAAGGACCGGGGGTGGCATATCTGAGGGTTTGTAATATTCCTTGGGAAAAGGGATTCCCGGCTTTGTTTAGCGGAGAACGGTTGGTTCTCGGGGCGTCCTTCCAGAGGCGTTTCCATGTGGCAATGGGAAGTTCCTTGGCCTGACCATTTGTTGGAAAATCCATTCTTCAAATACGAGCCTTGTACGGTTTTAGTTGTATAACCTGCTATGGAATGTGGCGGTAACCCGCTATTGAACATGGTAGCTATAGTAGGCATACGATAATGGTCGTATGTTGGCTAAGATTTATATCTTTATTTTCGAAATGAATTTTCTCTACACTATGCACTAGTAATAATATCAAATGTTCTTTTTAATTCGTATCAAGCATCTTTGACTATCATAAGGAGAAATCTCCTCCGATTCTGCGTTTGCATTGTGTGTGTGTGCGGGAGGCCTTATGGTAGTCTCATTCTTAAAAGCATTGCGAATTGATTTTAAAAATATTCCTCTATTTTGATTTTAAAGATAAATAAACTGTTTTGAGTTCTCACACCAGTCACATGACTGACTCGGAGTTTATTGTTTTCCTTCCTAAACTCTGGGTGCCCACCAATTTCCACACGGGCAGTCAAGAGTTAAGGTTTATCAGGATATTCTGGAGTTGCTGGAGGCAAGATGGATGGCATGGCGTATTACTAGTATATAGTATTTCTTTTTCCGCTGCACTGTTTGTTGTTGTATGTTGTTGTACACTCTGATGATGATGTAATGTAATGTACGAAATGTAACAACTGATATAGTTCTTTGTTTAAAGATTATTCATTTATTATTATATGTTGTTCCGCTGCGATTGTGAGATTCTGATGTTGTTCTGTTATTTCTTTCAGTTCCGTTCTATTTTCTTTTCTCTCTATTTTCTATCTTTTTCTCTCTTCTTCTACCTCTTTCCTTTTCTTAAACCATAACATTTCGGGTTTCCGTCCTTCGATTTCTCGGCAGTCGATAAAGTGAGTATCGATGTTGAATTTTCGAAAGTCGAAAATTTCCGGGACGTTACATTTGGTATCGGAGCACATGGTTAAGCGACAGCCATTTTCTGTTGGGTATTACTCATTAGAGATAGAGTCAGCAGTACTCTAGAATGAGTTTGAGTGTAATAATAGCTATGAGAGCGTATTTGTTAGTGAATATAAATTGTTTTGTATTGTGTTGACTTATCGGTTAATTGTTTATAGATTCCAGTCGATGTAGTCTAGCTAACTATCATAGATCGGGGTTTCTAAACTCTTAAACAAGATAAACCGTCACAATATTGATTTTAAATTGGGTAAATGAAATAATTTTACCTTGAGTATATTTTATATATAAAGAAAATAATTTTTCAAAATTATTAAAGTGTATATAAGTTGATTGTTTAGTTGTTTGAATAATCTAAATAAAAGAATAATTGTATAAGTAAAAAGAATTATAAGAATTTAATTATAATTAAAGTGATTTACAATTGTGAAATAAACTTATACATATAAGAAGTGAAACTATATGGATATATTTATGAATATGAACTTAAGTTATATAAATGAAATTCAACTTTTGTAATTGAATTGAATGAATCAATTAAATGTGAATAATTGATATGGAATAATGAATATAAGTGTTAATTCATTAAAATCTAATGTTATGGAAAGTTGAATAGTTGAATGAAAATCAATTTAATTAAACCAATTGAAAGTGATGGTGTTAAACCAAATTGAGTGAATATAAGCAAAGTGATTTGGTTGTAAAGAATATACTTTGGTTGTTAGTTGATTGATTGTATATAATTCATTAAGTTTTAATGAAATTGAATTAATGAAATTGGAAGCTAAAGTAATTGGAATTCGATTGGAAGTTAAATGAATCTTAAATAGAATTGAATTTGATTTGGAAGTGAACCAACTTGAATATGAATTAGTGAATATAAACTAATTGAAAATGAATGTTGATAAAATCCAGTGTAAATAAATCAAATGTGATTTAAATTGAAAACCTATTTCATTGAATATTAATGAGAATATGAATGAATATTTATTGGTTATGAATGCTAGTTGGTTGATGGTTGAATATATTGCTTTTGTTTCAATTGCTATGTTGACATATATAGTTATTATGTTGCTATATGTTGTATATCGATACTATGATTTATATACATGTTTCTCATGTTGTTTGTTGAGTGTTTAGTAGGTGCGGATCGCGTTTGCTTCGCATTTGGAGCTCGCTTTCGCGCTATATTAGCCGTATATGCTTGCTAATAAAATATAAGGTACATATCTCGGATTAAATACCGTACTTTTATACTTTTTTCCCTTCGGGATGCCTCATTACTTGATGAGATGTATATTTGTGATATATATACTGTCATTTTTTTTTCGGATCGAGTCGCGCAAAGGAGACTATGGCGAACTTTTCCGAAAATTTAAGGCGTTAGAAAAATTTGAGAAAATTGAAAAATTTTGAAAACTTTAACTCTGATTAGGATTGAAAGTTAAACAATAGTAGTTGTTTTTGAAAAGATAACTAAGTATGATTTGAAAACTTAGTAAAGTATTATGAGAAGTTTAGCTATGAATTATGGAAAGTTAATAAATTCTATAACTTTTCTTACTTAATAATTTCGAGGACGAAATTCTTTTAAGGGGGGAAGATTGTAACGACCCAGGATTTTTAGTAATTAAAAATTTGAATATTTAATTAATTTTAAATATTAATAAGTGAATTTATAAGTCGATTTAATTTTAATTCGAATAATTGGATTTAATTGGATAATTAAATCGATAATTTAATATGTTAAATTATGGAAATAATTGAAAATTGAATTAAATATGATTGAAAATGATTTGTAAAATTTTATTTTATCATATTGAAGTTAGAACGATATTTTAGAACTTTTAAAATTGAATTAAAAGTTAATTTGTGAAAATTGAATATTTTAATATTTAATCGACTAGTGAAAATAGTCAATTTTTGAACAGTCTCAGAATTGGACGAAACAAGTTCCATTGGATCTGTAATAGTTAGTTATTACCGGATTTCAATTTTCGTGTCAATCGGAGCTATCGTTTGATCGTAGCAGCTCGAAACGCATCGAATTATTTTTAATATTAATTTGGCGAGTTAAAATAGCCATTTTTCAAAAAGTCTCGGATTTCGACGAAATCAGTTTCATCGGATCCGTAATGTGATATTATTGTAAGGTTTAAAATTTCGTGTCAATTGGATTTACCGTTTGTTCGGTACAAATTAAAACGCCTAGAAAATCGTTTAAATCGGTTTAATTTAAATTGAACGTTTATTGCCATAACTCGCACAGATGTCCGAATTAGCTGTCGAAACCTGTTCCATTGTGTCCGGAACGTGGGGTACACCCTAGAAACGCTGATTACGACGCGTGAATCGGAGTTCGGAATTCCCGGAATGAATAGTGTTTTGAATAATTTCCTATAAATAACCCCTCACAAATAAAAAAAAAAAGAAAACCTAATTCTCTAAAACCCTAGCCGCCAGTTAATGGAATCAATGGCCGAAATCATCTCCACTTCCTCCCTCGTTTTCTTCAAATCCAAGCAACCATTCATAAAACTTTCTAAAGCAAACTTGTAGAGCATCACATGATCTTTAAATCCAACGGTGGATTTGCGTTGAAGTGGCTTGGATTCGCTGGAATTAGCACGTGAAGTTGCTGCGTTCGAATGGATTTCATGAGGAAATGGTAGCACCGGGTTGGACCGCACTTGGCGTGGGGGTGTGGTGGTGGTAGGCGTGCGATATGGTGGTCGTTGATCGACCTAGAGGCGATCGAGGAAGCGGCAGTTTCAAACCCTAAGGGGCGAGCTCTATGGGTTCGTGCGTTCGAACTCACCTGGGAAGCATACGCGTGAAGATGGAAGCTAGTAGCGGCCAGGATTTCTTGCTTGTTGAGATGAACGGTCCTGATGTGAATTTGGTTAAGAAAATAAAAATTAAGTTGTAATTTAATTCTATTATAAATCGTATAATCTTTAAACTGTTGTATCTTGGTCATACGAGGTCGAAATCGAACGAAACTTTTTGCGTTGGCTTCGTCTTGACGAGCACTTCGCGATGGAGCTGGAATGGAAGCGATTGGGGATAGTGAAAATTTCGGGTATAATTAAACGCGTGTTTACTTATATTCGAAATAATCGCTGAAATCGGAAATTAAAATCAAGGTGAGAACTTCTCACTCAATCGAATCAGTTTCGATTTTTATTTTAAATAGTTAGATTTAAAATATTTGAATGCATGTTTGAATGATGATTGTTATCTATTGATTGTTAAAATAGACATTATGCGCCGTTAGTAAGCGGATGTTATTTATTAAAAACATATACCGCGAATATTTCATAAACAGTGAAATTGGTATTATATATAATAGCAATATATATATATTGGCATATGTATATATTGGAGTTGTTAATTTCCCGCATTTGTATAGCGGATGAGACCCTATTGCGCCGTCTATTAAGCGGATAATATTATTAAATCCCATATACCGCGATAATTCCATACTGGAGCGGAATT
The DNA here is from genome assembly GCA_030765085.1 of Allium cepa. Classification (NCBI taxonomy): domain Eukaryota; kingdom Viridiplantae; phylum Streptophyta; class Magnoliopsida; order Asparagales; family Amaryllidaceae; genus Allium; species Allium cepa. The sequence continues at coordinate 446,738,000 of CM060937.1, read as the reverse complement.
GGTATTGTGCTAATGTTTTTGGATGCAGGAAAACAGGTTGGAGGGATCCAACTGGATTCCTCAACAGTATTTATTTGATTTCACATATTTTGATATTTGATTGATTTTCATATCGATATATGATATCGTTGTAGTCGTGATTGACTATTTGGTGTGTGGCATCATTGGACCAAACTTTGGAATTTTAAAATGATTTTTAAAGTGATTTTTGAAAATATACTATATGTTTGGAAATTGATCCATTATAAATAAATAACGATATAATTTTTTTTAAAAGTTATAAAAAAATATGATTTTGAGAAATACAGTTAAAGATTGATTTTTGAGATATATGGGTTAATGTTTTTATAAAATAATTAAATTGGATTTTTGAATTTATTATAAAAAGTTTAAAAATAGGATTTATAAAATTTGATTATTTTATAAATCAAGAGAATGGTGAAATTATAAAGGAGATTAAAGATGTTTTAAAATAATAGTATAAATTGGTTTTATAAAGGATTTATAAATTGATATTTATAAATTAAAACATTTGAATTATAAAACGAGTTTTTATAAGTGTTAGAATGAATTGTGAATGGATTTCATAAATGAATGAAATTTATAGAATTATAAACGGTGAAGTTATAAATGGAATTTTATAAGCAGTAGGTTTATAAAATTTATAAAGTTATTGAAAGAATAGATTTGGATAAATAATTGAATCTTATAAGTTATAAGATTTATAATTATGAAGTTCAAAGGAACGATTTTGCAAACAAATAAATTATAAGTATTTCACTTATGATATGAACTTTTGTTTTATAATTGAGTTATAAATTGAATAGGTTAATAAAGGAATTTATAAAAGGAAGTTGTTATAAAATAAATAGAAATGGAGTTATAAACGTTGTTTTATAAATCCGCAAACGACTTATTTTGATAAGTAAATTGTTGTAACCTATTAATGGAGTTATATTCACGTTTTGACTGTGAATAATCCTTTGAAATGAAATGTATAGAAATGATGAAATTGGTTAACGTAGTATATTTACGTTTTTGAATAGTGAATAATATGTTAAAGAAAATGTTTAGATTTGATGTTTTAAATAGAATGAAAACGATCTAACGATGTTTTAAAATGTGTTAAGATTCGAACCATAGATTTCAACATTCATTGTTGAAATAGACGTTTTCGAGAAATAGAAGGAAATGGTGGACTATAACACTGTTGTTATAGTAAATGATTTCCGAAAGGAAATATTTTGTATAGTATTGGGATTTATATATCTATTTAAACTTTGAATCCCTATACTAGTGATTTTGGGTTGTCGTAACGATGTTTTACGCAACATTCGTTTTGGCCCAAATAAATATGTTTAAGAGAATGATTTCCTTAAAGAATGAAATATATACTTAATCTCGATTTAAGTATATTGAATATTTTCCAAGTGTTGAAAATAAATAGATTTGTGAATTACTTGTTTAATAAGTATGGAATTGTTTTCCGATATAAAGGAAATATTTTGAGAATTTATCTTTTTGAAGATAAATTGAAATGATAAATTGAAATCGTATATGCATGGATATTTTGGCATATAAATTCACTAAGGAATTTATAAAAGAAAGTGGAATTTGTATGAAAATAAATATTGATTTATTTTTGAAGTATTGAAAATTATATATCTTGTAAAGATATTTTGGAAATTAAATAATTTGGAAAATTATTTGGAATCTGGTGATGTTGTGCATATCCATTGATAGTTCAATAACCGACTATCAATATTTCCCTTTGAATGGGTATTTAATGTGATTTGTTTGAATTTGAATGCCACACTTATTTTTGAATAAGCGCTCACTATTTGGGTTAACCGGGAAAGGACCATGGGGTCGTATAACCCATTCCGAATATGTGATACGTCGTTATGAATTGCATTTGAAGATCGGTGTTGAAGACCGGATCTTTTTGAAAGCGAAAGGACAACTCGTCGATTGTCTTTGCACCGAGTAGCTACGGTATAGAGACTCCCTATGTGATGGGAAGTCCGGACATGATTAGAGATTATCCGGATTGCAAGGACTTCTTTGTAAGTGCCTTCGGTTTTGTTCGAGCCCGGAACAGACTTGTATGGATAGTATGTCTGACATTACAAATTGAGATATAAAGCCGATTTCTTTCAAATATATCTCTATTGGTGGCGGAGAATTTATTCTTTTAGCTTAACACCCTTCTCTGAGACGTACGAGCTCAGAGGTTATGTAGTTGAAGGTTATCAGCGATATATTCCCAATTTGGTAATGTGACATGCTGAGTGTTGCTGTGAAATGATCATTGTGTTGATTATTTGTGATAGGATCATTTATTTGATCGTCTATCTTGGTGATCATTTCTATGATCATTTGTTGACCCAAAGCATGGCTTTTGTATAAAGTGTGTTTTTATGGACGAGACTTCGTCGAGCCTCACAAACCGGTAATGGTCGAAACAGGAATTGTGCGGCAAGGTTTTCAGGGATAGCTTCCCTAGGGTATGACCATTCCTTCTGGAAAAGGGTAGTATCATGGTATGGAGCCCAGATACTTACTCATGTTGAAACACTTATTTTTATGGTGTGATGTTGGTTAGAGAGCTCTCGTTTAAAGGTTCCAAAGGACCGGGGGTGGCATATCTGAGGGTTTGTAATATTCCTTGGGAAAAGGGATTCCCGGCTTTGTTTAGCGGAGAACGGTTGGTTCTCGGGGGGTCCTTCCAGAGGCGTTTCCATGTGGCAATGGGAAGTTCCTTGGCCTGACCATTTGTTGGAAAATCCATTCTTCAAATATGAGCCTTGTACGGTTTTAGTTGTATAACCTGCTATGGAATGTGGCGGCAACCCGCTATTGAACATGGTAGCTATAGTAGGCATACGATAATGGTCGTATGTTGGCTAAGATTTATATCTTTATTTTCGAAATGAATTTTCTCTACACTATGCACTAGTAATAATATCAAATATTCTTTTTAATGCGTATCAAGCATCTTTGACTATCATAAGGAGAAATCTCCTCCGATTCTGCGTTTGTATTGTGTGTGTGTGCGGGAGGCCTTATGGTAGTCTCATTCTTAAAAGCATTGCGAATTGATTTTAAAAATATTCCTCTATTTTGATTTTAAAGATAAATAAACTGTTTTGAGTTCTCACACCAGTCACATGACTGACTCGGAGTTTATTGTTTTCCTTCCTAAACTCTGGGTGCCCACCAATTTCCACACGGGCAGTCAAGAGTTAAGGTTTATCAGGATATTCTGGAGTTGCTGGAGGCAAGATGGATGGCATGGCGTATTACTAGTATATAGTATTTCTTTTTCTGTTGCACTGTTTGTTGTTGTATGTTGTTGTACACTCTGATGATGATGTAATGTAATGTACGAAATGTAATAACTGATATAGTTCTTTGTTTAAAGATTATTCATTTATTATTATATGTTGTTCCGCTGCGATTGTGAGATTCTGATGTTGTTCTGTTATTTCTTTCAGTTCCGTTCTATTTTCTTTTCTCTCTATTTTCTATCTTTTTCTCTCTTCTTCTACCTCTTTCCTTTTCTTAAACCATAACATTTCGGGTTTCCGTCCTTCGATTTCTCGGCAGTCGATAAAGTGAGTATCTATGTTGAATTTTCGAAAGTCGAAAATTTCCGGGACGTTACAATTAAACACCGGCTTCCTCTAAATTAATTCAAATATATATATGCCTATATCTTTCGAATATCGAATCATACTTCGGAATTTGAAATCAAAAATTGGTTTCACAAAATCACTCGCATAGCAAAGCTATTAAAGTGGCCTCTCCTTCACTCTGAAACTCGATAACCAATGTCGATGATGTGTACACTCATCACCGAAATTATTTTCCAGTGACACAAGTGAGTTCTGGACTTCCATTTTCTTGAAAACTTCTTGAAATTTCTTCGAAACCATTGGAATTCATTTAAACTCATTTGAAACATTTCTTATTTGGAAAACACTTTTAAATCCTATTATTATATTATTTTTTCAAAATCTTAAAAACCAATTTCAAAACACCGGAGTTCAATCTCTCAAATTTCCAATTAAAACCCTTCGGTTATAAATTACTTTTATATTAAATCCATTTCTTATGAATTTTCAAAATTTCACATCCTTTTAAAATTTCAAACTTTCATTTTTAAAAGATATATAATCCTTATCGAAAATATTTCACTTTTATATATAGAATAAAATCCTAGTTACCCAAATAAAAATTTCGGTATATAAACAAATTTAAAATACAAACAAAACCCAATATTCAAAGGATGATTCAAGAATGGATTTCAAACAAAGATAGAGATTTAAATTAGAGGAAGTCTAATCAATAGAATCCTGATTCGAAGATAGACTCGATCGAAGATGAGATAATTAAATTACAAAATAGAAGATGGATATACTTCTATAAATCACGGGCGACCTTAACTTGGTCAACCGTGACTTCAGGAATATAATCGATAAGGAATTCCAAAACAAATCGACATTCGATCGCCAGAGATAGAATTCGGAATATCAAGATATAACGGCATCGTAAACCGAGGATACAGAAATCTTCGGTGAATCAATGACAATTGTAAAGAGTTTTCACCCCCTTTACCAATCATTCAGTGGAGTTATGGGATACTCCAGAATCAAACGAATATAAATAGGGAGAGACGAGAATAAATTTCGGAACCGAGGGACATTCCAAAATTCGAAGGAACTTCCAATCAAGAGAAAGGAGTTCAAGACCAAACGAAAGTGATTCCGTAATTAAATTTTCCATACATGCTAAATTTGCCTAGAGACAAAGCTCTGATACCAACTATAACGGCCGATATTTTCAACTATTCGCATCCGCACAAGTCGGACTTGAATTGCTCAAAATATCAGATTATTAATTTAAATTTGGCAAACTTAACATATACGGTAAATAAATCAATCACAGAATCACGGATACAGTACAATAATACGTAGCGGAATAAATGAATAGTAGTTTATGAAGCTACTATATAAACATCAGAGTTAGAAATAAAATACAACAGAATATCTCAGATGCAGTGAAGTCTCCAGTACAAGAAGATGAATTCTCTGAACCAATCAACTGGATGACCGAAAGGATAGATAGCTGGAACTTCAAGCAAAGCTCCAACTTCGAAGGTGAGTCTCAAATGCTGTATCACTCAGTCTGACCCGAGCGTAAAGCAAGCACAAAAACACTCGAGACAAGATTAACATTCTTATATCTATAAATCCAACTCAAGTGAAATATCGACTGAAATATAAGTAACATAAAGGATGTTTGGGATAACCATCCCCTAAGGATCTACAGAACTATCTACAAGGTAGAAATATACACTATAACACTGTGATCCTTTCAAATTAATTTATATTTCAAAATGAAAATATCATTTTCACTTCAATATAAAAACAGATGTATATAGATTTTGAAATTTTATAAAGTAAAGTATTTATGATTTCCTCAAGTTTCACCAATCACTTCAAAAATCAACTCGACTTTCCTATTCAAATTAAATTAAATCTCAATTTCAATTTCCATTCAATTTAGTCTTCTAAAGAACAAATTCAAATTTTTTCAATTTCAAATACAGATCTGAATCACAATTTAACTATTTAAATCCCGTATTTCAAAGCTTCAACATTTCAAACTAAACCTAACAGTTTCATATAGATCTTGATTTAACTTCATTATTATTTATTTTTGAAATATCCACTCAATATTGCTTATATAGCCTTATATTACAATTCATTATATTTGCCTTCGATTTCTTTAAACATGAATATTCATTAAATCACTAAAGTCAAAGTTATGTCACGAACTATATTTTAAGTTTTCAAATTCAATAAGTTTCAAATTTGATTTAATTAAACAAAATTATTTATTAAATACCATCCCAATCAATTCAACTTTATCTTCCTTAACATATACAAACATTGGAAATCTATTTAAAATAAAATACTTAAACATATTCTATTAATTAAATCAAACTTTATTAAATTAAAGTGTACTATTAAATCTACTTTACATTAAACGTATTTATATATAAAAATATTTCCAATATTAACTAAAACCTATATTTCTCCTAAAACCATAGAAAATCATTTCAAAATATTTATATATGGACCAACGGCGTCTGTATATACTTCTATCATATGGTTAAGTGATATGGATATTTATCGTTTCAATCCGTAATTAAGTGTATATATATACGGGTAGATATCATTTCGACTCGTAATCCCAATTCAGTTCAAATGAAAATCGCTTGGGTTTATCATTTCAACCCATAACAATTTTTTCCTATTCTAAAGTATATTCGGGTATGTATCATTTCAACCCATAGTGAATTCTATACTAACAGGGAACTTGCAGAGGGATAGCAGATAATAAAATAATAACAAGAATATATCATCAATAATTTAAATAAAATATAAACCATAGGATATGGTGTCATATCCTACAGGTGAACAGTTACAGATAATAGCATATATAACAAAATAACTGCAGCATTATATTTCAATTGTCGTTTCAATTGAAATCAAATTTAATAAAATACAAGAACGTTAATCGTGAGTGATTGCTCACCTTTTGAGGCTAGAGATTTTGACGACTCGACAAGATACACATTGGATCACGATTTAGACCATCGAATAGTCCAAACAACAACTCAAAGCAAAGTAAGATTTGAACGCGAATTGGACGAACAAGGATGATGATCAAGAATTGATAAAACGAATTAGAACTGGATCGATGAAGGTAAAAGGTATATAGGTGGATTTATATACTAAAGTCAAACATGTAAAATAAATTGAATGCTATAATCAAAACAATATTTGTTATAAATTTAGTATCGACGAAATCAACTTAAGTCCAAAATAGTATGTGTATGTATAAACAAATATATGTAAGATATTTATATATATATACCACCCACTACATTCATGTTACTCAAATGTATGCAGACTTATTATAAATCTATGCAGAGCCATCAGCATACAAGTATAAGTTATATAGTAACCTTTATAATTCTGTTATGACTCACACTTTAAAATATATCTGCAACTATTTATAGCAAAATATATATAATAGGTTTTAGACTATGAATATATGCACAGCCTTTACAGAATATATGCACAGCCTTTTAAATTCCAAATATCTTCAAATCCTCACTGCTAGAAGCTAACCCACCCACTGCAACATGCAACTACCTACATATGAATATTTATGTATTATTTTAAATATAAAGTAACATGCCTATAACACAAATATAAACTTATATACTAATATATCTTTTCGTATTGGTTATGCGCATAATTACAGTGACATATGTAACTTACATTTTTATGAATAATAAAATTTATTACTGCAAACGATATATATAATAAATTTGAATATAACCAAGAGATTATAACAAACTTTTCAATATAAATTATAAATAAAAGGTTTGAATGTAAAACCCATGTGTTAAAACACATACATTAAAACTGTAAAATACATATACTTAAATATATGTGAACATATTATTTATATAAGACTTGTTGCAAAAATAATGATCGATCTAAAAATAATGATATAAATCTAAATATGTTCAGCTCTTCCAGTTATATATACAAACAAATATGCAGACCCTATATGTAAAATATGGCTAAATATGCACACACGCTCCTGCTTATGTAACCAATTGTATGTTGACAAGTGTGTATATAACAATTGTATATATAAGCTATTTACAAATCATTAGCGTACTATATATATAGATAAGACACCTTGTAATAATTCGTATGAATTCATATATATAAGTATAAAAAGGTATATAGATTATAGCTTTTAACTTTTAGGTAAATACAACACAATATATTTATAATATAGATATTACCTTGTATAAAAGAATTGCAAAGGTTGCAGAGGAATGGAGAAAGGTGGGGTTCGGAAAATAAAGGAGGAGGGGACTGCTATCTACAAGCAAGCGAAATATTTTTTCCCCAAAGAGAACAAAATGAGCATTTGAATGGAGAAGAAGGCCGCTTATATCCTTTATTGTATTCTCTCACAAGCAACACCAGACGACTGAGAAGAGAAAGTGAAAGGACAAAGACAAACGTATAGATTTATATTGGAAATATCAAGATCAAAGGTGAATAAATATAAAGGTGAATAAAGTGGGCCGTTAAAATTTAATGAATGCAACATATCGTATAACGTTTTATGAACATAAAAATAACGTACCGATATAAATGTAAAGTAACGAATATGGAAAAATTCAAGCGCAAATAAATGAAACGAAACGTACACAACTCTTTTACCGATTATGTGATGGCAACGGTCACCCTTAATTAAGCTGAATAATAAAAGCCAATGCTTTGAACATATGCCATATATTAAGTAACAGACACTGATTTCTAAATTTATTAGCAGCTAGGAATAGCAACGTTTGAACGTGAATTGGAAAATTTATTAAAGCAATTAATACTGTGGTTCAGTCTGTACGTTTCAAATTTGAAATGTAAAGTAAAAATATAAGGGAGGAAAACAATTGAAAAGTAAATGAAAAGCTGCACGTTTTAGGCCTATCCACTTTCTTTTGAAAGAACATGTGTATGCGGTGCATATTGTTTCAGTCTCAAGATGAAAGCAATATTATAAAACGTTATAAATAAACGTATGGAATTAAATATAAGCAGTTTTAGTGGAAAGAAAATGAACGGCTTGAGTGACCAAGTGATGTGAAGATTTTTAATACATACATAACATATATATTAAAATTTTAAAACAGGAACGAAAAAGTAAAAAAAAGAAAGTAGAAATAAAAGGTCAGGAAAAGTAGCAATGAGTATATATGTTAGAAAAGTAATAATTTTATTAGCAACGGTCATCCACTGATTTAGCTTCCTTATTAAAGCGAATAAATAATGTGGTCCAGTGTAACGTTTCAAATTTTAAAACGAAGGAAATAGAAATGGGACAGGTTGCAAAAGGAAAGCCACATATAAATGAAATAAAACGTTAACCATGAAAAGTGCCACATTCAGTGGAAACAAACTGAAATGATAACGTCAAGCGCGGGAATTAAGGACAATAAAGTAGAAAGTATGAGAAACGCAAAAGTGAATAAACGAATGAATGCAAGCTAAAGATATATATATATATATATATAAAATGATGTAAAATATTATGTTTCTTCCAGAGAGAAGAGAAAACGTTTGAAATGGAATAAATAAGGAAGGAACAAACCTGAAATGAAATAGCAACGGATAGAAAATTAAAGGGCTACAGCATGAATACAGGGAGTAATAAAGGTAAGGTATTGATTGGTTTGTAACTGATGTAAAATTTGAATGGATAGGAAAATAAAATTTGTGGTAACAGTCGATTCCCTTGATTTCATGCAAATTTTTGAATCAATTATAATTATACGTAATCCAAACATAAAAAAAATTATTTCAAAATTTTATTATTAATAATTTCTCAAAAATCCAATTCAGTACGTTATAAATCAATTAAAAATGCTAAAATTTTATGGGTCGTTACACAATCTCATTTTTAAACGAAAACCCATGGCAAAATAAATGAGTTTGAAATGGCTTTTAAGTGTGGAAATTTTGATGAAGCTTTCCTTGATAAAGTAATATGTTAAAGAGATCAACCATGTTTCATATGAAAATGATTTCAATGATATTAAACCATAAATGTTGATGTTATTATGTTATTATGTTTGTTTCTTATAATATAAATATTCGTTATAAAATGGACGCATAACTGTATTTTAGGGAGTAAGGGCAGGATAACCAGGTGGGTTGATCCAGTAGTGAATATAAATTAACTCCTGAATGAATAGAGTCGCATCTAGGAGGTCAGGTAGACCAAAATATAGGATGCCCAAAGACTAATTAAGAAGTTTTCAGTTTAGACATGTTCATAGTGAACCAATAAAAACTATGTATAAAGAGAGTTATTGGCGGGGGTGAACAGGTTTGTAGTGAACCCATGAAAATTATATCATGATTACGTTATTGACAGATGTCAATAGTTTCATATTCAACCCATGAAAACTATAATATGTGAGAAGTTATTGGAGATACCAATAGGTTTAGGGAGAACCCATGAAATAATTGAATTTAGTTATTGGCAGTGGCCAATAGGTTCTTGTTGATCCCATGAAAACGTTGAAATAGGACAGATACTCTATAGGCTATGATCAAACTATTAGTCAACCCATCAAAACTAATAGGTTAATGGTGACCTAAAAACTATAACTGAGACAAATAGTCAATTGAATGGGATGGGTAATCCAGATTATTTTGCTTATTTGCATATCATCATAATATTTTAAATTTCTATGTTTTTAACCATATTGGATGCAGGAGCACAGTATATGGTTATTATAATTTTTAGGTAAAGATACTAGTGAGGGATAAACACGTTCCGCTAAGCGGCGTGATCTCACTAGATATCCAAATGATTCGAGATGGTAGGTTATTATTCATACCAGGCTTTATGTATGACTCGAAGTTTATGTTTTCCCCTTAAACTCTTAGGTGCTCAATTGATTTTGAGTAGTTTAAGAGTCGAGGCTTTTCAGGTACTTCTTAAGCGAATAAGTTTTTGGAGACGTGCAGGAGGAAAGCTAGCTATTAGGAGTTCTTTTACATTTTGATTTTGTTGTGTTTTGATGTAAAGGCAAAGTTTTTGAATTGCCTATATATATATACTCTGATCATCTAAGGGGCCACCTTTATATGTCGCTTTTGGCGTATGTTATAATAATTATATTTTCTCTAAATGTGGTTCTTAAATCTGGGATTATGTAATGAATCTGAAATGATTTGAAATGGAATAAGAAAGTTGTTTAATGATTTTAAAAAATTTCCATATCCATGTGTTTATGTTATATCATTGTATTTAACATTACCATATTTGGTTGCCGAGGATTAATAACTACGGACGACTGCAGCATCCGTAGCCGTTAGTTTTGGGCCTCTAAGTGGGGAATGTTACAAGTTGGTATCAGAGCATAGGTTTATGAAAACTTAAAAAATTTAAGCCTATAAAATTTTTCTAAACATAATCCAATGAATCATAAAATAAGATCGGGGTTTGGGTTAAGCTATAGTAACGTACTTGTATTTGATATATATACACACACACACACATATATATATAAGTATGTATTCCCCTTTCTCTTAGACCGTTCTTCTGTATCTTAGTAAGGCTCGTATGTAGATTTACAAGAAAGGAAGATATGGAGGTAGGAAATGGAAGATTAAATCTCGGTGGAGGAAGCACCACAACAAATGAAAATGTTCGACCTAATACTAGGAGGAACCCGGGTCGATAGGATATGCTAATCAAAATGCAAATGCTAATATAGGTGCTGGAAATCCACCAGTGGATATGGGGATGATGTATCAGTTCTTTGTCAATCTGATGCAAGTTGGAGCAACTGCAGGAGTGGCTAGGAATGTTAGAGGAGCTAATCACATGGCTCCAATTGGGAATAACTATGCTAAGTTGAATAGGGATTATACCAGTCTTGGTGGAAAGCCATTTTTGGAAATAGAGGATACTATCGAAGTTGAGAATTGGTTGTTGCATTGTAAGAGAATCTTCGCTGACTTGGGTTTGAATGATGATAAAAAGAGGAGATTAGCCTCTAGGCAGTTGGAGGGACACAATGCTTCAGTGGAATAGTGTTACTATCGGAGTGCCTGAGGAAGAGTTGATTTGGGCAGAATTTTGAAGGAGGTTTGAAGAGAGATTTTTGTCTGAAGTTGCCAAGTCGGTATTGCTGAGGAAGTTATTTATTTGGTGCAAGGCGAGATGTCAGTGATTAAGTATGCTATGAAGTTTGATGAGCTGTCAAGATATAGATATGCAGCCATAGACACCATCATTAGGAGGAATGAGAAGTTTGTTCGGGGATTGAGAGTTGAGGTTGCTAGGGCGACCTTGCCACATATTCGTAATCTCTGTAATGTTGTTGTCGAAATCGCAATTCAACAAGAGGAAATGTTTACTATTCATGGGAAGGAGAAGTAGATTGAAACCCAGAGTTCTCTTAGTAAGAAGAGGAAGTTCTTTAAGAAGAGAACCCCGAAGGGAGAAGCTACCAAGAAGGCAAAGGCTAATTTGGTTTGCTTTAAGTGCAATAATAAAGGTTATTATGCTTATAAATGCCGGATAGACAAGGGGAAGAAGGTTGCAAAAAATAAGGGCATGAAGTACTTTATCTGTGACTAGATAAGGCATTATAAGAATCAGTGCCTAGAACCAGTCAGGGCGGACAGAGGAAAGGTCTTTGCATTGGAACCATCTTCTTCTAGACCAACCGCTGCTGAGAAGGAAATGACTGTGATGGAAGATACGTTTTTGATTCAGAGTACACCAGTTAGGATAATATTTGATACCATTGCATCACATTCATTTATATCTCAGTGTTTTTGTTGATAGGCTAAGTTTAGAACCCAAATACCTTGTTACTTCCTTAAGGGTTGTGAATCTGATAGGAGGGTATGCAACTCTAGGAATGAGATGTGACCAGTTAGAACTTAATTTGTTAGGTCATAAGTTTGCATGTTGTATGGTTTTGATTTCATAGATTTCGGGATCATTTTGGGTATGGATTGGTTGAGTAGATATGAGGCTAGGATATTTTGCCAAGGTAGAGAAATATCACTAAGACACCCTGATAGTCATAACCAAATTATATTCTCAATGGAGGATTCTTACCGAATTTCTTATGCTTTGTTGAGTGCTATGGAAGTAGAAGAAGAGTTAAGTCAGGTTCGAGTTGCAAGAGAGTTTGCGGATGTTTTTAAGCCGGTTATAGGGCTACCAACGAAATGAGCCATTGAGTTTCAGATACATCTTGTGCCACAAGCTAAACCTATAAGTAGACTAACTAGTAGGATGACACCGACCGAGACAAAGGAATTAATGGTGCAGCTAGTGGATCTAGAAGGGAGAAATTTTACTATACCAAGCAGTTCGTCTTGGGGTGCGGTCGTGGTGTTCGTGAAGAGACCAGATGGGTCATTGAGGATGTGTATCGAAAATCGTAAGTTGAACGAGAAGATGATCAAGAATAAGTATCCTTTTCTGAGAATTGATGATCTATATGATCAGTTGAGTGGAGCCAGATTATTTTCTCACTTGCACTTAGCGACAGGTTTCCATCGGTTAAGAGTGGCAGAGGATAATATCCCATTGTCGCATTTCGGACTAGGAAGGTTCATGTGAGTGGTTAGTAATGTCATTCTGGTTAACGAATGTATTAGCTTTTTTCATAGATTTGATGAACCGAGTTTTCCGAGAGTACTTGGACAGGTTCGTATCCATATTTATATATCATAATCGGAATTTATAGATCATATTTTAGTTTACTCTAAGGATGACAGAGAGCATGTAGATCGTCTTAGAGTAGTGATTGAGATGCTAAGGCAGCATCAGCTGAAAGCAAAGTTTTCTGAATGTCACTTTTGGAAGAAAGAGGTTAAGTTTCTTGGACATGTGGTTTTTGAGAAAGGTTTATCGATTGATCTAGAAAAGATTGAAGTTGTTAATAATTGGAAGAGACTAGTGACGGTGACTGAGATTAGAATTTTTCTTGCACTTGTTGGCTATTGCAGAGGATCATTAAGGACTTCTTGTGTATAGCATCGCCTTTGACTAAGTTAACCAGGAAGGATGTAAAGTTTATTTGGTATGACAAATATGAGGAAGAATTCCTTAAGTTAAAGCATTTGTTGACCATTGCGTATGTGTTAGTGGTTTCGGATAGAAACCAAGGGTTAGTGGCGTATACCGATGCATGTGGAACCATATCAAGAGCTGTGTTGATGCAGAAGGGTAAAGTTATTGACTATTCATCATGATATCTTAGACCGCATGAGGTGAGATATCCTACTCATGATTTGGAGTTGGCTGCGATGATCTTCGCATTGAAGATATGAAGACATTATCTCTTAGGCGAGAGATTTGAGCTATACATAGATCATAAGTCCTTAAAATATTTATTCACTCAGAAGGAGTTGAATATGAAGCAGCAGGGTGGCTAGAGTTTTTAGTAGCATATGATTTTGGTATAAAGTATACACCTGGGAAAGGAAATAAAGTAGCGGATGCTCTTAGCAGAAAACATCAGAATGTGGTGTTGGTTGAATGGAAGGATTTAGAAGCTTTCACCACTTGTAATGTTCAGTTAAGATCGACTACTAGCTCTAATCAAAGTACTGTCATGTTGTCTTGCTTGGAAGTTTGACCAATGCTGATTGAAAGAATTGCTTCTAAGAAGAAGGATGTTCCATTGTTAGCCAAGAGATCGAAAGGCTTGGGCTTTGGTCAAAGATCGATGATCTAAAAGAGTTTAGTCTCGACCAAAGAGGATGGTTGAGGAAGAAGGGACAGTTGTGTGTTCCGAATGTGGAAGACTTGAGAAAAGAAGTTCTTGAGGAATGTCATCGATCCAAATTCACGATTCATCCTCGAGGAACCAAGATGTATCAAGATCTGAAAAGGAGCTTCTATTGGGAAGGTATGAAGAGGGATGTTGGCATATGGGATAGGTAGTGTGCAAACTATCAACAAGTGAAGGCCGAACTTCAAAGACTGAGTAGATTGCTTCAACCTTTAGAGATTCTAATTTGGAAATGAGATTTTATATCCATGGATTTTATTGATGGGTTGCCAAGGTTAACTAAGAGAAATGAAAGTATATGGGTCATAGTAGACAGGTTGACCAAGAGTGCTCATTTCATTACAGTTGAGTCAACCAGGACGGCACCTATTTTATCTAAGTTGTTCATGAAGAACATAGTTAGACTGCATGGAATTCCTAGTAGTATAGTCAATGACCGAGATGCTTTGTTTAATAGTGATTTCTGAAAGAGTCTACAAGATGTGTTAGGTACCAATCTTAAGATGAGTACTACGTATCACCATAAGACGGATGGGCAGACAGAGAGAGTCAATAAGATACTCAAGTATTTACTAAGCGCTTGTGTATTGGACTTTGGTGGATCTTGGAAAGGTCACCTACATTTAGTGGAGTTTTCCTATAATAATAGTTATCAAACTAGTACAGGAATGGCGCCTTTTGAAGCTTTATACAGAAGGCCATCTAAATCACGAGCTTGTTGGTTGAGACCGTAGACCGATCAGTCTTAGGTTTGGATCTGGTAAGAGAGGCAATAGAAAAGATTAAGCTGATCTGAGAATGGATGATGGAAGCTCATCTAGATAGAAGAGTTACACAAATAAGAGGCATAAAGCCTAGAATTTTAAGTTGGAGATAGATTTTTCATTAAGGTATCACTGATGAGGGGTGTGGTAAGATTGGAAAAGTTAGGGAAACTAGCACCGAGATATGTTGGTCCCTTTCAGATTATAGAGAGGATCGGGAAGCTCGAGTTGCCGAGCAGTGTGGTAGGAGTCCATAATGTGTTTCATGTATCTCATCTTCGCAAGTATGTGCATGATCCAGAGACTACTATTTCTTCGACAAAATTGGAAGATTTGATAGTAGAGACAAATTTGATTTTTGTTAGACAACCAGTTGGGGTTGTAGCGAGATATGAGAAAGCTTAAGAAACAAGACAGTCAAGTAGGTGAAAGTTCAATGACGCAACGATGAGAAGGACTGTACTTGGGAGACAATAGATAGGATTAGAGATACTTATCCAGATCTACTGTGAGGGTATGTTCCATATTTTCTTTGTAAAGACTATTGCTAGTCAGGTAGGGTAGATAGGAGTTGTTACAAATGATTGCTATGCTTAGTATTAAGTCCTTACTGAATTTCAAGGACGAAATTATTTAAGGTGGGAAGCCTGTAACACCCCTAATTTTAATAACATTATTTAGGAGATTTAATTAGATAAATTGAATAGAATAATATAAAAGAGTAATAAGGGGCCTGATATTTGAAAATTTAATTAGAGATCGTGCTTAATCAAAGATAAAGAATGAGTTTATGGAAATGGTTCATTAGAGAAATAATAAGAGAATAAAACAAGGGCATTATGGATAATAGTCGTACCCATAATCTCATTACCCTTAAAATCTCTTTTCCATTTCTTTGCACGTTCATTTTTCAAAACACAAAAACATAAATCAAAGAAGAGCAAGCCTGTCATAACCTTGGGAAGGAAAAAGGGGAAAATCAATTAAAGCTAAGCAATCAAGCAAGGGAGTTAATCAAAGATCAAATCTCAAGTCCTTATCCAAAATAAGGTGAATAATAATCAAAACCATCTCTATTTTTTATTTTAAAGATCATTTGATTTCGGGTTTAATTTTAAATCCATTATGATGATTTTTATGATGCTATGCTTGGATTACATGATATGTTATAATCAAACAAGTTTGTTTGATAAATATTTTATTTGATTTTAAGGATAAAATCATTTATATTGGGTTTCGAATGCCATGAGGGTTTAATATGTTATGTAAAACATTATTTTGAAGATGGGTTTAATTTTTAATAATTTTCCAAGCTATTATAAATTATTATGAAATTGAATGGAAGAATGAATAATTGGGTTTGATATTTATTTCAGCTATTATATAAAGGAATTTGGGTCCAAAATTTATATATGTCATATAATATATTGAAGTAAATTATGCTGATTTTTAGGGATTTTTACTAATTAATTTATTGCGTAAATTGAATTATTTAAGATGAAGGAGTTAAATGTCTTAATTGTCTTTAATTAGTTGCTGAAATAATTTGGTAGTCATTTAGAAAATATTTTGATAAATTTTATGGCAACTAATCACATTTTTACAAATAGGCAAGTTAGTTGAAAAGTATTACCTAAAAAGGAAATAAAAATAGTTTTGCACTAGCTTATAATTTCGCCACTTCCAATAACTGCCTTTCGACCCTATACTTCCGCCTCTACCCGGTCGAAACCAATACATAAGGTATCAATGCATTAGTACGTAATGGATTGGAGAATAGAGGCAGGTATGGAGTCGAAACCATGCTTTCGAAGGGGTTGGAACCAATTTAAATAGCTTTCGAAGGTCCTTTGTTTTACTATCCAAAGAAATACCACTTGCCTTGTTTTCAAAAGAATACTTTCGAAAGGGTTTAATATAGCTTTCGAAGAGGTTGCAGCCTTTTTGATTCGAAAGGGTAGCTTTCAAAAGAGTTGCCATGTTTTTAAAATGAACCTTTCGAAGGGGTAGTTTGAACCCAGTTGAAACCACGCTGCCACCTTTATACCTTTCGAATAAATTAGAGGCATCAATGAGTTCAAAAGGTTGCATTTGTTTTATAAATAAACTAATCCGCTTCCCAATGCTTTCAAAAGGGCTCTAGTAGCCTTTTATACTAAAGGTTTCGAAGGCAATGGCTTCGAAAGGGGTTTCCAAGCTATCCTTCCAATTGTTTTACTTAAATGATTAAAGCTTTTGAAAGGATGGTTCTGAAGCCATCTATTTTTCCCTAAACTCTTTTTAATGTTTCAAAGTGGACTTTCGCTTATATTCACTTAGATCCAAAAGATACGTTTAAGATTAAACCCAATGGTTTCGAAAGGGGTAATTTCAAATGGTTTTGAAGCTATGCTTTTATGATTTAATAAGTGATGCTTTAATAATTTCAAAAGGTATATTTTATTATTTTCAACCGAGATGCTTTATTGTGCTTCAAACGGCATATGCTTAGTTTTTTGAAAAGAAGATTTGAATGCTTTCGAAAGAGATTTTCCAATGGTTTCGAAACTAAAGGTCTAAAGTTTCGAAATCCTTAATTTTCAAAACAAAGAACCCAGTCTCATTTTTAAAGGAAAACCCAAGGAAAAATAAATGAGTTTGAAATGGCTTTTAAGTATAGAGTTTTCGAAGAAGCTTTCCTTGATAAAGTAATATGTTAAATGGATTAACCATGCTTCATTTGAAAATGATTTCAAGGATATTAAACCATAGATGCTGGTGTTATTATGTTATTATGTTTGCTTCTTCTAATATACATATTCACTATAAAATGGACCCATAACTTTATTTTGGGGAGTAAGGGCAGGATAACCAAGTAGGCTGATCCAGTAGTGAATATAAACTAAGTAACTCCTGAATGAATAGAGCTGCATTCAGAAGTTCGGGTAGACCATAATACAGGATTCCCAAAGACTAATTAGTAAGTTGTTAGTTTGGACATGTTCATAGTGAACCCATGAAAACTATGTACAAAGAGAGTTATTGGCAGGGGACAACAGGTTTATAGTAAACCCATAAAACTAAATCTAGATTAAATTATAGACAGATGTCAATTGGTTCATAATGAACCCATGAAAACTTAGTATGAGGGAAGTTATTGAAGATACCAATAGGTTCAAGAGAACCCATGAAATAATTGAATTAAATTTTAGCAAGGGCCAATAGGTTCTTAGTGATCCTATGAAAACAATGAAATAGTACAAATAGCCTATAAGCTTCAAACAGGTAATTAGTCAACCCATGAAAACTAATAGGTTAATAGTTACCCTAGAAACTATAACTGAGACAAATAGTCAATTGAATGGGGATGGGTAATCCAAATTATTTTGCTTATTTGCATATCATCATAATATTTTAAATTGCTATGTTTTTAACCATTGTGGATGTAGGAGCATAGTACATGATTATAATTTTTGGTAAAGATACTAGTGAGGGGAAAAACTGGTCTACTAAGCAACGTACTCTCACTAGATATCTAAAATGTTCAAGATGGTACATTATTATTCATACCAAGATTTATGTCTGACTCAAAGTATATGTTTTCCCCTTAAACTCTCGGATGCTCAATTGATTTTTAGTAGTTTGAGAGTCAAGGCTTTTTAGGTACTTGTTAGACTAATAAGCTTCCAGAGGCCTGCAGGAGGTAAGATAGATATTAGGAGTTCTTTTCATTTTGATTCTGCTGTGTTTTGATGTAAAGGCAAAGTTTTTTAATTTCCTTTATATATACTATGATTATCTAAGGAGGCATCTTCGTATGTCGCTCTCATCGTATGTTGTAATAATTATATTTTCTCCGAACTTGGTTCTTGAACCAGGGATTATGTAATGAATTTGAAATGATTTGAAACGAAATGAGAAAGCTGTTTTAAGATTTTAAAAAAATTCCATATCCATTTGTTTCTGTTATATCAATGTATCAAACATTACCATATTTGGTCGTCGAGGATTGATAACTATGGACGACTGCAGCATCCGTAGTCGTTAGTTTTGGACCTCCAAGTGGGGGATGTTACAAGTCATATTCATCCTTTCAATGACTCCATTTGATTGTGGACTTTTAGATGTAGTGATTTAACAACCCATCCAGAAACGGATGGCTCAATAAAAGCCCATCGAATCTTAGGCCCATCTCAAAGCAAGATGTTAGGTTGATAAAATTGAAACAATACATATGATGCAAAGCTATCTATTATACTTTCAGAATATCACAATGGGATAGATAAAACATAATATCAGAAACAAGCACCCATTTCATAAAGAAAACCATCAGAAAAATAACATGTTATATATTACAACATGTCTACGTAAAGCATCCATAGTAAAAAATTCCAAAATAATAAAGTGCCTAAACTAGGTACAATAAAAATATTTAAAAAATCAAAAATAGATAGATAACTGCCACAAGCCTTTATCTCCAACTCCGTCTCCTAAATCAACATTACTCTCTCAAACCTACGTTGTATTGAGGAGTGAGTTAGAATAACAGATGTCCAATGAAATGGAAATCTCAAGCTTTACCATAATCAAAATTCCTAGTATTATTTAATTAAGAAATATGTCTAATGCATTAAAACCATAACATATGTATAAAATCCACTGTAAGCCAAAGGCTCTGTTAGTCCACCTATATAACATACATATAAAATTAAATGTAAGCTCGAAGGCTCTTCTAGTTCAACTATACAAAAGTCAATTGTAAACCCGTAGGGTCTTCCAGTCTAACTAAAACAAAATCAGGTGTGAGCCCGAAGGCTCTTCCAGCCTAACGATACAACTCTAACGTAATAAGCATTGTCGATGTAAGAGGAGCCCTCGATCTACTTAGTACCTCTTTAATGGGATTCAGGCAGACTCTCATCATTTAAGACTTATAAAACAGGAAAATCCTTGTCACTTAAGACCTAACCCCAAGGCGCATCCTTAATGACATCATAAGAAATCCAATTAGGCCATTTAATACTTCACCTAATAAAGAAGTGAACCCTACCATAGCCACTTAATACACCTAACCAAAGTGAGCCCTTCCTAAGGATTTCACCAACCGCATCCAAAAGCTTAACTTATGACACATAATCCACTCGTGACCCTCATATTAGTCCGAATATTTGAATGTGCTAGTAGCTAAATTGACTGTGCGTGTTTACCCTACAGAATGGAGACCAATCGCATGTCTACTGTGGTTATTTATTATAGGCATGTTCCACACTAGTCCGCAAATCCACACTGTTGGTATCCAGATTTAACTGGGCATACATCGACTAACCTTGCATCCCTATAACTTATTCATACCTTATACGTGTACTGACTATATATAGGTATCATCATACATAATTAACAATTTAGGCCATATAAGGTATCTATAACATCCCTTATCTATAGGCCCAAAGCTAAGCGCTACAGATGCTGCAGTCATCCATAGTATTAACTTCCTACGACTAAATACGGCTATGTTAATGGTATCCATAATATCAGAACAAAACGAATATGAAACAAAATCACAAATTTCAAAAAAATAATCATTTTACTGATTTCATTTCCAAAACATGTTTCATATTCAAATTACATAATCCCATCGCTTTCCCAGGTTCAGATAAATATAGTTATTGCATAAATACGCCAAGAGTGACGTATGACAATGCCCCTTTGGTTGACCAGAGTACTATATATACAATACAGCAGAATCAATCCAAATTACAACATCAACTGCTAATTAACTATCCGTCAGCCACCAGCTTGTCTCCGAAAGCTTTATTCGCCAACCTACTAAAACTTGAAAACCTCAACCCTCAGCCTACTCAAATCAATTTTGAGCACCCGAGAGTTTAAGGAAAATAAACTTCGAGTAAGACATAAAGCCTGCTGTGACTATACATATTGGTTATCTGATATTAAGTGAGACCATGTCGCTTAGCGGGTAGGGTTTTCCTTCACTAATACCTTTGTAAAATGCATCTTTTGCAGATTATAATCCTACAACCAAAACTGGTCAAATCTGTAATGCAATATCTTGTATAAGAACATTTGAATTATCATATGGACTATCTGTCTGTACACTGTAGTTTTGTCTGGCTAACTACTAACCCTTGGCAGACTCGAGCGTATCAAATAACATAAAAATTCTAACGTCTATTAGATACTCCTTCTTTGGACGGTCTGTCCTTACGTACTTCTCTAGATCTAACTGATCCTAATGGTTTTGCGGCTTATCAATAACCTATCTTTGAACAAATATTTCTTTCTGTGTGTAATCATAATTTTAGTCTATTTGACAAAGCCCTACACACTAATTTTGGACTAAATTAGCTAGGGGCTAATAACTAATGAGTATAGGGTGCGATCCTACACAAGTCTCATCTGGTCTTCTAACCCGAGTCATTTTCTTAGGGTTAACTAACCTTTTAATATTATTTTTCCTTGAAAACCTTTTTAAAATGATTTAAAGCTTTAAATCATACATATACAGGGAAAACATACTCTTTGCTTTACTCAAAACTATTTTCCATGTTATATATACTTTACCCAAAATAATGTTGATGAAATTATTAAGGATTTCCTATCCCTCCAAAATAAGTCAAAACCCTTTTTAACTTAAAAACACTTAGGCATATTGCCAAAAACAACTCAATCGAAACCTTTTTTTAAAAACATTAAACAACCCTTTCGAAACCATCAAAAGTACCCCTTTCGAAACCTTTGAAATTATCCCTTTCAACAAAAGTAAAATCTTAGGCCGAAGGCCAAAATATACCTTCTGAAATCATACCTTTCGAACCATTCATTTCCATCCTTTCGAAAGTATTGAAAAAACATCTCCTTCGAAAGCTGTAAAACCTCAAACATCCTCTTTAAAACACTTAAACATTGCCTTTCAAAAACGTTAAAAAACCTTTCCTTTTAGACCTTTCAAAACTGTTGGAAAACCTTTCCTTTAGACCTTTTGAAACCATTGGGGAACCAACCCATAGAAACCCTTTTTTAAACCTTTCGAAAGCATTAAAACCTTTATAAACAGCAAAACTTTTGGAAGCATCTGGGTTCAATTTAAAACATGTGGAAGCACCTTTCAAAACCATTAAAACTATCTCTTTCAAAACCATTTAGATTCTACCTTTTTGTAGAGCAAAAGGGTCTTTAAAATATTTTAGTCGAAAGCATCTCTTTCGAAAATATTTCCTAAGTAAAGAAGTGATGGTGTCGAAACCATCCCTTTGAAAGCATTGGAGAAGCGGCTAGGTTTTAAAAACAAAGTGACACTTCCAAAACCAGTCTGGGTTGAATGGTAAAAAGCGGTAGGCAGGGGTTTCGACCTAGTTGAAATCATTTATTTAAGGACAAAGGCACAACCTCTTAAAACCATTCTTTTTTGAAGTCAATAACCCGGTCGAAAGCAGACCAAGTCGAAAGCTATTCAGTCGAAAGCAAAGCAGGCGCGTTTTCATTTAAAAGGCAAGGTAGTGTTTTAACCCTTTGGAACCCCTTGTTTCAACCCAATACATTCCTCCTATGTCCAATTCGCTCTGTACCATGTACCTGATGCCATGTGTATTAGTTTCAATGGAGTCGAAGGCGGAGGTAAGGAGTCGGTAGCCTGGTGCCGAAAGTATTGAAACATGAAAAAGCACGTAGATTTGAGTTTTTACAATATTTCTTTGTACCTAACCTGCCTCATTTGTCAAATTTTGATTGGTTGCAATTTTTTCTTTTCTAAAAGTACTGCCGATTTTTAGAAATAAATATTAAATTATTTACAAAATAGCCCTTCTCCTTTTTATAAATATATAAAACATTTAAGTCTCATAGCTTAAATAATTTTATATATCCATTAAAAGACTTAGGAAAATTCCTAAAAAATTCTAGAAAATCATTTTTAGTATGTTTTCTAACATATATAAATTTTAGACCATAAGCCAATATAATTTGGCCGTAATTAATGTTTAACCCAAAATAACATTTCTTCACTAGAAAATTTATATAAAATCCACATAAATTCAGAAAATTTTGAAAATTTAAAACATATTTCTAAATTATCATTTCAGATCTAAATCTAAATTAGCAAGGCAATTGGATGTCATATAATAGGTTTTCTAAATCAATCATCATAAAATGCATAAAAAATAGCCTAAATCATCAACAAGTGTGTATATATATCCATTTATAATTTAAAACATGGTAAAACAATTGCAAATACTTTCAGAATTTATCTAATACCGAAATCAATCAAAAATATGAGATGTATTCATTATTTACCTTAGCTTTTTGATTAAGGATGTGAGATTTGTTCTTGATTAAGTTATTTGATTCTTCCTCTTGAATTCTTCCTCTTTGCTCTTCCTATTGGTGGTCCTCCTTAGCTCTATATTTTTTATTTATGAAAAATGAATGAATGTGTAGAATGAATCCTTATGTGGTTTAGGGTACAAGGATATGCCTTGTTCCCAATTTGCCCTTGCATAATTCCTAACCCCTTTTATTATCTTTTTTTTTCATTCTTTAGTTCACTAATTTTACAAGGCATGGCTACCCTTTATTTAATCAAAAATCTCAATCCATTAATCATCTTACATTATTTTATTTTATTTAACTAATTAAATATTCTAAATAATATTACTAAAAATACGGGGTGTTACAGACCCCCCTCCTTGAAGAATTTCGTCCTCGAAATTACGATAAGGTGCAGTTCAAAAAACTCAAAGGTAAAACATGTCAACAACAAATCAGGATAACTTTCTCTTATCTTGTTCTCAGTCTCCTAAGTACAGTCTCTTTCATCGTCGCTCCATCGGACTTTAACTAATCTGGATATCTTGTTCCTGAGCTTCTTCTCATCTCTCGCGACTATATGAACTGGCTTTCTAACCATAGTTAAATTTAGCTCTATGACTAAGTCATCTAACACAGTTGGTGATTAGTAGCATTCGAATTTCGAATACACTTATATGAGAAAAATGGAAAACATCGAGGACCGCTGCCAAACTACTCGGTAACTCTACAATATATGCGAGTTTCTCGATCCTTTTAATAATAGGAAATGATCCAACGAACCTCAGTGCTAACTTCCCAATTTTCCAAACCAAATCACTCCCTTCATCGGTGATACTTTAATGAAAACATGCCCACTAACATAAAATTATAAGTCTTTATGCCTCATGTCTGCATGACTCTTCTGCCTAGATTGAGCTTCCTTCATTTTAGCTCGAATCAAATCAATCATTTTCTACAGCTTTTCTGACTAAATCTAGACCAAGAATCAACCTATCCCCTGTCTCTAACTAATATACGGAAGATTTTCATGGCCTTCCATATAAAGCTTTAAATGTTGCCATCTCTATACTAGCCTGATAATTGTTGTTATATGAAAACTCGACTAGATGTAGATGGTCTTCCCATGATCCCCCAAAATATAGCACACAAGCTCGTAACAAATCTTTCAGGACTTTGTTAACTCTCTCTGTTTGCCCATCAGTCTGTGGATGGTAAACGGTACTCTTCTTGAGCTTACTACCTAAGGTATTTTGTAGACTCTTCAAAAACTCACTAATAAATAAAGAATCTCTATCACTCACTTACTACTTGGAATTCTGTGCCGTTTAACCACGTTCTTTATAAACAACTTCACTAACACAGGTGCCATTCTGGTTGACTTAATTGGAATGAAATGGGAACTATTGGTCAACTTGTCCACAATGACCCATATGCTTTCATTTCCTCTATTAGACCTTGGAAACCCGTCAATGAAATCCGTAGAAATAGAATCTCACTTCCATACTAGAATATCCAAAGGTTGAAACAACCCACTTGGCTTTTGATGTTCGGCATTTCCCCATTGGCAGTTCAAACTCTACTTCACCCATAAGCCTAAATCCCTCTTCATACATTCCCAGAAGAAACTTCTCTTCATGTCCTGATACATCTTTGTTCCTCCAGGATGAATAGTGAACTGTGAGCGATGACATTCTTCCAAAACTTCCTTCCTAATGTCTCCCACATTTGGAACAGACAATCTTCCATTCTTTCTCAACCACCCATTCTGATCAAGACTAAAATCCTTCAAGTCCTCACTCTCTATTCCATCTCTCAGCTTCCTGTTCCATTCAGCCAACACTGGATCTTATATCTGTTTAGAAGCAACCTTTTCGATCATGACTGGTCGAACTTCCAAACATGATAACAAAGCAGTTTTTGTACGTGAACTACTTTAATTCTTCACTATACCCTGTAAGTTGCTAAGGATTTCAAATCTTTCTACTAAACAATCATCGCTAACACCACGTTTTGATGTTTTCTGCTAAGTGCATCTACAACTTTGTTGCCTTTCCTCGGTGTGTACTCAATACCGAAATCATAAGCAGCTAAGAACTCTAACCACCTCTGCTGTCTCATGTTCAGCTTCTTCTGATAGAACAAATACTTCAATGACTTACAATCCATATAAATCTCAAACCTATCTCCCAAAAGGTAATGTCTCCACACCTTCAACATAAAAATCACAGCAGCTAACTCCAAGTCATGGGTTGGGTATCTGACTTCATGCAGTCTAAGCTGTCGAGAACATAGGCAATTACTCAACCCCTCTGCCTTAACACATCTCCTAACCCAGTCCCACATGCATCCGTGTACACCATAAAATCTTGATTCCCCACTGGACCAACCAACATAGGTGCATTAGTCAATAAGTATTTCAGCTTCTGGAATCCTCACACTTATCAGTCCAAACAAACTTCACATCTTTTCAAGTTAGCTTAGTCATTGGTGCCGCTATCTGCAAAAATCCTTAATAAGCCTCTGATAGTAACAATCCCAGAAAAATTCTTATCTCAGTCATCGTTTCTGGTCTCTTCGAACTATTCACGGCCTCGATCTTAGTTGGATCTACTGATAATCCATTCTTTGAAACTACACAGCCAAGAAACTTCTCTTCCTTCTTCCAAAAATGACATTTCTAGAACTTCGTCTTCAACTATGCTACCTTGGCGTCTCAAGCACTACCCTAAGATGAAATTCATGCTCTCTTTCATCCTTAGAGTACACTAAAATATCATCTATAAAAACCAATATGAACCTATCCAGGTGCTCTCTGAAAATCCGGTTCTCAAATCTACAAAGAAAGCTGGCGCATTAGTCAGTTCGAATGGCATCACTAACCATTCATACGATCCATATCTGTTCAAAAGCCGTCAAAGGAATACTATCCTCTGCCACTCTAAGCTGATGGAAACCTACCGCTAAATCCAACTTCGAAAATATCTTAGCCCACTCAACCGATCGAACAAATCATCTATCCTAGGCAATGGATAATGAATCTTTATCCTTTTCTCATTCAACGGACGGTAATCGATACATAACCTTAATGATTTGTCTGGCTTCTTAGCAAACAATGCGGCTTCTCCCCAAAGTGAACTACTAGGCCTGATAAAACTCTTGCCTTCCAAATCCACCAACTACACTTTGAGTTCCCTCATTTCGGTATGTATCGTCTTGCTACGCGGTCTACTAATCGGTTCTGCTCCAGGCACAAAGTCTATCCGAAATCAATGGCCCATTTTGGTGGCAATCCTACCATAGGTTCAAAAATATATGCAAACTCTCTAACCATAAAAACACGATTCAATTCGTCTTTTATCTCCACAACACCCAACAAAGTTTTCACGTCACAAGTAGAGTTTTCTATGGTATATACAATCCGCTCCCTACAGTCCACGTGTCTAAGAGATATTTTCCCATCATGGAAAAATATCCTAGCATCGTACTTACTTAACCAATCCATACCAAAAATAATTTTGAATCCTATGAAATCAAACACATGTTAACTGCAAACAAAATATGACCTAAAAAGTCAAACTTTAAGTGATCACATCTCATCCCAAGTGTTGCATACCCTCTTATTAAATTTGCAAATCATAAGGAAGTAACTAGGTATGAGGGTTTTAAGTTAAGATTACAAAATCAATTAGAAAGATATAAAAGAATGTGATGCACCAGTGTCAAACAGATCACTAACTACCATACCAAGAACCATAAGCATACCTCCCAACATTGCTTTCCCTTTTTCCCTGGGTCTCGAGATAACTGGCTCCAATGCATATACTTTGGCCTTCCGGTCCTTAGTAGGCTCCTTGCATTGGCTCTTGTAATGACCCATCTGATCGCAACTAAAGCATTTGATACTCTTCTTCCTAGTCACCTTCTTTGCCTCTTCAGAGCAACATTAATTCGCATAATGCCTTTACTTGTCACACTTAAAAAAATTTCCGACTTCTCCATTTTCATGGCTCCATCCTTCCAGGCTCCCTTCTTAGGAAAGAACTTCCTTTTCTGACTCTGCCCTACCTGGACCTCCTTCACCTTATTCTTCTCCACCGAAGCAATAATTTCCTCATGTCTTAAATCCATTTCTAATACAACAACACAAGGATCCCTAATATGAGGTAGTGTAGCCCAGGCCAATTCAGGCTTCACCCCTTAATGAACTTCTCGTTCCTCTTATTCACAGTATCCATAGTTGCATGACCATATCTTGCCAACTCCTAAAACCTTATAGCATACTCTAACACAGTCACCTCTCCCTACTTCAACTCAGCAAACTTTCTAAGCAAGGTAGACTTTTTCATTACAGACATGAATCTTTCCTCGAACCTCCTTTTGAACTCAGCCCGTGTCATCATTCCTTCATCTACTCCAGCTGTCACACCATTCCACTAGTATAATGTTGCTCCTTGAAGCTACCTCGAAGCGAGCCTTCTTTTTTTCTCATCATTGAGCCATAAATCCATGAAAATCCTTTCATAGTGCAGCAACCAGTTCCATACTTCTATGGCATCTTCAGTCCTAACAAATGGTTTTCCTCCTAACCTAGCATAGTCCTTATTCAAAGAAGCATAATTGTAGACTACCGGAGCTTCCTAGGCTCCCCGTCTAACTACTCCAGCAGCAAATCATGCCTGCACCATATTCATGAAAAACTGATATATGGCTCCTATATCAACTTGCGGGATTTCAGCACCGGTATTTCCAGCCCCGTGCCTGACCTAGATAACTTCTAGAATTAGGTCTAGCATTTTCATCTACAACGGTGTTTCCTCCTCCAACATTATCTCTTTAAGAATCCATATTTGCATTCGAACCTTCATGAGATACAAAAAAAAACCTAATAGAAAGAGGACACTAGAGATAAACAACATACTTATATATAGCAAATACAAGTACGTTACTATAGCGTTATCCCATACGCCAATCTCATCTCTAATTCCTTAGGATTATGTTTTCAAAATCATATTTTTAGTTAAAGTTTTTCATAAACCTATGCTTTGATATCAAGTTGTAACATCCCATATCTAGAGGCCCAAAGCTAAGCCTACAGATACTGCAGTCATCCATAGTATTAACTTCCGGCAACTAAATACTGCTACGTTAATGGTATTCATAATATCAGACGCAAATGAATATGAAAAAAAATCACGGATTTAAAAAAAAAACATTTTGTTGATTACATTTCCAAAACATGTTCCATATTCAAATTGCATAATCCCATTGCTTTCCCAAGTCCAGATAAATATAAATATTACATAAATACGCCAAGAACGACATATGATGATGCCCTCTTGGTTGACCAGAGTACTATATATACAATACAACGGAATCAATCCAAAATATAAAAGCAACTGCTAACTAGTTATCCGTCAACCACCTGCTCATCTCCGGAAGCCTTATACGCCAACCTACTAATACCGAAAAACCTCAACCCTCAACCTACTCATATCAATTTTGAGCACTCGAGAGATTAAGGAAAATAAATTTGAGTCGGACATAAAGTCTGGTGTGAATAATACTATACATCTCTGTTATCTGATATTAAGCGAGACCATGCCGTTTAGAGGAACGGGTTTCGCCTCACTAATATCCTTTTTAAAATATATCTTTTGCAAAATTATAATCCTACAACCAAAACTGGTTAAATCTGCAAAGCAATATCATGCATATAAACATTTCAATTGTCATATAGACTATTTGTCCATACACTGTAGTTTTATCTAGCTAACTACTAACCCTTGGCTGATTCGGGCCTACGAGACAACATAAAAATTCTAACATCTGTTGGAAACTAATTTTTTGGACAGTCCATCCTTGCTTACTTCTCCAGGTCTAATTGATCCTAATGGTTTTGCGGCTTACCAATAACGTGTCTCTAAACAAATATTCCTTTCTGTGTGCAATCTTAATTTTAGTCTATTTGACAAAGCCCTACACGTTGGAATTTTGGACTAAATTAGCTAGGGGCTAATAGCTAATGAGTATAGGGCGTGACCTTATACAAGTCCCATATGGTCTTCTAATCTGAGTTATTTTCTTAGGGTTAACTACCCTTCAATTTTTTTCCTTGAAAACCTTTTCAAAATGATTTAAACCTTTAAATCATACATATACAAGGAAATCATACTCTTTGCTTTAC
This sequence comes from Allium cepa, assembly GCA_030765085.1. NCBI lineage: Eukaryota > Viridiplantae > Streptophyta > Magnoliopsida > Asparagales > Amaryllidaceae > Allium > Allium cepa. Next base: position 446,708,314 of record CM060937.1, on the reverse strand, counting down.
TTTAAACTATTTGCCATATTACATATACTTTACACAAAATAACGTTAATGAAATTATTAAGGATTTCCCATCCTTCCAAAATAAGTCAAAACGCTTTTTAACTTAAAAACACTTAGGCTATATAGCCAAAAACAACTCACTAGAAATCTTTGTTTAAAACCTTCAAACAACCATTTTGAAACCATCAAAAGTACCCCTTTCGAAACCTTTGAAAGTATCCCTTTCAATATAAGTAAAACCTCAGGCCGAAGGCCAAAACATACCTTTCGAAATCATGCCTTTCGAAACCATTCATTTCCATTCTTTCGAATGTATTGAAAATTGGAATGTATTGAAAATTCGAATGTATTGAAAATTCGAATGTATTGAAAAACAACTCCTTCGTAAGCTGTAAAACCATAGACATCCCTTTAAAACACTTAAACGTTGCCTTTCGAAACCATTGGAAAATGTAACGACCCGCCGCTCTGACCGCCTCTAGTCGGTAATTAAACCAACTAGAAACGTTCAAGATGACGGATTGTTATTTAGTTTATAACATTTAAACAGAATCAGTCACAGAATTACAGAACAATAATATATTTTATAAATGAACTTTTCTTTTTATATACAAATATTAGAGTTATACAATGAATTACATTTTATACAGCGGAATAAACATATATCTTTTTAAAGTACAAGAAAATTTCCCGAAAAACTTTAGTGATGCGGTAATCCCCTCTTTCTAACTTCGTTGCCTGAAAATCTTCAAGCTGTAGAAATACTCGGTCTGACCCGAGCGTTTATTGCAGAACACAAAAACACTCGAGTCAGGATTAATCTTAATTCAAGTAATTAAATTTGCAATGAATTGAAATAAAATGGTAACATCCCAAATTACAGTGTGTAAACTATGCAACAGAGATGATGAATCACATGAATCAATTTAAATCTATTATGGATTTCCATATTAATAACTTCAATTTTTTAAAATCTGTCAATCCTGTGTGTCTGCAGTACACACATATATTCATACACTGTGCACTGCCTCGCCAACTCGTGTGCACCAAACAAAAACACAGCTATCAGACCAAAACAAAGTCAGCTACATATCAAGTTCGAGTGTCATCAACCAAACAGTAGCAAAAAAAGAGTACAGTACGCAACAACAGCCAGTGCAATGAACAAAGAACACAAGTACAGGCAGCAGTCTCAAGTGACACAGTTGCAAACCACCAAATAGCATCAAAGGCAAAGACTCAGCAATGTCAAAGCCAAGAAGAAACTACATGACAAACTAAATACAGTCTAGATAATCAAGCCAGAGCCACCCAAGTGCAGGGCAATTGCAAAGTGCAGTAGAACTACAATAGTGCATACAACAGAGACCAAAGACAAGCATACATGAATGTATGTATAAAAATGATCAGCAACTACAAAGTGCAGTGGAACTATAGAAATGCACCAATGCAACAAAATTCAAAAACTCTTAATGACAAACTTAATGATGACATATATGGTAGTGCAGACTACAATTGAGTGCAACAAAATAACCCAAATGCAACAGTTATACCAACATAGTGCAACAATGAAGCACTGAATAATATGCAGACCCGAAACATCAAGTCGAAATGCAACAGAATGGTACAAGTGCAACAGAACTCCACTGTGAATATTAACAACATGATGAGCAACGCAAGGGCAGTGGATAGTGCAGACAAAAATGAAAGATACCAGTGGAAAGACATACATGAACATGAAGACATAAATAACATCAAATGCAAGACCAAACTGCAAAAGTGACAACAGCAGAAGTGATCAAGGCAAAGCACAAGTGTGCAGCATCAAGTAGTTTCAAGTACATGGACATATATATATGGAACTGCCACTGCATGCAACAGCAAAATCAAGTCTAAAAGTCTCAAGTATATCACCTGAACAACTCAGGAAACTAGTTCAACTTACTTCAAATGAAATACATGGGTTCAAACAAAAAGTGCACAAGTGTGCAGACAAGTCAACTGAATACATGGGAGTATGACAGTGAACTCAAAGCAATGATCAAGTCAAGACAATGAAACTGGGTTCAACACAGTGACCCAAGACAGTTTGAGAAAATAAGTGTACAGGAGCACCCACATATCAATCCAGCAATACTCACTCCATACTAAATTAAAAATGTGATTTTAGTTTTAAAAATCATGATTTCAATATATGCATTCAAGTTTTAACTGGATTGAATAATTAAAGATGTTTGATAATCTTACTTTTGAAAATCAACCACATGCATTTTTAAAATAGATTAAAGGTTTTAAATTAGAAATTTGCTCACAGTTTTAACACAACAGAGGTGGCATATATATGCATATACACAAGCACATTTCACAACTTTGGTTCAAGCATGCATCAAGTCATAAATCAGATCAGAAGGTAAGGTTTGCTCTCATGTAAGTGACTTTCAACTTCACTTCAGACATGCAGTTATATTTCACAAACAAACAATCAAAATAAACCACATTCCAAACAATGTAAAAGAAAGGGGTGTAAGAGTTTGCTCACTAGTTAAAGAAGCAAAAAGAATCAGGATGTAGAAATTTACAACAGAGAGGTAACTTAATATATACAGTAACATGTATATGCATAAACTCATATTCACATGTATACTTTCAATCCCATACCTAAACAAACATTCGAGCATCACATAATGGATTCAAGAATATTTTTTTTTTAGCAATGCATCAGATTCATCAAAGAAATGTTTTAAGCTTGTAAATTTTGTTATTTTCAGGATGTAGGACATTTTACAGAGGTTTAAAAACTGGGTTTCTCAGGCTTTTGAACTGGAATCATTCACATATGGCATGCAAGCATAATACACAGCAAACAACAAAGAACACCACAAGCAGAGATCAATAAGTATTGAAACAATTCACTTCCAAGTACTTCCAAATTTCCTTTTTAAATTTAAGGTTAAAAATGAATAAAATTTAAATAAAAATGAAAACAAAATTTCTCATTTCAAAACTGGATACAACTTAAATTTAATTCTAGATTAAACTTTAATTTAAAACTTTTACTCATATCTTTAATGAACCTTAATTCGAAAATTGTTTAGAACAAAACACTACAGGTTTTAAAATCTGAGACTAAACACAAATCATACCCAAGACTAGATTTTTAAAACCCAAGCCAGAAAACTTTGTAAATAGACATTCAAAAATAAGATTTACATCCATATCATCATCTTAACTTCCAGAATTCATAGCTTAATAGCAATCATTCACAAGCCAAAAATGATTCACATTCATACATGTACATTATCACTTATACAAAACAATTCCAGGGACCAAACCCGAAATCACAACACACACTAGGCCTAAGTCATTTATTTACAGGTAAACAGAGAAAAAGGATTTGGTATAGCATCTGTTCTTATCAGTTTAAAGCATCTATTCTTATCAGTTTAGATTCAAGTAACCGAGCAAATGATAACAGATAACACCCAACTACCAACATGCATTGACTTATCTTGTCCATATCAGTTTAAATTGGATTGACCGAGCAAATGATAACAAATAACACCCCAAATCATAGCATGCAACCAAACACCCAATTCAAACAAATCTAAAAACTTGAATAAAAATTAATCGTGAGAAAAACTCACCTTAACTCGAATCGAACAGCCGAGGTGAGAATGAGCACAATCGAATGAAGATCAAAGCCCCTAATTGGATCGCAAGCCCTAGTTAAGCTTCAAAGAGGAACGAACGAGGAGAACACGGTCGCCATTATTTTTGTTTCTGTGTTTTTTTTTTCTTTCGTATGAAATGAAAAGGGAAGGCTCGGTTGGAAATAATAAGGAGGAACCAGCGTACGGGTGATACATTCTTTTATGAACCAAATCTCGGCTGAAGTGATACACGATTTTGGGCGTATGTCAGAGACGATAAAATATTGTGTACCAAAGATCTTGAAATATTTTCTTCTCTTATTTTATTCTATTTTTTTTTCATTTTGAATTCAATTTGTTTTTGATAATTTTCTTTGACACGTTTTTATGTCGTATGTTCACAAATCAACTCTGATGAATACGAAATTTGAAATCCGGTCATAATTCAATATTACGGACCCAATGGAACTGATTTCGTCGAATTCCGAGACTGTGCCTCGGAAGGCTATTTTTAAATTCAATTTAAACAATAAAATTTCAAAACTGAACAAATTATTTTCAAATTCAATTCTGAAGCTTTTATTATTTCCAGTATTATTAATATGAATTTTCTAAGCTTTTGAAATATTTTTAATCAGCTTAAAATTGAATATTCAAATTTTTATTCAACTTTTAATAGATTAAATTCTAAAATTTAATCGCCAATTCATAGTTATATTGGGAATTAAATTTAAACCATCATTCAAATATTTAAAATTAATTAAATATTTACAATTTAAATTGTTCAAAATTCAGGATCGTTACAGAAAACCTTTCATTTTAGACCTTTCAAAACTATTGAAAAACCTTTCCTTTTAGACCTTTCGAAACCATTGAAGAACCAAACCTTAGGAACCTTTCTTTGAACCTTTCAAAACTATTAAAACCTTTGTAAACAACAAATCTTTTGAAAGCGTTTGGGTTCAATTTAAAACATGTGGGAGCCCTTTTCAAAACCATTAAAACTATCTCTTTTGGAACCATTTGGGTTCAACCTTTTATATAAAGGGTCTTTAAAACATTTTAGTCGAAAGCATCTCTTTTGAAAACATTTCCTATGTAAAGAAGTGATGGTGTCATAACTATCCCTTCGAAAGCATTGGAGAAGCGGCATGATTTTAAAAACAAAGTAACCCTTTTGAAACCAATCTGGGTCGAAAGGTTACTAGCGACTGTCAAGGGTTTCGACCAAGTCAGAAGCATTTATTTAAAAACAAAGGCACAACCTCTTAAATCATTCTTTTTTAAAGTCATTGACTCTGTCAAAAGCAAACCAAGTTGAAAGCTATTCAATCGAAAGCAAAGCAGGGGCATTTTCATTTAAAAGGCAAAGTAGTGCTTCAACCATTCGGAACCCCTTATTTCGACCCAATACCTTCCGCCTGTGTCCAATTCACTAAGTACCATATATCTGATACCATGTGCATTGGTTTCGATGATGTCGAAGGCGGAGGTAAGGAGTCGGAAGCCTGGTGCCGAAAGTATTGAAATAGGAAAAAGCATGTACATTTGACTTTTTAAACTATTTCTTTGTATCTAACCTGCCTTGTTTATCAAATTTTGATTGGTTGAACTTTTTTTTCAAAAATTACTACCAATTTTCAGAAATAAAGATTTGGATTATTTACAAAAACCCATTCTCTTTTTTATAAATATATAAAACATTTAAGTCCCATACCATAAATAATTTTATACACCCATTAAAACACTTCGGAAAATTCCACAAAAATTCCAAAAAATATTTTCCATATGTTTTCCAACATACATAAATTTCAAACCCTAAGCCAATATAATTTGACCGTAATTAATTCTTAACCCAAAATAACATTTTCTTCACTAGAAAATTCATATGAAATCCAGGTAAATTTAGAAAATTTTGAAAATTTAAAACCATTTCTAGATTATCATTTCTAATTTAAATCTAAATTCATAAGGAAATTGGATGTCATATAATAGGTTTTCTAAATCAACTGTCATTATAAAATGCATATAAAATGACCTAAATCATCAACAAGTGTGTATGTGTGTGTGTATCCATTTATCATTCAAAACATGGAAAAACAGTTGCAAATAATTTTGGTTATCTAAAATCAGAATCAATCAAAAATATGAGATGTGGTCATTATTTACCTGGGATTTTTTATTAGGGATGTGAGATTTTCCTTGATTAAGTGATTTGATTCTTCCTCTTGAATTCTTTTTCTTTGCTCTTCCTAATGGTGTCCGGCCTTAGCTCTATATTTTGATTTGTGAAAAATGAACGAATATGTAGAATTAATCCTTAAAGGGTTTAAGGTATAAGGATATGCCTTGTTCCTGTTTTGCCCTTGCATAATTCCTAACCCCTTTTATTCTCTTTTCTTATTCTTGAGTTCACTAATTTAACATGGGCATGGCTACCCCTTATTTAATCACAAATCTTAATCCATTAATCATCTTACATTATTTTATTTTATTTAACTAATTAAATATCCTAAATAATGTTACTAAAAATATAGGGTGTTACGGTATCCCCTTATTATGCCTCTAATTACAGATTAACTCCATAATTTACACGAACTTCCTTCATATAAATTAATATTACCTAACTATTCTAATAATACGAATTATCACACTCAATACACTATAATCAATATGCTTTTGGTTTTAATTGTCAATACGTTAATATTATATGCATGTATTTTTACAAGTGAAATTTAAGGTCTAATCACTCCAAAATAATGTATATAAAGTTTGAATTGAACATAGACTATCTAATTTGTGAAGATTTGTTCTTTAAAACAGAGAAGGGATTCTAATTTATTAATATGGAATAAGTTGTTCGTATTCCGTGTTGTACGAATCTCTTTTATTTGGTTATGGTAAGGTGTTCCTTAATTATTTAAATGATAAAAACAGGCAATGCAAACTACAAACAATTCAATTCGAACTAACTAAATTTTTATTATATTATCCAGTTTTATGGCATTGCAATACTTTATAGTTGATTTAGTGATAAAATATGAAATTTTTACTTATTAAAAATAAGAAATTTTTTATTATAAACGTAAAAAACACAAAATAAAATCTCGCCAAACTTAATTTAGATTTTCCTTAAAGTGAATTAATCACTTGAATAATAACATATTTTTCTAGTCCGGTTATGTAACAAGCCTGGTTTAAGTAATTACCTGTAAGTATTAAATTATAATATTGAGAATAATGATAATTTTGAGAATTTAAATTGTTTATTTGGAATAAACAATGAATTTTGAGAATAAAAAGAGAAAATAAAGTTTTTGAACTTTATTTTAGTGGTTTGAGTTAATAATAAGTGGAAGATGTTTTTTATTTGGTGATAGTGCAATAATTTATTAATTATTGTCATTTGCTTCTTTTAATCATTTTTAAAATGAGTATTTGATTTTTAAAGAGTGTTATATTAAATAAAAGATTAAATTGGGTTTAAAAATATGATTAGGTTATAAAATTGAATTTAAAATGATTAGTTACATTTTATTACACAAGAAGATTATTTTTGTGTAATTTCTGGAGTTAAAAATAGTGATCTATGTAATTATAAGGGTAATTGGCTATTTATTTAAAAATAAGGGTTTTTAATAATAATAATAATATTTTATAACTAAATTTATCTTTTTATTAAGTTCAAATACTTAAATTAACATGTAAACAAGGCTTTATAATTTTATCATGTGAAAACTTTGAAACATTTGATGTTTGTTTAATAACATAAGTGTTTACTAGTGTATTAAGTGTTAAAACTAAGTGCTTAGGCAATTTTTTTTATTATTGGGTATTAAGCCCAATAAAAACATTTAGCCTATAGAAGTGAGAAGGAGATATTCTCATTTCTTCTGTGTTCATTTGTTTTCACTTATTGTAAGTTTCAGAAAACTACAATAACTTCAAAAGAAAAGAGAAAACCTTCCCTCTTCAAAACCCAAAACAAATTTCCCAAATTAAATTCAAATCTTTGTGTTTCTAAAATCGAATTGGAGCTAAATCAATAGGTAATCAAAATATAAAACCATTTATTCATCAAAAATCAAGTTTTGAAATTGTTTCTCTATTAACAGTTCTCTTTCTCTATTGCATGTCTTTGTTTCAAATTTATACAGGTTTCTAAGGCTCAAATTCGAGCAAAGCTTCTACCTTTCAGCGGATAATCAAGGTTTTTGCTTTCATATATCAAGGTGAGTTATAAAACTCGCAAAAGCTAGCCGAGCCAAGCTTAAAATCGCCTAACAGCGAATAAATTAGCTTCTATTTGTATATTCTTGTAGTTGTTCTCTGTTCAAAATCTGATTTATATTGCTACTTTGAAAGGTTATAACTTCTGATTCCGACAACGAAATGCTGCTGGATTTTTTTTGGTTTGTAGACTGTGTTTTGCAAATTAAGCATGCCAAATTTCAGGTCATTTCAACCTATGTATCTTATAGAAATATGTTGCTGAACTTTGATTCGGAGCATGTTTTTTCCCAGATTTTTATAGTGAAAACAGTCTGCATTCAACTTTAAGACATCATAACTCTCTCATACTTTTCCCAAATTGCATGATTCTTTTTTGTTTGAAAGATAAAGTTTCTACCATATGCACACCAAATTTTAACTCGGTCCGAGGTAGTTTGGTCCTCTTTTATATGCCTAGAAGTTGAACTCGGGATGGTTTTCAGGCCTGGGCACATTCTTGTTTTTAAACTGTTGCAAACATGGGCTGAGTACATATTTGAGACAACGTAACATTTTCATTTTCTGTCGGAATTCATTTATTCTTTATTCATTTGAAAGATGAAGTTTACTAATATGTGGATAACAATTTTCAGCTCAATACGTGGTCGTTTGTTCCTCTGGCCTGTAAGTTGGACCCAAGATGGTTTCAGGCCTGGGCATATTTTTGTTTTTGAACTGTTGCAAACATAGTCTGATTCCATGTTTGAGACAGCGTAACTTTTCCATTTCCAGTCGAAATTCATTGATTCTTTTTTTGTTTGAAAGTAGAAGTTTTCTACTACGTATTTACCAGTTATTAGTTCAATCAAAGGTAATTTCGCCACATCTTTTATGTCCGAAAGTTGAACACAAAGATCTCAGACCTGGGTATTGTGTTGCCTGTGCATTTTTATGTTCTTTTCCCGTCCAACTTTTGACTTTTACTTCATGTTTTTATGATATTTCTGAAATGTATTGAGGCCATGATGTCTACTGATAGACAAGCCAAATTTTGGAGATTTTGAAATTCAAATTTTGGATTAAATTTGAATTTGAATTGAATTCGAATATCGATTTGAGTGATTGGGCTTTTATTCGTTTTCGAGCATGGATTTTGCCAAACCTTTTTGAAATAATTTTTAAAATAAATGGACATTTAAATTATTATTACATGATATTTTTAAAGTATTTTCAAATATAGAATCTATTTATTCTCAATAACAAAGGAATTTTCGAATATGGCTTTCAAAATTGGTATTAAAAGCTTGTTTTCTCAAGTAAATTATTTTATATATAAAACATACGTTTTTGCACTATTTGAGTGAATGAGAAGGATAATTAAACGGTTTGGTAAAACACGTGGTATGAGACACGTGCATTTATCTTATCAGTTAATTCCCGACTTGTCCGTTTGATCATTTTGACCTACGGGTCGAGTTTACCGATGAGATAAGTTTATTGCTTTGAGTGTGAAATTTACTAGCGGCTAGTAAACTGTTTAGTGCGAACGTGTGGTATGGGATGCACGTTAACATTGTTTGGGTTCCTATCCAAAAGTTTATGACACATTTTTCTAAGAGACGTATTTGTCGGTACTAGACCTTCGGGTCATTTGTCCTATGGGACGTTTGTCTAAGAGATATATTTGTCCATTGCGACGTATTTGTCCTTCGGGATGATTTCCTTTGGGATGTTTTTCTAAGAGACGTATTTATTGTCCTTGGAGACGTTTGTCTAAGAGACGTAGTGCCTTATTTTGGGAAAACAGTACTTGGCAGGCTTCAGCCATAAGCACGTGCTATATCTTTGAGATGATTTCATTGATGTTTGTGATTTTCCTAGTGTATCATCCTTTTCTGGAATTGGTCGTTTGAACCATTCGATATATATTTATGGCAATTACCTTTCGGAAATGTGAAGTCTTAGGAGCTCTATTTTTGAGATTTGAATTGCGTACATAGGTGTTATCTGAGATTTGCCTTTTGGCTTTTACTTGAGATTTTATTCTCCTCTTTGGAGATATATTTACCTTATGGCGTGATTGAGATGGGATCTCTTTATGCATGTTTTGAGTTTTCCAAGGCAGCCGGTTTAGGTTTTCCCCTAAACCATATTTGATGTTTTATGAATGCCGATGATACGAGGATCGCTACTTTTAGCGTTTTATGGGTTATTTTGTCTCTTTTGAGATTATAAGTTTGTGTAGTGATACCATATTATCACTTGATGTAATCACACACTTTAGATTGTTCCTTCCCATTCGAGAATATTATCACATTATCCTTATGCTTATATTATCTCTTATCCTTGTAAACTCATTTGTTTAGCTAGTCTGACCCGTGTATTTTATACTCGGGTCAGACCGAGGTGTTTCAGGTTAGGTACATTTGGATTTAGCCTATTCTGCTTCCACATGGACTATTCTACTGGCTCTTTTTGTTATAGCTTTTTGTCTAGTCCTTTTGTTGTTTCTCTGATATGTATATTCTTTTGACTCACTTATATATTGTGGTTGTTATGCTACTTGAGATGTATCATTTTGTATACTCTGTGATGTATCTGTATATGTATCTATATGTGATGATTTACTGTTTTGTGATGTGTTTGCATTCGAGTTATTGTATTTTGTTCTGATAGATCCTATAGCCACCTATGGCTTTGTATTAAGTATTTATTGGATATGTCGATCCACTTGAGGAAAAAATACGGCATTGTCGACGTATTTAATAGATATTTAAGACAAGGCTATAGATGGTCGCTCCTGTCCAGCCCTATTCTCTGCATTAGCAGACAGTATTACCCAGTAACACTCTTTGTTAATGTAGGTCTAAAGGAGGGGCGTCACAGATTAAATCAATTACCGATCGAATTAACCGAAATTAATTCGGTTCAGTTCGGTTTTGAATTTTTTCGGTTCCAATCCGGTTTGACATATTTTATCGAAAACCTGATCGGTCCGACCGAACGCTCACCCCTGTGAAATTCTATTAGAAAATTTAATACTTCACCTAAGAAAGAGGGGGACCCTACCATAGGCACTTAATACCTCAAACCCAAAATGGACCCTTCCTAGGGATTTTACCTACCGTATCCAAAACGTAATTTATGACCCATAACCCACTTGTGACATCTCACGTTAGTCCGACTATTCGAAGGTACTGGTAGCCAGATTAAATGGGCAGGTTTACTTTACAGAATTGGGATTAACCTCGCACCCACTAGAGTTATTTATTATAGACGATGTCTCACATTTGTCCGCAAAGCCACACCAATAGTAGCTAGATTTAACTGAGTAGAGTTCCATGTAACTTTGGACCGACCTCGCATCCCTACAACTTAGTCGTAAGTAATATGTATATCCACTGTACACATACATCACCATATATGAATAATAATTGAGGCTATATAAGGTATCCCCTTAGTACACCCTTAATTGGGGATTAATTCGCTAAATTACTCTGACTTCCTTTCTACATATTAATACTACTTGACTATTCTTATAATACTAATTACCATGTTCAATACACTATGATCAATGAGTTATCATCAATACGATACACACACATGCGGAATTTAAGGTCTAAACATTAAATTATAATAAATCGATAATAATTCGCTTATAAGATATTTTGAAATATCAATCTCATACAAATCTACAATTCTAACAATAACTGCCACGACTATAGCCAAATGAAATAGATTTGTATAAACATGGAATATCCACACTTGTTCCATATTAATACACTAGAATCCCTTTTCTATTTTAGAAGAACAAATCATCACAAATTAGATTTTTTATATTCAATTCAATCTTTGTATGCAACATTTTGAAGTGAGAATGGAATTACTTGTTTATTTAAGTGGTAAAAATAGACGCTGCAAACTATAAACAATTCAATTCATAATTTAACACCATGTCTAATTTATTTTCTTTTTGAACCATTAAACACTTCGATTCCAAAGAAGGAAAATAGGTTATAAATGGACCGTAGATTATCAAATTCTAACAATTAACTAGATTCTTATATATCAATATAAAAAACGATTATAATTCCAACATATACAAAGATTGATATCTACTTAGGGAAATTCTAAGGGTTTTTAGGTGTTATGTTTCCGTTTACCATGGAATATCCTAGATCACTTGTTCCATATTAATACTAGATCACTTTTCTGTTTTAAAGAACAAATCATCCTAAGTTGGATCCCCTATATTCAATTCAACCTTCGTATACAACATTTTGAAGTGAGAAAGGAATTCCTTATTTATTTGTCGTAGAAATAGGCGATGCAAACTACAAAAAATTAAATTCCTAATTTACACACCATTTATATTTTTTTTCTTTTTGAACACTTTAACACTTCAATTCAAAAGAGGAAAAATAGGTTAGATTGACTATAGATTATCAAATTCTAACAGTTAATTAGATTTAATATATCAATACCAAAAACAATTATAATTCCAACATATGCAAAGATTGATATCCAATTAGGAAATTCTATGGTTTTAGGTATTGTGTTTTGGTTTACCAAAATTTCTCGAGGCATACATCAAATCTAGATGAATACTGTTCAATTAGAAAATTATGAAAAACTGGATATTTCTACTCACGTAGGATTCCTTTGTTTCAGGCTTAGATCTGTTTAAATATGCTTTTGAATCTCTAATAGATCTCCCCTTTTTAATATAAACAAATAGATTGTATATAGGTAGATTAGGCTTCAGAATTAAGAAGATAGAAAGAAAGAAGACTAGAGTTTGAAATAGATATTAGAATTACTTACTTATTACTGTTTTCTGAAACCATAGAAGAAATGATTTTGAGAGAGTTCTGACATAGTTACATAGTTTTGTATGGAAAAGGGGAGAGCCTCTAGCCTATAAGTAGTAAGAAATTAGGACTGTTAGATTGAAAATAAAAGAATCCGGGCCATTTTTCTAGCTTATTTGTGAGCTCAACCGACCTAACCGGTCGACCACTATCCTAGGGGCGGTCGATCGACCTTTAAAGACGGTCGACTAGCCTCTTTTCAGCCAGTGACTTTTAATTGTTTTCATTTTCGTTTGATTTATTAACCTTTTTAATTCTAATTAAGTCACGATTAACTTTAATTTCTCCTTAATGTTAGTTCTAGCATAAGTAAATTATTCAATTCAAATTTCAAACTTTTGAAATTCTTCCAAAATTTAATTTTTAATTATTTTAAATATAAAAATTTCAAACGTCCGTAACTTCTCCATACATACTCCATTTTCAGCACATTGTATATGAAAATTCATTAGAAGATCGTCACGCATGCAATAGTGCAATTTCCATGACCAAATTCCAACATTTATAAAATTTCCATCTTTAACCTTATTTTAAATTGCTTAATCTCTTATTAAATATTATGGGATGTTACATTCTCCCCCTCACCCTTAAATAGGACCTCGCCCCTGAAATCACGAAGAGAAGATAGTGTAACGCGTGCTCTTCAACCATGTTATACAACCAATTTATTTACAATAATCTACACCACCATCTACTCAATCTAAACTACAATATGATTATGTATGTAAACATACTATAGATGAGCTCAATCCTAGCGTGAATGCAAGGTCCTAACATATCGAGAAGTATGCAAGCATCCTAAATATGCATAAAATTTTATATGAGTGCAAAAATAACAATAAAAAGTGTGGCAACCACCTTCTACCATTCAATCAAGCAACCATGATGCAACCAAAAACCTATATTTTTGGAGAGAAAAGCTTACTAGAGAAAAGCTCGATATGAGAAACCCTAACCTTATATTTTGTTTCCCACGCTCCTTCTACTCAAATCAACCTAATTTCTTCATTACGGAACCTCTTAATGCCATTTTAAGATCAAATAACTTATCCGGCCCTACTACAGAGGCAATGTCGTGTGGACATCTCCTCGATTGTGGGACGTGAAAGACATCACGGACACCCGCTAACTAGTTGGAAGCTCCACCTAACAAGCAAGTTTCCATTACCCACTCTAAAATTGGGAAAGGCCCCACAAACCTAGGCGCCAACTTCCCAAAAGTACCGAACCTCATAACCTTTCTAAGAAGGGAAACTTTAATGAATACCATGTCCCTAACTAAAAACTACAATTCCTATGTTTGCTTGTCAGCATAGGACCTCTAAGAGTCTGTACGGTCCTCATTCAACCGCCTCAACACTTCTACCTTCTCCAAGGCCTTCCAAAATACATGATGCAAACTTTCCATAAATCCTCAAAATTCTTGTTCACTCTTTCCATCTAACTATTGGTCTGCAGGTGGTAAGCGGTGCTTAGATCCAAGGTCGTTCTGAAAGCAGATTACCAGACTCCTCCAAAGTTCTTTAGTGAACAACGGGTCACTGTCACTAATAATGCTAACTAGAACTCCATGTAGTTGTGTTGAGACTTGGTTTTAATTCATGACACAAAGCTATCATCTACAACATACAGATTTGACGACTACTACGACAAAAAGAGAATATATACTACAAGAAGACAAGACTTCAAAATCGATGCATTAATTTTATTATTATTTGATTGATTTTTGAGTCTTAGGTCAACATTGTTAAAATCTCTCCTCGGATATGTATATATTAGCTTATATATTTTTATCACACTATCTATTAAAAAATTATACACATATAGAAGCATATATTTAATTTATAGAAGTTTGAAAATTATATAAATATATATATATATATATATATATATATATATATGCAAACTGAACATATTGCACAAAATACACTAGGTCAGTCGACTGACCCTGTTTGCCAGTCGACTGACACTGGAGAAAATGTGCAACATGCACAGGGCACGAATATATGAATTTAAATATTTAAATTCGTTTGAATATTCAGTCGACTGATCCTGCAGCCCAGTCGACTGAATTTCTATAACAACAATATTTTTGAAAGGATAAGACTTTGGTGAAGAGTTATGAACCTTTAACGAAAAGATTCGGATGCAACACTTCGATCGAAACTCTTCACCAACAGTCGTAGCTTTCTAACTATTATAAATACAAACTCTAACTTCATTTCAACTCACCGAATTGTAATGGATTTCTCTTATTCTCTGATCTAACTTTCTAAAATCTATTTGCTATCATACTTTCAATTATTCTGGATTAAAGCAATACTATACCTTTCTATTCTTCATACACTTCAAATATAAACATTTATACTCGAGGAGAAGATTGTAGAAAGGGTGTACTATAAGTAACAAATCCGTGTTATCAGAACACACATATGTCAAAAAAAATTCTGTAATTATTAAAGTCCCGTTCTACTGCTCAGGCGAGTGAAGTCCTCTTCAGCTATTGAGGCGAAATCCTGTTCTACTGCTCAGGTCCCTGTTCGGCTGCTCGAGGGTGGATAGACCTGTTCCTCCGAGTTAAGTAAGGGTTGTTGTTTTAGTGAAATTCCAAAAGGAGTCTCGGACTGGACGTAGGACGGTACTCCAAACCAGTATAAAAATCTCTGGTGTCATTTTGCTATACTGCTTTTTATTCCGCACTATTTACAATATTATTATCATCGTTATACTCTGTATTATCGTATATCCATATTACACGATCCATAGCACATTTTCATTTGGTATCAGAGCAATAAAGAAAATGTGTGGATGATTGTTCTTGGTTTTATTTCATATTATTTTTTTACATTATAATATCATATTACTTATTCCTTTTTGTCGATGACAAAGGGGGAGAAATATTGTTGTTACTAATAAGAATGCAGGATATAGAGCGTCAGAGATTTAGGGAGAGTAAGTATTTTATGTTGTTTTATATACAGTCGAAATATATATCTATTTATAGGTTGTCATCGATCAAAAAGGGGGAGAATGTTGAGACTTGGTTTTGATTCATGACACAAAGCTATCATCTACAACATACAGATTTGACGACTACTACGACAAAAAGTGAATATATACTACAAGAAGACAAGACTTCAAAATCTGTGCATCAATTTTATTATTATTTGATTGATTTTTGAGTCTTAGGTCAACATTGTTAAAATTTCTCCTCAGATACGTATATATTAGCTAATATATTTTTATTACACTATTTACAAAAAATATATACACATATATAAGAATATATTTAATTTATAAAAGTTTGAAAGTTATATATATACATATATACATATATATATATATATGTATGTATGTAAACTGTGCATATTGCACAAAATACACCAGGTCAGTCGACTGACCTGGTGTATTTCCGGTCGACTGACACTAGAGAAAATGTGCAACATGCACAGTGCACGAATATATGAATTTAAATATTTAAATTCGTTTGAATATTCAATTGACTGATCCTGCAGCCCAGTCGACTGAATTTCTATAACAACAATATTTTTGAAAGGATAAGACTTTGGTGAAGAGTTATGAACCTTTAACGAAAAGATTCGGATGCAACACTTCGATCGAAACACTTCACCAACAGTCGTAGCTTTCTAACTATTATAAATACAAACTCTAACTTCATTTCAACTCATCGAATTATAATGGATTTCTCTTATTCTCTGATCTAACTTTCTAAAATCTATTTGCTATCATACTTCCAATTATTCTGGATTAAAGCAATACTATACCTTTCTATTCTTCATATACTTCAAATATAAACATTTATACTCGAGGAGAAGATTGTAGGAAGGGTGTACTACAAGTGACAAATTCATGTTATCAGAACACACATAGGTCAAAACTATTTTCTGTTATTGTTGAAGTCGTGTTCTACTACTCAAACGAGTGAAGTCCTCTTCAACTGTTGAGGCGAAATCCTGTTCTGGTGCCCAGGTCCCTGTTCGGCTGCTCAGGGGTGTGTAGACATGTTCCTCCGGTTTAAGTGAGGGTTGTTCTTTTAGTGAAATTCTAAAAGAAATCTCGGACTGGACGTAAGACGGTACTCCAAACCAGTATAAAAATCTCTGGTGTCATTTTGCTATACTGTGTTTTATTCTGCACTATTTACAGAATTATTATCATTATTATACTCTGGATTATCGTATATCCATATTACACGATCCATAGCACATTTTCATTTGGTATTAGAGAAATAAAGAAAATGTGTGGATGATTGTTCTTGGTTTTATTTCATATTATTTTTTTTACATTATAATATCATATTACTTATTCCTTTTTGTTGATGACAAAGGGGGAGAAATATTGTTGCTACTAACAAGAATGCAAGATATAGAGCGTCAGAGATTTAGGGGGAGTAAGTATTTTATGTTGTTTTATATAAAGTCGAAATCTATATCTATTTATAGGTTGTCATCAATCAAAAAGGGGGAGAATGTTGAGACTTGGTTTTGATTCATAATGCAAAGCTATCATCTACAACATACAAATTTGACAACTGCTACGACAAAAAGAGAATATATACTACAAGGAGACAAAACTTTAAAATCGGTGCATCAATTTTATTATTATTTGATTGATTTTTGAGTCTTAGGTCAACATTGTTAAAATCTCTCCTCAGATACGTATATATTAGCTTATATATTTTTATCACACTATTTACAAAAAATTTATACACATATATAAGCATATATTTAATTTATAAAAGTTTGAAAGTTATATATATATATATATATATATATATATGCAAACTGTGCATATTGCACAAAATACACCAGGTCAGTCGATTGACCCTGTTTGCTAGTCGACTGACACTGGAGAAAATGTGCAACATGCACAGTGCATGAATATATGAATTTAAATATTTAAATTCGTTTGAATATTCAATCGACTGACCCTGTAGCCCAGTCGACTGAATTTCTATAACAGCAATATTTTTGAAAGGACACGACTTTTGTGAAGAGTTACGAACCTTTAACGAAAAGATTCGGATGCAACACTTCGATCGAAACTCTTCACCAACGGTCGTAGCTTTCTAACTATTATAAATACAAACTCCAACTTCATTTCAACTCGCCGAATTATAATCGATTTCTCTTATTCTCTTATCTAACTTTCTAAAATCTATTTGCTATCATACTTTCAAATATTCTGGATTATAGCAATATTATACCTTTCTATTCTTCAAATACTTCAAATACAAATATTTATACTCGAGGAGAAGATTATAGGAAGGGTGTACTACAAGTGACAAATCCGTGTTATCAGAACACACAAAGTCAAAACTATTTTCTGTAATTGTTGAAGTCATGTTTTGCTACTCAAACGAGTGAAGTCCTCTTCAGCTATTGAGGCGAAATCATATTCTGCTGCTTTGGTCCCTATTCGGTTGCTCAAAGGTGTATAGACATGTTCCTCCGGGTTAAGTGAGGGTTGTTGTTTTAGTGAAATTCCAAAAGGAGTCTGGAACTGGACGTAGGACGATGCTCCGAACCAGTATAAAAATCTCTGATGTCATTTTACTATACTGCTATTTATTCCTCACTATTTACAGTATTATTATCATCATTATACTCTGTATTATCGTATATCCATATGACACGATCCATAGCACATTTTCAAGTTGCACCACTTCCTTAACACAAATTTGTGCTAGAGATACTTCCCTCCTATTACTTCCAACAAAAGTAAAACATGCCAATCTACTATAAACTATATAACTTTATTACTTCAAGGCAACCCATCGATAAACTCCTTCGATATATGCTCTCAATTCCAAGTCGGAACCTCTAATGGTAATGATAACCCACCAGGCTTGACTTTGCTTAGCTTTGGTCTTTTCAACACATCAAAATGCTAGAATAAATTTAATGCCTCTTTCTTCATCCTTGTAGAATTAGAAAATTCTTTTCAAATCTCTACCACCTTATCACATTTAGGTAAATGGTGACACTCCACAAGTCTTATGTTTGAAGCATTTTAACCTTAATTTCTGATTTACTTCCAGTCTTATCTTTTGTTTATTGCTACTTATTTGTCCTTATGAAATTTCCTTATTTACGACATTCCTTAATATATATTTATTTAGTGGTTTAAACCCATACCAAAATCAACATAGTGATAAAACAATAATATGCCTTATATCATATCAAATACTTTTCCCTAAAGGAGACGATCATCAAATTCAATTGAAAAACTCTAAATGAAAACTTTTGCTGAAAGCTGCCCTGTAACGTCCCCCTACTTGAAGGCCTAGAACTAACTGCTATGGACGCTGATGTCATCCATGGTTATTAATCCTTGGCGAACAAATACGGTGGTGTTAAACACATTGATACATAGATCACAAGAATATGGAAATTTTGTAACACCCCACATTTTATTGATAGTTAAATTAAAATAAATTTAATTGGTAACTGTGAAAACAGTGAAAATGATTTTTTTTTTTATAATGTTAAAATTTGACAACGAAACTTATACCATTGTGTTCATGGCAATTTTCTGATCAACTTCCATGTACAATGCTTTCTGAATGGACTTAAAACGGAGAAGATATGCCATTTGAAATTTTAGCGTCAGAAACAATTACATATGCAAATATGGAAATTTTATCAATTATAAACATTTGCACTTAATTCATAGGATATTTATAAAAGTAGTAACAAATTTATTATGTTTGTAATGACTGTAAATTATTAAGAGAATTAGATGTAAGAGGAAAAAATAAGGAGAATAATTAATATTGTAAACAAAATCAGCTAAAAAGTGCAATTAATTAATATGTGACTTAATATTGGAGATTAATATATAACGTGTGTGTGTGTATCAAATCCCTCAATTTAAAGAGGTTTGCAGATAAATGTAACAAATAAATGTTCAAATTCAAATGTAGATAAAAAAATATGCATATTAAATATATATGTTAATTGAATGGTGGAATTAATTGACATGCCAATTAATGAAACGTTACAATGTGTAAAATATTATTTAAGGAAATTAACTAATAGAGGTGACGTGTTAATCTATTAATAGGGCTACTAATTAGGATTATAACGTAATCAGTAGAAAATATCAATTAATAAGGAAAAGAGATAATAGTTGACCTAGATTTGAATGTATACATAGAGGCAGTATATTGCTATACATAAAAATTAATTGAAGGATCAATTAAGAAGAGGAATAATAAGAATAAACAAGCAACAATAAAAAGAGGTTAAGCATTTATAATTTATAACATTTAAAAGTTAACGTTTATAAATAACATTTAATAAAATAATAAGGCACATTTAAAATCAAATAGACGTGCATTTTAACGAGCATTAAATCAGAGAATTGATGAGTGTTAATTGGAATTAATAAAAAATGTTTAAACATTAAACGTCTATAATAAATAAAACGTTTAAAAACAAATCAGACGCGCTCATTTTGCACCCTTTTAAACGGCCTGATTTGCATCGTTTTAAGCGTACGGACGACGTTATTTCTCTCTATAAATAAAGAGGCGGGGCTAGCCGTCAAACTCATATTTTTCTAAATGGGTGCGGAAGCCCTCACTCTTCTTTCTCCTCCAATTATTCAAATTTTAGCTATTTTAGATTTACGCCTTCTGATTTACAAGTTAGAGATAGAAATTATAGGTCTAAAATAGAGATGTTCAAATAAATTCATCCAAATGAGGTAAAGTTCTCAGATCTGGTTCTCTAGTTTATTTATTTTATTTTTCTTCAATTAGATCCAGATTTCAAAATCGATATAAATCCCAATTTGTGGATCCAAGTAGGATTGCAATAGGAAAGGCTATGGATAATAGAACTGGGTTAAAAATCAGATCTGGAACTTGGAGTGTTTTCTTTCCAGGTGAGTGGATTTAAATTATATACCTTTTTCGTTTATGATATATTATCGTTAGAATCCCGTTAATTATTTAATTAAGCATATAATACAGTAGTCAATTCTGTTAATTTATTTTGCTGTGACTGTAAATTTTTATTTAATTTTTTATATGGAAAAGGAAGATAGAGATCCATTTAAATATGTATAAAATTAGGTTTAACAATTATAGAAAAAGGCTTAATCCCAAAAAGAAGACATTTACAGTAATTATTCTAAAATGGGAGTAATAAATTAAAGAAAAAATATAATAACTTGATTTGGAAGTAAGTGATAGATTAATTGGTTGGTTAGAAAATAGAATACATTTCTATAGTTTAATATTTAAAAAGGTAATGATAAACGTAATTGTAAGAATAAAAGAAAGAAAAAGGGAGCTAGTGCAAAATAGAGAAACCATTGTACATTTCACTATCCAAAAAGTTAAGAAATAATAAAAGAAATATCTTGCAGTTGCAGATTATTGTTTATAGCATTATTTAGTATTAAAATATGGAATTGGATTTTTAGTGTAGTTTTCGTAACCAACCAAATAGAATAGAACTACTTACTAGAATATAAGAAAATAAAGTAAAAAATTAAAGGAATCAAGTTAATTATAAGATAAGACTAGAAGCCATAAACAGTAATATACCTAGATCTGCATTTACTGCGCAGAAAATAGAATAAAAGTAAAGCAGATATTATGATAAGTAAATTTGTGACAATCGGACATAGTCCCAAGCCAAGATTGTCATATAATATAAGAGAACTAAAGAGAATTCAACATCATAATAGAAGAAGTTAGACTAGAATTGAAAAGAGACACTTGTAATTATATTTACAATGTACAGATTATAAAAGAAAATAAAAGTGATAATTACAAGTCAAATTATAACATGGGTTATAATTAAGTAGAAAGAATAGAAAAAGCTTATTTAAGAATTAAACTGAGTTAATAAGCCATAGAGCAGAAATATAAAAGAGGCTTATTTTAATAAACTTAAGACTTAAATTAAGTTAATAGGCAAGATAATAGAAATGGCTCATACCAACAGCATTCCCTTTCAGTCAGGAACTGATAGTCTAACAAAAGTTAGATGAGGTTGGGAGAAGATTATGCTAATTATGGTAAAATAAGTAGTCAATGGAATAAGGAAAGTAAACTAAGTGCAAATTAAAAGATTAGACTTAGGGTCCAATAAAAGAGTGATGCGTTTGGAGAAGCCTAAAGAATGAAGAGCCTAACGAAGCAGTTCATCACAAATTTCAACACAGAAGGAGCACGTCCAACTTAGTTAGTTTAGGCTAGAAGGAAGCACAAGACTTCAACGGGACGTGAGGATACTCTAGGATGGCCCTCTGGGGTAGGCGTAATGAAGCAGTCCTCCAGTGGTAGGCATGTAGGTGTTTCATCAAAAGAGTATGCCTTGACTTCTTTTTGCATGGCAGGACCATTGTAAGTAGTCAAAAGTGGTTGATGTTTAGAGTAGGATATTCGTATGTCCCAGTACTTGCAAGTAAGTTTAGTGGGAAGGACCCAAAAGGATAGTCACATGCAGGTATTGGGCCAGCATCAAAACGAAGAGCGAGTTCGGGAAAGACTAGAGTTAAACCAACAGTCCAATGATACTTTCACTATTGACACATTGAATGAGGTGTGCCGCCAATTGGATGTTTAGATTGTTCGCAGTAGGGCACAGCCACTTAGCTCTTTAGTGGTCTTTCGATTAGTTGAGGGGTGGCTGCGTGGTGTCATAGCTATGATAAGAAAAGAGACAGACCAAACAAAATATGTGTATTATAGGCCTAACGAGGCAGTCCTTTACAGAAATAGAATATCTGCATTGTATGCTTAACGGGACAGTGCTTTACAAAATAGAAAATCCCCGACTGTGTTCCGTACAAGGTAGACCTTGTTAAGTGGAACTATGGGAGTTGATAGAACGATTATGCATAGTCCTCAAGGTACGCACTGGGTGGTACATTGTAGATGTCCGAGCATTAGTATAGACTAGTGCGGACGCAGTTTTATGTTTTCATAGTAGACGACGGAACATATATATTGTAGGCCTTATGAGGCAATCCTTTACAGATGTAGTCACTGAATGCCATGGAAGCAAGACAATGGAGTCCTTTGTGAGGAGGATATGGAAGGTACTATGGGTAGTACCTAAGACCGATGCGGTCATTGGGCATATAACTGCATATATATCAGTTATTAGATTTTAATCTACTAGGGAGTAGATGGGGACGATTCATGCACAGGAGAAAGAGTATTATAAACCCAATGAACCTAATATAACAGTAAATGGAAATAAAATGGTATATGTAGAATTAAGTTTAGAAGTGTATAATTTGTCCGTTCACCGAAAATTTTATTTTGACCCCTCCTCGTAACATCCTACAGGTTAGGTAGATAGCAGAGACTTTCCAGCTTTGAGACACTTGTTTAGAAAGTGTTATTATATTGGTGAGTATTTACTATTATATTTTAGTCAGTTCTGCTATGAGATATTTATCTGAGCTCTGATATATTGTCTTTGCCTATTTGCAGGATACCAGAAACTCAACTCGGGCTTCAGTGGGCTTGGATTTCGGCATTTTTGTGAAAAATCCGGACCCACAGGAACTCGGGTTGTTACATCTGGTATCAGAGCCTAGGTTTAGGATCCTAGGTAGATAGTGAGTGAACGTATTTGTATTTTTGAGTAAAATATAAATATATTATGTACTAAAATCCAAATAGTCCTCAACCATAGATTTTAACATATGGAAAGTTTTTAGAAATATATTTGTGCATAGTTTGCTAATTGGGCTTGGGATGACCTACGTATGTGTAGACCTATGTTAATTACCAATTTATAGCATACAAATAAGCCATGTTTTGAGAGAAGATTGGTACCATATGTTATAGGAAGTAGAGAAGTTCCCTAGGGATAGTAGGGAGAGTGTTTTCATTTTGGAAGGATTAAGAGGTTTTAGTAAGAAGAAAATTCACTTTATGTCTAGCCCGATAAAATAAAAATTTTGAATTAAAAAGTTGAAATATATAATTGTTAATATATTTGAGGAAGTAAATATTGGTTTTTGAAAAAAATAAGTGGTATGAAATTTAAATTTGTTTTTATATGATTTAAATTTTGTTAAAAGTGAAAAACTTTTGAAGAATTATAGAGCGTGTATAGATCGCTAGTTTCTTTGTATGTACACAAAGATTTTAAATATAAAAACGTAGAGTGTGTTAAATATTAAAACCGTAGATTACAACATTTATTGTTGTAGTAGATGTTTTCAGTAAAAATAAAGAAAGCATAGGCTATGACACTATTGTTATAGTAGATGAATCCCAAAAGAAAATGTTTTTATATAAGCATATGGGATTTATTAATATTTATTTTAATTGAATCCATATATTATTATTTTTGAGTTGTAGTAACGGTGTTTTACACAGCATCTGTTTTGACCCAAATGAGTTTTGGAGATAATTTCTAAAGTGGTTTGTATGTACATTTATTATTTAAATAAGTATATGAAAATATTTCCTAGTTATGAAAATATTAAAGCAGTTTTGAAAATGAGTTCTTTTGAAAAATAATGAAATTTAAATTAATGAATTTCGTAAGAAATATCTTAGGTAAGTGAATATGGAGTAAACATACTTTAATCTATTGGAATGAAATGAATAATGATTTCTATAATAAAGATGTTTTGTGCAAGTTATAAGGAATACTTGAAAAAGATATATAAGATATGGAAAGCAACATATTTTGTATAACCTATTTCGATAAAATATAAAATAAATTCCTTATAATTTCACACAAACATGAAATCCGCCTCTAAAGGATTCATATAAGGTTTTAGCATTAATGGTTTCTCATAAGAGAAAGTAATTCCAATACATTAAGGTATAAAACCATTAAGTGTAGTAAGTTCGAAACTCCTTCAAGGTTAAGTAATTAGAAGGGTAGGAAAGTTAAGAGATTTTTGATAAAATAATTGTTCATATCTACTCCAGCTTTAGTAAATTTGAAAATATATGAAAAGAAGATATTTTGAAAATATGTGAGGACATTTTTTTAAGTTAAGAAAAAAATGTTTTAAGAACAAGCAAGACATGTTTTGAAGAAAGATGGTTTGATGGCAAAGTAAATAAGTTTTTGAAAAGATAAACTTTTAAGTAACCGAGTTAATTTTAAATTTAACAGAAAACATCAAAATAACACTTTCAAAGGCAAGAATTTTGGGATTTGATGTTTCAAAAATTTAGGAGTTTTAATTTTTGAAGAAAAATGATAAATACCAAACCAAATCAGACTTTTAAATATGGAGTAGGTAGGAATCATTTCCTAGGTGTAACGTGAAAAATATAAGGCTATAGTTGTAATTACTCCTGGTAGTAGACACTATTGAAAACCTAGAAATGTTGCTTCATGTGTGTAGACTATAGAAGAATAGTGAATGATATTAGTAGTTTGGGATAGGTAGACCTTAGTTGGGGAAAATGAAAGATAAAGGGAGAATTTCACCAAGCTTAGTTGCCTTTCTAGATAGTGACTGCATAGATTGAAATCCTTATCCATTGCAATAAACAAGATGTAGTTATTCCTTTTTGAGCATGGAATAGAAGAGATGAATATATCTAATTCATCATGAGTAATACAACATACATTGGTAAAAAGTAATGGACGGCGGGAGGAGCATTATGAGTTACTTGGATTCCTAAAGTAGGACCTTTCTATGTCAGATTGGACATGATCCTAGACCTCCTAGCCTTAGATGATAGCTGTGTTTAGTTACTATATTAAAAGAAGAGTAAAAGCAAATAAAATGTAACTAAAAAAAAACAGGAAGATCTAAAAAAAGCAACAGAAACATCAATAGAAATGATGAGAATTGCAAAAGAAAAATACATCTGTTTGTACCAAAAATGGGAACAACACTCGTCAGAAGTATTTGAAGAGATAAAAATGAAGAATAAAAATGTAAAACGAGGATTATCTAACAAACACTCCAAAAACAGAAATGAAAATGCGTAGAAACACAACAATTTAGAGTGGTTCGGCGTATTGCCTACGTCCACTATGAAGTTTGATGACTTTATTGATATTCAATTGATGATTACAACTGATTTCAACGGATTACAGCAGATTAAAGCGTTAAAATTCGAGTCCAACAGTAGCTATGGAGTTCAAAGTTGGGTTCAACAGAGTCTGGACGTCAAAGAGCCAAAAGATCCTTCTTCTATAGGGTCTGGAGCTCTATTTATAGACGTAAGAGGCTGATATCTCGCTCAGATCTCGAGAGAATTCTTCTGGCATATGGGTGGACCCACGCGATTGATCCCATGAAGTCTCGGCTCGATCCATGATCGATAGGATCGAATTTCGTATCGATCTTAGATTTGATCCAATCGAGTTGAAACTTGGCATTATCCTTCCTTAGGTCGTGCGTAAGCTCATGTGAAAATTTCAAAGCATTTGGACTTGTGGATTGCAAGTTATGATCAATGCAAACTTGGGTTTTGTGTGGGCTATCGCGTTCGAATCGATGCCTTCGTATTGATCGGTTCGAATCGCTATCGCTCATGTGCCTACAAGTTGACGTGGCATTTGATTTTAGGATCGATCCAAAGTTCACTACCGAGTTGACCGAGTCTCCTCTAGGCACATGCCTCATTCAAAACGATCAGTAGGAGGTTGTTCGCGTCGATCTACAGTTCCCTTTGTATCGATCATTGAAGCTACTTCGTATCGATGGCATATTGACCGCTTCGTATCGATGGCTTCCACCCCAGTTCATATCGATATACACTCAACCCCTTCGTGTCGATGAAGTATTGACAGTTTCGTATCGATGCCCTTTTAAGGGTTACTTTGGCTGGTGATCGATATGAAATGCGCATAAGATGATCGATACGAACTGTGTATAAGTGATCGATACGAACCACGCATGAGATGATCGATACAAACCACGCATGAGATGATTGACACAAACCACGCACAAATGATCGATATGAACTCTCCTCGAGTGATGGATACAAATGGGTTGATCAGTGCGAACAGAGGAAAACGATGGATATGAATGAGTAGGTTTCCTGATTTGCATCGATCGTAACTTGAGCATGTGAACTCCGCTTGACTTGAAATTTGGAACGTTGGCTTTCATACCTTTGCTTGTCATGTCTTGTCAATTGTAGCCTGATCTGGACTCGGACAAAATTTATCGACATCCATAACAAACTTGTGCATATTCGACATTTAGGATGAGCGGTCTTTGATCTTTAGTCAATTCCTTGATATCTTGGCCTTGCCAAAAGGCGGGATAACTTTTGCCCTCTAAAGTATGTCTTGTGTGAACACGACGTGCTTTGAAAAATTGCAATCTTCCCTCTAAATAGCTCCATCTGACTTGTCAAATGGTTGTTGTTTTCTCATAGAAAGCTGTAGTCCTTGACTGATCTTTCGGTAATATGAATTGTCGACTGCCAACTGTTGTAACCTATATCGTTGTAACTGATTATTGTATGATAGCTGTTAGCTATTTGTCATTGTAATCGTTCATCAGGTAGGCCTTCAACCTGTGAATTTTGAAAATTGAAAGTTAGCCCGACATATATGTGCATATGTTAACCTGACTCTCGTTAATGTTCGCGCGTTTACAAGTCGTTGTCGGTCGTATCGAATTCCGCATCGATCCTCTCCTGAACTGATGTGAAATTCAAGTTGTAACAATGCTTAATGGTTGTTTAGGAACGTCCCTTTGTATCAATCCTCTCTTGGATCGATGTAAAAGGTCAAAAGACAGTTTTCGTATCGATGAACTCTATGGATTCGAACAGATCACATGAGCTTTGCCTTAGTTGTTTGTCAAGTCTTTCTTCGCATCGAGGGACTTATAATGGATACGAAGTAAGGTAACCCGTCCCTGTGCACTATTCATATCGGTGCACTTTAGATGGACTCGAATGGATAGATACGAACAACCAGCTTCGTATCGATATAATCCCATGTTTTAGAAAAGTCTACGTTGCACATCTCGTATCGATGAAGCTCGAGCTTGTTGGATTCGAACAGCCAATTCGTATCGGTGGATACGAGCATTTGGAAGCAAGGACTTAATGGATTTGAACGGTGCAGTTCGTATCGATCCGCCTTGGAAGGAGTTAAAAACAGTGGATACGAATAGGGCGGTTCGTATCGATGAGATGGAGAGTCGGTTGGGATCGGTCGCAATGACCGGCAGACAAATCGTTTCTCTTTATTTCTCAAGTTCATGTAAATACCTTCTGGACTTGGAGAAATTTCACTTGCTTTCTGTTTTTACTCTGGTCTTCGTATCGTTCCAAAGACTCAGAAAAGGAAACTCGTTTGCCTTCGAATCGCTCCTGATTTCACAGAATCGAGAGATCGTTCTTGCTCTTGAGTCGAACTCAACTCTAATCTTTCTTACCAATCACCATAGCTAGGTAAATTAAAACATGAATTTGTATCAAAAAAATGGTGAGACTCAGAATCCAGTGTCGTCCTGATTGTTTCCACGATCGGTTCTGACGAATTGGTGATCGGAGGCTATCGACATGAGCTCGAGGAGGAAGAGGGTGGCGCCAGAGTGGCTTTGGAGAAGATTCAGAACGGAAGGTAGCAAATCTCAATTTTGTATCGATAAAAGGAAGGAGAAGACTTATCTTCGTATCGATTTGGGGCGTACGTTCGTATCGATAGAGGATAGGTGGATAAAATGGTGAATTTCGTATCGATTCAGGTGACAGTAGTTCGTATCGATCGGAGTCGATCGATAGGAAATCGAGTGGCCAAGGGATCGATACGACTTCATGGCTTTAGATCAGTATGAACTTCGTGGTCTGAGATCGAGTCGAAACCATCAAATGCTTGATCATTACGAAATGAAAACTTCAAACTGGTACGAAATCATGAGCGTACTGATTGATATGAAACGAAAACATCTGTTTGATACGAAGTTAATAAACCCTGATCGATACGAAATTGATGTTTTGACCGATACAAAATCATGACCTTCGTATCGAACAATCTGATCTCTGACTTTGATGGATATGAACTTTCATGAAAATTCGAATATTTGATTCCGACAAGCTTCGGCCTTGCACAATTGGACTTGACCATTAAACTGCATACTTGACTGCCTATCGAAGCTTGTCGACGGAACTGTAATTTAAAAAAAATTCAACAAACTGTAACTCGAATCGGTCTCTAGAGTCTGGATGGCATGATTGTGATGGTCAGCGATGACGGTCACTCCAGCTGAATTTCGAAGTCCCATCATTCGCATTTTTCCTCATACTCTGTAGAGTTCTTTAAGTAATATGTAGCACTGCATTGCACAACACATTCACACACTTCACACTGGGGGATGCATGGGCTTATTATCATCTAATGATGATTTCTCATAAGTTAGTTAGTTATGGAGCCTTCAAGCTCACAACAGCAGGAAGTTCATAGTTCATTTCCCCCAACAATCGAGATACCGGCCATCGCCGCCGAAGTTATAAATCCAGCTCTGGATGAGCTACTCGGTGCCTTGTTTATTGGTAATCCGTCAGACTCTGTACCGTCCAATGTTTCTGAAGACATGTTGGGGCGAATATGTTTAAGGCACGGACTGTCACTAGATGATGTGCTATTACCGGGACCGACTGATAGACTGCACTATCCACCGGATGAGTTTACCGCATTCAATCATCATGCGTATGCAGCTGGAACACTTCCCCCGTTCAACCAATACATTAGGGAAATGTCATATTTTTTGGAAATCGCTCCATATCAACTACACCCTAATGGATATGCTCTGTTGAATAGCTTATTCATCGTATTTATGGAGCATCTCTTTCGACCCCTGACACCGATCGAGATTAGATATTTATTCAACATCAATAGCCAGGGAGATAGCCCTTCTTTTACATTCCTAGAAGCAGTCGGAAATTGTGAAGTAGTGACGGGGACTTGGACCAGGCTTGGTTACTTCAAAATGGAATGGTTTTATGTTCGATGTCCCCCAGGATTTGCCAGTCAATAGTTATTCAGACGTAAGCACCGCAGTCTTCTCAAGTAGCTAATAAGATAATCACGACTGATGCCAAACTGATATCTCTTTTTCCTTTATAGCTATAATTCCACGGCCCAAAGGCGTGCATTTCAAAGAGATAGTTCGGGTTCTCCATGAAGTTTCAAATGAAGAGAGGGACATCGGCTCGGTTCTGACAGATAGAAATTTGAGAATCGTTGGACTGATAGAGCGTAGCCAAAGTATAATGCTCGAGAGAATGCTAAGGGCTATCTCGAATAAACGAGCCAAGTGTAAGACGCCCGGAGTTGTTATAACCGAAGGGGTTGATCCAAAGAGAACACCCACTGATGATGAGCTTGCGGCTGGGATCTTTTGACGCCTTTCAGGGTTCCGAAGGAAAGAGAAAAGGAAAGGCAGCCGCTTTCAAACGTTTTAAATCCGGGAGATGAAAATCTATGATCATGTCTTTGCCTGTTCTCAGGATTAAAATTTCGAAGTCTCCTCCCGTGCAGGTGGAAGACCTTTTTGAATGGCTTGCCGATATTCCAATTCTAGACTACGTGTCTTTCCAACATGATGCCATATTGGAGGAACTTCAACACGCTTTGGACTTAAGCGAGTCTCTTCCCACTAGCATGGCCGACACTTCCTGTTGGTCGGGGGGTTGCACATACACTTCACGGCACCGCACGATTCCTGACCATAAGTTTCTCATTTTGGGAGATTACTAATTCTATTCTTCTTTTACTTTGCAGATACAATGTCTGGCCGAGGCTCGATGTTTGGGAGTCTTCGAAAATCTTGTCGATCTTTAACGTATTATGAGTCGCGTAGAAGAGAGGCAGATAGGGATATGACCATGGGTACTCTAGTCAGGAGCGACATGACAGAGATAGGGATTACATACACCGATCCCAATCTCATTCTCCCCCTCCTAGAAACCCTGTACAACCTCCTGTTTACGTCTCACATCCTACGAAAACTTCACGGCACAAGCCATCTTCTTACGTTTCAAGGCCTGAAACGTATCATCATAGAACTGAAATAGCGGCCCCCATAATTGTAGAGCAGGTCCTTACCGACCCTTTGGGGGAAGGAGCGATTAAACTAGCTCAATTGAAGAAGGATTTTCCAGATATTTTCTTTGATGGTTATATTTTCCCCCCGCACTTAAAGAGGATTCCAACGGAGCCTGAGAACACAATGCACAATTACATTCATGACATCTACAGCCAATATAAGGAGTAGGGGAAAGCGGCGAAAAAAGCATCGAAGCTGGCCTTTGAGCGAGCGGCACTATTGAGAAGATAGAGAGTAAGCTTGCTCAGAAGGACCGTATTATCCAGGTGCTCAATACTAAAGCCGAGTTCTCCCGAAAATCAGAAATGGAAGCCCATAAAAAGGCCGACGAGGCCAGTTCGGCCATGGAGAGGATGAGGCAATCACACTACTCCTTGGCGGAGGAAATGGGTAATCGAAACACCACCGTTACTGCCAAGCGGGATGCGGCCCCTAAAGAGCTTAACGAGCTTAAGTCCAAACTTTTTGAAATTATTAAAGAGAGGGATGACGCCAACTCTGCAGCGCAGGAGGCATGTGATCAAGCCATGGTGCTTCAAGGTGAAAGGGATGTGCCAGTAGCTAAGGTTCGCGTAGTGGAATCTGAGGTTGAGGAGAAGGTTCGGCTGGCGGACTGGAGGTTGATATAGAAGATCTTCTCGTCACCTACAACACCAACGTACTGAAACATAGAAATTTGACCCGGCTTGAAAACTGTTCGACACATCTCTATAACGCCTGGAGCCAATTGGTCGAGGAGGAGAAGGCAGTGCACCCGGGCGAATCATTCGACGAATTTGAGCTTAAGAATCGCGTGTTGACTGAGGATGAAAGGAAGATTCTCCATGAGTCGATAATTTCACACGAAAATGATAAGCTCGATGCCCAACGCTCGGAAGTAGGGGAAGATTCAGGTGTCGAGCATCACGCTACAAGCCTTGAGATTCCTACTCCACCTTAATCTGAACCTATACCAGCGTTGAGCCCCAGTCTGTCCCCGCTTATAATCTGGAACAGCCACAGCTATCCCCTATTAAAGATCACACCTCTGAAGTTGCTGAGTCGTCCATGAGCCAAACTGAGGAAGGTACTCTAAACAAATCTCATGTGCGTTTAAAATAAGGAACTTGTCTTGAAGCATTTGCTAACAGTTTCTCTTCTTCTTCTTCCAGTGACTGGAGTTACACTAATAGAGCCTCCTGCAACCCAAGAATCACATCAAATGCAGGAGGCCATTATTACTGAAGCGACTACCATAATAGCGACAGCACCAATTGGTGGAACGCAAGGAGGCGCACTTTCCTTCGATGAGCAGATGATGAATGAACTCCTCGGTCTCCATAGTGACCCCTTTGCGGACCTACCATTTGTCATAAGTGGACTCGCGCCTGCCACTGGCCCTTCAATGCAGACCACCGATGCCCCCAGCGTGGCTCAAACAACTCGCGAAGAAGAGATATTGGTCGAAATCAATGCTTAAATGGAGGCAGCGACACACGGTGGTAGTTCTGGAGGTGGAATGGTGGCGCCTGGCCTGGCTCCATTGAGAATAATATCACCTGGTGGTACGATTGTTGACACCGGTGTGTCCATTCCACCCCTTATAGTAGATCCGACTCCTTTGACTCCACCTACAGAAAGTATTCCTGTACACTCGAGTTTAGAGGAGGATGTTGAGATTATGCTCCCGCTTGGAGACCGTCCGCCAAAAGGCAAGAGCTCAAAGCGGAAAATCATTAGCGGCTCCAGCGGGCCTACACCGAAGAAGAAGCTGAGGAAGAAGAAAGAGTAGATAGGCCTCTTCAGCGCATTTTTTGGTAGATAGCAATTTGTTTTGCATTCCTTTCATAGGCCGTGTATAGATGCGGGTTCGACTCCCGCTAGTAGGAATTTTGGAAATACTTGTACATGAACTTCTTTTATAGCTAGTTGAAATGAAATTTGTTTTTGGCTTCAACTCTATTACTGTATGCTTAAGCGTTCCAGCATTTGAATTTTAGTCTAGTGTACTTGTGGAGTTTCAACCTTTAAGTCGAGCTTGTTTTTATTTGCCAATTTCGGAGGTCACAAACACGATCCATGACCGATGATTACGTTGAACTTCGATGTTGCACTGCTTCAGTCGACGGTTGACACTTAATCCCCACCCCCAGTTCCGGGGATGAGTTGCAAAGATCAGCGAGCGATTGCATTTAGCCTTCATTTTTTCGAGCTTAACATCGTCGAATCAATGCAAAAACAAGTAAGAGTCGAGTGGTCGAATCACACTCGCTCACTTAATTATGATCGCGTCCTCTCTTCGAGGATTTGTATTTTGACTTCGGCGGTCGATCATGCCTATTTAAGTTCTAGAAATGTGTCCACGCTCTGGAGACTTAGGTTAGTTTATGAGTGATCATTCACACTCAAGTTATGTTCATACACTGACCATGCTCTGGGGACTCGGAGTTATTTGCGATCGATAGTCTGGTTCGCACTCTGGGAATCCGAAGACAATCGACGTTTGTACTCCAGTTCGCACTCCGGGAACTTGGATTTGGTGTTTGTACTCCAACTCACACTCTGGGAACTTGGAGTTGATTTTTATACTCTAGATCGCACTTTGGGAACCTAGAGTTGATGTTTATACTCCAACTCGCACTCCGGAATTTAGAGTTGGCCAACGGATGGTCAGTCACATTTGTTTAAGCTTTTAGGATTTTGTCCACACTCCATGAATGATGGATTTATCGGGATCGTGGATGGTCGATTCACATCCACCCTGAGTTAACAAGTGAGTTCGTTAGATGGACAGATCCATCTTCCTCGAACTTGGTTAGGATACGGTCGAAGTCGCTAGGTGGACGGGTCCACCCTCTTCGGAACCGCATTTATGATTTTATACTCCAACTTGCACTATGGGAGTTTGGAGTTAGTTAAAGGATTGTCGTGTATCAATCCTTTTTGGGCTTTAGTGTAGTGACTTTCCCCCAAGCTCGGGTTTCACTTAGCGAGTGACCGGACGTATCACCGTCACTCCCTATTTGAATAAATTCCACCATATGATGGAACTTAGCTCTTCGTGCGTCGTGATGGTTGTATGTCACATTCAACAAATCACAGCTCTGGCTCATAGAGATGGCATTTTATTGATGAAATGAGAAAATACGGTAAAGTAAGTTGCCTTATTAAAAATTAAAATTTCAAAATGTAGAAACAAATTGTAAATGAAAAATAGACTGAAATAAATAAAGCATGTCATGTGTAGCAGCGATGGACACTCTCGCTATTCCAGGCTCTTAACAAAGTAAAACCGCCAACGGTCGATAATTTAAATGTGCCATCTTCGAGCTTTCGTGCAATCACATAAGGTCCTTCCCAATTTGGTTTCATGTGTGAAGGGACTGGATAAATCCTCTTGAGGACGAGATCGTCAAATTCAAAGGTTCATGGTCGGACCTTGGCATTGTATAACTGGACGACTCGGCTTCGGTACGCGGCTACCCTCAAATCAGCCTACTCACGCTTCTCATCTAACAAATCTAAGGATTCAGAAAATAATATAGCATTTGTCTTTGGATCATAGTAAGTCACACGATGAGAAGGTACTTCCATCTCGATTAGAATAACGGCTTCTAAGACAAAGGATAGAGAAAATGGAGTGTGTCCGGTCGTGGACTTGTGGGTTGTTCGGTAAGCCCATAAGGCCATAGGAAGTTCATCTACCCACTTGCCCATGGTCTTTCCAGTAGCTTATTTAGGATAAACTTGATAACCTTATTAACAACTTGA
This sequence comes from Allium cepa, assembly GCA_030765085.1. NCBI lineage: Eukaryota > Viridiplantae > Streptophyta > Magnoliopsida > Asparagales > Amaryllidaceae > Allium > Allium cepa. The sequence goes on along the minus strand of CM060937.1, from coordinate 446,673,784 downwards.
AGCTGGCCATTCACTTGAGGGTGTGCAACTACAGAGAATTTCTTATGGATGTGGAATCGCTGGCAGAAATCCCTGAATTCAACGCTGTCGAACTGGATTCTGTTATCAGTGATGATGGTATGCGGGAGACCAAATCGGCAGATAATGTTGCGAACTACAAAGTTGACCACTTTCTTCATCGTGATTGTAGCAAGATGTTCAGCTTTGACCCACTTGGTAAAGTAATCAACTGCGATGATGGCGTACTTCATGCCACCTTTGGCCAGAGGTAGAGAGCCAATGATATTGATGCCCCATACTGTAAATGGCCATGGACTGACCATTTGTGTTATCTTAGTAGGTGGGGCTCCAGGGATCCGAGCATGCTTTTTACATTTATCACACTTCCTGGCGTAGTCTGCTGCATCACGGTTGACAATTGGCCAATAATATCTGTATCGGAGTACTTTCTTAGCGAGAGCTTGTCCCCGGTGTGTTCGTCACATTCTCCTTTATACATCATGTAAAACTCGTTTAATTTCATCATGCGCGATACATTGGAGGACAGGAACAGAATGTCCTCTTCTATACATGACTCCATTCTGAATGTGAACCGCGAAGTTTTTTGAAGAATCTGTCTCTTCTCACTTCTGCGCTTAGGCAATATCCATGCTCGATATAATTTCGATACGGAGTCATCCATGACTCCTTGCTGGGAGAGATTTCAAATACACCGTCTGTCACCATCTGATCATCGCTTGGAGAAGATAATGTCTCCATAGGAACGAGTCCCATTGGCTGTGCTTCGCCCGTGCTTGCTAACTTCGCCAATGAATCAGCCTTTTGATTGCACTCACGGGGTATGTAGACGATGGCATAATAATCAAACTGATTAAGTATTTCTTGGACGCGAGCTAGATAAGTAGCCAGTCTTCGATCTTTGGCTGATATTCACCCTAAATTGGCATACAACTAATTGCGAATCATAATAAACTTCCACAGCAATAATTCTAAAATCCTGTGATAGTTTCAATCCAGCAAACAAGGCTTCATATTCAGCTTCATTATTGGTTGCACAAAAATCAAATTTAAGGGCATAGCATATGGACCGGCCTTCGAGGGTTTCAAGTACTACTCCAGCACCCGAGCATCGATCATTTGATACACCATCGGCTTCTAGATATATTCGGGAGATTTACTGGTTTTGGGCAAGTCCTCTGGGATGGTGAATTCAGCTATGAAATCTGCTAGAACTTGTTCTTGAATAGCTCGCCTCATAGTGTAAGTGATATCAAACTGGCTCAATTCAATGTTCCACTTGAGTAACCTACCAGACGTCTCAAGCCACTAATCATAACGGCCGATCCTGTGATAAGATGAGCTTAGAAATATGGATGGAGCTTCCTTGAGGCAATAACGAAACAAAAAGCCAATTTCTTTAGCTTCGGATAATTTCTCTCAGCTTCGGTTAACTGTTTACTAACGTAGTATACCGGTTTCTACACTCGGTCTTCCTCCCGTACTAAGGCAGCACTTATTGCATTTTCTGATACCGCCAGGTAAAGGTATAATTGCTAGTGGTCGATGGGCTTTGATAAAATCGACGGTGTGGAAAGATCCTGAATCAGTGCTCAGAATGCGCCTTCACACTCCGTGGTCCATTCAAAGTTTTGTTTTCTTTTCGGATCAGATCAAAGAAGGGAATGCACTTGTCGGTGGACTTTGAAATGAACCTGCTCAATGCTGCTACCTTCCTGTTGAGGCTCTGGGCTTGCTTTATGGTTCTCGGAGTTTCAAGATTTATGATTGCCCAGATCTTTTCGGGATTTGCTTCGATTCCTCGAGTGTTGATGATGAATCCAAGGAATATTCTGGATGCGACTCCAAAATGACACTTCAGTGATTTGAGCTTCATCCTATATTCTCGAAGGATACCAAACATTAACTCCAAGTCCTTAACATGATCAGTGGAGAATCATGACTTTACCAGCGTACCGTCCGCGTATACTTCCATGGTCTTTTCGATCTGGTTGGCAAACATTTGATTGACTATTCGTTGGTACGTTGCCCTGGTGTTCTTGAATTCGAAGGGCATGACTCTGTAGCAGTAGAGTCCCAGATCAGTCATGAAGCTGGTATGTTCTTGGTCAGGTAAGTGCATAGGTATCTGGTTGTAACCAGAATAATCATCCATAAAAGATAATAACTCGTGCCAAGCCGTTGAATCTATGAGCTGATCAATTCAGGGAAGTGGAAAACTGTCTTTAGGGCAAGCTTTGTTCAAGTCAGAGTAATCAACACATGTCCTCCATTTCCCATTCGGCTTTCGAACAAGTACGGGATAGATACCTACACCGGGTATAAGGCATCTCGAACAAACCCATTCGATTTCAACTTATCGACCTCTTCTTTAACGGCGACGGATCTCTCTGGATCCATACCACGCCTTTTGTGTTTGATCGGGATACACCACGGGTCAATATTCAGGGTGTGGCTCACGATGTTCGGTGAGATCCCACACATATCAGAATGCATCCAGGCGAATATGTCGAGATTCGCCCGAAGAAATTCAACTAATTCCTGCTGCATCTGTTGGCTTAACTAAGATCCAACCTTTATCATCTTTGAATCATCATCATCGTCGATCGTGACATCGTTAGTCAGTTCGGCCTGGGAAGCTGGATTGTCTTTTGTTTCATCTTTACTTTCAGTGTCTCTCGGGTCAAGATCCCTTTGGAATTGGTTGGGATGCCCGGGCCTGGGTCCAAGCACCAATTGTCAATTATCAGCAAAACGGACGCAGAGAGATTCCTATATGCCCATTCCTTTCCCCTTTTGCTGCTCCCCCCGCAGCTCAACAACATAATAGTCTCATCCAGCAGCTTGATCTCTTTGAATGATTCCGACCCTACGATCGTTGGGGAAATTCATAGTCAATCACCATGGGGCAATAGCTGCCCAGAATTCAACAAGGGCCGGTCAGCCAAAAAAGTATTATAAGGGGAGTTTATGTCCAATACAAAAACTGCAATATCCGGACTCTCCGGCGTTCTCCAACTCCCAACTCCACTGGAAGTTCCACCACTCCGGTGGGTATAGTAGCACTCCCATTAAAGCCGTGGATCCGAGACTGGTAGGGTTTCAAATCTTTGGCTTCCATCTTCATCGGATCATAAGCTCGCTTAAACAAAATATTCACGGAGCTTCCACTGTCAACCAAGATCATCTTCATCTAAGCAAGACCTACTTGAGAAAATATGACAAGTGGATCGATGGTGGGGACATCGACCTTATTAGCATCTCTGTTTCAAAACACGATGTCATCGGTCATCGTCTTCTATTTCTTGACCGGAGCCCCATCATCACAACCACGGCAACACTCGAAGTCCGCGTGCCTGATAGAGCTGGCATACGACTCCATTTCCCTCCAGCTTCGGTCTACTGGATGAGGACCATCACTTATTGTATTTATTACCAAACTCCCGCCGGTACGAGCGGGTTCCTCTATCTTTCCTAGTTTGGTTACGATTTTGAGTTGATGGTCCCGCACCTCCTGATTGCGACGCCCGCACAAACTGATCCAACTTTCGCTCTCTAATTAACTTTTCGATAAGATCTTGCAAATGACGACACTCATTTGTATTGTGGCCATAACTCTCGTGAAATCTACAAAATTTTCCCATTTGGATCTGCCTCTTCGATGATGGCTTCGGAGCAGGCTTCTTGTACTGCATAGTATTACAGGTATGCAGATATACATTCTCTAGCGACATATTCATGGGAGTGTAATTACCGAACATTGGAACCCTAAATCGTAGACCACGGTTTTGATCTCGCTTTTTTTTTTGATTCCCATTATCCCTCTGTTGAGTTTTCTTGTTTTGAATGTTCAACTGAACCTTTTTAGAACTCTCCCCGGACTTCTTAATTGCACCATTATTTTGAATTCCTTCACCACTAGGCCCCACGTCATCCTTCTTCCTAGACTATTTCACATCCTTCATTCTTAATAATTGGGCTGCCTTGGAGTAGAAACGGTCCAATGACGCGGGAGGCTTCCCAGCTAACCAATTTCCGAACTCGGATTCAGGATCAATTCCCTTAGTCAATGCCATCAAGATAGAATTGTCGTTGGGATTACTAATCTCTACACACGCAGCATGAAACCTCTCTAAGTAGCGTCTGAGTGTCTCTCCAAGAGCTTGAGTGACACTAGATAGAGCGTTAACGTCCTTTGGTCTCGCAACATGCATTTGAAACTGCTCAACGAACTTGGTTGCTAGTTGGTCAAAGCAAGAAATAGATCAGGAAGGCAAACGAGTGAACTACAGAGTAGCAATGCCCTCCAAAGAAACGGAAAAACTACGGCATTTTACTACATCATCAGCTCTCGCAGCATTCATCATCCATTCGTATTTCAAGATATGTTGATTCGGATCAGAACTTTCTTCATAGACTAGTAGAGCCGACATTCTGAATCACCGAGGGGGTTCAGCATAAAGTATTTCATCCATGAAAGGGATATGACTCCGAGAGATTCCCCAGTCGTCATTAGTAAGACCCTGACTCTCACGGATCATCTGACGAATCATAGTTGGTATATTCGGCATCTGTACATTCTACGCATGTTGAGCCAAGGTGTGGTCGGGTTCCACAATGCGAGGCTGGACTGGACGCTGTCGACGGTCCATGTCTCGCCTCCTTGGCTCTAAGTCTTCGGGGACGTATGGCTCAGGAGTACGTCCATGATGATGATGGTTCAGATCTGGCTGATTTCAGGCATCAACCCCTGGTTCAACAGCGGCGGCGGTAGCATGGTTGTCTGTGGTGTAGTGAGGAACAGTACCTCCCCGGGAGAAGGGTCCGGTTTGGAAGCTGGTCGATGGGCCAACTCTCAGCTGTCCAATGGTCATAGTAGGTTGATGTCTTATGGCTTGTGTGTAACTCCCGTCTAACCGGGGGCGTGTAGATTTGTGATGGTAGTCAGATGAGGCTGAACTCTCAGTGGATGAGTAAGAGGCGTGATCCCTCCTAGATCTCCTACGCCTTTGGCAGTTTAGCTGGTCGGTCAACTCAACATTGGCGCGCAGCTGTTCAGTCAGTTGTTGCCGACTCTGGGTCAACTCTTAAAGCAGTATCTGAAACTCTTGTCTGGTAACCGGGCCTGACGGATCTGAGGGTCCGGTAGCATTTTGGTTGGATGGAGGCAATTGCATGGGATTCTGTCTATCCCGTCCTTCCTGATCTGCAGCTGTAGAGGTGGTCCTTATGCTAACCATGGAGAATAGTGAAGTCCTTTCCTAGATTTTATGCAAATATGAATAGGTTGGAAGGATTCTAAGCTTAAGATCTGGATCTTCTTCTTGGATTTGTGCAATCCGGTATCGATGGTAGATCTAAGGAACAGGAGAAAAACTGTGTATTATCAGTGAAAGCACCAAAGTGTTTGTACCAAAAATGGGTACAACACTCTTCGGAAGTATTTGAAGAGATAAAAATGAAGAATAAAAATGTAAAACGAGGATTATCTAACAAACACTCCAAAAATAGAAATGAAAACGCGTAGAAACACATCAATTTAGAGTGGATCGGCGTATTGCCTACGTCCACTATGAAGTTTGATTACTTTATGATATTCACTTGATGATTACAACTGATTTCAATGGATTACAGCAGTTTAAAGCACTGAAATTCGAGTACAACAACATCTATGGAGTGCAAAGTTGGGTTTGGCAGAGTCTGGACGTCAAAGACCCAAAAGATCCTTCTTCTATAGGCCCTGGGACTCTATTTATATGTGTAGGAGGCTGATATCTCGCTTAGATCTCGAGAGACTTCTTCTACCACGTAGGTGGGATCACGCAATCGATCCCATGAAGTTTTGACTTGATCCATGATCGATACGAACGAATTTCGTATCGATCGAAATTTGATCCAATCGAGTCAAAACTTGGCACGGTCCTTCCTTAGGTCGGACGTAAGCTCCTATGAAAATTTCATAGCATTTGGAATTGTGGATTGCAAGTTGTGATTGATGCAAACTTGGGTTTTGTGTGGGCTGTCGCGTTCGAATCGATGCCTTCGTATCGATCGGTTCGAATCATTATCGCTCACGTTTCTGCAAGTTGACGTGGCACTTGATTTTACGATCGATCTAAAGTTCATGCCGAGTTGACCGAGTCTCCTCTATGAACGTGCCTCATTTGAATCGATCAGTGGGAGGTTGTTCTCATCGATCTACAGTTCCCTTTGTATCGATCATTGAAGCTACTTCGTATCGATGGCATATTGACCACTTTGTATCGATATTTTCCACCCTAGTTCATATCGATATACACTCACCCCCTTCGTATTGATGAAGTATTGACAGTTTCGTATTGATGCCCTTTTAAGAGTTACTTTGGCTGGTGATCGATACGAACCGTGTACAAGTGATCGATACGAACCGTGTACAAGTGATCGATACGAACCATGCATGAAATGATCGATAAGAATCACGCATGAGATGATCAATACGAACCACGCATGAGATGACCAACACGAACCATGCGTAAATGATCGATACAAACTCTCCTCGAGTGATGGATACGAATGGGTGGATCGGTGCGAACAGAGGCAAATGATGGATATGAATGAGTGGGTTTTTCTGATTTGCATCGATCGTAACTTGAGCATGTGAACTCCGATTGACTTGAAATTTGGAACGTTGGCTTTCACAGCTTTGCTTGTCATGTCTTGTCAATTGTAGCCTGATGCGGACTCGGACAAAATTTATCGAAATCCATAGCAAACTTGTGCATATTTGACATTTAGGATGAATGATCTTTGGTCTTTAGTCAATTCCTTGATATGTCGGTCTTGCCAAAAGGTGGGACAACACCTTTCCCATAAATTAAGCTTGTGAAAAAGTTTGAAAAGAAAATATTTCTTATGACAACTGTTCTTGGGAAAGAAAATAGGGATTTTTATAGAATAATAGCCAAAATTCCAAGTAAGAAGAAAGATGTGCGCAAAAGAAAAACGGAGAAATGTGGAGCTTGTAACGACACGTAAATTTTCGATAATTGAAATAGCTAATTTGATAAGATTTCGTGATTTAGTGTTAGAAAAAAAAATTGTAAGTCGGTTGGAATAATAATAACTGGAATGAATTGCAACAATAATTATCCAAGTAATAAAAATATAAGTCAAAAGTTGAATAGGATAATAAATGTTGAATTCATTGGGTATAATAGAGTAATTGATTGATAAGTAAAATCTATTTAAAAATCGAATATTGAATATTGAACGGGTAAATTGTTTAAATTAAATATTTAAAACTTATCGAATAATTGAATAACTGTAAAATGAAAATAGTGTTCTAAATTGTGAATTGGTTTTGAAAGTTGATTCTTATAAGTTCAATTTCAATATTTCAAAAGATAATGAATTATTGGATAAGCGAATTTGTTTAATTTAATATTTGGAATTTATTGAATAATTTAATAATGGGAATTGAATAACTGTTTAATGAAAATGGTTGTTCTATATTTGAATTTGTTAAATTTTATAAGTTCGTTTTGAATATTTCAAAGAATAGTGATTTAAGAATAATCAAATTTGTTTAAATTTAATAATACAAATGTTTAAATAATTAAATTTCGAATTTGATATGATTAATTTGATATTGAAATTTAATATGTGAAAATAGAGTGAATATTTGAAATTTGATTTAATATGATTCAAATTGGTTTCCAAAGTGAATGTAAGCTATATTTGGATTTTAATGGAGTTAGTAAGATTTTAAAATTGGAATTTATCGGATAATTGAATAACGGGTTTAATATGATTAAAAATGATTTGTAAAATTTTATTTTATCATATTAAAGTTAGAATGATGTTGTAAAACTTTTAAAATCGAATTAAAAGTAAATTTGTGAAAATTGAATATTTTAATATTTAATTATCGACTGGAAAATAGCCAAACTTTGAACAGTCTCAGAATTGGACGAAACTAGTTCCATTGGATTCGTAATAGTTAGTTATTATCGGATTTCAATTTTCGTAGCAATCGGAGTTGTCGTTTGACCGTGGCAGCTCGAAACGCGTTGAAATTGTTTTAATATTAATTTGGCGAGTTAAAATAGTCATTTTTTCAAACGGTCTCGGATTTCGACGAAACTAGTTTCATCGGATCCGTAATGTGATATTATTGTAAGATTTCAAATTTCATGCCAATCGGATTTACCGTTTGTCCGGGGCGAGCCCAAACGCACAGAAATTTGATTAATCGGTTTAATTTAAATTTGATCGTTTATTTCTGTAACTCGCGCATACGATCGAATTAGCTTCCGAAACCTTTTCCATTGCTTCCGGAATACGGGTATAACATTTTGAACGCCTAGCGGCATGCCCTGATAGGGGTTCGAGATTTCGAGTTGCGTAGATCGAGGTATTTTGAAATTTAAATAAATATTTTAATTAGTCAATCTCCTTTTCAGCTGCTATCCCATCTTTCCACTGTACCTTTGACCCATTCAAACACGCAAGAGCCTCTCCTTCCCTTTTTAATAACTGCACGCAAGCTTCAGGCAGAGAAAACCTAAATCCAACTTTAAAAATTTTTATTTCTTGCAAAATTTTCAATGAAAAAATCCCAAACCTCTTCCTAAAATCCTATTTTTGAATTCTCTTCGATTTGGTATGCTCGTTGCTGGGTGCGGCAACTATTGGGGTCGAGGCCGTTCCTAGGCGTGAGCTAGGGTTTGAAAAATCGGGGGATTTAGCGATCGATTCGCGGATTGGAGTGCGAATTTGAACTCGTCGTCGAAGATAGCATCTCGGAGCAAGTTTTGGTGGTGTGCGGCTATGGTTTGGGATGCGCGACCTGATCGCGTGCGTACGGTGGGAGTGCGTGTCGCGATTTTCTAGGGGTGGCCGAGCTTGGGGTTTTTGGTATGGTCGAGTCGAGCACGCGGAGAGAAGGAGATTGGCGAAGACGGATTCGAGTTTCGTAAACTGTAGCTCCGTGTCACTCGAAATGTTGCACGCGCATGAATGGGTTTTCTCTGTTCGTGTACAGGCAATTGGCTTCAGGAGTTTGGGAGGGATAAAGTTCTGTGGGCCGGGCCTTTTGGGTAATGAAAATTTAGTTTAAAACGGAAATTAACTTGTTTTATAAATTTAAATATCGATGACTTATAAAATGCATAACTCTCTCATACGAGATTCGATTGAGATGAGACATTTTGCGTTGCGATCGTGATGGCGAGAGCTTCGAAATGCAACTAGTTTGGGGTTGTTTGGAGCTAGTTTGAATTTCGGGTAAAATTAAAAGCTCGTTTAATTTTATTCGAAATAAAACGCTGGGACTGCATTGAAATCAAGGTGAGTGTTTATAACGCTCACAACATACTAAATATCTTTATGCTAGTTAAATTTGACATTATGAAGTGTTATGAAATTTATTTGTCGTTGTTTTATAGAATTTAATTGTCATATAGATTGTCGTTTGAATTAACCGTTGAAAAATTAAATTGACAGTTAAATTGAAATTGAAATTGAATTGCGATTAAATTACCTGACATTGATAACTATGAAATTGCCATGAATTGTATTGTGTATTGGATGATGTATTTCGATAGATGCTATTGGTTGATATTTAAATGTTTGGATGTTTACTTGCTTATATATAACATGTTTGCATACACATGACACTATGATTGATTTAAGTGATATATATTCATCCCTGACATTTAATTGAAATAAATAAATTACTTGGCCATAGGATAGAAAATTATATACGGACACCGGATTGGCTAAATTAATAATTTTTAAAAGTCGCTAATTTGAAATTTATTTAAATGTTGATTTAAAAGTTATAAATAGAAATAAATTTATAGAAATCGAATTTATCGAAAATTGAGTTTTGGAATGTTGAAATAAATTTTGGTTAAAGGAATTGTTAAATAATATGATTCGAGACTTTGAAATTTAAAAATTGGGATTTGATTGAATTTCGAAAATTGATTTATTTAAAGATTTAACCTTAATTCGAGCTTTGAATATTACCAAGTAAAAGTGATACAAAAATGATATTTTGAAATCGAGTTTGGAATTGAATCATATTTGAAATTTGAATTTAAATTTGAATATTGGAAGATAATTTTGTTAAGTATTATAAATTGATGTTTTGGAAAATCAAGCTCCAAATCGATATAAATTGAAATCGAATAAGTTAAAGATGAATGTAAAATTTAATTAATTTGAAGTCAAAGTTGACATTGATTTGAATTGAAATCGAAATTGAATCGGTAGAAGGGAAATTGAAATTGTTTTGAATTGGGAAGTTATAATTGAAATAGTTTGGTTTTGAAGCTGTTTTATCTTGTTTTCCAAATTACCCAGTTATATAAACCATTTTGGATACTTAAATTATTTTAATCTATTTTACTCTACTTAACCCAATTTGAATTATTTTAAACTAATTTATCTATTTTAAATCCGTTCTATTTTTAAGTATCTTCTACTATTTTAATTATTTAAACTACTTTTAAACTACTTAAACTATTTCCTAACAGTTTCAAGCTGATTAATAAGGTGAAATTTTAGGTTTAAATCTTGAATTTGAATACAAATTGGATTAAATTAAGTTGCAACCTAAATTGAAATTCGAAATGATTTTGAAATCGAAATGAGATATTGATGCGAAAAATGATTTTGAAACGGAATCTGACATTTGAATACATACGATGATATTTGAAATGGATTTGATTTTTGAAGCGAATTTGATATTTTGATATCAATTATGAATTGATTTGAAATGTAAAAGAGCCAACGGTGTAATAATACGTAGTTATTAAAGAGACCGGGATCGGATATGGACATACTCTCTGTCGATACCGAAAACCACTTTAATAACTATTATACGCGGAGTGTTGATCCAGAATGAAGTGGATGGTTTGGTGAACGCATTGACTGAAGAAAGAGAACGATTATTGGATGACCCCTGACATGACTAAAACAGGAGCCGCGTCGGGCCATTGAGGTTCACCACCTCTAGCGGACACACTTCTTCGATACCATATCTATTACATTTGTGATGCGATTTGGGTGCACCCCTTGATTTCGGAGTGTTGTTTCGCGGTGTTGGGGTGGCTGCTGGCTATGCCCAACATCAGTCCGGATCACGCAACTACTAGTATCCTAGTTGGTATCGCCTCATGTACCTTGTCATACTGATTATCCTATTCGCGACCACTACGTTTTGATTTGTACCTTGAGTATATGGATTGCCCTCTGGTGACTTCCGGTTTTGGGGAAACTACGGTCTTGTATATGCTTTTGGGAATATAAAATGTGTTAAGGGGAATTATGGTAACGCCTTAACGCTATTTTGATACTTTATATTACTGATAGGCATTATCTACTTAGCGTATATTACTACATAGTAGATAGTTTAACGGATCCTTGAGAGCTGGAAAATCCCGTAACATCTCTTAAGTTATTGCACGCACGTTGACACTAGATAGGAGATGTCAACCCCCGTAAACATCTCCGACGCCGTTGCACTCATATTTATTTACGATTGATTTAACTTTCATAAGGGTATTTAGTCCTGACTCGAGTGTTTTGTCTTTTCATTATGCTCGGGTCAGTCCTGAGTTTTTCAGATTTTTGAAGATCTATTCTGGAGGATGAAGACGAAGATTTGGTATACTATTACTATTATTATCTGTGCATCATGCTGTCGGCTGCATTATTTAAATTGTTCTGTTGTATATGTATAACTCTGATAAATGTTGTATAAATAATTGTCAAAGTATAGTAAATAGCTTCATGAACTGTTTATTTGACTATTATATTTTATCATTCCGCTGCGAGATTCTGTGTTGTTTCATTTCCTTTATTTCTCTTTCTTTTCTTTTCTTATTTACCCCAATAACTATCTGCCATTTTGAACGGTTTGGAATCGACATGTGTATTTGATCGTCGGTTTAAACTGTCCAAAAAGGCGGGTCGTTACAGTTGGTATCAGAGCTTTGGTTTAGCAATAACCTTATCTTTGTGGGGTATGACTCTTTATAAGTAGGGTAGTAATACCCTATGATGAGTCGCTGAGTGAATATATATATATATATATATATGAGAGAGCGTATTTGTTAGTGATATAAAATGTTTTATATTGTGTCGGTTGATTTGTTGAGTGGCTTATGGATTCTGGTCAATAAGAGTAATTAACGTCATTGATAGGGATCTCTAAACACTTAAACAGAACAAATTCGACATAGTATTGTTTTGAAATTGGGTAAATGAAATAATTTTGCTCAAATTATATTTTGTATATAAAGAAAAAGTTTCAGAAATTATTGTGACTTATCTAGCTTACCTGGTTGTTAGGAATGAAAATATTGGTTATTATCATTAATTGGATATTGTAATTTAATAAATAAGATGAATTATTGTAACGACCCTAGATTTTAATTTAATTTAAATTGATAATTAAATGAAATTTTGAATAAAAATTTATAGAATTAATTATAAATGGAAGCGAGTTTCCTCGATTCAAACAGAAAATATATTAAGTCATATGAATTTGAAAATTTGTATATATGTGAATATATATGTATATATTGGATTTGAAATAAAAATTTTAATAAATGGTTTTAAAAATAAATAGAAATAGAAATAAGAATATTTATATATGATGAATTATAAATTAGGAAGTAAATAAAATTAGACGAATTTCAAATAACATAGGGACTATAGAAATTTATTTACATTGTAAAGCAATGTACAAAGCAAAGAAATAGATATAAAGTGATGGCACTAGAATAAAATTTAACAACATAATAAAAATAGAAATGTGTTCATATGACAAAATAACAAGGCAAAGTAATAAAGCTTTAGACAAAATAAATAAATACATTCAAATAAAATAACAACTTTATATCTTTATAACATCTGTAGGCTTGCAAAAGTAGAAAACATAAGTATGTACACTTAAAACAAATAGAAAACAAAAGTATAGGGTTGTAAACAAGAAAGGACCTGCATTTAATACCAAGCACGACTTGATATCATTCTAGCCGAGATCCTGTTAAATAATCACCACCAAGACAATGTCTCCATGCTTTGTGCAGCTGAAATGAAGGAGGGAAAGTATGGTTTGTACAACCTCATTACTGCAAACATGTTATGAATTCACACCTCTGTACAAAATAACAACACTCTATAGGCTTCTTTCTTTATATAGTCATCTTCCTCTCAGTTTTGTTCGTTCGAAACTGCTAAAGTAGTATCATCTATAACTAAAACAAAACTTCAAGTTTAAACAATCAATCAATGCAAGCCAGAGAATCAAGGAAGAGGAAGTTCCAGCTTGCATCTCCAGAACCCTGTTTCAAACAACACATGTGAGTAAACAATTAATTTAAATCTTAAGTAGGATAAAATTAGTTGCTTAAGTAATATTGTGATGTTGATTCCTGCATGTGTAGGTAGTTGTATATAAATCTGTATGTATGGTTGTATTTGAATCTACATGCCTGAAGTTTTTGTTCCTTTGTTCATTCTTGCTGACAGAGTTTTATAAATAAACAAAAATTCAAACATTCCATCTAAACACTTGGTAGCTTAGGTTTTCAAACAAACTAGTTGAGTTTAAATCCCATTTTGATTATGAAAATAAGTTTTAATAATATAAGTATGGAATTTTCCTGTAAACAAGAATATTGCAGTGAAAACTTATATAATGTAATAAATAAAATGTTAAGTTATATTGATTCATGTTTATATATCGAATCATCATAAGGATTTATGATTTTTAAGACAATAATCCAAATTTAAGATGTTGAATTGAATGAGAAATTTGGGTTTTTCTGGAAAATGGGTTTTGAGTGATTTCTGGAGGCTGATGCAATTGGAGTGGTCGAGATTGCTACTGGAGATGGAGAAGGCTACAGGGATGCCTGGAAAAATAGTCGGAGGTGGCAAAGATGACGGTGGCGATGGCGGCGTGGGATTTTTATTCGTAGACCTAATTTTTCTGGTGTTCGATCATTTGATCGCCGCGACCTCCACAGAGCGTCGAGTTGCACGTCATTGGAGGGAAAGGAAGCTAGGTGGGTGGTGGAGAGGTGACCGGAGTTTGGAGTCGCCTAGTGGTCGGAGCGCCGAGAATTTGACGTTTATAGGTTGGGTGGTGATGTCTGGGTTGTTTCCAGGTTTGAGTTTATACTCATTTTTGATTTCGAGAAGTAGATGGAGATTCTGAAGGTTGGAGATGGATGAGAGGATGAACGTCGACTTGCTCGACAACGCGGGGGTGGCTGGAAGCGATCAACGGGGTTGTACACGTGCATGCTGTCGCGTTCGTATCAGTGAGTTTGGGAAGTCTGGGGTAATTGGGATGAAGCAGGGAAAAGACTCGAGATTTGTCTCGAGCAACTCGGGTATTCACTTGAAGTAGTTGAGAGTTGGACTCGAAGCAAAAATTGTGGGGCTCGGGTCAGTGTTGTCCAGACTTATTAAACACAACCTGTTCCTGTTTTGAGATTTAAAACTTAATCTTTTAATTATAAAACAAAGTTTAAATTAAGTTTCAAAACAAAAGTTTAAATATAAATTCAAGTTTAGGTTGAATCTTAGTTTGGAAATAATTAAGTTTTTATATTCAAAATTATTTGATAACTTTAAAGTGTTTAAGTATATTTGAATTTAAAATGAAATTTAAATTGTAAAGGAAAGATTTAAACAAAGTTGAATCAAATTTTGAAACCTGGGCTTAAATCTAAACTGGAAATCTAAATTTCGAAATAAAATTAAGTTTTAAATATAAATGTGGAAATAAGTTTTAAAATGTAAAGTATTGATTATTGAATGACTAATCAATTAAAGATAATTAATCTAGGGATTTAAGTATAATTACTCGAAGTAATTAAATCGTGATTTATTAAAACAAGTGATTTGGGATAAGCACTTATTGTAGCCAGTTAAGGATAATAAATTGAATGATGGTTAATTAAAGATTAATTAATTAATGAGTTATAATTAACCGAAGATTAATTAGTTATTGCAAGTAGTTAATTATTAAAATTAATTAATCAAGTGATTAAGGTAAAATTACATTTAATGTAATTAGAATGTTGATTTATTTAGAAAGAAAATTAAATACTTAAAGATGAAATTAATTAAGGTTGAATGATTTTGTAATTAACTTAAGGTTAATTTAATTAATTTATTAATTAAGAATAATTTAATTAATTTAAGAGTTTGATTAATTAATTATATCAAATGATTTGTAATTAATAAATCAAGATTGGGTAATTTATTCGTAAGCAATTAATTTACTTGGAAATAAATTGAATTAATTAGGATTATACGATTAATAAATCCTAATTATAAATGATTATTGAATGTTTGCCCTACTTATAAATGATTTTATTGTATGAGATGCTTTGAATTGATTGTCCTATCTGATCTGTGATATTTTGTTCTATGGATTGAGCTGTGTATTTTATTCATTTATTTACATTCGTATATTATCTGTAAATCTATGAATAGACGATAAGCGTTATAGCTTATATCGCTTATCGACTATATTTCTGTGTTTTGATCTATGATGATTGAATGATGTTGCACTATTGTGTTGAACCCTTGGACCACACCATACACACACAATTATGGATTTCACGAGGAAATCAGTTAAGTCACAGATTTTTGAAATAGTTAAATTTGAATTTTTAAATTCAAATGTATTGGAAATGGAATCGGAATAAATGTGAAAAGCTTTTGGAATGGAATTTCAAAAATAAAAATTTATTTTTGAATAACTTGATTAAGATTTGAAATTTAAATATTTTGATTTAAATTTGAATTCAGTACTTGAAATTGAATTCTAGGATTTGAACTAGGGATTATAACGATATTATACTAGTTATATATGAGTCAAACCATTTTTAAAGTATTGTTCTTTTGGCAATTTGAATTAACCCAAAGATTATAACTTGTATAAATGAAATAAGTTTTTTTCCGAAATAACACAGTTGTTTCTAAATGATAAAAGAAAGCTTTCATAGGAGAAATGAATTTCAAATTGTATAAAAAGGATTTCAAGTTTAAACTGAAATAGTCTTCCAAGTTATAGATGAATATTTGGAAACGAATTTAGAAAGAGAATATTTGGGAACGAACTTTGAAAGATATAAGTTAAATCTTAATTTAAAGATTTAATGAATTAAATCCAATTGAATTGGAATTGTTTTGAAATCCAAGAATGAATATTTGTGAAAGTAGGTGAACTTTATGAAATAAACCTTTTGTTAAAGGATTTGAAATGGTAATTGGTTTAAATCATTTGAAAAGAAAGTTTTGAATTATTAAGTTGTGACTTAATTGAAATCCCGTATCCATATGTTTTTAATGTTGCGCTCACTATTCGGGTTAACCGGGAAAGGACCTTTGGGTCGTATAACCCATTCCGAATATGTGATACGTTGTATATGGATAGCATTTGAAGACCGGTGTTGAAGACCGGGTGTTTGCAAGAACGATAAGATAACCTATCGATTGTCTCTGCACTGGGTAGCTCCTGGTATAGAGATTCCCTAAGCGATGGGAAATCCGATCGGGATTGTGAATACCCGGATTACAAGGGCTTCGTAAGAAGTGCCTTCGGTTCTGTTCGAACCCAGAACAGACTTGTATGGATTGTTATGTCTGACATTACAATTTGAGATATAAAGCTGATTTCTTTCAAATATATTTCTGTTGGTGGCGGAGAATTTATTCTCTTAGCTTAACAACCTTTTCTGAGACGTATGAGCTCAGAGGTTATATAGTTGAAGGTTATCGGCGATATATTCCTAATTTGGTAATGTGACATGCTGAGTGTTGCTGTGAAATGATCTTTTTGTTGATCATTTGTGATAGGATCATTTGTTTGATCGTCTATCTTTGTGATCATTTCTATGATCATTTGTTGACCCAAAGCACGGCTTTTGTATAAAGTGTGTTTTTGTGGACGAGACTTCGTCGAGCCTCACAAACCGGTAATGGTCGAAACAGGAATTGTGCGATAAGGTTTTCAGGGATAGCGTCCCTAGGGTATGACCATTCCTTCTGGAAAAGGGTAGTATCATGGTATGGAGCCCAGATACTTACTCATGTTGAAACACTTATTATTATGGTGTGATGTTGGTTAGAGAGCTCTCGTTTAAAGGTTCCAAAGGACCGGGGGTGGTATATCTGAGGGTTTGTAATATCCCTTGGGAAAAGGGGTTCCTGGCTTTGTTTAGCAGAGAACGGTGGTTCTCGGGGCGTCCTTCCAGAGGCGTTTCCATGTGGCAATGGGAAGTCCCTTGGCCTGACCATTTGTTGGAAAAATCCATTCTTCAAATACGAGCCTTGTACGGTATTAGTTGTATTACCTGTCATCTACTTATGGTGGCGCCCCACTGTTTGGATGGTAGCTATAGTAGGCATAGTTTGAAATGTCTATGTCGGCTAAGATTTATAACTTTATTTTCGAAATGAATTTTCTCTGCACTATGCACTAGTAATAATAACAAATGTTCTTTTTAATGCGTATCAAGCATCTTTGACTATCATAAGGAGAAATCTCCTCCGATTCTGCGTTTGCATTGTGTGTGTGTGCGGGATGCCTTATGGTAGTCTCATTTTTTAAAAAGCATTGCGAATTGACTTTGAAAATCTTTTGTTGAATGCTTTAAAAAGATAAACTGTTTTTGTTGCTCACACCAGTCCCACGACTGATCCGGAGTTTATTGTTTCTTTCCTAAACTCTGGGTGCTCATTATTTTCTATACGAGCAGTCTAGAGTTGGGTTTTTCAGATAGTCAGATTAGTAGGTTATCTGGTGCTAGTTCAATCTTTGGATATGGACTATACTTGCTTATCTTGGTGCATCGTTATTGGGAGTTCGAGCTATTGCTGGATTGATTCTTGGAGATGGAGTTGCAGTTCTCGGAGTTCTCTTTTGAAGACTATCTTAGAGTTATATTGTTCCGCTGCTGATGATATCTGTTTCTTTTCCGCTGCTATATTTATTGTATCATATCTCTGATGTATATTGATATCTATTGGATCATCTGTTGTATCAGATATTGTATCAAAGCTGTATATCAATGTATTATTCTTTTCCGCTGTGTTATTTACTTAATGTTGTTATAAGCTCTGACGAATCGGATTTGAACGGTCGAATCTATGGCATTCGAATACGATTTGAAGTATGGATGTCGATTTTTGAGCGGGCAAAATTCCGCGTCGTCACATTTGGTATCAGAGCTAAGGTTGAACTTTAGCTCAGGAGTGTAACACATTAAGTAACTCATTAGAGATAGGGTGAAGTATACCCTAGAATGAGTAATCCTTAAGATATCCGTTTGAATGCCTCAGTAAATTCTCTTACTATCTACTGATAGTGAGTATGAGTGCAAGAAAAAGACGAGATAGGGGACAGGGGAATACGACTATAATTGGTCAATACCCTGCAACAGTGGAAACAACTTTCTCTATCAATTTCCTTTGATTCGATTCCAATTTCTTTTTGATTGCTTCGTGACAGTTACAAGAAGAAGTTTCGGTGTGATGATGGCCCTATGAATCGTTATAGGAAATTCTTACTTCGTATCCTCATCAGTTTCTAATCAGTTTTTCGATTTAAACTTTAATGAATATGAATTTGAAAATTGAAATTGGAGATTTTAAATGAATTAGAAATTTTAAATTGAGTTAAAATTGATTAATAGAATATGAAGGATAATTTGAATTGTATCAATAAAATGATTTCGTTTGAAACCAAATTTGAAATTCTATTATAATTTCTTGTATCTATTGTTGATATTCTGATTTGGTGAGCCAAATGCAGAACTGATATCCAGTTTGATCTGAAAAGATATTTCTCTATCTTTCATCCATCTCAGTGTTGTTTTCGTGCCTGCGAATTTCGAGGACGAAATTCTTTTAAGGGGGGAAGTCTGTAACAACCCTAGATTTTAATTTAATTTAAATTGATAATTAAATGAAATTTTGAATAAAAATTTATAGAATTAATTATAAATGGAAGCGAGTTTCCTCGATTCAAACAGAAAATATATTAAGTCATATGAATTTGAAAATTTGTATATATGTGAATATATATGTATATATTGGATTTGAAATAAAAATTTTAATAAATGGTTTTAAAAATAAATAGAAATAGAAATAAGAATATTTATATATGATGAATTATAAATTAGGAAGTAAATAAAATTAGACGAATTTCAAATAACATAGGGACTATAGAAATTTATTTACATTGTAAAGCAATGTACAAAGCAAAGAAATAAATATAAAGTGATGGCACTAGAATAAAATTTAACAACATAATAAAAATAGAAATGTGTTCATATGAAAAAATAACAAGGCAAAGTAATAAAGCTTTAGACAAAATAAATAAATACATTCAAATAAAAATAACAACTTTATATCTTTATAACATCAGTAGGCTTGCAAAAGTAGAAAACATAAGTATGTACACTTAAAACAAATAGAAAACAAAAGTATAGGGTTGTAAACAAGAAAGGACCTGCATTTAATACCAAGCACGACTTGATATCATTCTAGCCGAGATCCTGTTAAATAATCACCACCAAGACAATGTCTCCATGCTTTGTGCAGCTGAAATGAAGGAGGGAAAGTATGGTTTGTACAACCTCATTACTGCAAACATGTTATGAATTCACACCTCTGTACAAAATAACAACACTCTATAGGCTTCTTTCTTTATATAGTCATCTTCCTCTCAGTTTTGTTCGTTCGAAACTGCTAAAGTAGTATCATCTATAACTAAAACAAAACTTCAAGTTTAAACAATCAATCAATGCAAGCCAGAGAATCAAGGAAGAGGAAGTTCCAGCTTGCATCTCCAGAACCCTGTTTCAAACAACACATGTGAGTAAACAATTAATTTAAATCTTAAGTAGGATAAAATTAGTTGCTTAAGTAATATTGTGATGTTGATTCCTGCATGTGTAGGTAGTTGTATATAAATCTGTATGTATGGTTGTATTTGAATCTACATGCCTGAAGTTTTTGTTCCTTTGTTCATTCTTGCTGACAGAGTTTTATAAATAAACAAAAATTCAAACATTCCATCTAAACACTTGGTAGCTTAGGGTTTTCAAACAAACTAGTTGAGTTTAAATCCCATTTTGATTATGAAAATAAGTTTTAATAATATAAGTATGGAATTTTCCTGTAAACAAGAATATTGCAGTGAAAACTTATATAATGTAATAAATAAAATGTTAAGTTATATTGATTCATGTTTATATATCGAATCATCATAAGGATTTATGATTTTTAAGACAATAATCCAAATTTAAGATGTTGAATTGAATGAGAAATTTGGGTTTTTCTGGAAAATGGGTTTTGAGTGATTTCTGGAGGCTAATGCAATTGGAGTGGTCGAGATTGCTACTGGAGATGGAGAAGGCTACAGGGATGCCTGGAAAAATAGTCGGAGGTGGCAAAGATGACGGTGGCGATGGCGGCGTGGGATTTTTATTCGTAGACCTAATTTTTCTGGTGTTCGATCATTTGATCGCCGCGACCTCCACAGAGCGTCGAGTTGCACGTCATTGGAGGGAAAGGAAGCTAGGTGGGTGGTGGAGAGGTGACCGGAGTTTGGAGTCGCCTAGTGGTCGGAGCGCCGAGAATTTGACGTTTATAGGTTGGGTGGTGATGTCTGGGTTGTTTCCAGGTTTGAGTTTATACTCATTTTTGATTTCGAGAAGTAGATGGAGATTCTGAAGGTTGGAGATGGATGAGAGGATGAACGTCGACTTGCTCGACAACGCGGGGGTGGCTGGAAGCGATCAACGGGGTTGTACACGTGCATGCTGTCGCGTTCGTATCGGTGAGTTTGGGAAGTCTGGGGTAATTGGGATGAAGCAGGGAAAAGACTCGAGATTTGTCTCGAGCAACTCGGGTATTCACTCGAAGTAGTTGAGAGTTGGACTCGAAGCAAAAATTATGGGGCTCGGGTCAGTGTTGTCCAGACTTATTAAACACAACCTGTTCCTGTTTTGAGATTTAAAACTTAATCTTTTAATTATAAAACAAAGTTTAAATTAAGTTTCAAAACAAAAGTTTAAATATAAATTCAAGTTTAGGTTGAATCTTAGTTTGGAAATAATTAAGTTTTTATATTCAAAATTATTTGATAACTTTAAAGTGTTTAAGTATATTTGAATTTAAAATGAAATTTAAATTTTAAAGGAAAGATTTAAACAAAGTTGAATCAAATTTTGAAACCTGGGCTTAAATCTAAACTGGAAATCTAAATTTCGAAATAAAATTAAGTTTTAAATATAAATGCGGAAATAAGTTTTAAAATGTAAAGTATTGATTATTGAATGACTAATCAATTAAAGATAATTAATCTAGGGATTTAAGTATAATTACTCGAAGTAATTAAATCGTGATTTATTAAAACAAGTGATTTGGGATAAGCACTTATTGTAGCCAGTTAAGGATAATAAATTGAATGATGGTTAATTAAAGATTAATTAATTAATGAGTTATAATTAACTGAAGATTAATTAGTTATTGCAAGTAGTTAATTATTAAAATTAATTAATCAAGTGATTAAGGTAAAATTACATTTAATGTAATTAGAATGTTGATTTATTTAGAAAGAAAATTAATTACTTAAAGATGAAATTAATTAAGGTTGAATGATTTTGTAATTAACTTAAGGTTAATTTAATTAATTTATTAATTAAGAATAATTTAATTAATTTAAGAGTTTGATTAATTAATTATATCAAATGATTTGTAATTAATAAATCAAGATTGGGTAATTTATTCGTAAGCAATTAATTTACTTGGAAATAAATTGAATTAATTAGGATTATACGATTAATAAATCCTAATTATAAATGATTATTGAATGTTTGCCCTACTTATAAATGATTTTATTGTATGAGACGCTTTGAATTGATTGTCCTATCTGATCTGTGATATTTTGTTCTGTGGATTGAGCTGTGTATTTTATTCATTTATTTACATTCGTATATTATCTGTAAATCTGTGAATAGACGATAAGCGTTATAGCTTATATCGCTTATCGACTATATTTCTGTGTTTTGATCTATGATGATTGAATGATGTTGCACTATTGTGTTGAACCCTTGGACCACACCATACACACACAATTATGGATTTCACGAGGAAATCAGTTAAGTCACAGATTTTTGAAATAGTTAAATTTGAATTTTTAAATTCAAATGTATTGGAAATGGAATCGGAATAAATGTGAAAAGCTTTTGGAATGGAATTTCAAAAATAAAAATTTATTTTTGAATAACTTGATTAAGATTTGAAATTTAAATATTTTGATTTAAATTTGAATTCAGTACTTGAAATTGAATTCTAGGATTTGAACTAGGGATTATAACGATATTATACTAGTTATATATGAGTCAAACCATTTTTAAAGTATTGTTCTTTTGGCAATTTGAATTAACCCAAAGATTATAACTTGTATAAATGAAATAAGTTTTTTTCCGAAATAACACAGTTGTTTCTAAATGATAAAAGAAAGCTTTCATAGGAGAAATGAATTTCAAATTGTATAAAAAGGATTTCAAGTTTAAACTGAAATAGTCTTCCAAGTTATAGATGAATATTTGTAAACGAATTTTGAAAGAGAATATTTGGGAACGAACTTTGAAAGATATAAGTTAAATCTTAATTTAAAGATTTAATGAATTAAATCCAATTGAATTGGAATTGTTTTGAAATCCAGGAATGAATATTTGTGAAAGTAGGTGAACTTTATGAAATATACCTTTTGTTAAAGGATTTGAAATGGTAATTGGTTTAAACCATTTGAAAAGAAAGTTTTGAATTATTAAGTTGTGACTTAATTGAAATCCCGTATCCATATGTTTTTAATGTTGCGCTCACTATTCGGGTTAGCCGGGAAAGGACCTTTGGGTCGTATAACCCATTCCGAATATGTGACACGTCGTATATGGATAGCATTTGAAGACCGGTGTTGAAGACCGGGTGTTTGCCAGAACGATAAGATAACCTATCGATTGTCTCTGCACTGGGTAGCTCCTGGTATAGAGATTCCCTAAGTGATGGGAAATACGATCGGGATTGTGAATACCCGGATTGCAAGGGCTTCGTAAGAAGTGCCTTCGGTTCTGTTCGAACCCAGAACAGACTTGTATGGATTGTTATGTGTGACATTACAATTTGAGATATAAAACTGATTTCTTTCAAATATATTTCTGTTGGTGGCGGAGAATTTATTCTCTTAGCTTAACACCCTTCTCTGAGACGTACGAGCTCAGAGGTTATATAGTTGAAGGTTATCGGCGATATATTCCCAATTTGGTAATGTGACATGCTGAGTGTTGCTGTGAAATGATCATTGTGTTGATCATTTGTGATAGGATCATTTGTTTGATCGTCTATCTTTGTGATCATTTCTATGATCATTTGTTGACCCAAAGCACGGCTTTTGTATAAAGTGTGTTTTTGTGGATGAGACTTCGTCGTGCCTCACAAACCGGTAATGGTCGAAACAAGAATTGTGCGGCATGGTTTTCAGGGATAGCGTCCCTAGGGTATGACCATTCCTTCTGGAAAAGGGTAGTATCATGGTATGGAGCCCAGATACTTACTCATGTTGAAACACTTATTATTATGGTGTGATGTTGGTTAGAGAGCTCTCGTTTAAAGGTTCCAAAGGACCGGGAGTGGTATATCTGAGGGTTTGTAATATCCCTTAGGAAAAGGGGTTCCCGGCTTTGTTTAGCAGAGAACGGTGGTTCTCGGGGCGTCCTTCCAGAGGCGTTTCCATGTGGCAATGGGAAGTTCCTTGGCCTGACCATTTGTTGGAAAAATCCATTCTTCAAATACGAGCCTTGTACGGTATTAGTTGTATTACCTGTCATCTACTTATGGTGGCGCCCCACTGTTTGGATGGTAGCTATAGTAGGCATAGTTCGAAATGTCTATGTCGGCTAAGATTTATATCTTTATTTTCGAAATGAATTTTCTCTGCACTATGCACTAGTAATAATAACAAATGTTCTTTTTAATGCGTATCAAGCATCTTTGACTATCATAAGGAGAAATCTCCTCCGATTCTGCGTTTGCATTGTGTGTGTGTGCGGGAGGCCTTATGGTAGTCTCATTTTTTAAAAAGCATTGCGAATTGACTTTGAAAATCTTTTGTTGAATGCTTTAAAAAGATAAACTGTTTTTGTTGCTCACACTAGTCCCACGACTGATCCGGACTTTATTGTTTCTTTCCTAAACTCTGGGTGCTCATTATTTTCTACACGAGCAGTCTAGAGTTGGGTTTTTCAGAT
Source organism: Allium cepa (assembly GCA_030765085.1). Taxonomy (NCBI): domain Eukaryota; kingdom Viridiplantae; phylum Streptophyta; class Magnoliopsida; order Asparagales; family Amaryllidaceae; genus Allium; species Allium cepa. Next base: position 446,649,431 of record CM060937.1, on the reverse strand, counting down.
AGTCAGATTAGTAGGTTATCTGGAGCTAGTTCAATCTTTGGATATGGACTATACTTGCTTATCTTGGTGCATCGTTATTGGGAGTTCGAGCTATTGCTGGATTGATTCTTGGAGATGGAGTTGCAGTTCTCGGAGTTCTCTTTTGAAGACTATCTTAGAGTTATATTGTTCCGCTGCTGATGATATCTGTTTCTTTTCCGCTGCTATATTTATTGTATCATATCTCTGATGTATATTGATATCTATTGGATCATCTGTTGTATCAGATATTGTATCAAAGCTGTATATCAATGTATTACTCTTTTTTTTCCGCTGTGTTATTTACTTAATGTTGTTATAAGCTCCGACGAATCGGATTTGAGCGGTCGAATCTATGGCATTCGAATACGATTTGAAGTATGGATGTCGATTTTTGAGCAGGCAAAATTCCGCGTCGTCACAATTATGAAATGAACAATGATAAAACAACTTGTGAAATGTATTAAGAAAGAAAATCCTATAAGAATGTTTTATAAAAGTTGACTTATAAATTAAAATAGATTTAAATTGGAAAATATTGAGTTTAAGACCCGGAGATTTTGAAAAATGGTTTTCAAAGTTTTAAAGAAAATATAGTGATATTAGTTGGGAATTGTTTATGGAAATATTTTGAAAGGATTTTAAAGGAAGGAATGAATTCAGTACTCCTCTCTTATGTCGCTGGAAAATAAGTTCGGTGATGACTGCGCAGCATCATCGACGTTCATTTTCGAGTCTCAAGTGGGGGAGACTTCTAAGAAGCTTTGTTTTCTTCGAAATTATTTTGGGTAAATGGGTTTTGGTTTAAACTCCAACGGCATGATTTGATATATTAAAGATATAAGTGTATATATTTCTTTCAAACGATTTGAAAAGAACCGGGCATTTAAATTTCTAAGATTTGTTAATTAATAATTTTCAAATTATTTGAATTAAATGTGAATAACCAGAATTTTGTAAAATAAGAGGATTAAGATATCTAAGCTATTGTTTGGGAAAACTTTAAACTTGAAAGGTAAAGAGGATTTAAACAAATTAAATTTGTGAACATTCTAATTAAGTAAAATGAAATTCTATAAATTTGTATAATACCAAATTTGCATTCTGATAACATATAACAAGACTTACCAAATATTAAAAAGTTAAAATGATGTTTTGGATATGTAATGAGATATTGTATAAATAAACAGAACCTGAAAGTAATTGAAATATACAAGTAAGGAAAACTCAAAAGGAATTAAAATGTATATAAATGAAAATTTGGTTGTGATAAAAATGTTATATACTTAAATATAACCTGAAATGATGAATGGATAAATGGAACAAGTAAGTGAACTTAAGAAAGAAGACAAATGAATTGTATAATATCTTTTGTAAATCGGTTATAGAAAATAAATTTAAATTGCATAGAGAAAAATTTTGAATTTGTAACTTTGAGATAACCGTAAAATAAGAAAAGTCATATATGAGAAGTTAGACTTTTATAGGATGATTAATAAACTAAAGTGCTAGTTAATAAGATGTTCCATAAATAAATTTGTTATTAACTAAAATTATGAAATTGAAGTAAATGTAAACAAAAGAGTTGGGTATAGCTAAGAAACAATTGGAAAATGAAATTGAGTTTAATTAAATTATATAGAATGTTTAAAATGAACTTGAGTAAGCAAATTCTATGATATGATGTTTAAGAAAAGATAATGTTAAAAGAATATGCTATGTAAAGAAATGAATATACTAACTGAATAATAGATTGTGAGTAATTAAGTGGGAAAAAAAATAGAAGTCAATAAAATAATTTAGTATAGATAAATTGGATAGAAATCCATTGGAAGGTAATACGTGAGATTGTACGTATATTATTTTATTCGCATAACGATTTGATCCAAATTCGAGCACAAAATTTTGAGATGATTTATATCGATCCATGTTAGGATTTTTCATTCGATTTTCGACGGCGAACCCTAGATATGGATTTTTAATTTGATTCCGGAATTCTCTATCATAGTATATGGCTATGCAATGAGAGTAACAGTTTCCAATCAAGGAATCAAATCTGAGTCCGCACTAGAGAGTCGTGTGAACGATACTAGTTTGGAAGTGAAATTGTGTGATCGAATAAGCGATTAGATTTATATTGCTCATGGATGATATATGTACGGCTTACGAACTTAATTAAAGTTAATATTGGAAATTTAAGATGCCAAATATAAAATGATTCTTTTAAAATTATATAACAGGATATATATATATATAGAAGAGATAAACCAAATTGAATGTAAAATTAATAATTTGGTTATGTTGGGTATAATTTGGTTGTTATATGATTGTTAGTTGATTGTATATAAATCATTAAGTGTTAATGAAATTGAAGGCTATAAATCATTGAAATCAAATTGGAAGTTAAATGAATTTAAATAGAATTTAATTTGATTCAAATTGGAAGTGAACTAATGTAAATATAAATTAGTGAATGTTAACTAATTGAATTGTGAATGAATGTTAGTAAAATCCAACGTTAATGAATCAGCTGTGATTAAAATTGAAAACCGAGTGAATAAATATTAATGAGAAGTGAATTTATATTGATTGATTATGGATTTGTTGGATGATAGTTGGATGATAATGGATTGATGGTGGCATTTTTTGTTGTTGCATTTGCTATGTTGGCACATGTAGTTATATGTTTCTATATGATGTATATTGATATTATTTTCATATATGCATGTTCTCATGGTTTGTTGAGTGTTTAGTAGGTGCGGATTGCGCTTGCTTCGCATTTGGAGCTCACTTTCGCGCTATATTAGTCGTATATGCTCGCTAATAAAATATAAGGTACATGTTTATTTTATCATGGGATTTGGTGATTTTTTGATGAGCCACTTGGCTTTTTGATTTTCTTTTGTTGGTTTGGGGCCCGTAGAGGCGTTTTGTAGCTGTACCGATCGAGCCGCGCAAAGGAGACTCTGCCGAAATTTTCCGTAAAATCCGGGTGTTAGAAAATTTTTCAAGTTTTAAAATTTTTATAACTTGTTTTTATAACTAACTTTTAAAGTTAGAAAGCCGTTTGGAATGACTTAGTAAAAGTGTAGTAATGACTTTATAAATGGAATTTCATTGTTTATAAATTGGTAACTTCAAATAAAATATATCAAATGTCGAATTTTTTACTTAGTTTTTTTTCCTCTTTTCCCTTTTCGAGGACGAAAAGTTTTGAGTGGGGGAGAGTGTAACGACCCGTAAATTTTCGATAATTGAAATAGCTAATTTGATAAGATTTCGTGATTTAGTGTTAGAAAAAAAATTTATAAGTCGGTTGGAATAATAATAACTGGAATGAATTGCAACAATAATTATCCAAGTAATAAAAATATAAGTCAAAAGTTGAATAGGATAATAAATGTTGAATTCATTGGGTATAATAGAGTAATTGATTGATAAGTAAAATCTATTTAAAAATCGAATATTGAATATTGAACAGGTAAATTGTTTAAATTAAATATTTAAAACTTATCGAATAATTAAATAACTGTAAAATGAAAATAGTGTTCTAAATTATGAATTGGTTTTGAAAGTTGATTCTTATAAGTTCAATTTCAATATTTCAAAAGATAATGAATTATTGGATAAGCGAAATTGTTTAATTTAATATTTGGAATTTATTGAATAATTTAATAATGGGAATTGAATAAATGTTTAATGAAAATGGTTGTTCTATATTTGAATTTGTTAAATTTTATAAGTTCGTTTTGAATATTTCAAAGAATAGTGATTTAAGAATAATCAAATTTGTTTAAATTTAATAATACAAATGTTTGAATAATTAAACTTCGAATTTGATATGATTAATTTGATATTGAAATTTAATATGTGAAAATAGAGTGAATATTTGAAATTTGATTTAATATGATTCAAATTGGTTTCCAAAGTGAATGTAAGCTATATTTGGATTTTAATGGAGTTTGTAAGATTTTAAAATTGGAATTTATCGGATAATTGAATAACGGGTTTAATATGATTAAAAATGATTTGTAAAATTTTATTTTATCATATTAAAGTTAGAATGATTTTGTAGAACTTTTAAAATCGAATTAAAAGTAAATTTATGAAAATTAAATATTTTAATTTTTAATTATCGACTGGAAAATAGCCAAATTTTGAACAGTCTCAGAATTGGACGAAACTAGTTCCATTGGATTCGTAATAGTTAGTTATTGTCGGATTTCAATTTTCGTAGCAAGCGGAGTTGTCGTTTGACCGTGGCAGCTCGAAACGCGTTGAAATTGTTTTAATATTAATTTGGCGAGTTAAAATAGTCATTTTTTCAAACGGTCTCGGATTTCGACGAAACTAGTTTCATCGGATCCGTAATGTGATATTATTGTAAGATTTCAAATTTCATGCCAATCGGATTTACCGTTTGTCCGGGGCGAGACCAAACGCACAGAAATTTGATTAATCGGTTTAATTTAAATTTGATCGTTTATTTCCGTAACTCGCGCATACGATCGAATTAGCTTCCGAAACCTTTTCCATTGCGTCCGGAATAGGGGTATAACATTTTGAACGCCTAGCGGCATGCCCTGATAGGGGTTCGAGATTTCGAGTTGCGTAGATCGAGGTATTTTGAAATTTAAATAAATATTTTAATTAGTCAATCTCCTTTTCAGCTGCTATCTCATCTTTCCACTGTACCTTTGACCCATTCAAACACGCAAGAGCCACTCCTTCCCTTTTTAATAACTGCACGCTAGCTTCAGGCAGAGAAAACCTAAATCCAACTTTAAAAAATTTTATTTCTTGCAAAATTTTCAATGAAAAAATCTCAAACCTCTTCCTAAAATCCTATTTTTGAATTCTCTTCGATTTAGTACGCTCGATGCTGGGTGCGGCAACTATTGGGGTCGAGGCCGTTCCTAGGCGTGAGCTAGGGTTTGAAAAATTGGGGGATTTAGCGATTGATTCGCGGATTGGAGTGCGAATTTGATCTCGTAGTCGAAGATAGCATCTCGAAGCAAGTTTTGGTGGTGTGCAGCTATGGTTTGGGACGCGCGACCTGATCGCGTGCGTACGGTGGGAGTGCGTGTCGCGATTTTCTAAGGGTGGCCGAGCTTGGGGTTTTTGGTATGGTCGAGTCGAGCATGCGGAGAGAAGGAGATTGGCGAAGACGGATTCGAGTTTCGTAAACTGTAGCTCCGTGTCACTCGAAATGTTGCACGCGCATGAATGGGTTTTCTCTGTTCGTGTACAGGCAATTGGCTTCAGGAGTTTGGGAGGGATGAAGTTCTGTGGGCCGGGCCTTTTGGGTAATGAATATTTAGTTTAAAAAGGAAATTAACTTGTTTTATAAATTTAAATATCGATGACTTATAAAATGCATAACTCTCTTATACGAGGTCCGATTGAGATAAGACTTTTTGCATTGCGATCGTGATGGCGAGAGCTTCGAAATGCAACTGGTTTGGGGTCGTTTGGAGCTAGTTTGAATTTCGGGTAAAATTAAAAGCTCGTTTAATTTTATTCGAAATAAAACGCTGGGACTGCATTGAAATCAAGGTGAGTGTTTATAACGCTCACAACGTACTAAATATCTTTATGCTAGTTAAATTTGACATTATGAAGTGTTATGAAATTTATTTGTCGTTGTTTGATAGAATTTAATTGTCATATAGATTGTCGTTTGAATTAACCGTTGAAAAATTAAATTGACAGTTAAATTGAAATTGAAATTGAATTGCGATTAAATTACCTGACATTGATAACTATGAAATTGCCATGAATTGTATTGTGTATTGGATGATGTATTTCGATGGATGCTATTGGTTGATATTTAAATGTTTGGATGTTTACTTGCTTATATATAACCTGTTTGCATACATATGACACTATGATTGATTTAAGTGATATATATTCATCCCTGACATTTAATTGAAATAAATAAATTACTTGGCCATAGGATAGAAAATTATATACGGACACCGGATTGGCTTAATTAATAATTTTTAAAAGTCGCTGATTTGAAATTTATTTAAATGTTGATTTAAAAGTTATAAATAGAAATAAATTTATAGAAATCGAATTTATCGAAAATTGAGTTTTGGAATGTTGAAATAAATTTTGGTTAAAGGAATTGTTAATCGAGACTTTGAAATTTAAAAATTGGGATTTGATTGAATTTCGAAAATTGATTTATTTAAAGATTTAACCTTAATTCGAGCTTTGAATATTACCAAGTAAAAGTGATATAAAAATGATATTTTGAAATCGAGTTTGGAATTGAATCATATTTGAAATTTGAATTTAAATTTGAATATTGGAAGATAATTTTGTTAAGTATTATAAATTGATATTTTGGAAAATCAAGCTCCAAATCGATATAAATTGAAATCGAATAAGTTAAAGATGAATGTAAAATTTAATTAATTTGAAGTCAAAGTTGACATTGATTTGAATTGAAATCGAAATTGAATCGGTAGAAGGGAAATTGAAATTGTTTTGAATTGGGAAGTTATAATTGAAATAGTTTGGTTTTGAAGCTGTTTTATCTTGTTTTCCAAATTACCCAGTTATATAAACCATTTTGGATACTTAAATTATTTTAATCTATTTTACTCTACTTAACCCAATTTGAATTATTTTAAACTAATTTATCTATTTTAAATCCGTTCTATTTTTAAGTATCTTCTACTATTTTAATTATTTAAACTACTTTTAAACTACTTAAACTATTTCCTAACAGTTTCAAGCTGATTAATAAGGTGAAATTTTAGGTTTAAATCTTGAATTTGAATACAAATTGGATTAAATTAAGTTGCAACCTAAATTGAAATTCGAAATGATTTTGAAATCGAAATGAGATATTGATGCGAAAAATGATTTTGAAACGGAATCTGACATTTGAATACATACGATGATATTTGAAATGGATTTGATTTTTGAAGCGAATTTGATATTTTGATATCAATTATGAATTGATTTGAAATGTAAAAGAGCCAACGGTGTAATAATACGTAGTTATTAAAGAGACCGGGATCGGATATGGACATACTCTCTGTCGATACCGAAAACCACTTTAATAACTATTATACGCGGAGTGTTGATCCAGAATGAAGTGGATGGTTTGGTGAACGCATTGACTGAAGAAAGAGAACGATTATTGGATGACCCCTGACATGACTAAAACAGGAGCCGCGTCGGGCCATTGAGGTTCACCACCTCTAGCGGACACACTTCTTCGATACCATATCTATTACATTTGTGATGCGATTTGGGTGCACCCCTTGATTTCGGAGTGTTGTTTCGCGGTGTTGGGGTGGCTGCTGGCTATGCCCAACATCAGTCCGGATCACGCAACTACTAGTATCCTAGTTGGTATCGCCTCATGTACCTTGTCATACTTATTATCCTATTCGCGACCACTACGTTTTGATTTGTACCTTGAGTATATGGATTGCCCTCTGGTGACTTCCGGTTTTGGGGAAACTACGGTCTTGTATATGCTTTTGGGAATATAAAATGTGTTAAGGGGAATTATGGTAACGCCTTAACGCTATTTTGATACTTTATATTACTGATAGGCATTATCTACTTAGCGTATATTACTACATAGTGGATAGTTTAACGGATCCTTGAGAGATGGAAAATCCCGTAACATCTCTTAAGTTATTGCACGCACGTTGACACTGGATAGGAGATGTCAAACCCCGTAAACATCTCCGACGCCGTTGCACTCATATTTATTTACGATTGATTTAACTTTTATAAGGGTATTTAGTCCTGACTCGAGTGTTTTGTCTTTTCAATACGCTCGGGTCAGTCCTGGGTTTTTCAGATTTTTGAAGATCTATTCTGGAGGATGAAGACGAAGATTTGGTATACTATTACCATTATTATCTGTGCATCATGCTGTCGGCTGCATCATTTAAATTTTTCTGTTGTATATGTATAACTCTGATAAATTTTGTATAAATAATTGTCAAAGTATAGTAAACAGCTTCATGAACTGTTTATTTGACTATTATATTTTATCGTTCCGCTGCGAGATTCTGTTTTGTTTCATTTCCTTTATTTCTCTTTCTTTTCTTTTCTTATTTACCCCAATAACTATCTGCCATTTTGAACGGTTTGGAATCGACATGTGTATTTGATCGTCGGTTTAAACTGTCCAAAAAGGCGGGTCATTACAGAGCTTTTCCGCTTTCTACCTTCTTTCTAACATAAGAAATCGAGTTCGGAAAACTATATTTTTCTAAAATTAAAATATTAAAAGTTGTGTGGTAATTTAGGAGTGTGGGAAAAATTAGATGGAAATGTTTTGAGTTTTCATAAGATTGCATTACGTAGAAACTGCAAGTATACTTAGGGTGTGCGCATCATATTTTAAGTAAATTTTTAAAGAAGAAAACCATTCATAAAGAAGGTACCACTTAGAAATTCATGCAAATACATATATTTTGTATTGAATAATAATTTTGCACAAGAACACGGATGGTCGTAAAATTGGATGTGCACAAAATGGATGTGGTTGATGTGAAATTACATAATTTTACGCTTGTCGAATTTTAGGGACAAAATTTCCTAAAGGGTGAGAGAACGTAACACCCCACATCTTGTTGACAGTTGAATTAAAGTAAATTTAATTGATAATCATGCAAACAGTAAAAAATGATTTATTTTTTTGGCTAATGTTGGAATTCGACAACGAAAATTATACCATTGTGTTCGTGGCAATTTCCTGATCAACTTCCATATACAATATTTTCTAAATGGACTTCAAATGGAGAAGTTATAGCCGTTTGAAGTTTTAGCATCAGAAACAATTGCATATGCAAATATGGAAATTTTATTAATTATAAACATTTACAATTAATTCATAAAATATTTATAAAAGTAGTAACGAATTTTTTATGTTTGTAGTGAATGTAAATTATTAAGAGAATTAGATGTAAGAGGAAAAAAATAAGGCGAATAATTAACATTGCAAACAAAATCAGCTAAAAAGTGCAATTAATTAATGTGTGAATTAATATTGGGGATTAATATATAACGTGTGTGTGTATATATATATATATATATCAAATCCCTCAATTTTAAGAGGTTTGCATATAAATGTAACAAGTAAATGTTCAAATTCAAATCTGGATTAAAAAAATGCATATTAAATATATATGTTAATTGAATGGTAGAATTAATTGACATGCAATTAATGAAACATTACAATGTGTAAAATATTAATTAAGAAAATTAACTAATAGAGGTGACATGTTAATCTATTAATGTGGCGATTAATTAGGATTGTAACTTAATTAGTAGAAAATGTTAATTAATAAGAAAGAGAGATAATAGTTTACCTAGATTTAAATGTATACATATAGGCAGTATATTGCTACACATTAAAATTAATTGAATGATCAATTAAGAAGAGGATTAATTAGAGTAAACAAGCAACAAAAAAAGGTTAAACGATTATAATTTATAACGTTTAAAAGTTAACGTTTATAAATAGCATTTAATAAAACAAATAAGGCACGTTTAAAATCCAAAATAGACGTGCTTATAAAGAGCATGAAATCAGAGAATCAATGGGGGTTAATTGGAATTAATAGGAAACGTTTAAACGTTAACCGTTTATAATAAATAAAACGTGTAAAAACAATTCAGGCGCGCTCGTTTTGCACCCTTTTGAACAGCCTGATTTGCATCATTTTAAGCGGACGGACGACACTAATTTGACTCTCTATATATAAAGTGGTCGGGCTAGCCTTCAAACTCATATTTCTCTAAATGGGTGCGGATTCTTCAGAAATTAGTTATTTTAGATTTACGCCTTCTGATTTACAAGTTGGAGATAGAAATTATAGGCCTAAAATAGAGATGTTCAAATAAAGACATCCGAATGAGGTAAAGTTCTCAAATCTGGTTCTCTAGTTTATTTATTTTATTTTTCTTTAATTTGATCTAGATTTCTAAATCCATATATATCCCCATTTATGGATCCAAATAGGGTTGCAATAGGGAAGGCAATGGACAATAGAAATGGGTTGAAAATCAGATCTGGAACTTGGAGCTTTTTCTTTCTAGTGAGTAGATTTATATTATATACCTTTTTCGATTATGATATATTATCGTTAGATTTACGTTAATAATTTAGTTAAGCATTTGTTACAATAGTTAATCCTATTAATTCATTACACTGAGGCTGTAAATTTATATTTAACTATTTATACGAAAAAGGAAGATAGAGATCCATTTAAATATGTATAAAATTGGGCTTAACAATTATAGAAAAAGGCTTAATCTCAAAAAGAAGAAATTTACAGTAATTATGCTAAAACGGGAGTAATAAATTAATGAAAAAATCTAATAACTTAATATGGAAGTAAGGGATAGATTAATTGGTTGGTTAGGAAATAAGATATATTTCTATAGCTTAATATTTAAAAAGATAATGATAAACGTAATTGCAAGAATAAAAGAAAGAAAAATGGAATTAGTGTAAAATACAGAAACCACTGCATTTTGCACTGTCCAAAAAGTAAAGAAATATCTTGCTGTTACGGATTATTTTTTATAGCATTATTTAGTATTAAAATATGGAAATGGATTTGTAGTACAGTTTTTATAACCAACCAAATAGAATAGAACTACTTCCTAGAATATAAGAAAATTAAGTAAAGAATTGAAGGAATCAAGTTAGTTATTAGATAACACTAGAAGCCATAAACAGTAATATTGCATTTACTGCATAGAAAATAAAATAAAAGTAAAGCAGTTATTATGATAGGTAAATTTGTGACAATCGGATGTAGCCCCAAGCCAAGGTTGTCATATAATATAAGAGAAGTAAAGAGAATTCAACATCATAACAGAAGAAGTCAGACTAGAATAGAAAAGTGATGCTTGTAATTATATTTATAATGTACATGTGACGACGTTGCGATTTTCAACCTTCGAAAACCGACATTAATACGTTTACTATATAGAATGTCGAGCGATCGAGAGCAGGAAATACCAGATCATTAAGAGTTAAGAAGGAAAGGGATAGAAGAAGAAATAGAAATAACAACAACACAAAATCTCACAATCGCAGTGGAACAAAATATAATATACAATAACAGATTTTATACATAAGAATTGAAACTGTTAATATACATACAGATTATCAGAGTACAATCATCAACATAGAAATTTGGACAGTTATAATAACTTGTCCTCAAAAATACTGAATACATAGCCTACAACACACAGCGGAATATAATCAAGTATGTGTAATACGTCTCTGCCATCTAGCTCGTCTCCTGAGCTTCGAAAGCATCCAAACCTGAATCCGTTATACTCGGTCTGACCCAAGCATTACAATAAAGTAACATCCGAGTTAGGGTGGAAACCAACGTGAGTAAACACACTTAAATTAAAGTAATAAAATTACCAAATTCCTTCGGAAAACAAAGGTAACTCGCAAGATCACGTCATACTTTAACACGATGGGATTTTATCCAATGATAACCAAAATACTTCTACAGAAAATCCGGTGATATTATAATAGTGTCTAAGTACCATTCTTATTGAAGAGAACTTAATTTGTTACATTAATTTAAATTCTAGCATACTGGGCTTTAAGATCAAAACCGTAAAGTTCATGGTGGTTATTGGATCGAAGCGGTTCTGGATAATATAGATATGTGATCTCAGTCTCTTCGAACGGTGAACGAATTTAGCCAGATTAGATAGTCGGTTATTTAACTATAAATTACACACATAAGCAACTATTTGCGCCAAAATTGGTCACAAACACCCAATACCGTGAAAGCACCAGCGTATGAATATAAATTAGTGATATTCAAACGCAAATAACAAATCTCAGCAAATAATAGACAGCAATCCAAAAGTAAAGAACAGAGACACAAGTTTTATAGTGGTTCGGCTATCTCCGGCCTACGTCCACTCCAATTTTTTTTATTGATTATCCTTGAAGATTACAAGTGATTACAATAGTTGTAGTGACCAAGTCTGAAGAAAATAGCAGTAATGATGCTATGGAATGATTCTAGCAGCGTCTGGGCTTGCCTCTTCTCTCCAAATTTTCCGACCCCTTTTCTGAATGACCAGGGGCTCTATTTATAGGCGTGGAAGGCTGAAATCCCGCCTAAAACATGGGGAGGCTGCTTGGCACGTGAAGGGGGGCCCACAGGCCCGTGTTCTCGGAATCCGTGCCCAGTTTGGGATCGATTCGAAGTGACGTTCGAATCGATCAAGAACCCATCCAATTGAGCTGAAATTTGGTGTGAACATTCTTCAACATGTATGTAAGCTCCTCTAAAAACTTCATTGCATTTGGATCAACGGTTTGGAAGATATGATCGATCCAAGTTCAAGAATCCATGCGTCCTGAATGGTTCGAACCCATGCTTCGAAACCACTTCCTTCGAACCCATCCCTTCGAAACCATTCTATTCGAATCCATCTCTTTGGAATCCATCATCTTCGAATCCATGCATACTTCGAATCCATGTTCTTCTTCAACTCCATCTTCTTCTTCGAATCCATGTCATCTTCGAATCCATGTCATCTTCGAATCCATGTTCTTCTTCGACTCCATGTATACTTCGAATCCATTTCCTTCTTCGAGTCCATCTTCATCTTCGAATCCATGCATACTTCGAATCCATTTCCTTCTTCGAGTCCATCTTCATTGCTTCGTATCCATCATCTTCGAATCCATATCTATCGTTCGAATCCACTATCTTCGAGTCCATGTCCATCGTTCGAATCCATGTCCAATGCATTGAAGCTACTCCTTTCGAACCCATCTAGTTCCCATCGATTCGAAGCGTGATGGGTTCGAACCTGATGGGTTCGAACCTGATGGGTTCGAACCTGATGGGTTCGAACCGAGCGTCACTCTATCCCTTTTTTGATGGATTCGAACTACGTACTATTCCTACCTTGAATTCATCATATTTCCTTCATACGAACTCCGATTAACCTGAAATTTGAAACATAGCCTTTTCTAGCCCTTATCATCGTCTCCAATCAATTTCGTCCCGATCGGAGTTCAACAAAATTTTGACGATATCCATCGCAGCCTTATATCCAGCCCTGATATCCATAATTCCTTGCCAATTTGTTGTTATTCCCGTTTTGACCAAAAAATGGGATAACATTTTGCCCCCCAAAACATGCCTTGTGATAACAAGACGTGTTTTGAATAGTTCTGAATCCAATATTCGAAGTCCAAAGCCATATTGCCAGAGTATATCATCCTTGACTGCTTCGAGTCGATGTCCAATTCCAAGTCCAATAACCAAAGCCTTAGCCAATTCTGTATCCATTCGAACTCGACAACCAAGTTCCAATCCATCCTTATCCAATAGCCAATAACCGAATCCAGGACCTCTCCGGGTCGATATTCAAATCCATAACCTCTCTGGGTTCCTGCCAAGCGTGATCCACATCCGACGACCGTGGTCCAGTGTCCCTGGACGTTGAGTTAACCTCTCCGGGTTCTTTCCAAGCGCAATCCATACTTGATGTCCTTGGTCCAGTGTCCCTGGACGTTGTAAAATGCCATGGCTTAAGTCCTAAGCCGAATCCTGATCTCTCCAGACCCTTGCCGAGCATAGTCCATACTCGACGACCTGAAAATAATAAATGATAATAAAGGGCCTAAGTCCTAGACCGAATCCTGGTCGCTCCGGACCCTTGCCAAGCATAGTCCATACTTGACGACCTGAATGAGTCAATTCACCTTGTCTGGATAAAATGACTCATCCCTTGCCAGGCATAATCCATACCCGACGACCATTTATTAAAAACCAGATAAAAGTCCAACCAAAATCTATTCCAAAATTCAAAATCCAAATCCGAAATCCAAATCCAAAATCCAAATCCAAATCCAAAATTCAAATCCGAAACCAGAAAACCAGAAATCCAAACCAGCATCCAAAACCAAAAACAATCATCCAAAGGAAAATCCAAATAAAAAAGCAAGAAAAAACCAGGAGCTCAATCCAAGCTCTAAAACCAAATTCAAAAAGAAAAGCAATGTCCAATCTAAAAGCAATAAATAAATTTCACAAACCATAGCGTCCCGGTTTATCATCATTCAGAGCATGCCTAGGGGCTATCTCCGTCCCCGTACATGTGTAAATGACTTTACCATTTGCTATTAGCTTGTTACTTATTCCTTATTATCCTGGTTAATGGATGATCAGTCGACCATCATCCCTGGGCCTCCCATCATCACGGCGTGAGGTGGTCGGTGGTTGCTCCTGCTCCACCGTTGCATTCCGAGTTCCAACGTATTGCTGCAACTGTCCGTTCCTTACATGCTCCTCGATAATATCCTTTAGGTGCCTGCAGCTGTTGGTATCGTGTCCATCCAGATCATGGAAGAGACAGTGCCTTCCTGGTGTCCTCTCCCGTTCTGTTGGTTCCCTCCTAGCCGGCCTTCGATAGGGAAGGCGATTCCGAGTATCCAGGTATATCCGCTCCAGCGTCTCATTCAATCCTGTGTATGTGGAAAACTTTGGATCCTTCCATCGCTTCCTAGCGTTTCCAGAGTCGTCATCTAACTTCCTTTTTCCTTTATCCTTATCCAAACCATTTTTGGATACCGCTCCAACCTCGATTACATTAGCCTTCTTCACCTTTAAATCCGTACTTGCATCTTCTTGCCGAAGGAACCTTTCTGCCTCATGAAAGAATTCGTCGAGATTTTGCGAGGGATCTCGTATCAGAGATACCTTGAAATCCGAATTCTCCTTGACTCCTGATACTGCTGCCATTAAAACCATTGATGGATCAGGCCGATCCACCGAAGCGACTGCCGCACTGAATCGAGTTAGAAAAGCTCTAAGCGATTCGTCCATCCTTTGCTTCACCGATGTTAAAGTCATTACGTTCTTCGGCCTCTTGACGTGAACCCGGAATTGTCCCAGAAACTTTTCCACTAATTCCTTCCAAGTCCTGATAGATCCTTCTTCCAGCTGCCTAAACCACATTGCAGCTAAGTCCTTCAAATACAAAGGGAAACATCGGGCCATCACTTCCTCCGATGCCCCCAGCACTTCCATGTGTCTGGTGTACCTCATTAAGTGATCTGTTGGATCCGTCTTACCATCATATACCTCCACGCTAGGTAGCTTGAACTTAGGTGGATTCTGAGCCATCCTTATCTCCCGAGCGAATGGACTTCTATTCACCCCTTCCAATTCTCCGTTTGTCAAACCACCTCGCATAGTCTTCCTGATCATTTCTACTAATCCTATATTGTCTGGTAGGGGTTGCCCCCCATGCCCCCGAGGGAACTCTGGTACATATTCCTCGTGTGGCTCACTAGCAGCAACGTTAGCTCTAGCTTGTTGAATTCCTTCCAAAGGTTCTCCTGCATTGAATCCTGTGGGCCTGCCCCCAAGTCCTTGTTGATTGCCTTCTGGCTCCGTATCCTGTCCTTCATTGGGTTCCACAACCCTAGCTCCTTGTCCTGCATCCGCAGCTGCTGTAGCTGTTCCTAAGTTCTGCATCCCTGCAGCTCTCATTTGTTCCAAGAAAGTTTGCATCATTTCCTGTTGACTTTTCAACAATCTCTCCTGCAAAGAATTGGCCATAGCTTCCATTTCATCCCGAGTTATGTAGACCGAAGCCTGTCCTTCCTCACCTCCGGAGGATGCTTTTTGACTTCCTCCTTGTTGGCTTCTCTCAGCCCTTAGCCTTCTGCTATTCTGCCTTGTCATTGTCTTCCAAATCCAAATTCCTCAAACTCTTCAAATCCGATGCAGCGGGTGCTAGTTGTTCTCAGTGAAAGCACCAAAATGTTTGCGCCAAAATTGGTCACAAACACCCAATACCGTGAAAGCACCAGCGTATGAATATAAATTAGTGATATTCAAACGCAAATAACAAATCTCAGCAAATAATAGACAGCAATCCAAAAGTAAAGAACAGAGACACAAGTTTTATAGTGGTTCGGCTATCTCCGGCCTACGTCCACTCCAATTTTTTTTATTGATTATCCTTGAAGATTACAAGTGATTACAATAGTTGTAGTGACCAAGTCTGAAGAAAATAGCAGTAATGATGCTATGGAATGATTCTAGCAGCGTCTGGGCTTGCCTCTTCTCTCCAAATTTTCCGACCCCTTTTCTGAATGACCAGGGGCTCTATTTATAGGCGTGGAAGGCTGAAATCCCGCCTAAAACCTGGGGAGGCTGCTTGGCACGTGAAGGGGGGCCCACAGGCCCGTGTTCTCGGAATCCGTGCCCAGTTTGGGATCGATTCGAAGTGACGTTCGAATCGATCAAGAACCCATCCAATTGAGCTGAAATTTGGTGTGAACATTCTTCAACATGTATGTAAGCTCCTCTAAAAATTTCATTGCATTTGGATCAACGGTTTGGAAGATATGATCGATCCAAGTTCAAGAATCCATGCGTCCTGAATGGTTCGAACCCATGCTTCGAAACCACTTCCTTCGAACCCATCCCTTCGAAACCATTCTATTCGAATCCATCTCTTTGGAATCCATCATCTTCGAATCCATGTTCTTCTTCAACTCCATCTTCTTCTTCGAATCCATGTCATCTTCGAATCCATGTCATCTTCGAATCCATGTTCTTCTTCGACTCCATGTATACTTCGAATCCATTTCCTTCTTCGAGTCCATCTTCATCTTCGAATCCATGCATACTTCGAATCCATTTCCTTCTTCGAGTCCATCTTCATTGCTTCGTATCCATCATCTTCGAATCCATATCTATCGTTCGAATCCACTATCTTCGAGTCCATGTCCATCGTTCGAATCCATGTCCAATGCATTGAAGCTACTCCTTTCGAACCCATCTAGTTCCCATCGATTCGAAGCGTCATCGATGCGAACCTGATGGGTTCGAACCTGATGGGTTCGAACCTGATGGGTTCGAACCGAGCGTCACTCTATCCCTTTTTTGATGGATTCGAACTACGTACTATTCCTACCTTGAATTCATCATATTTCCTTCATACGAACTCCGATTAACCTGAAATTTGAAACATAGCCTTTTCTAGCCCTTATCATCATCTCCAATCAATTTCGTCCCGATCGGAGTTCAACAAAATTTTGACGATATCCATCGCAGCCTTATATCCAGCCCTGATATCCATAATTCCTTGCCAATTTGTTGTTATTCCCGTTTTGACCAAAAAATGGGATAACAGCAACCACTAGGCCCTTCTATAATTCCTTCCAAACATTTATCTCAAAATACATTTATATATATATATATATATTCAAATCTCTTCAATATCCAATAATTGGAACAATTTCAAATTCCTTATTCCCATAAAGGGATATTTCCAACTCTTAGAAATATTCCCAGTTCCAATTTTGTAATCCATTACTTTAGAAAACATTTCGATATAAACATTTCATAGTTAGGCTATTTCCAAAAACATTAAATTTATCCAATTAAATTTCCTTTTAAATATACTCAACTTACAATATACTACTAATATATATATATATATATATATATATATATATATATATATATAAATTTTAGAAACTTCAATTTCCAGTCAAAGTATATATTTTTAACTCAACCAACGATAAATGATTAATATTACATCAGAACTAAACTGGACTCGAAAAACTGAGTCGAGTTATAAAATTTTAAATCCATACACACACACACACACATATATATATATATTCTTTTCAAAGACATTTAATAGACGATTTATTAAACATTAAACAGTTTACTCAAAAGAATTTATTGATTATTTAACAGGTAATAAATCAAATGAAAGATTTTTTATTCGTTCACTTTAATTACTTAAATCATTCAAATTTTCATTGCATAAAACCTGACAATCTTAGCTTAGATAAGATACATAGCATTAGGATCCCGTCGTAAAAATTCTTGTGTTGATTAGGTTTTAAAATGAAACAGAAATTGAGTTTTAAATTTGGGTATATTAAATAAATTGATTTAAACTCCCCTTCATACACACACAAACATATATATATACACATACATACATATATATATATAAAGCCAAGCCCATGTTAGACCACGAGACAAACCTAAACCTGATTCATCCATTCTCCTTTTTTCCTCCCCGGCTACTCTTTCCCTTTCTGTTTTCTTTCATACACGAAGACATTCACACACTTGTGCACGTATGCACCAGCCTTCGGCCACAACTCTCACCGCTGATTCTACTCGCACATCACCCTTGATGCCATGAAACCTATAGACCACCATGCTTTCTTCAAGTTGTGATTCTTAGATCAACCGCTTACTCCAGCAGTGCTCATGTACTACTCAGGTCGTACACGCTACTTTCTCATATCACCACATCCAAAGTCGAGTTTTCTAGGATTAGTCCATTTCATCAACTCCAGCCTTAAACCCTATGTTGCATCCTCCCAAGTACTTAAACGCGTTGCCTACTCTTGCTTGGTCACAAGGGCTATCCTTCTTCTAGTCGCGGTTCTTAAGTCCTGCACCATTTCACGATGTTTTCCGTAGTCGCCAGCTTCACCTCGCATCTCCTCCGCTTGCGTCGATCGCCAGACCTAAGCACGATTCTCTCTTGTTTAAATATAAAGTCGCAATTTTTTTATTGGGAAACTAGGACACGATTTGGAAAGTCAGAGGCGTTCAGGTCTTGTGTTTTGGGGCTAGTTGGAAGATTCGGGAAAGGAAAGAAGGGGCTTGAATTTAAGGACAAATTGCAGGCTTGGATTTTGATTTGAGCTCAATTATTAATTCATTTCTCTTCTTTTAAATATCTCCAATTTATTTGTAAATTTATTTCTTTCTAATTAGATCGACTTACACTTCTTTCTATAGTATTTTGATTATAACCTGATTTCATTCATTTCAATTCCGGTATATTTTTCTGACTACTTTAATCACATAAAATTATTTATAATTTTAAAAATATTTTATATTTTATTAATATATTTTATTAAAATTTAATATATCATTTAAAAATAATTTAATATATAATTATGCCGATAAATAATGCACTATGAAATAATAAAACATTCAAAAATAATACAAATGTATGAGATAGGACATAAATACCTCAGATTCCCTGTTCCAAGCCTTAAAACTGAAGTTCGGCAATCATATACTTAAAATCGCCTCTATACAATCTCAATCCTCCATTTCCACTTTAACTTAAAATCACCTTATGTTTGAATTACATGCAAATAATTTCAAGGAAAATGCTTTTTCATATATTTAAGTAAGTATTAAATATTTTTTATTAATTATAAATTATTAATTATTATAATATTTTAAGAGAGAATTCGGGAAAGACTAGAGTTAAACCAACAGTCCAATGATACTTTCACTATCGAGACATTGGATGAGAGGTGCCACCAGATGGATGTTTAGATGGTTTGCAGTAGGGCACAACCACTTAGCTCTTTAGTGGTCTTTCGATTAGTTGAGAGGTGGTTGCGTGAGGCCACAGCCATGATAAGAAAAGAGACAGACCAACCAAAATATCTATATTGTAGGCCTAATGAGGCAGACCTTTACAGAAATAGAATATCTGTAGTGTAAGCCTAACGAGGAAGTCCTTTACAGAAATAGAAAATACCCGACCGAGTTTTGTACAAGGCAGACCTTGTTAAGCGGAATTCAGGGAATTGAAAGAACGATTACGTATAGTCCTTAAGGTACGCATTGGGTGGTACATTGTTGATGTCCGAGCATTAGTAAGACTAGTGTGGACGCATTTTTACGTTTTCATAGTAGACGACGGAACATTTATATTATAGGCCTTATGAGGCAATCTTTTATAGATGTTGTTACATAACGCCATGAAAGAAAGGGGATGGTGTCCTTTGCGAAGAGGATACGGAAGGTACTACGGGTAGTACCTAAGACCGATGCGGTCATTGGCATATAACTACATATATATCAGTATTAGGTTTTAATCTACTAGGGAGTAGATGGGCATGATTCACGCACTGAGGTGAGAGTATTATAAACCCAATGAACCCAATATAACAGTAAATGGAAATAAAACGGTATGTGTAGAATTATGCTTAAAAGTGTTAATTTGTCCATTCACCAGAACTTTAGTTCTGACCCCTCCTCATAACATCCTACAGGTTATGTAGATGATAGAGACTTTCCAGCTTTGAGACACTTGTTTAGAAAGGGTTATTATATTGGTGAGTATTTACTTACTACTATATTTTAGTCAGTTCCGCTATGAGATATTTATCTGAGCTCTGATATATTTGTCTTTGCCTATTTGCTGGATACCTGAAACCCTGCTCGAGCTTCAGTGGGCTTGAATATTAGCATTTTTATGAAAAATCCGAACTCACTTGAATTCAGGTTGCTACAAAAATTTTAACAAATTAAAAACATAATTCCATATTCCATTTAAAATATTTCATGCTCGTTACATAATCTCGAAAGTGTAAACAACATTTTGAAAAATATAATTATTATACATACGCTAAGAGCGACATACGAAGATGCCCCCTTGGTTAATCAGAGTATATAATAAGGCTAAAAGTCTGCCTTTTCATCCAAAATACACAGTGGAAAAGGTAACACTAAATAACTATCTGCCTCCTGCATGCCTCCAAAAGCTTTGTTCATATAAGAAGAGAACCTAGAAATCTTAAATCTCAAACTACTCAAAATCAATTGAGCACCCAAGAGTTTAAGGGGAAAACAAAAACTTCAAGTCAAACATAAAGCTTGGTATGAATAATAATATAACATCTCAATCCTTTTAGATATCTAGTGAGACCACGTCACTTAGCGGAATGGATTTTTTCCTCACTAGTATCCTAAAAACCTTTTTATAAAACCATATACTGTGCTCCTACATCCATAATAGTTAAAACATAACATTTTAAAATATGATGATGATACACATATAAATAAACATCTCAGATTTCCCATCCCCGGTTTAACTTACTTCCTATCATAATTATAGTTTCTAGGATCATTATTAACCTATTAGTTTTCATGGGTTTACTAATAACCTTTTTATAATTTATGACACCCTGTCCTATTGCAGAGTTTTCATGGGATCATTAAGAACCTATAGGCCTCTGCCAATTAATTTAGTTAATTCATCGGTTTCCCTGAACCTATTTGCTATCCCATAACTACCCTTTTCCTAGTTTTCATGGGTTGACTAGGAACCTATGGATTATTCTAGTAACACCCTTCTTAGCCTGGTTTCAATGGGTTGACTAAGAACCATCCAACTGATGTCAATACTTAATCCGGATATAGGTTTGTTGGGTTCACTAAAAACCAATTGGCCCCTGCCAACCATCCTTTATACTTAGTTTTCATGGGTTGACTATGAACCTGTTTGTTACCTCCAATAACATCCAAATCGTAGTTTTCATGAGTTTACTATGAACATATCCCCCGGACAACTTCAAAATTTAGGCATCCTATATTCTAGTCTTCCTGACTCACTGGATGCACTTCTACTCATTCAGGAGCTTAATCAATTTATATACATTATTGGGTTAACCTAGTTGGTTCTTCTACCCCTTTATCCCCAAAATACAGTTATGGGTCTTTATCCTGTAAATATACTCATATTTGAAAAAGTAAACATAATAACCAAACAATACCACTCTTGTGGATTTCAAATCCTTGAAATACTTTTTCAAATTTACATACTTGAAATCCTTTCAAGACTCCTTCATTTAGCCAAGATTTTTTCCTTTTAAAAATGAGATTGGGTTTAAAAGCCTTTAGACACCTTCGAAACCTAGTTTTCAACTTCATTGGATAACCTCCTTCGAAAGCATAAAATTCTATCGTTAAAACAATAGGCTCCTGCCTATTGAATACTTTAAAACATCCCTTTTGAAACCTTTAGATTGTATTAAAGCATTTACCTTCAACTTTAAAAGCATAGCTTTGAAACCAGGTGAAAACACTCTCTTTCGAAACCGTTGGAAATATACCTTCTGAAACCACTGAAAGTACCCCTTTCGAAACCATTGAAGGTTACCCTTCAAAACCAATACCTTTCGAAATCATTCGGTTTATATTTAAAGTAACATTTTTGGGTCAAAGTGAACATAAGTGAAAGCACCTCTTTCAAAACCATTCTTTACTTCAAAAAGTACTGGGGAGATTGATAGGGTCGAAACCATCCTTTCGAAAGCATTAAAACATGTGTGTAAAATAATTGAAGGTTGGCCTCGAAACCCCTTTCGACAGCATCCCCTTCGAAACCCCTAACCCCTTTCAAAAGCACTAGGAAGTGGCATGTGCTTATAAAAACAATAGTACCTTTTGATAGCATTGATGCTTTCAATACCATTGAAAGGCAACATTTCACAGAAAGGTTTCGACTCAGTCAAAACTACGCCTACCGAAAGCTTTAAGTAAAACCAATGTAACTCCTTCGGAAGCTACTTCTTTAAAACAAAGGCGGCGGATCTCTTTTGAAAGCTTCTTTTGAAATACCTTCCGCAACCATAGGTTTCGTTGATGTCGAAACCCCTTCATAAATAGGCAAGCGCTTTTTTCCTTTAAAACAAGACAATGGACTCAACCCATTCTGAAGCTGCGTTTCGACACCCTACCTTTCGCCTAACTCCAATCCACTACATACCATCTAAATGATACCATGTTCACTGGTTTCAACGAAGAAGGTTTTGGCTAGGTTGGAAACGAAAGCTCTGGGTCGAAAGGTCTTTATAAAGAAGGCGGAACCCATTTTCTGAACAAAGTCTTTTTTACCAAATAAAGTAAACTTTCTGTAATTAACTTGCTCGCTTGTAAACTACTAATTGGTTACAGTAAACCTCAAACTATTTTACTAAAATTTGTCGCATTTTCTCAAATCTAAAACCCATTAACCTTTTAACAAATAAACCATTTTTATTAACAAAACAATTAAATCATTTAGGTCCTCCTTTAAAAATAATTTAATTTCCATACTAAATCACTTAGTAAAAATTCCAGAAATTCACTTTAATCATGTTATCTGACAAATACAAATTGCAGATCCAAATTCTCAACATATGTTCCAAAATAAATTTATACCCCCAAATAACCATATTTTCCTTTGAAAATTCATAATTAATTCTCCACGGCTTGAAAAATTATAAAAACTGAAACCCAACTCCAAAATAATGTTTCTCATAACATAAAGTTTTCCCATGGCATTTAGATATCTAATCTTGGTTTTGCTCTAAAACCGTGCATATTCTCTTTTAAACAGTCTTGTTTAAATCATAAGAATTATAGATCATGCATATCATCATCTGATACATCATAAAAACAAATTTACCTTTATATCCGAAAACATATGATTATATAAATAAAAATAGAGATGTGGTGATTATCATTCACCTTAGATTGGATAAGGAAATTGATGATTGATTAAGATTAATTTCTTCTTGCTTGAATCCTAAGATTTACTTTGATTTTTCTCTTCTTCTCTTCTTCCTAATGGCCGGCATTTCTCTTCCTTACTTACGTTTTTAGTTTTGCTTATGATAAATGAACGTGTATGGTTAAGGGGAAAATAGTATAAGGATGGGAAATGGGATGACAATGACCCTAATGCCCTTATGATTTATTAGCTAACATTTAACCATTTATTATTTCATTTATTTTAATAAGCACAACCACTACATATTTATTAATCAACCTTAATCTTCTTATCTACATTATTCTATTTAATTTATTCTAATTAAATCTCATGAATAATGTTACTAAAAATTAGGAGTGTTACAGACTCCCCTCCTTAAAGAATTTTCGTCCTTGAAATTCAATAAGGACTAACTAGCAAACATAACAACCTTCTGTAACATCTACTAACATTCATACTAGTCTACCTAACTAGTAACTAATCTATATAAATATAATACAGACATACCCTCAAAGCAAATCAGGATAAGCCTCTCGAATCCTATCTTCTGTCTCCCAAGTACAGTCTTTCTCATTGTTGCTCCATTGAACTTTCACCAACTTGACTGTCTTGGTCCTAAGTCTTTTCTCATCTCTTTCTATAACCCGGACTAGTTGTCTAACAAAGGTCAAATCAGGCTCCACTACCAAGTCCTCCAACTCTGTCTGAGGAATAGTAGCCTCTGGAACATGTACATACTTGCAAAGATGAGACACATGGAATACATTATGGGCACCTGCCATACTGCTCGACAACTCTACTATGTACGCGAGCTTTCTAATCCTTTCTAAAATCTGGAATGGACCAACATATCTCGGGGCCAACTTTCCCGATTTCCAAAACCGTACCACACCCTTCATCGAGGATACCTTAACGAAAACCTGATCCCCCGCTGAGAACTCTAGGTCTTTATGCCTCTTATCTACGTAACTCTTTTGTTTGGATTGAGCTTCCTTCATCCGTTCTCGAATCAACTCAATTTTCTATGACGTCTCCCTAACCAAATCTAGACCTAAGACCAATCTGTCTCCAGTCTCCAACCAACATGCAGGGGATTTGCATGGCCTTCCATATAAAGCTTCAAAAGATGATATTCCTATGCTAGTCTGATAACTATTATTATAGGAAAACTCGATCAAATGTAGGTGATTCTCCCAAGATCCACCAAAGTCCAACACACAAGCTCTCAAAAAATCCTCGAGCACCTTATTGACTCTCTTTGTCTGCCCATCCATCTATGGATGATATGCGGTAACCATCTTGAGCATAGTGCCTAACACATCTTGTAGACTCGTCTAGAATTCGCTTGTGAATAAAGCATCTCTGTCCCTGACTATGCTACTAGGAATCCCATGAAGTTAACTATGTTCTTTATGAACAACTTCGCCCAAAATAGGTGTCATCTTGGTCGGCTTTACTGGAATGAAATAGGCACTCTTGGTCAACCTGTCGAATTAACTCATATACTCTCATTTCCTCTCCTTGACCTTGACAACCCATCTATAAAATCCATGGATATTGAATCTCATTTCCAAATTGGAATATCTAGAGGATGAAGCAACCCACTCGGCTTTTGATGTTCGTCCTTCACTTGTTGACAAATCACGCGCTGCTTGACCCACAAGCCAACATCCCTCTTCATACCTTCCCAATAGAAGCTCCTCTTCATATCTTGATACATCATGGTCCCTTCAGGATGAATCATGAACTTCGATCAATGACATTCTTTCAGAACTTCCCTCCTTAAGTTCTCTGCGTCTAGAACGCATAACTGTCCCTTCTTTCTCAACCATCCCCTCTGGTCAAGACAAAAATCTTTCAAATCATTGATCTTTGATCCTACCTTAAGCCTTCTAATCCTCTCGGCTAAAACCGGATCTTCCTTCTACTCGGAAGTTATCCTCTCGATCAGCACGGGTCGAAATTCTAGACAAGAAAACATGGCAGTACCCTGACTAGAACTAGCAGAAGATCTCAATTGCATGCCATAACTGGCTAAGGCTTCTAGATCCTTCCATTCTGCCAACATCGCTAACACCATATTATGATGTTTTCTATTAAGAGCATCTGCTACTTTATTTCCTTTCCTAGGAGTATATTCTATACCAAAATCATAAGAAGCGAAAAACTCTAGTCATCCCTGCTGCCTCATATTCAACTCCTTCTGGAAGAATAAATATCTCAAAGACTTATGATCAATATATAACTCAAATCTCTCCCCAAGAGATAGTGCCTTCAAATCTTCAAGGCAAAAATCACCGCAGCCAACTCCAAATCATGAGTAGGGTATCTTGCTTCATGCGGTCTAAGCTGCCTAGATGCGTAAGCAATAACATTGCCTCTCCGCATCAAAACTGCTTCCAATCCAGTCCCACATGCATCAGTGTATACTACCAACCCTTGGTTTCCATCTGAAACTACCAACACTAGAGCATTGGTCAGCAAATGCATTAGCTTAAGGAATACTTCCTCACATTTGTCAGACCAAACAGACTTCGCATCTTTCTTGGCCAACTTCGTCAAAGGTGCTGCATCCGCGAGAAGTCCTTGATGAATCTCAGATAATAGCCAGCAAGTCCAAGAAAACTCCCGATCTTGGTTACCATCTCTGTTATCTTCCAATTGTTCACAGCTTCGATCGTATCTGGATTGACTGACAATCCTTTCTCTGAAACCACGTAACTAAGAAACTTAACATCTTTCTTCCAAAAGCGATACTTGAAAAACTTTGCCTTTAGCTGATTCTACCTCAGCGTCTTTAGCACCACTCTAAAATGATCTTCATGCTCTCTCTTATCCTTAAAGTATACAAAATGTCATCTATAAACACCAATACAGATCTATTCGAGTACTCTCGACAGACTCGATTCATCAAATCTACAAAGAAAGCAAGTACATTTGTCAATCCAAACGACATCACTAACCATTCATACGAACCACACATAGTTCGAAATTATATCAAAGGAATGTCGTCCTCTGCCACTCTTAACAGATGGAACCCTGTCGCCAAATCCAATTGAGAGAACACTCTGGCTCCACACAACTGATCAAACAGATCATTTATTCTAGGCAAAGGATACTTATTCTTGATCGTCCTTTCATTCAGCTTTCGGTAGTCGATGCACATTCTTAATGATCCATCTAGTTTCTTCACGAATACTGCGGCCGCTTCCCAAGGCGAACTACTTGGTCTAATAAAATTTCTTCCTTCTAGATCCACTAGCTGCACCTTTAATTCCTTCATCTCGGTCGGTGTCATTCTACTAGGTAGTCTACTCACAGGTTCAGCTCCTAGCACAAGGTCTATCCGAAACTCAACAGCTCGTCCCGGTAGTAGTCCTGTGACTGGCTCAAAGGCATCTGCAAATTCCCTTGCCACTCGAACCTAATTTAGATCTTCGACTACTTCCATTGCACTTAACAAAGCACAACTACTCCTGTTAGAGTTCTCTACTAAATATATACTATTAGGGTGTCTCAAAGATATCTCCCCATCTTGGCAAAATATCCTGGCCTCATACCTTCTCAACCAATCCATACCCAAAATGATTCCAAAATCTACGAAATCATAAACGTATAGGCTGCATGCTAACTTATGACCTAACAAATCCAGTTCTAACTGGTCACATCTCATCCTCAAAGTTGCATATCCTCCTATTGGATATGTAACCCTTAAGGAAGTAACAAGGTATGTGTGTTCTATGCATAACCTATCAACCAAATACTATGATATAAATGAATGTGATGCGCCGATATCAAATAGTACCCTAACTGGAATACTCTGAATCAAAAGCGTACCTTCCATCACAATTTTTCCTTTCTCTACTGTATTTGGCCTAGAAGAATATGGTGGCCCAATAGCAAAAACCTTCCCTCTGTCCGCCCTGGCTGGCTCTGGACACTGGTTTTGTTAATGCCTAACTTGGTCGCAGTTAAAGCATTTAACATTTTCTTCTCTACATGCTTCTTCCCTTTTCCTGTTCTGCACTCGTGAGCATAAAGCCCCTTCTTATCACACTTAAAGCACATTAAATCAGCCTTTACCATATTGGAACCTCCCTTTTCTAGAATCCTTTCTTAAAGAATTTTATTTTCTTTCCCTGACGACCCTGGGATTCAACTAGTTTC
The DNA here is from genome assembly GCA_030765085.1 of Allium cepa. Lineage (NCBI taxonomy): Eukaryota > Viridiplantae > Streptophyta > Magnoliopsida > Asparagales > Amaryllidaceae > Allium > Allium cepa. Next base: position 446,621,873 of record CM060937.1, on the reverse strand, counting down.
TTCCTAGCAGAAACAGCAGGCATTTCTTCATGGCGAATAGCCATCACCACCATCACATTACTAGATTCTCGAATATAGGTCATGGTCATTCTAGCAAGCTCATGTGTCAGTCCTTGAATGAGCCTTTCATTCCTTCTGACATCAGTGTCAGCCAAAGCATATCCATATCGAGATAGCTCATCAAACTTAGCAGCATACTCAACTACTAACATCTCTCCTTGAACTAGATCCATGAACTTCCTCATCAATGCCGACTTGGCAACCTCAGATAAGAACCTTTGCTCAAATTTCCTTCTGAATTCAGCCCATGTCAACCCCTCCTCCGGTACCCCAGCAGTTACACTGTTCCACCAACGAAGCGCTAATCCTTACGACTTTCTAGATGCTAGCATGCTCCTTTCCCCATCATCCAAGCCTAGATCGGTAAAAATCTTCTCACGGCTCAGCAGCCAATTCTTAACCACAACAGCATCCTCCATTCCCATAAATAGCTTTCCTCCTAGACTGGTATAGTCTCTGCTCAGCCTAGCATGATTCTATCTTGTTGGAGCTAGAAGATTAGCTCCTCCAATATTACCACCAGCTCCTACTAGGAAAAATTAACCAACAACTGATACATCATCCCCGCATCTACTGGCGGATTTCCAACATCTACATTGGCCTCAGCATTTGGATTAGCATTAGCCTGTCGACCTTGATTTCTCCTGGTGTTAGGTCGAGCATTACCATTTATTGTGGTCCTACCTCCACCTAGATTTCCTTTTTTGTTTCCTGCTTCCTTACCCTCTTTCTCATAAATCTGCATACGAGCCTTAGTAAGATACATAACAGTTTAAGAGAGAGGGTAACGCATACTTAGATATATACCTATATATCAAATACAAGTACGTTATTATAGCGCTAACCCAAACCCACGATCATATTTTCATATTCATTGAATTATGTTTGATAAAGCTTTTAGGTTTTTGCTTCCTTTTAAATTTTCATAAACCTATGTTCTGACACCATCCTGTAACATCCCCCTACTTAGAGGCCCAAAACTAACGGCTACGGATGTTGCAGTCATCCATAGTTATTAATCCTCGACGACCAAATACGGTGATGTTAGATACATTGATACACAGATCACAAGATGGAAAAAACTTAACAAATTAAAAACATAATTCCATAATCCATTCAAAACATTTCATGTTCATTACATAATCCCAAAGTGTAAACCACATTTAGAAAAATATAATTATTACACATACACCAAGAGCGACATATGAAGATGCCCACTTGGTTAACCAGAGTATATAATAAGGCTAAAATTCTGCCTTTGCATCAAAAATACACAGCGAAAAAGATAACACTAAATAACTATCTTCCTCCTACACGCCTCTGGAAGCTTTGTTCGTCTAAGAAGAGAACCTAGAAACCTTAAAATCTCAAACTACTCAAAATCAATTGAGCAGCCGAGAGTTGAAGGGGAAAACAAAAACTTCGAGTCAGACATAAAGCCTAGTATGAATAATAATCTAACATCTCAATCCTTTGAAATATCTAGTGGTACCACGCCGCTTAGCGGAATAGGTTTTCCCCTCACTAGTATCATAAAACCCTTTTAGTAAAACCATTTATTATGCTCCTGCATCCACAATGGTTAAAACATCATTTCAAAATATGATGATGATGCACATATAAATAAACATCTTGGATTTTCTATCCCCGGTTTAACCGACTCCCTGTCATATTATAATTTCTTGGATCATTATTAAACTATTAGTTTTCATGGGTTTACTAATAACCTTTTTATAATTCATGGACACCCTGTACTATTCCAGAGTTTTCATGGGATCACTAAGAACCTATAGACCCCTGCCAATTAACTTAATTAATTCATGGGTTTCCCTGAACCTATTTGCCTCTCCCATAACTCCTTTTTTCCTAACTTTCATGCGCAGACTAGGAACCTATGGATTATTCTAGTAACTCCCTTTTTATCCTAGTCTTCATGAATTGACTAGGAACCTACTACTTTCTTATCCTAGTTTTCATGATTTGACTAGGAACCATCCGACTGATGTCAATACTCAATCCGATATAGTTTTCTTGGGTTCACTACAAACCAATTGGCGCCTACTAACCATCCTTTAGTCATATTTTTCATGGGTTTACTATGAACCAGTTGGTAACCCCAATAACTTTCAAATCATGGTTTTTACGGGTTTACTATGTACCTATCCCCTGGACAACTTTAAAGTTTAGGCATCCTATATTCCGGTCTTCCTGACTCATTGGATGCAATTCTACTCATTCAGAAGTTTAATCAATTTATATTGACAATTGGATTAACCTGGCTAGTTCTTCTACCCCTTTATCCCCAAAATACAGTTATGGTCCTTTATCATGTAAATATACTCGAAAAAGTAAACATAATAACCAAACAATACCACTTCTATGGATTTCAAATCCTTGAAATACTTTTTCAAGTTTACGTACTTGAAATCCTTTCAAGACTCCTTCATTTAGTTAAGGGTTTTTCCTTTTAAAAATGAGTTTGGGTTTAAAAGCTTTTAGACACCTTCAAAACCTAGCTTTCGACTTCATTAGATAACCTTCTTCGAAATCATAAAATTCTATCTTTAAAACATTAGGCTCCCCTCTTTCGAATACTTTAAAACATCCCTTTCGGAACCTTTCGATTGTATTAAGGCATTAACCTTTAACTTTGGAAGCATAGCTTCGAAACCAAGTGAAAACACCCCCTTTTGAAACCCTTGGAAATAAACCTTCCGAAACCATTGAAAGTACCCCTTTCGAAACCATTGAAGGCTACCCTTCGAACCAATACCTTTCGAAATTATTAGGTTTATATTTAAAATAACAAGGTCAAAGTGAACATAAGCGAAAGCACCTCTTTCGAAACCATTCTTTACTTCAAATAGTACTAGGAAGATTGATGGTGTTGAAACTATCATTTCGAAAGCATTAAAACATCCGAGTAAAATAATTGAAAGTTCACTTCAAAACCACTTTCGACAGCATCCTCTTAGAAACCCCTAACCCCTTTTGAAAGCATAAGGAAGTGGCTTGTGTTTATAAAAGCAATAGTACCTTTCGATAGCATTGATGCCTTCAATACCATCGAAAGGCAACATTTCATAGAAGGGTTTTGACTTGGTCGAAATTACCCCTTCTGAAAGCTTTAAGTAAAACCAAAGTAACTCCTTTGGAAGCTACCTCTTTAAAACAAAGGTGGCAACTCACTTTCGAAAGCTTCTTCTGAAATACCTTTCACAACCATAGGTTTCGTCTATGTCGACACCCCTTCATAAATCGACAAACGTCTTTTCCTTTAAAACAAGACAATGGACTCAACCCTTTAGAAAGCTACTTTTTGATGGCCTACCTTCCGCCTAACTCCAATCAACTATGTACCATCTAAATGATACCATGTGTATTGGCTTACTGGTTTTGACCTAGAACGTTTTGACAAGGCCGAATGCGAAAGCTCTGGGTCGAAAGGTCTTTTCAAAAAAGGCGGAACCCCTTTTTCTGAACAATTTTTGTAACTAACTTGCCCACTTGTAAACTTTTAATTAGTTACAGTAAACTTTCAAATTATTTGACTGTAATTTTTCGCATTTTCTCCGATCTAAAACCCGTTTACTTTTTAACAAATAAGCCATTCCTATTAACAAAATAATTAAATCATTTAGCTCCTCTTTTAAAAATAATTTAATTTCTATACTAAATCACTTAGTAAAAATCTTCCAGAAATTCACTTTAATCATGTTATCTAGCATATCAAAATTTTAGACCCAAATTCTCAATATATTTTCCAAAATAAATTTATAAACCCAAATAACCATATTTTCCTTTGAAAATTCATAATTAATTCTCCACGGCTCGGAAAATTATAAAAATTGAATCCCAACTTCAAAATAATGTTTCTCACAACAGAAAATTTTCCCATGGCATTTAGAAATCATTTAATCTCGGTTTTGCCCTAAAACCGTGCATATTCTCTTTTAAACAATCTTGTTTAAATCGTAAGAATTATAGATCAAGCATATTATCATCTAATACATCATTAAAACGAATTTACCTTTAAATCTGAAAACATATGATTATATAAATAAAAATATAGATGTGGTGATTATCATTCACCTTAGATTGGATAAGGAAATTGATGATTGATTGAGATTGATTTCTTCTAGCTAGAATCCTATGTTTTACTTTGATTTTTCTCTTCTTCTCTTCTTTCGAATGGATGTCCTTGCTCTTCCTTACTTATGTTTTTAGTTATGCTTATGATAAATGAATGTTTATGGCTAAGGGTAAAATAGTTTAAGGGTGGGAAGTGGGATGATAATGACCATAATGCCCTTATGATTTATTAGCTAACATTTATCCATTTATAAGTTCATTTATTTTAATAAGCATGGCTACTACATATCTATTAATCAACCTCAATCTTCTTATCTATGTTATTCTATTTAATTTATTATAATTAAATCTCCTGATTAATGTTATTAAAAATTAAGGTTGTTACATATCCTTAATCATTAACTGGTGTTAATGATGTTAGATGATGTCGGGGTCCTAATGCCTCTTACGAATTTAAGATGTCCTTTCCTAGAATGTCATTCCATCATTTCCCTCATTTCTTAATTTTTCTCTCTTAGTTCTAATAAATATCCATTACCCTTAATAACTGGTCATTAATGTCAAAATTAACAATCATTAATCAATCTTTATTAAATCCATTTCAAACCTATTACCAGTTTCAAAATTATTTATCATGAGTTTTTGATTTCTTTATATATAACATATTAGATTCCCTTAACCAATACCTTATCTGATTCTTTGTATATCCTTTATTAATTACAAATTTATTACCCATTAAATATGTATTAATGTCCAACAATCCTATTCCTATAATTACTATGCTATTTATAATTAACTCAAATACCGTTATAAAATACATTATTTATATGTTTCTTATTTCTAATTATTAATTTCTAAACTATAACATTCCTTTCTATATTTTATTTTGTTAGAGTTATCCTTCTAAAAAGAATTACCATTAAAAAAATTCATAAACAAACCACAAGTGATATTTTTTCTTTGTTTGGAATTACAAGGGATTTTTTTTCTTTTATTGAAATAGAAAGTGCAAACTATGAAAAGAACATGCATATCTTGCACATCTCTTTCCCTTTTGGCATGCCCTTTGTAAATTCAATCGCCGCTCTTTTATATATTTAAGAAATTAGATAATTTATCAAAACTACACGGAGCTTGCTCTTTATAAATCAAAATATAGAAACTCTTATTCCAAGGGTAACTTAACTTACAACCCAATTATAGATTTAGAATACATTTACTATGACGACCCGATATTTTCAACCATTCGCATCCAAACATATCGGAATTAAATTGCTCAAAATATCAAGTTGTTAATTTATATTTGGCAAAACTCAGCATAACAGTAAATAAATAAATCACAGAATCACAGACACAGAGTTATATACAATAATGCAGCGGAAACAAGAGAATAGTAGTTCATGAAGCTACTATATATATAGCAGAGTTAAATAAGATACAACAGAAGTGTCAAATACAATAGTAAAATACAAGAATTAGAATACATCACTAGAATCAACTGAATATCTAAAAGCTGGATGGATAACTAGATCTCCAAGCGAAGCTCCAACTCCAAAGGTGAGTCTCAGAAGCTGAACCACTCAGTCTGACCCAAGTGTAAAGAAAAACACAAAACACTCGAGTCAGGATTAACGTTCTTATATTAATAAATCCAACTCAAGTGAAATAACAACTGAAATACAAGTAACTCAAAGGATGTTTGGGATAACCATCCTCTAAGGATCCATTAAACTATCTACTATGTAATAATATACGCAATTATAATAATCTCTAAAGTAAAATAAACTTACTTAAAAATAGCACTAAGGCTTTACAATTTCCACCTTAACACATATATAGTGCCAATAGTCTATACAGTACCATTGTACCTCCAGATCGGGGGACTACCAGAGGATACTCCATAGGTACGACACAAATCAAACTCGTAAAAGGCACGCTGGGGTAGGTGACACGGCACAACAAGGCAATGCCAGGGTAGATATACCAATTACGCTTTCGGACCGGTGGTAACGCGTAGCAGCCACTACCGCCCACCTCGAGCCACACTCCCAAAAATCGAAGGTGCACCCAATCAATCACAAAGTAATAGAATGGTATCCAAAGAGTGTGTCCGATCAGAGAAGCTACCTCATTAGCCCATCAATCGCTCCTGTTTTAGCCACCTTATGCCAACTCACGGGAGTCGGGTCCATGTACATGCCTCAATAGAACGTCGCCACCATCCTACTTCATTTTAGAATCTCCATCGCGTACACATTTGTTAAAGTGGTTTTCGGAGTTGGCAGAGAGTATGACAACTTTCAACCCTGGTCTCTTTAACAACCAAACGTTATTATAACGCCTCGGTCATTTCAAAAATAGTTTATACTTCAAAACCAAAATATCATTGCCATTTAAAAACCATATCAATACAATATCCTTTTCCATTTCAAAATCAAATACGATATCATTTCCATTTCAAATATATCCTTTTTTTCAAAATCATAGCATTTTTCAAAGTTATAACACTTTTCGAAACCAAACACTTGAAATTAAAACACTTTCGAAACATAATACTTTGAAATCATAATACTTCCACTTAACCGATTTAAATATTAAAATAGTAAATTATAATAAAATTGTATTTCTCAAATTTCACAAATTAATTCCAAATCAACTCGAATTTCAAAAATTCAAATTTAATCAGATCTCAAATCAAAATTTTCAAATTAGCTTCTAAATAAACCATTCAAAATTATATCGATTTCAAACACAGATTGAAACCACAAATAAAGTCTTTCAAAATATATATTTCAAAGCTTTAAATATTCTATAATTTCAAAGCTAAATGTGATAATTTTATACATATCTTAACTCAATTTAGTATTATTTAGATTTGAAATATTTACTTAATAAATCCAATATCATTTACATAAAACTTTTAAATTTCAAATAACTAAATATTTCTTCAATTTATTTAAACTTGATACATTCATTTAAATCAACTTGATATATTTATTTAAATCACTTTAAACCAAAATCAAGTTATAAAAATCATATCATTGAAACCTCAAATATAATAAAATTCAAATCAAATTTATTTGGGTTTAATTCTTAAATAAATTCAATTTTAAATCGATTTCAAATTTATCTTCGAATCTTAATTTATTTAAATCATTATAAACACTATGTTAAAATATAATTTAAATAAATACATAACCATATTATATTTTAATAAAATCAGACTTCGTTATTATACTTATTTTCATTAAAACAAATTTATACATAGCTTAAATTTAAAATTTAACTATATATAAATAATATTTATATAATATCTGAAATCAATATTTTATAAAGCCATACATTTCTTTCCAAAAACCATAGAAATCATTTTCAAAATATTTATATATAGACCAACGGTGTCTGTATATAATTTTCTATCATATGGTCAAGTGATACGGATATTTATCATTTCAATCTGTAATTTAAATATAAATACGGGTATATATCATTTCAACCCGCAATCCCAAATTCAATTCATTGCAAATCGCTTGGGTCTACCATTGCAACCCATAACGATTTTCTCCTATTCTAACGTCTGTTCGGGTATGTATCATTTCAACCCATAGTGAATTATATACTAACAGGGAACTTGCAGAGTGATAACAGATATGATAATAATATAACAGGCATATATCATCAAATAAGTAACAGATAATGGTGTCAGATGTCACAGGTAAACAGATAACAACATATATATAGCAAAGTAAATAACTAACAGCAGCATATTTCAATTGTCGTTTCAATTGAGATTAAATTTAAAAAATATAAGAACGTTAATCGTGAGTGATTGCTCACCTTTCGAGGCTAGAGAAAATGGGAGATGACACGGATACGCACACCGATACGGACACTGAAATTGAATTACGAATCCAAGCACGAATTTCAAAGCAACGCTAGATGGACAAGATTCAACGAACAAAGCTGATAAATAGGATTAGAAGAAATCAAATCAGAACAGGTCGATGAAGATGATTGATATTAGTGAACTTATATATATAACTATATATATAAAATCATACCCTAAACTCAAACACAAATAAAATTACATGCATCTCAAACATCCTTGTTTTTAAATTAAAACCCATATATTAAAAAATAAAATATATATATATTTAAAATAATGTGTATATATATATATATATATATCTATTTTCAAATAAATAGTTGATCCCAACGTACTATATCTATATAAAATTTGAAAACTAAGTTCACATATATACAAACAAATATACACACATATATACACTTATTAAAATGCAAGGTACTTTTAGATATTGTATATTTTATTCACTGCAAAATATCATCATAACATTATACATAAAATCTTCCTTCTTGTAATATATACTGCCCGGTTTCCAACATATACAACTATATATATATATATATATATATATATATATATAGTGCAAAGTATAATACTGTCACCCATATAATATAGAGCAGTAACTTTATAAAAAAAATAGACTTATAGAAAATATACTATAATGCATATGGGAATAACTCGTGCAATCATCTATATTTGTAAACATATAAAAAATAAAAAAAATAAAACAGTGCATATGAATATATATATATATATATATATCAGATTGTATACGTATGCACGACTGAATGAAGTATGCAGACTAAATATATTATAATGAAATATATATGCAGAAAGGGGCATAACATATATATCATATTAATATAATTTAAACATGAAATATATGTAAATTAACTTTATATAATATACTTTGTAATACCAGTTTCAATATATATAAAAAAAGAAAACAAAGGCCAGACATTAATTTTAAAAATGAACAAATATATATACACACACACACACACTTCTGTAACCGACTATACTATGGTAAGTCTATATAACCTATATATTATAACTAAATATAAACAAGTGTGTAACTATATATATACTCATATAGTTCAAAAAATCTCGGCAAAAGTAGGATAATGATATAAAATATTTATACGAAACTTATATGTGTACTGCAAACGGGTCATCGAATCACTATATAAACTTTTATATACAACACATATCATATGAAATCTAATCATATATACTATATAAACGACAGCTATCACTATATAGACGTACAAATAAATAGACCTATATGAAATAACAGTCAACTTTAAAACATAATATGTATAACTCTTTTTCAAAAATCCAATATATACAACTTCATACATTGTCCTATACTTTATAATATATACTATGTACTTTATAATGTACTTCAGCTAACCAATATAACTTTACATATCTGTACGACCTCATACTGTGACATTAACTATACAATATATATACTAACATATGTGCACTTACTTACATATACATCCTGACACACTAAAGCAATGTATGTACACTACGTATGTAATAATATATAAGCTAAACCAATATATAAATACTTATATGCATCAATCTATAGCAAAAATAAATATATACCAGAATCAATATATCTACATACATATATATATATCATAACTTTTAAAATATAAATAAATCATATAGCTGAAATAATATATATACACAATACCTTACATGATGTCGTGTAGATCTCGGCAGAGGACGAGTAGCGAAAAGCGGGAAATGAAGTGGCGGGTGATAGCCGAAGGCTGAGTTGTGCGGAGGAGGATCGGCCATGTCAGAAGAGAGATGGCCAGGGTGGGTATATGGTTGATGGATAGAGGAGACACAAGGATTTGGCTGCTATAGGAGAGAGGGAGAGAAAGGAGGAAGAAAGGATCGGCTGTCTGGAGGGTGGGTTCTCTGTGGTGGAGGTCGGGAAGGCACGGCGGGTTGCGTGAGGAAGAAGGGTAGTTAGGTTGAGGCCGATTGCGGTCTAAGATGGAATAAAGAATGGCATTGGTTTTTTACTTTCCTTTCAATTTCGAACAAAAGAGGAAAAAAGAGGGAAAAGAAAGAAAAAAAGAATATGGATTGCGCAAGAAGAAAGAGCAGGCAATGAACATGAAAGAGGAAAATGAATGAATAGATGAAACATAACTATTTATTCTTTCTCTTTTTTTATTTAATAAAGAAACTGAACGAAATGGGAATTTAAAATCCAATGACCTTTGGTTATCTCGAAAAGCAAACGAATGGACAAGAAAACCAAAAGTGTAAAAATCGGGTACTGATACGGTTATCTGTTTCATAGATTCCGCTGTGCACCGGTCATCAAAATACAGAAATATATATACTGTGGGGATCAGCACGATGAGACGATCAAAACGGTATATAGATATCAATGGTATGACCATCTTATCAAAAGTCGATACAAACACTGATATAAGTTGCTATTCCGTACGGAAAAATCCAGATGGAATTAGAAACGTTCGAAATTTGCGAAACGAATTACGCAGTCTTATTCAGAGTGTTCTAAATAAATTTTCTCATGTTGACACATTTACGTTTCGGAATACTTTTAAATTCAACTGTTATTAACTGATTTAAATTGAGACAAAATTACACAACAAAATAAATAATCATATAATTAATTGAAAATTTTCCATTTGCTATCTTTAAATAGACATTTTCCAAATATCAAATTTTTATTTCAAAATATTATTATTTAAAATTTCTGAAAAGTTCAATTAAATACGTTGTAACAATTATTAAAATTTACGGGTCATTACATTTACAACCCTACCAACATTCTACAAATAATTGCTTGGGAATGATTTCATATTTTCAAATCAGGTTATACATATTATTTTTATTTTATTCATATCATGAAACCATTAACCTTTCTTTTCATAGATAGTGATCCTTATCTACTTCATAAAGTATAAACTTAAAAATCCACATTACATTAGTATGCGATATTTAAAATTCGAACTTACAAAAGAATTTCCACATCTCAAAAGAAAACTTTTGAGCATAATTTTCAAAAGAATTTCCAACTTTACAAAAACGTTTTGGGGGAATTGAATGCTTTAAAAAAAATCTAAACGCCGTGTTTTATTTTATTCCACATGTTTATTCCATTCTTAAAAAAATTGGACAAATCCTTTTAAAAAAATTGGAACCCAACTTTTCACAATTTTTAAACATTTACCGCTTATTCTTAACCCCAAATTCAAAGGTTATAAGATTGCTTAGTAAAATAATTTTCCACTCTCAAATTCTTTTACCTCAAAGACTTACTTCTTTAAAGAAGGGTTTTTATCCCAATAACTCAATTATTAAACCAAACTATCAAAATTTTAAAAGGGTTGCTAAATTCCAAATAGAAGCAAAGTAATTTTCCTTTTTCAAAAACTTTCTACATCAAAGATTAATTCCTTTGAAACTTAATCATTTAGTTCAGAATATTCAAAAACATATTCTATAACTTAAAACAATGAAAAATGGAGTAGATAAGTAAATTCATATCCCAACATTTATCTATCTCATTCTTATTATTTCTCTTCTACGTTATCTTTAACTAGATTACTAATCTTATTTTATAAGTTTCTAGGGCTATTGCTATCCAAATATCTCACTGTTGCCTTTGTTTATATTTTTCCTACTTAAATGGCTTCTCATCATCTTTAATCAAGTCACATTTTCATTTTAAAAAGAAGAATTTAAAGGACATCCAAATTCATGACATAAGAAAAATCATTAAGCCCAACCTACACTCTACATTACATTTTTTTTAAAATGAAAATCGAAAAACCTTTAATCTGAAAAACTTTTTTTACCCAAAATTTTTTTTGAACTAAGAGTTTCAAAAATGAAAAACTCTTTTTACCAAAAACCTTTTATTCAAAACCTCTGACTCCATGACTTCTTTTTATTCATACACATTTTCTTTAACAAAATTTATAATTTATGAATTTCTAAAATTCCTTTTTTTGAAAGCAATAGCTCCTCAATAATCCTTTGAAAAACCTTTCAAAACATTTCAAGCAAGTCTCCTAAGAAAACTTTTTTTACAAATATTTCATATGAAGTTAGATTTTAGAATCTTTTTTCAAAACAACAACTTCTTAACAGTTGTTTTCTATATAGCATTTCCGTTTTCTTTTGCCTCTTAATTCTGAATGTTTACAACTATACTACCATGTAATATTTAATCAGTGCCTAATTTTTATTTACCATTCCCAAAATGTCAATTTGTCCGTATTAAATGGTTATTACCTTAACGGACGTTTACAAAAGACATATTTATTTACATATTCAACTTTTAATTTAATGGGTGATGACCCGCCTTTCTAACCCCAGAAATACGTATCATCAATAAGAGAAGAAAGGGATAGAAATAGAAAAGAAAGTAAGAAAGAATAACAACATCAGAATCTCACAGCGGAATAGAACAAAATATAATACATCACATAACGATTACATAGTTTTATATATCAGAGTTATACAACATCATACAACAGGATAGTCATATACATATTTGTCAATACATACATCCAAAATACAACATACATCAACTACACAGCAGAACTAGATATATATATATATACACACACGTCCGGAACTCCTGCTCCAAGCTTCTTCAGAACTCAACAATCCCAAAACCTATCACTTGGATACTCATAAAAATTTGAGTATCCAAGAGTTTATGAAAAATAAAATATAAACTTCGGGTCAGACATGGGTCTGGTGTGAGTAAACGGTTTAAAATTGTTTACCTTTGAAAATCATTTGAAATAAAGGTACCACGTAAGACTTCCCACACATAAACACGGGTAAGATTTTACCTTACGCTAACCAAAACATTTTATAGGAAATCCAGTGATATTATAATAGTGTCTAGGGTTTTCAAGTAAATAGAAAATAGCCGAAATTGTTACAAGATTAAATTCCAGCTACTAGCCACAAAAGTGGGTAATACAAATCAAAACCGTAGGGTCTCATAGGAAAAATGGATTTCCATCGATGGCAGGGCTACTGGGGTACCACGCGTCACAGTACGGGGCTTAGATCACCGTTCAAAACTCCCCTACAACACAAGGCCGAAACCATTCCTTACTGAACAGTCCCGAACAAGATAACCCACAGTTGGCTGCTGATCCAACTGCCCACACCTCCGTTCTACAACCAGTGATGGGTCATGAACAAATTTCCTTAAATGGGATACATGAAATACATTGTGAATTCCAGACATCCATTCGGGCAATTCAATTCGGTAAGCTACAGCTCCAATTCTTTCCAATACCCGAATGGTCCAATAAATCTTGGTGCAAGTTTCACTGTCTTTTCGAATCTTATAGCACCTTTGATCGGGGAAACTTTGACAAAAACTAAATCTCTGATCTCAAATTCCAATGGTCTTCGCCTTTTATCTGCGTATTTCTTCTGACGATCCTGAACAGCTTTCATTCTTTTCTTGATAAGCTCAACCTTCGCAGAAGCTTCTCAAATTAGATCGGGTCCGAGCACAAGACGATCTTTCGATTCTATCCAACAGGATGGGGATCTACACGGTCTTCCATACATAGCTTCATATGGGGCCATCTTAATACTCGCTTGGTAACTATTATTATAAGAGAATTCCACTAGATGAAGATGGTCTTCCCACGATCCACCGAAATCCAATACACAAGCTCGCAGCATATCTTCAAGAATACGATTAAGCCTTTTCGTCCGTCCATCTGTCTGAGGATGATAGGCTGTACTCAATCTCAAACTTGTTCCCATAGCTGATTGCAAAGCCTTCTAGAATTTGCTGGTGAAAATAGGATCACGGTCACTTACTATACTGATGGGGACACCATGCAATCTGACTATCTCCATCAAGAAAATCTCTGCCAAAGAAGCTGTAGTACGAGTTGCCTTAACCGGTATAAAATGGGCGCTCTTAGTTGAACGATCAACAATAACTCATATTCCTTCATTTCCTTTCTTGGTTCTAGGCAAACCATCGATGAAATCCATCGAAATCATCTCCCACTTCCAATCTGGAATTTCCAAAGGGTGCGATAATCCGGCTGATTTCTGTTGATCTCCTTTAACTTGTTGGCAGATGGCACAACTATTTACGAAAGCAGCTACATCCCTCTTCATGCTCAGCCACCAGAAAATTCTTCTCATATCTTTATACATCTTCGAGATTCCCGGGTGAACATTCAATTTGGAGTGATGACTCTCAGACAACAGCTCCTGCTTCAATTCCTTGAAATTCGGAACACGGATCCTCCCGTTGATCCTTAATGTTCCTTGGCCATCAATCTTGAAACTAGAACACTGACCCTTCTTAACTTTTATAATGATTCGTCTTAATCTACTATCTGATTTTTGCTTGGTTGAAATCCTTTCAATAAGAGATGGAACAACTTCTAAAAGAGACAGGACTGCATTGCTGCTAAGAGCATCAGCTACAACATTCGCCTTTCTCAGAGTATACAGAATATCCAAATCATAAGATGCCAGAAATTCGACCCACCACTGCTGCCTCGGATTAAGATCCTTTTGAGAGAAAAGATATTTCAATGGTTTGTGATCCGTGAATAACTCAAATTTTTCTCCCAAAAGATAATGTCTCCAGATCTTCAAAGCAAAAACAATGGCTAACAGTTCTAGATCGTGTGTAGCGTAGTTCTTTTCATGTGGCTTCAATTGCCGACTAGCATACGCAATTACCCTTCCATTCTGCATCAGAACTGCTCCCAGACCAACTATACAAGCATCAGTATAAACTTCAAATTTGCTCTTTCCATCCGGAATTGCAAGCACTGGTGCACTGGTTAGCCTTGTCTTCAATTCCTGAAAAGCTTCTTCACATTGGGGTGTCCATCTGAACTTAGCTCCTTTCCTAGTCATCTTATTCAGATGTGAAGAAATCTTGGAATAATCCTTAATAAATTTTCTGTAATAGCCAGCTAAACCCAGAAAACTGCAAACTTCAGTCGGTGTCTCCGGCTGCTTCCATTCTAGAATAGTCTCAACCTTCGTTGGATCTACAGAGATACCATCTCTAGAAACAATGTGCCCTAAAAATTTAACTTTTGATTTCCACAAATGGCACTTCGAGAAGTTTGCCTTCAAAACATGCCTCCTCACAGTCTCCAATACAATTCTCAAATGATGTATGTGCTGTTCTTCATACTTGGAGTAGACCAGGATATCATCGATGAACACCAGAACGAACTTATTCAACACATCCCGAAAGACTCGGTTCATCAGGTCAACAAAGTAGGCAGGAGCGTTGTTTAACCCGAAAGGCATAACCAACCACTCATAGAAACAATTTGGTCCCCTAAATGCAGTCAAGGGAATACTATCCTCAGCTACCCTCAATTGATGGAAACCTGAAGCTAAATCCAGTTGAGAAAAGATAGAAGCTCCACGCAACTGGTCAAAGAGATCATCAATACGAGGAAGAGGATATTTATTTCGAATGGTCACCTTGTTCAATTCTCTATAATCAACACAGAACCTTAGCGATCCATCCGATTTGGTGACAAACACCGCAGCAGAGCCCCAACAAGAAAAACTGGGCCTAATCAACCCCTTCTCCAAAAGATCCTGTGTCTGCTTAACTAACTCCTCCCTCTCCCTAGGAGGCATTCTCCTACTAGGCTGAATCAGCGGCACTGCTCCTGGAATCAAATCAATGCGGAACTCTATCCCTCGATGTGGAGGCAGACACTTAACTTCTTCAAATACATCAGGAAAATCTTGGACCACATCGATATCTTCAACCTTCTCTTGAGAAGTCTCAACTCCTTGCAGAAGACTACTCAAGTGAAATCCAAAATCATCACACGTCACTCTGGCAATCCTACCCAAATCAATTTCCAACGAAACTGTTCTCTCATCACAATTCAGAACTGCTTTATACTTATCGAGCCAATCCATGCCCAATATAAGGTCAAATCCCTTAAAATTTAACACATAAGGGTCACAAGAAAAACTATGGGACAGATAAGAAATCTTCAAGTCCTTACAGATCGTATCTAATTTGGTTGCCCCTCCTATAGGATTAGATACAAGAATAGGACGATCCACAAGACTAGGGGTGAGAAAGAACATTTCTATTGATTCCAGAGAAATAAAACTCAAAGAAGCACCTGAATCAAACGAAACTTTAATATACTTTCCATATAAAAGTAATGTACATTACAATACCCTTTTGCCTTGAGAAGAAGAAGATGGACCGACTTCCAGAGCAAAGACCATATTCTGAGGCGCCCTCTACAAAAGTGGACAATTCTTGATCATGTGACCTGGCTGGTGACAATTAAAACACAACGATCTCTAAACCATTGCTAATCCTGGACCACTCTGATATTGCTGAGATCTTCGGTGAGGACACTAATTAGCCAATTGCCCAACTTGCTGACAATTATAACACTTGCGAGGTCCATTGTTGCTTCCTCCTGGTTTCTTTCCCTTGCCTTGCCTTTTCTAAAGTGTATTTAACTTCCTCTTATTTGGGTTAGCAAAATTCCCTCTCGAAGCTGCTACTGTGTCACTGATTTCTTGCTCATCAATTTCTCATATCTCAAAGCCATATCAATCAAATCGACAAAAGATCCTTTCAAGAGCACCGTCGTCTTTTCATGAAATTCTGGCCTCAATCCTTGCATAAACATTTCGTTCTTTTTGAGGGGGAGTATCAATGAGCCCTGGTCCATAGCACGAAAGTTCATTGAATTTGGTCTCATATTCTGCTATAGTCATGCTTCCCTGCTTCAAATTCAGAATATCCTGGTACAGACGAGTTTTCCCTGCCGTTGGCATAAATTTCTCCTCAAATAACTCCTTTAATCTTTCCCATGAAATATCTTCTTCAGGAATATTTGCTACCATTGCATCCCACCAGGCTGCTGCGCCTCCCTGCAATTGCCACGATGCCATTTCCCTCTTCCGTTCATCAGACAACTTCATACTCTTGAAGATGCGCTCACAAGAGCATAGCCAAGCTTGAAATTCAATTATCGATTCTGACCCTTTAAATGGCTGGCCTCCAAGGTTGATGAAGTCTTTTCATAAAGAGGCAAAACTAACCTGAGGCGGTACTAGATTTATAGCCTCACTAGCAGTTTGACTTCGTCCATTATCAATCGAGGTACTGCCCCTACCTATGCCTCTCCTTCTAGAGCTCATGTTGGCCACCTGGATAGGTAACTCAACAAATTTATATAGGTATATAATTATATGAAAATACAAATACGCACTCTCAAGATAAATATTACTCCAGAGCCTAGGATTCGCTCAACCTGGCTCTGATACCAACTGTGACGACCGGCCTTTCTAACCCCAAAATGATGTATCATCAATAAAAAAAGAAAGGGATAGAAATAGAAAAGATAGTAAGAAAGAATAACAACATTAGAATCTCACAGCGGAATGGAACAAAATATGATACATCACATAAGATTACATAGTTTTATATATCAGAGTTATACAACATCATACAATAGGATAGTCATATACATATCTATCAATATATACATCCAAAATACAACATACATCAACTATACAGCGGAACTAGATAGATATATAGATATGTCTGGAACTCCTGCTCCAAGCTCCTCCAGAACTCAACAATCCCAAAACCTATCACTTGTCTACTCATAAAAATTTGAGTTGAAAAACAAAATATAAACTCCGGGTCATACATGGGTCTGGTGTGAGTACACGGTTTAAAATTGTTTAACTTTGAAAGTCATTTGAAATAAAGGTACCATGTAAGACTTCCCACACATAAACACAGGTAAGTTTTTACCTTACTCTAACCAAAACATTTTATAAGAAATCCAGTGATATTATAATAGTGTCTAGGGTTTTCAAGTAAATAAAAAATAGCTGAAATTGTTACATGATTAAATTCCAGCTACTAGCCACAAAAGTGGGTAATACAAATCAAAACCATAGGGTCTCGTAGGGAAAATGGATTTCCATCAATGACAGGGCTACTGGGGTACCACCCGTCACAGTACGGGGCCTAGATCACCGTACCGAGGAGCCACCCTAACTACCCTGCAACACAAGATAGGAACCATTCCTTACTGAACAGTCCTGAACAAGATAACCCCGCAGTATGCTGCCGATCCAACTGCCCACACAGCCCAAAAAAAAGGGACACCTAGACAGGGGTATATCTCGTCCTGCTTGGGCATGACCCACCTAACCTTGCTGCACATACCTGTTTTAGCCATTCCAGGTTGATGAGGCTTGAGGCTGCGATTACCTTTACAGAACATATCTCTTAGAATGCTCACCGTCCGCCTGACGATGTGCTGAAAGCATTCAATCCTTGCAAGTTCGTTCCGGGTTCGAACGAAACCGAAGGCATTATCTCGTTACACTCGTTTTGGAATCACCCTTAGAGTTAACGACGATAACCCTTGCATTCTGAAAACACCATCTCGACCTTCACTTGAGATGCCACGACCTAACGTTTAATTTGGATCGATGTGGTTTTCGGAATATCAATTGACACCCGATCCCGGTCTCATCGAAATCCAAACGCCATTTTAGAGACCAAGTTGTTTAAATAGTTTAAGTAGTTTAAATTCAATACTTTGAATTCACATAACATTTATGATAGATAAATCATACACAGTCATCACAGATATATCCAGAATATATCACAAAATTTCACAGAATATCATTCGATAGATATCAGAGTCAATCAAACAGAATCATCAATTCATATCAAAATGGTTTGATTAACTTAATTAATTACTTGAGAATAAACCATTTTATTCTGCTTTGTTAATTACTAATTAATCAACTTATTAAATTTATTAATTACTTCTTAATTACTCGCTAAATTAATTAATTAATTCTTAATTATTAATTAATAACCTCGATTATTGATTTATACAACTTAATTACCCATTTAATTATCACTAATTACTTAATTAACCATTACTTACCAATTAAATTAATCATTTAACCCTTAATTAATTATTTAATTAGTTGGCTACTATTATTTATTAGTTAATTAACTTTAAATGGTTAATTAAATTTATAAGTCCAAAATGAATTAAACACAAGATTATTGATGTCAATCTCTAATTACAAATTTATTTAATCTTAAATTACTTATCTAATTATAAGTATAGATAAATTACATTTTTAATTAACTTACACCTTAAATTAATCGATCTTCTTACATTTGCAAACCTTGCTTAATAATTTTAAATCAAATCTTAGCTTAAAAATTTGTCAACATTATTAATTTAACTAATACTCAACTTTGAATAAACAAATAACTTTAAAAGAATACTAGGCTAGTTCATTATAAAATGGACCAAGTCAAACACCCTGTTTCTCGAGTAGCAACCCGAGTTTCCTGTCATATTTCCCGCGTCCTTACTCGTGTTCTTCTTCTTCTTCTTCTTCTATTCTTCCTTTCTCTTCTATTTGATCTTTCTTTTATATATTTAGTTTAAGTTATAACAGTAGTAACACGCGAAAGCACTTGCGCACACACCCAGGCCAAACTCGAAGAAATCCTCCAACATACTCGAGTATCACTCGAGTCGAACCAACCACGAAGCCACCGATACTCCCACGCTGTCGTGCACATGCACGGCGCGTCGCCACCACTCCGAAGAACCACATCGCCTCCTACAAACCACATCACGACCTCACATACGAAATCAAACCCCAATTCATTACGTAAAGCTCAAAATCAAAATATGCATGTCCGTTCAAACAGCGGCTCGAACGCATCAAAAGAAAATCGTGACGTCCACCCAACATTGACCACCGTTGACGACGCAGCTCTGGCCACACCACGGCCACATCATTCTCTACCTTCTCCTAAAATCTTGTGTAGCTGGTCGATCCAAGACGACGAAATCAACAAACTTACAGGCCACAAAATATTCGAAACCAAAACCCTAAACTCGATTCAACCCAAAAATTCTTGCATTCAAAAATTTTTCTAGTATTTTTCTCGTGTTCGTGGATCATTAAGCTAGCTTCACCACAAATTTTAACATCAACAATTCATTAAATCGACGGCATTTTGTAAAAAGGCGATCTTCGTTCATCTGTAAACTGCTCTTTCATTTCTAAACTAAAAATTATCATTCTTGCTTTAAAAATCCTATTTTGCATTGAAGATTCAAGTTATGAACTTGAAAATATAATTTATAACAATCATGTTTATCAAAGTAGATACTAGTTGCCTGTAAATTAAAATTTCCAAAAGTATATTCCCCTATCCATTTTAAAACAGTTTTTATAATCTTGATTGAAGTTTTAAGCATCTTGTTGTGTTAAAAAATTAAAGCTTGATAATGATTTGAAGAAAATAAAAATTGAATTTGAACAATATTTCAATACTGTAACTAGTAACAGAGCAGAACCATAAATTCAAGAACAACCTGAATACAAAAAAAATCCATACTCAAAATGAAACACATACAACACACCATCATCAGTGAATCATCTTAACTATTTTAATTTAAACTTAGAGTTTTAAAGTTGGTGTTTACTCACCTAAAATCACAGTTGAAACAGAGAACAAATTGTTGTTGAAAGAAAACTACAGTTTTGAATTTAAATCCTTGTAATCTTCCCTTGCCTTTGAATTTGTTTAAGTTTGTAAATATGATGCTTATTTATTTTTTTCTTTCTTTCTTCAGGTTTACTAAGTTTATTGTAAATGAACCAGTATGATGTTTATATATAAGAACAGCTTAGAACAGGAATATCAGCTTCTAGTACAAGCTTTAACTTGTTTTGAGCATATTTTGTTTTTTTTATTACTGTGATTGTAAAGTGGTACTACAAATTTCGGCTGAATAAATGTTGGTGGGGCTGAGATGAAAGCATTAAATGAAATTGTCTTCAAATAAGTTTACATACTTATGGTTTTGCTGATATGTATTTGTACAAAGATATTTTGTTTATAGATTTTTGTTTTATTATCATCTAGCTTGAACAACAATATACATATTTGTGCTTTGTCTGATTTCATGTTACAAAATTATCAATTTATTTTACATGTTTACTTCTATTCTAAACTTAAACTATCAAGTACTTCATTCACTTGTTTATTTTATAATTATATTAATAGTATAATTTACCTATGTTTATATACTTATGTTTATAACCATAAATTTGTTTTCTATTTATATTTAATATTTAAAAGATTTATTTTTATTTAGAGTTTAATCTTCAAATATTTGATTTATAACCTATGTTTGCATTAATATATTCTATTTTTATATTTAATATGGATAGAATTGTGTTATTTTAAAAATTATTATTATAGACTACATTTATATATATATATATAATATCAAATATTAATAATATGGAACCTTTAATTTTAATTGAATAAGACAGATTTTATTATAAACATTTTTGAAAGAATCTATTTTAAATTTCAAATCAAAATTTCCTTCACAAACATATACATATATACATATATAACTGATAATGCCCAAAATCTTGTTTATTTATAAATGAAAACTTGTACTTAAATTAAATTCTTATTATAATAATATGGTCAAAATCCCAGGTCGTTACATTCCTCCCCCCTTAAAAGAATTTTGTCCCCAAAATTTAAAACGAAAGTTCATTCAAAAGCTTTTATATTAACAATCAAAACATACATATCATCCATACAAAAACAAACAATCAAACAGTCTATTCTAACAAACATCACTAGCTATCCGGACATAAATCCGGATAGGCTTTCCTAAAACTATCCAGAGTTTCCCAGGTATAATCTCTGGGATCCTCGCTCCACTGCACCTTGACGAGTTTCACCACTTTGCTCCTGAGTTGCCTCTCGTCTTGATCCATAATCCGAACAGGATTCCTAACCACAATTAAGTTGGGTTCTACTTCTAAATCTTCCTGAACTACTAGTTCCACTACCAGTGATGGGTCATGAACAAATTTCCTTAAATAGGATACATGAAATACATTGAATTCCAGACATCCGTTCTGGCAGTTCAATTCGGTAAGCTTCAACTCCAATTCTTTCCAATACCCGGAATGGTCCAATAAATCTTGGTGCAAGTTTCCCTATCTTTCCGAATCTTATAGCACTTTTGATTGGGGAAACTTTGACAAAAACTAAATCTCCGATCTCAAATTCCAATGATCTTCGCCTTTTATCTGTGTATTTCTTCTGACGATCCTGAGCAGCTTTCGTTATTTTCTTGATAAGCTCAACCTTCGCAGAAGCTTCTCAAATTAGATCGGGTCCGAGCATAAGACGATCTTTCGATTCTATCCAACAGGATGGGGATCTACACGGTCTTCCATACAGAGCTTCATAAGGGGCCATCTTAATACTTGCTTAGTAACTATTATTATAAGAGAATTCCACTAGATGAAGATGGTCTTCCCACGTTCCACCAAAATCCAATACACAAGCTCGCAGCATATCTTCAAGAATACGATTAAGCCTCTCGTCTTTCCGTCTATCTAAGGATGATTGGCTATACTCAATCTCAAACTTGTTTCCATAGCTGATTGCAGAGGCTCTCAGAATTAGCTGGTGAAAATAGGATCACGGTCACTTACTATACTGACGGGAACACCATGCAATCTGACTATCTCCATCAAGAAAATCTCTGCCAGAGAAGCTGCAGTACGAGTTGCTTTAACCGGTATAAAATGGGCGCTCTTAGTTAAACGATCAACAATAACCCATATTCCTTCATTTCCTTTCTTGGTTCTAGGCAAACCGTCGATGAAATCCATCGAAATCATCTCCCACTTCCAATTTGGAATTTCCAAAGGCTGCAATAATCTGGCTGATTTCTACTGATCTCCTTTAACTTGTTCGCAGGTGGCACAACTATTTACGAAAGCAGCTACATCCCTCTTCATGCTCAGCCACCAGAAAATTCTTCTCATATCTTTATACATCTTCGAGATTCCCGGGTGAACATTTAATTTGGAGCGATGACTCTCAGACAACAGCTCCTGCTTCAATTCCTTGAAATTCGGAACACAGATCCTCCTATTGATCCTTAAGGTTCCTTGGCCATTAATCTTGAAACTAGAACACTGACCCTTCTTAACTTTTATAATGATTCGTCTTAATCTACTATCTGATTCTTGCTTGGTTGAAATCCTTTCAATAAGAGATGGAACAACTTCTAAAAGAGATAGGACTGCATTCCTGCTAAGAGCATCGGCTATAGCATTCACCTTTCCCGAAGTATACAAAATATCCAAATCATAAGATGCCAGAAATTTGACCCACCGCTGCTGCCTCGGATTAAGATCCTTTTGAGAGAAAAGATATTTCAATGGTTTGTGATCCGTGAATAACTCAAATTTTTCTCCCAAAAGATAATGTCTCCAGATCTTCAAAGCAAAAACAATGGCTAACAGTTCTAGATCGTGCATAGCGTAGTTCTTTTCATATGGCTTCAATTGCCAACTAGCATACGCAATTACCCTTCCATTCTACATCAGAACTGCTCCTAGACCTACTATACAAGCATCAGTATAAACTTCAAATTTGCTCTTTCCATCCGGAATAGCAAGCACTGGTGCACTGGTTAGCCTTGTCTTCAATTCCTGAAAAGCTTCTTCACACTGGGGTGTCCATTTGAACTTAGCTCCTTTCCTAGTCAGCTTAGTCAGATGTGAAGAAATCTTGGAATAATCCTTAATAAATTTTCTATAGAAGCCAGCCAAACCCAGAAAACTGCGAACTTCAGTCGGTGTCTCCGGCTGCTTCCATTGTAGAATAGTCTCAACCTTCGCTGGATCTACAGAGATACCTTCTCCAGAAACAATGTGCCCTAAAAAATTAACTTCTTATTTCCACAAATGGCACTTCGAAAACTTTTCCTTCAAAACATGCCTCCTCAGGGTCTCCAATACAATTCTCAAATGATGCCTGTGCTCTTCTTCAGACTTGGAGTAGACCAAGATATCAACGATGAACACCAGAACGAACTTATTCAACACATCCCGAAAGACTCTGTTCATCATGTCAACAAAGTAGGCAGGAGCGTTGGTTTACCCGAAAGGCATAACCAACCACTCATAGAAATAATTTGGTCCCTTAAATGCAGTCAAGGGAATACTGTCCTCAGCTACCCTCAATTGATGGAAACCTGAAGCTAAATCCAGTTGAGAAAAGATAGAAGCTCCATGCAATTGGTCAAAGGGATCATCAATATGAGGAATATGATATTTATTTCGAATGGTCACCTTGTTCAATTCTCTATAATCAACACAGAACCTTAGCGATCCATCCGATTTGGTGACAAACACCGCAGCAGAGCCCCAACAAGAAAAACTGGGCCTAATCAACCCTTTCTCCAAAAGATCCTGTGTCTGCTTAACTAACTCCTCCCTCTCCCTAGGAGGCATTTTCCTACTAGGCTGAATCACCGGCACTGCTCTTGGAATCAAATCAATGTGGAACTCTATCTCTCGATGTGGAGGTAGACACTTAACTTCTTCAAATACATCAGGAAAATCTTGGACCACATCGATATCTTAAACCTTCTCTTGAGAAGTCTCAACTCCTTGCAAAAGACTACTCAAGTGAAATCCAGAATCATCACACGTCACTTTGGCAATCCTATCCAAATCAGTTTCCAACGAAACTGTTCTCTCATCATAATTCAAAACTGCTTTATACTTATCGAGCCAATCCATTCCCAATATAAGGTCAAATCCCTTAAAATTTAGCACATAAGGGTCACAAGAAAAACTATGGGACAGATAAGAAATCTTCAAGTCCTTACAGATCATATCTAATTTGGTTGCCCCTCCTATAGGATTAGATACAAGAATGGGACGATACACAGGACTAGGTGAGAAAGAACTTTTCTACTGATTTCAGAGAAATAAAACTCAGAGAAGCACCCGAATTAAACAAAAATTTAATATATTTGCCATCTAAAAGTAATGTGCCTTCCAATACCCCTTTGCCTTGAGAAGAAGAAGATGGACCGACTTCCAGAGCAAAGATCTAATTCTGAGGCGCCCTCTGGAAAAGTGGACAATTCTTGATCATGTGACCTGGCTGGTGACAATTAAAACACAACGATCTCTGAACCATTGTTGATCCTGGACCACTCTGATGTTGCTGAGATCTTCCTTGAGGACACTGATTAGCCAAATGCCCAACTTACTGACAATTATAACACTTGCAAGGTCCATTGTTGCTTCCTCTCGGTTTCTTTCCCTTGCCTTGCCTTTTCCAAAGTGGATTGAACATCCTCTTATTTGGGTTAGCAAAATTCCCTCTCGAAGCTGCTACTGGTGCCACTGATTTCTTGCTCTTCAAATTCTCAATTCTCAAAGCCATATCAATCAAATCAACAAAAGATCCTTTCAAGAGCACCGTCGTCTTTTCATGAAATTCTAGCCTCAATCCTTGCATAAACATTTCATTCTTTTTAAGGGGGAGTATCAATGAGCCCTGGTCCATAGCACGAAAGTTCATTTAATTTGGTCTCATATTCTGCTATAGTCATGCTTCCCTGCTTCAAATTCAGAAAATCCTGGTACATACGAGTTTTCCCTGCTGTTGGCATAAATTTCTCTTCAAATAACTCCTTAAATCTTTCCCATGAAATATCTTCTTCAGGAATATTTGCTACCATTGCATCCCACCTGGCTGATGTGCCTCCCTGCAATTGCCACGACGCCATTTCCCTCTTCCGTTCATCAGACAACTTCATACTCTTGAAGATGCGCTCACAAGAGCATAGCCAAGCTTGAACTTCAATTATCGATTCTGACCCTTTAAATGGCTGGCCCCCAAGCTTGATGAAGTCTTTGCATAAAGCGGCAAAACTAACCTGAGGCGGTACTGCATTTACAGCCTCACTAGCAGTTTGATTTCGTCCATTATCAGTCGAGGTACTGCCCCTACCACTGCCTCTCCTTCTAGAGCTCATGTTGACCACCTGGATAGGTAACTCAACAAATTTAAATAGGTATATAATTATATGAAAATACAAATACGCACTCTCAAGATAAATATTACTCCAGAGCCTAGGTATTCGCTCAACCTGGCTCTGATACCAACCGTGACGACCCGCCTTTCTAACCCCAAAAAGACGTATCATCAATAAGAAAAGAAAGGGATAGAAATAGAAAAGATAATAAGAAAGAAGAACAACATCAGAATCTCACAGTGGAATGGAATAAAATATAAGACATCACATAATGATTACATAGTTTTATATATCAGAGTTATACAACATCACACAACAGGATGGTCATATACATATCTGCCAATACATACATCCAAAATACAACATACATCAACTACACAGCGGAACTAGATAGATATATAGATACGTCTGGAACTCCTGCTCCAAGCTCCTCCAGAACTCAACAATCCCAAAACCTATCACATGGCTACTCATAAAAATTTGAGTACCCAAGAGTTTATGAAAAACAAATAAACTCCAGGTCAGACATGGGTTTGGTGTGAGTAAATGGTTTAAAATTGTTTAACTTTGAAAATCATTTGAAATAAAGGTACCACGTAAGACTTCCCACACATAAACACGGGTAAGTTTTTACCTTGCGCTAACCAAAACATTTTATAGGAAATCCAGTGATATTATAATAGTGTCTAGGGTTTTCAAGTAAATAGAAATTAGCCGAAATGGGTACATGATTAAATTTCAGCTACTAGCCACAAAAGTGGCTAATACAAATCAAAACCATAGGGTCTCATAGGAAAAATGGATTTCCATCAATGGCAAGGCTACTGGGGTACCGCCCGTCACAGTACGGGGCCTAGATCACCGTACCGAGGAGCCACCCTAACTCCCCTGCAACACAAGGCCGGAACCATTCCTTACTGAACAGTCCTGAATAAGATAACCTCGTAGTTGGCTGCAGATCCAACTGCCCACACAGCCCAAAAAAAGGGACATCTAGACGGGTATATCTCGTCCTGCTTCGGCTTGACCCACCTAACCTTGCTGCACATCCCCTGTTTTAGCCATTCTCGGTTGATGAGGCTTGAGGCTGCGATTACCTTTACAGAACATATCTCTTAGAATGCTCACCGTCCACCTGACGATGTGCTGAAAGCATTCAATCCTTGCAAGTTCGTTCTGGTTTCGAACGAAACCAAAGGCATTATCTCGTTACACTCGTTTTGGAATCACCCTTAGAGTTAACGACGATAACCCTTGCATTCTGAAAACACCATCTCGACCTTCACTTGAGATGTCATGACCTAACGTTTAATTTGGATCGATGTGGTTTTCGAAACATCAATTGACACCCGATTCCGGTCTCACCGAAATCCAAACGCCATTTTAGAGGCCAAGTTGTTTAAACTATTTAAACAGTTTAAATTCAATACTTTGAATTCACGTAACATTTATGACAGATAAATCATACACAGTCATAACAGATATATCCAGAATATACCACAAAATTTCACAGAATATCATCTAATAGATATCAGAGTCAATCAAACAGAATCATCAATTCATATCAAAATGGTTTGATTAACTTAATTAATTACTTGAGAATAAACCATTTTATTCTGCTTTGTTAATTACTAGTTAATCAACTTATTAAATTTATTAATTACTTCTTAATTACTCACTTAGTTAATTAATTAATTCATAATTATTAATGAATAAACTTAATTATTGATTTATACAACTTAATTACCCATTTAATTATCACTAATTACTTGATTAACCATTACTTACCAATTAAATTAATCATTTAATCCTTAATTAATTATTTAATTAGTTGACTACTATTATTTATTAGTTAATTAACTTTAAATGGTTAATTAAATTTATAAGTCCAAATTGAATTAAACACAAGATTATTGATGTCAATCTCTAATTACAAATTTATTTAATCTTAAATTACTTATCTAATTATAAGTATAGATTAATTACATTTTTAATTAACTTACACCTTAAATTAATTGATCTTCCTACATTTGCAAACCATTCTTAATAATTTTAAATCAAATCTTAGCTTAAAATTTTGTCAACGTTATTTATTTAATTAATACTCAACTTTGAATAAACAAATAACTTAAAAAGAATACTAGGCTAATTCATTATAAAATGGACCGAGTCAAACACCCTGTTTCTCGAGTAGCAACCTGAGTTTCCTCTCATATTTCCCGCGTCCTTACTCGTGTTCTTTTTCTTCTTCTATTCTTCCTTTCTCTTCTGTTTGATTTTTCTTTTATATATTTAGTTTAAGTTATAACAGCAGTAACACGCGAAAGCACTCGCGCATACACCCAGGCCAAACTTGAAGAAATCCTCCAACGTACTCGAGTATCACTCGAGTCGTACCAACCACGAAGCCATTGATACTCCCACGCTGCCGTGCACGTGCACGGCGCGTCGCCACCACTCCGGCGAACCACCTCGCCTCCTGCAAACCACATTACGACCTCAAATATGAAATCAAACCCCAATTCATCACGTAAAGCTCAAAATCAAAATATGCGTGTTCGTTCGAACAGCGGCTCGAATGCGTCAAAAGAAAATTGCCACGACCACCCAACATTGACCACTGTTGACGACGCGGCTTTGGCCACACCACAGCCACACCATTCTCTACCTTCTCCTAAAATCTTGTATAGCTCGGTCGATCCAAGGCGACGAAATCAATGAACTTACAGGTCATAAAATATTCGAACCCAAAACCCTAAACTCGATTCAACCCAAAAATTCTTGCATTCGAAAATTTTTCTATTATTTTTCTTGTGTTTGTGGATCATTAATCTAGCTTCACCACAAATTTTAACATCAACAATTCATTAAATCGACAGCATTTTGTAAAAAGGTAATTTTCGTTCGTCTGTAAACTGCTCTTTCATTTCTAGACTAAAAAATATCATTCTTCTTTAAAAATCCTATTTTGGATTGAAGATTCAAGTTATGAACTCGTATATATAATTTATAACAATCAAATTTATCAAAGTAGATACTTGTTGCATGTAAATTAAAATTTCCAAAAGTATATTCCCCTATCCATTTTAAAACAGTTTTTATAATCTTGATTGAAGTTTTAAGCATCTCGTTGTGTTGAAAAATTAAAGCTTGATAATGATTTGAAGAAAATAAAAATTGAGTTTGAACAATATTTCAATACTGTGACTAGTAACATAGCAGAACCATGAATTCAAGAACAACCTGAATACAAACACAAATCCATACTCAAAATGAAACACATACAACACACCATCATTAGTGAATCATCTTAACTATTTTAATTTAAACTTAGAGTTTTAAAGTTGGTGTTTACTCACCTAAAATCACAGCTGAAACAGAGAACAAATTGTTGTTGAAAGAAAACTTCAGTTTTGAATTTAAATCCTTGTAATCTTCCCTTGCCTTTGAATTTGTTTAAGTTTGTAAATATGATGCTTATTTATTTTTTTCTTTCTTTCTTCAGGTTTACTAAGTTTTTTGTAAACGAACCAGTATGATGTTTATATACAAGAACAGCTTAGAACATGGATATCAGCTTCTAGTACAAGCTTTAACTTGTTTTGAGCATTTTTTTTTATTACTGTGATTATGAAGTGATATTACAAATTTCGGCTGAATAAACGTCGGTGGGGCTGAGATGAAAGCATTAAATGAAATTGTCTTCAAATAAGTTTACATACTTATGGTTTTGCTGATATGTATTTGTATAAAGATATTTTGTTTATAGATTTTTGTTTTATTATCATCTAGCTTGAACAACAATATACATATTTGTGCTTTATCTGATTTCATGTTACAAAATTATCAATTTATTTTATATATTTACTTCTATTCTAAAATTAAACTATCAAGTACTTCATTCACTTGTTTATTTTATACTTATATTAATATTATAATTTTCTTATGTTTATATACTTATGTTTATAACCATAAATTTGTTTTGTACTTATGTTTAATATTTAAATGACTTATTTTTATTAGAGTTTAATCTTCAAATTGATTTATAACCTATGTTTTCATTTATATTCTATTTTTATATTTAATATGGATAGAATTGTGTTATTTTAAACATTAATATTATAGACTACCTTTATATATATATTATCAAATATTAATAATATGGAACCTTTAATTTTAATTGAATAAGACAGATTTTATTATAAACATTTTTGAAAGAATCTATTTTAAATTTCAAATCAAAATTTCCTTCACAAACATATATATATATACATATATAACTGATAATGCCCAAAATCTTGTTTATTTATAAATGAAAACTTGTATTTTATTTAAATTAGATTAAATTCTTATTATAATAATATGGTCAAAATCCCAAGGTCGTTACAATCTTATTGATCTATTTAATTCTTTGTAACTCCTCATTTATTACACATTCATTGCTTATTAAATATTTAGAGTTACAACCATTCCACTTTAATGACTCCTTTAATCAGTCCATTTATGTTCTAGTTAGATTATTGTAACTCCCTACTAATAGTACACTTATTGCCCTGTTAATTTTAGAGTTACAATCTTTTCCATTTGCATTCCTTAAAATATGACCTTCGTCCCACATTCTCTACTCTATTCGTTTTTTCAAACCAATAGTCACATTATCCATCCTGTCGAAATATGGTCGTAACTATTTCTATGGTCAAAAACTATAGATTACATTCAAATTAAGTACATTTAAGAATGAACCCGAACACTAGTCCCTACATGGTTCTTTCTTCCCTAACAACGCAATTGAAGCGATCAATATTCGGTTAGAACCGAATTAACTGGCCGAACCAGTTCAATTCGGTCGATTCGGTTTCGGTTTGAACCAAAATCGGTATGAATTCGATTTGTAGAATAAATATTTTTGGCTATCGGTTCAACCAAAATAACCAAATTTTTATTGTATTATCTAATTTATGGTATGGCAATACTTTAAATAGTTGATTTAGTGATAAAATATGAAGTTTACTTATTAAAAATAGGAAAATTTTCATTATAAACGTAAAAAATACAAAATAAAATCCCTCCAGACATAGGTTAGATTTTCCTTTAAGTGAACTAATCACTTGAATAATAACATATTTTCTAGTTCGGTTAAATCTGATCGGTCGGTTTTGAATTTTTCGGTTCCAATTCGGTTTGACATTTTTTACCGAAAAACCAACCAGACAGACCGAACGCTCACCCCTGCAAAAGCCTAGTAGAACATTTAATACTTTGCCTAAGAAAGAGGCAGACCCTACCATAGGCACTTAATACATCAAACCCAAAACAGACCTTTTCTAAGGATTTCACCTATCGTATCCAAAACACAATTTATGACCCATAACCCACTTGTGACATCTCACATTAGTCCGACTATTCGAAGGTACTGGTAGCCTGATCAATTGGGAAGGTTTACCCTACAAAATTGGGATTAACCTCACATCCACTAGAGTTATTTATTATAGACGATGTCCTACATTATTTCGTAAAGCCACGCCAATAGTAGCCAGATTTAACTGAGCAGACTTCCATGTAACTTTGGACCGACCTCGCATCCCTACAACATAGTCATAAGTAATATGTATATCCACTTTATACATACATCGCCATAAAAGAATAATAATTGAGGCTATATAAGTTATCCCTTTATTACGCCCTTAATTAGGGATTAATTTCCTAAATTATTCTAACTTCCTTTCTACATATTAATACTACTTGACTATTCTAATAGTACTAATTACCACGTTCTATATGCTATAGTCAATGAGCTATCATTAATACGTTACACACACATGCGGAGTTTAAGGTCTAATCATTACATTATAATAATTCGACAATAATTCGCTTATAAGATATTTTGAAATATCAATCTCATACAAATATACAATTCCAACAAGATCTACCACGGCCATAGCCAAATGAAATAGATTTGTATAAACATGGAATATCCACACTTGTTCCATATTAATACACCAGAATCCCTTTTCTGTTTTAAAAGAACAAATTATCACAAATTAGGTTGTCTATATTCAATTCAACCTTTGTATGCAACATTTTGAAGCGAGAATGGAATTATTTGTTTATTTCAATGGTAAAAATAGAAGGTGCAAACTACAAATAATTCAATTCATAATTTAAAACCATGTCTAATTTATTTTCTTTTTGAACCCTTAAACACTTAAGGAAAATAGGTTATAAATGGACCGTAGGTTATCTAATTCTAACAATTAATTAGATCTTAATATACCAATAAAAAAAAATATAATTCCAACATATACAAAGATTGATATCTACTTAGGGAAATTCTAGGGGTTTTAGGTGTTATGTTTTCGTTTACCAAAATTTCACAAGGCGTACATCAAATTCAAATGAATACTATTCGATTACAAAAATGTGGAGAACTTGATATTTCCACTCACATAATATTCCTTTGTTTTAGGCTTAGATTTGATTTAAATTGCTTTTAAACTTCCAATAGATCTCTTTTTTTAACATAAACAAATAAATTTTATACAGATAGATTAGGTTTCAAAATTCAGAGATAAAAAGAAGGAAGACTGGAGATTGAATTCGAAATAGAGATTAGAATTCATGATTACTTACTTGTTGTTTACTATTTTCTAAAATCTTAGGAGAAATGATTTTGATATAATCTCAACGTAGTTACAAAATTTTGTATGAAAAAAGGGAGGGTCTCTAGTCTATTTATAATGATAGGAAGAAACAAGGACGGTTAGACCAAAGCCAAATGAATCTGGGCTGTTCGGCCAACTCGTTTGGGAGCTAAACCAACTCGTCAACCGCTATCATAGGGGCGGTCAACCGCTAGCAGTCGATCGGCCCTATAAAGGCGGTCGACCGACCTCCTTTTAGCCAGCGACATTCGTTTGTTCCCGTTTTGTTTGATTTATTACCCTTTTTAACTCCAATAAAATCGTCGTTAACTTTAATTTCTCCTTAATATTGGTTCCAGCTTAAACAAATGTTTCAATTCAAACTTCATTCTTTTAAAATTCTCCCAAAATTCTAATTTTAAAATTCTAATTATTTTAAATATGATAACTTCAAACGTTCGTAACTTCTCCATACAGAACCATTTTCAGCATTTATATATGAAAATTCATCAGAAAATCGCTATGGATGCAATGGTGCAACTTCAATAATCAAATCTCAACATTTATAAAATTTCTGTCTTTAACCTTATTTTAAATTGCTCAATTCCTTATTAAATTTTATGGGGTGTTACAATTACTCCGACTTAGATTTCATCACGAACACCCAAACCTTTAGAGAGTAGTCATCGAAAAAAAAGATAAAATACTTTGATCCTCCAATACAAGATGTAGAACTGGTCTCCAAACATCCGTATGGACATACTCTAGTACTCCTTTTGACTCATGTTGACCAACACCAAAAGAAACCTTCGTATGCTTCCCCAATACACACTCCTGAAAGAATTCTAAATGATTGATGTCAGGACCCGTAAATCCGTACTCCTTGAATAGACACTAATCTCCATTGATTAACTCAAGGTGAACGAAAATACGAACACTGAGGGTTTTTAAGAAAGAAGAAAGAGGTAGAAGAAGAGAGAAAGAAAAACAGAACAGAAAGAAACAACAGAACAACAACAGAATCTCACAATTCGCAGCGGAACAACATATAATAGATAAATGAATAATCTTTAAACAAAGAACTATATCAGTTATTACATCATATTATATTACATTACATCAAATCATCAGAGTGTATGACAACAACAATAAACAGCGGAAAGGAGAAGTACTATATACTAGTAATACGCCATGCCATCCAGCTTGCCTCCAGTAACTCCAGAATATCCAGAATATCCTGCTAAACCTTAACTCTTGACTGCCCGTGTGGAAATTGGTGGGCACCCAGAGTTTAGGAAGGAAAACAATAAACTCCGAGTCAGTCATGTGACTGGTGTGAAAACTCAAAACAGTTTATTTATCTTTAAAAATCAAAATAGAGGAATATTTTTAATTTCAATTCGAAATGCTTTTAAAAATGAGACTACCATAAGGCCTCCCGCACACACACACATGCAAACGCAGAATCGGAGGAGATTTCTCCTTATGATAGCCAAAGATGCTTGATACGCATTAAAAGAACATTTGATATTATTATTAGTGTATAGTGTAGGGAAAATTCATTTCGAAAGTAGAATATAAATCTTAGCCAACATAGACATTTCGAACTATGCCTACTATAGCTACCATCCAAACAGTGGTGACCACCATAAGTGAATGGCAGGTTCTACAACTAATACCGTACAAGTTTCGTATTGGGAATTGGATTTCCAACGAATGATCAGGCCAAGGAACTTCCCATTGCCACATGAGAATGCCTCTGGATGGACATCCCCGAGAACCAAACCGGATCTCTACCCACACAAGGCCGGGTTACCCCTAACTGGGTAACAACTGACCGAATATGCCATCCCCCGGTCCTTTGGGACCTTTATCCGAGAGCTCTCTAATCAATTCACACAATCATAAAAACAAAGTGTTTCAACATGAGTAAGTATCTGGGCTCCATACCATGATACCACCCTTTTCCAGAAGGAAATGGACACATCCTAAAGGGTGCTACCCCTCATAACCTTGCTGCTTCTTTCCTGTTTTGACCATTCCCGGGATGTGAGGTTCGACGAAGTCACGTCCACAAAAACATACTTTATACAAAAGCCATGCTTTGGGTCAACAAATGATCAACACAATGATCACTAAGATAGACGATCAAATAAATGATCCTATCACAATAATCAACACAATGATCATTTCAGCATCACTCAGCATGTCACATTACCAAACTGGGAATATATCGCTGATAACTTCAACTATATAACCTTTGAGCTCGTATGTCTCAAAGAAGGGTGTTAAGCTAAAAGAATAAATTCTCCGCCACCACAGAAATATATTTGAAAGAAATCGGCTTTATATCCCAACTTGTAATGTCAAACACACAATCCATACAAGTCTGTTCCGGGCTCGAACAGAACCGAAGGCACTTACAAAGAAGTCCTTGCAATCCGGATATTCACTAATCACGTTCGGACTTCCCATCACATATGGAGTCTCTATACCGGGGACCAGTCGATGCAAAGACATTCGACAAGAAACCCTTACGTTTTCGAAAATATCCGGTCTTCAACACCGGTCTTCGAATGCAATTCATACGATGTATCACATATTCGGAATGGGTTATACGACCCCATGGTCCTTTCCCGGTTAACCCGAATAGTGAGCGCTTATTTTTAAAAAAATATAAGTGTGGCATTCAATTTCAAACAAATTTACAACATATACCTTTCAAAGGTAAATATTGATAGTCGGTTATTGAACTATCAATATATATGCACAACATCACCAGAATCCAAATAATTTTCCCAATTATTTATTTTCCAAAATATCCTTAGAAGATATAAACTTTCCATACTTTAAAAAAAAAAATCAATATTTATTTTTTTTTACCTATTTTCCAAATTTCCTTTATAAATTCCATATTGAATTTATATTCCCAAAATATTTATGAATATTTGATTTCAAATATTCATTTTCAATTTATCTTCAAAAAGATAAATTTTCAAAATATTCACTTTATATCGGAAAACAATTCCATACTTATTTATTTATAAGTAATTCACAAATCTTTTTATTTTCAATCTTTGGAAAATATTCAATATACTTAAATCGAGATTAAGTATATATATATTTCATTCTTTAAGGAAATTATTCACTTAAACATATTTATTTGGGCCAAAACGAATGTTGCGTAAAACATCGTTACGACAACCCAAAATCACTAGTATAGGGATTCGAAATTAAAATAGATATATAAATCCCAATACTATACAAAACATTTCCTTTCGGAAATCATCTATTATAACAACAGTGTTATAATCTACCATTTCCTTTTATTTCTCGAAAACATCTATTTCAACAATAAATGTTGCAATCTATGATTTCAAATCTCAACATATTTTAAAACATCATTAGATCGTTTTAATTTTATTTAAAACATCACATTCTAAATAATTTCTTTAACATATTATTCACTATTCAAAAACGTGAATATATTGTTAACCAATTTCATTACTTCTATTCATTTTAGTTTAAGGAATTATTCACTGTCTAAAACATGAATATAACTTCATAAATAAATTGCAACAATTTACTTATCAAAATAAGTAGTTTGCGAATTTATAAAACAATGTTTATAAATTCTATTTCTATTTCTTTTATAACAACTTCCTTTTATAAATTTCCTTTATTAACTTATCTCAATTCATATCACAATGATATATTAAAAATTTCATATTATAAGTTAAATACTTATAATTTATTTGTTTATAAAATCATTCCTTTAAACTTCACAAATTTTATAAATCTTATAACTTATAAGATTCATCTATTTATCCAAAATCTTATTCTTTTAAATAACTTCACAAATTTTATAAACCTACTGTTTATAAAATTCCAATTATAACTTCACCGTTCATAATTCTATAAATTCATTCATTTGTGGAATTCATTCACAATTCATCCTAACTCTTATAAAAACTTCGTTTTATAATTCCAATATTTTAATTTACAAATATCCGTTTGTAAATCTTTTATATAAATCAATTTATACTGTTTATAAAATTCTATTTATAACTTCATCGTTATAATTCTATAATTCCATTTCTATTTATGAAATTCATTTACAATTTATTCTAACACTTATAAAAACTTCGTTTTATAATTCCAATATTTTAATTTACAAATATCCGTTTGTAAATCTTTTATATAAATCAATTTATACTGTTTATAAAATTCTATTTATAACTTCATCGTTATAATTCTATAATTCCATTTCTATTTATGAAATTCATTTACAATTTATTCTAACACTTATAAAAACTTCGTTTTATAATTCCAATATTTTAATTTACAAATATCCGTTTGTAAATCTTTTATATAAATCAATTTATACTGTTTATAAAATTCTATTTATAACTTCATCGTTATAATTCTATAATTCCATTTCTATTTATGAAATTCATTTACAATTTATTCTAACACTTATAAAAGCTTGTTTTATAATTCTTATATTTTTAATTTATAAATATCAATTTATAAATCTTTTTAATATAAAACAATTTATATTATTCTTTTGAAACATCTTCACAGTTCTTTATAATTTCATCACTTTTATTCATTTTATAATAGATTCAAAAATCCCAGTTTAAATTATTTTGTCAAATCATTAATCCCATATTCTCAAAAATCAACTTTTAACTACATTTCTCAAAAATCATAATTTTTATAACATAAAAATTATAACGTTTATTTATTTATAATAAATCAATTCCAAAAAAATATTATATAAACGTATATTTTCAAAAATCACTTTAGAAATTAAAATCGTTGTTTTTAAATTTCAAAAATTGGATCCGATGATGCAACACATCAATTAGTCAATCACGACCTTTCCAATATCATATATCGATATGATAAACGATCAAACATCACAATATTTAAAATCAATAAATATTTGTGAGGAATTCAGTTGGATCCCTCCAACCTGTTTCCCTGCATCCACAGACATTAGCACAATACCATTCCGTTTCGAGACGGAATATCGCGGTATATGGGATTTTATAAAAATATATCCGCTTACTAACGGCGCAATAGGGTCTCATCCGCTAAAAGAAAATGCGGGAAATCAATCAACTGCAATATATACATATGCCAATATATATATATTGCTATATATATAATATAATACCAATTCCACTTCGAGGTGGAATATCGCGGTATATGTGTGTAATAAATAACCTCCGCTTACTAACGGCGTATAGGGTCTATTCACATCCAATATATATATAACAATCATCATTCAAGCATTCAATCAACATAGTCAATCAAATTTAAATTTAACTATTTAAAATTTAAATAAACAACGAAATTCCTTTTGAGTGAGAAGTTCTCACCTTTATTCCCGTTTGCAATCCACTTCCAATTCAACTTGTTTTCTTCATTTATACCTTGTATAAATATTTACACAATTTATTAATATTCGAATCAATCGAATAAATTAAATTTTCAATTGATAATTTCGATTCATTGGTGATTTCATTTTTAATAGTTAAATTAACTGATAGGTTTATTTAAACCAATTTCTTCTTAAATAAATTTATTTAAACTAATGATTAAATTCCTCCCTTTTTTTATAAGTTTAATTAACCAAAAATTATATTTTAAACTAATAATCTTGGTTTAAACTAATTTCTTTTCAAACACCCAATTCTTTAAAGAATTACTTTACTTAAGATTTTCCATTTCGATTTATTTTCTCCACAAGATTAACCTTGTATAAGCATTGAAAGATTTATTAGTATCCAAACTAAATCCGAACAATTCGATTCACCATTTTAAAATTTTAATTCAACTAAGAATTTATTTTTATTTTTATATATTTATATATATATATATATATAGCTAATGGTTTAATTTTAAATTTCTAAACAAAGAATTAAATTTAAAACAAGCCAGTGAATTAAAATGTGTACATGTATGTTCATATTATTTTTATTTTTATTATTATTTTTAAACACTTATACTTATAAAACATCAATTTTATACTGATTAAGATCAGGTTTTATACAGGTTCTTGTATTTATCAAAAACTATATACATATAATTATAAGATTTAAATTTAAAACAAAATTATTTCTATATCATAATGTTATATTATTTTCTTCAGTAAATTACCAAACTGCAGTTTTGTCTATTAGTAAAATTTTCTTAATATATATATATAATATAAATATCTGTAAACTGAATTTCCTGTATATTCATACAAAAAAAATTAAATTGAGAAATTAAATTGAATACCTCTGTAATCACTGCCACTGCAGTTACGACGCCGTCGCGCCCACACGACTTCAACGTCGCGCCTCTGCCTGATGTCGCCGCCGCACGCTTCCCCTTGCTCGTACTCGAGTGGCACGACCCCACTGCCTCAATGTCGCCGCCGTCTACTCCACCTATGCGCGACTCCCCCACGACGATAGCCCTAAATCGCGACCATCACCACTGCCTCTTCCTCGTGCGTCGCCTTGCTTCGGTATGCCATACGACCCCAATCCCCTCGCGCGCGCCTCCTTCGTACGAAATCGACTTGCCGATGATGCCCATCGCCGAGTCGTTCGCGATGGAACGAGCTCGCCTTCTTGATTGCAAGGCCGATATCATTGAACCTCGCCCCCCCTCTACGCTCGCGCTTCCTCCATTCTGAATCGCGGCCACCATTTTTTTCTTTTTTCTTTTTATTTTCTTTTTTTTTTTTATACGAAAGAACGAATCATCAAATTTGGGGAAGAATCGATTTCGAAACTGGAGAGGGGGAGAGATGCGGAAAGAAAAAAGTCTTCGGCCATTTATTTTTCCACCTCGTTTAATTTTCTTTTGAACGAGAGTGAAGGGGGAAGAACATTTAAACGTGAAGGAGGTATGCTCGGCCATGCTCACACGAATTTAGGCGTGATAGAAGGCGTGAGGAAAGGGAGAACGTGTACTGATGTTGACAAATTTTAATTTAAATTCAAATTGAATTTGATTTTATTTCAACGCGTTTACACGCCGTGTGATCACATATCAACTCCAAAAATTACGAAATTTGAAATCCGGCAATAATTCAATATTACGGACCCAATGGAACTGGTTTCGTCGAATTCCGAGACTGTGCCTCGGACGGCTATATTAAATATCGATTCGAACGATTAAATTTCAAAACTGAACAATTCACTTTCAATTTCAATTCTGAAGCTTCTATTATCTTCAATATTATCAATATGAATTTTACAAGCCTTTGAAATATTCTTAATCGACTTAAAATTGAAGATTCAAATTTTTATTCAACTTTAATAGATTAAATTCTATAATTTAATCGTTATATTCAAAGTTATATTGAAAATTCAATCCAAACCATCATTCAAATATTTAAAATTAATTAAATATTTCCAAATTAAATTGTTTAAAATTCTGGGTCGTTACAATCTTTCCCCCTTAAAAGAATTTCGTCCCGAAATTACAAGTTAAGAAGAATGCCCTTATCTTGATTATTATTTTTCACAATCCAAATAGTTTTATCAACTTTCTAACCTAAATCTTCTTACTAGAGATTTATTATCATTTCAACTAGCTTTCCAACTTCAATTATCAGTTTCAAACAATATTGTTTTCCTAACAATTCAAATTTAAATTCAAATTCAAATTTCAAACTTTCAAATTTTTCTCAAAATTTTTCTAACACCCTAAATTTTCGAAAAATTTCGCCAGCGTTTCCTTTGCGCGGCTCGATCGGTACGACTACAAAATGGCACCATGGCCCCTCAGAATCAAAAAGAAAAGAGAAAAGCCAAGTGGCTAGAGAAGAAAGTCATCAAATTTCATACTGAAATTGAAATACGTACCTTTTTGTCGAGCAATTCAATTTTATCTTTGAAATTAAAATTTCCATTCCTTTATACACTTGTATAACCTGTATAATCTGCTAGTAGTAGCATCTCAATCCAACATTCAAACTATCTTGCAAATTTTTATTACAAAATTTCCAATATATACTTATTTATATGTTTTTACATCACTATTGAAGTTACATATCTAATTTTCATTCAATTTCACAATTTAAATTTCATTCGAATTCAATTCACAATTTCAAATCTATTTGAATTAAATTCTCAATTCTAAATATTGAATTCTATCGATTAACTTTCATTTAGTAATTCATATTACTACTTTAAATTAGCTTCATTCACTAATTCATTTCAATTTCAATTTTCATATTCAATTCATCTCGAATTTACTTAATTACTCAATTCTATTTTATTGCTTACGACCAATTCACATACCATCTTTATTCAATTTTATTCACATTCCATATTCATATTCATTCCATGAATTAATAATTTATCAAGTTAGTTTACTTGAATTCAATTCATTTTACTTTATTTAATTTCATATACTAATGATAATAATTCAATATTATCATTTCCTAGCAATCATGCAACCATATACTATAATAATTCATAGAAAATCATTTCTTTTCATACAAAATAGTTTTGGGCAAAATTATCTTATAATATAAATCAATTTTATATTCACTAACAAATACGCGCTCATATCTATTATTACACTCAAACTCATTCTAGAGTACTGCTGACTCTATCTCTAACGAGTAATACCCAACAGAACCATGGTTGTCGCTTAACCAACAGCTCTGATACCACATTGTCAGGACCCGTAAATCCGTACTCCTTGAATAGACACTAATCTCCATTGATTAACTCAAGGTGAACGAAAATACGAACACTGAGGGTTTTTAAGAAAGAAGAAAGAGGTAGAAGAAGAGAGAAAGAAAAACAGAACAGAAAGAAACAACAGAACAACAACAGAATCTCACAATTCGCAGCGGAACAACATATAATAGATAAATGAATAATCTTTAAACAAAGAACTATATCAGTTATTACATCATATTATATTACATTACATCAAATCATCAGAGTGTATGACAACAACAATAAACAGCGGAAAGGAGAAGTACTATATACTAGTAATACGCCATGCCATCCAGCTTGCCTCCAGTAACTCCAGAATATCCAGAATATCCTGCTAAACCTTAACTCTTGACTGCCCGTGTGGAAATTGGTGGGCACCCAGAGTTTAGGAAGGAAAACAATAAACTCCGAGTCAGTCATGTGACTGGTGTGAAAACTCAAAACAGTTTATTTATCTTTAAAAATCAAAATAGAGGAATATTTTTAATTTCAATTCGAAATGCTTTTAAAAATGAGACTACCATAAGGCCTCCCGCACACACACACATGCAAACGCAGAATCGGAGGAGATTTCTCCTTATGATAGCCAAAGATGCTTGATACGCATTAAAAGAACATTTGATATTATTATTAGTGTATAGTGTAGGGAAAATTCATTTCGAAAGTAGAATATAAATCTTAGCCAACATAGACATTTCGAACTATGCCTA
This sequence comes from Allium cepa, assembly GCA_030765085.1. Taxonomy (NCBI): domain Eukaryota; kingdom Viridiplantae; phylum Streptophyta; class Magnoliopsida; order Asparagales; family Amaryllidaceae; genus Allium; species Allium cepa. The sequence goes on along the minus strand of CM060937.1, from coordinate 446,579,801 downwards.
CTATAGCTACCATCCAAACAGTGGTGACCACCATAAGTGAATGGCAGGTTCTACAACTAATACCGTACAAGTTTCGTATTGGGAATTGGATTTCCAACGAATGATCGGGCCAAGGAACTTCCCATTGCCACATGAGAATGCCTCTGGATGGACATCCCCGAGAACCAAACCGGATCTCTACCAACACAAGGCCGGGTTACCCCTAACTGGGTAACAACTGACCGAATATGCCATCCCCCGGTCCTTTGGGACCTTTATCCGAGAGCTCTCTAATCAATTCACACAATCATAAAAACAAAGTGTTTCAACATGAGTAAGTATCTGGGCTCCATACCATGATACCACCCTTTTCCAGAAGGAAATGGACACATCCTAAAGGGTGCTACCCCTCATAACCTTGCTGCTTCTTTCCTGTTTTGACCATTCCCGGGATGTGAGGTTCGACGAAGTCACGTCCACAAAAACATACTTTATACAAAAGCCATGCTTTGGGTCAACAAATGATCAACACAATGATCACTAAGATAGACGATCAAATAAATGATCCTATCACAATAATCAACACAATGATCATTTCAGCATCACTCAGCATGTCACATTACCAAACTGGGAATATATCGCTGATAACTTCAACTATATAACCTTTGAGCTCGTATGTCTCAAAGAAGGGTGTTAAGCTAAAAGAATAAATTCTCCGCCACCACAGAAATATATTTGAAAGAAATCGGCTTTATATCCCAACTTGTAATGTCAAACACACAATCCATACAAGTCTGTTCCGGGCTCGAACAGAATCGAAGGCACTTACAAAGAAGTCCTTGCAATCCGGATATTCACTAATCACGTTCGGACTTCCCATCACATATGGAGTCTCTATACCGGGGACCAGTCGATGCAAAGACATTCGACAAGAAACCCTTACGTTTTCGAAAATATCCGGTCTTCAACACCGGTCTTCGAATGCAATTCATACGATGTATCACATATTCGGAATGGGTTATACGACCCCATGGTCCTTTCCCGGTTAACCCGAATAGTGAGCGCTTATTTTTAAAAAAATATAAGTGTGGCATTCAATTTCAAACAAATTTACAACATATACCTTTCAAAGGTAAATATTGATAGTCGGTTATTGAACTATCAATATATATGCACAACATCACCAGAATCCAAATAATTTTCCCAATTATTTATTTTCCAAAATATCCTTAGAAGATATAAACTTTCCATACTTTAAAAAAAAAATCAATATTTATTTATTTTTACCTATTTTCCAAATTTCCTTTATAAATTCCATATTGAATTTATATTCCCAAAATATTTATGAATATTTGATTTCAAATATTCATTTTCAATTTATCTTCAAAAAGATAAATTTTCAAAATATTCACTTTATATCGGAAAACAATTCCATACTTATTTATTTATAAGTAATTCACAAATCTTTTTATTTTCAATCTTTGGAAAATATTCAATATACTTAAATCGAGATTAAGTATATATATATTTCATTCTTTAAGGAAATTATTCACTTAAACATATTTATTTGGGCCAAAACGAATGTTGCGTAAAACATTGTTACGACAACCCAAAATCACTAGTATAGGGATTCGAAATTAAAATAGATATATAAATCCCAATACTATACAAAACATTTCCTTTCGGAAATCATCTATTATAACAACAGTGTTATAATCTACCATTTCCTTTTATTTCTCGAAAACATCTATTTCAACAATAAATGTTGAAATCTATGATTTCAAATCTCAACATATTTTAAAACATCATTAGATCGTTTTAATTTTATTTAAAACATCACATTCTAAATAATTTCTTTAACATATTATTCACTATTCAAAAACGTGAATATATTGTTAACCAATTTCATTACTTCTATTTATTTTAGTTTAAGGAATTATTCACTGTCTAAAACATGAATATAACTTCATAAATAAATTGCAACAATTTACTTATCAAAATAAGTAGTTTGCGAATTTATAAAACAATGTTTATAAATTCTATTTCTATTTCTTTTATAACAACTTCCTTTTATAAATTTCCTTTATTAACTTATCTCAATTCATATCACAATGATATATTAAAATTTTCATATTATAAGTTAAATACTTATAATTTATTTGTTTATAAAATCATTCCTTTAAACTTCACAAATTTTATAAATCTTATAACTTATAAGATTCATCTATTTATCCAAAATCTTATTCTTTTAAATAACTTCACAAATTTTATAAACCTACTGTTTATAAAATTCCAATTATAACTTCACCGTTCATAATTCTATAAATTCATTCATTTGTGGAATTCATTCACAATTCATCCTAACTCTTATAAAAACTTCGTTTTATAATTCCAATATTTTAATTTACAAATATCCGTTTGTAAATCTTTTATATAAATCAATTTATACTGTTTATAAAATTCTATTTATAACTTCATCGTTATAATTCTATAATTCCATTTCTATTTATGAAATTCATTTACAATTTATTCTAACACTTATAAAAACTTCGTTTTATAATTCCAATATTTTAATTTACAAATATCCGTTTGTAAATCTTTTATATAAATCAATTTATACTGTTTATAAAATTCTATTTATAACTTCATCGTTATAATTCTATAATTCCATTTCTATTTATGAAATTCATTTACAATTTATTCTAACACTTATAAAAACTTCGTTTTATAATTCCAATATTTTAATTTACAAATATCCGTTTGTAAATCTTTTATATAAATCAATTTATACTGTTTATAAAATTCTATTTATAACTTCATCGTTATAATTCTATAATTCCATTTCTATTTATGAAATTCATTTACAATTTATTCTAACACTTATAAAAGCTTGTTTTATAATTCTTATATTTTTAATTTATAAATATCAATTTATAAATCTTTTTAATATAAAACAATTTATATTATTCTTTTGAAACATCTTCACAGTTCTTTATAATTTCATCATTTTTATTCATTTTATAATAGATTCAAAAATCCCAGTTTAAATTATTTTGTCAAATCATTAATCCCATATTCTCAAAAATCAACTTTTAACTACATTTCTCAAAAATCATAATTTTTATAACATAAAAATTATAACGTTTATTTATTTATAATAAATCAATTCCAAAAAAATATTATATAAACGTATATTTTCAAAAATCACTTTAGAAATTAAAATCGTTGTTTTTAAATTTCAAAAATTGGATCCGATGATGCAACACATCAATTAGTCAATCACGACCTTTCCAATATCATATATCGATATGATAAACGATCAAACATCACAATATTTAAAATCAATAAATATTTGTGAGGAATCCAGTTGGATCCCTCCAACCTGTTTCCCTGCATCCACAGACATTAGCACAATACCATTCCGTTTCGAGACGGAATATCGCGGTATATGGGATTTTATAAAAATATATCCGCTTACTAACGGCGCAATAGGGTCTCATCCGCTAAAAGAAAATGCGGGAAATCAATCAACTGCAATATATACATATGCCAATATATATATATTGCTATATATATAATATAATACCAATTCCACTTCGAGGTGGAATATCGCGGTATATGTGTGTAATAAATAACCTCCGCTTACTAACGGCGTATAGGGTCTATTCACATCCAATATATATATAACAATCATCATTCAAGCATTCAATCAACATAGTCAATCAAATTTAAATTTAACTATTTAAAATTTAAATAAACAACGAAATTCCTTTTGAGTGAGAAGTTCTCACCTTTATTCCCGTTTGCAATCCACTTCCAATTCAACTTGTTTTCTTCATTTATACCTTGTATAAATATTTACACAATTTATTAATATTCGAATCAATCGAATAAATTAAATTTTCAATTGATAATATCGATTCATTGGTGATTTCATTTTTAATAGTTAAATTAACTGATAGGTTTATTTAAACCAATTTCTTCTTAAATAAATTTATTTAAACTAATGATTAAATTCCTCCCTTTTTTTATAAGTTTAATTAACCAAAAATTATATTTTAAACTAATAATCTTGGTTTAAACTAATTTCTTTTCAAACACCCAATTCTTTAAAGAATTACTTTACTTAAGATTTTCCATTTCGATTTATTTTCTCCACAAGATTAACCTTGTATAAGCATTGAAAGATTTATTAGTATCCAAACTAAATCCGAACAATTCGATTCACCATTTTAAAATTTTAATTCAACTAAGAATTTATTTTTATTTTTATATATTTATATATATATATATATAGCTAATGGTTTAATTTTAAATTTCTAAACAAAGAATTAAATTTAAAACAAGCCAGTGAATTAAAATGTGTACATGTATGTTCATATTATTTTTATTTTTATTATTATTTTTAAACACTTATACTTATAAAACATCAATTTTATACTGATTAAAGATCAGGTTTTATACAGGTTCTTGTATTTATCAAAAACTATATACATATAATTATAAGATTTAAATTTAAAACAAAATTATTTCTATATCATAATGTTATATTATTTTCTTCAGTAAATTACCAAACTGCAGTTTTGTCTATTAGTAAAATTTTCTTAATATATATATATAATATAAATATCTGTAAACTGAATTTCCTGTATATTCATACAAAAAAAATTAAATTGAGAAATTAAATTGAATACCTCTGTAATCACTGCCACTGCAGTTACGACGCCGTCGCGCCCACACGACTTCAACGTCGCGCCTCTGCCTGATGTCGCCGCCGCACGCTTCCCCTTGCTCGTACTCGAGTGGCACGACCCCACTGCCTCAATGTCGCCGCCGTCTACTCCACCTATGCGCGACTCCCCCACGACGATAGCCCTAAATCGCGACCATCACCACTGCCTCTTCCTCGTGCGTCGCCTTGCTTCGGTATGCCATACGACCCCAATCCCCTCGCGCGCGCCTCCTCCGTACGAAATCGAGTTGCCGATGATGCCCATCGCCGAGTCGTTCGCGATGGAACGAGCTCGCCTTCTCGATTGCAAGGCCGATATCATTGAACCTCGCCCCCCCTCTACGCTCGCGCTTCCTCCATTCTGAATCGCGGCCACCATTTTTTTCTTTTTTCTTTTTATTTTCTTTTTTTTTTATACGAAAGAACGAATCATCAAATTTGGGGAAGAATCGATTTCGAAACTGGAGAGGGGGAGAGATGCGGAAAGAAAAAAGTCTTCGGCCATTTATTTTTCCACCTCGTTTAATTTTCTTTTGAACGAGAGTGAAGAGGGAAGAACATTTAAACGTGAAGGAGGTATGCTCGGCCATGCTCACACGAATTTAGGCGTGATAGAAGGCGTGAGGAAAGGGAGAACGTGTACTGATGTTGACAAATTTTAATTTAAATTCAAATTGAATTTGATTTTATTTCAACGCGTTTACACGCCGTGTGATCACATATCAACTCCAAAAATTACAAAATTTGAAATCCGGCAATAATTCAATATTACGGACCCAATGGAATTTCGTCGAATTCCGAGACTGTGCCTCGGACGGCTATATTAAATATCGATTCGAACGATTAAATTTCAAAACTGAACAATTCACTTTCAATTTCAATTCTGAAGCTTCTATTATCTTCAATATTATCAATATGAATTTTACAAGCCTTTGAAATATTCTTAATCGACTTAAAATTAAAGATTCAAATTTTTATTCAACTTTAATAGATTAAATTCTATAATTTAATCGTTATATTCAAAGTTATATTGAAAATTCAATCCAAACCATCATTCAAATATTTAAAATTAATTAAATATTTCCAAATTAAATTGTTTAAAATTCTGGGTCGTTACAATTGAAGCTTTCACCCTTGATTATTTTCTTCTACGAAGTAGCTCCAAGCACTTCTCTGAAACATGACCCAATCTGAGATGCCAAAGTCTGGTGGTATCCAAAGCTTGTGAACTATCAACTTCAACACATGACTCTCCAAGAACCGTAAATCCTTTTAGAAAATAAAGATTCTGAACCAATACTTCTTTCATCAATACAAGGGCACCATATGTCACCTTCAAGCTATCTAACTCTATCATAATCTTCCAATCAAAAGATACTAGCTGACCTAAAGACGAAAAAGATTTCCTTAAACTTGAAACTTAGCATACTTAAGTGATAATGCACACCATGCCATCGTTCATGCGAATACACACTGATCCTTCTCCTAATGACGTGCAAGTAGCATCATTCTCCATTAAGTGGCACTTCCCTCCTCACCTTCATAAGAAATAAATACTCCTTCTTAGGTATCATGTGGAAAGTCGCCCTTGAATCCAGCACTCAATGGTCTAATACATCGGAAATATATGTAGTCAACACATCATTAGAAACAACAACCTTCTCCACCACAATAGATGGAGAACCATCCACTTCATTTCTCTTTCTCAAATCTGGACAATCTTTCTTCCAGTGGTCATGCTTCTTACAATGATGACATATGTTGTCTTTAGACTTGCCTCTCCAATAACTTCCAGGCTTACTCGACTTGGAAGGCCCTCTGAAATTATTTCCTTCTTCTCTTTTCTTCCTCTCTCTACGAACAGTCCTTGACAACTACTAGCTGCTCTACTTTCACCAATAAGCTGCTTTTAATCCCTCATCTCTTTATTCATGAGTCCCATCTTCATAATCTTCTAATGTCAGCATGCTTCTGCCATAAATCAAGTTGTTAGTGAATATAGTGTATCATCCTAGAAGAGAGTACAATACCACCATAGACTTTTGATCTTTGTCCACATTCAAATCAACATCTTTCATCTTCATCATCAAGTCATCGAAGAAGTTAAGAAGTGTTTTCAATGATGTACCTTCCCATATCTTGTAAGTGAAGAAAGTCTTCAACAAAATTAGCCTATTCGTGAGCGAGTTCTTCATGTAGAGATCTTAATATTTCTTCCACAAGCCTCTAGCGGTAGTTTCACTACTAATCTTTAGGATGACATTCTCATCCATGGTCAATTGGATAGTAGTAAATATTTATTCCTCCATCTCATTCCTTTCCAATTCTAAGATATGCGCTGGCAATGATTTTGTGTCAAACACAATCCAATGAACATTATTTTTTGTCAACACCGCCTTCATCCTCCATTGCCACTTCTCAAAATCATTATCTCCATTCTTCTTCTCTATAGCTAACTATGAACCGGATGTTTCATACGAACCCCTAGTTTAGGGTGCATACTTCTAGGTAGGTCTAACCTAACTTCCATCTCCAAATACTGCCATCTTATCAATCACCTTCTAGCCTTAACTTCAACAACAACCATCAAAGCTACGATACCAGACCGTTAGAGCAAATTTTACATAAGTGTATATAATTAAACCCAAATAAATGCGAAAGCAATAAGATCGTGTTGTCGTGCAATAAAACAAACAATAGTAGGAGAATACAAACATCAAATCACATAAGAAAGAAAACAAAGAGTTCACATACAGATTTATAGAGGTTCCACTGTCACGAGATAATGTACATCCGCTTTGGGGAGATGATATTTTACTACTTTCTAAGAAAAGAGAATTTTACAAGATTGATAATGGAAGCTAAGAAGAATACATGCAATTTGAATGGATGATACTAATCTCTACGGAATGGCTATCTTTATATAAAGGTTATTACTTAGGATTGAAGTAATTGATTTGTGGCTATATATCAATGTCTCATCAAATCTCCTATTCATATGGGAAATATTTATCTATTTGACTTTTCAGTTTCCACTAATTTGCACGCGTCTGATAAGATTCCTTCTTTAGTTAGCTAATAAAGGAGTTGTTTGATTACTTCAATCTTCAAATCAGTCTCCTTCTTATGAAGATAATTCATTTCTCTCTCTAATACAATAAAAGAGGCAATATATTTGAGTCATTATCTCAAATATCTTCCAAATCTTCTTTACTTGGAAATACAATCTCATTAAAATCAACAATATCTTCTGAATCTTGTTTAATATGAAAATATTGTATCATTGAAATCTAACATATTATTCAGCTGAATCAAGCTTCTCGTTGGAAGAAATATCAACAATGACAAAGTTCAAAGTTTAGTTTTTTTACATTTTAACAACAGTGTTTTAGATGAATTATTTAAATAACATAGCTCATAAATACAAATATCTTTTAAGATCTATTATTTATGAATGCATTTTATAATTTCTTTAATTTAATATTTAGAAATAAGATGATATGCTTTTACCTAATATATGTCTAACTTATTCTTTAATTTTTCGTATCCAATAATGGTATTAGAGCTATAAAGATGCTTAAAATTAAAGATCTGTCGATCGTTTCTTATATAATTCTTCGTGCATATTATTCAGTCAAGTTTTGATTGTTGCAGTTGTTGTTCATGTGATATTGGTGCTATTATACTCTGTTTCTTGACCAAAAGAGAGGAAAAACTGTAGAACCATTACTAACGAGAAATCTGGTTTAAATACCACACTGAGTTGAATAATTGCTCCTTTGTTGGAAACTAGACTGGGCTAGTTATTCATCTTCTTATTTATTACAACTTATAACATGCATTTTTATGGTAAATGATTTGCATACATATTGATATACTACTACTTATCGCATTTTATTCATGTTTTAACGTCTTATGTTCTTGTCTTTTCTATGTAGGGCTGAACTACAAAACAGGTTGTAGTACTGGCATTTGGAACATCAGGAGTAGGTGGTGTAATGGTTCTTTATGAAGCAATTGCAGTAGAAAGTTTAATTATTCAGGCTACCTTTCTAAACATATTTTTATTCTCTAATTGCAACATAAACATGTTGTTATACGTTACTGATACTGAATCATTTCTATAATTTAGAGCTAACTAGTTGTAGGGTTATTGACATCAGGACTTCATTCAATTACTTTGACCGAGATTATTGTCCAAATATAGCAAGAAGCTTAGCTGAGAGCAGCAGCTGCTAGGAACAAGACGTCTCAGCAATCCTCAAGAATCAATGGTTTAGATAGCTCAGACCGAGACCAACGGACAAGACGGATGAAAGGAATCCAAGAAGCTATATATGAATGTGTCATATCAGCAATCCACATCAAAGTACTCAAAACCAAACGATGACAAGTGTTTGAATTTAAGCCGATTTAGGAAGCCCGATCATCAATCCAAGAGAAAGCATATGCACCAATAGAATAACTTTAAATTTTATATAAATAGAGGACTAAGTGCTACTAAAAAAAGGGGCTGACAGAAAGGTCCTCTGATATACTACAATCATTCAATATTCCTTACTTCTTTTAAAGAGCTTTAATCGAAAGATCATTAATGGTGGATTTAGTAATGAATATACTTGTATACCAAATTGAGGAGCAAAACAGAAGTAGAATCTTCAAAGTGGAGGTAGGGATCTCGGCCCCGAACCACTATAAATCTTGTATCTTTTTTACCTTTCGGCACTTGCTTTCTGCCTAGTTTCGGTTTTCTCCCTAATTTCTTACAACCTCTTGGAGCAAGCTTTCGAGAGCTTTGGAGTGTTAGTCAAATGAAAAATCTGTCTACCATCTTTAGCGCTAGAAAGAGTTCATGAACCTTCACATTTCGTTTCCTTTCGGAGATCCAATAGAGCCTTCCAACCAGTTATGTCTAGTTTCAGAAGTAAAGAAGTCATCTCAAAATTACCTATCAACCTTCATATTCAACTCATTGAAGAAGATAATAATAAACGATTGGTCACCATCATTTTCGAAAAGGAGAATGGCCAGGAGTATAATCCCATCTATGAGCCACAAGCTCTCCAGATCCGACAGTTTTAAAGGTATCTCCAAGGATCTCTCTAAGAGTCTATTCAACTTCGAGATATGGTCAAGGCTATGGAAAAATCAAGGATTTTGGTATTGTAGTAATGAAAAATAAAGGTTCATCTCTTCCCGCTAAAAGTGCCCTCCCGGTTACCTATACACTTCAATCTCGGAAGAAGGTCAAACGAGACCAACTCTCTGCTCTGTTTAATCAAAGTTTGTCTCGGATCATTTTTTTGAAACATGTAAAGAGCTCCATTATCCAAACAATCCCCTACCCATCAAAGATGATCCAAAAGGAAAGAACCACTACGTTTACTATCAAGCGAATGGGCATGAGACAGACAGATGTCAGAGACTTTTTCAAACCGTTGAAAAATTCATACAAAAAGGGAGATTGACTAAGTTTCTTAATTAACTTAATATCTCATTTTTGTAAATGTCTAAATTTTCTTCTATGTTTCAAGAGAAATTCATGTAATGTGAGTTTGTTCAACCAAACATATATATATATATATGCATCTCCCACTGAAGATAAAGAGTACGATATGGGTCTATATATATTTGAAGAAATCTCTTATCTCACCGAAATACTTCTGTCGAGTTAAGTTCTTTCTTCTCTCGGAGAACTCCATGTATCTCTTGTCAACTGAATCCACATGGTGCCTTTTTACAAAGATGAAGTTGCAAGAAGAATCCTTCTTATCTTTCAAATTCCCACGGTCAAATGGAAGATACCAGTTCTGTTAACACGCTCTTCTCACTTATAACTTCTTTCGAAAAAGTTTGAACTCTAGGGGGCACCTAACGATCCTGGATTTCTTGAAGTTTAATCAGCAAGTATCGGATTTCCTGAACCTTTCTTTTACGAAAAAATTCTTCATCGATGTAACCCTATCACATAGCCTTTACTCAGAGCATACATGTCTAGTAAGCGCTTACTTTTGAGATTTTCCCTACCTTGGAGGTTGAAGGGCGTGTAAGGGGAGATCAGTTGACAACTGCATTATGCAAGTCTGAACATGATCGATAAAGGGAAAACTCAGTCTTATCAGAACGACGTCGAAGTTAGCCAACCCACTTTCCTCGAAGTTAAGGAAACAATTAATTCAGTGAGTTCTATATTCATTGAAAACCAAAGGAAACTCTTAAGAATTTCCCCATGGTAAGAAGATTCCATGATAAGGGAATTAATTTACATATCAATCTATCAAAGAGAATATAATAAGATGGAAGAAGGGCAGAATAATAAGTTCTCCAGGAGAAAGAGAAAGAGAAAGAATTGTTCACGCTACATGGGAAATTCTAAGAGTAGAAGAGATTGAGCTTGATCTTGGACTGAGACAAGAGACCGAGACAGCTTTAGCAACCGAAAGAAGCATGCCTTGATGAAAATGATAAGTCTCGGACAATCGAGATAGGGACTCATTTCCCTGCATCTATCTGAGAATAGCTAATTTCCTTTCTCAAGCACAATCAAGATGTATTCGCTTGGACTCATGATGGTATATTGGGAATCGACCCCTCGGTCATTTACCATTGCTTGAGTATAGGTCTAAAGTTTACTCTCATAAGGTAAAAGAGGAGACCCTTGAATAAGAACCAATATATGGCTCTATAAGATGAGGTCGAGGGGCTACTAAAGAATAATTTCATCCGAAATGTATACTATCCGAAGTGGATCGCTAATCCCGTATTAGTAAGGAAACCAAAAAGTAAGTAGAGAACTTACATCGGCTTTACTAATTTAAACAAAGATTTCTTGAAAGATTGCTTCTCTTTGCCTAGAATTGAACGGTTGGTTGATGCTGCTAGCGGGCACCAATTGCTTTCATTTATGTATTCTGGGTAATGATCGTTGGTTTTAGGAATGTAGGGGAAATATATCAAGGGTTGGTCTATCGAATGTTCACTAAGCACATAGGTCGAAACAAGGAGGCATATGCTAACGACATGTTGATCAAATATAAATGGTCAAGAGTCATGTTTCGAATTTAGCCGAAACATTCAAGGTCCTTTGGAAGTACTAAATGAAGATGAACCCTCAAAAGTGCACCTTCAATATACATTTTGGGAAATTCCTAGGGTTTTATGTTAAGTGCTAGAGGAATAGAGGCAAACCCAGATCAGATAAAAGCCACAATGGACATGAAGGCTCCAACTAATGAGAAGGAGTTAATGAGCCTAAATGGAAAGATCGATGATTTGAACAGGTTCATAAGTCGATCAACTATCAAGTGTGTTCTTTTCTTCAACCTCTAAAAGAAGCATGTTACCTTCAAATGGATAGACGAATGCCAGAAAGCATTCAGAATATTATGTAAGCAAAAGGCTAGGTCCAGCCGGGAAGCATTACCCAATGATTGAAAAACTCACCTATAGTTTGGTGTCATGGCAAGGAAGCTTCAGCCATATTTACAGGCCCATCTTATTAAGGTCCTTATACATCAATAGATTTGGCAAGTCTTTAGTAAACTTGAGAGTACAGGGAGGTTAATTAAGTGAGCAATAGAACCCAGTTAGTAAGAGATATCATATGAGCCTACGATAATAATCAAAGGTAAAGCACTAGCTGACTTCGTTACTGAATGCATTGGTTTCGAGGATGAAATTGAAAAAGAAGAAAATAAGATAAACAAATCACTTGGCAACTTTATATAGATGAAGCCTCAAATGAGAAAGGGGTAGGTGCCAATTATATCCTGGTGACCCTGAATAATCATCGAATTTACTTTGTGATCATGCTTACCTTCTCAGCAACCAACAATGCAGCCGAATACGAACCCTTGATTATTGGGTTAAGAATGACTATTTCTGTCAAGGACTCGAAAATTCAGATATACAATGACTCTCAGCTAGTCATCAATCAAGTTCTGGGTCACCACCAAGCCCGAGGCTTGAGGTTGGCTCTCCATGCTAAATAGGTAAAGCAGCTACTTGAAGCTTTCAGAATTCATCATATAGAAAGCATTCCCAGAGACCGAAATTCTAAGGTAAATGTCTTAGGAAAAAATGAAAGCTCAAGGGATGCGTGAAAGTTTAATTTCATCACAGTCAAGATCTTAGAGGAACCTAACATATGGGTACCAGAGAAAGTGTTAGTTATAATCTGTGCTTAAACAACCCGAAATAAAACCACAATACCAGTAATAACGTAAGAAAATTGGATGTCGCCATATATATGGAACTTGACCGAAGATAATCTACCGTTGGATGCTACTGAAGCAAGAAGAATCAAATACAATACTTCAAGGTTCAGCATTATAGATGGAATACTCTATAGAATGGGATTCTCAACATCATACTCTCAGTAAGGGACAACCTTGGGGGATTAACAATTATTGAAAGAATCCTACATGGAATTTGCAAAGACCATTGTGGAAGAAAGAAGTTGGTAAAGAAAATACTCAGGAAAGGCTTTTAACGGCCGATATTAAATAAAGATGTACCATAATAGCAATCGATTACCTTACAAAGTGGGTCGAAGCTGAACCCTTAGCTATGATAATCTCCTATCGAAGGCATTATTATAATGCACGGCAGAATGTAAAGCTTCGAGAGGAGTCACTGGATTTGTTACCCGAGCTCGGAGACCAAGCCGCTTTGAAACAATAGAGTATATTCGAAAGCAGATCTGAAACAACAACCAGAGGGTTAAACTAGAAAGATTGAGAAGGGCGTCCTTGTCCCCCGACAGATAATGTCCAGTATAAAGGATCCAGTATATGGACTTTTCAGCCCGAATTGGGAAGGACCCTTGATAATTCACGATGTCCTCCCTTTGGGAACATATAGATTAAAGAGACCAGACGGTAATATAATACCTTAGACTTGGAATGTCGGTCATCTGAGACGTTATTATAGTATAAAGCCATTACCTAAATAAAAGATTCATCCATAAGCTTGGGACAATAACCAATATCTTAGCCATGCCTCAAGTATGTCGCATAAAACTTCAACTTTCTTAAGTCTTAAGCATTTTAAATATTGTACCAAAAAGTTTTAGTCATGATCATTGCCATGGTCAAGTAATATCACGCAACTTTTAAATACTGCATCAAAACGTTTTGGTCGCGATCGTTGTCGTGATCAATTAACATCATGCAACTTTTAAAAATTGCATCAAAATGTTTTAGTCGTGATCAAGTAATATCATGCAACTTCCAAAAGTACATCAAAATGGTTTAGCGTGATACTACCATGTACCTAGTGTCATGGAGGTTTTAAAACCATTCTCTCACCTCTACGCGATCAAATGATTTCTCTTACCACTCAGTCTAAATGGCTTTAAGTGACAAACATAGTTTTCAAAAAAATTGACCGCATGGTTACAAGTTAAGTTTCGCATTTTGGCACTCAATTAATTTTGCTTATTGCTTAGCCTAGATGGCTTCAAGTGTCTAGCATAGTTTTCAAAATTTTTGACCTCACGGTCACAAGTTAAATTTCGCCTTTCGGCACTCAAATGATTGATCACCGCTTAGTCTAGATGGCTTCAAGTGACAAGTATAGTTTTCAAAAGTTTTTACCTCACGATCACTAGTAAAGTTTTGCCTTTTGGCACTCAAATGATTTTATTTACCGCTTAGCCTAGAAGGATTCAAATGACAAGTATAGTTTTAAAAAAAATTGACCTCACAGTGACAGGTTAAGTTTTGCCCTTTGACACCCTAATAAATTAGAATAGTGGAATTCCCATAAAGCGAGCCATGGCCAAGTAGTTCCGTGCATTGGGTAGATTCTCAAGTTAATCTGAATAGTAGGTAGATTTCCAAGTAAATCAGAATAGTGGGTAGATTCTCGATAATAGTAAACTATGGTTATACAGAACCATGCTTTAGGTAGATTCCCAATGATAGTGATCCATGGCCATTGGTGTCATGTAAAGAGTGAGCAACGACCAAAAAGTATCATGCAACTAGTGAGCCATGGCCAATAGTGTCGTGGAAAGAGTGAGTCACAGGAAGTTGACCGTGCCGAACGCACCAAGTGAGTCACAACTAAGACATTATGCAAAGAGTGAGCCATAACCAAATCGTGTCATGCAAAGAGTGAGTCATGGTCTAAAGTACCATGCACGGTGTTGTATAGTGAGCTACGGTCTTATAATAACATGAAAATATAGGCATTAAACCGCCACTAGTAGTTTTCAAAACCGATACCTATGTGAGACCAAGTATAGATGACCAGAGCATGGTATTAGAATGTTTGCGCTCATAGGCACTCATTTCAATTTATTTTTTGAAACCCTCTAGATGAGGTTAGATTTTTAGTTATTTTCCAAAACCTTCTAGATGAGGTTAGATTTCACGTTATTTTCAAAGCTCTCTAGACGAGGAAAGATTTAAAGTTATTTTCGAAAACCCTCTAGATGAAGTTAGATTTTAAATTACTTCTGAAATCCTCTAAATGAGGTTAGATTGTATTTCCAAAGCGATGTCAAATCTTCACCAGTCTTCTAAGTTAAACAATACTTTAGAGATATCCCAGGATGCCACACCACTCGAAAGCTCAAGATCAACTTTATAATGGATGCGGAACAAACAAGTCAAGTACTAAACATGACATAACTCTGTTTTTCCTATGTCCACCTCATATCGACAATATGAGTTGAAATTTGGGGAAAATGTGTTGCATCATAATTTCCACAAGGTACAAATTATGAATATTCCAGAAGAGACTCCCTCGGCTTGTAGTTTTGAGACCCATTATTTTATTTCCATTGAGAGCTTATGCATCAAACTCAGTATCTGAGAGCATGCAGGCCGAGAGCATGAATTAAGGCGACAATAAAGATCGAGATTATTGTCCAAATAAAGCAAGAAGCTTAGTCGAGAGTAGCAGTTACTGGGAGCAATGACATCTCAGCAAGCCTTAACAATCAATGGCTTCGATAGCCCAGACCGAGATCAACGACAAAGATTGACAAAAGATATCCAAGAGGCTATATATAAAATTATCACGTCAGCAATCTACGTTAAAGTACTTAAAACCAGATGATGACAAGTGTGAATCTAAGCCGCTTGTAGCAAGCCAGGTTATCAATCTGAGAGAAAGCATCTACACCAATAGATGAACCATAAATTTGCTATAACTAGAGGATTATGTGCTACTGAAAAGGGGACTGGAAAAAAGATCCCCTAATATTCTACAATCATTCAATATTCCTTACTTCTTTTAGAGAGCTTCAGTCAAAAGATCGTTAATGACCGATTTAGTCACGAAGGTACTCGTACACCATAATAAGGAACAAAGCCAGAAGTATAATCTTCAAAGTGTATGTAGGAATCTCGATCCAGAACCACGATAAATCTTGTGTCACTTTTACCTTTCGGCACTTACTTTAGGCATAGT
This sequence comes from Allium cepa, assembly GCA_030765085.1. Lineage (NCBI taxonomy): Eukaryota > Viridiplantae > Streptophyta > Magnoliopsida > Asparagales > Amaryllidaceae > Allium > Allium cepa. The sequence continues at coordinate 446,563,669 of CM060937.1, read as the reverse complement.
TTCAGTATTTTCCCTATTTTCTTACATCATCTCGGAGCAAGCTCTCGAGAGCTTTATGGTTTAGTCAAGTGAAAAATATGTCTAACAAGTACAGCGACTTCAAGTTTGATCAGTATACTTTCAGGAACAAATATGGTGTAGGTAATTCAATCATTTTTAATGTGTTTAATTTGCTTATGGTAGAGATGTAGTAACCTTGGGTTTTTGCTTTACTGTATTTTTTGTTCTATTAAAATTCTGATATGCTTGCATCAACGAAAATTGATAGGTACGCAAGGCTTGTTAGAGAATATTTCTCTTTGGACGAATATTTAGTTTTTAGTGTATTTTTTATAGTTTGTTAAAAATAGAACCATATCGCATTATATAAGAAACTGGTCTAATTGTACAACAAAGAGAATGAAATGATGATGAAAAGCATATCTCCATTGATCGAATTGTTTTGTAATCAATACTGGTTAGTAGATAGTTATAATTTTTACATTTTCCATGTACTAATGTTAAACTAGTCTAGTAAAACGTGATCAAACCCATATCCAAGCTTATAATCATGTCCTAAAATGATCAAACGTGGATACTCGATTGCGAGATCCATTTATTCAGTAGTTGTTTAATCTATGTGCATCAAAATACATCTGTAAAAAAAATCCAATTTATTTACTTGTAAGGTTAAAATGTGATACATATAAATATAGGGCAAGCAATACAAGAAGAAGAAGACCGAAGAGAATTCATCTATCTCAACCTGTGGAGTGAGAGATTTATTTCTTCATAATAAGTTTGCATTGCATTATGTACAAGGTTTGTTGAGAAATGACATCATTCGTAGAAGTAGTAGCTAAAATTGTTGATGTTGCGCCATTAAAATGCGATATCTTCTTAATGTATATTGTTTGTCTATCATATATCCTCAATGAATAATTAAAGGCATTGCTAAAAATTGATAATGTATTATTATGTTCATTTTTTTCAGATCATTCGCCATATCTAATAATTTTATTTTCAATGACATGTGTTTTTGCATTATGTAATTTGTATCGGTTTGTTTTGCTTCGTATATCTATACTATACTATGATTACTAAGTTTTGCTTCAAGAGCGTGCAAGCCCCTTAGTATTTTGTGAAATGAAGAATCGCATTTTTTTTGTTCCTTATATTCATATGGTATTCGCTTTTTCCCTTCTTCTACCACACCTCTCTTCTTCCTCCTCTAGGTTTTCACAAATTATTTTCACCGACATCTCTTCTTCCTATCCCCGTTCTTTTTGGTTCATTTGGAGGCAATAGTTATTTGATGCTCCCTTCCGATCTCAATCTCTCTCCTACAAATTTATTTCCCTTCCTATATCTTCAATCTTCGAAAATTTCCTAATGGTCTAAATTCATGAAACCAAAGCATAAATAATCAACACGGATGCTCTTTTCTATATCATTACTTTCACACCCGTCATTTCATTATCTTCAATTTTGTTCCCAAATTTTTAGTTAACTCCATTTATTTTATGATTAGGACAATTTTTAGTTATGTAGTAGATGCTTTCTTTGGATGGTGAATTCATCGACATCGTTGGCCATTCTTACTTTGCAATATCCAAGGAATTTGACTGGAACTATGGTCGGATTTGTTACGATATTGTCTTATAAGTATGCTTATACTTATCTTCTACTGAAGGCATGCTATTTGAGGTTTGGGTCGAATTATTTTTATGAGTAAGACCCATTAACACTATAGCGAGTAGTTTGATTTTTTATTTTAGAATTCTTATGCAAAAGGTTGATTTCAAAGCTCATTTGGAATAATTTTTTTGTAAGTAGTTTTGCGATGCTACTTTTTTGTAGTTCAAAAATAGTAAAATAGAACCATTTGAATAGGTAATTTGAAATTGTGATGAAATTAGTTGTATTAATAAGTTTTTGTTGATTAATCAATGTCTCCTCCCCACAAGTTGTTGACAAACATTCAAATATACATAGTAACTTATATGCCTTTTTGACAAAAAAGTCTGCCAAACAACCTCTGTAGCAATTCCTTTTTGATACAAACACTTCAATTAGATATTGCTTAAAGCAAGGAAGTGGAAATACCTAAATTCAAGTTCTTTTTGACTGAGTTTGAGATCATTATACAACATACACGCTTCAACAAATAGCTTTCAGGTGATTAGACAAATAAATGGTGTAGAAGACATTTCAAACTTAATTGTATATTTATGTTAATTAATTAACTTTTAACTCTTTGATCGAATACATGAATGTGATTGATTCCCTTCTAAAGGTTCATTGTTGCAAGATGTAGTCGAACAAGATGGAGAACCTGATAGAGTTAAGGGTATGCCCTAGGGGCAATTATGTAATTTGTTACATATATCTAACTCGTTGACCAATCTTGTTCGAAATAAAAGGTATTTTCTTATATTAATTAATTAAATTAATTAAAAGTACATTTAATAGAAAAATCCATAAATGGTATATTTTGTGATAGTAGTTACAAATTGTTGCAACCGTGAGTAATTTATCACAACGAAATAAATATACCATTTTAAAGGTTTCCAGTCAAGATGCATCCAGACTGGATATCGATGTATCCGTTGAGACTAGAGTACGTAACGCTCTCCTAATGTTGAGCAGTGTATTACTCATGACTACTGGAGGCACCTAGGAGTTACGTACTAACGGTTATTGGATAATTATGGAACGAATCACTTGATAGTTTTCTATTGGTTAAATATCGGAGCCCGATGGCCTATGCGGTCTAAATTAATCATATTAGGGCTAACTAATTATGCTTGCCCACTTAGTGCGGTGTCTAGAAAGGTAATGTATAGGATTGGAATTGAGTAATCAAGTACCCTGTCCTACTTGGTTACCGGCCTGGCTTGAACGGTGAAGTGAGCCCAAAGGTTGCTCCAAATTGAAAAGGCCCAACTTAATTTGGCCTTGGGCTAATTTTCAAAATTGTTTTGAAAATTAATGTTAAAGATTTTAAATTTAATAGTTAAATTTAAAATAAAACATGTTTATTATAAAAATTATAATACTACCTAAGTTTTCAAAATGTTTGAAAGGATAATGATATTTTCGAAAGGTTTGAAAATATTTTTATAATAATTTCAAATTTTAAATTTATTAATAAGATTAATAAAATAAATAAATTAAATATGTTAATTAATTAGTGCATATATGCATGTATTACATATGTTGATATATGTTATGTTATTTTAAAATATTTAAGATAACATAAGTATACATGTATGTTTACAAGATAAATTTTGAAATTAATAAATTTTAATAAAAATTGTTTGATTGAATAAATTAATTAAAGGTTAATTAAATAAAATACACATATATATGATATATGTGTGTTACACTATAAAGGTTATAGTATACGTTATAAATGTTATAGTACATATGTTTAATATAAAAGTTATATTGGAATACTAATTTAAAATTAATTAAAGAGTTAATTGATTAAAATTAATTAGATAAGATTTAATTAATGATATATTATACGTAAGACTATCATATAAGTAATATGAAATATAAAAGTTATATAACAATAAAACTTATAAGATATGTGTATAAACTAAATGTGGAACATTAAAGAAACCTAAATAAACTTTAGAAATAAACATATATGTAAATGTGCATATACCGTGATTTTTGATGTGTTTGAAACTTGAATCGCTGGGATATTTCATAAGAAATATATTATTCTATAAGTCGATATCATTCAATATAATATTGTCCTCTACCATATATATTAATAAATTTACTTACATACTCCTTAGTTGTTGAGCAAACTCAAGCTAGGGATGTTATGCATAGTATTATTAATATATTAAACAGATGAGGTAAGATAACTATATGTATTTGTTGAGCAAACTCATGGTACATATACTATACTTAGGCCATCACGATATGGTAGGTATGAGTGAATAATCTCTTTCGATTTGTTGAGCAAACTCAAGGTCGAAAATAGATTAGAACAAGAAAAAATGGGTTAGGAGTTGTATATGATACAACCGATAAGGAGTATCAATCGTTTGTGGGGCTATAATTTGTTGAGCAAACTCAAGGTCGGAATACCAAAACAAATGAGTCCTTACACCACTTAGTGAAGTTGTAAGACTACTATGTTTCATCTTAGGATTTGGAGAAATATAAAGACTAGTGGGGCCTTATTAGGAAAATGAAATGGTAACATTTAACCTTTCTAATATTGTAAAAACATATGTTATATAATGTTATAATTATCTATAATAATAAATTTGTGCATTTAATATGATTGATAAAACCTTTGTCAATTAACATATATAAACAAACTGAATTGAAAGTTGACAAATAGAAATATAATATATACTTGCTAATAATTCTAATTGCATGTTATATAATGTTTCTATACCATGCAAGTGCCTAATTTCAAATACTTAATACATTCGTAAGTTGGTCACTTATATGTTTATTTGGTTTAGACAGTGTATTGCATTTTATGAATTTTTGAACTCTAAATGCAATTCGAAATTATGGATATTTGAATTATGTACTTTCACATATAAATGTTATATGGTGAACGGTCATAGTTTGTGGGGTACAATATTCCGATGAAGTTAGATCATTTGACGTAAGCCAATAAACATTATTTTAAGATCATGTATTCAACTTGAATGATTTCAAAAGGATCATATTGTGTTAATGTAACACAAGACGATAAACTACGAGATACATCTAAGAACTTGATCGTTGAAATGTCATCTTGATTGATTTACATAAAGTACAACATATTTGATGTCTTAAATGTTAAGAATAATCGAATATGCTTTTGTAAAAGGTTTGTTATGATATTGTAATAAGTTTTGCTTTTGAATAGTTAACCATTTAAAAGAAAAACGAATGTATAAGAATAAATGTAACTTAAGGTAAAGATGAAATGAAGAGAATGAATAGTCACTTTTTCTTCATAGAGAAACATTGGAAACAAGAATTGTAGTAATAAGTTATGCTTAATATTCGAATATATAAACTATGATTTTTATTTCGAAATGTATTTTCATATAGAAAATTATTTTTTATAACATTTATTTCTTTGAGTTCAAGATATTTGATCAAAGGACCCTCCACTATAAACTAGTTGCAGCATATGAAATAAGTAAACAATATTAAAAATATTAAATCAATGGTGGACCACTAAATTTAGTATGCTATTATAGTAATGGCGGAAGTAGTGGGAGCATTCCATATAGCACCTAATGATTGCATCAAATTACGAAAATTATTTACATAAAATGTACAAAACGTTAACTATGAAATAATGTTTATTTTTGGTATTGACTGAAAATAGATATAATTATATTTTAATATGAGTATTATAAATATTCATTATGAAATAGAACTATATTACGGATTTTTTTTCATAGTAAAAGTGATGCAACAAAAAAATACATATGTGTCTAATATTATTTACAGTTGTTTTGAAATTATAGAGTAAGCGTAGTTTTGAGAAATAATTTTACTATATGATTATGAATCATATGATACGGGTTAATTATATCTCAAACAATTAATGGCTATGCATCCATTCAGTGGGAGCATCGTAATAGTTGATGAACTTTTTGAATTAATACATATTGATGTATGCAATCACAAGTCTATTAATACCAAAAGGATTTCACATACTTTGTTATATTCATCGATGATTTATTACCAACATGTACATATGTATTGGATACACATGTAGTAAGTTTATGATAAAATCATATAATATAAAAGAAAAGTAAATAAAATAACATGCAATAGAATAAAATGATTTGATTTGGTCGAATATGTGAGTATATTGGAAAGAGTTCCAAATGTACCTAAAAATGAATATAGATTCAATTTCGATAGTCACTCCTCCATGTGATACATAATGATTGTGAGTGAAGTTGAGTTAGATTCTTTCTATAAGGTCATGTAATTAAGAGTATTATGCAAGGTTGATATTATTTCGTCTAAACAACAGTTTACAAAATCATACTAGATAAGAGTTTGTAAGAAATCCTGGCATATCCTAGGCCAAGGAGTTGGCAGGTTGTGCGAGTCGAAAGATTGCACGTAATAGTTGTTCATGAGGGATCTTGTATGAATCTCTAAAAAAATTTGGAAAGGCCTGTCATCGAATGACATATTTATGTTTTGAACATAATTTTAGTAAACTAAAATCAATTTTATAAATAAAAAATTTTATAAAGCGTTTATAAATCCCTATTCTATTTGCACTAAGAAATAATTGTTATTTCAATATATATCAACTTCACTGTGAAGGATTTTCTCTGAAAAAAATTTGGTAGTTAAATGGAATTGGATCTGATCCATAGATAGAACTTATTATATGGGATGAAGTGAAACTAACTAACCTAAATGAACACATAGCATTAGAATGTCTAATAAATATTCTCGTACATCATAGAGAAACTAGGAGTTTCCTATTAATGTCGGAAATATACATTACCCTCGGTTGTTCAATTAAACCATTAAGATCGTTGACTTTATATGGTATTGATATGCAAATCTGAAAGTATTCAAGTACGCTATCAAAATATGATTTTGGTGGTCGTAACCAAAGAGATGTGATCCATCGACCGAGATCGTGTGTTTATTGGAAAGACTAATGTGGTTGGAATTAAATGAGCAATGTTGATAAGAATAATATTGCAAATTTCAATTATTAAAATTAGCATAACAGATTCGGTATTCAATATAATCAAGTTTATTCAGATTTACTCACAAAATTATTACTCGATAAGACTTAGTGTTTGGTACATATGTATTGAAACGGAAAATTCTAAATAATGATTTAGAGTAAGCAATTTACACATATTAACCAAAAATGCCTCAAAGTCAGTGGGAGCGATGTTGGATTTCTGAGTCTTTGGATATGATCGAAGAAATGATACAAATGTATCATTTTATAAGCATCAAGATTGAATAAGTATTTTGATAAAGATATCAAATAGTTTGATTTTCAATCAAAGTGCAGAGGAAGCGTGTGTTCACAAGAAAGAATATTAAAGGGTACACTTATATTTCTAAACTATAAGTAAACAACACGTTGTTGATTTTAACAATATGCTTGTATTAAAATCAACTTTAGTTGTTTTAATACTCAATTTTGGATGTAAATGATTTCTTTTATGGAAAGTATAAAACATATAAGGATTGTCCCAAAACAATATACAAGGGCACCCTACTAAAAAGAGAACATGTAAGTTGGATTCCTTATGCATTAGCAATAGGAATTATCATACATGTTATGTTGTGTATGATATTGTGTTTTTTTGTGTATTTGATACATGGAGCAAATATAAAATCCAAATTGATATCACTAAATGGTTGTTTGAGGTGTTCACGCGTATTTATGAATACTAGGAATTGTTTATAGAAACAACGAACTCGTTATGATGGAACGTTTGACACAAACTTTTATAAGTGATATTGAGTATAACCTATTAATGATAAAATTCAAGTTAAAATCTTTAATTTGAAAATGTTCCAAAATAAAGGTGATTGTCGTCGATTCGGCGAAATGTTGAGAACATTAACTTGAATAGCGCTACAATAAACAAATGTATATAGATATAAATGCATAAATTTATAATTGAGCTAAAGGTGATTCCAAATATTGAGAATCTCATAATATTCTATAAGATAACAATGTCATGAAATTGGTCATGATAGAACTTAAATCTCGCTAAAAGTTGAAAGACATACTTCGAATTGTTCCACATGATAAAGGAAGTTTATCAGTGTCGGAGAGAGTTAATCAACAAAGTAGGTAATTAAAACATAATAGCATACCCATTCGCTAAGGAATTGACCTAATTGGTTTTGAGAAAACTGATTAGAGAAGTTGGAATTAGATTCCATAATTGATCCCAAGTGCAAGTGTGAGATTAATAAAGTTAGGGGTATACCCTAGGGGCAATTATGTAATTTGTTACATATATCTAACTCGTTGACCAATCTTGCTCGAAATAAAAGATGTTTTCTTCCTATTATATACTTGATATAATGTGATTATATTAGTTAATTAACTTAATTAAAAGTACATTTAATAGAAAAATCCATAAATGGTATATTTTGTGATAGTAGTTAAAAAGCGTTGTAACCGTGAGTAATTTATCACAACGAAACAAATATACCATTTTAAATGTTCATAGTCAAGATGCATCGAGAATAAATATCGATGTATCCATTGAGACTGGAGTACGTAACGCTCTCCAAATATTGGGTAGTGTATTACTCATGACTGCTGGAGGCACCTAAGGGTACGTACTAATATTTATTGGATAACTATAGAACGACTCACTCGATAGTTTTATGTTGGCTAATATAACTAAAGTCCAACGTAAAATATCGATGCGACTGATTTACACAGCTCTCTCGACTTGAGAATACCGTGGACCTTCAATATGAAAGCTTCGCTTTGGTTATAGCCAAATCATGGCATAGCATCCATCGAGTGACTATAGTTGGGTCGAGTGGGAGTATTGGAAGTAAAGCACTATTTAAGAGAGGATTCGTCTCCTAGATTATATGCGGTTAGTATCACAGTCAGCTCAAAGTCAAAGTCTCTGGCCAGAGCATTACGGTTAACAATAATTGTTATTATTGAACGAAGGACTTTGTATTTAGACTATAAAGCTGAATGTGGATGAGGTTGGAATTTTGACCATTACCAAATTCCATAGTCCAAAGTGATTTAGTTTTGATGAACACTACAACAAACAGGACCTTTAATAGCGTTTTAAAAACGCTATAAAAGCTATTAATAGCGTTTATACATACGCTGTACATCAACATGCAGTTATATTTCAGAGATATACAATGACAAGGAATAAACGCTGTTAAATGTCCTTTTTTACAGTGTTTCCCTAGTGTAACGAAATCATTTAACAGCGTTTGGTCTAATTTAATGGCATTTTAAAAAAACGTTATTAAAACAATTCAAGGGTATTTTTAAAACGCTGTTAAAACATTCAACAGCATTTAAAAAATGCCATGGAATGTTTAATAGCGTTTTAAAAACGTCGTTAAATTGTATTTGGTCATGTTTTTAGATATAATTTAACGACATTTTTAAAACGCTGCTAAAACATTCAACGACATTTAAAAAATGCCGTGGAATGTTTTAACAGCGTTTTCAAAAAGCCATTAAATTGTATACAAAGATAAGTCAATTAGGCTTTTTCTACTTTTCTGTAAATTCCATCTCAGTAAACAACAGTCATAATGTGTATATATACCACATTTAAAATCAACATATTGTATCAACACCACATTTTGGACACATATTTAATAACCAACGTATGAAATTTCGTAATCAAAATACACAATATTCTTACACCAAAGGTAAATAGTTTGTCATCGATAGTTCATAAACAAAATATAGAACAAGTAGCAATAGCAAAACAAAAGCAAGTAGTACATACGTTAAAGCCAAAACGTAGTTCTAGCAGCAAAAATAACTTCGATCCATAACCCGTTGCAACCTTTTTTTACATCACAGTCATCTATCTACTTATAAAGCAAAAGTAATGCTTGAGAATCAATTCATTTAAAAAGTGTACAGAAAATTAAATCGGATTCATAATGCAAACACTAAAATGTTCATCACACTATTTCATTAGGCGATTGACTAATACAACGTATACAACATGCCATAAAATCAAGTAGCATTTACAAGTGAAGTAGAGTAAAAAAATAATAAACGAACTCTCTAAATTTTCCTTAATATATTCTCACAAGACAAGTCAGATTAAAGACACATGCACTCTTTAAAGAATTATACTATGTGGCATATTGGCATAAAATTCAAGTACTTTTTGCTCTATAGTTTAATTTTCATTTCTACTTTTTTTAATGCAAATCTCTAGTGATTATACATGCACAGAATTTATCATCAGGATAGGATAAGTTTAGAATTTACGAAATCTATCATGTTAAACACAATCCATGAATTTTCGATAACACCTTTTGTGCGGTTAGTACTTTCCAGCACACCCTAATTCAATATACATTTACACGATTGAAACAAGATCGGATCTATATCATATATAAAAAATTATACTTCGTAATAACGTATACATTCAAATGCATAAAAATGTATCTTTACATACCTTTTATAAGCTATTTTAGCTAGCAATCTTCCATGTAACAAAATATGTCAGTAATAAATAAAATTAGTTAAAATATGTGTGCGTGCGCATGTGATCAAATTCATAAAATTAACAATTAAAATAGTCACAAACAAGAATTGTCAAATAAATATCAATATAAATCATAAAAAAAATATAGATTGATGCTTTAACACATCTACCAATACTTCAAAATAATACAGATAATAAAGCGATTGATAAAAGTTTAAAGATCCTACACTACGCACAAAAAAGTAGAGAACCTTATCTCATAAATTAACCAGTAGTGAATGAATGTATGAAAGAATCGCTCATCCACATAAAATTGGTAGCAGCAAAAGCAATGTCTAAAATAGGTTTACAAGGGATTGCTCTACCAAGTCCAGTAAATTTGAAATTGTATCCAAAACATAATAAGTGACCATTAAGATATAGATATGCGTACAATAAATATAACTTTTAGCCTTACCAACCTGTCCAAGCTTTAGTCCATACCTTAGATCTGTATTTTTAATCGGCTAGAAGTTATTGCAATAAAAAACATTGCATAAATTGACCAGCTGTGAACAACAGTAAAAGGATTAATCAAAATCCAAACTTTATTTGGTTTGAAAAGGTCATTCACCTAACAAAAGAATCAAGAAGTCATAATCAAAGCTGCCAAATGTATCCTAAAAGAATTGTAAAAAAACTTAAATGATAGTTAAACAATTATACCATAAACCAATGATGCACTCCAAATCTAAAGCAACTCACAAGCGTCCGCATGCAATGTTTAGTCTCGTCGGCATAAGCTATAACATACTCCAGATCCATGCGCTTCAATCTGGTACACAACTCTTTTCACTTCATCAACATGTCCCGGTACGGACACTCCAAATCATGCTTCAGCCTGTAGTTTGTACGAGCCTTTCTTGATAGCCTATTTGCTGCATTACCCATCATTGGATCCATTGTATATGGAAAACCAAAACCAAGTGCATACATTTCAGTTTTAGGTATATTTTAGTACGTATGAGTTCAAAATACAAATGTATAGTGTTCATTTTTTAATCAGTGAGATAATAGACATGCTAAAGTATATATATGCATGTAACACCTGCAAGAAATAGCATCAATTTGTAGCATCATACTTATTTATAGAGATAACTTAAGTTAATAGCAATATTAACATTAGTCAGAGAGAAGATAAGTTAGGCGCGAGCAACATGCATTGATAATACAAATTTTATCTTTCAATTTATGACTATAATTCGGTATATAAAGAAGAATAACTCTTTAAGCAATTCAAGAGTAATATGGCGATATTGTTTCATACATTTTGTTTATATAATCAGAAAATAAATTATAAAAACACCAGTTAGTTATACACCGTAACAGAAGAAACAATCAAGCTTGTGGGTACACAATTTAAGTCCACGTATCTCTTATCGAAGTCACAGATGAATTTGTCTCGATGCAATATTTGGCAGAATGGCACAACTATGCAATTACACTCATTTTTTTAGGTTAGGCACCAATTTAAAGGTTCGGTTCATATGTACCAAAATTACTTTAGGTTTAATATTCACTAATCAACTCGGTCATGTTCAATTGATTGAAACTTTGTCTAATTTAGGTTTACTGGATTCCATCATATGGTAATTTAGTAATATATATTTGGTTCTCGATATCTGAATGGACCATGTGAACTATCCGATAACCATGTGCCAAATTGTTAGATATCTTGATATACTGAATCATCTTTGTAATGATTGCACTATATAATTTGAATTTATGGTGAATAATATGCATCAACATACAGTAACTATGCACATTATTCTGGATCATGAATTTCTGCCGAAAGGTTGAATAAGAAAGGAAGAAAATGTTTTATTTTACATACTCCATACTTAACTCACATCAAATATTGTAAAGTTTTTGTATTTGTGTATGATTCTATAGTCATTCAAAATTCCTTATAAAAGGTTTATAATTCTTTCGATTTATCCTTTTTTTTCTTTATCAAAGAGTTGAACTGAACATAAATGTGGATGTATAGATATTGCATACAGACACATATGCATTTACTGCTAAATAACACTATATATATACTTCAAACCGTGTGTTCAATTTCTAATTTTGAAAAGAAAGAAACGAAACTATAAGAACCTAAAGATGATATATGTTATATAATAAATTACTGAACTAATGATATGTCTGGTTATAGCCAATAAACTATATAAGTGAGAAGAAATAGTGGAGTGATGAACTATATAACAAGTTGCTAAAAGAAAAAGAGTGAAAGAATTATACTCACTCATGCTATTTGATGAAGATGAAGATGAAGATGGGTAGGGTGAAATAGTCTGTGTTTGCATGCACAGAATGATCTTTGCATAAGAAGGAAATACTCTATTCATATTTTTATTCCAAAAATTAATAATCAGAGAAGGAAAAATATTACAAGTTTAATAAAGCTTCACATATGGTAAGCATAAAACCCATATTTTAGCAACTCGTTAGTCGAATTTCTTGTAAATATCTCAACTCTGTAGACCTGTGGTTCTAGTGCGGTTATGTAGCATCCTTGACTTAACTGATATGGAAGACATCTTTGCTACCTATTTAGCTATTTAATGGCTTATGTGCAGGATAAGATTAATTTGTCAGCAACAATTGGAAAATTAAGTATTATGTTAAGCTGAGATGGACATGATGTTGCTAATAAAAAACTATAAAAGAAAAAAGTGGTGGAGAAAATAAACAAACTGAGAAAAAACAAAATGCTTAGAAATAGGATAAATTAGTTAAATAAAATTATATTACCTAATGATGACAAGACTATAATCTTTTGATTAAAAAAACCAATACATGTAGTATTTCATTATAGGTTTGGTGATACATTTGTTTTGTAATTAATACACTGATTTAATTACCTGAAGAAATGAATGTACAAGAGGACTTCAAAAAAAATTATAGTAGGAGACTGAAAGCAACCCCATGGCCATTAATGCAGGGGTACTAAATAAGGTATCACAATCATAATAACAGTTTGAAATCAGCTTATTAATTATTGAATTTAATCAAACATTTGCATCTAAAAAAAGAAGTAGAAATTGCTCATTTTATTTGAAGTTTAATGGAACTTTCATTGATTTCATAGAACATGCATTTGCAACATGTAAATTCACTACATTTTATAGTTATCAATTAAAGTTACGATGTGAGCTTTAGAAAAGAGCTAAAGACATAGTGTTAGATGTGAGAAAATAACCATTTTTACCATTAAAATACATAGATATTATACTACTGCACGTTTTGAATTATTATTCCAATCAGAGTGCACTTTAAGCTGAATTAATAATTTAAAATAGATTAAAAATGAACTTAGGTGGTGTAAACACCAAGATAGGGGAACATGTTCACAAACAATAATACTCTCTTTAGCACCAAAGTAATCTTCCTAGAACCAGGAGGCCTTAACATTAAAATCATTAAATTATAATACATATACAATATTTAAATTTCAATGATTATTTTACTTGAGATCTAATTCATTTTGTGTGCAGCATGGCTGAACTCATATCCTGACCAAGTATAATTTGTGTCTAATTTTCTCATAAAATACAACTCATATCCTTTTCACACTACATGTATAGATTATGATTGGTTGTTTTTAAAAAAAAAATCCAACCACGCCATAATACTTAAAATACATATATCTTATATAACAGCTATAAGATGATTGACCTTATCACCAAAAAAATCTAGATTCTACATGATGCACATTGAGAATGTATGTAAAGCCGTTTTGAATCATGTTCAAAATAGTTGTAGGCATTATATCATTCAGACTGTGATGATAATTTATTCTGTTTGGCAGTATTTACACTTGATTGATGATTGAGTCTTCATTAATCGTAAAGTTTGAATGACTTTAACTATGAGGTATATAACATTCATAATAAGAATAAATATCAAGACACTATTATTTGTGATTATTTATAAACTAATATTATTTTTATTAATAAGTACTTGACCTATAAAAGAACACATATTTATATCTGCTAGCTTAACTGATAAGTCAAAACTATGATAATCATACTGCATTAACATGCTTATGTGCATTTGTAAAATTAGTTTTCCCGATTAAGTTTTCAATGAAAACAGCTACACAAATGCGGCCTTGATGTCACAGCCCAGCGAAATGATTGCTGTAGAACTAACCCTTGGTTGGACATTAGTCGTAAAGTAATCGGTTTATACTTAATTATCAGCACTTAACCGCTATTAGTTCTTCTTAGTGTACAAGACATAATGTTTATAAATGAAAACCTTTTCCTACTTGAGCAACTTAGCACGCGTACATAAGATATATCGAAAGGTCAAGATATTAAAAATATGTATCAATATAAACAGCACAGGTTCAGTTTTTACTTATTCATATGTTTTTTGCAAATAAATACTGTCAAAATATACATTTTTTTAATGCTGTAGAAAATGAACATCTTATTTAAACTGTAACAACCCGCATATTTAACGATTTTATATTTAAATGTTTTATTTAAATATAACGTCATTAGTCAGATTTTTGGATCCGAAATGTTACTTTTTGCAAATGGCCGAATTGGAGCTCGAAACTACCTCCATTGGTTCCAAAATGGCGTTTGCGATCTTTTTGAGTATAATCTTTGATATGTTTGGAGTTTGTGAAATTTTGACCATTTTTCTATTGGGTTTGGGTTCAGCCCACTAGCTTAACTAATACTCTAACTCAACCCCTTCTCTTCATTCATCTTCATTTCATTTTCATTTCTCAAGCAAAACTGAAAATGGTGGAAGGGAAGAGGAAACAGAAATTGCAAGCCCTAGTTCCATTTGCAAACTCCAAATTCTTGCTCCAAAGTCAAAGAGAAGCCATTGGTAAGCCTTCTCTTCATCTTCTCCAACTCTTTCTTCTTCAATTTCAGAAAATTTCCTAAACCTAAATTAGGAAATACTTGTTTTATTCTTAGATTGAAGCTTGTTGAGTTGAAGTAGAGTTTGGTTGGTCTTCTCCTTGCTATTGAGCTCCATCTTCTTTGTTTGGGTAAAAGGTGAGTTTTGAACTCACATCTACTTCTCTTGATTTCATTGATGTCGGGTATGAATTCCTAACACTTGTTCATATGCACTTGCTTTTGGTTTGGATTGAATTGGTGAATATCCAAATTTTTAGTGTTTGGGTTCAATTCTTTAAAGATCCCAACTTTGATATTTGAACATGTTTTTGGTGGCGAATCGGAGAGCTAATGGAGCTGGGGTATCTATTGGCTAAAGCTCCTTAGGTCCATTGCTCGAACGGTCGCGTTTTGGAAGAACTTGCATTTCATTGAAAAAGGGCAGAAACTGCAAATTTCTGCAGTTCGGCCGACCAAGCCCTGTAGCCGGTCGACCGACCTGCTACCCCGAGCCATGTTTTATTTCCTACATCTGGCCAGCCGACCGAGCCCTGTATCCGGTCGACCGACCTGCTCATGTTTTGCCTGTTTTGCCTATTTTTGCATATTTTGATTAGTTTTCCAAATTTTATCAATTCAAGTTGCTTTTTAGTAGTTGTTATTGCATCTTTGACTTTGATAACTTATTCTTGACTTCATCCATGGGTTTTTATAAAATAATCTCTCGAATCACATTTAAAAGCTCGTTTCCCCAAATTATGAATTCTATTTAAAACACACACAATTTCGCACTTCGAGCGAAGTGGAAGGGTGATTAAATGGTTGGGCAAAACACGGACCATGAATCTATGCGTTTATCCTTCCGATTAATTCCCTACCTATTCAATTGATCGTCTTAACCTTCAGGTTGGTTTACCGATGATATGAGGTAGACTTTGTATTGCTTTGAGTGTGAAATTAACTAAGGATAGTAAACCGTTTAGTGCTCACGAGTGGTTATGGGACTCACGTTACCACTTTTTGGATTCCTTTTTGAGAGTTATGACACATTCCGCCAGTTAGTGGTGTCCAGTACTGGGCCTCCGGACCTTCACCACTACGGTTTATTGCCTTCGGGTATGTGCCTTCGGGTTTGTGCCTTTGGGTTTGTTGCCCTATAGTATCGCTTCCGATGTTGGTCGTTATGAGCCGCATGGGTGATATTTGGTTGCCCTTTAGTATCGCTTCCGATGTTGGTCGTTATGAGCCGCATGGGTGATATTGGGTTTGGAGTCTTCGGGCTCATGGATCCTTGTTTATACAGTACTGAGCTCGATCAATTTTCTGATGTTTCATTCATATGTATATTCCCTAGGTATCGCCTTCGATGTTGGTCATTATGAGCCGCATGATGCGTAGCGTTTACCTTGCGGAACTTGTATACCTTATTGGTATTTGTTATTGCCTTATGGCTTGTTTTGGGATATTCTTATCCTTTGTTTCTATATGTTGCCGATGATATGAGGCTTGTTATCATATGATTCATCTTTTGTTAGATGATTGTGCTATCTCCTTTAGAGATATTTGTTATACATTGTAACCTTGCAGGTTTATTGTTGTTCAGTTTATCTAACTGATTTGTTTATCTAGACTGACCCGTGTATTTTATACTCGGGTCAGACCGAGATGTTTCAGGTTAGGTGCTTTTGGACTTAGCCTATTCTGCTTCCGCATGGACTACTCCGCTAGCTTCTTTTTGTCATAGCTTTTTGTGTAGTCCTATTTTGTTGTAACTCTGTTATATGTATTCATCTGGAATCGTTTGTATACAGTGGATTGTTATACCACTTGACATGTATTATTTTGTGTACTCTGTTATGTATCAATATATGTGTATATGATGATTTACTGTTCTGTGATGTATATTACATTTGAGTTGTCATATTCTGTTCTGATAGATCCTTCAACCACCTATGGTTTTGTTTTAAGTATTCATTGGGTATGTCGACCTGCTTGGTATGTTTATTGTCGATGTATTCAATAGATAGTTAGAGCAAAGTTATAGATGGTCGCCCCCAACCAGCCTTATTCTCCGTGTTAGTTGACGGCATTACCCTGTAGTGTCCTTGGCTAGCGTGGGTATAGAGGTGGGGCGTCACATAAACGCAAACCGTGTAATACTGATGAAAGCAAAAACATGCAACATGTTGTATAGAGCTTGGTCATCTAAAGAAATGCTTTATATATAAATAGTACAATGAAATGAATCTGAAATCTGGAATAAATCATGAATGCATTAACATAGGTCAATTCAAAAGAAATTACCATAGAAAATAGTTTCATAAATTCTTTCTAAGACCCAAAATGTGCAATACGGAGCTAAACCAAAATAAAAACAGCAGGATAAAATACAATGTCTAAACTTATGCATTATAATTATGAATGTAAGAAACCAAACATAAAAACCCTAATTTACCTAACATAAACCCTAAGTATTCCAGCCAGCATACAAGATAAACCCAATTTTGAATCAGTTTTAATGTAAAAACGATAATAATAATAATCCATTCGCATGAAATTGAAATAGTGTTTTTTCCAAAATGAAACCTAGCAGTAGATAGAGAGATTGATGAAAAAACAGAGATTACCCAGCTACTAACTTCGAAGACAATTTGCATGAAATAAAATAAACAAGAGGATCAGAAGGAAAATGGTGATTGAATAAAAAAAAGATAAGATATTTGAGGCAGACGAAGCTTCCATGGAATAATTTTTTCTGGAGACTTGGAATGGAACGATAAGAGAGGGAAAGCGAATGCTTTAGCCGCTTATAATTTTGGGACTGTGAGTGATAGCGGGAGAAAGTTAATTAATTATACCCTAAGTAACGAAAGATTGCATGCCATCTTACAACGCCATTCTAATTTGCAATAATTATTGGTTTTTCTTGTAGTGGAAGAGAATTGGTGTAAACAAATGTCACAACCAAGTAACGCTTATTAAACTAAAATTAGATTTTACCGAAAATGAGTAAGCGATAAATTTGGTCATAATGTCACACCACCTGCTAAGTGACGTGTGAACATTAATATTAGAATAGTTCGATGTTAATCGCTGACCAAATTTACACCCAAGAGTTACACAGCCGAAATAATGAATTCTCTTAAGACCGAACGATTAAATTAGTTTATAATTGTTATGTAACGACCCGTAAAAATTCGATGTTTAAAATGAACTAAATTAATAAGATTTTAAAAATAAATTTAGAAAGAAATAAAAATCTTATTAATTTATATGGGAGCGAATATAGAAATTAGATGTATCAATGATTATTAAAATTTATAATTTAAATTTTATATTGCAATTAATTGAAATAGTGTACATTGGCATACTTGATTTTAAGTTTAATATAAGAAACAAATGGGAATGTTGAATTAGTGATTTACCAAATAAAAATATTTACTAGAAGGGAATTCAAATTTATTAATAATGGAATAATAGCTAAATTAAAATGAAACAAAGTTAATACAAGTTAATTGTCAATAATTTTAATGAAACTCCAATCCATTGTATTTAAATCTGCTATGCTTGGTTATCTTGTGCACTGATTATAGTGGGATGAAAAAGGTAATAAAGTAATGTGTAATAATTGGTAGTAAAGAATAAACTTACAGATGTATAAAATTGATTAATAAAATTTTAGTCAACACAAATAAAAGATGAATTAGAATTATAATGTTGTTTTTGATGATAAAAGTTACTTTAATGATTGTAATATGAAATAACGGAAGTGTGAATGGAAATTAATAGAAACGTAAACTTATTTTAAGGTTAACTAAGGTAATTATTTATAAATCAAATGAAATGCAAATCCATGGCAACAATTGTTGTTAATGATAACTTGTAAGTGAAATTGAATGTTAAGTGGTAACGATTTTCTTGGATTAACTATTTATTTAGTCTATTAAATAAAATTTGGAATCAATTTGCAGTCAAAGGAAATTAAGTAGCACGTTAATTGAAATAAATTTAATAAATATCATTAATGAAATGTATTATAATTCAATGTTATTTATACCCATAAAATGTATATTTATTGAATAGCTAGATTTTTAAATCAATAAACGAATTTATTGAGGTTTCAATTTATAATTAATAACATTTAATGTGGAATCAATTACAATTAATTGACTTAAATTATGCAGTTAGGGTAGATTTGATTTGTCATTGAAAATGATTAATTTATAAGATGTAATTTATGCTAAACCTATTTATTTTATGAAAATTGGTTGATTTAAAGATTTGGAAGCAAGATTTATTATTTCGATTGAAGTGTAAAATTCAATAATTGAATTTATTGCAAATAAATGAAATTCAACATTTATTATTATGTTAATTGAAACTAAATGGAATGTGAGGATATTGTTATAATAGATTTTGAATAAAATGTTGATTTCATCAGGTGTAATAATGAATTGAATGAAATACAATAAAGAAAGTACGTTGAGTACAAGAATGGAAATAAAGATTTGTAAATTTATTGAGATTCGAACTATAATTGGATTTAATTGCAATAAAATAAAATTAAATATTTAGATATTATGTAAATGTAAATTTAGATGAAATTTGGAGATATTTACGTAATATAGTATGAATCCAATGGTAGTCTCATCTATTGGATACTAATAGATTGAATAATTGAATGAAAAGTCAATTAAAGGGGAGTATTGCAAATTTAATTTATAATTTGTGAATATAATGAAATTGAAAATTTAACGATGAAATGTACAAACTAATAAACTTTAAATTTACATCTAAATTTGGTTTAATTAATGTGAATGATTAAGAAAGTAAAAATTACAAGAATTGTCGATTATAGAATTGAAATTTAAAAAATGGATTTAATTAATTTAATATTAAACTATTTAATTAATGTAAAAATAGTCATTTTGGCCACTGATTCGGATTTCGATGAAACTAGTTTCATCGGATCCGTAACGGTGAATTATTGTAGGGTTTCAAGTTTCGTAGCGATCAGACTTGTCATTTAATCGTACGGACTCAAAACGCCTTGAAATAAATGCAATTAAATCAATTGAAATCAATTTGGAAAATATCGTTTTTAGCATAACTTCTTCATACGATGCAATTTGGACCTAAAACCTTTTCCATTGCGTTTAAAATATTTTAAAACACCTATTTTGATATATGAGTTTATCCAATTTCGTTCTAGGGTCAGAACGGGCTTTTTGGGCCACTTTGGCTTTAGCGCATATATCTGTTTGATCCATCTATTCTATTTTTAATTCTGTCTATAAATATCCTGCTATAAACCCTAGCCTCCCAAATTCTTATTTTTCTATACGTACATCTCAACTCTCTCCTCCTCAACGGCAGACAAACAAACTTTAGATCCAGATCCAATTGCAAATCAAATACAAAGCATAAAATTCAAAGTCCTCAAAAAAATCTAGAAAAAATATATGTTGAAGCTCTCGACTAGCGTAATTCAATGGTGGTATTCGTTTTTCGTTTTGGATTGTCGTTTGACCGTTAAAAATCGAAGAAGTCTCGATCGTCCATCACGCGTCGGTGAAAGTTGTTGAATCGTCAAATCCTTTCTGGGTATTGTAGAGGGGACTGAGGGGAGTCGATCTATGTGGGTTTCGTGGCGAGTTGACGGTCAGATTTGCGGCAAATTTCAATCTAGGGTTTCAAATGGGGGGCAGCGGCGTTTTTGGGCGACTGGAGGGGTTGCGGCCGATGTAGGAGGAGGAGGTGGTTCCATTGGTGGCTGCGGCGTGTCGAAGTGGGGTAGGACAGCGACGTTAAGGGCGGTCAAAGTTGGGTCAACGACTTTGGATTTGGATTTGGTTTCGGTTTCGGTTGCGTGAGCAGCTTCTGTGCGTGCGCTGTGCTGAGGGGATGATGACTTGGCAAAATAGGTAAGTGATCTTCTTTTTTTATTTTTTTTAATTGAATCCAAACGCATTTATTGCTATATCTTCCACATATGAACTCCGGTTTTACGCACGGTTTCTTTTATTAGGATCGTACAGAAATTCCGGACTTGATGACGTTGATTTGGACGAATTCTAAGATGGTCAAATTTTAAGTTTAAATTGAATTTAAATTCAATTTAAATTCGAAAGGTGAGTGTTTAACCCACTCACAACTTCTAAAATTTCTTATGTTTGTTAAATTCATTTATGATGTGATTTGAAATTTATTTATAGCTGTTTGACATATATTTAATCATTATCTCAATTAATTTGCATTCATTTAATTAACTGTTATTTAATTCATTATTGCATATTAACTGCTAGATAATTGTTATTTATTTTATTACATATAAGCTCACAGTCAAACAGTTATAATTTATTTTTGAATATAAACTGATAGTTGATACCTGTTATTACCACCTGTTATATATGGATGTATTGTTTGAATTTGGATGATATTTGTGATAAATGGCTGATGGTTGATATTGGATGAATGGATGTTGTAATTATATTGTTATAAACTGCAAGTTATTATGCATTTTCATTTCATTCGGGATTGCAGTTTAAAATGATATATAACCGTAAATTTTATTTTAAATTACGGATTGAAATGATAAATATCCGTATCACTTGACCATAGGATAGAAAATTTTATACAAGCACCACGGTATGTATATATATATATATAATTTATATTTGAAATGATTTTCCATGGTTTTGGAAAGAATATGGTTTAATGAATATTGATTTTTGATATTTTCAAATATTATTTTATATATAGTTAAACGCTTGAATTTAAGCTATGTGTAAATTTGGTTTCAAAGAATAGAAGAAGTTTAAAAATAAAAGTTAATTTTTATTAGATATAATACGGTTAAGTATTTATTTAAATTTATTGATGGAGTTTATATTGTCTTGAATAAAATAAATGTTGGAAGATAAATATGAATTTGCTTTGAATTAAGGTATTTAAGAATTATCCTCGAATAAAATTTATTTGAAATATAAATTAATTTGGAGTTTTAAAAGGTATGATCCTTATAACTTGATTTTGGTTTAGAGGACTAAAATGAATATCAAGTCGATTTAAATGAATATTATCATGTAATTAAATTTGAGAGAATATCCTGTTATTTGAAGTTTAAAGGTTTTTGACATTTGATTTATTAAGTAAACATTTCAAATTCTAGATAATAGTAATTGAATTTGATATATATAAAATTATCAAAGAATAAGTTTTGAAATGGTGGAATAATTAAAGCTTTGAAATATATGGAAATTGAAATGGTTTATTTGGGAATTTAATCCTATACTTGGAATTTATTTGTGAAATTTAAAAAGCTATTTTGTTATGCAAAGCGGTTAAATACTTAAACCATTTAAGTATTAGAAATTTTGTTTCGAAGCTACGGGATTTAAAATATATATATTTGAAATATTATGATTTTGGGAAAGGGATAATTATAAATAAAATGATATCATATTGATTTGGGGTTTTAAAAATATAAATGATATCGTATTTATATGGTTTAGAAAGGGATATTATATTCTGGTTTTAAATTATAAATTATTTTAAATTAACCGCGGTGTTATAATAACGATTGGTTGTTGAAGAGACCGGGATCGGAAGTTGTCATACTCTCTGCCAACTCCGAAAACCACTTTGACAACCGTGTACGCGGTGGAGATTCCAAAATGAAGTAGGATGGTGGTGGCATTTCCTTTGAGGTAAATACGTAGACCAAACTCCCGTGAGTTGGCATAAGGTGGCTAAAACAGGAGCGATTCTCGGGCCAATTGAGGTAGCACCTTTGATCGAACACATCCCTTCGATTTTATACTTTGACTTTTGGATTGATTCGGTGGCCACTTTGATTTTCTTTTTGGGGTGTGGCTCGAGGTGGGCGGTAGCTGCAGCTACACTACCACCAGCCTGGATGCGTAATTGGTATATCTACCTTGGCATTGCCTAGTTGTGCCGTGTCACCTACCCTATCGCGCCTCGTACGAGTTTGGTTTTCTCCCGTAGCCCGTGGAGTATTTAGGGTAATCTCCCGATCTAGAGATGCGCTGATACTGGATGGACTACTGGGACTATTACATGTTAAGGGCTATATGGGTAACCCCTTAATGCTAAGAAAAAAGTAGGTTTATTTTACAATTAGACAATATTATAATAGCGGAATATATTACATAGTAAATAGTTTAATGGATCCTTAAGAGATGTAAATCCCGAGCATCTCTTGAGTTACTGCACTCATATTTATTTCTTTTGATTTAACTTACATAAGATCTTTTAGTTCTGACTCGAGTGTTTTGTCTTTTCAATTCGCTCGGGTCAATCCGAGTGTTTCAGGATTTGAAGACTTTAGTTTTGGAGGAAGAAGATGAAGATTTCATTATTATTATTATATACTATATGGTTCCACTACACACCGTATTCCGCTGCATTGATATTTATTGGTATGCGAACTCTGATATTTATTGTATAAAGAAGAATCAAATGTTTTGAAATTAGTTTTTGAGCTGTATACTGATTATTATATTTTATCCTTCCGCTGTGAAATTCGGTTTTGTTTTTTTCTTCTCTGTTTTTCTTATTTACCTCATAACAATCCGCCCTTCCATATGGTTTGAATCGGCATGTGCGTCGATTTGAAGCGTACGAAAAGGCAGGACGTTACATCTAGTATCAGAGCTTTGGTTTAACAATAAACCTTAGCTTTGTGGAGTCCGACTCTATGTTAATAGGGTGGTAATACCCTATGGTGAGTCGCTGAGTGTATACATATGAGAGAGCGTATTTGTTAGTGTATAAAAAGGTTTTAATATTGTGTTAATCTATTCCGTTTTGTATTTATAAATTCTGGTTGATGCATGGGACGCTATGACATCAATAGGGATTTCTAAACACTTAATAGGACAGACTGACACAATATTTGTTTTAATATAGGTGAATGAAATAATTTTGCCTATTATAATTTCTATATATAAAGTAAATTTTATGAAGGTTATATTTGGTTGTATTATATTGGTTGTTAGGTAAT
This sequence comes from Allium cepa, assembly GCA_030765085.1. Taxonomy (NCBI): domain Eukaryota; kingdom Viridiplantae; phylum Streptophyta; class Magnoliopsida; order Asparagales; family Amaryllidaceae; genus Allium; species Allium cepa. The sequence continues at coordinate 446,539,547 of CM060937.1, read as the reverse complement.
AAAATTTAAAAATAGTAAGTAAAATGAGATAGAAAATGAAATCAATGAATTTGGAAATTTTTGGAACTTAAGTCCAGGATTTTGAAAATTTCTTTCAAATGGTTTTGAAATATAATAATAATATTTTAGAAGTATTTTCTGATATAAATATTCTATTTAATTTGAAAGAATCGTTTTAAAAGAAACTTTGAAAAGAAATAAGTTTGTACTCCCCTTTCTGTCGTTGGAAAATAATTTCGGTGATGAGTGCACGCATCATCGACATTCATTTTCGAGTTTCGAAGTGGGAAGACTACTGTAGTAGTTTACTGCAGATTCGTTTTGATAAACAAATATAAATTTTAAATTGTTTAAATATTATTTGATTTTGTAACTGTATATTTATCTATTATTTTGAAATGAATTGACATTTAACCCGGGATTTAATTCTTAAGTTTCCGATTTATTAATAGTTTCTGTTATCGTATAAAATGGAAGTTAATTAATAATTGGAGTCTTTAATTTAAATAAGGAATTTAATGATAGGTTATAAATAGTATTAAATAAAATTTAAAACTTTAAAAATAAAGGATATAATTATTGAACATTAAATTAATTAGAAGAAATAGAATGAATTTGTAAAACTTTCAAATTACATCCTTAAAAAACATATATATAACTTACCGAATATTAAAAGTTGAAATGTTTAATAAGAAAATGTAATGGAGTGGTACAAGTAAAAGTATGTAATGAAGTGTTCAATAAAATTTCTTTTATTCTTAAGAATTGATGTTGTAATTGTTATAAACCTAAGTTATAATGGAAATCTTACTATAGTGAAATATGATAGAAGGTAAATGTTGTAAGTAAGTAATTATAGACTTAAGTAAATGTTGAAGTTAATTATTTTAATAAACAGAAAGAGGAATACCGTAAATAAATGAAATTAAGCAGTAAATAAATGAAGTAATATGCAAAGGAATCGAATTATCAATGAAAACTGTAAGAAATAAAATGTAAAATAAAAGGATGAACCATTATATGAATAAAAAGGAAATCAAACAACAAAGGTTATGAAATGGAATCAATAAAAAAATGAACTTGAATTATTGTGTGAAATTGTTGTTTGTTGCTTTATGGTTGTTTGGGTAAGGATACTTTAAAATTGGTTGAATGAATGAATAATCTGTTTAGTTTCACCTAAGACTGTTGAGTGAAGGGTACACTTGATGGTTTATTTTTCATTCTGTGCAATTTAAAGTTTGAACCCGAACAACTATTTGTTTTATTGATATGAATGAATGATTGATTTGTATGGATTCTATGTGATGGTTGTATGCCTTGTTGCAAGTGATTGTTGATTGTATTGAATTGTTTGTTTGTAGTTGAAATATATGTTGTATATTGGTATAGTTGATATTATATTTTCTCCCGAGCCTCTCCGTACAAAGGAGACTCTGCCGAAAGTTTTCGTAAATTTTAGACTTAGAAAATTTTTGAAAATGATTTCCAAACATTATTTATTTAAGTATAAAAAGATTTAATGGTTATAAATTGGTATATTTTATTTTAAATTATTTTATTTTGTAAATATATTTGTTTGTTTACAGATTTAATATTTTAAAATAAGAAATATTGATTTCTTAATCTTTCTTCTCCCTTCTTTTTCCTTTTTGGGGATGAAAAGTTTTGAGTGGGGAGAGTATAACGACCCTAAAAATTCGATGTTTAAAATGAATTAAATTAATAAGATTTTAAAAATAAATTTAGAAAGAAATAAAATCTTATTAATTTATATGGGAGCGAACATAGAAATTAGATGTATCAATGATTATTAAAATTTAAAATTTAAATTTTTATATTGCAATTAATTAAAATAGTGTAAATTGGCATACTTGGTTTTAAGTTTAATATAAGAAACAAATGGGAATGTTGAATTAGTGATTTACCAAATAAAAATATTTACTAGAAGGGAATTCAATAAATAACTGTTTAACTAGCAGTTTATATGCAAAATAAATAAATTTAACAGGAAATTATTGTCAAGGACAAAATTTCACCGCTTTTTAGTCACAAGGACAGACCTTTAATATTTTATCCTGAAGGACAACTTTCTGTAGGTATCAGTTTTTAGTTATTGATAGCAGTTTTTAGGTATCAGTTTATAGTTATCGGTAGTAGTTTTTAGGTATCAGTTTTATCCCGGTAGCAGTTTTGTTGTCCTTATGAATAATTTTGGAAAATGTTTGGCCTTATGAATAATATTTAGAAGAATGTTTGTCCTTATGGTAAAAATATTGAGGTCGTATCCTTGAGGCAAAAAATATACAAATCTTTGTCCTTTAAATTGATTCCCCCTAAATTTTAACTGTCAATTTATATGCAATAATAAAATTAATTAACAGTTAAATTAAATAAATGTGATTTAACTGCTATGATGAAAAAAAAATATGCAAAACAGTCATAAATAAATTTCTACTCATATCTTAAATCAATTTAACAAACATAAGAAAACTTAGAAGTTGTGAGTGGGCTAAACCACTCATCTTTTGAATTTAAATTGAATTAAAATTCAATTTAAACCCAAAAATTAGACAGTCTCCAAAATCGTCCAAACCAGCGTCAAAAGATCCATAATTTTATTATGATCCTAACAAAAAAAATCGTGTGTGAAGCGGAGTTCGTATGAGAAAGTTACACGCGTTAAATCGCTTGAAAACAAAATTAATTTAAACAAACAACTAAACATACCTAACAAAAATATAAGCCACGTCAGCAAAAGCTTTAGCACGCTACAGGACCTCGTTCTTCTCCAGTACGAAAAATGAAAAAAAATCATTTTTATAAATGAATGCTTTTGGAGTTGCAAGAATAAGAGCTTTTGAATATGAGGTGTTGGGAGAAACAAAATGTAGAAGAAGAAATAAGATGTAGGTTATTCATAATTAGGAAATGAATGTGGAGGGACAAAAATAAATGTCATGTTTTATTATTAAAGCTTCAAGCATTAATAATAGATAAAGGAATGTACGTAGGAATGGAAAAGTTTGCAAACGAAAGTAGAATTTTGTACGCATTTAGGTTTTTATCTACGCAAAATAAAATATTTATACTTACCTTAAAAATGAGAACGTTCAATTTTGTTTTCTCAAAATGATCTTTTATTTCCATTAAAACGCCCTTTTTGTTTAACACAAAACGTGCGTTTCTTTTATTAAATCTATTAATTGCAATCAACGTTTCCTTTCTTTTTAATTGAAACATTTGAATTCCATCAATTGCGGTTACTTACAAAGTTAGATTTTAAAACAGACAACTAAAATGGATAAAGAAATAGAAAATTTGTTTATTTAAACACGTTTATAAATTTATTGTTTATACACAAGTGTAATAAATAGATTATCTTCCTATTCTTGTAATCAGTCTATAAGCTAAAACACAGTTCAAATAAACATATATTTCTTTCTTTAAAATCAATTTTTCTATTCTTTATTTTAATGAAATTAAACCTACATTTACAAATGAAACATTCATTTTATTTGGTGTAAATTTTCTTTTTATTAAATCAAACTTTCCCTATATTTTCATAAAACATATGCTGCTTTTATTTACACCTATTAATTTACAATTAGTATTCTCTCTCCTATTAATTGGAAATTTTCAATTACATTAATTTCAGTTGATTAAGTTTCAAAATGGACTAAATGAATGTAATGAGAAGTATACCAATTATTTCCTATCTAATAGTAATTTAAACATATTAATACACTATTGGATACAAACAGTAATTATATATTTCTTACTATAATAATAGTTTCTCATCTTGATTTACTTATAAATTTATAATTCTTTAAACCCAATTCCATCTCAATTTAAAGTAGCTTAATTCATCCATTATAGAATTTATTTCAGTTTCTTAAAATAACACCTTTATTATAAATTGAATCCAATTTATTTTAACAAGTTTCCAATTAAACGGATTAGATTTAATTCCAACCCTTAAATTGAGTCTATTATAACTCTATACCACAATTAACACTTGTCTCACATTTCATTCCATTGATATACTCAATTTCATCTTCCATGCAAATTTTATTTCATTACCTAGATATACACCTATTTACATTTTAAATTTGAAGGAATATTATGTTTTTTTAAATATGTATTTCTATATATTGAATACATAAATTACGGTCTTCAAATACTTTACATTCTATAACTTACTCTACATTCTATAACTTACTTTACATACTTTTTCGTATTAATTTCTTAATTATCAAAATTTCAACTTATTCCCAAAATCCAGAAATTATTACTTGGCATAAATCTACGCTTTTATTACTTTACGTTCACATTTCCGTTACTCTATAATTAATCACCAAGTAACGTTAACATCAAACCAACATTAATTAGTATATTAAATGCTTACATTTATTTCTCTATATCCAATTTGTTTCAACTTTATTTACATTGATACTATTCCCTTATTTTGGTTATTACTTATCAACTTATTCTAACCTTATATCCTAAATTTCCGTTATTGTAAACCTATATATGTATACTATTTTGCATTAAATTTAAAATTCCAATTCATTCAACCATTTCAACATGCAACTTGTAATAACTGCTTACAGGTACGAATGGAATTATCATTTATTTCACATTAACTGCCATAATTTAGTGAATTAATTGAAATTGATTACAAATTAACTTGACAACCTAATAAAATAAGTAGCGTACAATAAATATTGTCATTAACTCTTAATTACACTTTTAGAGGTTCATTATTTACACCCCAAATGTTGTAATTACTTACATAACACTGGTTTTACTCAATTAACATTTATTAAAAACTATTCCAAAATTTATTCAATATTTATTAGTTCTCTTATATTATATTTATAACCAAGTGTAACTTTTAACTTGAATTAGTTGGATTTCCTTTCAAGTTATTAATAATTAACCTATACTAACATATTCCTTAATTTATTCCAATTACCGTTACAATGTTTTTTTATTACAAAATCAATTAAATACTTTCCTTTCTCGTATTAAATTATACACCTGTATAATCCTTTCCACTATTCATTTATTAGAATTCTATTTAAAATTTTGATCTTTGGTAATAACTCATTTATTATACTTTTGCATATCAATTAACAAGGTTCCAAATAAATAGGATTTATTAAATTCAATTTTTATAGTTAAGTCTATTACAACCAATGAAATATTTCATAGGTTAATTATTAACATTTTCTTCGTTACCAATTGTAACAATTATATTTCTTTATAATTTAATTCCAAAATCTTACAAATATGACAAATTTAATTAATGAAATTTACGGGTCGTTACAATCTCCCCCACTCAAAACTTTTCGTCCCCGAAAAGGAAAAAAGGGAAAAGAAGAAGTAAAAACAATACATCTTATCAAAACATTAATTTATAAACAATTAAATTTACAAAATTAATTACTTTAAATTAAATATCCTAATTTATAACTATTTGATCTTTTATATTTAAATTATTAAAGATTGAAAAAAAAAAAAGTCCGAAAATTTCGGCAAAGTCTCCTTTGTACGGAGAGGCTCGGAAGAAAAATAAAATATAAATTATAACAATATATATCATATATTTTCAAAATAATATATATCCCAACACGGGAAAAAAACAAAATAATAACGCTAAAACCCGTAATCCGAAAACGTACCTATTTGTCGGGAAATAACGCTTATTTTATGGAACCAAAAACAGTAGCAATTGCTTCCATAACCTGCATTTTACTTATATAATCCAAAGGGTTAACAATTTATAAAAAATGAAATATTTAGGTGGTTTCAATCACTAACAACAAATCAATACAACAACCATCAATTTCAACAAACAGCATACGCAATACAAAGCAACCATTCAATCAAACAAACAAATAGTTGTTCGGGTTCAAAACTTGTAAATTATGGAATGAAGAATAAACTACTAGCGCATCATTTACTCGGCAGCCTTAGATAAAACTAAATAGATTATTCATTCATCCAAATCCAAATTTAAAGTATCTTACCCCCAAACAGCCATAAACCAAACAAGCAACAATTCCAACTAATAAATCAAGCTCATTCTTATAAATTTCATTTATTACTTTACATTTATTTCTTACAATTTTTATCTCCATTCATTAATTTAGTGTTTATTACACTTGTTTGCACTTATACTTATATATATATATATATATATAATTCATTTTTCTCTTTTCATTTCATATTGCATAACTTCATTTGTTTATAGTATTCATGTGCAAATCAATTTCTTAGCATATTAATGCATTAATTTAAGTCTACACTTATATATTTACTGCATTCATATTTTCTTCTTATTTTATTAATAAATAGCTTCAACCCTTTACTTAAGTTTATTATCTTCCATATATACTACTTAATTTTATTTATTTTCTTCCATTTATAATACCTACCTTTCTATTTCAATTAGTAGTCTTTTCAATTACACTTAAGATGATAATATTACAACATCAAATTCCTATTTATTAAGGAATTTCATTAATTACTTTCATTACCTCAAATTTATTACTTGTACAATATCTATTACATTTTTTATTAACATTTCAACTTTTAATATTTGGTAAGTTATATATATGCTTTTAAAGAATGTAATTGAAAGTTATACAAGTTTTTTCATTTCTTTTTATTAATTCATTGTTCAATAAATTTTTATCTTTTCCTTATAAGTTACCATTTCAACTTCCTTTTTATTTCCTTTATAACTTAGCCTCAAATCTCTTACCTAAATTAGAGGTTTAAATTATTAATTACTTACCTTTCATTTTACTACAATAATTGAAACAATTAATTAATGGAAATTTAAGAATTTAATACCGGATTAAATTTTCAATTTATTTTAAAACAATAGATAAATATATTCTTACAACTTATATATCTCTAATTATATTTAAAACAATTCAAAATTTATATATTTTTCAAAAATGAATCTGCAATAGAACTACTACAGTGGCTTTCCCCCTTCGAAACTCGAAAATGAAAGTAGATGATGCGGCCGCCATCACCGAAATTACTTTCCAGCGACAGAGAGGAAAGTACAAAACTTATTTTCTCCAAAATCTTCTTTAAAACAATTCTTCCGAATTATAATAAATATTTATATCAGAAAGTACTTATAAACAATATTATTATATTCCAAAATTTATTCGAAAGAAATTTCAAAACCCCGGATCTTAAGTTATAAATTTCCTAAATTTCATTTATTTTATTTTTCAATCTTATTTCTATTATTATTTATACACTTTATTACCTAACAACAAATCTATTGCAGCCAAATACAGATATCATTTGAAAATTTTTATTTTATATAGAAAATATAATAGGCAAAATTATTTCATTCATATATATTAAAAACAAATATTATGTCGGTCTGTCCTATTAAGTGTTTAGAAATCCCTATTGATGTCATAGCGTCCCATGCACCAACCAGAATTTATAAATACAAAACGGAACAGATTAACACAATATTAAAACCTTTTTATAACACTAACAAATACGCTCTCTTATATGTATACACTCAGCGACTCCCATAGGGTATTACTTCCCTATTAGCAAAGAGTCAAACCCCACAAAGCTAAGGTTTATCGCTAAACCAAAGCTCTGATACCGTATGTAACGTCCTGCCTTTTCACACGCTTTAAATCGACACACGTGCCAATTCAAACCATACGGAAGGGCGGATTGTTATGGGGTAAATAAGATAAACACAGAGAAGATGAAGAAAGAAGAAAAAACAAAATAGAATCACGCAGCGGAATGATAAAATATAATAATAAATATACAGTTCATAAAACTGTTTACAAAACATTTGATTTTTCTTTATACACTAAATATCAGAGTTCACATACCAATAAATATCAATGCAGCGGAATCAAATGGTATATTGGAATAATATAATAGATAGTAATACTACAAGTCTTCGTCTTCGTCCTTCAGAATAAAATCTTCAAATCCTGAAACGCTCGGACTGACCTGAGCTAATTGAAAAGACAAAACACTCGAGTCAGAACTAAAAGATCTTATGTAAGTTAAATCAACAGAGATAAATATGAGTGCAGTAACTTAAGAGATGCTCGGGATTTACATCTCCTAAGGATCCATTAAACTATCTACTATGTAGTATATTTCGCTATTATACTAGTGTATAATTGTAAAATAAACTTATTTTTAAATAGCGTTAAGGCTTTACATTTTCCACCTTAACACAGTTATATATTCCCATAGTCTATGCAGTACCGTAATCTCCTCCATACTGGGCGTCGTCAGAGGGCACTCCATAGGTATGGTACAAAACCAAAATCGTATAAGGCGCGCTAGGGAAGGTGACACGGCACAACTAGGCAATGCCAGGGTATATATACCAATTGCTATCCGGACTGGTGGTAACGCATAGCCGCAGCTACCGCCCACCTCGAACAAACACCCCCAAAATTAAAAAAATAAAGGTGGCCACCGAATCAATCCAAAGTCAGAGTATAGTATCTAAAGGATGTGTCTGATAAAGGGCGCTAACCCCCTCGGCCTGAGAATCGCTCCTATTTTAACCATCTTATGCCAACTCACGGGAGTCGGGTCCACGTATTTACCTCAAAGGAAACGCCGCCACCATCCTACTTCGTTCTGGAATCACCACCGCGTACACGGTTGTTAAAGTGGTTTTCGGAGTTGGCAGAGAGTATGACAACTTTCGATCCCGGTCTCTTCAACAACCAAACGTTATTATAACACCGCGGCCTTATCAAAATAGTTTTACTTTCAAAACCAGAATATATACCCATTTCAAAACCATATAATACGATACCATTTTTCGTTTTAAAAACCAAATAAATTTGATATCATTTATAAACCCAAATCAATATAATATCATCTTTATTTCACATATATCTTTTCCAAAATCATACTGCTTTAAAATTTATAATATCTGAAACCCAAACATTTGAATTATAACTTTCAAAACATAATACTTCAAAATTCATAGCTTTAAAACCATAACTTTCAAAACTTAAATGGTTTGGATATTCAACAGTATATAAAATAGAACAGTTGAATTTAAAATTTCTTTATAAAGTAAATAATTTCCATGCCTTTACAATTTTATTTACTTTAAATTCAGTCTAAACCCATAACCTTTAGATTCACTTTCAGTTTGAATAAAAACACTTCGATTTCAATATTTTAAAACTTTGAGTATTTAATAAATTTCAAAACTAAGGTTGGGAATTTTGATTCAACAATTCATTGTCCTATTATTTAGTTTTGAAACGTTTACATAATAGATCCATAACCATTTAAAATAAAACCCAATTTATTAACACTAAATATTTCCTTCCATTTATTTATACTAGAATTATTCATTTAATTTATCTTGAATAAAAATCCAGTTATAAATATCATACCTTTAAAATTTCCAAGATTAATAAGTTTACACCAATTTGTGGAGTTTAATTTTTAAATAAGCCCAATTCCAAATAAATTTCCAATTTAATTTCCAATCTTAATTAATTTGAACTACTTAAAACTCTATATATATACGATATCTTAAACCAGTACTTAATCATAAATATAAATTATCAAACCCCATTTTTCAACTTATTTATTTCCATTTAATAAATTCATACATAGCTTAAATTCAATAATTTAACTATATATGTATATATAAAATAAGATTTTATATAAGATCAAAATTAATATTTATTAAACCGCATCCTATCCAAACTATAGAAATCATTTCAAAAAAAAATTATATATATACCGCGGTGTCTGTATATAATTTTCTATCATATGGTCAAGTGATACGGGTATTTATCATTTCAATCGCAAATTTAAAAATAAAAAAATGCGGTTGTATATCATTTCAAACCGCAATCCCGAATGAAATGAGAATGCATAATACCTTGCAGTTTATATAATATAGAACACACCATTCATTCACCCAATATCAATCATCAACCAATTTTATTTCAATCATCATCAATTTAAAAAAAACATCAATAGAGCATATAAAATATAAAAGGTATCAACGAACAGTTTATATTTAAAATAAATAAATAAATAAATAAATAACTGTTTAACTAGCAGTTTATATGCAAAATAAATAAATTTTAACTGCCAATGTATATACAATAAGAAAATTAATTAACAGTTAAATTAAATAAATGCGATTTAACTGAGATGATGAAAAAAATATGCAAAACAGTCATAAATAAATTTCTACTCATATCTTAAATCAATTTAACAAACATAAGAAAACTTAGAAGTTGTGAGTGGGTTAAAACACTCACCTTTTGAATTTAAGTTGAATTAAAATTCAATTTAAACCCAAAAATTGGGCAGTCTCCAAAATCGTCCAAACTATCGTCAAAAGATCCGGAATTTTATTACGATTCTAACAAAAAAAATCGCGTGTGAAACGGAGTTCGTATGAGAAAGTTACACGCGTTAAATCGCTTGAAAACAAAATTAATTTAAACAAACAACTAAACATACCTAACAAAAATATAGGCCACGTCAGCAAAAGCTTTAGCACGCTACAGGACCTCCTTCTTCTCTAGTACAAAAAATAAAAAAAATCATTTTTATAAAAGAATACTTTTGGAGTTTCAAGAATAAAAGCTTTTGAATATGAGGTGTTAGGAGAAACAAAATGTAGAAGAAGAAATGAGATGTAGGTTATTTATAATTAGAAATGAATGAAGAGGGACAAAAATAAATGTCACGTTTTATTATTAAAGCTTCAGGCATTAATAATAGATAAGGGAATGTATGTAGGAATGGAAAAGTTTGCAAACGAAAGTAGAATTTTGTACGCATTCAGGTTTTTATCTACGCAAAATAAAATATATATACTTACCTTAAAAATGAGAACGTTCAATTTTGTTTTCTAAAAATGATCTTTTATTTCCATTAAAACACATTTTTGTTTAACACAAAACGTGCGTTTCTTTTATTAAATCTATTAATTGCAATTAACGTTTCCTTTCTTTTGAATTGAAACATTTGAATTACATTAATTGCAGTTACTTACAAAGTTAGATTTTAAAACAGAAAACTAAAATGGATAAAGAAATAGAACAATTTTTTATTTAAACACGTTTATAAATTTATTGTTTATACACAAGCGTAATAAATAGATTATTTTCCTATTCTTGTAATCAGTCCGTAAGCTAAAACACAATTCAAATAAACACATATTTCTTTCTTTAAAATCAATCTTTCTACTCTTTACTTTAATGAAATTAAACCTACATTTATAAATGAAACATTCATTTTATTTGGTGTAAATTTTCTTTTTATTAAATCAAACTTTCCCTATATTTTCATAAAACATATGCTCCTTTTATTTACACCTATTAATTTACAATTAGTATTCTCTCTCCTATTAATTGGAAATTTTCAATTGCATTAATTTCAGTTGATTAAGTTTCAAAATGGACTAAATGAATGTAATGAGAAGTATACCAATTATTTCCTATCTAATAGTAATTTAAACATATTAATACACTATTGGATACAAACAGTAATTATATATTTCTTACTATAATAATAGTTTCTCATCTTGATTTACTTATAAATTTATAATTCTTTAAACCAATTCCATCTCAATTTAAATTAGCTTAATTCATCCATTATAGAATTTATTTCAGTTTCTTAAAATAACACCTTTATTATAAATTGAATCCAATTTATTTTAATAAGTTTCCAATTAAACGGATTAGATTTAATTCCAACCCTTAAATTGAGTCTATTATAACTCTATACCACAATTAACACTTGTCCCACATTTCATTCCATTGTTATACTCAATTTCATCTTCCATGCAAATTTTATTTCATTACCTAAATATACACCTATTTACATTTTAAATTTGAAGGAATATTATGTTTTTTTAAATGTGTATTTCTATATACTGAACACATAAATTACGGTCTTCAAATACTTTACATTCTATAACTTACTCTATATTCTATAACTTACTTTACATACTTTTTCGTATTAATTTCTTAATTATCAAAATTTCAACTTATTCCCCAAATCCACAAATTATTACTTAGCATAAATCTACGCTTTTATTACTTTACGTTCACATTTCCGTTACTCCATAATTAATCACCAAGTAACGTTATCATCAAACCAACATTAATTAGTATATTAAATGCTTACATTTATTTCTCTATATCCAATTTGTTTCAACTTTATTTACATTGATACTATTCCCTTATTTTAGTTATTACTTATCAACTTGTTCTAACCTTATTTCCTAAATTTCCGTTATTGTAAACCTATATATATATATATATATATATATATGTATATGTATATTTTATTTTGCATTAAATTTAAAATTCCAATTCAATCAACCATTTCAACATGCAACTTGTAATAACTGCTTACAGGTATGAATGGAATTATCATTTATTTCATATTAACTGCCATAATTTAGTGAATTAATTGAAATTGATTACAAATTACCCTGACAACCTAATAAAATAAGTAACGTACAATAAATATTGCCATTAACTCTTAATTACACTTTTAGAGGTACATTATTTACACCCCAAACATTGTAATTACTTACATAACACTAGTTTTATTCAATTAACATTTATTACAAACTATTCCAAAATTTATTCAATATTTATTAGTTCTCTTATATTATATTTATAACCAAGTGTAATTTTTAACTTAAATTGGTTGGATTTCCTTTCAAGTTATTAATAATTAACTTATACTAACATATTCCTTAATTTATTCCAATTACCGTTACAATGTTTTTTATTACAAAATCAATTAAATACTTTTCTTTCTCGTATTAAATTATACACCTGTATAATCCTTTCCACTATTCATTTATTAGAATTCTATTTAAAATTTCGATCTCCGGTAATAACTCATTTATTATACTTTTGCATATCAATAAACAAGGTTCCAAATAAATAGGATTTATTAAATTCAATTTTTATAATTAAGTCTATTACAACCAATGAAATATTTCATAGGTTAATTATTAACATTTTCTACGTTACCAATTATAGCAATTATATTTCTTTATAATTTAATTCCAAAACCTTACAAATATGACAAATTTAATTAACGAAATTTACAGGTCGTTACAGTTTAACCCACTCACAACTTCTAAAATTTCTTATGTTTGTTAAATTCATTTATGATGTGATTTGGAATTTATTTATAGCTGTTTGGCATATATTTCATCATTATCTCAATTAATTTGCATTTATTTAATTAATTGTTGTTTAATTTATTATTGCATATTAACTGCCAGTTAATTGTTATTTATTTTATTACATGTAAACTACCAGTTAAACAGTTATAATTTATTTTTGAATATAAACTGATAGTTGATACCTGTTATTACCACTTGTTATATATGGATGTATTGTTTGAATTTGGATGATGTTTGTGATAAATAGTTGATGGTTGATATTGGATGAATGGATGTTGTACTTATATTGTTATAAACTGCAAGTTATTATGCATTTTTATTTCATTCGGGATTGCGGTTTGAAATGATATATAACCATAAATTTTATTTTAAATTACGGATTGAAATGATAAATATCTGTATCACTTGACCATAGGATAGAAAATTTTATACAGGCACCGCGGTATGTATGTGTGTGTGTGTGTGTGTGTGTGTGTGTGTGTGTATATATATATAATTTATATTTGAAATGATTTTCTATGGTTTTGGAAAGAATATGGTTTAATGAATATTGATTTTTGATATTTTCAAATATTATTTTATATATAGTTAAACGCTTGAATTTAAGCTATGTGTAAATTTGGTTTCAAAGAATAAAAGAAGTTTAAAAATAAAAGCTAATTTTTATTTAGATATAATACGGTTAAGTATTTATTTAAATTTATTGGTGGAGTTTATAATGTCTTGAATAAAATAAATGTTGGAAGATAAATATGAATTTTCTTTGAATTAAGCTATTTAAGAATTATCCTCGAATAAAATTTATTTGAAATATAAATTAATTTGCGGTTTTAAAAGGTATGATTCTTATAACTTGATTTTGGTTTAGAGGACTAAAATGAATATCAAGTCGATTTAAATGAATATTATCATGTAATTAAATTTGAGAGAATATCCTGTTATTTGAAGTTTAAAGGTTTTTGACATTTGATTTATTAAGTAAACATTTCAAATTCTAGATAATAGTAATTGAATTTGATATATATATGAAATTATCAAAGAATAAGTTTTGAAATGGTGAAATAATTAAAGCTTTGAAATATATGGAAATTGAAATGGTTTATTTGGGAATTTAATCCTATACTTGGAATTTATTTGTGAAATTTAAAAAGCTATTTTGTTATGCAAAGCGGTTAAATACTTAAGCCATTTAAGTATTAGAAATTTTGTTTCAAAGCTGTGGGATTTAAAATATATATATTTGAGATATTATGATTTTGGGAAAAGGGATAATTATAAATAAAATGATATCATATTGATTTTGGGTTTTAAAAATATAAATGATATCGTATTTATATGGTTTTGAAAGGGATATTATATTCTGGTTTTAAAGTATAAATTATTTTAAATTAACCGCGGTGTTATAATAACGATTGGTTGTTGAAGAGACTGGGATCGGAAGTTGTCGTACTCTCTGCCAACTCCGAAAACCACTTTAACAACCGTGTACGCGATGGAGATTCTAGAATGAAATAGGATAGTGGCGGCGTTTCCTTTGAGGTAAATACGTGGACCCAACTCCCGTGAGTTGGCATAAGGTGGCTAAAACAGGAGCGATTCTCGGGCCAATTGAGGTAGCACGTTTGATCGGACATATCCCTTCGATTTTATACTTTGACGTTTGGATTGATTCGGTGGCCACTTTGATTTTCTTTTTGGGGTGTGGCTCAAGGTGGGCGGTAGCTGCGGCTACGCGTTACCACCAGCCCGGATGCGTAATTGGTATATCTACCCTGGCATTGCCTAGTTGTGCCGTGTCACCTACCCTATCGTGCCTTGTACGAGTTTGGTTTTCTCCCGTAGCCCGTGAAGTATTTAGGGTAGTCTACCGATCAGGAGAGGCGCTGATACTAGATGGACTACTGGGACTATTACGTGTTAAGGGCTATATGGGTGACCCCTTAATGCTAAGAAAAAGTAAGTTTATTTTACAATTAGACACTATTATAATAGCGAAATATAGTACATAGTAAATAGTTTAACGGATCCTTAAGAGATGTAAATCCCGAGCATCTCTTGAGTTACTGCACTCATATTTATTTCTGTTGATTTAACTTACATAAGATCTTTTAGTTCTGACTCGAGTGTTTTGTCTTTTCAATTCGCTCGGGTCAGTCCGAGCGTTTCAGGATTTGAAGACTTTATTTCTGGAGGAAGAAGATGAAGATTTCATTATTATTATTATTATATACTATATGGTTCCACTACACACCGTATTCTGCTGTATTGATATTCATTGGTATGCGAACTCTGATATTTATTGTATAAAGAAGAATCAAATGTTTTAAAATCAGTTTTTGAACTGTATATTGATTATTATATTTTATCCTTCCGCTATGAGATTCTGTTTTGTTTTTTTTCTTCTCTGTTTTTCTTATTTACCCCATAACAATCCGCCTTTCCGTATAGTTTGAATCGCACGTGTGTCGATTTGAAGCGTAGGAAAAAGCGGGACGTTGCATGTTATAAATTAATTATGAAATATTAATTATAAAATTTGAATATGATTTGAGAAATAAATAATGTTATATATATTTATAACAGTTATAAATATATCGATCGATATACAATATCGACAAGCGATTAAATTAGATTTAATTGCATAGTATTTTGGCTGGGATTAGATGGGTTTAAGGCCCATCATTAGGGCTTAAAATTATGGTTTTGGGAATGCCTAAGGGTGGCTAGAACATTGGGAATTGGCTTGGAGATAATGGGTTGAGATCAAGTGAGAATGGGTAAAAAAAGGTTTTCCTGTTTCTCTCTAATACAACCCTATGTGTGTGTGTAATGTATGTATATATGTATGTATCTCTAAAAATAATAACTATCCTTTTTGGCCGCCATTACCTTCTATATTGTTGGTTAAAACATAGCTCTCAATCCACTTCAAAATTCTCAAATAAATTTCAAATTAAATTAATACTATTCGATAGTTAGATGTCGGTGATTTCGGACTTGCAATTTGAGGAGTCAAGAATGGTAAAAGGATGGGAAGTCATTGCTTCAACTTTGGATTCAAAGGCATCATTAAATTGTTAATTTTAATTCATATTACAGTAATTAAATTATATTGTATGATCCTATAATGAGCAATTTAAGATATGTTTAAATATATTGTTATTATATGTTTAGTTATGTGAGAATTTTGTAAGTAGATGTGGTTGTCACAAATCAGTTTGGTTATGTGCATAATTAATTTATTATATTATTTGATTTATGTATAGACAAATGTTGTTTACTGTACAAAATCAATTTTTTCCATGAATAATTATTTTATATATATTTATTAATAAATTCATATATATATATATATATATATTGGTGTATATTTCTCTCTCATAGTAGCATATATGCATATATAAGACATATATATGATTTAAAAAATTTAGTACACTTAGTATATATAATATGAATTTATAAATTCGAAAATTAATTTTCAAACATATATTCATATTTTTCATTTATTGAATCTTTGAATTGTTTATTATATATAAAATAACTATTACATTAAAAATTCAATTTTATATTTCAAAAACGATTATATCATTTCAGAAACATAAGAAAAAAATTAGGAATTTTTCAATAAAGTTTATTATTTTAATAATTAGTATTATTTCTATAAAACTGTTCATGATTTACTAAAAATAATTAGTTAATTGAAAAATTATTTAAAAAATTTTGTAACTTTTCATTCATGATTTTAGAATTTCTAAAATTTTAAATTTCGAATTTTTAATAATATGCTATTTTATATTAAATAATTATTACCGAAACCAATGTATTTACTTTGAAAATTAATATTTCAGCTTTGAAAAATCTCCAGATTTTTCCTAAGCTTTATTTTATGATCCTAGATTTTCGAAAATCGTAAAATTTGAATTTTCATCAATAGATTATTTTATGTTAATCATTTATGGATGAAAATATTATTTTATTTATAATACATACAAATTATTATGTTTGCAAAACTAAGTTAATTTTGAATTATAACCTTTTTAATAATTGTTCTCTCTCTCTCTCTTTATATATATATATATATATATATATATATATATGTTTTATGTTCATATATTATATATAATATATTTATACATACATAAGTGTGTGTGTGTGACAACCCGATATTTTCAGCCATTCGCATCCACACATGCCGGACTTGTATTGCTCAAAATACCGCATTGTAAATAAATTTGAAGCAAATGAAAACAATCACAAAATCACATACACAGAAATATCAGAATAACTCGCAGCGGAAATTAAAATACCATTGTTGTTCATGAAGCTACTATAATAAAATGTCAAAACAAAATACATAATATCAGTCTGAAAACATATAAAATAGAGATCCCAAATACATAGAAGTTTATAAATACAAGAGTTGAAATAGAACAACTGAAACTGAAAGGGAATAGATAACTAGACAAGCAGAATTTCCAGCGATTCCTAGCTCCAGAAAGAAATCCAAAGCTAAGCTGTAAATACTCAGGCTGACCCAAGCGTAAAGTAAAACACAAAACACTCGAGTCAGGATATACATACTTATATAATGTAAATCAACTCAAGTAAACTGTAGTAGTAATACACAATAACTTAAATGATGCTTAGGGTCGTCCATCCTCTAAGGATCCTTTAAACCATAAATTAAATACATCCCATGGTTAAATTCAAAAATGGTATTTTATATTTTGAAATCAAATATCATTTCAAAATTCAATATCATTCAAAATCCATTTCAAAATATCAAAATATCATATTTCCCAAACCACATTCATTTTATTTAAAATACCATTTTGACACATATTTCAAAATAGTTTATATTTCAAAATAATTTACTTCATTTTAAATCATAAAAATGAAGTTATTTTACTTAATAATTAAATTATTAAATTTCCAAAATTTTAATCTTTCAAAGTTCATTTATTCACTTAAATTTATTGAAACAATGAAAATTCAACTTTCGCGGCATTTAGAAAATCCTACGGTAAGTTATGTTTAAAACAATTCAATTAGCAAAAGACAGCATTTAAAATGTTGTAATAGGTTTTAGATTTCAAATAATGTTTTAGTTAAATTCAGCAACTACAACGCCTACAAAGGTTGTAATAGCCCTTAGTTCATTTTAGCCATTTAGTTCATTTATATCAATTACAGCATTTACATAATGCTGTAATATTTTTAATTTTAGAAATGATAGCATTTCAGGAATGCTGTCAATTTAAATTCCAAACTTTCACTACAATTTCATAAATAATTAAAATTTATCTAAATCCATTTTTACTTATAAAAATCATATTTTCTCACTTTAAAAACAATCATTTAAATATCCTTTAATTTATGATTTTACAAAGTGAAATTTTCACAAATAACTATCAAATCTTTAATAATTCACTTATAAAATAAATGTAAAATTTTATAACATTTCATTTACTTAACATTTTAATTCAGTTTGCTATTTCATAATTTTATTTAAATTCCATTTTATTTTCTTAACTTAACTTCTATTTTTAAAACACTTTCACATTTCCAAGTTAAGTTATACTTCAAATTTCAACTTTTAACATTAATTTATTTAACTATTTTTAATTTATAGAAAATCAATAACACTTTATAAAAATCATTTTAAATTAAAATTAAAATCAAATTATAATATTTTATTACTTAACTTAAACTTTATTTAAAAACAAAATCATAAATTCCAAATTTTACTTATATCTCCAATTCTACTTTACCATTTATTTATTTCACTCATTTAACTTGTATAAAATCATTAATATTTTATAAAAAATCATTTTTTTTATTTAAATTTAAATCAAAATATCATAATAATTACATTTTTATAATATTTTAAAAAATTTAGAAAAATTATTTTAACCACGGTCTGTATATAATTTTTCTAACCTAAGTCGAATGTTACGGATAATATATCATTTCAATCCGTAATTTACGAAGGAAAAATCTGGGTTCTATCATTTCAAACCCTTAACCCAAGTTAAATGAAATAAATAAATAAATAATCGTTCAGGCTTATCATTTCAGCCCAATGATTTTTCCCTATTCTAAAGTCTGTTCGGGTATATATCATTTCAACCCATAGTGATTCTATTCTATAGGGAACTTGCAGTGTGATAAACTGATATAAATAAAAGAACAGCATTATATAACAGTAACATATGTTATAATAGGTGTATAAACAGGGGTGTACATCATATAAATAATATCACAGGCAGTTATAACATAGTTATATGAACTACAGATTCACAGGATGTCAATTTGCTACTTATATAAGTACGGAATGTCTGGTGAGA
Source organism: Allium cepa (assembly GCA_030765085.1). Taxonomy (NCBI): domain Eukaryota; kingdom Viridiplantae; phylum Streptophyta; class Magnoliopsida; order Asparagales; family Amaryllidaceae; genus Allium; species Allium cepa. The sequence goes on along the minus strand of CM060937.1, from coordinate 446,519,972 downwards.
AATACTCACCTCTACAAGCTGAAGATAGCAAATACAGACATATAACAGAGATCCAAAAGGCACGAAAGCATGACTACGATTCAAGTGAGGAAAAGCCAAAGCTATTTGTCTTGTACATATGAAACAAAACAATGCATTTAACATGAATTTCAAACCATAATATGACATTAAACAAGCTAGAATTAAGGAACAACAATTAATCAAACACTTACACTTTCTTCTACCATCACTATGCTCAGCCTATAGGGTGATAAGGCACTATCGTGGGGTGTATTTGGTCAGGTATGGGTCATATATGCTCGGCCTAACAAGGGTATTGAAGGTATGGAAGTTGTTTGAGTGATTAATGGCATAAATGGAGGAGTTTGTGTTCATTATTTGGCTCGGCTACATGAATCTATGGCTTGGCTATTCATGTTTTAGATCTAGACAGTGGCTAAGGTGATGGGTGGTGGTCATATCAAGGTGGTGGTGGCGACTATGGTGGTGGCCAAGGTGATGGATGGAGGTGTTGTTGCATGTAGTGGCTTAGCTTGCATAGTTTTTAGGAGATGTTGCATTTTTGTGGAGTTTTGGTCATATGAGTGGTGCGACCTGGGCAAGGTCAGAGAGATAGGTGGTGGCGTGGCAGTGGGTTCAGGTCAGGAATTTGCTGGTGGTTGTGGTGGTGTAGGTGGCGGCCAAGGGGTGTGTGAGGTGATGGAACAATTGTAGGTAGGCTATGTTGGATATAGGTGGTGTTTGTGCATTTTTAGGTGGATCTACGTCATCAAGGGGAATGGCTATGGCATGGGGATGGGCTAGAGGAGGTGTCGTCCAGAGGTGGTGATGGCGGAGGCTACCAAGGGGTTGGAGGAGAGAGGTCAAGCCAAAAAGAGATGAAGAAAGCAAGTGCAAAACTATGTGAATCAATATAAAAACATGAAAAAGAAAAGAATTTTTACCAATTTCTTTGAGCAAGAAGAGGCCGATTCAGAAATGAGAAATTGAAATTTACGTGAATGGTAAAAGTGATGGTCGGCTGAAAGAAGTGAATAGTTATGGTCAATATGTGAAAAGATGTTGTGAAATGTGAAAAGGTGGAATATAAAAGGCCTTAGGAAATCAAAAGTCATAAACCTTTTCAATTTCCTTCTTTTCTTTTTATAAATTTAAATAACTGAAAATAATAATAAATTCAGCTAAAAATTCGAAAATGTAATAAAAATATAAAATATAAGTAAATAATTATTAATTATATATGATTAAAATAAGAAAATAGCACAGAAAATGAAAACTAGTCTAGAAAATTTGAAAATAAACAGAATAAACTTTGAAAAATTTACATGGACTTGGAAAATATTTAGAAATAAAGATAAGAACATAAAATAAAACGTATTTACAAAAATAAATAAATAAATTTTAATTAAATATCATTTAAATTAAGAAAATGGTAGAAAAATAGAAACTGGCCTTTAAAAATAGGAACTAAATGCAATAAATTTTAGAAAAATTATAAAATCACTTTAAAATGTTTTAAAAATAAAATATATATCTAACATGTCATATTATACATATTAGAACATGATAGGACAAATAAAGTATTATTTTTATAATTTAAAATAGACAATTTTATTAAATAAATCAATTTACATACAATATTGTAAAAAGCATAACTTTCACAATATAAATCGGATTTCAACAAAAAAAAGTAGTATTCTTAATATTTAATCTATCTTCATAATAAAAGATAAAATTCATAAATTCAAATATTTAAATTTTAAATTTAAAAGTCAAAGTTTGACCAGATTGACCAAAAATCCACTTTTTTTTGAAAATATCCTATTTATTCAGGTTTGAAATTATAATTCACACAAAAATAAAAATATACTCTTAAAATAACAAAATTTACTCATTTTAATAAATATAATAAAGTTTTTAAATCAGGAGTTTCAATTTGAATAATTAGAATAAACAATTAAAATAATCACAAAATACTGGGTTGTTACACTCTCCCCCACTCAAATCTTTTCGTCCTCGAAAAGAACGAACAAGGAAAATAGGGAAAGGAAAGATAGAAAACAAATAGTACCTAAAAAGACAATTTCAGATTCGAAGCACTAATTCTCTCCTCTATCTCCCAGGTACAATCTCGATCATCAGTACTTTGATCAGACTAACAAATTTCCTTCTTAGCTGCTTCGTACCTCTATCGACAATATGAAGTGGATTCCTCTCGAAAGTCAGATTAGGCTAAATATCCAAACTATCAAGAGCAAAAGGCTGAACAAAAAAATATGGGTCGTGAAGATACCAGAAAAGATGTGAGACGTGGAATACATCATGCACTCCAGACAGCTTCTCGGCAATTCCAGACGGTAAGCCAAAGAACCAACTCTTTCCACAATTGCGGAAAGAACCCTCAAAGAAGAAGAAGGTAGGAATAGCTAGAAGGAAAAATGGGTTGGAACACAAGGATGGACCATTATTTTAAAACCATATATATTTCAATTTAAAATTTTATATTTACAACATATTTTATAATATGATAAATAGTCATTTGATTCAAATTTGATAGTTCGAAGTAAACAATATTTAAAACATTTTAAATTATTTAGAAAAGTAAAATAAATGATCAAAATATCCTTTATATAATATACTTTACCAAAATAATTTTATAAATCGATGTCTTAACAAGTTTACTTTCCTTCCCGTAGACTCTGGCTATGCGTTGATCAGGCGAAAAGCTAGAATTCTCCAGGTACTTAGTAGACTTATTTCAACACCCAGTGAAAATACTTGAAAAACCTTTTAAAAACAACAGATATGGAAAGTACAATCCAAACAAATCAACTAAACCAACCATTTGTCTAACCATGGATCGCAGATACACAATGGTTACACCTTGATCCCCCAGGAAACAATCCGTATCCGTAAGCTTTCTCAGCCCTACGAGTTATTCCATAATGACTAGTAGAGCAGGATACACAATGGTTACACCTGGATCCCCCAGGAAACAATCTGTATCCCTAGGCCGTCTCCGCCAAGTAGTTTCGCTACTAATGCGACCTATATAGATCAGGATACACAATGGCTATGCCTGGATCCCTTAGGAAACAATCCGTACCCCTATGCCATCTCAGCCAGGCAGTTGCGCTATGCAGTCGCGCTCGTAAGACCACGGAGATCGCCATGGAATTCGATGGACACTAGAGTATCAGATCCGGAAAACCCAAATCAGAGAGAATAATATCGATAGAATGAATCCATAGTGTGGCCACCAAGCGGATATCAAGCAGAAGACACTTTCCATATCTTTACTTCGAAAATATGTATCATATAGTACCTTTCAAAATCAATTTCAAATATCATACTTATATAAAGTCCATTATATATAAGATTTCATTTTCCAATCAAATACTTCCTAAAATCAATAGTATATCAAATCACACTTACATAGACTTCGATTTATATAAGATTTCAATTTACAAATTGAGTACCTTTTCAATTCAACATTTCCAAATCAACTTCATACTTATACAAATCCATTTTATATAAGTTCGATAACTCCCAAATCGAGTATTTAGTAAATCCAGGTTCTCAATTTTAATTCGTTTCAATAACATTTCAGTTTTCAAAATCATATATGATTTCGCCAAATCATTTCTTCCTAGTTACATATATTCAGTTTCAAGGTTTCTTAAAACAATAGATTTAGAAAATAATCCAAATTTCCAAATCAACAAAATTTATGCCAAACAAATTCATTTCTATTTCAAACATATATTCACTTTCAAAAATCATAATACTTTCAAAGTTATAAATCTTTCGAAACCAAAATACTTGAAATCATTACACTTTGAAAATCATTACCTTTCGAAATCATACATTTGAAAGCATAAAACATTCCTTTAATTCTTTACATTTCACAAATTTATTCAATTACCCAAATCTAAAATTTCCAATTTTAATTCAATTCAAACCATCAGTTTCAATTCAATTTAGTTTTCCAACAAAACCATTTCAAATATTATCAAATTTCAAATAAAGATTTGATCTACAAAATAAACTATTCAATCTTTAATATATTTCAAAGCTTAAATACCGGTATTCCAAAACTAAATTTTAAAATTCCATATATCTCAAACTTTACTTCATTATTGCTTAGTTTTTGAAATATTCGTTTCATAAATCCATTATTTTTAAATAAACTCAAATTACAAGTAAACCAAATATCCTTTCATACAAATATAAACTTCAAATATTCATTTATCAAAATCAATTATCATTTCAAATTCACATTCTTTATCAAATACTCTATACCATTCAAAATTACTTAGCATTGAAAAGTTAACCTTGATTTGGAAGTGCTCGAACCTTCAAAATAGTTGAAGAAATCATATTTTCAATCCAAGAATTGGAAATCACCAACAAATCGGTAAATCAATTCCAAAAGATAGGGTTATACCAAAACAAATCTGAAACTCTAGGACTGAACACCGGCTTACTTTAAATCATTTCATATATATATATATATATATATATATATATACACACACACACGTTTCGAAAATCAAATCATACTTCAAAATCTGAAACCAGAATTGGTTTCACAAAATCACTCGCATAACAAAGCTACTAGAGTGGCCTCTCCCCCACTCAGAAACTTGAAAATCAATGTCGATGATGCATGCATTCATCACCGAAATCATTTTCCAGCGACATAAGTGGGTTCTGAACTTTTATTTTGCTGAAACTTCTTTGAAATCTCTTCTAAATCATTGAAATTCATTCGAATATATTTGAAACATTTCTATTGGAAAAATAACTTCAAATCATATTATTATTATATATTTTCCAAAATCTTAAAATCGATTTCAAAACACCGAAGTTCGATTCCTCGAAATTCAAATTCAAAACCATTTAATTATAAATCATTTTATATAAATCAAATTCTTATAAAAAAAATTCAAAATTCAAAATCCTTTCAAAGCTTCAAATTTTCAAAGAAAGAAAAATATATAATCCATATCGAAAACATTTCGCTTTTACATATAAAATTGGGTCATCCTTATCAAAAAAAATTCGATGTATGCCCAATTTCAAAATACAACCAAACATAAATTTCCAAAGAATGATTCAAGGATGGATTTCAGAACAAACAGAGATTCGAATTTAGAGGATCTAATCAAATAGAATTCTGGTTCGAAGATAAGCTCGAACAAAGATGAGATAATTTAATTTCCCAATAGAAGATAGATAAGCCTATATTAATCGCGGGCGACCTTAACCGGTCAACCGTGAATTCAGGAATATATCCATTGCGGAAATCTAAGACAAACGACCTTTGATCGCCAGAGATAGAATCCTGGTAGAGCAGGAGATAGATAGCATCGTAAACCGAGGATATAGAAATCTTCGGTGAATCAATGCAAATTGTAAAGGAGTTTCACCCCTTACAAATCATTCAAAAATTTACGGAATCACTGATCTTTATAGAAGTCATTCCAAAGTGGAGTTATAGAATGCTCCAAAATCAAAAGGATAAAATAGGGGAAACAAGACTGGATTTCAGAACAAGTGGGAGTATTACAAAGTTCAAGGAATCCTAATCGATGAGAATCCTAACCAAGAGATTTCTAACAAGGTGGATACAGAAGGAATGAAGCTTAGAAAATCTTGGTTTCAAAATAAGAAGATTTTTATACCAAAATAATCTTCGAAAATACTTTAAAAATCTTTTGGAAATCATTTTATATTTCGAAAATACGCTCTCTAACAAGGAAATGATTCTGAGATTGATTTCACTCAATCTAGGGTATTTCTACCCTATCTCTAATGATTTTTTGCTCTGCAGGCTAAGGTTTACCCAAAACCAAAGCTCTGATACCAACTGTAACGGGCCGCGCCAGTAGGGTAACGCCCACCGTAGCATATATCAGTGTCTGTGATTCTGTGATTTGTATTTCATTTGCTCCAAATTTATTTACAATGCGGTATTTTGAGCAATTCAAGTCTGACATGTGTGGATGCGAATGGCTGAAAATATGGGTTGTTACAGTGTGTGTGTTGTAACACATATTTGGATAACATACATGACATACAAAATGAGCTAATATGTCTATTATGATGTATATCTCAACATTTACATATAGGCATATTATACATTTCACGGATTATTATGTTACACATGCACTCACACATATATGCATACGATACAATTATGTATAAACTAAATCAAATAAAATAAATTTCATATCTTAATATATTTGAAATTAAATAAAATAAATGATTTCATTTAAATGAAATTTAGAAATATTCTAATTCAGTTAGAATTCATTGGCCCAATTAAAGATCCAATAGGGTAAAATATTTGAAATTCACCCATAACTTCCGCTTCGGGCTGGTCCAATTCCAACAAAACCAACTGTTAAACCTATACAATTAGTGCGCCTGATGCTCCCATTTTAAAGTAGGTGAAAAGTTAACCACATCTTCTTAACTTCATTATAATGTCTTCTACTATAAATAACACCTTTTTAATTTTTATTTATTTGTTATTCATGTAGCACTTCTTGGAAATTTCCTTGCTGTTGACTTTTAGAAAGAAGCGGAAGAAGTACATCAGGTTTTTATATCAACTTGGCATATACTACGTTGGAGATTCTTATTATACCTTTCATGATGAATTTACGATCCATGCAAGTTTGGTTTAGAACTTCAATGACATTTTATTTTTCATGGATTTAAAATAATGGTAGACATCCGTATATTCAAAAAAATTACTTGATAATGCATATATATCCACATACGATAAATTTCACACTATCTGACGATGATGTTCAAAAGCTCATGGGTCCACATATGGATAATATTTACAGCAAATAATAATTCTTTATTTGTGGAGATAAAACTATGATATTATCAGTGAAATATTCAAAAGCTTCTATGTTTCATAGTCCTAAAGAAACGCAACATCCTTCTTTTATGGAGTAATATTTTACTGTAAAATTTGGATTTGGCGAGTGGGTAATATTGTGCATTAGTTCAACTAAGATTACAATATACATCTAAATTTAAATTTGTTTGTAATCATATACATTTTTTTGTAGGCTATTTTCTTTAAATTGCTCCAGTAATGAAGCATTGCTATGTATAAGTTGTAAGATGTAACCTTCTGTACATCTTGCAAATAATGCGATAGTATCAATATTTTTATCAATATTCTTACATTCTTTTATGTGTTTTTATGCTAATATTACCACTATTATTGAGATATTGGTATATAAAAAATTTATTTTATTGGTACAATAAATATTCAGAGTATAAATATTTATTTAGACAAATTTATGTGCGTATTTAACTCAAATTTTTTTAAATGTAGATTCATTTGCATGGAGGGCCCCATTACATCGTCACATTACGCAATAGTTCGTAGGATGGATGAAGGTTGTGTAAAAAGACAATGAAGTATGTTATTTTCCTAGTTTATTTTCTCATCTTTCTAATATTGTTTGGCCTTGACTACAATAAATGTACAGTTTCAATACTTAGTGGGAAAAATTCTGAGATGAACTCTTAAATGAATATAAGGAAAATGATTGATTTTGTTGTGTTATCTCGAGTTCAGTATTCTGGCTTATTAATTTCAGATTCAAAATAAAACCTTCTCCCCACTTCTATTTGGTGTTGTCTTATGTGTACAAATAAGCAGAAGTTGAAACCATATTGATGGTGGCTTTTTCCCAGTTTAAGATAGAAATATCAAACATGATTATCTTTCTTCTTTGGTTTCTCTATAGTTACACGTAATCGGTATATGATAATTGCGTTTTTGGTAACTAAATGGGTATTTCAGTTTATAGGTTCAATTCTCTCAAGGTTAGATCCACTGTAACTACTTATATCTTTTTTTTAAAGTAATATCAACATCATTTAGCTAAGGGCGTCAAAAGACTACAGCGGTCATTCCTATAAGTGCAAGATCAATGAAAACTTATCTATGGAGAAAACTGTCTATTCTCAAGCTAAATTTGATATTTGGATATGCACGACAAAACAGTGGGTTTATTATTATGACTTCGATGTTTTATAATATGGTGGATGAGACGATAGAATCAAGAGTTTAGAGTAATGGTACACTACAGTAAATTTTGTGAGAAAGTAAAGTTTTAAAAGTTAATATTATCCAAAAATGATTAGTCATTATTCAAAAGCTTTCATCATGGATTAAATTCTGAGGCCCTAGGTAGAGAGCATGCCCGACCTATGGTGTTCAAAATCGTTTTGACATCATATACTATGAAAAATGTATGGTTATTCTGGTTCATACTATTTGTAAATCAAATAGGTGATGAGTGTAAGTTTGCAAGGTTTTTAAATCGATTCTTATTTAAACTAAGCGGTTTCGGTAGTTTAATTAAATAAGCATTATTTGTATTAACATGGGTTAGGTTCTTGCACTATGTCCCTTTAAGCTATCCTAATTTCTTGGTATATGTTAATTGTTTTTCTAATCTCACATTGTGTTGCTATTTGACCATCTAATTATTATTAGTTTGTTGAAACTATTTAAAACCGCTTAATTTGCTTTATTTTATGGTCATAACATTTTGCTTTATCTTATGGTCATAACATTAATAGTACTAAACATTATATCATGTCTTACGATTATGTACATGTCCATCTTTATTACTATGATAGAAAAATCATAAGCATATTAGAGAAAATTACAAATGGCTAGAATTTATATTTAACAATTATCCATACAGACTTATTTTTATTTTTAAATTTATATCCATATGTTATATTATATTGGGTGTTGTTAGAAATATAGTTTAAGGTTCAAATATGATATTTTATGGATCGGAATACGTTAATACTTCCACTGGTAACCGATCCAGGTTTTTCTTCCTATCATTAATTTATGTTTACTTGGTAACTCATTTCTAAACATATATATGAAGTTGCTTTTATCCATAAACTTTAGCTTCTTTAGAAGTAGTCTTCACTATATATCAAAGCTTTCAAATAAGTCACCTGATGTAACATTATAATATAGTTAATTTTTTCTTTCGCCAAAGGGGGCTACTAGAGACAAAGCACATAAGTTGTCACTATCTTAGTACATTTTATAATGTATATGCATAAAAAGGAGAGGCACAATCTCGATGGTCAGCTCAACAGCAACAACAAATAGTTCGATATGAACAAGAAGAAGTTGGCGATGCATACTCATTTATGTGTATTTATAGTGAATGTGTTTAGATAACTACTATTGCTGTGTATTTGATTATTTATCCATTAAGTGACATGTTTCATCAGTTATGTTAAAACACAAGTATATTGTACTCACTACACCATATTGGCAGTTTTTGTAACTCCCCCATGTGGAAGAATCGCAACGGTTCTGAATCGTTGCTAAATAGCAACGGGTTTCAGCCGTTGTAAAACATTTAAAAACGGCCGAGGTCCGTTTTAATTTTGCAATGGCTCAAAGCCGTTATGTAGTTTTCTTAATTTTTTTTATTTGTTGACCACTTGCGTACGTAATCCCCTCCTTTTCAAAATATTATGCCCCTTAATTTAATTTCCCTCCTCGCGTTTTCCCCAATTGCCCCCATTTCCCTCTAAGTTTGCCATAATCGTCCCTATTTCCCTCCGTGTTTCCCTAACCGCAGATCATCATCGACCTGAGCTTTGAAAGAAGACTACAAATCAACATTGACCTGAGATCAAGTGTTGGAACCATATTAGGTCTTGGCTCTTCGAAATTGAGTAATAAAGTTCGTTCTCCTTTAATTTTTATGTTTAGAAATACAATAATCGTGCTTTACTGTCATTATTTAACGAGTCAAAAATAGTATACGCATAATCGTAGGTTCCCCCGTTGCTGCTTAATGTTGCGTGGCCAAATCTGGCTTATGATTTCTTAATTTTTGATTTCCACTGGTTTGTGATTACCACTAGTTTGTGATTTTTAAATTGTTTCTAAGTTGACTTCCACTGGTTTGTGATTTCTAAGCATAATCAAACCAACGTAGACTGTTAGAGAGAAACCGTATGGTGAAACTATTTGTGATTTCTAAGCATAATTATGTTGTGATTCTTTTAAGTGAAATCATTTAATCAATTCTAATCGATTCTAGGTTTTCAGCATTTTCTTCTATCTGCATTACTATATAGCCTTAGTTATTTCATATTTATTTCAGGAAATTGTATAATGAAGAGGAGCACTGTCAGTTGGTCAAATTTAATCGTCTTTTACTTTCCAATAGCTAAAAAAAATTGCTCGACCATAGTTGATTGAATTATGTTTATATATAATGTAACCCTCCTTTTATGGTTGATCACATACTGTAGTTCCAAATATACTTGTTGCTTGGTAAAGCTTATATTTCTATCCTAAATAAATCACTTTTTTTAGTTGATCACATTACTGTTTCATTTCAAAATCTTCGAACATAAAAGGATGAATGCGGGTATTTAGAAACCTCAGTTAAGGGAATATGATTTGTTTATCTCTATGTTATATATCAAGTATAGAGTTTGACATACTTCTTACGGCAAATATGCCATCTTCCCAATATTTTAGGATTAGCCATGCCAAATAATTGTTGTAGGTCTTACAAATCGACTATAGTTGGCATCAATTTTCAAAACCAAGTTTTTTTTAGTTTTTATTTATTTTTAAACCGACCTTTTCAAATCCATTTACATAAAATTCGTATTTCATTAATCAACCAACTTTCATTCAATACCATCCCATACAACTTGACAACAACCATTTCACAATTTGACTTAAGTCGAGCTTTTATCCAGTATTTACTTAAGTTATTTATTTTCTTTAAGTTATTTCAATTCAAAACTCAAATTTATTTTTCCTTGTAACACTGCCAAACTTAAATCCTTGATTTGATTTTCATTTATCAAGTCTATTCCATCGACTAATTTAATTAAATTAGTTTTATTCACTTATCCATTTTAAATTTCAACTTTTCATTCTCAATTCATCTCGAATTTATTTTATCGATAATAAAGAAATTTTCAATTTATTTCTAATTACTTGAATTTATCTACAAATTTAACTCATAATTGAATTTAATTTAACTAATTCTACTTTCCTATTTCATGAATTAATTAATTATCATATTAGTTTACTTGAATTCAATCCATTTTATTTTTATTTTTCCCAAGTTTGCATTTTTATTTCGTTAGCTTTTGGTTTTGATTCCAATCCCTCATACAACGATAATAATAATTTAATATTATCGCTTCCTAACCACCAAGCAACCATATATTTTAATAATTCATAGAAAATTTACTAATTAAAATAGTTTTGAGTAAGATTATTTCATTTGCTCTATTTTAGAACAATACTATGTCGGTTTATCTCGTTTAAGAGTTTAGAAACCCCTATCGATACGGTTGGCCAAACTGCACCGACCAGAATATATAAACAATCAACTAATAAGTCAACACAATATAAAAAAAATTCACTAACAATTACGTGCTCATATCTATTATTACACTCACACTCATTCTAGAGTAATGCTGACTCTATCTCTAATGAGTAACACCCACCAGAGCCAAGGTTATCGCTTAACCAAATGCTATGATCTCGACTGGTAGGTTTTAAACCATCCCAGCCCCGCCGTGGCTTACAACGGTACATGCCCTTGCTTTTACGGCCAGCCTTTCGACTGTCACAGCTTACGCCTAACCAACCGCTTAAAGAGGACGTGTGGGGGTAAGAGTCTCCCGTTCGCCACCTAATGCAAAGGGAGAACCCCCCATCACGTTTCAGCTCGATACGCAAGGTCAGTCATGGGACTGGTGCGAGATCTTAAAAACATTTATTTTCATAAAGAAAATAAAAGAAATTCTCTATGCTTTTGTTAAATGACAATACCATAAGGCCTCCCGCCACACACACAATGCAAACACAGAATTGGAAGAGATTTCTCCTTATGATAGTCAAACATGCTTAATACACAAAATCCTTTCGATATTATTATTAGTGCATAGTGTAGAAAACATTTCGAAAGTATAATATAAATCTTAGCCAGCATAGACATTCCGAACCATGCCTACTATAGCTACCATCCAAATAGTGAGGCGCCACCATAAGTAAATGGCAGGTTATGCAACTAAAACCGTACAAGGCGTGTATTGTTTCTTTGGATTTCCAACAAATGTCAGGCTAAGGAACTTCCTATGCCACATGGGTACGCCTCTGAAGGGACGTCCCGAGAACTTAACCAGCTCTCTGCCAACACAAGGCCGGGTTAACTCTGTAACTAGGTAACTACTACACGAGTATGCCATCACCCGGTCCTTTGGGACCTTTATCCGAGGATCCTCAACCACAAAGAAAAGTATTTGCAGTAACCACAAAGGTTAAATATCAGAGCTCCATACCTGACACCACCCTTTTCCAGAAGGAAATGACATACCTTAAAGAGCGCGACCCTTATAACTTTGCCGCATCTTTCCTGTTTCGACCATTTCCGGGGTGTGAGGTCCGATGAGGTCTCGTCCACAAAGCTACACTTTTCACAAAGTCATACTTTGATCAACAAATGATCGGCAGCACTTCGTGTGCCACATTACCAAATTGGGAATGTATCACTAGTAACCATCAACACATAACCTTTGAGCTCGTATGTCACAGAGAAGGGTGTTAAGCTAAGAGAATAAATTCTCCGCCACCAACAGAAATGTATTCGATAGAAACCAGCTTTACATCTCAAAGTGTAACGCCAGCCAAACATCCATATAAGTCCGTTCCGGGATCAAACGGAACCGAAGGCACTTCAAAGAAGCCCTTGCAAATCCGGATATTCACAAATCATGTCCGGTATCCCCATCACAACGAGTGATAAAATCTCTATACCGAAGCAATACGGTGCAGAGACATTCGACAGGTAATCCTTTCGTTTTCGAAAATACCCGGTCTTCAACACAATCTTCAAATGCAATCCCATTTCGTCGTATAGTTATTCAGAATGGGTTTTATGGCACAAGGTCCTCTCCCGGCTAATCCGAATAACGAGCGCTTATTTTTAAAAATAAGTGTTCATTTAGATTTCAAACAAATCACAATGATTTTCACTTTGATCCTTTAAATAAAAAATCCATCACAATCACAAAGGTTCGATGTGGTTTTCGAATATCCACTTCGTATCCGATCCCCAGTCGCATCGAAATTCAAATGCCATCTGAAAGGCAAATATTGATAATCGGTTATTTAACTATCAATAAATATTCACAACAACACCAAGATTTAAATAATTTTCCCAATTATTTATTTTCAAAATATATTCGCAAGATATATTTTAACACTTCCACCATTTGAAAACAAATTTCAAATTACTGACCACATTTCAATATCTTAAAAAAGAGTTTCAAATCATTTTTTCCTTACGCAGAAAACATTCCTAGATATTTATTTCCACTGAAAATCTATCGAGATTAAATGCTTTAAAATAATTTAAATTACTTATCCAAACATATATACTTGGAAATAAACTATTTTAAAAACACTTACTTAATTATTAGTTACAAAATATTATACTAATATCTTACATAAACATCAAGTCTAAACTAACTTTAAAATAATTTAGTAGATAGGGTGTAACTATTTTAAATAACCATTTTCTAAACAAATATCAGTTTAGTCTTTAAAATTATTCTTTCTATAAGTGATTAAATAAATCCATGTTTTAAAGATTTAAAACAATTTCCAAAAATAATTCCTCCAACAACAAAAAATATTTTCAAACAATTTCTATAACCTTTAATTTATACTTCAAAAGCTACTTTAACAATACACTCGGCTTTCCAGGGAAGAATTCTCTTTCCATTTATATTAATTAATAAATCTTCTCGATTTATTTTAATTTACATACCAAATCTATAAATTCCTTTATAAATTCCAATTGTGAATTTAAACTTCTAAATATCCATTGATATACGACTTTCAAATCAATTTCTAAATATTCATTTTCAGCACCGAATTAAGTTCTAAATTGATTTCCAACTTTATTTACAAATACCAAATCAATTTTCAAACTTGATTTCTAAATTTATTTCAACACCATTTATTATCCTTTGAAACAAATTCCTCCTTTTAAATTTATTCAATTTTCTAAAACTAATTAACTACAAATTTTTACTAAATTTCAAAAATCCAATTTTTATTTATTCCTGATATCCTACGATATCAGAAATATATTCGGCTAAATTATAGCTTTCAAGGGTTTCAATTACAAATAATCACACACAGATTATAAATAATCAACACATAAAATATGAAACAAATTCAATATTTGAGGAATCCAGTTGGATCCCTCCTACCTGTTTCTCTGCATCCATAGACGTTAGCACGACAATTAAATACCAATTCCACTTCGAGGTGGAATATCGCGGTATATGGAATTTATAAAATATCATCCGTTATTATACGGCGCATAGGGTCTTAATAATGCGGGAAATCAACAACTCCAATATATACTATATACTACTATATATATAATATCATCCAGTGAATAATTATTATAATTCAATTACCCAAGCACACAGTCAAATCAATTTTAATTTACTATTTAAAATCAAACTGGAAATTTCAATTTGAACTTGAGTGAGAAGATCTCATCTTTGCTTTTTATTTGCAATCCATTTCTATTCCGGCTTGTTTTCTTTGCAATTTTGACCTTGTATAAACAATTACATAATTTTTATTAATATTCGAAATAAATCGAAAAATTAAATTCCATTTGATAATTTAATTTACCAAATGCTTTTTTTTTTAAACTAATAATTTAAATTTTAAACTAGTGATTTTATTTTAAACCAATACCTTTAATTTAAATTTAATTTAACAAAAATAAAATAAAATTTAAAACTAAATTTCTTTTCTTTTTCAATCTGTGAATAAATATTTATCTTCACAATCTTCCCTGTATATAAATATATGTATATAATTTAATAAAATAAAAATATAAAAGAATACCTTACTGCATAGCGACGAAACCCTAGCACCTTCCACGAATGTTGCGCCGAATGCCTGCAGTCGTCGCCGCATCCCCTGCGCGCTCACTCCAGCGACGCGACTACCCAAAACCCTAGCCAAAATGCCTCGCCAAATCGATTACCGACCCTCCCTTAAAAACCCATGGTCGTGCACGTGACCTCATGCTGCCATCGCCATCAATACAAGCCCTGCCGAGCTCGTGCTCGATAACCCATGCGCCCCGCGTGCTTGCGCCACCAGCATCGACGAGGTCACATTGTCGTTCGCACTTGCGAACCTTGCTTCCACCAATCGAATGAATTAATTTCGATTTTGTAAAGGGAAACGCGATTCCCCTTTTTTTTCATTTTGCTTTCTGTTATGAACGAAGGAAAAGAGGGAGAAGATGGGTTTCGTTTCGGCTGTCTTTCAGAAGGAAAGAAATACGATGACGTTGGCATATGGAGGAAGGTAATTTTTTTTATAATTTCATATTCAAAATATCTCGTATAACCTACTCGAAATCCCGAACTCCTATCGAGGCATGCCGCCAAGTGTTTATAAGGTTTTATCCGCATTTCGAACATAATAGAACGTGTTTCGGAGGCTAATTTGATCATATGCACAAGTTACTGAAATAAACGATCAATTTTAAATTGAATCGATTAAAATAGTTTCTATGCGTTTTGAGCTGCTAGGGTCAAATGACAACTCCGATTGCTACGAAAATTGAAATCCGATAATAAATAACTATTACGGATCCAATGAAACTGATTTCGTCAAATTTCGGGACTGTGCCTCGAAAGGCTATTTTTAAATATCGATTAAAACGATATAATTTCAAAACTGAACAAATCATTCCCAAATTCAATTCTGAAGCTTCCATTATCTTCAGTATTATCAATATAAATTTTCTAAGCCTTTGGAATATTTTTAATCAGCTTAAAACTGAAGATTCAAATTTCCATCCAACTTCAATAATTTAATTGCCAAATTCATAGTTAATTTTGAAATTCGAGTTAAACTAACCTCCAAATATTCAAAATCGATTAAATATTTCATTTTTAAATGTTAAAAATTCTGGGTCGTCACATCCTTCCCCTCTTAATAGAATTTCGTCCTGAAATTACTAGTTAGGAAGAATGATCCTTAACCCATTTGCTATCTTTCCAAAATTAAACGATTTTATCAACTTGCCAAAGCAAATCTTTTTTATTAACAACCCATCGCTAATTCAACTAACTTCCCAACTTCAACTATAAGTTCCATACAACATTGTTTTCTTTAACAATTTAAATTTAAATTCAAATTCAAATTTTAAACCTTCAAAATTTCTCAAAATTTTCTAACTCACTAAATTTTCGAAAAATTTCGCCAGCATCTCCTTTGCGCGGCTAGCTCGGTACGACTACAAAATGGCACCACAGGCCCTCAGGTTCCAAAAGAAAATAAAAAGCCAAGTGGCTAGACAAGAAAATCACCAAATTTCATATAGAAATTTAAATATATGCCTTTTGTCGAGCAATTTAAATTTTATCTTCAAAATCAAAATCCCAATTTTTCCTTTGTCTTTAACACACCTGTATATCCTTATATCCATAATATCCAATTACAACATTCAAATATCATTTTTTTTACTTCACTATTGAAGTTATATATTCATTTTCATTCAATCTTGCATTTTCAATTTCATTTGAATTTAATTTACATTTTCAATTTTGTTGGATTCAATTTGCCTTCTGAATATTGAATTTTATCAATTATCTTTCATTCACAACTGCACTATTTTAAATTAGTTTCATTTACTAATTTACTTCAATTTCAAATTTGAAATCGTTTGTCTCTAATCAAAGATTTTTTTTCAAAAATTTTCTAACTCCCAAAATTTTAGAAATTTTTTGGCAGAGTCCCCTTTGTACGAAGGAGCTTTTGCAATTTGACAAAAGATATAAATATATATACATCGACCCACCCGGTCAGAAAAACAAAAACAGTTCATATTTCCTATTTTTATTGTGTAGGCGTACCTTGTTTAGCATTTTTAAGCAAAGCAGTTTATTTATTAGCATTTTAGCGCGACCAAATTCAGTCAAACGGCCCTCATGTACCTGTATTTACTCAATTTAAACACATAAGTGACATCTATAGGAAATTCATTTACATCTCACTTATTTTTTATAGTAAACACATAGTTTTCATTAGCAATTCACTCAAGATAATGCCCATAAGCAATTTATAATGTTTCAATACAAATTTAATTGCTTACAACTACATTCCATATCATTTCTATTCAATTCAAGCGATTTACAATTCACTTTCTTTCATTCAATTCATTTTTTTAAACGAAACAAACTCATATCCATTTTAATTGATTCAAAAATCAATTTTATTGGCTTTCATTAACTCATAGAATCTTATGCAATCTCGTTTGCGTCAAATGACAACCATTTCTATGCAAATCTGACGATATTCACTAAATAGAATATCCAATCTAATGTATAACTAATTTAAATTAATATCAACTCAATTTACTCTTTATTTTCATTTCCAATTGATTCCGTTCAATTCGTTTTGCATTCCATATTCACATTCATTTTGATGCATTAATATACAAAAATCTTTGCTTAGCATCCATTTCATAAACCTCACTTATGTATATTCAACAACCAAGTATGCATTCACTATGTAATTATAGCTTAGAAATCGACTATAATTGGCATCAATTTTCAAAACCAATTTTTTCTTCCTTTTTATTTAATTTTTAAACCGACCTTTTCATCCATTTACATAAAATTCGTATTTCATTAATCAACCAAGTTTCATTCAAAACCATCCCACACAACTTGACGACAACCATTTCACAATTTTACTTAAGTTGAGCTTTTATCCAGTATTTACTTAAGTTATTTATTTTCTTTAAGTTATTTCAATTCAAAACTCAAATTTATTTTTCCTTGTAACACTACCAAACTTAAATCCTTGATTTGATTTTCATTTATTAAGTCTATTCCATCGACTAATTTAATTAAATTAGTTTTACTCACTTATCCATTTTAAATTTCAACTTTCCATTCTCAATTCATCTCGAATTTATTTTATCGATAACAAGGAAATTTTCAATTTATTTCTACTTACTTGAATTTATCTACAAATTTGACTCACAATTGAATTTTAATTTAACTAGTTCTACTTTCCTATTTCATGAATTAATTAATTATCATATTAGTTTACTTGAATTCAATCCATTTTATGTTTATTTTTCAAAAGTTTGGATTTTTATTTCCTTAGCTTTTGGTTTTGATTCCAATCCCTCATACAACGATAATAATAATTTAATATTATCGCTTCCTAACCACCAAGCAAACATATATTTTAATAATTCACAGAAAAATTATTTCTTTTATATACAAAAATAGTTTTGAGTAAAATTATTTCATTTACTCTATTTTAAAACAATATTGTGTCGGTTTATCTCGTTCAAGAGTTTAGAAACCCCTATCGATACAGTTGGCCAAACTTCACCGACCAGAATCTACCGATAAGTCAACACAATATAAAACAATTTTATTTTCGCTAACAAATACATGCTCATATCTATTATTACACTCACACTCATTCTAGAATACTGCTGACTCTATCTCTAATGGGTAACACCCAACAGAGCCAAGGTTATCGCTTAACCAAATGCTCTGGTACCAATTTGTAAAGGTCTAGGCTTTTCAACCATCGACAGCGGCCAATCTCGACTGGTAGGCTTTTCAACCATCTCAGCCCCGCCGTGGCTTACAATGGTACCTGCCCTTGCTTTTACGGCCAGCCTTTCGACTGTCATAGCTTACGCCTAACCAACCCCTTAAAGAGGACGTGTGGGGGTAAGAGTCTCCCATTCGCCGCCTAATGCAAAGGGAAAACCCCCCATCACGTTTCACCTAGATAAGCAAGGCCAGTCGTGGGACTGGTGTGAGATCTTAAAAACAGTTATTTTCACAAAGAAAATAAAAGAAATTCGCTATGCTTTTGGAAAATGAAACTACCATAAGGCCTCCCGCCACACACACAATGCAAACGCAGAATTGGAGGAGATTTCTCCTTATGATAGTCAAACATGCTTAATACGCAAAATCCTTTCGATATTATCATTAATGCATAGTGCAGAAAACATTTTGAAAGTATAATATAAATCTTAGCCGGCATAGACATTCCGAACTATGCCTACTATAACGACCATCCAAATAGTGGGGCGCCACCATAAGTAAATGGCAGGTTATACAACTACAACCGTACAAGGCGCGTATTGTTTCTTTGGATTTCCAACAAATGGTCAGGCTAAGGAACTTCCTATGTCATATGGGTACGCCTCTGGAGGGACGTTCCAAGAACTTAACCAGCTCTCTGCTAACACAAGGTCGGGTTACCTCTATAACTAGGTAACTACTACACGAGTATGCCATCTTCCGGTCCTTTGGGACCTTTATCCGAGGATCCTCAACCATAAAGAAAAGTATTTGCAGTAACCACAAAGGTTAAATATCAGGGCTTCATACCTGACACCACCCTTTTCTAGAAGGAAATGACATACCCTAAAGGGCACGACCCTCATAACTTTGTCGCATCTTTCCTGTTTCGACCATTTTCAAGGTGTGAGGTCCGATGAGGTCTCGTCCACAAAGATACACTTTTCACAAAGTCATGCTTTGATCAACAAATGATCGGCAGCACTTCGTGTGCCACATTACCAAATTGGGAATGTATCACTAGTAACCATCAACTACATAACCTCTGAGCTCGTACGTCTCAGAGAAGGGTGTTAAGCTAAGGGAATAAATTCTCCACCACCAACAGAAATGTATTCGATAGAAACCAGCTTTACATCTCAAAGTGTAACGCCAGCCACGCATCCGTACAAGTCCATTCTGGGATCGAATGGAACTGAAGGCACTTCAAAGAAGCCCTTGCAAATCTGGATATTCATAAATAACGTCCGGAATCCCCATCACAAAGGGTGATAAAATCTCTATACCGGAGCAACTCGGTGCATAGACATTCAACAGGTAATCCTTTCGTTTTCGAAAATACCCGGTCTTCAACACCATCTTCAAATGCAATCCCATTTCATCATATCGTTATTCGGAATGGGCTTTATGACACAAGGTCCTCTCCCGGCTAATCCGAATAACGAGCGCTTATTTTTAAAAATAAGTGTTCATTCAGATTTCAAACAAATCACAACGATTTTCACTTTGATCCTTTAAATAAAAGATCCATCACAATCACAAATGTTCGTCGTGGTTTTCGGATATCCACTTGGAATCTGACCCCCAGTCGCATCGAAATTCAAATGCCATTTAAAAGGCAAATATTGATAGTCGGTTATTTAACTATCAATAAATATTCACATTAACACCAAGATTTAAATAATTTTCCACATTATTTATTTTCAAAATATATTCACAAGATATATTTTAACTCTTCCACCATTTGAAAATAAATTTCAAATTACTGACCATATTTCAATACCTTGAAAACGAGTTTCAAATCATTTTTTCCTTACCCGGAAAACATTCCCAAATATTTATTTCCACTGAAAATCTGCCGAGATTAAATGCTTCAAAATAATTTAAATTACTTATCCAAACATATATACTTGGAAATAAACTATTTTAAAAACACTTACTTAATTATTAGTTATAAAATATTACACTAATATCTTACATAAACTTCAAGTCTAAACTAACTTTAAAATAATTTAGTAGATAGGGTATAACTATTTTAAATAACCATTTTCTAAACAAATATCAATTTATTCTTTAAAATAATTCTTTCTATAAGTGATTAAATAAATCCATGTTTTAAAGATTTAAAACAGTTTCCAAAAATAATTCCTCCAACAATAATTTTTTTCTTCAAACAATTTCTAGAACCTTTAATTTATACTTCAAAAGCTACTTTAACAATATACTCGGCTTTCCAGGGAAGAATTCTCCTTCCATTTATATCAATTAATATGTCTTCTCGATTTATTTTAATTTACATACCAAATCTGTAAATCCTTTATAAATTCCCATTGTAAATTTAAACTTCTAAATATCCATTGATATACGATTTTCAAATCGATTTCTAAATATTCATTTTCAACACCGAATTAAGTTCTAAATTGATTTCCAACTTTATTTACAAATACCAAATCAATTTTCAAACTTGATTTCTAAATTTATTTCAACACCAAATTTATTATCCTTTGAAACAAATTCCTCCTTTTAAATTTATTCAATTTTCTAAAACTAATTTACTATAAATTTCTACTAAATTTCAAAAATACAATTTTTATTTATTCTTGATATCCTACGGTATCAGAAATATATTCGGCTAAATTATGGCCTTCAAGGGTTTCAATTACAAATAATCACACACAGATTATAAATAATCAACACATAAAATATGAAACAAATTCAATATTTGAGGAATCCAGTTGGATCCCTCCTACCTGTTTCTCTGCATCCACAGACGTTAGCATGACAATTGAATACCAATTCCACTTCGAGGTGGAATATCGCGGTATATGGAATTTATAAAATATCATCCGCTATTATGCGGCGGATAGGGTCTCATCCGCTATATAATGCGGGAAATCAACAACTCCAACGTATACTATATACTACTATATATATAATATCATCCAGTGAATAATTATTATAATTCCATTACCCAAGCACACAGTCAAATCAATTTTAATTTAATTATTTAAAATCAAACTGGAAATTTCAATTTGAATTTGAGTGAGAAGATCTCACCTTTGCTTTTTATTTGCAATCCATTTCTATTCCGGCTTGTTTTCTTTGCAATTTTGACCTTGTATAAACAATTACATAATTTTTATCAATATTCGAAATAATCGAAAAATTAAATTCCATTTGATAATTTAATTTACCAAATGCTTTTGTTTTAAACTAATAATTTAAATTTTAAACTAGTGATTTTATTTTAAACCAATACCTTTAATTTAAATTTAATTTAACAAAAATAAAATAAAATTTAAAACTAAATTTCTTTTCTTTTTCAATCTGTGAATAAATATTTATCTTAACAATCTTCCCTGTATATAAATATATGTATATAATTTAATAAAATAAAAATATAAAAGAATACCTTACTGCATAGCTATGAAACCCTAGCACCTTCCACGAACGTCGTGCCGAATGCCTGCAGTCGCCGCCGCATCCCCTGCGCGCTCACTCCAGCGATGCGACTACCCGAAACCCTAGCCAAAACGCCTCGCCAAAATCGATTGCCGACCCTCCCTTAAAACCCCATGGTCGCGCACGCGACCTCATGCTGCTGTCGCCATCAATACGAGCCCTGCCGAGCTCGTACTCGAGAACCCATGCACCCCGCGCGCTTGCGCCACCAGCATCGACGAGGACACATCGTCATTTGCACTTGCGAACCTTGCTTCCACTAATCGAACGAATTGATTTCGATTTTGTAAAGGGAAACGCGATTCCCCTTATTTTATTTTATTTTATTTTCATTTTGCTTTTTGTTATGAACGAAGGAAAAGAGGTTCGGCTGTCTTTCAAAAGAAAAGAAAGACGATGACGTTGGCGTATGGAGGAAGGTAAATTTTTTTATAATTTTATATTCAAAATATCTCGTATAACCTAACTCGAAATCCCGAACTCCTATCGAGGCGTGCCGCCAGGCGTTTATAAGGTTTTATCTGGATTTCGAACACAATGAAACGTATTTCGAAGGCTAATTCGATCATATGTGTAAGTTACGGAAATAAACTATCAACTTTAAATTGAATCGATTAAAATAGTTTCTATGCGTTTTGTGCTGTAAGGGTCAAATGACAACTGCGATTGCTACGAAAATTGAAATCCGATAATAGCTAACTATTACGGATCCAATGGAACTGGTTTCGTCGAATTGCGAGACTGTGCCTCGGAAGGCTATTTTTAAATATCGATTAAAACGATATAATTTCAAAACTGAACAAATCATTCCCAAATTCAATTCTGAAGCTTCCATTATCTTCAGTATTATCAATATAAATTTTCTAAGCCTTTGAAATATTTTTAATCGGCTTAAAACTAAAGATTCAAATTTTCATCCAACTACGATAAATTAATTTCAATAGTTTAATTGCCAAATTCATAGTTAATTTTGAAATTCAAGTTAAACTAACCTCCAAATATTCAAAATCGATTAAATATTTCATTTTTAAATGTTAAAAATTCTGGGTAGTCATAGCCGATAATTTAAAACCTAGAATAATTGCCCATAATATGCATTCTAGGCAAACCATGCCTTAAAGCGTCGCAAAACAATATTTTATGGCGAAAATTTGTGCTAGCTTTTTATTATTGGGTGATGTGGACTTTGTTTCAAGTGCACTTATTATTTTGCATCCATTGCATTTTTTAGTATAACACGGTCGTTTTTAGCTTTTTTTGGAGTTTCATGGATGCTTTGAGGTTATGTCACTATTTCAACTTCTCATGTTATCAAATTTATTATTTGATTACTCAATATACTTTGGAAAGTAATAACATGCATGTACACACTCAACACAACCGATCACTGTTCAACTAATGGTTTGGTTTTCAAAATTATTTGCTGCAATGTATTGGTTCTAGCTTATTCAAGTTGATTTATATTTTTCAAATATAAAGGATTATAAAGCTAACAAATGACATGTTCATGAACCTTTTGAGTTTTAATTGGATGCATAATTGTTGATACTAGTCTGCATATCCTTTCAATATTATGCCGATGCCCATCATTATTGTTGATGAATATATATGAAGCTTGCTGGCCTTATCAAGATGTTGTAGCTGTTTTGCAATTTAGCTTTCTTAATACTATTGGTTAGATTATATTTAATTGGGTTTACTATCCCTACTTTTGGGGATTAGATATCACCTTTTTCGATTTACATTGTCTAACTATAATTTATATGAGATGTGTTTTGAGGATCAGGTTTTTTTATACATCTTGCTGTATAGTTGAAAAATAAATTAATTTGGAAATTGTTTAATATTGGATTTAAAATGAAATAATAAATATTTAAATTTAAATGAATTGAAATATGGAAAAAATAAAGCACGGGTGGGTGTATGTGTGTTTATATAGAGTAATTCAAAAATCGAGAACACAACGAATTTAAAATCGGTCGATTATGAGTGGACTTGTAAGTGCTAATTTATTTTCGCTGACAAAATGTTAAGTCCAAGGACTATTATTTATGATTTATCTCAGATAGTAAGCCATATATATTGTAATATTATATAAACTTTTGTTACAAAATAATAGGTGGATCTTGTGCATATGGAAATTATTTAGAGTGTTGAAGGATTTAAAGGGGTGTAGAAATGAAATCAAGGCACGCATATAATAAAGGGCACATGAAGTCCGTGGTTGTTTAAGCATGGGGAGTTTTAATCTATTCTATCTTTGAAAATGTGTCCATTTTGGCCATCTCCGCACCTTCTTTTCCTTGAACCTAACGAAACTTGTTATCTTTGTATTATCGTTTAAATTAAATTTATCTATGTGCATTTATCATACCTAATCTACACATTCCTCAATACTTTTATGGTTGTTCGTATCGAAATAGTTACCAATTTTATGTTAGAAATTATTTGAAATTTACAGGCACTGTGACGACGTAGAATTTTGAACATTTGTAAATAGAAATATTTAATTGAATTTAAATATTTGGAAGTCATTTTAAACTTTAATTTCAAATATAAATATGAATTTGACAACTAAATTATTGAATTTAATTTATTGAAGTTGGGTAAAATGTTGAATCTTGATTTTTAAGCCGATTAAAAATATTTCAAGGGCTTGTAAAATTTATATTGATAATACTGAAGATAATGGAAGCTTCAGAATTGAAATTGTTTTGTTCATTTTTGAAATTTATATCGTTTAAATCAATATTTAAAAAATAGCCTTCTGAGGCACAACCTCGGAATTCGATGGAACTAGTTCCATTGGATCTGTAATATTATATTATTATCGAATTTCAATTTTCGTAGCATTCGGAGTTGTCGTTTGGCCGTACGATAAGCAAACGCGCTGATAATTATATCGAAGTTTAATTTAATAACTGGATTCAAAAAGCTATCTTCTCCATACGATCGAATTTGGACCCGAAACCTTTTCCATTGCATTCGGAATAGGGGTTTAACATTATGAACGCCTAGCAGCACGCATCGATCGGAGATCAATATTTTAAGTTGCGTTTATTGAAACGATTTAAAGTTGAATTTAAATTTAAAATTCAAAAATAATATACATATCGGATATAATGTTTTTACAGGGCAATTTTTACACATATAGGATTTTCAATACGTGTTCATCTTCAAGCCTCTTTGTTTACACTCATTGAATTTTTTTTATCACGTTCAAAATAACAAAGAAAGAAAAAAAAACAAAAACGATTTCATTCTCATTCAAAAAAAAATCGAACAAAGAAAAAATCAATAGCAATCGAAAATTTTAAAACCACGAGCGGCCGCTATTTCCTCAAATCAAAATCAGTCCATAAAATTAAAAAATTAAAAATGAAAGGGGCATCGCTCGGCTCGAATTCGAAGTCGTGGCTGTCGCTCGTGCGCGAGCAAGCTAGAAGGGACGATGCGAAGGTAAGGGTGCGATCGAGCTGAGGTCGCGAGCTGGAAAGCGCGATGGCAGTGCGTTGCTCTAGCGTTAGGCAAGAGATTGGAGAGCGAGGCGTCTTGGCGATTGTGATGCTGCTTTTAGGCTCATGCTTGGATTGTCGATAGGGTCTCGAGCGAGCTCGAGGCGAAGGCGGCTAGGGCTTTGGCAGTGGCGAAGGGCGCAACATCGAGTTCGTCGTTGGGTGCAGATCTTCTGATTTTGGGTCCTGTTCGAATTAAGGTAAATTCGACTCTTAAAAACATCTTAATTAAACATTTACGCAAGTAAGCTTGAGAATAAAATTATTATCACTTATCAGGACTGCGGTAAAAATTTAAGACGGTTTTGATCGTAAATCGTTCCGTTATATGGGCTGAAGTATATAGATGCAGATGTTTCAATTTAATATGTGATCTTGGATAATATATAAGAATTCTTAAAATATTGAAGAGTTATTTAAAATTGGATTTCTGAATTTATATAAATTAAATTTTTTTAAAGTGGGGTTCAAAGGAAAGGAAATATTTTTGTTTCAAATCAAATTTTAATTTTAAAATTAAATCATTGGCTAATTAAATTTATCAAATGAAAATTGATTTTTCGATTATTTCGAATATTAATAAATTGTATAAATTGTTTATATAAGGTCAAAATCTGAAAGGAATCAAGCCGAAAATGGAAATGGATTGCAAAATAAAAAGCAAAGGTTAGATCTTCTCACTCAAAATAATAATTGAAAATTTCGGTTATTGATTGATTGTTGAATTGATGGTTAAATTTAAAATGGTTGATTGTGTGCTTGGATGATAAATTATTATCAGTTGTATTGGAATAGACCATATGCGCTGCATAATAGCGGATGATATTATATAAATCCTATATACCGCGATATTCCACCTTGAAGTGAAATTGGTATTATATATGTATTTGGAGTGATTGATTTCCTGCATTATATAGCGGATGAGACGCTATGCGTCGCATAATAGCGGATGATGCTATTTAATTTCATATACCGCGATATTACACCTCGAAGTGGAATTGGTATTTAATTGTTGTGCTAATATATGTGGATGTAGGGAAACAGGTTGGAGGGATCCAACTGGATTCCTCAAATATTTGAATTTTTTTCAATGATTTTGTGTTGATTATTTATAATCTGTGTGCGATTATATTTGTGATCGAAATCGTTGAAGGCTATAGTTTAGCTGAATATATTTTGGTATCATAGGATACCGGAAATAAAAATTCAAGTTGAAAATTTATAGTAGAATATTTTTTTTGAGAATTAGATTAATTTAAAAGAAGAGATTTTAAAAGGAAAAAGTTTTATTTTTGAATCCTATTGAATAAGATTCCAAAAATATGGGGAAAAGGCTTAATAAATGGATTTCGGGTAATATTATTCAAAGGTTGAAGAATTTATTTAAAATACGGATTTTAAATAGTTTGAAAGGAATAAAGGAATTTATTCTAAAAAAGAAAATAAATTTGGAAAACAATTTGGAATTTGATTCGGTGTTTTGAAAATAAATCGTTGGGAAACCGATTTGAAATTGATTTGGTGTTTAAAAACAAATTTTGGGAAATCAATTCTGAAATCGATTTGGTGTTTGAAATAAATGTTTGGAAAATCAATTTGGGATTTTATTTGGTATTTAAAAATAAATTTGGAAATTGATTTGAAATTGATTTGGTGTTTTAAAATAAATCTTTTGGAAATTGATTTGGAAATCGATTTGGTGTTTGAAATAAAAATGTGGAAATCAATTTGGGAATTTGATTTGGTGTTTGAAAGTGAATATTTGAAAATCGACTGAAAATCGTATATCAATGGATATTTGGAAATTTAAATTCACAATGGGATTTACAAAGGAAAGGGAAATTTTTTTTAAAATAAACATTGGTTTATTTTTAAAGTGTGGAAAGAAATTTATGGATTTGGAATGTAAATTTAAAATAAATCGAAAAGGATTTATTGATTGATTTAAATGGGCCATTTTGAAATGGAAAGTGTATTCTTCCCTGGGAAGCCGGGTATATTTTCAAAGTAGCTTTGAAGTACAAAATAAAAGTTATAATATTGATGTTAATAGAATATTTTAGAGAAATTAATTCTTCAGTTGTTTTTAAATCTTTAAAGTAAAGATTTAATTAATTAATTATAGGAGTGATTATTTAAAGATTAAATTGATATTTGTTTTAGAAAATGGTTATTTAAAATAGTTATACTCTATCTACTAATTTATTTTGAAGTTAGTTTGGACTTGAAGTTTTATGAGATATTTGTATAATATTTTCATAACTAATATTTAAATAAATGTTTTAAAATAGTTTTATCTAAATGTTTCCAAGTATATATTTTGGATAAGTGATTTAAAGTACTTTTAAAGTATTTGAACTCGGCAGACTTTCAGTGGAAATAAATAATATTGGGAATCTTATTCCGTGAGTGAAAAGTGATTTGAAATTTGTTTTCAAATGGTTGAAGTGTGAAAATATATCTTGCGAATATATTTTAAAAATAAATAATTGGGAAAATTATTTAAAACTGGTGATTGTTGTGAATGTTGATTGATAGTTAAATAACCGACTATCAATATTGGCCTTTAAATAGCATTTGAATTCTGATGCGACAGGGAGTCGGATTCTAGATGGTTATCCAAAACCCACATCGAATCTTGATGATGAATCTTTGTGATTGAAACATCCACGTGTTTTTGAATTAAGTGCTCACTATTCGGTTTAGCCGGGAGAGGACTTTGTGTCATATAACCCATTATGAATAGTGATACGACGAAATGGATAGCATTTGAAGACGGTGGTGAAGACCGGGTGTTTTCGAGAACGATAGGATAACCTGTCGAATGACTCTGCACTGAGTTGCTTCGGTATAGAGATCTCCATATGTGATGGGGAGTCCGATCGGGATTGTGGATTCCTGGATTGCAAGGGCTTCTTCGGAAGTGCCTTCGGTTCTGTTCGAGCCCGGAACAGACTTGTATGGTTGTATATCTGACATTACACTTTGAGATATAAAGCTGATTTCTATCCAATACATTTCTGTTGATGGCGGAGAATTTATTCTCTTAGCTTAACACCCTTCTCTGAGACATACGAGCTCAGAGGTTATGTAGTTGATGGTTATTAGTGATATACTTCCAATTTGGTAGTGTAGCATACGGAGTGCTGCTGATCATTTGTTGATCGAAGCATGACTTTTGTGAAAAGCGTAGCTTTGTGGACGAGACTTCATCGAACCTCACAACCGGTAATGGTAAACCGGAATGTTGCAGCAAGGTTATTAGGGGTCACACCCCTAGGGTATGTCCATTTTCTTCTGGATAAGAGGTGATATCATGGTATGGAGCCTAGATATTTAACCTATGTGGTTGTTGCAAACTTATTGCTTTGTGGTTGTTGTTGTTGTTGAGGGCCCTCGGATAATGGTCGGTTACGACCGAGGATGGCAAATTTGTGTGGTAGTTACATATGTTATAGCTTGGTTAAAGCGTGAGGTAACGTCGGCTTTGTGTTAGCAGAGATCCGGTTAGGTTCTCGGGGGGGAGGCGTCCTTCCAGAGGCGTTCCCATTTCGTAAGGAAGTTCCTTTGCCTGACCATTGTTGGAAATCCAAAGAAACAATACGCGCCTTATACGGTTTTAGTTGTATAACCTGCCATGGAATGTGGTGGTAACCTGCTATTGAACATAGCAGCTATAGTAGGCATATGATGAAATGTGGCATGCTGGCTAAGGTTAATATTATACTTTCAAAAGGTTTTTCTGCACATGCACTAATGTCGGGTCACTTTAACCAGATAATCCAGGCTATATTTTGAGTATTCGACTTTTCTATTTGAACCAAACATGATAAATTTTATTTCGAGGTTCTGCATTGTCATTTTCATTGGAGGTTGAATTTTCATTGGAGGTTGAATCCAGTAAATGATCATTGAAGTACACAAATAAGTAACATAAGAGATTACAATAATTAGATCCTTGACTTCAATTTCTAATAAAATCCAACGTTTAGATCAACGTACATTGTCTCCCCTTTTATGTTATATTTATGTTCCAATAGTGGTTATATATATATATATATATATATATATAATGGGTTTTTTTACGACAAGTAAACGGTAATTTATTAAAAAAATCAAAATCAAAAGATTAAGTAAGGTATTTTTGGTTGTGTACGCAAGAAAATAGCATGAGTGTTGTATAACAATTTAATCTTTTTCCCCCTCTAATTATATGACCGCGTCCTTTGATATGCCATTTAGTTTCATAGCATTTGACAATCCTAGTCGGAGCATGATTGTTTTGAAAAGTATCGGTTCCAATAAACAAATATATGCACAATAACTATAAATCAACATTTATGGTTATTGTATTACTGATTTATATTAACATACAACGTTTGTGTTAATATCATACAAAATAGCTGATGTTACTATATTAGTGCATTATTTTTTAGATAAAATGTTTATTCAGAAATGAAATTAACAATGGAGTCAATATACAGTTAATTTTCTAGCTGTGTAAATGATATCATATACATGAAAGAATTTATACATTAAACTAGTTTGAGTTGTGTTATGTGTTTGTGTATGTCATAGGATGATATAATGAGCTGATAGAAAAGTAATTGACAACATATCATATATGATATAATAGGTCAGTTTATCTTTTAGTGTAAACAAACAGTAGACGAAAAAATTCGATCGAAGAACTGCACGATATGTGGAAGGAGTGCAGAAGTTTATTGACTTCGTTATGGAAAATGGTGATAATAAGGAAATCTATTCTTGTCCTTGCACACATTACAAAAATATAAAAATGAAGATTAAATTAGATGACATTCATTATCATCTACTTAGATAAGGAATTTTCCAATCATATACAATTTGGCATTTTCATGGGGAAGAGTTTGCGGGGAAGCAAAAACAACACGTTAGTCAAGCCATAAGTACCAATGAGTCTGAACTTCCTAGGATGGAAGAGCTAGTTAATGATGCTGATAGATTTCATCATTGTCAACCTACAAGTTCGTTGCCCGATAATATTGGAGAATTGCCTACAGTTGATGTCGATTGGTAGTCCAATCAAAATAGGAAGTATAAATCACTTTTTAATAGTGTAAAAGAGCCATTGTATCATTCATGTCCAAAGAGGATAACAAAATTGTATGCCATTGTGAAGTTGAATAGCTTGAAAACTCAGTACGGTTTTTCTGACAATGGTTTGACTGCACACCTCGAATTTATAAATGAATTACTCCCTGAAGGTAACTCACTACCGAAAAAGTACTTCGACATGAAGAAGACGATTAAACAAGTTGGGATGGATTACAAAATTTATGATGCATGCACTGATAACTGCATTTTATACTGGAAAGATGATGCAAATAGAGTTTCTTGTCCAATTTGTAATGAACCAGGATATAAGACAACGTTCAACGAAGAGAAAAGAGCCACCAAAGTATCTCAAAAGACGTCGAGACATTTCCCTTTAATTTCCAAATTGAGACATTTCCCTTTATACCGTAGAAAATACTGTTCAGTCATCAGCCACATTCACTAGTAAAATATTTTCTTACATCCTGCTTAAAATGTGAACATCTTCTTTTCCTCTACATATCTTGCAATAGATGGATAAATACGATCCAAACCCAGTTCCTCGCATGTCCTAAAAGATAAAAGAAAATGCCCTTCATTAACAATAATTTCTGCCATATTTGTTAGAGGGTTCAAGTGTGCATGGCTTCAATGTTATTAAAGCAAGTGTTACCAGGCGAAGTTTGCTATATTTGTAAATGCCTATATTAACAGATACCTCCGTTTGTTTTATAGAGTTGGGGTTGGAAATAATGATTAGGCGCGGGAACAGATTGGAGGAAGGCGTTGCCAAACTATGTACTGTATACTGTAATATTGTTGTTGCTGTTGTTGAACTATGTAGTATAATATATTGTTGTTGAACATTGTAATTAAAATATTTGTTATGTTTGGTCTTTGTGTTGATCTATGAAAAATATTTGGTTTAATGATCTTTCTTTTGTGATATTATGTTAAATTTACAAATGTTTGTATTGAGTGTGATATTGAAATGACTGTTACTGAAGGAGGGCAGAAAAAACAATATATTTTAAAAAAAATATTAAAATTAGCAACGGTTTTGAGCCGTTGCAAAACCAAATTAACAAAGGCTAAAAACCGTTGTACAATAAGGTTTCCCAACGGCTTTTAGCGTTGCAAAACTAAAATTAGAAACGGCTCTTAGCCGTTGTAAAATAAAGTTTTACTAGTCTTTGAGCCGTTGCTAATATTTTACCACTGCCAATTTTGCAATGGCTCTAAGTCGTTGCAAAACGCTTTTGCAACGGTTCAGAACTATTGCAAAATGATGTTTATTGTGTAATGACTGTTGTTTAATGTAGTTTCAGTAAACATAATATGCATCATATGATTATTATCATGTTGCATTCTCTTTACGCTGTCATGAGGGATCATGTAAACATTATTTTACGATGCGCCTTTAGTCCTATTTTATAGAACCCTTGCTCTTTACTATTTTCGTATTTCACCATAGTGCATCTGTTGCTTTTTTTACTACTAACAAGTCCACTTTGCCCTTTTAACTCTTTCGCTTACATATGTGTTTGAGAGCATTCAGTGCTATTACTACGTTGACTCAATAAGGATTGTGTACACATTTTTATACTTGTACTGGATATATACTGTAATAATGTTTCTAATTACTTCCTATAAATAGTATGTTTTGATTATTTTTCAAAATAATTTAATTTTTTAACCGCAACAAAAATATTTTTACCATTCCCGTGTGCAAAACTCGGGTTCGCACTAGTTAATCAGTAAATGATATGCTTTTGTTTCTTACATTGTCAATGACATGTTATACAAGACCTTTCAATTGTTAATGCTCATTTAACGTGCAACCATAAAGCAATTGATTTGCATTATTTGGTCTGCCCTCTATAGAATAGTATTTCATCTCACAGTAGCTAAATATCATATTTAACATTGTCTGTATCCATGCAGTTAAAGTGTTTACCTGTGGAGGTACAAAAAGTTGTAGTGGGGTTAAAGAGGAGATATAGTGGAAAATAGTGACGCTATAAAAAACTTCACTATATGTATAACCAAATATTTCAAGTTAATTTACTCTCGTTCTGTAACGACCCAGAATTTATATTAATTAAAAATTTGAAAATTTAATTAATTTTAATTATTCATAAGTGGAATTTATAAGTCGAATAATTTATTTTCGAATATTGGATTTAATTGGATAATTAAATCGATTATTTAATAGTTGAAAATTCCAGAAATAATTGAAAATTGGGTTTAATATGATTGAAAATGATTTGTAAAATTTTATTTTATCATATTGGAGTTAGAATGATGTTTTAGAACTTTTAAAATCGAACTAAAAGTTAATTTGTGAAAATTTAATATTTTAATATTTAATTATCGACTAAAAATAGCCAATTTTTGAACAGTCTCAGAATTGGACGAAACCAGTTCCATTGGATCCGTAATAGTTTGTTATTACCGGATTTCAATTTTCGTAGCAATCGGAGTTGTCGTTTGACCGTAGCAGCTCGAAACGCATCGAAATTGTTTTAATATTAATCTGGCGAGTTAAAATAGTCATTTTTCAAACAGCCTCGGATTTCGACGAAACAAGTTTCATCGGATCCGTAATGTAATATTATTATAATGTTTCAAATTTCGTGTCAATCGGATTTACCGTTTGTCCGGGGCAAGCCAAAACGCGTAGAAATTAGTTTAAATCGGTTTAATTTAAAATCGATCGTTTATTGCCGTAACTCGCACAGATGATCGAATTGGCCTCCGAAACAAGTTTCATTGCGTTCGGAACGTGGGATAAACCCTATAAACGCTAGTTACAACGCGTAAATCGGATTCCGGAAAACCCGGATGAATAGTGTTCAAAAATTTCCTATAAATAGACCTTAAATTCACAAAAATAAGAAAAATTATAAAACCCTAATTCCTATTTGCTCAGCCGCCACCCTTAGCAATCAATGGCCGAAAAACTCCATCCTTCTCCCTCCATTTTCTCAAAATCCATGCATCGAATCGAATAACTTCTAACTGAAAGATTGTAGAGCACATCACGATCTCTCTGTCCAACGGTCGTGATCGCTTATAGACGCATGGATCATCACGAATTCGAGCTAGAGTGGCCGGGCTTTGAGCACGTTTTTTGAGCTATGTGGAGCACCGGGTGGGGCCGCAACTTGGTCGAAGGTAGCATGGGGGTTGGGCTTCAAAACGACCCTCGCCGATCGACGTGAAGATGAGGGATGGAGTCGCGATGGTTAGGGCTTGGAGGCGGCTCATGGGTTCTTATATACGCGATTTTTTTCCTGAAGCTTTTCGCATGGGAGATGGAGTGCGTGAGTGGCCAGATGGTTAGGGTTTTGGGATGGACGATCCAGATTTCAAATGGTATAAGATGTGAAGTAAATAATGTAAATTATTTATATTTTAAATTTGTGTAACGTTTAAAGTACCATAACTTCTTCATACGAGGTCCAAACTGGACGAAACAAAGTGCGTTGGAATCATATTCGCGAACTCTACGCGATGTAACTGGTTTGGAGTCGTTTGGAGCTAGCGAAAATTTCGGATAAAATTAAACGCACGTTTAATTTTATTCGAAATAAAACGCTGAAATCGAATTGAAATCAAGGTGAGAACTTCTCACTCAATCGAATCGGTTTCGATTTTAATTTTAAATAGTTATATTTAAAATACTTGAATGCATGTTTGAATGATGATTGTTATCTATTGATTGCTAAAATAGACATTATGCGCCGTTAGTAAACGGATGTTATTTATTAAAAACATATACCGCGAATATTTCACAAACAGTGAAATTGGTATTATTTATGTACTTGGAATTGATTTCCCGCAGTATATAGCGGATGAGACCCTATTGCGCCGTCTATTAAGCGGATAATGTTTTATAAATCCCATATACCGCGATAATTCCGTACTGGAGCGGAATTGGTATTGTGCTAATGTTTTTGGATGCAGGGAAGCAGGTTGGAGGGATCCAACTGGATTCCTCAACTGTATTGATTTATTTACAGATATTGTGATATTTGTTGATTATCATATCGATATATGATATTTGGATGTCGTGATTGACTATTTGGTGCTGTTGCATCATCGAATCCATTTCTGAAGTTTTAAAATAATGATTTTTGGTTTTAAAAGGAATTTTAAAGTGATTTTCAAAAATATACGTTTTATTAAATTTTGAATTGTTAAAATAAATAAACGTTAAAATTTTATTTTCATAAAAGTTAGGATTTTTGGAAAATAATGCTTAAGTATGATTTTGAAGTATATAAGCTTTAAATAACGATTTTTAAGTTATCAAAAGAATAAATTGGTTTAAATTGGGATTTTTGAATTATTAAAAACGATGTATATAAAAGACTTATAAAATTGATATTTTATAAATTAAAAATATTGGAATATTAAAACGAGTTTTTATAAGTGTTAAAAATGAAATAAAAATGGATTTCATAAGTGAACGGAATTTATAGATTTATAAATTGTGAAGTTATAAAATGAATAGATTTTGTGAAATAGAAGATTTATAAGTAATTATCTTATAAATCGGATTTTTGGCATTTAAATGAGATATAAATAGAATTTGTTAATAATGAGATTTATAAATCGAAGCTTATAAATAGAAATGTAATTTATAAACATTGTTTATAAATTCGAAATCAATTTAATTTGACAAATTGAATATTGAAGTTTATTAAAGGAAATACATTCACGATTTTGGACGGTGAATACATTATTGAATAAAATAGACATGTTTGGCAAAATGAATATTATAGAATGAAGTTAATTATTTTAAAGATGTTTTAAAATGTATTATGAATCGAAACCATAGATTTCAACATTTATTGTTGAAATAGACGTTTTCGAGAAAGAAGGAAATGGTGGACTATAACACTGTTGTTATAGTAAATGGTTTCCGAAAGGAAATGTTTTGTATAGATTGGGATTTATATATCTATTTAAACTTTGAATCCCTATACTAGTGATTTTGGGTCGTCGTAACGATGTTTTACACAACATTCGTTTTTGACCCAAATAAATGTGTTAAGAGAATGATTTCCTTAAGGAATGAAATATATACTAAATTTTGATTTAAGTATATCGAATATTTTCAAATGTTGAAAATAAATAGATTTGTGATGTACTTATTATTAAATAAGTATGGAAATATTTTTCCAATGTGAAATGAACATTTTAGAATTTATCCTTGTAAGATAAATTGAAAGTGAATATTGAAAATCGATTGAAAATTGTACATCATAGATATTTTGGGATTATAAATTCACTATGGAATTTATAAAAGAAAGGGGAATTAGTTTAAAAACAAACATTGATTTATTTTTAAAGTGTGGGAATAAATTTACGGATTTGGAACGTAAATATAAAGTAAATCGGTAAGGATTTATTTAAATTGGTTTAAATGAACCATTTTGAAATGAAAATATTTCCGAGTAAGGAAAAGTGATTTGAAAAATTGTTTTCAAATGGTTGAAGTGTGGAAGTTTATATCTAGTAAAGATATTTTTGAGAAATAAATAATTTGGAAAATTATTTGGAATCTGATGATGTTGAGCATCTTTATTGATAGTTAAATAACCGACTATCAACATTTACCATTAAATAGGTATTTGTTGTGAATTGCTTGAATTTGAATGCCACGCTTATTTTTGAATAAGCGCTCGCTATTCGGGTTAGCCGGGAAAGGACCTTGGGGTCGTATAACCCATTCCGAATATGTGATACGTCGTAATGGATTGCATTTGATGACCGGTGTTGAAGACCGGATATTTTTTAAAACGGAAGGATTACCGTTGAGTTACTCTACATCGGCTGATCTCCGATATAGAGGTTTTATCACCCTTAGTGACGGGAAGTCCGGACGTGATTAGAAATTATCTGGAATGCGAGGACTTCTTTGTAAGTGCCTTCGGTTCTGTTCGAGCCCGGAACAGACTTGTATGGATTGTATGTCTGACATTATAAATTGAGATATAAAGTTGATTTCTTTCAAATATATTTCTGTTGGTGACAGAGAATTTATTCTCTTAGCTTAACACCCTTCTCTGAGACGTACGAGCTCAGCGGTTATATAGTTGAAGGTTATTAGTGATATACTCCCAATTTGGTAGTGTGGCATGCTGAGTGTTGCTGTGAAATGATCATTATTTGATCATTTATGATAGGATCATTTATTTGATCGTTTATCTTGGTGATCATTTCTATGATCATTTGTTGACCCTAAGCACAGCTTTTGTATAAAGCGTGGCTTTGTGGACGAGACTTCGTCGGACCTCACACCCCGGAAATGGTCAAAACAGGAAGGATGCGGCAAGGTTATTAGGGGGTAGCGCCCCTTTAGTGTATGTCATTCCTTCTGGATAGAGGTGGTATCATGGTATGGAGCCCAGATACTTAACTATGTTGTTGCTGCAAATTTTGTGGTTGTTGGAAATCGAGGATCCTCGGATAGATCGGTTACGATCGGGGGATGATATATTCGTGTCAGTAGTTACCCAGTTAGGGGTAACCCGGCCTTGTGTTGGCAGAGATCCGGTTTGGTTCTCGGGATGTCATTCCAGAGGCTTTTCCATGTGGCAATGGGAAGTTCCTTGGCCTGACCATTTGTTGGAAATCCAATTCCCAATACGAAACCCTGTACGGTTTTAGTTGTAGAACCTGCCATTTACTTATGGTGGTCACCACTGTTTAGATGGTAGCTATAGTAGGCATAGTTCGAAATGTCTATGCTGGCTAAGATTAATATTCTACTTTTGAAATGTTTTCCTCACTATGCACTAGTAATAATATCAAATGTTTCTTTTTAATGCGTATCAAGCATCTTTGACTATCATAAGGAGAAATCTCCTCCGATTCTGCGTTTGCATTGTGTGTGTGTGCGGGAGGCCTTATGGTAGTCTCATTTTTAAAAGCATTGCGAATTGACTTTAAAAATATTCCTTTATTTTGATTTTAAAGATAAACAAACTGTTTTAGTTCTCACACCAGTCACATGACTGACTCGGAGTTTATTGTTTTCCTTCCTAAACTCTGGGTGCCCATCAATTTCCACACGGGCAGTCAAGGGTAAGGTTTATCAGGATATTCTGGAATTCAGGAGTTGCTGGAGGCAAGCTGGATGGCATGGCGTATTACTAGTATATAATATTTCTTTTCCGCTGTTGATGTTGTTTGTTGTTGTACACTCTGATGATGTAATGAAATGAAATGAAATGTAATGTAATAACTGATATAGTTCTTTGTTTAAAGATTATTCATTTATCTATTATATGTTGTTCCGCTGCGAATTGTGAGATTCTGATGTTGTTCTGTTATTTCTTCTGTTCTGTTCTATCTTTTTCTCTCTTCTTCTACCTTTTTCTTTTTCTTAAACCCTAACGGTACGGTACGGTTTTTCGGCTTTCGATTGCTCGGTAGTTGATACAGTGGACGTATTGATGTCGGCATTCGTGAACGAAAAATCGCAAACGTTACATTTGGTATCAGAGCTTATGGTTAAGTGACAACCATGGCTCTGTTGGGAATTACTCATTAAAGATAGAGTCAGTAGTACTCTAGAATGAGTGTGAGTGTAATAATAGATACGAGTGCGTATTTGTTAGTGAATATAAATTGTTTTATATTGTGATGATTGGTTTGTTGAGTGGTATATGGATTCTGGTCAATACGAGTAATTAACGTTGTTGATAGGGATCTCTAAACACTTGTACAGAACAAATTGACACGATATTGTTTTAAAATTGGGTAAATGAAATAATTTTACCTTAATTATATTTTATATATAAAGGAATAATTTTTCGGAATTATTAAAGTGTATGTGAATTGATTGTTTGGTTGTTGAATAAGTTAAATTAAAACAACTTATTGTAAAAGAATGAATTGTATAAGCTAATGAATTATAAGTATGAAGTTATAATTAAAATGACCTACAATTGTAAAATAATCTTATATATAAGAAGTAAAATTATATAAGTAAAAGATTTATAATCTGAAAATAGAATTCCAGGGAAGTGTTTCGAAAGAATTTGATATTTTGGAAAATTGTTTTGGAGAAATTAAAGCTCTAAACTCTTTTCGGTCGCTGGAAAATAATCCTGATGATGATGGCCACATCATTAGAATTCATTTTAGGTTTTCCAAAAGAGAAATTGCTGCCAAATTGTTTTAATAAAAGTTGTTTGGAAAATTTTGAGTTTGGGTTTTGAAATTCAAAAGATAATTGAATTGATTTCAAAAAAATGGTTTTGAAAGTTTTGAAAGGACTCTGGAATCCTATTTAAGATATTTATGGGAATGATAAATGAGTTGATAACTTATACAGATTGAATTTTGATAGAATGATTTTAACTTAAAGGATGAAGTTAAATTAAAGGAAGTATAAGTAAATCAATAAAATCCAAGTTGAAATAAATTTGAGTTGTCATCAAAGACATGTAATTTGAAATTTAACAAAAGGAAAGTTAAATAAATTGATTTGGATTTGATAAGATGTTTGAAACGGAATATAACTTAAGTGAAGTTGAATAAAGTTAATTTTGGTATCGAAGAAGATTAATAAGTGAATTAATGAAATGAAGTTATGAATGTGAACTTGAGTTATATAAATGAAATTCAACTTTATATTGTTAAAGGAATTAGCAATTGAATTGATAAATGAATTGAATGTAAATCAATTGAATGTAAATAAAATTGATATGGGATAATGGATGAAAGTGTTAATTCATTAAAAGCTAATGTTATTGGAAGTTGAATGATTGAAGAACCAATGGGAATTAAATGTGTTAAACCAAATTGAATGTAAAATTAATAATTTGACTATGTTGGTTATGAATTTGGTTGTTATTTGATTGTTAGTTGATTGTATATGAATTCATTAAATGTTAATGAAATTGAATTAGCAAAATTAGAAGCTAAAGTAATTGAATCCAACTTGGAAGAAAATGAACCTGAATAGAATTTAATTTGATTTGGAAGTGAACCAACTTGAATGAAAATTAGTGAATGCAAACTAATTAAAATTGAATATGAATGAATGTTAGTAAATTCCAATGTTAATGAATCAATTGGAAAACCAATTCAATGAATATTAATGAGAAGTGAATTTATATTGATTTTGGTGGTTGCATTTGTTGCTTTAGTTGCATTTTCTATATTATGTAGTTGTTATGTTGCTATATGTTGTATATTGATACTATTTTCATATATGCATGATTCTCATGTTGTTATTGAGTGTATAGTAGGTGCGGATTGCGCTTGCTTCGCATTTGGAGCTCGCTTTCGCGCTATATTAGTCGTATATGCTCGCTAATAATAAATAAGGTACATATCTCGGATTACATACCGTACTTTTACACTTTTTTCCCTACGGGATGCCTCATCACTTGATGAGATGTATATTTGTGATATATATACTATCATTTTTTTTCGGATCGAGCTGCGCAAAGGAGACTATGGCGAATTTTTCCGAAAATTTAAGGCGTTAGAAAAATTTTGAGAAAATTTGGGAAATTTGTGAAAACTATAATTTTGGTTTTGGAATTGGAAATTAAATGATATAGTTTGGTTTTGAAAAGATAACTAAGTATGATTTGAAAACTTAGTAAAGTATTATAAGAAGTTTAACTATGGTTTTGGAAAGTTAATGGATTCTGTAACTTTTCTTACTTGGCAATTTCGAGGACGAAATTCTTTTAAGGGGGGAAGTCTGCAACGACCCAGAATTTATATTAATTAAAAATTTGAAAATTTAATTAATTTTAATTATTCATAAGTGGAATTTATAAGTCGAATAATTTATTTTCGAATATTGGATTTAATTGGATAATTAAATCGATTATTTAATAGTTGAAAATTCCAGAAATAATTGAAAATTGGGTTTAATATGATTGAAAATGATTTGTAAAATTTTATTTTATCATATTGGAGTTAGAATGATGTTTTAGAACTTTTAAAATCGAACTAAAAGTTAATTTGTGAAAATTTAATATTTTAATATTTAATTATCGACTGAAAAATAGCCAGTTTTGAAACAGTCTCAGAATTGGACGAAACTAGTTCCATTGGATCCGTAATAGTTTGTTATTACCGGATTTCAATTTTCGTAGCAATCGGAGTTGTCGTTTGACCGTAGCAGCTCGAAACGCATCGAAATTG
Source organism: Allium cepa (assembly GCA_030765085.1). Taxonomy (NCBI): domain Eukaryota; kingdom Viridiplantae; phylum Streptophyta; class Magnoliopsida; order Asparagales; family Amaryllidaceae; genus Allium; species Allium cepa. The sequence continues at coordinate 446,479,008 of CM060937.1, read as the reverse complement.
TTTTAATATTAATCTAGCGAGTTAAAATAGTCATTTTTCAAACAGTCTCGGATTTCGATGAAACCAGTTTCATCGGATCCGTAATGTGATATTATTATAAGATTTCAAATTTCGTGTCAATCGGATTTACCGTTTGTCCAGGGCAAGCCAAAACGCGTAGAAATTAGTTTAAATCGGTTTAATTTAAAATCGATCGTTTATTGCCGTAACTCGCACAGATGATCGAATTGGCCTCCGAAACATGTTCCATTGCGTTTGGAACGTGGGATAAACCCCAGAAACGCCAGTTACAGTGCGTAAATCGGATTCCGGAAAACCCGGATGAATAGTGTTCAAAAATTTCCTATAAATAGACCTTAAATTCACAAAAATAAGAAAAATTATAAAACCCTAATTCCTATTTGCTCAGCCGCCACGCTTAGCAATCAATGGCCAAAAAACTCCATCCTTCTCCCTCCATTTTCTCAAAATCCATGCATCGAATCGAATAACTTCTAACTGAAAGATTGTAGAGCACATCACGATCTCTCTGTCCAACGGTCGTGATCGCTTATAGACGCATGGATCATCACGAATTCGAGCTAGAGTGGCCGGGCTTTGAGCATGTTTTTCGAGCTATGTGGAGCACCAGGTGGGGCCACAACTTGGCCGAAGGTAGCATGGGGGTTGGGCTTCAAAACGACGCTCACCGATCGGCGTGAAGATGAGGGATGGAGTCGCGATGGTTAGGGCTTGGAGGCGGCTCATGGGTTCGTATATACGCGATTTTTTTCCTGAAGCTTTTTGCGTGGGAGATGGAGTGCGTGAGTGGCCAGATGATTAGGGTTTTGGGATGGACAGTACAGATTTCAAATGGTATAAGATGTGAAGTAAATAATGTAAATTATTTATATTTTAAATTTGTGTAACGTTTAAAGTACCATAACTTCTTCATACGAGGTCCAAACTGGACGAAACAAAGTGCGTTAGAATCGTATTCGCGAACGCTATGCGATACAACTGGTTTGGAGTCGTTTGGAGCTAGCGAAAATTTCGGGTAAAATTAAACGCACGTTTAATTTTATTCGAAATAAAACGCTGAAATCGAATTGAAACCAAGGTGAGAACTTCTCACTCAATCGAATCGGTTTCGATTTTAATTTTAAATAGTTATATTTAAAATACTTGAATGCATGTTTGAATGATGATTGTTATCTATTGATTGTTAAAATAGACATTATGCGCCGTTAGTAAACGGATGTTATTTATTAAAAACATATACCGCGAATATTTCACAAACAGTGAAATTGGTATTATTTATGTACTTGGAATTGATTTCCCGCAGTATATAGCGGATGAGACCCTATTGCGCCGTCTATTAAGCGGATAATATTTTATAAATCCCATATACCACGATAACTCCGTACTGGAGCGGAATTGGTATTGTGCTAATGTTTTTGGATGCAGGGAAGCAGGTTGAGGGATCCAACTGGACTCCTCAACTGTATTGATTTATTTACAGATATTGTGATATTTGTTGATTATCATATCGATATATGATATTTGGATGTCGTGATTGACTATTTGGTGCTGTTGCATCATTGGATCCATTTCCGAAGTTTTAAAATAATGATTTTTGGTTTTAAAAGGAATTTTAAAGTGATTTTCAAAAATATACGTTTTATTAAATTTTGAATTGTTAAAATAAATAAACGTTAAAATTTTATTTTCATAAAAGTTAGGATTTTTGGAAAATAATGCTTAAGTATGATTTTGAAGTATATAAGCTTTAAATAACGATTTTTAAGTTATCAAAAGAATAAATTGGTTTAAATTGGGATTTTTGAATTATTAAAAACGATGTATATAAAAGACTTATAAAATTGATATTTTATAAATTAAAAATATTGGAATATTAAAACGAGTTTTTATAAGTGTTAAAAATGAAATAAAAATGGATTTCATAAGTGAACGGAATTTATAGATTTATAAATTGTGAAGTTATAAATGAATAGATTTTGTGAAATAGAAGATTTATAAGTAATTATCTTATAAATCGGATTTTTGGCATTTAAATGAGATATAAATAGAATTTGTTAATAATGAGATTTATAAATCGAAGCTTATAAATAGAAATGTAATTTATAAACATTGTTTATAAATTCGAAATCAATTTAATTTGACAAATTGAATATTGAAGTTTATTAAAGGAAATATATTCACGATTTTGGACAGTGAATACATTATTGAATAAAATAGTCATGTTTGGCAAAATGAATATTATAGAATGAAGTTAATTATTTTAAAGATGTTTTAAAATGTATTATGAATCGAAACCATAGATTTCAACATTTATTGTTGAAATAGACGTTTCGAGAAAGAAGGAAATGGTGGACTATGACACTGTTGTTATAGTAAATGGTTTCCGAAAGGAAATGTTTTGTATAGTATTGAGATTTATATATCTATTTAAACTTTGAATCCCTATACTAGTGATTTTGGGTCGTCGTAACGATGTTTTACACAACATTCGTTTTTGACCCAAATAAATGTGTTAAGAGAATGATTTCCTTAAGGAATGAAATATATACTAAATTTTGATTTAAGTATATCGAATATTTTCAAATGTTGAAAATAAATAGATTTGTGATGTACTTATTATTAAATAAGTATGGAAATATTTTTCCAATGTGAAATGAACATTTTAGAATTTATCCTTGTAAGATAAATTGAAAGTGAATATTGAAAATCGTACATCATAGATATTTTGGGATTATAAATTCACTATGGAATTTATAAAAGAAAGGGGAATTAGTTTAAAAATAAACGTTGATTTATTTTTAAAGTGTGGGAATAAATTTACGGATTTGGAACGTAAATATAAAGTAAATCGGTAAGGATTTATTTAAATTGGTTTAAATGAACCATTTTGAAATGAAAATATTTCCGAGTAAGGAAAAGTGATTTGAAAAATTGTTTTCAAATGGTTGAAGTGTGGAAGTTTATATCTAGTAAAGATATTTTTGAGAAATAAATAATTTGGAAAATTATTTGGAATCTGATGATGTTGAGCATCTTTATTGATAGTTAAATAACCGACTATCAACATTTACCTTTAAATAGGTATTTGTTGTGAATTGCTTGAATTTGAATGCCACACTTATTTTTGAATAAGCGCTCGCTATTCGGGTTAGCCGGGAAAGGACCTTGGGGTCGTATAACCCATTCCGAATATGCGATACATCGTAATAGATTGCATTTAATGACCGGTGTTGAAGACCGGATATTTTTGAAAACGGAAGGATTACCGTTGAGTTACTCTGCATCGGCTGATCTCCGATATAGAGGTTTTATCACCCTTAGTGACGGGAAGTCCGGACGTGATTAGAAATTATCTGGAATGCGAGGACTTCTTTGTAAGTGCCTTCGGTTCTGTTCGAGCCCGGAACAGACTTGTATGGATTGTATGTCTGACATTATAAATTGAGATATAAAGCTGATTTCTTTCAAATATATTTCTGTTGGTGGCGGAGAATTTATTCTCTTAGCTTAACACCCTTCTCCGAGACGTACGAGCTCAGAGGTTATATAGTTGAAGGTTATTAGTGATATACTCCCAATTTGGTAGTGTGACATGCTGAGTGTTGCTGTGAAATAATCATTGTTTGATCATTTGTGATATGATCATTTATTTGATCATTTATCTTGGTGATCATTTCTATGATCATTTGTTGACCCAAAGCACAGCTTTTGTATAAAGCGTGGCTTTGTGGACGAGACTTCGTCGGACCTCACACCCCGGAAATGGTCAAAACAGGAAGGATGCGGCAAGGTTATTAGGGGGTAGCGCCCCTTAGTGTATGTCATTCCTTCTGGATAGAGGTGGTATCATGGTATGGAGCCCAGATACTTAACTATGTTGTTGCTGCAAATTTTGTGGTTGTTGGAAATCGAGGATCCTCGGATAGATCGGTTACGATCGGGGGATGATATATTCGTGTCAGTAGTTACCCAGTTAGGGGTAACCCGGCCTTGTGTTGGCAGAGATCCGGTTTGGTTCTCGGGATGTCATTCCAGAGGCGTTTCCATGTGGCAATGGGAAGTTCCTTGGCCTGACCATTTGTTGGAAATCCAATTCCCAATACGAAACCCTGTACGGTTTTAGTTGTAGAACCTGCCATTTACTTATGGTGGTCACCACTGTTTAGATGGTAGCTATAGTAGACATAGTTCGAAATGTCTATGCTGGCTAAGATTAATATTCTACTTTTGAAATGTTTTCCTCACTATGCACTAGTAATAATATCAAATGTTTCTTTTTAATGCGTATCAAGCATCTTTGACTATCATAAGGAGAAATCTCCTCCGATTCTGCGTTTGCATTGTGTGTGTGTGCGGGAGGCCTTATGATAGCCTCATTTTTAAAAGCATTGCGAATTGACTTTAAAAATATTCCTCTATTTTGATTTTAAAGATAAACAAACTGTTTTAGTTCTCACACCAGTCACATGACTGACTCGGAGTTTATTGTTTTCCTTCCTAAACTCTGGGTGCCCATCAATTTCCACACGGGCAGTCAAGAGTAAGGTTTATCAGGATATTCTGGAATTCAGGAGTTGTTGGAGGCAAGCTGGATGGCATGACGTATTACTAGTATATAATGTTTCTTTTCCGCTGTTGATGTTGTTTGTTGTTGTACACTCTGATGATGTAATGAAATGAAATGAAATGTAATGTAATAACTGATATAGTTCTTTATTTAAAGATTATTCATTTATCTATTATATGTTGTTCCGCTGCAAATTGAAAGATTCTGATGTTGTTCTGTTATTTCTTCTGTTCTGTTCTATCTTTTTCTCTCTTCTTCTACCTTTTTCTTTTTCTTAAACCCTAACGGTACGGTTTTTCGGCTTTCGATTGCTCGGTAGTTGATGCAGTGGACGTATTGATGTCGACATTCGTGAACGAAAAACCGCAAACGTTACACGTTCTCACATTATTTGTATAGGAAAACAAAATATTTTTTAATCTTATATAACAAAACCGAAGAATATCATGATTCATGCAGTTTAGATTTGGCGACTATAATAGAACATTTTTAAAACCTAGGAGAACCCGGCAGGTCGGTAAACTCCTAAGAAGAGTATAGTAAAGCCATCCGCTTATATAAGATAATTTAGCCCGTTAAATAATGTCTTTACCCTAAATTTATTGATTTGATTTAAAAGAGAACTAGTCAAATAAATCGTTTTATATTAATGTTGCTAAAGTAGTTTGCCAAAAGGTATTGATTTAACAGATGTAGCAGAAAATAGCGGAGCTTGAAACAAATATATTGTTTTGATAGCATTAGACTGAAAAAATATACATGTTGAAAAGCGCTATACGCTATAACGGAAATTTTACGGGGCTTTAACTATATATTTCTGTATATATGAAAATATATGTAGTACTCGGGTTCTTGTGGGAAAGATGTGAAGTTTTTTCAGCAACTAAACATTGGAAATATGTCCACTTCATATCTTAACAAGAAACCGAGGAAATGAATTTTTAACAAATGACACGAAATCTTCTAGGTAAATTCCTAAAAGATATCCAAGTAGAAACTTAAACACAAACAGAATTATATTACATAGGAGAAGAAGCAAAGGGGATACCTGATTCATGAAGTCTTATGCAGACTAGCAGCAGGAAACTTGGAAAGATTTATACATATGAGCTTTTATTATTTCAAGTGCTCTCATATATATTTCTGCTTACAACTTACACACACACACACATACACACACACATATAGCTGTATAGCCGGTTAAACCGGTTACATGATACACACACTAGGCAGCTGAGAATATTCTTCCTTTACATAAAGTATACGCACAAGTTAAAGTAACGATGCAAAATAGACCAGCACATATAGTCTGGAGAATTCTTTGTCGTTCTTTTGTAAAGATAAGATTCCTTCTTATCTTTATCGTTAGTGGAACTTCTAGTGGGGTTTACAGCTGTAGGATGATTTGAAAGCTACCTTTTAATCTGTGTCAATGAATTTTTAACAAATGGAGAAATCAATGAAATTTATGTATATTGACATTAATGACCTTCAAGTTTTAAGTTTATCTTTGCAACCATAAAGCTCTTGCTGGTGCTTATGTTTGTTTATGGTCCGCCGTATGATTTTTGAATGTATGTTTCGCAGTTTGATATTTTATTTATTTCGTTGTTTCTCATGTACATTTATTTGTACGTGTGAATTGTATAAATTCAGACATTAATAAGTAATATATTTCTCAAAATTATCAAACCGACCGTTAGAAAGGTTTGTCTACTATCAGTCTTCCAAAATAAAATAGTCTACAACTAAAATAATAAAACGTTTGCTTCGCTTTGGTCATGCCATTTTCCAGTGTTCATCTTATCCCGTTTTCTTCTCCTGCAATCCAAATACAATCTCTTTGATTTTGCCGAAATCATATATATTTTCCTAAATTTCTATTGCTGAATCGTTATTTCCCTATAATCTATTAAATAATAGTAAAGCAGAAGAAATTCTAGCTCTCACATTAATTCTAGCATTTCTCTCACCTCTCCTTAATTTTCTCTAGATATTTATTAAAATTTTATTTTAAAGACCTAATACAATTCATTAGTTTTGAATTGTTTATAAGATTTTAATAATTTTACACTATCGTATTACATTCAAAAATTTACATTTTCTGCTTTCTATAATTATTTTCAAAGTCCTCAATTTTCATGTACAATTTACATTTAAGTCTGTATATTTAAATTAATTAAATAATTTCATTATAAATTATTTTAAAAAAATTAATTAACCATTATTTATTAACTTGTATAATAAATAATATAGATAACCATGCCAATAAAATATCACGCTCGTTGCAACAAAACAGTATAAATATGGATCACATAAAAAACAATACGAACAGCTTTAATGTATAATTATTTACTTTAATAAATTATTAGTTAAATGATTGAAGTTTAAAGATCACAAATCATCACCATAATTATAAAATTTTCACCTCTACTCATTAATTCTCTTCGTTTTTTTTGAATCCATATAAATTATCATTTTATAGTTATCCAAAATATTATGTTAATTTTTTCCATGATTTTATATTCACATATACAAAGATTTTATAATTTCTGCAGTCATTTACAAAGTTTTCATAAATTTTCTTTTATTATTTTACATTCAAATCTATGTATTTAAATTAACCAACACTATAAATCTATACTATATAAATAAATTCAAGTAATTAACACTCATTAAATTCTTTGACAATTTATAAACAAAATGACAATTTCAATTTATATACCGCATTAGTAGTAACACATGGTAGATATTTCTTTCAAATATAAAAATATTTGAATCACTTAACAAAAATTAGAGGCATAAACAATAATAAAATGTTTAATTTATGATTTATATATCGAACATTGCATAACAAAATTTTATTTTAACAACATTTAAAGTATGGGTACCATGTTTTTATAAAATTAGCGTATGCAATGCATATGATACATTCTATTACTTTATTATTATTATTACCACAATTTAGTAAATTAAAAAAAAAGTTTTTTCCTTAATATCTCATGTTACATTTAAAATTCTTATCGATACAGATTTGCAATTTGACATCTAAAACTCATCATTATGTACATGTGCGGGTGCGCATGCGCATCAAAACACATAGGATCGTGAATTTACTCAATATTACTTCACAAAGGAATATATTACATATATATTTTTCTTTGAAATTTATCATATACATAAACACTAAAAATTATTTCACATGTATAGGTATATCAGTCATATTTAACGTATAATTTCTTAATTTCAAAATATAAATTACACTTATTTTAAAATTACGTGAACTATTTTAAAATATAAAATTTTGAAAATAACAATAACACACACACATTTTTCAAATGTATAAATCAATAAAATAATATGTTTAACATATAATTTCCTTAAACTTTAGAAATATTATCGTAAAACTAATTTGAAACAAAATCTATCATTTTAAATAGTTAGAATATGAAAATAATAAATATATGATTATTTTTAACTATTCGAAAATAATTTTTGAATATATTTTACTATGAAAACATAACATTTTGACATGCTAAAAAAAAATATGTTTAACATCAGCATATTACATTGTACGTCCACTATTAACTATGTATATTTGACAATTTCTTTTACAACATTACCGTCTGCAACGCACGGGTTACACACTAGTCCCAAATAAAAATAAAACGACCATCCAAAATTAAGGTTCCACGTTTCTCCTCCGAACTTTCGTACAGCACTCGTTTGACCATGCTCCACTTTCGCTCATCCAGCCAAACCCAATATCTGGTGCTATTCCATAACCCTACTCTAGCGGTCTTTACTCCTCTAACTAGAGCTCCTTCAATCTTTGATCGTTTGACTTTTGCTCCTACAATCATAGCTCCTTCAACCTTTGCACCTCCGATCTGAATTAATTTCTGGTAATTTACATACATACTACCCATATTCAAAATTTTGTTGATAAACAAATGTTTGAGTTCCTGTGGAAAGTTGATGTGGATAGCCTAAAATTTGAAGATGCCTGAAGTTGTGGTATTAATTTGGCATTTATTTTCTCAGCAGTTTTCGTTTGTTGAAATCATCGGCTACCAAAATGTAATAAAGTCTCATTTATTAAATCACAATTTCGAATTTTAACTCTCTTTTTATAAAAAGGACAACAATCATTTCATTACATTTTAGATTTTTTTAAACATGCAACCCTATGACCGTTAGTTGTAGATTGCAATACGGTAAGACAACTGCAAATAGACGATACAAACTAGTGTAAATTATACTCGATGCTAATTTTATTGTTGTAATCGATCCTATACTCTGGTTCACTAATATGTATGTAGGACAAATTTCATAATTATGTTTTCAGATCAATGCTCTTCACATATGTTAACAGCATCAGCTTCGGGTTTGAAAGTGTTTGCCATGTTGGATAAAGAATTTCTCAATGTAGCAATGACAACCAGTCCCAAATGAAAAATAGTAAGAGCCGAACTTTCATTTGTTTCATGGCACATGCATTCATAATTATACATAATTTACATACATTTAAAGAATCTAAGGTTTGATTGTAAGATTTATGATTTTTTGAAGATATTCTTATTTATCTTTTATTTATTCCAACTTAGAAGCATACTAATCATTTGTCTTTTCATCTAGTCCCAAAGACAGAAAAATTTATTACCTTATGTTGATAATTTTAAGCTAACATCTCGCAATGATCTACTTGGCTAATAGTTTTTTTATATATAAAGTCGACATAATAGTACCACAAAAAATGTACGAAGTTACATTGACCGATTTCTTTTACATATATAAAACCTCTGTTGATTATGTAGAATTTTTTTTTCCGTCTATTATACATTTACAGTGGAATGCTTAGTTAGTTTATCAAATGTCTTAATCAGTAGTTATAGGCAGAATAAATTTTCCCTTGCATTTAATATGTACCAAATTAGTAGTCAAGTTGCTCTGGTTGATATAAATGAAATTTGTTTCCTTTAATTAGATTTACCACTTCCCATACTTTATCATACATGAAACGTCTTTTTTAATCAAATTTTATATAACTATGTATTGTTCTAGGCATATTCTATTATGCTAAAACTTCATGTTACTTGAATTTATTTTGCCTTAATTGTAACTTCTCCCTTAGAAACTAATTTATTAAGCAAGTTGAAATTCCACTAATATCAAGATCTTTTAGCATTTTAAGATAAGCTGACATGCATTTTAAATTAAGTTTTGCATCGGTATTTTCTTAAATAATTTTATCTGAAAATTACAATATTTACTTGTTTTGAATCAATTTGATTGATCAACGCTTTGAATCAAGATTTAGTGATGGACATTTGTTTGTTTCAGGTTTGCAAGTCTTTCAAAAATTGTCAATCTTTGCCCGATTGCATCAATTAATGGCCAGATCAATACAAAATTAGTGGCTTCTTCAAAGAGGAATGACATACTATTGTTAGTTATCACTATGTAGGCAAGAATTTGAGACTCTATTTTTCAAGGTGGAAAAAATAATCTGTGCTGTAACAATAATATTGAATTGTTAACCAGCCGCAGTATAACGAAGAAATATCAGAGATGATCATACATCTAAAAAAACTAATTTGATTGTGTGATCTAATTTGTAATTATTTTATTTGTATGTTTTACTATGTGGAAGAACTACTGATTAATGTGAAATGTCATTGCATATCCAATGTGGAATGTCAGCATATCCTGAAATAACTTGCAGTTCCATATACATTGGATTTGTAGGTTCCATTGTATTTCTCTTTGTGTCTGGGCGTTTGGTCTTTTTCTTTTTTTATTCAAATACATATTATGTAACGTAAGCTGTTCGATCATTATGAGTCAATATGCAATTTTTATGCGTGGTGCTTTATGATTTTTGATGGTTACGATAAATCTTTTTTAGTAATGCATTACATACGTGTTATTAAGTATCTAATTATTGTTCGATTCAAGTTAGCTTTTATGATTTTGAAAATTATATATGATAGTATTCTAGGCATATCCGGTGCAAGTGTAATGAATACAACATTGTCATAAATATAATTATCGGGTTTTTAGACATAAGGAAGAAGTTGCAAAAAAATTTAGTCTTAGGGACATCAAGTTTGTTTTTTGGTCTGAATGACACTTCATAGCGTAAATCACAGAATGATAGTTGCAACTATCATTTTCTGTTTACACTATGAAGTGTCCTTCAGACCAAAAAACAAACTTATTGTCCTTTAGACTAAATTTTCTTGGAACTTCTTCTTGTGTCTATTTTCCTGTATAATTATTATGTCTGAAATGTTATTATTAGACAATGTAAATTATTGGAGGATCTTTTTACTAATTGTCAATTCCGTATTGTTTGATGAAAAAAACACTGATTAATGTTTTGTTAAGAAATTTTTCGAGACCAAAATGATCTTGTTAAGTAGGTTTCTTTTGTCATATTTATACAAATGTTGAAATTAATCTAAATTGCAAGTAACATTTAATTTTTGATATTATACAGCCCAAAGGTTGGTTTTCCCTCGCTATTGTGCGGTTGTACCAATACTTTAAACGGTTGCTTGGTGTAAATTCCCTACATTGCATGTTATTTAGTTACTACCCTGTAATCAAACTATTTTTTTTAAGCATACAAGGACAGTTGTATAACGACTTTGCAATGAGCTTCACTTTTCAGGGTTGTATCCATAATAATCTAATCTAAAAAGCAGCTCCCTCGCTCCTCTCTTACTTTCGTCACTGTACTGTCTACTTCTCCAATAAGCTCAACCTAAGCAATTCCTCTTCTCTTCGTCTTCCTATTTCTATTATTTACTATTATTTATATTCCTCTCTCTCTCATCTCGTGACATTCTTTATCCTATTTTAATTTCCTCATGGCGTTTAGAAATGGCGCTACAAAAACAGGCTCGAAGCCCGATCGAATTTCCGTCTATTCTAGTACGTCCAAGCCCAAACCTAAGGCAGGAAGCCGACGAAGTGGTGTTAGGGATAACAGCGGAGGTGGTCAATTTTTGTTTTTTTTTTGTATTAGTTTAGTTTCATTTTCACTAGATCTGATGTAATGTTGTCTAAAGTTTGGTCTTTGAGAGTTCCTTAGGCTTTTCTTTTTCCCTCGAAAAACAATTTGATAAATTGTTAAATTCAGGTGAAATGCGAAGTATTAATTTTAGCATTACTTTTAGGACATACGAACTACCCTTATGTATGTTCATGACTGCAGACTTTAAATTACCCAGGTCGCATAAATTCTACTGAAATTTTTATTTATGTAATTAACCAGCTCAAACACAAACAGAATTAATCTCATGTGCAGCTTCACGAGGAGAAAATCTCACTTTTTAAGTTGCATCAATTGACCATGCATAGAAGGAAAATAAGCTTTACAACCAATTTCAGGGAATAGATGCTAAGTATTTCAGAGCACTGACTAACAGTGTCACTTGGTGTCATAGTTGTGAATATATAAGCTTGTTATCCTATTTCCTATCCCCTCATCCCTTTATTAGTTGAGAAACCGAAAGTTGTGTTTTTTAAGTACAAGAAATCTGAGTAATGATAAGGGTCACATCAAATTTTCCCTTAAATAACCAGAATATAAATGGTCATGTTAATGTGCATGCCATAATTGATTATGACTAGGATGTTGCTGGAAATATCTTGAATTGATAACGTAAAATTAATTTGGATGCATGGATATCGTACTTATTTGAAAAAGTATTTGGATGATTTGGTTACTTAATTTAACCTTGACTCTAATTAAGGAAAGCAAACTTCTTGTTATAACAATAGCAAAAACATAGGGAATATTTTATCATTAAGCAGAGATGGTAGCATGCAACAGATTGCACGTGAGACCATACCTTTGGTCTCTTGCATATCCAAAGTGTCTACATTGCTGATAAATGATAATGCACACACACGTATATAAATGCAATTTTTATTTCTTTTATTATAATAGTTATGGCGCCACATCTTCAGAGTGATTTTTTCTCTCATGATTGTTATTGAAGAAAATGATCTAAAAGTTCAAAGTTGGAAAGATTGTTTTATTTTTATTTTTTGAAGTCGTTATTTGACTGTCCGATTTGCTATAAATTAATAAATTCAAAGTTGTCCCCAAAATGCTTTAAAAGACGAATGTTCTGTTTTCATTATCGTAATATATATATATAATAAATAAATAATATTTAGATGGATAATAGAGATTAGATATAGAGCAGATTTTGAATGCTTTAATTAAGTGTATCGGTATGGTATATTAAGCATGGTATGAAGTTTCGGTCGTAAACTTGAAATTTCGGTCCTTCCGGTTTGGTCCGGCTGACACCGAGTCGAAACCTTATCTAAAATTCGGTTTCGACGAGATAACGAATTTTCTTTGTAAAACTTACGGTTTGGTTGTCATTTTTAATTTTGTGTTTTCGTCCAAACAAAAGTACAATGTATTTTTCGAAAACAACTAATTTGAAAATTGATGATAATATACAAAATAGAAAACAAATTTATTTTGCTTCTTGTGTTTTGAGAAATAACAAAAGCATGGAAAACAATCCATCCTCTCCGCTGCCCCTTCATCCCATCCATCGTTTCTCCATTGTCGTCGTAATGGTCTAAAATTTCAAATTTCTTCTCCGCTATTCTCATAATCCATAATCCTTAATGAATGTTAAAAACGCAAAACAAAAAGCCCAAAATAAAACCAAACAGATGCTATGTTTTAATCATAGAAAATTGGTATAGTAGGAGTTTAGAAGGAAGAAACGAAAAGAAAACGGAAAATTAAATATCAGTTTGAGTTTATTATGAATAGAAGTCATGAAACGTACCTAGAATCATATTTAAGAACCCTGATTCCTTCATTGATTTCGAAACCTGTTTTGCCCCCTTTAATTTCATTATTTACGTCATGGATTTAAAGCCTGAATTTTTTAAGAGCAGCTTAATATTTTTTACTGTGTGTTTTCCCGGCGCTAAATAAGAACTAGGTTTTCGCTGGAAAGATGCAATGGGTGAGCCCGGTAATGTTATGGTAAAGCCAGGCTGGCAACAGAAAAAGGAGAAAAAGGAAAAGGATATTAAACAGAAAAAAAATGAAAGGGTGGGAGGAAGAAGAACCGACTTCAATTGATTCCATTGACTTTTCAATTTTGTTATTTTTAATGCTCCATCCTTTCTACTTTGAAACATTATAATTTACCACATTACATATAAAATGAGCAATACCGTGTAATTAAAAAATATTAAAAAATGTTTGTTATGAACATACTAAATATAAGTGCATTTCTAGAATTGTTAAATATTCATAAAATTAACCAAATATAATAAAAAACAAATACAATTGTTTATTGATTTGAATTACTAGAATGTGTTCGTTATTGTATTTTTAAATAATTACCGAAACCGAAACCTTGACTGAAATTTCCAAAATTAGCAAAATAAACCGAAATTTTCAAAATATTAAATGACCGAAACCGGTACTCTCAAACCTTGTTATTAAACTTCTAGTCCGATTTATCAGCTCAGCTGTAATGTTCATTGTAGGCAAACCCTATATGTTAACAAAAATTCATACTATTTTTTACCACATGTAATCAGATAACTTCTTTAACATGCATTTTGTTCGTATCCATTCATTTCTAGTTGTAATTTGTATTTGATGATTCCACGTACCATCATCTTATACTGCCATCGAAATTTCTGTCTAACATCTCCCAATTAATATCACCTACCTTTAAATTTTATAGTAGGCATAATAATACAACTGTATCTTTGCAGAAACATTTCACATTTTTAGAGCTACCTTTTTTTTTTCCGATTTTTTCTCTACTTGAGCAGTTCCTGGCAGAGTCCGAGTGTCGTTAAGACTTCGACCTAGAAATGCAGCTGAATCAGTAGCAGATGCTGACTTTGCCGATTGTGTTGAATTGCAGCCAGAGGTTATATTAGAAGCACATACATAACAGAATTCATATTTTATTTCATTAGTTTGTGGTTTGCCTGCTATATTGCGTGTGTAATTTTTTTATTTTTTTTCGTTTGCAGGTTAAAAGGCTAAATCTTCGTAAAAATAATTGGGATACAGACACTTTTGAGTTTGATGAAGTACTTACACAATCTGCCTCCCAAAAACGTGTTTATGAATCCGTAGCGAAGCCAGTTGTCGAGGTAAGGTTAATTAACTTGAATAATTTTCATTGATTTGTATGATTCAGGCAGATGTTTGTATTTGTTATTTTCGCTGTTGGTGGGTATGGAAAAGAAGTAAGTATGCTACAATTCTTTATTTTGTTTCTATTATAATAACCATTGAAAAATATTTTAAAAATATCTATTTTAGATTCAGAAGTTACTCCTAGATAAACGCAAGATGTACTTTAAGATTCCAGTTGTCAGTCCGAGGTTTACCCCTCAACGTGTACTCATCCTGTTCAAGATCTCACTTGATATGCGATATCATGTGTGAAAGTCCCGATACAAGACGTGGTCGAGATCCAAAATTTAAAACCGTAGTTGAATGTCCGACTCTTTGCACGGACAACCTTTTTAATTGTTGTACCATTTTATTTTACAAAATGTACGTTCAACATGAAATGGTCCAAGATAAGGTTTCAAATCTCGGAATTTGGTCACTTTTTTTTTGAAATTTTCACACAATATATCTCGTATCGGAGGAGATCTCGGACGAGATGAGTGTATCTCGAGTGTACATCTCAGATTGACATCTGGGGAACTTCTTGGTATAACTTATGTGTCTAAAATTGATATTTAAACGATTTGTTTAACAATAAGTTTCAAAGTAAAAGTAAAAAGTGTAACATACTTGATTTGCGTAAAAAAATTGAAATTAATGTTTTGGAGAAGAGTGGTAGCTCAATTTGCTTAATTTATTTGGTAATGATAGAATATTATACTCTTATTTTAACATAAAAAGTAAAGAAGTCTTTTGTCGTAAGTCATCAAAGACAAATGGTAAAAAATATGTTTACGGAGTTGGTAAATAGTAACGGATCGACTAGTCTCTTTTGAATTTATATGAAAATAAAAATATATAGTGTAAAAGAAGAAAAATATATAATTTCCAATGAGATCTCGGATTGAGATTTTGGTACATATATTGTGTGAGATTTGAATATTTTGGATGAAATGAGTATCAAAGAAGATATGAAGGATATCTGATGTCTCGTTTCGTTTAAGTGTTTGTGTGAAAAGAAGATTTTGGAGGAGATCTTAGGCGAAATATAGGAGATTTAGAACCATGGTCCAAGATAGGTGAGCACGTAAGTGAGGGAAGGCTTACTTCTTCGGCCCTTCTAGTCGCATTTCCTCCTAAAGTTGTACATAGGCCTACTCTACAACATAATCGTGTAAAGTAAGGAAAATCAGAAATCACTTCACTAGCTTTTAGGCTGGCAATCAACTCACTTGCATGTTCCTCGAAACAACTCTTGGTCCAAGTATTATATTAATTCATAGAGTATTTTTGGTTTTTAGCTTGGCATCACTTAGGTTTAGTATCTATTACAATCCTCTATCGTGAGAGTTGTGTTACTATATGTAATAAAAACAACCAATCTAGATTTACGGGTTTTCTGACAATACACTTCTACTCGTGGTCTCTGTCCAATTGCATGCACAAAATGATGGTTGAAATTATAGATGTTCACTCGACTTAAGTATGTGATATTATGTTGCTTAAAAAAATATCACATGTTTTTTTTTTGAAGAGTGTTCTAGAAGGATACAATGGTACAATCATGGCTTATGGGCAGACAGGAACTGGAAAAACTTTCACTCTTGGAAGTCTTGGGGAAAATGATCCTTCTTCTCGTGGAATAATGGTTCGATCGATGGAGGATATTCTTGCATCTGTATCTCCAAATGATTCAGTATCTGTTTCATACTTGCAGGTTTTCAACCTCCGTAAACAATCAACTCCTTGCAGTTTAGAGCTAGCTTCTAATAATGCTAAATCAGAAAATAAAAAGTTTCTAACTTACCAAACATCTTACTATGTATAAGGGTATTGCATATAACACTTCTGTACCATGGGCTGTGGTGGTTTAGCACTATTAATATTTGTTGTAGAAGTTAATCTGTTACACCATTTAATCATCATTAACAATGTTTTGTATATACCTGCAACCTTCAAATTTCTTTCCTACGTGCTCACACCTTGTCCAGACGCATCATTGCATCTTCTTGAAAATATTTGCTTGTTTTGGAAAGTATAATTATTGCTCAATCCCATGCATAATTGACTTAATCTAATGATAACAGACATCATCATTTACGTTCATAATATAAAATGAAGGTTGTAAAGATTATTTCTTTGGTATCATGTATTTTTTGAACAAATAATCTTATGTAGCTTCTGATTGTATACAGCTTTATATGGAAACTATTCAGGACCTTCTTTATCCTGAAAATGACAACATTAGTATTGTAGAAGATCCAAAAACTGGAGATGTGTCAGTACCATCAGCAACTGTAGCAGAAATCAGAGATCAATCGAGCTTTGTAGAGCTTTTAAGATTAGGTGAAGCTCATCGTTTTGCTGCAAATACCAAATTGAATACCGAGTCATCTCGCAGTCATGCTATTCTCATGGTAATAAGAATCACCGGACAATTCTAGTTATAGTTGATGATATACATGTAAAGTCTTTAAACATTATAAATATTAACATGTGCCCATTAGGTACATGTTGAGGTTATAAATGTCCTAGAACACCCTTATAGAATAATTCTGACCTTTTTTTAAAGGATGATTGTGGACCTTTTCTGTCTTCTTGTCTCTTTTGTCTTTCCACTGTTGTTAACATGTGCTACTTGGGTACACGTTAACGTGACCCTTTAAACATGGCTTATTTCGAGGCATGTTGAAGTCTTGTACGGTCAATATCGGATGAAATCTCCAATTTGGATAAGATTGTCTCCGACTTAGATATAATTTCAATGCTGCCACTTCTTTTTGAAGAAAATAAAATATATCTTAAAAATTCCTCTAAAGAAACCTAAAAAAATATATGCTTAAGGGACTAACTTGAAAGGCAGTGTGAATTAAGGAACTTGCATTGCCATATCAATCCTGTACTAGTTTATTGCAATTCCTGCATAACTGTCCTAGTGGATCAAAGTTAAATTATATGCCTACACCGTAGGTACATGTTAGGAGGTCTGTCAAGGAAACCCAGGATATCGATGATGAATACACAGAAGAAAATGGAAGTACATCTCACATGGTATCATCTTTAAGGCCACCTATTGTCAGAAAAAGCAAGCTTGTTGTTGTAGATCTTGCAGGCTCAGAAAGAATAGACAAGTCAGGTATCTTTTAATATAAATGTACGAAGTATCCACACAACTTTTATGCTGTAAATTATTGATATTTTGCATGCAGTTGGACATTATGCTAACTGCAGAACATTAAATTGTTTTTCTGAATATGATTATTGAACCTCCGTCCCTCCCTAAATGATATACTAAAATATGTGTTGTGATTTGTTTACTAGTTTTTTATCTCCACTCTGATATATTCTTCTTAGGTAGTGAGGGTCATACACTAGAAGAAGCAAAATCAATCAACCTTTCCTTAAGTGCATTAGGCAAATGCATTAATGCGTTAGCTGAGAACAGTTCACATGTCCCGTTCCGTGATTCAAAGCTTACAAGGTTGCTTCGAGATTCATTTGGAGGTACTGATTCAAGTATAACATACTTTGAGTATATCGTTACACAGGAAACTGTTGTGGTATTTAGATCAGGTTAATTTGATGGGTGTATTGTTTCCATTTCATTTATTGAAAACCTCGAAAGAGGTTCATATTTTAAATCCAGCAGAGTTGATTGTTATGGGCCTTTCTGTCTTGGTAAGCCATCAAACTGATTTTTTTTGCTTTCTATCATTGAAAAATCACTTTTGAAAGCATCAGAGTCTTCAAATAACATAAGCTTCTTTTAAACTTTGTTTTTCCCAAACAGTTTGAACTAGTCATATTGTTAGACCATGATACACAGTTATGCTTAGATAATCCATTCATCCCCTCCAACATTTTTATGCTATTAAAAATATGAAAACGTCAGTTTGAAGGTTTATTGATCTACCTTGACAATAATAGCAATGTGAGGTTATATACTAGATTTTTTTTCCAGATAAAATTGAATTTTCTATGCAAAGAATCAGAACAACAGCGTTGGATAAGGGCAACGAGGTTAAACGCAGCGGCTACGCCACGTGAAGGACGGAGTTCACGACCGGATTTCGGTCTTGACGATAGCAACTAGCCATTGAAATAATAAATATGTATGGGAAAAAAAATACAAAAACAGCTTAACCTAAAGAATCAATCCTTGCTTTAAAGGATTTATTTAATTATAAAGGACCACAGTCTGTGAACCTAATAAAGCAGTAATAGTAGTGCTTATAAATGCAAAATGATAATGATGAGAATAATGCGATAATGGTGTAAAAAAGAAGTAAAAGAAAAGCCAAGAATTGAATGCGTTAGCATGATATTATCTGATCAGTTTTGATTCTCAAGACAGCACACAGTATGACTGTATGACACAAAATGAACCACAATCTTTGTATACTAACCATTGGTTTGCATGCAGTAATACAAAGCATGTACTGATATCCGTACAGTTACATATATACATACACATGCGTACATATATGCCTATACGTAGGTACATACATATATACATGTACACACACGATTCCATTTTTCCTGCGAGGGGGACCAGCTCATCGACCATGCTGAGCTCATCTTAAAGACATGAAGGGTCTTCTTTGGCCTGTACGTATATTTGCACGCACACATTCAAATATTCTATTTTCTTTTTCATACACAATAATAATTGCATATTCTAGTTTCTTTTTCTCAACTTTTCAAAATCAAGATCAACATTGGTATAGAAAAAAGCAAATGGACGTCCTTATTGTGATAATTTGATGATAATCTATTTTCAGTCAAGTTCTTAAGTTCAGTTAAAGTGAACTTAACTTCCGACAATTTGAATATACCAGGCACTGCAAGGACATCCTTAGTTGTGACAATTGGCCCATCTCCACGCCATCGAGGGGAGACTACTAGTACCATAATGTTTGGACAGAGAGTAAGTTCCTGTAAATTAATTTGGTAATTCTTTTCTACTTGTCAAAAATATCACAAACTGTTAATAATACTTAATCATGGGGTAATCAACGTGTGTCTTACAAATGAGTTATTTGTATGAGATCATGCCTCTTAAATTGTATAAGCACTTTAGACACATTTGTGTCATCTGCTTATTGAACACATGCAGTTTTCTTAAATTGTTGTCTTTAAGTAAACTCTGATGGGTCTAGTTTGGGTGTCTAATAAGAACTGCCTAACCGGCATGGCTGCATAGCTATGCTCAAGTTGCTGAACAAATTATCTGATGAAATCTTCTTGTCAATCCCCTCTGATCAGTTTCTAGATGCCATATCACCAGGAAGAGTCTAGGATTTTCGTTTTGAATATACTTCGTTTCAACTTTTGTTTAAGCACGTTAGCATATACAAGTCAACCCTTCTCACTACAGCTGTTTTTGCATTTTTTTAGGGAAGGTTTGAGGGTAGGTTTGTAACACACCCTCTTTACCTTCCAAAATACACAACTATCCCTCCTAAAAAACATGTCATGAAAAAACTCATATTTTTATGTTTCAGAATATTTGTGGAAAATTCTGCAAATATTTGAAGTTTTCGCGATGCAAATATTTGCAGAGAACTTTGCAAATATCTGCAGTTTTTCAACAAAATTCAGAAAAGTTGTTTTGATCAAAGAAACATACGATTAACGCTCAGATTTAACTTTCGACAAAAAAAATGAATTTTTTTTACCGAAACTAAAAATAGGGATGTAATTTAATACAAGTTTTTGGGAAGGATTTTTCAAGTATCAAATCTGAAAATAAAGGACGGAACTAAATTTCCCCCTTTTTTTTTGTTATTACAGGCTATGAAAGTAGAAAACATGGTTAAACTGAAGGAAGAATTTGACTACAAAAGTTTGTGTCGAAGGCTTGATATTGAAATTGATAAGTTACTTGCGGAAAATGAAAGGCAGCAGAAAAAATTTGATGACGAGATCGAAAGAATTAGAAATGAAACAAAAGCTCACATTGCAGAAGTTGAGAAAAACTATATTCTTGCCCTAGAGGTTTGCCTTTCTTTCTTTAATTTCTCATATGTACAACTGATATTCTATCAGCAATTAAACCATATGTACTTTGCAACTTATTGAATTATAAAACAAAATGACCATTCATCTAAGTTGCTACCATGGGTGCATCCCATGACCCCTATAGAAATTTTGGATATGCATAAGTCGGCATCTTCATCTGTCTTGTTTTCTCTCTCGAATGATTGGAGTCAGCCATTTGAATTTGCATTTGCCATAAGTTTCTATTTCGAGTCATATTTTATTGTTAAATTAAGTTTTAAAAATCATTTCAAATATTTTCTTCTCATATTAATTTAAATTCTTGTTTTTTCTTTCTTTTTAAATATTTCCTCTTCTTACAAGTGTTGTTGCTCCACCTTCTTTGTACGTGTCCATATAATTTAAGTCCCTTATTTCCTTTTTTATAGTTGCCATTTCTAGTTTTTCTCTCGCTCTTTCATTTGCAACTCTCATTTTTCTAATAATTTAAATAATCGCCTAACGTTCTCGTTACTTAATGTTATCCTGTTTTCTTGTTTTTTCCAGCATTATGTAGTTGGTTTAATCACCGTCCAACAATTTTTTTAGTTTGTTTATTATTTTCTTGTCACATAAAATGGCACTAGCTTATCTTCATTTTATTCAGCTTGTGTTATATTGGTTCATTATGTCTTATATCCCTCCATTTGATGTTATTATTGTTCCTAGTTATTTAAGCATATGGATTAAACAAGCTTTACATATAGTCCATTCATATTCATAAATATAGAAAATAATTTTTTATTTTTACAAATTATCTTTGTAGTAGGTGGTTAGTGATTAAAATTGTCATTACAACCACTAAGCTTTGATCCCTAAAGACCACTCCTTTTCATTCTGTTTTTGTTTGAAAAATCATTTGCAACCCTGGTTATTTCCATAAACATTTCATATAAAAATTAGCTTCATTTTATCTTAGTTTGAAAAATCCCTTGCAACCTTCATTGTTTTATAAACATTTTCACAAACATATATTATTTATTATACTAAGAGTAGCTTCTCAAACCTATAAAAATGATGGATGTGTTGGTATAATTCCCGCATTTGACTGTTGGATAAGATAATATTTATGCACTGGCCTCACATTCAAATATATGAATCATTTGTGTCCTAGAAAATCTACGAACCTGATTTTCTAGGATACAATTCAATGGTAAGATTAATTAATTAAGTTATGCATGCAGTTTACATAAAATAAATAACATAGTAGAAAGTTAACAAAAAAACTGCCAATTGTTTTTGTCAATATGAATTGCAACCCATGCAGGAACTAAATCTTGGATACACCACAATAACTATTTACAATGCATGTCGAAAAGTCAGTTGGCCATGCAAAAGATCTTTTTTTCTTTGAGTGTTAAAGCGATGAGAAATGGGACAAATCTTGATACTAAATTCTCTTCTACATCTGAATGTCAAGGAAAAACCGGATGCAAAAGAACTGTTGTTGGAATGCTGGATACGTTTGTTTCTATTTCTTTTATGTGGTATACATATCTCATTAGTTATAGTCTATCCTGAATGCAGTCATCAGCTTTTAGCTATACAATAATTTAAAGCAAACAGAAATACATCATAATTGGAATCTAAAATATTGACATAATATAATAACACGTTTGGTAAAGAAATGAATCTGTATCATCAAACAGAGATACATTGGTCTAATGCAAAATTTAATGAATCTCATGGGATATGTACATTGGCAATGTAAACCGATATAAAAATAGAACTTTAGAGAGTAATGTTATCGTCGCTAGAATCTCTCCTCCACAATTCCATGTTTTTATTTTGCAATATTGCAACACGCAGTGTTTTAGGAATAAAGAAGTTTAAGGAGAAAATAAGAGAAGAATGATCTTGAGATTCAAGATAAAGAGCAAGAAGATAGAGAAAAGGATAACATTTCATTGAACATTGCTTACCTATCATTACTTAAGTATCATATTATATAAGAGTACATGATTCTTGCATCTTCATTTAGTTACTAATAAGACAAATTACTTCTAATAATAAACTACATAATTGAAACTTCTGCAAGTGGAATAACATCTTATGCTTATGCGTTAATGTGATACTTCATAATGTTGTTCCTATGTCAGTCGTATCATTACTATCCCCTTCAGTATCGAACTTGTCCTCAAGATCGAAATGCTCACTACACAGAACGTTCCACCGGGATCATTGATGAAAATTTTGCTTTCACTTAACATTTTTCACATATTTCACTAAATCTACCAAAAAGAGTGTGTTACTTTCTTCCAACTTCGTAATTGGATTGCAGCCAAGTATAACCAACAAAATGAACTTCTTCATCACGTTAAAGTACGAATCTTTAGCAATGCCATAGCTAAAATAAACATCGTCATGCTCGGATAAGTTAAGAATCAAATCACTCCCACTAGATTTAGCATCAACGTTGCATATGGAAATATCTTTAATGAATATTGAGATTGGAATATGAATTTGTGACCGAGTTAGATGAGTAGTGGGGAAAGGTGGGTTGTTGTGAGTGTTGTGAAGGTATCTTTTTGAGGGTGTTATTCGGTAGAAGTTTTTGTATATGAGTGAGTTTAGGGACAGGAACAAGAAGAAGCGATGGTGGTTGAATGATTTGTGCGGATGGTAGTAGATTAGATGTAGATAGAAGTGGTTGTAGATTAATGAGTTGTGTTGTTATGATTTGGAGTGTTGGTGGAGGATTTTGGCATTAGAAGTGAGATTGAAGAGATTTTGATGGAGCGCTCGAATACCGAAGGGAGATGAGACTCATGGAGTGTGTGTATTTGGAGCATGTCAATGAAGAGCAACTTGTTGGTTGAACGATGTCGAGAAGTTGGGTTTCATTCATGGCTAGAGATGAAATGTTTGAAAAAAGTAGCAGGATGACTAAAATACGAAGATGAGAAGAGAGCATAGACTAAGAGGTAAGAACAAGAGTTAATAGTACTATCAAAAGTCAGAGATAAAGAAGTTTAAGCAGAAGATAAGAGGAGATTAAACTTGAAATTCAAGATAGAGAGCAAGAAAATAGAGAGAATGATAACATTTCATTGAGCTTTGTTTACCTATCACTACTTCAATATCATATTGTATATGATTACATGATTTTAGCATATTCATTTAATTACCGATGAGACAAATTACGTTTAGTAAATTACTACATGATGATATTTAAAACTTCTAGAACCGGAATAGTATCCTATGCTGTTGCATTAATTTGATACTTCATAATGTTGTGCATATGTTAGCCGAATCACGATGTTAGAGGTTTTTTTGTGGGGGGGGGGGGATTCCCAATTTAGAATGTAGAAGATCAAAGGCAGCTACAATAATTTGAAGAATAATGAGGATGCATACACTGGGAATATATAACTACATGTGCGCGTGCGTGTGTTAGAGGTATAATTTGGAGCGTTAATGTAATTTCCCAATCTGAAATATTGTAGGTAGCCACAACAATTCAAAGAATAATGAGAGTAAATCGATGAAGAAATTTTACAAATAAACAAATGAGATTGAAAATTATGTGGTAATAACAGTACACAAGCATGATATTGTTAACAGACTCAAGCATGATATTGTTAACCGACTCATTACAGTGCCGAGGTTATGCAAAAAGAGGATTTGATTTTGCAATAAATATTCCTTGTACAACCACAGTGATTCTTAAATACTGTTTTATCTCTGCCATCTTGAAATACTAATGAATTGAGTTCCTGAATAATGCCTAGCTAAAACAATTGCAGTGGAGATGCCTCAAATATTCAAGGAAAGTCAGGTGGCCCCTTAATCTTTGTATTGGTTTTGCTAATTGAGAGTTTGTTGTGGAAAAGAAGCTAAAAAAAGTATGAGAATTTACATACATTGATTGTACAATAAAAGCTGATTCCTTCACAGTTAGACCCCATGCTTACACTTGTGATGCAGTAATTACGAGCTTTTTGGCACTTTTGGCATGTCCCATTTGTATACAATAACGATTCATGTACTATTTTCATGCTGATAAAACCTAACATGTTATTTAATCCGCTTCATGGGTCATTATTCTATGAACTTTTTCATGGAAATGGAGTCATATGTCCTCAAAGAAGATTTGTTTGTTAAATTATGACAAATTACCAATTTATATTTATCTTCTTCTTTGTATTGTATGGACAAATGAAAAATACGTCTTAATGGAAATGAGCTGTAATGAATTAGACATTCTTTACGGCTGAAAAGGCACAAACATATAAAGCAAATAAGAGTCTTTATATGTAGGTCATTTAATGTCATTTTTTTTCCTTTTTGCCCGTGTATTTTCATACCAAAAGATCAAGTTTTTAAATCTCGGATTTCGATCACGGTTTATCTTAGAAATTCTGAAGACCTGATCTCGTATCGGGAGAGATCTCGGACTAGATGGCATCTCGGGCGTCCATCTTGGATTTACATCTCACATTATAAAGTTCATTTCGGGAATATCTCGGGGTATATATTATCTTTAAAATTGATTTGCATGTATAGTAATATCTATAATTACTACCTTAAATATAATAATTTTCACCTGATTTGCTATTTCATTATTTCTACGTTAAATAATCCAATTCCATGTCTAATTGATCTAAATTATTTCATGATCTAGAATCAAACTAAACGCATAAAATTGATTTATTTTTATAAATTGAACTTTTCTTATCAAACTCAATCAAATTACTTATAGTAAAGTTTTCTTAATTCTTTAAAATCAAACCAATATGAAATCACAATCAAATCTCTACCTAATTAAATCTGGTCATCTTCTATTTTCAAAATCAATCAGACAATAATAATATTTATTATATTAAAGTGCAATGGGAAAATAACATCTAGTCATGGATAAGAGGGATAAACTGATGGATTTACTCACTAGTTTCCGTTAATCGATTTTAACTTTGAATTCCCTTTTTTCTTCTCTCTTAAATAATTTTTCATTCTACAATAAAGTTCTCTTGTCAAATGAAAAATAAGGCAAAAATATAGCGAATAAGACAATTATGCTAGCGAAATTTTAGCCCCAAAGTTGAATTTTCGAATCTCATCGAAATAGACGTCAGTTTCCCTTAAAATATTTCTAGTGACCCTCCTTATATCAGGATGCTGGACAAATTTGTGCAGATCCTAAAATTAGTTTTTGTGTGACCAGTCATGTCTCGGATTATGTACGTCCGAAGATGATTTGACTTGCGCCATTGTTTTTATTGATGTTAGAAACCACATTTCGACTGGTTACATGCATATATAAACATTAATTATGCTATTTATCACATTATTTTATTTTTCATCAAAATTAAAGTTGTCAAAAAAAAAATCTTAATATCGGCCGAGATATCGGAATTTGATCTCATCTAAGATACCGAGATCTCGGCCGATATATGGAAAACGAGATTTTCAGCGAAATATTATGTTTCGTTTCACTAGAACTTCTCCCCGAGGCGAGCTGGCCGAGATTTGAAACAGTGCAAAAGATATTTCTCAAACACTTAAAAGTGCAATACTATATAACTCCATAAATACGATTGAGTTTGACAAAATGCCAGATGTTGCTTAGAAATAACTGCAACGATTTGTCACCACAAGTTAAGCCCGCAGGTCTCGTATATTGCAGAAGTAGATATAGATGAGAAATACAAGCAAAAAAATGCAAAAAACGAAAAGAGTAAGCTTTTTTAAGTGTGGAAGCATACTGCAAATTTGAGTACTTTCTCTGATGCTAGAGAAAAATCAAGGATGAAATTAACCTTTGGTAAAGTGAAAGGTTTTATGTGTTCCAACTTCAGACTTCAAATATGCTATATGCTTTACTCATTAATCACATGCAAGAATTGCTGAATGGAGGAAACTAGTCATTTTGTAATCATGCTACTACTTCTTTTGAATCCAGTTTAACAGCTTACCTTTGTTAAAGATAATATGTTTTGTTACCAACTACAGATTTGCACCAAATCTTCAGCATCCCAATATTTCTGTGGGTATATAGGGTACCATTTGAAACATCTAGTTTCATATATCCGTTTTGGCATCCTTTTGTGCTTCTTTAGCTCTAAACATACATACTACTGATTTTAGATATCTTTATTTTTTATGTGCTATGTAGAATGAGAAACATAAGTACCAGAAAGATTATATGGATTCAATCAAGCAATTAGAAGAGAAGTGGATGGTCAGTCAACAAGTTAGTAACCATGGAAAGTCAATAGCTGACAATGATGGACATTCTTTCGAGAAAACCTGCAATAGAGAGGTTTGTTTCATGATTTGAAATTTACTTTGAAATTTGCTATCATATAACTTGAGGACTTCATCAATACTTCTGACGGTAGGCATTTGTAGGGTTTCTATTAGTTTCTCGGTTCTACAACTCCATTTATATATAATTAAAAAGCTGCATAGTCGCAACGTTTTGTCGGTTTCTGAACATTTCATTTCACTTTCTGCTACAATTTTCAGTAGATTTACTAAACAGAGTTACAGTGTACTTGTTCAGTTCACCATGTTCTCTTATTTGTTCTAAAAAAGTCATTGGGAAAAGGTCTGCTACTCACCTCTAAATTCTTTTATTGGGAGTATTGCAGAGTGTTTTAATATTTTAGTACATATCCGATGCTGTCTTTGTGCATGTAAGAGTTTTATAAACAAGAAAAAACTCTATTTGATTAAATGGAGTTTTAAGAGTAGCTTATTGCTTGCATCAAATATTAACAAAGAGTGATCATCATAGTGCTTTGATATTTGTTTTGACTGTTATTATTATTTATAGTCCGTTAGATTGAAAAGATAGATAAATATGCCTGGAGAAGTATAAGGAATATTTTTCTTATTCATTTACATAAACCATACATGCTTTCATGCAAGATTTTGAAAAGAGAACCGGATCCAAGCGGTTTGTTTCGAAGTTTCGTGGGTTCTAAGGCAAGTGGCTAGGTGTTGAGTAATCAAATTTACTATTTCCTACAGTTTGTGTGCGTTTTTTTCAACTATTTTATTATGAAAGGGTGGTTACTGAACTATAATCAATTAACATTTCCGTTAGCTGGAAAAAGCGTAGGGTATAGTATTTTAAGTTCTTAAGGTCATTGTTTTGGGTTGAGTAAGTGATGGAAACAAACTACAGAGTGTGAGATTTAATGGCTAATGGCATGTAGAGAGTTATCTGGGTCGTATTAGAGATGAAGGTAGTTGTTTAACTTTTATTACTTAATATTTTTTGGCATCGGTTTATAGGCTGACGAAGTGATGAGGTAGGAAATTGTCAGAAAATACGATTAGATAATCGACAGGATGAGTTAACTGTGAGTATATTGCAAACCAATTTTTTTGTTTTAAGAGGTTATCTTTGGCGGAAAGTAAAAGCTGCGTCCAGTGTTCATTTTCTTAGATGTCTGCAGACTTGGGTAGCTAGCCCGTTTACTGCAATTCCACTTCGATTTAGTAGAAATATTATATAGCTGTGAGTGTAATGGGTTCAAAGTATCTATTCAAATCCAAGGCCCTGTTTCTTAAGTAGTACTCATAGCCATTATTTAGTGTTTATAGGCAACAATAGCTTCAACCTCGTCTGAAAGTAATTTGGACGACCAGAAAGAGCATGGAAGTCTGTGTGATAATGATAATGAGATAACTCATCTCAGGAGCCAAATTTTACATCTGAAAGGATTACAGGTATGCCAATCAGTAATAAAATCTCCATAGAGTATTTGTAATTAGTTTATTTTGAAAGGCTTTTTTACTTTATTTGTAGGCATCTGCAAATTCTGAGATTATAAAGTTAAGAAAGATGTTAGAGGACGAGGCCAATCAAAAAGAGAAGCTTGAGGAAGAGATAGCAGAATTGCGGAGTCATTTGTTGGAAATGAGTTTGGAAGCTGATGAGGTATCATTAAAGGGACCTATGTTATTGTTCTCAATTTACCAGTGAATGTTATACATATCATGTTGATTATTACTTGTTTAAGTCAGCATTTGCAGAAGTTCTAGTCATCACTTGAAATTTTGATTGCATTGAGTATTATTTTATAATTTTGTTTATTTTATTTTATTTATATTATGCTGCTTTTACTATGTAGACTAGGAGAAGTCTTGACGGAGGTGGATCTGGAAAAAAATTCACTGGGTTAGACTCTCTTGTATCCCAAGCTAGGCAGCTGCGTCTTCAAGATTCTGGATCTGGAACAAAGGCTTCTACTGCTAGACTATTTGAGCAAGGTTTTAAATATTTAAATATGCTTTTAGTAAATTTATTGTACGAACATGTATTTCCTCCTTACTTGCGTTGTTATTGTATTGGTTATTTTCTTTGGCAGTGGGTTTGCAAAAGATATTGTCATTGCTACAGTCGGATGAAATCGATGTCCGTGTCCATGCTGTAAAAGTGGTTGCAAATCTGGCAGCTGAGGGTAAAATCTCCATGTGCCAAATGTTATTGTTATCTAACCTATATTTCCTATTTTAACAATGCAAGATGGAACATATGCTTTTTCTATTGACCATCTTGAGCTAATACGTCTAGAATATTAAATATGGGACATATTTTAGAAAGCTTTCTGAAAATGATTGTTCCCATTTCAGATCTGGATCTCAAGTAATTGTAAAAACAAGTCTCAAATTAAGGCTCAGAAAATAACACATGCACATTTACGAATTGCGCATATGTTATTCCAAACATGTACATGCACATTTGTGGAATAAGCAAGTACAAGTTCACCGTTCTACTTTTTAATTTTGTACATGCACATTGCACAAATGTGAATGCACAAATTGAATGGTTAGAAATGCTCATTCTCTCGTTTTCTAAAGAATAGACACAAATCCCTATTTCCTTCTACTCTGTTAGGTCCAGTAAGGAAGTTCCTAATTCCACATGCTTAAAGGTCAAACCACAAACTCAAATCACCGTATACATAATGAATCTACATATAAACCAACCAATATATCAATATCAAGCCACATAGTCAAATCTGTTAGGTGTGGCTTGCATTGTAAATGGAGTGGATGCGTGGATTGAATGGTTAAAGTCCCACGTCGCAGGATATTCAGAATAATTTTGGTATATATATGAGATTGGTGGCACGTAACATTGGGGATTTCTTTTGTTACAATGTGTTGTCAAGACCATATTATATGCTCGATGGAGGCGATGGAGGGATGTTCAATCGGGACGCCGGTATAGGAGACTTCGACCGTTGACTCCGGCTAGACACGGTAAAGCGAACGCGTACGGTTCGCGGGAATGCCGAAACTCAACATGATATCAGAGGTCCATGGTTCGATGAGACCGGTATGATGCAGCATGACCGAAGCATGGCTCCTAAGGGGCTTGAGCATGAGATGCTCGTCAAGGTGGAGATATGGTTAAGCAGTCGCTCCATCCTGCTTATGAGAACTCGGAGTAGCAGCCTCATCCAATTGCGAAGAGAACTCAGTATAACTCCAAGGTGACTTGAGCAATGCTCGTCAAGGTGGAGATTGTTAGGTGTGGCTCGCATTGTAAATGGAGTGGATGCGTGGGTTGAATGACATGGCGTTCTATCTATTAGTTAGGCATTCGATTAAGGACACTTTTAGTAAGGCGGATTTCTGTCCCACATCGCATGCCTTTATCATTGACGCCGGCATGTTCAATCGGGACGCCGGCATGAGAGACTTCGACCGTTGACTCCAGCTAGACACGGTGAAGCGAACGCGTACGGTACGCGGCAATGCCGAAACTCAACAAAATCGCCACATGATATCGCCTTACATATCGAATATGAAGCAATATTAGTCAACATAAAAACCGAACAGACCTTAAGCAACTCAGTCTTGAATTCTTTGTATTTCAAGTGGTGTTTGTCTTCTTCCCCCCTACACCCCCCCCCCCTCTCCCAAAAAGCAAAATGAGTTACATCGGTCGAGACTTCAAAAGCTTTTGGTTGTGGTCGTCAGAGTCAGGATGTTATTCTTGTCCTTGAGAATAATAAAGGGTTATTTCTTTTTCTTGTTGTGACCATTGCAGTCCTTCTGAAGTTCATCATATGCAAATCTTCATTCGTTTTTTGGCCATCGAAGCCTTCTGACGGTTGAGCATGCTCTTGCGATCCATGCTCACTTTATTGTGTAAAGTGAAATGCATGCTCAGTGCTCTTCTACATGATCAATTGCTGACTCAAACTTGTCTCAATTCAAAATGAGCTATTGAAGGTCTAAATGGCCGATTCAGTTTGTTTCTTCGTAGAATCGTGTTAAGCAAATATCGAGGATTAATGCATTCACTTTTCGCTTTATTCAGTTCAAGGCAAATACACTCAATTTCATCCACCATGTGCAATATAAGCAATTATTCGTCTTGAAGATGGTTATAATATAAATCAACTAGTTATTTGCCAATACCAGTTTTCACACTCCCTCACTGAGATGGTTAGAACTAAGTAGTCATTTCTCTTATTCCATATAATTTCAAATTTTCATTTATCAAGCACTCCAGTGCTAATTTGATTGGCACAGCATGTTGGAAATGCATTGCATAAGTTATCCAAACCGTCCCTTTTGAACATGATTTTGAATTTTGATAAATCAAATAAGTACTTCTATCAAGCCAGGTACGAAAATGGCTGAAAATATGTTTGCAGGAGGTAAGCATTATGGATCCCAAGTTACAACATAAGTTAGTAAGAAATCAGTTTCATTCCGATAAAACTGGACATTTTGATCAGATGTTTCTTGCCAATTTCTGCATTCCATCTTCAAATAAAATATTTGACAAACAATCGGTAACAAAATGTACACATTGTTTATCAATGAATTAATCCTAATCCTAATAATTGATTTATATTGTTTAGAATAATTATCGTCTTTTCTACACTAAAACGAAAAATATTTGTCTTTGGCCTCTATCTATCATACAAAATCTTAATTAAATGATGATCTAACCTACTGTAATGAATCTTCAGTACTTTAAAAGGACCAGATCTTCTAAATACATATTTGAGTTTTGAGTTTTGATAATCTATACGCTTAGATTTGCTTGAGTGGTTGATGATATTATAACTTTGAGTCTTCAGTACTTCATTGTCCACAAAATTCTATAATTAGAACTTTATTTATTCAATCAACAATAAAATAATATTGTGAAATATACTTCACAAGTGATTCATTGTCATGCTATGTTTATGTCGCAGTTGAAGAATACTTTTTGATGTAGGCATCTACTACAATCATCCAATAACCATGTGATAACTTAATTTTGAAATAGAAAAAATTTGGATCAAAATTTATTTTTTTTACCTCTAATTTGTGAAGAAGATGACAGTCTTTCTATTAGTTGTCGAAATAAGGTTGAGTCTATGTAAATTAAATTTGAATTCAGGAATCAAGCAATTGTTAAAATTGGGGTTAATGTATTAGGAAATCCGTGTTTGTGTTATTATTGTTGTGGAAAAGCGAGGAAAAGAACAATCAGCTTGCTGCCTTCCAAACTATGAGCATTTCTCACATTTTTTTTGAATAAAGTAGTCAGTTTGTACATTCACATTCCCAGATGCACATGTATTATTCTCTAAGCCACAATCTGGGTTCTATTTTTACAACTAGTTTAGATCTAGACCCAATCTGAAAATAAGCTTTTTTTCAGAAGATTTTTATAAAAAATCGTCTTCCGTAGTGGATTCTCCTTTCCTCTTCTGTTGCTTGTGTCGAATCAAGCCTGTATCGAGAGGGAAATGGAGATTTTGTGTTTGCCCTAGTTTATTTTTTCTTTACTGAGATTTTGTGTTTGCCCTAATTTTATCGGGGGCTGTTACCCTTGATCTATTTAACTGGCCTGTGCTGTTTTTTTTACTGGGCTTATCTATTTAAAGGATTATTAATTAGGGCATGACTATTTGGTTATAGTGTTATTAATTAGAGTTGAGCTGTTTATTTGATTAGAGTTTATTTAAATTTAGTTTTATTTGATTAGTTTAGTTTGATTTAGGAATTTTCAATTTAATCCAATTCACTTTAATTCAACTAATGCATTTTTGTTAAAAAAGAAATACCGAAACCAAAACAAAATCCGAAACTTCCAAAATTGATTGAAACAACAAAATATTCAAATGACCGAAACTGTAACTGAGTTCTCAAACCTTGACACATACACACATATATATGTTTATGAGCAGACTAACAGACTAGAGCGTTGAGTGAATTTTTACCACTTATTTCTATTTGATTTCAAATCTTCAATCGTATTGACAAAGCAATAAAAAATGTCTGGGCGAGTTAACAATAATGGCTTAAGGGGTTGTGAAACTTTATAGAAATGACCAAGGGCAACTATGACCCATGGATATTGTCTGAGTCGGTGCTCTTAGGATGTGTTAATGGGTCAAAATTGGCACTCCATGGATTTGGGCATCTGCTACAATATATAATAAATGTGCCATATAATAAGAGATGTTGTCATGTCATATGTTCCTTGGCATCATTTTTCAGCATATGGCTTTATTGCACTGTCACATGCAAAATCAAGAAACATGCAATTTTTTTAGTATGTCTTTTGCAAATGTTAAATGTTCTTTAACTCCATTCTTTCAATATACTTGTGTAGTTTGTTACTTTTTTTATTTATTATATGTGCTCATTGGTCCTTGACAATTATTTGAATTAGACTTGTGCATTAACTATCTTCAGAAGCGAATCAGGAGAAGATTGTAGAAGCTGGTGGTTTGACTTCTTTGCTAATGCTTCTGAGAAGCTCAGAGGATGAAACAATACGAAGGGTAGCAGCAGGTGCCATTGCTAACCTTGCGATGAATGGTATGCTGTTATAGTTTTAATGCTTTATATCATTCATATTTCAAGCTCTTGTATCCTCACTATTATTTATATTTCTTGCAGAGACTAATCAGGAGCTTATAATGGCTCAAGATGGCATTACACTGTTATCAATGACAGCAGCGGATGCAGAGGACCCTCAGACTCTTCGTATGGTAGCTGGGGCAATTGCTAATTTATGTGGGAATGGTATTCTTCCCTTTATTACATCGTTTACATATAGGTTATTGATTTGTGTTCACAGTAACCCGTAGACAAGATGTAAATTATATGCAAGTGTCGTTTTTTATAGATTACTCGATAAAGAATGTCCTTTTACGTTCTAAGAGTAGTGTTTTTCCTGCCAGTCTTTGTTTTTCCCAAAAAAAAGAACAAAATTAATCTCATGGTAGTTGGTTGGTTGCTTACAATGTCACAAGTTGCCTTTGAGTTTAATTTTAATAGCTTTTATTTTCTAGGGTCAACCCCCAATGTTTATTTATGTTCAGGAATAAAATATGAACCAAACATTAGTCTGTGACCAGTGACAGCTATAATAATAAAAATGACGTTTGACCACTCGCTGTACGAAGTTGGTAGCTGCAATTAATATTTGTCTTGGAAACACAATAACATGTCACACAATTTTCACATCTGTAGGAGGTCCAATGAACTTATCAATAATTATTGCAGATTTAAAAAATAAAAAACTGAATGCCGACTGCTAGTTAGAATTACTGCTTGATACACAGAAAAAAAACGACCAAGTAATGAGTTTGAATTGATGATATGCTAACTTAATATCCTATGTAATGAAGTATTGTTTAGTATGGTTATAGGGTACTGGTTTTAATTATTTAATCAAGTTACAGATCTACCAGCCCTAAGCCTAAGCTGCAGTGCTTCACATTGATCGTGCTTTTCATGTCAAAACTAGTTATTGATTCTCCTATATTTCTACATGGAAACTAAGGGTACAGATACATGGACTTGTATCTCTCTACTAGTTTAGCACTAGTGGTTATCATAACACCTGCTGTTATCAGAAGTTTGACTGTTTCCTGTTGATATTTTTTCCCGCACAATTATAAAATTAAACGAAATTTAGGTATTTTATCCATCCTAAGTGTCAATAGTTTTTGCACCTAGCCACAAAGTATGATAGATTTGGTGTTATCTGCTGACATATTTATCAGCTTATTTTCACCAATGGTTCTGAAGTTTTTTATTGATGAAATCATCAGATAAATTACAAGCAAGGCTGAGAATAGATGGTGGCATTAAGGCATTGTTAGGAATGGTCAGATGCAGGCACCCTGATGTTCTTGCTCAAGTTGCCCGGGGTATTGCAAACTTTGCTAAGTGCGAGTCAAGAGCTTCTACACAAGGTAAACCATTTCGTATATGAAAATATATGCTATAAATAAAAGGAGGGATTTTGATCCTTCAACACACGCGCACTCTCAAATGCTATAAAATTCTGAGGATGTCATATCATACTTGAGATCATCTCCACAATTTTAGCTCGTTTGAGTATCTCTAGCACAACGAAACTGATATTGCAAATCAATGATTTTTTACATAGAACTTGCATCTCCATGAAATTTTGTGGATATGTTCATATACAAGTTTTATTACATAGAACTTTCAGTCGGTAATTTAGTACAAAAAACCTTTATATCAGTTTTGTTACAACCATTATTCTCTATGTATTGATTTTTTCTATAACTTAGGTATATCTACTCGTTTGTCATACCATGGCTAATACGCTACTCTACCTTCAATTCAGCTGCTGATATTTTTTCTATTTCACATTTCCATACTTTTTTTGTTACATTACTATATGGCGTAGAGTGTTCCTACTCATCTAATAATTTTGCTTTGGCAAAGTTGCGAACAAAATTTATTCCATTCCATAGACTATTATGCATTATGATAATATATTTGTGTATATGTGCGCACACTTACATATGTGCATGCCCATATGTATGTATGTATGTCGTGTGCATGTGCCGCTGGTATTTTTATTTGAAATATATATGTTCTCTTTTAATATGTGAAGGAAACAAGGCGGGGAAGTCTTTATTAATTGAAGATGGAGCGTTACCTTGGATTGTTAAAAATGCCAACAATGAAGCATCGCCTATTAGACGACATATAGAGCTTGCATTATGCCACTTGGCACAACACGGTGAGCATGACTTCCATCTCATTTCACTCTCTTTGATTATTGGTCTCTTTGAAACGCATTAGATTACAAAACAACCTCGGTTCATTAATTTATTTGGAGATTTCTTTATCAAACCGTATGTCAAATATGGTAGAACAATTTCTTTGAACAAAATAAATTTTAATATGAGCATGCCTTTATAATGATAGGAGTGCTTATGTGGCACACAATAAAATTGATGCAGCCACATTCTCTATATTCGCCAGTTGAATTCTCGAGCATAGAATTAACAAGTAGATGTTGTTTGTATTAGTCATCACTATTAGCTTTGGTGATCAAACATAAGAATGTTCTTTTCATCCACAGAACATATCCTTGTCATAACATGTACTTGTTAAGGACTCTTTACCTTACTGGGTGAAAAAAAAACATCAGTGAAATAATATTTGAATTTGGCATGTAAATACAATCCTTCTTTCAAATAACATCTTACATCTACGCCTATATATAAACAAAAACTCATATATTGGTTTTGTTCGTCGGTGGAGCGATGAGTAAGTGGTACATTAGAAGCAAAATCCATTTGGCATTTGTTGCCTTGTTTTCTAGTCATTCTTGATTGAATATATGAAACGAACCTTTTCCTTCAGTTTTGTTTCTTTTCTTAATTATTATTATTACTATTATTACTATTATTATTATTATTATTATTTTACAACAATTCAAAACCGAACCGCCTTTAAAGTGACTTAACATATTCACATTTTCTGTTCAGAAATAAATGCAAAGGATATGATTGGTGAAGGTGCTTTGTGGGAACTTGTTCGCATCTCTCGTGATTGTTCTCGTGAAGATATTAGAGCATTGGCACGCCGCACACTACTGTCTAGCACAGTTTTTCAAGGAGAGCTAAGGCGATTGAGAATAGAGCTTTAAAGTGCAATATTTGATTTAAGCTGTGAGAAACTTTTGCGAGGAAATTCATCCTCCACTTAATCAGCCAGAACGTGAAGTCTGAGGTTGCTAGTATGTTTAAAATGGAAAGAATACATTGTACAAATGTGAAAAACCAAGTTATAATAACGAGTGACTAGGATAATATATCCATGTATATCTGTTGATTTTTGTAGAACAAAATTTAGTGCGATGTATCCAAGTTAGTTAATACAAAATGCAACTACAAACATTTAATAGGAAATTGATTGTTGTATTATATGTTTGAAAACAAATGTCTGGTTTATGTGTTCTTATTTGACGAGGATGAATTTGTTCTTTTCTCTTTCAACGTTGACTTGTGTTATATGGGCAGGATTTCCCAAATATTGTTTTGGATTTGAAATGCAAACGGCTGTACTGAAAGTGAGATGGATAAAATACGTATTCGAATGTTACATTGGAAGGGAAATTTTTACTACTGTATTGTAATTTAAATACATACTGTATACTATAAACTAAGGTGCACAACATACACATTCAAATTCAATGTCCCTCAACCTAAGATGCATAAAATACGTGAATCAAATTCAATGTAAACTTGTCTTTCTAACAATCTTGTGTTTCTATGCTTTGTAGAGATTGTGTTTGCTTTTCTTCCTTTGTGGTTTTCAATTTGCTAGACTCCATAAGAAACCTATGTTAAAGTAGAAAATATTATAATTAATATATATCAAACATGTAAATTAGTTTATGATCTAACAAACAAACTATTGTTGCCTATTAAATTCCAAGGAATAGAGCTATATTTCTATATTAGTAAATAATAATCATGGGATATACTAGGACACATTTCGAACATTTATTTGTTTTAACATCGAAGGATTTACAAATTTCAAAGTACGTTAAATTTTTGCATATATGACCTTGTCCAAGAATAAATTCATCTCACTTTTTCCAAGTGGTGGAGCTTGTTTTGTGGAGAATCTTCCGCATCAATTT
The DNA here is from genome assembly GCA_030765085.1 of Allium cepa. Lineage (NCBI taxonomy): Eukaryota > Viridiplantae > Streptophyta > Magnoliopsida > Asparagales > Amaryllidaceae > Allium > Allium cepa. Next base: position 446,441,295 of record CM060937.1, on the reverse strand, counting down.
TATGGTGTTTTATTTAACTTAGTAAGTTGTAGGGGATTTATTAACTATTTTTAGTTAAATTTTATTTTATTTTATAAAATTATAAAGTTGAATGTAACGTGAATAACATAAGCACAACTAATTAAATGGTTAATGAATATAGTACCTCGTTGGACATGATAAAAGAGTTTAAGTGTTGTAATGGAAATTATATAATTTGAATATATATTTAACTCTTACAATGAATTTTCTTCAAAATAATGGTATAGTTCTTGGATTTATATCTATTCTGTGTCTTTTATGTGTATGTGTGTAATGTTATGAGTACATTATTACGTGAAGTGCCACTTTCTTGTATGGTTTCGTTATAAATATGGTGTTATAAGCATCATAGGTTAGAATTATGGAACCATCTTTTCACATGCACTCGACCTTCAAGATGTGATATCTCTTGCATACAAGTTTTGTAACATCGTGCATCTTAATGGACCCTACTTTTCAATAAACCATGGATCGTTGGCATTAGTAACCTAAAATAAACATAAGTATCTCAGAGAGCCATCTATACGAACTCATAGAGAAATAGTAAATTATAAACATAATAAAACATATATACAGACTAAGGTTTCTACCTTGGAACTAATATTATTCTTTAGATATCTAGTTGCCTTGTCAGTGCTGAGCATGAATAAGAAGACCCGCACATCTACCGTTCCCGTCTTGCATCAGTATCATATCCCTTTAAATATATCATGTGGGTTGTAATGAGAAGGGGGTCGGAACAACATTCCGACGACTGATAAATTACATACCTTATCCATAACACTATTTTATACCGATTGATTTTCCATTACTTGTTATGTCTCTTATTTATAACTTAGTCATTTGATTCCATATGTGCATATGATATGTCCAACATACTCCGAGATATAAATATAAATGTGTACACACGCTCTCCCCAGCGTATATACATGTAAGTGTAACGTTCAGAATTTTTCGACTCACGAAAGTCGACATTAATACGTCCATTGTATCAACTGCCGAGCAATCGAAGGCCGGAAAACCGTACCGTTAGGGTTAAAGAAGAGGTAGAAGATAAAAGAAGAAAGAAAGAAAGAAGAAGAAAACAGAAAAAATAACAGAATCTCACATATCGCAGCGGAACAATATATAATAGATAAATGAATATCTTTAAAACAAAGAACTACATCAGTTATTACATTACATCACATTTCATTATATTACATTATCAGAGTTTACAACAACAAATAGCAGAAAAGAAATACTATATACTAGTTGATACGCCAAGCCATCCAGCCTGCCTCCAGATCTCTACAGCAACTCCGGAATTCCAGAATGACCTGATAACCTAACTCTAGACTGCCCGTGTGGAAAATGATGGGCATCCAGAGTTTAGGAAGGGAACAATAAACTCCAAGTCAGTCATGGGACTGGTGTGAGAACTTAAACAGTTTATCTTTTAAAAACAAATAAAGAAATATTTTTAAAATAGATTCGCAATGCTTTTGGAAAATGAAACTACCATAAGGCCTTCCGCACATACACACAATGCAAACGCAGAATCGGAGGAGATTTCTCCTTATGACAGTCAAACATGCTTGATACGCAAATTTCTTTGATATTATTATTATAAGTGCAAAGTGTAAGAAAACATTTCGAAAGTATAATATAAATCTTAGCCAACATAGGCATTTCGCACTATGCCTACTATAGCTACAATCTAAACAGTGGGGCGCCACCATAAGTAAATGGCAGGTTCTACAACTAAAACCGTACAAGGTGCGTATTGGAGTTTGGATTTCCAACAAATGGTCAGGTCAAGGAACTTCCCATTGCCACATGGGTACACCTCTGGAAGGATGCCCCGAGAACCTAACCAGATCTCTGCCAACACAAGGCCGGATTACCCCTAGCTGGGTAACAACTGACACGAATATGTCATCCCCCGGTCGTAACCGACCTAATCCCGGGATTCACCAACAACCACAAAATAATAAGTTTGCAGCAACAACATAGGTTAAGTATCTGGGCTCCATACCATAATACCACCTCTATCCAGAAGGAAATGACATACACTAAGGGGGCGCTATCCCCTAATAACATTGCCGCATCTTTCCTGTTTTGACCATTACCGGGTGTGAGGTCCGACGAAGGCTCGTCCACAAAGCTACGCTTTATACAAAAGCTGTGCTTTAATCAACAAATGATCAGCAGCACTTCGTATGCCACATTACCAATTTGGGAATGTATCACTAGTAGCCATCAACTACATAACCTCTGAGCTCGTACGTCTCAGAGAAGGGTGTTAAGTTAAGAGAATGAATTCTCCGCCACCAACAGAAATGTATTTGATATAAACCAGCTTTACATCTCAAATTGTAACGTCTGACACACATCCATACAAGTCCATTCCGGGATCAAACAGAACCGAAGACACTTCCAAAGAAGCCCTTGCAATCCGGATATTCACTAATCACGTCTGGAATTCCCATCACAAAGGGTGATAAAATCTCTATATCGGAGATCAGCCAATGCAGAGACATTCGACGGTAATCCTTCCGTTTTCGAAAATAACCGCGGTCTTCAAATGCTATCCATTACGACATATCAGTATTCGGAATGGAATTTATGACACAAAGGTCCTCTCCCGGCTAAACCGAATAACGAGCGCTTATTTTTAAAATAAGTGTAGCATTCAAATTCAAGCAAATCACAACAAATACCCATTTAAAGGTAAATATTGATAGTCGGTTATTTAACTATCAATAGATATGCACAACATCACCAGATTCCAAATAATTTTCCAAATTATTTATTTTTCAAAAATAACTTTACAAATATATTTTCCACACTTCAACCATTTGAAAACAATTTTCAAATCACTTTTCACCTTTCCAGCTTTTGAAAACAAAATTTTAAATCATTTTCCTTACGCGGAAACACTTCCAAATATTTATTCATTTTCATTTCAAAATGGTTCATTTAAACCAACTAAATAAATCCTTACCGATTTACTTTAGATTTACGTTCCAAATCCGTAAATTTATTTCCATACTTCAAAAATAAATCAATGTTTATTTTTAAAACAATTTTCCCTTTCCTTTATAAATTCCATGGTGAATTCACATTTCCTAAATATCTATTAATATACGATTCTCAAATCGATTTCAAATATTCACTTTCGTATTGGAAAACATTTCCATACTTATTTAATAATAAGTAATTCACAAATCTATTTATTTTCAATACTTAGAAAATATTCAATATACTTAAAACACGATTAAGTATATATTTTATTCTTTAAGGAAAACGTTCTCTTTAAACACATTTATTTGGATCAAAACGAATGTTGCGTAAAATATCGTTACGACAATCCAAAATCACTAGTATAGGGATTCGAAATTAAGATAGATATATAAATCCCAATACTATATAAAACATTTCCTTTCGAAAATCATTTACTATAACAACAGTGTTATAGTCCACTATTTCCTTATTTCTCGAAAATGTCTATTTCAACAATGAATGTTGAAATCTATGGTTTCGACACTTAATACATTTTAAAACAAGTTCAAATCGTTTTAATTCTATTTAAAAGATCACTTCCTAAAACATTTCTTTAATATATTATTTACTGTCTCAAAATCGTGAATATACTTCGTTAACCAAATTCAACATTTTTCTACACATTTTATCTAAAGGATTATCCACTGTCCAATATCGTGGGTATATCTCCTTTAATAAGCTTCCATATTTACTTATCAAATTCAATTGGTTTTGGATTTATAAAACAACGTTTATAAATTCACATTTATATAAATTTTATAAAAACTTCAACTTATAAAATCCCTTAATCAAAAAATTCTATTTAAATCTCATTTAAATGCCAAAAATCCAATTTATAAGTTAATTACTTATAAATCTTTTATTTTACTAAATCTATTCATTTTATAACGTCACAATTTATAAATCTATAATTTCATTCACTTATGAAATCCATTTATACTTCATTTTAACACTTATAAAAACTCGTTTTATAATTCCAATATTTTTATTTATAAATATCAATTTCATAAATCTTTTATATAAACTGTTTATAATAATTTCAAAAAAATCTCAATTTAAACTATTTTATAAAATTCATTAACTCCATATTTCAAAAATCACATTTTAACTATATTTCTCAAAAATCATAATTTTTATAACATTAAAATTATAACGTTTATTTATTTAAAATGAATCAATTCCAAAATTTAATAAAACGTATACTTTCAAAAATCACTTTAAAAATCCTTTTAAATTCAAAATCGTTATTTTAACATTTTTAAAACTCCAAAAATAGGCCCAATGCTGCAACAGCACTAAATATAAAAATCACGACATCCAAGACATCATACATCAATATGATAACAGAATATATCGCAAATATCTACAAATAAATCAATACTGTTGAGTAATTCAGTCGGATCCCTCCAACCTGTTTCCCTGCATCCACAGATGTTAGCACAATACCAATCCGGTTTCAAGACGGAATATCGCGGTACATGGGTTCATATAAAATATTATCCGCTATTATGCGGCGCAATAGAGTCTCATCCGCTATATAATGCGGAAAAATCAACTCCAAGTACATATATAATACCAATTCTACATCAAGATGGAATATCACAGTATATGTTTTTAATAAATAACATCCGCTTAATATACGGCGTATAGGGTCTATTTCAATACAATAGATAACAATTTAACATCCAAGCATACAATCAAGCAATTTTAAATCTAACTACTTAAAATTTAAATCTAACTATTTAAAATTTAAATCGAAACAGTTTCGATTGAGTGAGAAGTTCTCACCTTACTTTCAATAACGGTTGTAGTGTTTTATTTCGAATAAAATTAAACACGCGTTTAATTTTACCTAAAAATTTCACTAACTCCAATCAACTCCAATCCAGCTCCATAGCGTAGTGTTCGTCCATACGAATCTAACGCAATTCGTTTCGTCCAATTCCGACCTCGTATGACAAAGTTACGCTAGTTTAAAGTTTACACGAATTAAATATACAATTTATTTTCAAATTTTTATTTTTACAACCTCGTTCCAATCTGGGCCGCACGTTTCTTTGCCCTGAATCAACGCCGTGAATTTGCTTTCTTCCTTCATCAGTAAACCACGCGCACAGGAATCCATTGAGCCGCCACCCTTTCACGAATTTATGCGCCTTCAACGATCGCCGAGGGGATGATCGAGCACTCTCACGACGAAGCCTATCCCCAGGTGCACCCTCACCTTGAACGGCTCAAAGCTCGGCTCTTTATCATGCTCGAAAAAAACATGCGCGTTCGTGGCTAAATTCCTCCTTCATCGTTGCGTCGATCATGATCATACCTGTATGGATCGAAAGATCTCTCGATGCTCTTCAACTTCGTAGTTGAACGTTTTTGGTAATAGATGATGGATTGGAAGATAATAGAGGGAGAAAGGTGGGATGTTTCTGGCCATCGAATTGAAAAGTGGCGGCTAGGTTAATAAACCCTAGGTTTTGAGAAAAAGAAGAAAAAGCGAGGGCTTTTATAGAAAATCTACGCGACACTATTCACCCAAAAAATTTCCGAACTCCAAATGAAGCGTGCCGCATGGCATTTATAATGTTTTACCCCATTCCGAATGCAATGGAATATGTATCGGGAGCCAATTCGATCATATTTGAAAGATAAGTTTTTGAATCGACTAGTTTAAATTTAAAATTCACTCAAATCGACTTCAGTGCGTTTTAGCTTGCCCCTGACAAACCGTAAGTCCGATTGACACGAAATTTGAAACCATACAATAATATAACATTACGGATCCGATGAAACTAGTTTCGTCGAAATCTGAGACTGTTTGAAAAATGGCTATTTTAACTCGTCAATTAAATATTAAAATATTCAATTTCCACAATTTAACTTTTAATTCAATTTTAAAAGTTCGATAACATCATTCTAACTCCAATATGATTTAATACAACTTTATAAATCATTTTCAATCATATTAAACCCAATTTTCAATTATTTCTGTAGTTTTAAATATTAAATTATCGATTTAATTATCCAATTAAACCTAGATATTCGAAATAAAAATTATTCGACTTACAAATTTTATTTGTTAATATTTAAAATCAATTAAGGATACGATTTTCAAATGACAGAAATTCTGGATCGTTACAAACTTCCCCCCTTAAAAGAATTTTGTCCTCGAAATTACCAAGTAAGAAAAAGTTACAGTATCCATTAACTTTTCAAAACCATTTGTTCAAATTAAATTTCAAATTCATTTAAACATTTTAACTTTTCCAAAATCCATAGTTAAACTTCTTACAATAACTTTACTAAGTTTCAAATCATACTTAGTTATCTTTTCAAAACCAACTATATCGTTTAACTTTTCACTCCAAAATCAAAAATTTAGTTTTCAAAATTTTCCAATTTTTCTCAAAAATATTCTAACGCCTTAAATTTTCAGAAAATTTCGCCATAGTCTCCTTTGCGCGGCTCGATCCGAAAAAAAATGGCAATATATATATATATATATCACATATATACATCTCATCAAAGTAATGAGGCATCCCGCAGGGAAAAAAGTGTAAAAGTACGATATGTAATCTAAGATATGTACCTTATATATTATTAGCGAGCATATACGGCTAATATAGCGTGAAAGCGAGCTCCAAAAGCGAAGAAAGCGCAATCCACACCTACTAAACACTCAACAACAATGAGAAACATGCATATATGAAAGTAATATCAATATACAACATACACCAGTATAACAACTACATATGCCAATGTAGCAAATGCAACAAAAGGCAACAAATCCATATCATTAAACAACTATCATCCAACAACAATTCCAATAATCAAATCAATACACATTCACTTTTCATTAATATTCAATGAATTGGTTTTTCATTTAATCACATTGGACTTTACTAACATTCATTTATTCATTTTCTATTAGTTTATGTTCACTGATTTATATTCAAGTTAGTTCACTTCCACATTCAAATCAAATTACAAAGCTTTCAATTTTATCAATTCAATTTCATTAACACTTACTGAATTATATACAATCAACTAACAGTCATATAACAACCAAATCATAACCAAATTATTAAATTCACATGCAATTTGGTTTAACACTTTTTATTTCAATTGGTTGATATTAAATTGACTTCCATTCAATTATTCAAATTTTTTTTCCAACTTCATTAGCTTCTAATGAATTAACACTTACATTCATTATTCTATATCAATTCATTTACATTCGATTGATTAATATTCAATCTATTTATTAATTCAATTGCTAATTCATTTAACAAATAAGGTTGAATTTCATTTATATAACTCAAGTTCATATCCATTTAATTCACTTTATTATTTTACTTCGATACCAAAATCAACTTCATTCAACATTACTTAAATTATATTCCATTTAAACATCATTTGTTTAACTTAACTTAAATTTCCACTTATAAATCCAATTCAGATTCCCATTATAAAGTAAATTCTATTTAACTTTCCTTTAGTTAAATTTCAAATCATATATTTATTATGCTAACCCAAATTTATTTCAACTTTACCAAAATAAAATCTTTATTATTTCATATTATAAGTTCAAAACTCGTTTCACTTATATTCAACAATTACAACTTGGATTTTAATTTCAAATTTGTTTATCACAACCAAACTTCAATTTTCAATTAACTATGGTAGCAAATCCATCACACAGTAACTCGAAAATGATACTGATGATGCTGCAGTCATCACCCTTATTATTTCTCAGTAACCGTAGTGAATTCAGTGCTTAATACTCTCAAAATTTTCTTTTTATTCATAAATCACATTTATAAATCGTTTTGTTATATAATTTCACTATTTTCTCTTTGCTTATATAAGATCATTTCATAATTGTAAATCATATTAATTATAATTCCATCTTAATAATTCATTTGTTTATACAATTATTTTTTTAATTAACTTATATATATTCTTACATTTTCAACAACCAACAATCAATTTATATACACTTTAATAATTCTGAAAAATTATTCCTTTATATATAAAATATAATCAAGGTAAAATTATTTCATTCACCCAATTTAAAATGATACTATGTCGGTTTATCTCGTTTAAGAGTTTAGAAACCCCTATCGATACGGTTGTACTTCCAGCACCGACCAAAATTCATAAACAGCTCAACGGATAAGCAAACACAATATAAGACATTTTTATATTCACTAACAAATACGTGCTCATAGCTATTATTACACTCAAACTCATTCTAGAGTACTACTGACTCTATCTCTAATGAGTAATTCCCAACAGAGCCAAGGTTGTCGCTTAACCATATGCTCTGATACCAAATGTAACGTTCGGGATTTTTCGACTCACGAAAGTCGACATTAATACGTCCACTGTATCAACTATCGAGCAATCGAAGGTCGGAGAACCGTACCGTTAGGGTTAAAGAAGAGGTAGAAGATAGAAGAAGAAAGAAAGAAAGAAGAAGAAAACAGAAACAATAACAGAATCTCACATATCGCAGTGGAACAACATATAATAGATAAATGAATATCTTTAAAACAAAGAACTATATCGGTTATTACATTACATCATATTTCATTACATTACATTATCAGAGTTTACAACAACAAACAGCGGAAAAGAAATACTATATACTAGTTGATGCACCAAGCCATCCAGCCTGCCTCCAGATCTCTACAGCAACTCCTGAATTCCAGAATGACCTGATAACCTAACTCTAGACTGCCCGTGTGGAAAATGATGGGCACCCAGAGTTTAGGAAGGGAACAATAAACTCCAAGTCAGTCATGGGACTGGTGTGAGAACTTAAACAGTTTATCTTTTAAAAAAAAACAAAGAAATATTTTAAAATAGATTCGCAATGCTTTTGGCAAATGAAACTACCATAAGGCCTCCCGCACACACACACGATGCAAATGCAGAATCGGAGGAGATTTCTCCTTATGATAGTCAAACATGCTTGATACGCAAATTTCTTTGATATTATTATTATAAGTGCAAAGTGTAGGAAAACATTTCGAAAGTATAATATAAATCTTAGCCAACATAGGCATTTCGCACTATGCCTACTATAGCTACCGTCTAAACAGTGGGGTGTCACCATAAGTAAATGGCAGGTTCTACAACTAAAACCGTACAAGGTGCGTATGGGAGTTTGGATTTCCAACAAATGGTCAGGCCAAAGAACTTCCCATTGCCACATGGGTATGCCTCTGGAAGGACGCCCCGAGAACCTAACCGGATCTCTGCCAACACAAGGTCGGGTTACCCCTAGCTGGGTAACAACTGACACGAATATGTCATCTCCCGATCGTAACCGAGCTAAATCCCGGGATTCACCAACAACCACAAAATAATAAGTTTGCAGCAACAACATAGGTCAGGGCTCCATACCATAATACCACCTCTATCCAGAAGGAAATGACATACACTAAGGGGGCGCTATCCCCTAATAACCTTGCCGCATCTTTCCTGTTTTGACCATTACCGGGGTGTAAGGTCCGACGAAGTCTGGTCCACAAAGCTACGCTTTATACAAAAGCTGTGTTTTGATCAACAAATGATCAGCAGCACTTTGTATGCCACATTACCAATTTGGGAATGTATCACTAGTAACCATCAACTACATAACCTCTGAGCTCGTACGTCTCAGAGAAGGGTGTTAAGCTAAGAGAATAAATTCTCCGCCACCAACAGAAATGTATTTGATAGAAACCATCTTTACCTCTCAAATTGTAACGTCAGACACACATCCATACAAGTCCGTTTCGGGATCGAACGGAACCGAAGGCAATTCCAAAGAAGCCCTTGCAATCCGGATATTCACTAATCACGTCCGGAACTCCCATCACAAAGGGTGATAAAATCTCTATATCGGAGATCAGCCGATGCAGAGACATTCGACGGTAATCAGCGTGCCGCCTGGCGTTTATAATGTTTTACCCCCATTCCGAATGCAATGGAATATGTATCGGGAGCCAATTCAATCAAATTTGGAAGATAAGTTTTTGAATCGACTAGTTTAAATTTAAAATTCACTCAAATCGATTCCAGTGCGTTTTACTTGCCCCGGACAAACCGTAAGTCCGATTGACACGAAATTTGAAACCATATAATAATATAACATTACGGATCCGATGAAACTAGTTTCGTCGAAATCCAAGACTGTTTGAAAAATGGCTATTTTAACTCGTCAATTAAATATTAAAATATTCAATTTCCACAATTTAACTTTTAATTCAATTTTAAAAGTTTGATAACATCATTATAACTCCAATATGATTTAATACAACTTTATAAATCATTTTCAATCTCATTAAACCCAATTTTCAATTATTTCTGTAATTTTATTTAAATTATCGATTTAATTATCCAATTAAACCTGGATATTCGAAATAAAATTTATTCGACTTATAAATTTTATTTGTTAATATTTAAAATCAATTAAATATATGAATTTCAAATGATAGAAATTCTGCGTCGTTACAATAAGCATCACTAAAATTGATGGGCGAAAGTACACATCAATGTCTAGGCCCAATCGTCCGCGTAAATCGAGTGATTCTCTACTAGTGTTAATAACTATGCTCCACACTGGGCATACACAAACAATGTCTAGGCCTAATTTCCCCCGTACATCGAGTAACCTCCGATCGGTGTTTAATAACGGCATTGTGATTTAATCAGCTGTATTGCTAACTCATCCCAATAACTAATCTAAGGGCAAACTAGCCCACCTCCTATCTAACAAACAAGTAACCAAAGTTTGAGATAATTGCATATCCCATGGGAAACCTATATTAGCAGAAAGTGTAGTCCGTTCAGACATAACCTAAGTCTTTGCTAGCGACCGCACATGGCCGATGGTGCTTCGACCTACGTATCTAGCCCTGCTCCTCAAATATCGATACCAACAATGCCGACATAGCATCGAGTTTCCAACCACCATCCAATTTAGATTTTCTTAATGCAGATTAAGGAAATGCCTACCTTATTACTTAGTACCTCTGGCTTAGAATTGAAGCAGACCCAATCAGGCCTTTAATATTTCAAATCCAAGACGAACCCAATTTGGTGTATTTCCCAAACCTATACGCGAACGTATATCCCTATGGGTCCCATAATTAGAGATGTCACACATCAGTAAGATGTATACATAGTTGCTGATAGTCCCTTGTGGAGTGCGGACTTTCGTTGTGTAACGCTAACGACTTCGCATCACAATCCATACTAAACAAGTCATTTATAATAAATCAAAATATTAGGCTAGGACCACTAATTCACACCCATCACAAACGTATTATTAAGGCCATATAATTTTACTGTGAACTATCAACTTCAACACATGACTCTCCAAGAACCGTAGATCCTTTCAAAAAATAAAAATTTCGAACCATTACTTTTTTCATCAATACAAAGGCACCATATGTCACCTTCAAGCTATCTGACCCTATCATAATCCTCCAACCCAAAGATACTAGCTGACCTAAACACAGAAAAGATTTCCTTAAACTTGAAACTTAGCAGACTTAAGTGATAGTGCACACCATGCCATCGTTCATGCGAATACACACTGATCTTCTCCTAATGACTTGCAAGTAGCATCATTCTCCATCAAGTGGCATTTCCCTCCTTACCTTTATAAGAAAGAAATACTCCTTCTTAGGCATCATTTGGAAAGCCACCCTTGAATCCAACACTCAGTGGTTTAATACATCGGAAATATAAGTAGTCAACACATCATCAGAAACAACAACCTTCTCCACCGCAATAGATGGAGAACCGTTCACTTCTTTTCTCTTTCTCAAATCTGGACAATCTTTCTTCCAGTGGTCATGCTTCTTACAATGATGACATTTGTTGTCTTTAGACTTGCCTCTCCAACAACTTCCAGGCTTACTCGACTTGGAAGGCCCTTTGAAATTATTTCCTTCTTTTCTTTTCTTCCTCTCTCTACGAATAGTCCTTGACAACTACTGGCTTCTCTACTTTCACTAATAAGATTCTTTTAATCCCTCATCTCTTTATTCATGAGTCCCATCTTCACATCTTCTAATGTCAACATGCTTCTGTCATAAATCAAGCTGTAAGTGAATACAGTGTATCATCCTAGAAGAGAGTACAATACCACCAAAGTCTTTTTCTCTTTGTCCATATTCAAATCAACAGCTTTCATCTTCATCATCAAGTCATCGAAGAAGTTAAGAAGTGTTTTCAATGATGTACCTTCCCGTATCTTGTAAGTGAGAAAGTCTTCAACAAAATTAGCCTATTCGTGAGCGACTTCTTCATGTAGAAATCTTCTAATTTCTTCCACAAACCTCTAGCGGTAGTTTCACTACTAATCTTTAGGATGACATTCTCATCCATGGCCAATTGGAGAGTAGTAAATGCTCCTTCTTCCATCTCATTCCTTTCCAATTTTGAGATATGCGCTGGCAATGATTTTGTGTCAAACACAACCCACTGAACATGATTTTTTGTCAACACCGCCTTCATCTTCCACTGCCACTTCTCGAAATCATTATCTCCATTCTTCTTCTCTGTAGCTAACTATGAGCCGGATGTTTCATACGAACCCCTAGTTTAGGGTACATACTCTTGGGTAGGTCTAAGCTTACTTCCATCTCCAGATACTACCATCTTATCAATCACCTTCTAGCCTTAAGCTTCAACAACAACCATCAAAACTCTGATACCAGACCGTTACGAATAATTTTACATAAATGTATATAAATAAACCCAAATAAACGCGGAAGCAATAAGATTGTGTTTTCGTGCGATAAAACAAACAATAATAGGTGAATACAAACATTAAATCACATAAGAAAGCAAACAAAGAGTTCACATACAGATTTATAGAGGTTTCACTGTCACGAGATAATGTACATCCACTTTGGAGAGATGAGATTTTACTACTTTTAAGAAAAGAGAATTTTACAATATTGATAATGGAAGCTAAGAAGAATACATGCAATTTGAAAGGATGATGCTAATCTCTACAGAATGACTATCTTTATATAAAGGTTATTACATAGGATTGAAGTAATTGATTTATGGTTATAAATCAATGTCTCATCAAATCTCCCATTCATATGGGAAATATTTATCTATTTGACTTTTCAGTTTCCACTAATTTGTACGCGTCTGATAAGATTTCTTCTTTAATTAGCTAATTAGGGAATTGTTTGATTACTTCAATCTTCAAATAAGTCTCCTTCTTATGAAGATAATTCATTTATCTCTTTAATACAATAAAAGAGGCAATATATTTGAGTCAATATCTCAAATATCTTTCAGATCTTCTTTACTTGGATATATAATATAATTGAAATCAACAACGTCTTTTGAATCTTCTTTAATATGAAAATATTGTATCATCGAAATCTAACAGTTTATTCAGCTGAATCAAGCTTCTCGTTGGAAGAAATATCAACAATGACAAAGTTCAAAGTTTAGTTTTTTATATTTTTAACAACGGTGTTTTAGATGAATTATTTAAATAACATAGTTCATAAATATGAATACCTTTTAAGATCTATTATTTGTGAATGCATTTTATACTTTCTTTAATTTAATATTTAGAAATAAGATGATGTGCTTTTACCTAATATATGTCTAACTTATTCTTTAATTTTTCGTATCTAATAATGGTATTAGAGCTATAAAGATGCTTAAAATTAAAGATCTATAAATCCTTTCTTATATACTTCTTCGTGCATATTATTCAGTCAAGTTTTGATTGTTGCATTTGTTCAGCTGTAGTTATTGTTCATGTGATAGTCGTGCTATTATACTCTGTTTCTTGACCAAAAGAGAGGAAAAAATGTAGATACCATTACTAACGAGAAATCTGGTTTAGATACCATACTGAGTTGAATAGTTGCGCCTTTGCTGGAAACTAGACTGGGCTAGGTTATTCATCTTCTTGTTTATTACAACTTATAACATGCATTTTTATGGTAAATGATTTGCATACATATTGATATACTACTACTTATCGCATTTTATTCATGTTTTAATGTCTTATGTTCTTGTCTTTTCTATGTAGAGCTAACTACAAAACAGGTTGTAGTACTGGCATTTGGAACATCCGGAGTAGGTGGTGTAATGGTTCTTTATGAAGTAATTGATGCAATAGCAAGTTTAATTATTCAGGCTACCTTTCTAAACATATTTTTATTTTTTAATTGCAACACAAACACATTGTTATATGTTACTGATACTGAATCATTTCTGTAATTCAGAGCTAACTAGTTGTAGGGCTATTGACGTCAGGACTTCATTCAATTACTTTGACCGAGATTATTGTCCAAATATAGGAAGAAGCTTAGCTGAGAGCAGCAGTATCTAGGAGCAACGACGTCTCGGCAAGCCTCAACAATCAATGGTTTAGATAGCCCAGACCGAGACCAACAGACAAGATGGATGAAAGGAATCCAAGAAGCTATATATAAATGTGTCATATCAGCAATCCACGTCAAAGTATTCAAAACCAGATGACGATAAGTGTTTGAATTTAATCCGCTTTTGCAAGCCCGGTCATCAATCCAAGAGAAAGCATATGCACCAATAGAAGAACCTTAAATTTTCTATAAATAGAGGAATAAGTGCTACTAAGAAAAGGGGCTGACAAAATGGTCCTCTGATATTCTACAATCATTCATCGAAAGATCATTAACAGCGGATTTAGTAATGAATGTACTTGTATACCAAATTGAGGAACAAAACAGAAGTAGAATCTTCAAAGTGGAGGTAGGGATCTCGGCCTCGAACCACTATAAAGCCTATATCTTTTTTACCTTTCGGCACTTGCTTTCTGCATAGTTTTGGTTTTCTCCCTATTTTCTTACAACCTCCTGGAGCAAGCTTTCAAGAGCTTTGGAGTGTTAGTCAAACGGAAAATCTGTCTACCATTTTTAGCGCTAGAAGGAGGGCATGAACCTTCGCATTTCGTTTCCTTTCGGAGATCCAATAGAGCCTTCCAACCAGTTATGTCTAGTTTCAGAAGCAAAGAAGTCATCTCGAAATTACCTCTCAACCTTCACATTCAACTCATTGAAGAAGATAATAACAAATGATTGGTCACGATCGTTTTGGAAAAGGAGAATGGCTAGGAGTATAAACCCTTCTATGAACTACAACCTCTTCGGATCCGACAGTTTTAAAGGTAACTACAGGGATCTCTCTAAGAGTCTATTCAACTTCGAGAGATGGTCATGGCTATGGAAAAATCAAGGATTTTGGTATTGTAGTAATGAAAAATAAAGGTTCATCTCTTCCTGCCAAAAGAGCCCTCCCGGTTACCTGTACACTTCAATCTCGGGAGAAGGTCAAACGAGACCAAGTCCCTGCTCTGTTTAATCAAAGTCTGTCTCGAATCATTTTTTGAAACATGAAGAGAGCTCCATTATCCAAACTATCCCCTATCTATCAAAGATGATCCAATAGGAAAGAACCACTGCATTTACTATCAAGCGAATGGGCATGAGACAGACAGATGTCAGAGACTTTCTCAAACCGTTGAAAAATTCAGACAAAAAGGGAGATTGACTAAGTTTCTTAATTAACTTAATATCTCATTTTTATAAATGTCTATATTTTCTTCTATGTTTCAAGATCAATTCATATAATGTGAGCTTGTTCAACCAAACACACACACACACACATAAAAATATATATATATATATATGCATCTCCTTTTGAAGATAAAGAGTACTATATGGGTCTATATATATTTGAAGAAATCTCTTATCTCACCGAAATGCTTCTATCGAGTTAAGTTCTTTCTTCTCTCGGAGAACTCCATGTATCTCTTGTCAAGTGAATCCACATGGTGCCTTTAACAAAGATGAAGTTGCAAGAAGAATCCTTCTTATATTTCAAATTCCCAAGTCAAATGGAAGATACCAGTTCTATTAGCACGCTCTTCTCACTTATAACTTCTTTCGAAAAAGTTTCAACTCTAGGGGGGCACCTAACGGTACTGGATTTCTTGAATATTAATCAGCAAGTCTTGGATTTCCTGAACCTTTCTTTTTGATGCTTTCTTCATCGATGTAACCCTATCACCTAGTCTTTACTTAGAGGGTACATGTCTAGTAAGCGCTTATTTTTGAGATTTTCCCCACCTTGGAGGTTGAAGGGTGTGTGAGTGGAGATCAGTTGACAACTGCATTATGCAAGCCTGAACATGATCGATAAAGGGAAAACTCAGTCTTATCAGAATGATGTCAAAGTTAGCCAACCCACTTTCCTCGAAGTTAAGGAAACAATTAATACTATGAGTTCTAAATTCATTGTAAACCGAAGGAAACTCTTAAGAATTTCCCCATGGTAAGAAGATTCCATGATAAGGGAATTAATTTACATATCAAGCTATCGAAGAGAATATAATAAGATGGAACAAGGGCAGAATAATAAGTTCTCTGGGAGAAAGAGAAAAAATTGTTCACGCTACATGGAAATTCCGAGAGAAGAAGAGATTGAGCTTGATCTCAGTCTGAGACAAGAGACCGAGACAGCTTTAGCAGCCGAATGAAGCATGCCTTGATGAAAATGACAAGTCTCGAACAGTCGAGATAGGGACTTATTTCCATGCATCTATCCGAGAATAGCTAATTTCCTTTCTCAAGCAAAATCAAGATGTATTCGCTTGGACTCATGATGGTATATTGGGAATCGACCCCTCATTCATTTACCATTGCTTGAGTATAGATCTAAAGTTCACTCTCATAAGGCAAAAGAGGAGACCTTTGAATAAGAACCAATATATGGCTCTATAAGATGAGGTCGAGGGGCTACTAAAGAATAATTTCATCTGAAATTTATACTATCCGAAGTGGATCGCTAATCCGGTAATAGTAAGGAAACCAAACAGTAAGTAGAGAACTTACACCGGCTTCACTAATTTAAACAAAGCTTTCTTGAAGGATTGCTTCCCTTTGCCTAGAATTGACCAGTTAGTTGATGCAGCTAGCGGGCACCAATTGCTTTCATTTATGAATGCTTATTCTGGGTAATGAGCTTCAGTTTTAGGAATGTAGAGGCAATATGTCAAGGGTTGGTCTATCGAACGTTCACTAAGCACATAGGTCGAAACATGGAGGTATATGCTAGCGACATGTTGATCAAATCTAAATGGTCAAGAGTCATGTTTCGAATTTAGCCGAAACGTTCAAGATCCTTTGGAAGTACTAAATGAAGCTGAACCCTCAGAAGTGCACCTTCGGTATACATTTTGGGAAATTCCTAGGTTTTATGTTAAGTGCTAGAGGAATAGAGGCAAACCCAGATCAGATAAAAGTCATAACGGACGTGAAGGCTCCAACTAATGAGAAGGAGTTAATGAGCCTAAATGGAAAGATCGATTCTTTGAACAGGTTGATAAGTCGATCAACTATCAAGTGTGTTCCTTTCTTCAACCTCTAAAAGAAGCATGCTACCTTCAAATGGACAGACGAATGCCAGAAAGCATTCAGAATATTATGTAAGCAAAAGGCTAGGTCCAACCGAGAAGCACTACCCAATGATTGAAAAAATCACCTATAGTTTGGTGTCATGGCAAGGAGGCTTCGGCCATATTTACAGGCCCATCCTATTAAGGTCCTTGCAGATCAACAACTTTGGCAAGTCTTTAGTAAACTTGAGACTACGGGGAGGTTAATTAAGTGAGCAATAGAACCCACTTAGTAAGAGATATCATATGAGCCTAGGATGATAATCAAAGGTAAAGCGCTAGCTGACTTCGTTACCGGATGCATTGGTTTCAAGGCTCAAACTGAAAAAGAAGAAAACAAGATAAACGGCTCACTTGGCAACTTTATATAGAAGGAGCCTCAAATGAGCAAGGGGTAGGTGCCAATTATATCCTGGTGACCTTGAATAATCGTCGGATTTACTTTGTGATCATGCTTACCTTCTCAGCAACCAACAATGCAGCCGAATACGAATCCTTAATTGCTGGGTTAAGAATGACTATTTCTGTCAAGGACTCGAAAATTCAGACATACAGTGACTCTCAGCTAGTCATTAATCAAGTTCTTGGTCACCACCAAGCCCGAGGCCCGAGGTTAGTACTCTATGCTAAACAGGTAAAGCATCTACTTGAAGCTTTTAGAAGTTATCATATAGAAAGCATTCCCAGAGATCGAAATGCTAGGGTAAATGTCTTAGGAAAATATGCAAGCTCAAGGGATGTGTGAAAGTTTAATTTCATCCCAGTCAAGATCTTAGAGGAACCTAACATATGGGTACCAGAGAAAGTGTTAGCTATAATCTATGCTTAAACTACCCGAAATAAAACCACAATACCAGTAATAACTTAACAAAATTGGATGTTGCCATATATACGGAACTTGACCTAAGATATTCTACCGTTGGATGCTACTGAAGCAAGAAGAATCAAATACAATACTTCAAGGTTCAGCATTATAGATGGAATACTCTATAGAATGGGATTCTCAACATCATACTCTTGGTATGGGACAACCTTGGGGGATTAACAATTATTGAAAGAATCCTACATGGAATTTGCAAAGACCACTGTGGAAGAAAGAAGTTGGCAAAGAAAATACTCAGGAAAGGCTTCTACCGGCGGATATTAAATAAAGATGTACCACAATAGTAATCGATTACCTTACAAAGTGGGTCAAAGCCGAACCCTGAGCTATGATAATTTCCTATCGAAGGCATTGTTATAATGCACAGCAGAATGTAGAGCTCCGAGAGGAGTCATTGGATCTGTTACCCGAGCTTTGAGACCAAGCCGCTTTGAAAACAATAGAGTATGTTCGAAAGCTGACCCGATACAACAACTAGAGGGTCAAACTAGAAAGATTAAGAAGGGAGACCTTGTCCCCTGAAAGATAATGTCCGGTATAAAGGATCCAGTATATGGACTTCTCAGTCCGAATTGGCAAGGACCCTTGATAATTCACGATGTCATCCCTCTGGGAACATATAGATTAAAGAGACCAGACGGTAATATAATAAGACTTGGAATGTCGAGCATCTGAGACGTTATTATAGTATAGAGCCGTTACCTAAATAAAAGTTTCATCCACAAGCTTGGGACAATAACCAATATCTTAGCCATTCCTCAAGTATGTCGCATAAGACTTCAATTTTCTTAAGTCTTAAGCATTTCAAATATTGTACCAAAAGTTTTAGTCATGATCATTGCCGTGATCAAGTAATATCACGCAACGTTTAAATATTGCATCAAAATGTTTTGGTCACGATCGTTGTCGTGATCAATTAACATCATGCAACTTTCAAATATTGCATCAAAATGTTTTAGTCGTGATCAAGTAATATCATGCAACTTCCGAAAGTACATCAAAATGGTTTAGCGTGATACTACCTTGTACCTAGCGTCATGCAGGTTTTAAAACCATGCTCTCACCTCTACGCGATCAAATGATTTCGCTTACCACTCAGTCTAAATGGCTTTAAGTGACAAACATAGTTTTCAAAAAATTTGACCGTATGGTTACAAGTTAAGTTTCGCCTTTTGGCACTCAATTGATTTTGCTTATTGCTTAGCCTAGATGGCTTCAAGTGTCGAGCATAGTTTCCAAAGTTTTGACCTCGTGGTCACAAGTTAAGTTTCGCCTTTCGGCACTCAAATGATTGATTACCGCTTAGCCTAGATGGCTTCAAGTGACAAGTATAGTTTTTAAAAGTTTTAACCTCACGATCACTAGTTAAGTTTTGCCTTTTGGCACTCAAATGATTTTGCTTACCGCTTAGCCTAGATGGATTCAAATGACAAGTATAGTTTTCAAAAAATTTGACCTCACAGTCACAAGTTAAGTTTTTCCCTTTGACACCCTAATAAATTAGAATAGTGGGATTCCCATAATAGCGAGCCATGGTCAAGTAGTTCCGTGCATTGGGTAGATTCCTAAGTAAATCTGAATAGTAGGTAGATTTCCAAGTAAATCAGGATGGTGGGTAGATTCCCAATAATAGTAAATTATGGTTATACAGAACCATGGTTAAGATAGATTTCCAATAATAGTGAGCCATGGCCATTGGTGTCGTGTAAAGAGTAAGCAACGACCAAAAAGTATCATGCAACTAGTGAGCCACAGCCAATAGTGTCGTGTAAAGAGTGAGCCATGGGAAGTTGACCGTGCCGAACGCACCAAGTGAGTCACAACTAAGATATTGTGCAAAGAGTGAGCCATGACCAAATCGTGTTATGCAAAGAGTGAGTCATGGTCAAAAGTACCTGCATGGTTCTGTATAGTGAGCTACGGTCTTATAATAACTTGAAAATATAGGCACTAAACCGCCACTAGTAGTTTTCAAAGCGTATACCTATGTGAGACCAAGTACAGATGACCGTAGCATGGTATTAGAATATTTGCGCTCATAGGCACTCGTTTCAATTTATTTTTTGAAACCCTCTAAATGAGGTTAGATTTTAAGTTATTTTCCAAAACCTTCTAGATGAGGTTAGATTTCACGTTATTTTCAAAGCTCTCTAGACGAGGATTGTTTGAATTTATTTTCGAAAACCCTCTAGATGAAGTTAGATTTTAAATTACTTTCGAAATCCTCTAAATGAGGTTAGAATGTATTTCCGAAGCGATGTCAGATCTACACCAGTCTTCTAAGTGAAGCAATACTTCAGAGATATCTCAGGATGCCTCTCCACTCGAAAGCTCAAGATTAACTTTATAATGGAGGCGGAATAAACAAGTCAAGTACTAAACATGACATAACTCTGTTTTTCCTAAGTCCACATCATATCGACCATATGAGTTGAACTTTGGGGGAAATGTGTTACATCATAATTTCCACAAGGTACAAATTACGAATATTCCAGAAGAGACACCCTTGGCTTGTAGTTTTGAGACCTATTATTTAGTTTCCATCGAGAGATTATGCATCAAACTCAGTATCCGAGAGCATGTAGGCTGAGAGCATGAACTAAGGCGACAATAAAGACCGAGATTATTGTCCAAATAAAGCAAGAAGCTTAGTCGAGAGTAGCAGCTACTGGAAGCAATGACATCTCAGCATGCCTCAATAATCAATGGCTTAGATAGCCCAGACCGAGATCAACGGTAAAGATTGACAAAGGTATCCAAGAGGCTATATATAAAATTGTCACGTCAGCAATCTGCGCTAAAGTACTTAAAACCAGACGATGACAAGTGTGAATCTAAGCCGCTTGTAGCAAGCCTGGTTATCAATCCGAGAGAAAGCATCTACACCAATAGATGAACCATAAATTTGCTATAACTAGAGGACTATGTGCTACTGAAAAGGGGACTGGTAGAAAGATCCTCTAATATTCTACAATCATTCAATATTCCTTACTTCTTCTAGAGAGTTTTAATCAAAAGATCGTTAATGGTCGATTTAGTCATGAAGGTACTTGTACACCATAATGAGGAACAAAGCCAGGAGTAGAATCTTCAAAGTGGATGTAGGAATCTCAATCCAGAATCGCTATAAATCATGTGTCTTTTTTACCTTTCAGCACTTACTTTCCGCATAGTTTTAGTATTCTCCCTATTTTCTTACATCATCTCGGAGCAAGCTCTCGAGAGCTTTATGGTTGTTGGTCAGGCGAAAAATATGTCTAACAGGTACAGCGACTTCAAGTTTGATCAGTATACTTTCAGGAAAAAATATGGTGTAGGTAATTCAATCATTTTTAATGTGTTTAATCTGCTTATGGTAGAGATGTAGTAACCTTGGATTTTTGCTTTACTGTATTTTTTGTACTATTAAAATTCTGATATGCTTGTGTAACATCCCAGAATTTTTAACAATATCAATTTAATAATCTGTATTAAAATTAAATTGATATTGATATTTTTGTTAATAATAATTCAAATTGATTTAATAATCTTCTTCAATAATTATTTAAATTGGTTATTTTATCTTTTAAAAATAATGAATTGGTTTCTATTTATAATATAAATATATGGTTTATATTGTAAATAGATTAGTATTGTTTTAATTTTAGTAAATAAAACATATTTTCTAATTCTATTATTTTTAGTAATTTGGAAATTAGTTTTTATTTAATATATTAGCTTTTCAAGGTTATAAAATAAATGATCTTGGTTTAAATTAATAAATGAATCATGATTTAAAATTCTAATAATATACATTAATAATTTGGAAATTTGATTTAATTAAATATTAAGTTTTCAAAACTATTTAATAAATAAATAAATGATTTTTAATTTGTTAAGAAAAATGTTTAAATGTTTAAAATAAATTTGGCTTGAGTTTTAAATTTAAAATGAATGAACAAACAAAAAGTTTTATGGCTTAATAAAATAGAAAATGTATTAATAAAAATATAATTTCTTTTAAAATGGTTTAATCTAATAATGAGACATTTTAAATACAATATTAACAATGTATTGTTTTACAAATAGATTTTTGGTTAAAAATAGCTATTGTTATTTCAAAGTTTGATTTGTATTCATAATTTGATTTTTAATATTAGATTTTGAATTCAATTTGAATTTAAATTCCAAAGTATAGATTTTAATTGTTTTAATTTTTATATGTACAAGTTTTATTTATAAACTTGATTTGTTTTTATTTCTTTTTATAAATTTATATACATATTTAAATATTAACTAATAAAACAATTAAGCTTAATACATATATATACTAACATGTTAATTAACATGCAAATTACCTTTAAAAGAGACATGTGTTGTACTCTTAAAACCTAATTTAACAAGTGTTCAAAGATTTAACATTTAACTTGACAAATGTTGAAAAATAGTACAAGTGGCACATTTTGTTTTAAAATTTTCTTTTATTTGATAAATCTGAAATTTACACTTATATAAGCCTATATCTTCATTTCTTCCTTTCTTTTTTTCATTTCAATTCAAAAGACAAAGAAAACTTAAAACTGTCTCATACAAATCTGCAATTACATACACCTTCAAAACCAAATTCAAAGCTTTGTCAAAAATCGGTAAACCCTCAAAATCAAAGCAGTTCAAATCCCTGCAATATCATATCAGTAGCCTTCCATTCCAAAACAAATACAAAATCAAATACCCTCTTCAAAAATTCTGTGGCATGCAAACCAAATCCTGTTCAATAACAAAATCAAAACCCCTCATTTATCAAGAAGGTCTGCATCACCTTCAATCTGGCAAATGAGTTTTGCATGTCACCTGAGAAAAAAGAGATCATGCCTGCATTTTTCAACCTGAAGTCAAACAAGAAGCAAGCTCAAAGTATAGTTTTTCAAGCATCAACACACTCCCTATTTTCAAAGCTTCAACCCATTTTTTTTCAAGTATTCAAAGTTTTCAAAGCTTCATCTCAGTTTATATCATCTCTGCATTTTGGTTAAAAGGTGAGCAACTTTTAAATTTTTAAATTTTAAATAGGTTGCATGCTAGAATGTTTAATATAAATAAGCATTGTCTGTGTGATGATAAAAGTTTGATGTGATATGCATTTGTTTGCATGCTGTAATTCTCTGTTTTGTTCTATTGTTCAAGCAAACTGTGATACAAATCTTTATCTTTTAATTTATTTCCTGATATAAGGAAATTTATAAAGCAATGTTGTTTGATTTTCTTAAGTCAATACTTAGAATTGAAGTAAGTAAAAATATAAGTGTTTGTCTCTGGGAAACACAAAGAACATCAGTACATGTTAATTTTTAACCAAAATTAAAATATGTCAATCTTGTAATTCAGTTTCATAAATCTAAAGCATTAACTATAACTTGATTTTTAGATCAAGAATTAGGATTTTAGGGTGTTAGATGAAGTTGCAGTTGGGTTTTTAACTGATATTGAATTTCAAGCAAATTCTGATGATTTTTGAATTGAGAAATCTTGAGTTTCTTCTGGGTGATGGTGAAGGAATAGGAGAAGCTAGAAAAAATCATGGATGGTGATTAAACTTATCAGGGAGGATGCATATTTGAAAATTCATTTCTAAACCCTAGTTTTAATGGGTTCAAAGATTCGGTCATTTTGATCTGAATAGTTGATCGAGTGATAAGATGTTTTGGGAATCGGTATGGGTGCGTGGTTGAAGTCGAGGCCGTGACTCTCAGGTGGACGGAGCGGCGAGAGATGGCCGTTGATAGGTTTGGAAGGAAACATGTTTATGGTTTTCCAGGTTTTGCTTTTAGGAGTTCGATTTGATTTCTTGAATGATGGTTCAATCTGATTGATTGCATTTGGGTATTGGTGTGTTTTTGGATGAAGTATGATCATCTCTGATGATTAGAGGAGGCTGTGGTCGCCGTGCATATGCATTGTGATGAGTTACTGGTGATGTTTTTGGTCTAGTTGGGTAGCAGGGGGAGGTTCTTGGGATATGCTCGAAGTAAGTGGGTAGTTGGCTCAGGAAAGTCACGCATTTAACTCGAAGTGGATTTTAGGCATTCTCGGGTTGAATGTATTTTTTTTTCAGGTTTTGTTTCAGAAACCTATAAATCTGTGTTTAAGTTTTTTTTTAAAAACTCTGAAACCTTTTAATTTTAAGAAATTTTAAACCTAGTTTTAAAATTCAAGTTTGAATTTTTGAATTTAAGTTTAAGTTTAAATCTCAGATTTTAAATAAAAATAAAGTTTTAAACATTAAACTTGTTTAATTACTTTATTTTGGTAAGTAGTTGAATTTTTTTTAGAAAATGAAGTTTTTAAAAATATGAGCAAGATTTGAAATTCAATTTAAAATCTGGAAATTTAAAAATGAATTTCAGATTTTAAAAATTAGAAGAAGATTTAAATTTGAAAATTTAAACTAAATATAAATTGAAGTTATTGAAGTTTTAAAATGAATTAAATTTCAAAATTCTTATGAAATTCATTTCTAAGGCAAAACACTTGTTTGACTTGGAATTTTAAAAGTTATAAATTGTTTAAACTTTGATAAGTTTAAATTATTTCGTTTTAAAACTTATATTTAAAATGAAAATTTGAAAGTAATTTCAAAGGTACATTGTTTCAAAACTAAATTTGTTTTTAAACATAATTTAGAAATGTTTTATCTTAAAATTAAGTTAAGAATTAATGTTTTGAAATTAATTTATTTAAAAGGAAATTAAGAAATAATTAATTAATTAATTTAATTAATTATTAAGGTTTAATGAATATTGATTAAAGGTTAACCAATTTGAAACTAAAGATCATTAATTAGATTTTTAAACTAATGATTAATGAATTAATAATTAAGTAATTAAGATTTAAATCAAGGTTAATTAATTAAATAATTAGAGTTTAATTAATGGATAATTATAGATAATTTAATTATTGATTAATCTAAGTCAATTACTTAATGAAAATAATTAGAGAATGGTTAATGAAGGTCATTAAGATTATTTAATAATTAATTAACGTGGTCAATTTTTAATAATTAATTAGATTAATTAATTTAATAATAATCAATTGTAATGGTATAAGTGTAATTACTTTATGAAGTAATTAAGAAATTAATTACTTTATGTAATTAATTTAGTTTAATGTGATTGTTTAATTTAATTAATTAAATTTAATTAATTTTAAACACTTGAGGTTTAAAGATAATTACTTTATGTAATTAATGGATTGAAAATTACTTAGTAAAGTAATTGATTGATAATTACATGTTGTAATTAATTGAAGATGTTTAAGAATGAAGTAATTTGGAGTATAATTACTTAGAAATTAATCAAGGGATTAATTAAGAAATTAATTAAGGAATAATTAATTTGTTTTTATAAAGTAATTAAGTGAGTTAATTACTGAATATGGTTAATCAGAAGGGATTAATAATTATGGGTCAATCACTTAAGGTAATTAATTTAGGAAGATAATTTATTAAATATAATTAAGGATCGTTAATTATTATAATTAATGAAGTAATTAAAGTTATTTAATTAAGATTAATTAATTAATGACAAGTGATTAAGGGTAATTAATTAATGTAATTAATTAGGGATTAAGGTAATTAATTATAGTTAATTAATTAATTGAAGTAATTAAAGGTTAATTACTGTTTTTGGTTAAGAATAATTAATTTGTGAAATTAATTAAGGATAATTACATGAATGTAATTAAGGATAATTAATCAAAGGTGATTAATTAAGGTGAATAAATTTGAGTGATTAATTAATTGATTGTAATCAATTAAATGGTTAAGTAAGCAAGATTTATATTAGTGAAGTAATTAATTTAATTCATTTTAAATTAATTAAAGATGAAGTAATTAATTTAATTCATTTTAAATTAATTGGAGATGGTGATAATTAATTTAATTCATTTTAAATTAATATATTGTGATGAAATAAATCATTGCTTATATATGAATGGATGACATTGATTATCTTGGAGGCTTTGTGATCTCAGAAATGAGATAAGTAATGTTGTGTATGAATGCTTGGTTGCATTGTGATGATAATATAGATTATCTATTGTGATGATGATATGGGTTACCTATTATGATATGGACTATTTGTTTATTTTGATAATGTTGATTATCAATTGTGCTTTGTGAGTTATCTATCTGTGGGTATATAGATAATTGAATTGTTTAACTTTAAAACAACTTGGACCTAAAAGACACGTTTTGGATTTCGATGAGACCGGGATCGGGTTTCCATATTTGGATATCCGAAAACCACATCGATCCAAATTAGCGGTAGGTCGTGAATCTCAAGTGAAGATGAAGATTCAGAGTGCAAGGGTTATCGTCGTTAACTTTGAGGGTGGTTCCAAAATGAGTGTAACGAGATAATGCCTTCGGTTTCGTTCGAACCCGGAACGAACTTGTATGGATCGAATGCTTTCAGAACATCGTCAAGCGGACGATGAGCATTCTAAGTGATGTGTTCACTAAAGGTAATCGTAGCCTCAAGCCTCATCAACCGGGAATGGCTAAAAAAGGGGAGGTGCAGCAAGGTTAAGTGGGTGATGCCCAAGTAGGACGAGATTTTCCCCTGTCTAGAGGTCCCTTTTATTTCGGCTGTGTGGACAGTTGTTGAGCTCCAACTGTCGGAGTTGTCTTGTTCGGAACTGTTCAGTAAGGAATGGTTCCGGCCTTGTGTTGCAAGGGAGTGGGCGTACTCCTCGGTATGTTTATCCAGGCCACGTACTGTGATGGGCGGTATCCCGGTAGCCCTGCCATTGTATGGAATCCAAAACCCAATAAGTGCCAACGGTTTTGATTGTATTACCCACTTTTGTGGCTAGTAGCTGGAATTTAATAGATGTAACAATTTCGGCTATTTCATATTTATTTGAAAACCCTAGACACTATTATAATATCATCGGATTTCCTATCAAATGTTTTGGTTAGCGTAAGGCAAAAACTTTTCCATGTTTATGTGTGGGAAGTCTTACGTGATACCTTTCTTTTCAAAGGTTTTTGAAAATTAAGCAACCTTAACCTGTTACTCACACCAGACCCATGTCTGACCCGGAGTTTATCTTATGTTTTCTTAAACTCTTGGGTACTCAAATTTTTACGAGTAGCCAAGGGATTCAGGTTGGCTTTGACGAATTGTGGAGGAGCAATAAAGCAGGAGGCTTCTGCGCGTAGATATATAGTATTCCGCTGTGTAGATTTCTCTGAGTAGATTCTTGTATTGTTTTGAGTTGTATAACTAGACAGGTGTTTATAACTGTCTAGTATGTGTTGTACTATCTGTGTAACTCTGATAATGGTTGTAAACTATGTAATATTTATGTTATTAATATAATTTATTCGTTCCGCTGTTGAGATTCTGATGTTGTTTCTTCTTTCTTTTCTCTTTTCTATCCCTTTCTTTCTTATTAATGATGCGTCATTCTGTGGAGACGGATGGCGGGTCATTACAGTGGTATCAGAGCATTAGGTTGAGTGAATACCTAGGCTCTGTAGTGGTGTCTATCTTGAGAAAGCGTATTTGTAATTTTTTATATATAACTATATATATTTATTCTACCTATCTGTTGGGTTATCTGTTCAGGTTTTCCAATATAATTCATAAAGGTAGATGGGGTAGTGGTGTGTGTAACACAACTACCATTGGTTGGAATTTGAATGTTTGAGGTTGGAAGTGTATCTGTCGAGACTGTAGACCTAATACCATCTCGAGTGAATTTTGCAGTGATAAAGGATTTCATCGATCTCTGAAGGAAACCTGTTAAGGTTCGGAGTCTATCTTTGAAGTTGGATGAGTTGAGTTTGGATCTGTCGGTTAGGCAGAAGTGTGTGATGGTATTTTGATACTTCTGGAAGTGGTGGCTGCGTGATGAGACACAGTGACTATGGAGGTCTCCGAAAATGTTTTATTTTGGAGCAAGTATAGGGAAGTGTGTCTGCTTCGGTGTTGTGGCTGAGTTCAGCAGGACGTTTGTGTTTGGTTTGTGGTCGAGTTCCTCGAAGAGCTTTGGATTAGGAAGTCTTTGGCATTTGTGGCAGTAGTGCAGCTCGGAGTGTTCTGTGTTGGTAGGAGATCTTCTGGCTTAGCAGTTTTTCTGAAATGGAGTTCAGAAGCAGCAGAGTGGACCCGTTTCTTCGATGGGTTGGCTAGTAAAGTGTAAGCTGTTTTGTTTGATAAAGGGATAACAGTTTTCTTTGGATTTGGTTGGGGTTGATCGCAAAAGTGACTTGCGATTGTTTGAGTGATCTCTTGGGAAATCTGAGTTTTTCGGGATGTCTTCAGGAAGTCGGAATTTTGTTCGCATCCGGAGTTTGAGTTTCCTTATCGACTAGGATTCCAGGAGTGCTACCGGTGGTTCAGCTTAATGGAAGAATGGTTCTAGGAGATTGAGTTGGTGAAGCAGCTCAGGTTTTGGAGAAGCTTCTGAGTTTTCCTTATAGATCGGATGAACCATATCTCTATGGTGTGTTGTTGAGTTGTGCTCGTGTTCTTCTTCAGCATTCTCTTCTACTTCGGATCAGAGTTGGGCAGCGGAAGCAGTTGGGAAGTGTATCTGCTTTTCTTTTCTGAACAGGAGAAGTGAGTGTAGTCTTCTGATGTTGAGGAGTAGAGTTTGTGTTTCTTGATTCTGGTTGATCTTGAGGAGATCATTTTGCTGAGTTGATTGGTCTAGTTTGTTTCTAGGGGCATCAGCGAAGGTTGAGCTGATCAGTAAGGGTGTAGGCAGCCCAGGATCGTCCGAAGATTTTTTGGATAAGAGACAAGAATTTGGATTCCGGAATTGGAGATTTGATTTTTGGATAAGTTTTCTCCGATCGTAAAGGAGCTATAAGATTGAGTAAGGCTGGAAAGCTAGCTCTGAGGTGTTTTGGATCTTTTCTGTGTTCTTGTGAGAATAAGTGATTGATCTACAGGATGGAATTGCCAGTTTGGATAACTGGGATTCGATAAGTTTCACGTATCTCTGAGGGAGTATGTGTATGATCTATCTCTGGTTGTGGAACCAGCAGTTCTGGAGTTTTGGTTGTTAAGTCAGATTCGTCTGTAGTCTGATATCTTGTCTAGTGTTATAGATCTAGATGAATAGGAACTTTGTAGCTTCATAGTATTGATTGTTTGGATTCTCTAGAGCGAGTGTCCCGGTATATATATACACCTGGGGAAACTCGAAGAAATTCTATCCAGAATTTTGTCTGGATAATTAGATTTGCTTGATTGGATAAATTGGCTGCTATGGTTGTTAGCATATGTTTAATACATGCTTGTATTTTAAAATTTAAAATCTTTAATGAGATTATTAAATTACCTTTGTGTTAAATTTCGAGGATGAAATTCTTTTAAGGGGGAAGGATTGTAACATCCCGGAATTTTTAACAATATGAATTTAATAATCTGTTTTAAAATTAAATTGATAATGATATTTTTGTTAATAATAATTCAAATTGATTTAATAATCTTCTTCAATAATTATTTAAATTGGTTATTTTATCTTTTAAAAATAATAAATTGGTTTCTATTTATAATATAAATATATGGTTTATATTGTAAATAGATTAGTATTGTTTTAATTTTAATAAATAAAGCATATTTTCTAATTCTATTATTTTTAGTAATTTGGAAATTATTTTTTATTTAATATATTAGCTTTTCAAGGTTATAAAATAAATGATCTTGGTTTAAATTTATAAATGAATCATGATTTAAAATTCTAATAATATACATTAATAATTTGGAAATTTGATTTAATTAAATATTAAGTTTTCAAAACTATTTAATAAATAAATAAATGATTTTTAATTTGTTAAGAAAAAAATGTTCAAATGTTTAAAATAAATTTGGCTTGAGTTTTAAATTTAAAATGAATTAACAAACAAAAAGTTTTATGGCTTAACAAAATAGAAAATTTATTGATAAAAATATAATTTCTTTTAAAATGGTTTTAATTTAATAATGAGACATTTTAAATACAATATTAACAATGTATTGTTTTACAAATAGATTTTTGGTTAAAAACAGCTATTGTTATTTCAAAGTTTGATTTGTATTCATAATTTGATTTTTAATATTAGATTTTGAATTCAATTTGAATTTAAATTCCAAAGTATAGATTTTAATTGTTTTAATTTTTATATATATAAGTTTTATTTATAAACGTGATTTCTTTTTATTTCTTTTTATAAATTTATATACATATTTAAATATTAACTAACAAATCAATTAAGCTTAATACATATATATACTAACATGTTAATTAACATGCAAATTACCTTTAAAAGAGACATGTGTTGTACTCTTAAAACCTAATTTAACAAGTGTTCAAAGATTTAACATTTAACTTGACAAATGTTGAAAAATAGTACAAGTGGCACATTTTGTTTTAAAATTTTCTTTTATTTGATAAATCTGAAATTTACACTTATATAAGCCTGTATCTTCATTTCTTCCTTTCTTTTTTTCATTTCAATTCAAAAGATAAAGAAAACTTAAAACTGTCTCATACAAATCTGCAATTACATGCACCTTCAAAACCAAATTCAAAGCTTTGTCAAAAATCAGTAAACCCCTCAAAATCAAAGCAGTTCAAATCCCTGCAATATCATATCAGTAGCCTTCCATTCCAAAACAAATACAAAATCAAATACCCTCTTCAAAAATTCTGTGGCATGCAAACCAAATCCTGTTCAATAACAAAATCAAAACCCCTCATTTATCAAGAAGGTCTGCATCACTTTCAACCTGGCAAATGAGTTTTGCATGGCACCTGGAAAAAAAAGAGATCATGCCTGCATTTTTCAACCTGAAGTCAAACAAGAAGCAAGCTCAAAGTATAGTTTTTCAAGCGTCCACACACTCCCTGTTTTCAAGGCTTCAACCCAGTTTTTTTCCAAGTATTTAAAGTTTTCAAAGCTTCATCTCAGTTTAAATCATCTCTGCATTTTGGTTAAAAGGTGAGTAACTTTTAAATTTTAAAATTTTTAATAGGTTGCATGTTAGAATGTTTAATATAAATAAGCATTGTCTGTGTGATGATAAAAATTTGATGTGATATGTATTTGTTTGCATGCTGTAATTCTCTGTTTTGTTCTGTTGTTCAAGCAAACTGTGATACAAATCTTTATCTTTTAATTTAGTTCCTGATATAAGGAAATTTATAAAGCAATGTTGTTTGATTTTCTTAAGTCAATACTTAAAATTTAAGTAAGTAAAAATATAAGTGTTTGTCTCTGGGAAACACAAAGAACATCAGTACATGTTAATTTTTAACCAAAATTAAAATATGTTAATCTTGTAATTCAGTTTCATAAATCTAAAGCATTAATTATAAGTTGATTTTTAGATCAAGAATTAGGATTTTAGGGTGTTAGATGAAGTTACAGTTGGGTTTTTAACTGATATTGAATTTCAAGCAAATTATGATGATTTTTGAATTGAGAAATCTTGAGTTTCTTCTGGGTGATGGTGAAGGAATAGGAGAAGCTAGAAAAAATGATGGATGGTGATTAAACTTATCAGGGAGGATGCAGATTTGAAAATTCATTTTTAAACCCTAGTTTTAATGGGTTTAAAGATTCGGTCATTCTGATCTGAATAGTTGATCGAGTGATAAGATGTTTTGGGAATCGGGTAGTGGGTGCGTGGTTGAAGTCGAGGCCGGAATGTCTGAGTCTCAGGTGTTCGGAGCGGCGAGTGATGGCCGTTGACAGGTTTTGAAGGAAACCTGTTTATGGTTTTCCAGGTTTTGCTTTTAGGAGTTCGATTTGATTTCTTGAATGATGGGTTCAATCTGATTGATTGCATTTGGGTATTGGTGTGTTTTTGGATGAAGTACGATCATCTCTGATGATCAAAGGAGGCTGTGGTCACCGTGCATACGCACGGTGATGAGTTACTGGTGATGTTTTTGGTCTAGTTGGGTAGCAGGGGAAGGTTCTTGGGATTTGCTCGAAGTAAGTGGGTAGTTGGCTCGGGAAAGTCAGGCATTTAACTCGAAGTGGATTTTAGGCATTCTCGGGTTGACTGTATATTTTTTTCAGGTTTTGTTTCAGAAACCTATAAATCTGTGTTTAAGTTTTTTTTTAAAAACTCTGAAACCTTTTAATGTTAAGAAATTTTAAACCTGGTTTTAAAATTCAAGTTTGAATTTTTGAATTTAAGTTTAAGTTTAAAATCTCAGATTTTAAATAAAAATAAAGTTTTAAACTTGTTTAATTACTTTATTTTGGTAAGTAGTTGAATTTTTTTTAGAAAATGAAGTTTTTAAAAATATGAGCAAGATTTGAAATTCAATTTAAAATCTGGAAATTTAAAAATGAATTTCAGATTTTAAAAATTGGAAGAAGAATTAAATTTGAAAATTTAAATTAAATTTAAATTGAAGTTACTGAAATTTTAAAATGAATTAAATTTCAAAATTCTTATGAAATTCATTTCTAAGGCGAAACACTTGTTTGACTTGGAATTTTAAAAGTTGTAAATTGTTTAAACTTTGATAAGTTTAAATTATTTCATTTTAAAACTTATATTTAAAATGAAAATTTGAAAGTAATTTCAAAGGTACATTGTTTCAAAACTAAATTCGTTTTTAAACATAATTTAGAAATGTTTTATCTTAAAATTAAGTTAAGAATTAATGTTTTGAAATTAATTTATTTAAAAGGAAATTAAGAAATAATTAATTAATTAATTAAATTAATTATTAAGGTTTAATGAATATTGATTAAGGTTAATCAATTTGAAACTAAAGATCATTAATTAGATTTTTAAATTAATGATTAATGAATTATTAATTAAGTAATTAAGATTTAAATCAAGGTTAATTAATTAAATAATTAGAGTTTAATTAATGGATAATTATAGATAATTTAATTATTGATTAATCTTAGTCAATTACTTAATGAAAATAATTAGAGAATGGTTAATGAAGGTCATTAACCCGGATTACTTAATAATTAATTAATGTGGTTAATTTTTAATAATTAATTAGATTAATTAATTTAATAATAATCAATTGTAATGGTATAAGTGTAATTACTTTATGAAGTAATTAAGAAATTAATTACTTTATGTAATTAATTTAGTTTAATGTGATTGTTTAATTTAATTAATTAAGTTTAATTAATTTTAAACACTTGAGGTTTAAGGATAATTACTTTACGTAATTAATGGATTGAAAATTACTTAGTAAAGTAATTGATTGATAATTACAGGTTTTAATTAATTGAAGATGTTTAAGAATGAAGTAATTTGGAGTATAATTACTTAGAAATTAATCAAGGGATTAATTAAGAAATTAATTAAGGAATAATTAATTTGTTTTTATAAAGTAATTAAGTGAGTTAATTACTGAATATGGTTAATCAGAAGGGATTAATAATTATGGGTCAATTACTTAAGGTAATTAATTTAGGAAGATAATTTATTAAATATAATTAAGGATAATTAATTATTATAATTAATGAAGTAATTAAAGTTGATTAATTAAGATAATTAATGACAAGTGATTAAGAGTAATTAATTAATGTAATTAATTAAGGATTAAGGTAATTAATTATAGTTAGTTAATTAATTGAAGTAATTAAGGGTTAATTACTATTTTTGGTTAAGAATAATTAATTTGTGAAATTAATTAAGGATAATTACATGAATGTAATTAAGGACAATTAATCAAAGGTGATTAAATTTGAGTGGTTAATTAATTGATTGTAATCAATTAAATGGTTAAGTAAGCAAGATTTATATTAGTGAAGTGATTAATTTAATTCATTTTAAATTAATTAAAGATGAAGTAATTAATTTAATTCATTTTAAATTAATTGGAGATGGAGATAATTAATTTAATTCATTTTAAATTAATTATATTGTGATGAAATAAATCATTGCTTATATATGAATGGATTACATTGATTGTCTTGGATGCTTTATGATCTCAGAAATGAGATAAGTAATGTTGTGTATGAATGCTTGGTTGCATTGTGATGATAATATAGATTATCTATTGTGATGATGATATGGATTACCTATTATGATATGGATCATTTGTTTATTTTGATAATGTTGATTATCAATTGTGCTTTGTGAGTTATCTATCTATGTGTATATAGATAATTGAATTGTTTAACTTTAAAACAACTTAGACCTAAAAGACACGTTTTGGACTTCGATGAGACCGAGATCGGGTTTCCATATTTGGATATCCGAAAACCACATCGATCCAAATTAACGGTAGGTCATGAATCTCAAGTGAAGATGAAGATTCAGAGTGCAAGGGTTATCGTCGTTAACTCTGAGGGTGGTTCCAAAATGAGTGTAACGAGATAATGCCTTCGGTTTCGTTCGAATTCGGAACGAACTTGTATGGATTGAATGCTTTCAGAACATCGTCAGGTGGACGATGAGCATTCTAAGTGATGTGTTCACTAAAGGTAATCATAGCCTCAAGCCTCATCAATCGAGAATGGCTAAAACAGGGGAGGTGCAGCAAGGTTAAGTGGGTCATGCCCAAATAGGACGAGATTTTCCCCTGTCTAGAGGTCCCTTTTATTTCGGCTGTGTGGACAGTTGTTGAGCTCCAACTGTCAGGGTTGTCTTGTTTGGAACTGTTCAGTAAGGAATGGTTCCGGCCTTGTGTTGCAGGGGAGCGGGCGTACTCCTCGGTACGTTGATCTAGGCCACGTACTGTGACGGGCGGTACCCCGGTAGCCCTGTCATTGTATGGAATCCAAAACCCAATAAGTGCCAACGGTTTTGATTGTATTACCCACTTTTGTGGCTAGTTGCTGGAATTTAATAGATGTAACAATTTCGGCTATTTCATATTTATTTGAAAACCCTAGACACTATTATAATATCATCGGATTTCCTATCAAATGTTTTGGTTAGCGTAAGGTAAAAACTTTTCCATGTTTATGTGTGGGAAGTCTTACGTGATACCTTTCTTTTCAAAGGTTTTTGAAAATTAAGCAACCTTAACCTGTTACTCACACCAGACCCATGTCTGACCCGGAGTTTATCTTCTGTTTTCTTAAACTCTTGGGTACTCAAATTTTTACGAGTAGCCAAGGGATTCAGGTTGGCTTTGACGAATTGTGGAGGAGCAATAAAGCAGGAGGCTTCTGCGCGTAGATATATAGTATTCCGCTGTGTAGATTTCTCTGAGTAGATTCTTGTATTGTTTTGAGTTGTATAACTAGACAGGTGTTTATAACTGTCTAGTATGTGTTGTACTATCTGTGTAACTCTGATAATGGTTGTAAACTATGTAATATTTATGTAACTAGGGGTATGCCCTAGGGACAATTATATAATTTGTTACATATATCTAACTCGTTGACCAATCTTGTTCGAAATAAAAGGTATTTTATTCCTATTATATACTTGATACAATGTGATTATATTAATTAATTAACTTAACTAAAAGTACATTTAATAGAAAAATTCATAAATGGTATATTTTGGGATAGTAGTTACAAAGTGTTGTAACCGTGAGTAATTTATCACAACGTAACAAATATACCATTTTAAATTTCCTAGTTAAGATGCATCGAGATTGGATATCGATGTATCCGTTGAGACTGGAGTACGTAACGCTCTCCAAATGTTGAGCATTGTATTACTCATGACTACACGAGGCACATAGGGGTTACGTCCTAATAGTTATTGGATAACTATGGAACGAATCACTCGATAGTTTTCTGTTGGTTACGTATCGGAGCCCGATAGCCTATGCGGTCTAAATTAGTCATATTAGAGCTAACTAATTAAGCTTTCCCACTTAGTGCGGTGTGTAGAAAGGTAATGTCTAGGATTGGAATTGGGTAATCAAGTACCCTGTCCTACCTGATTACTAGCATGGCCTGAAAGGTGAAGTGAGCCCAAAGGTTGCTCCAAATAGAAAAGGCCCAACTTAATTTGGCCTTGGGCTAATTTTTAAAATCATTTTGAAAATTAATGTTAAAGATTTTAAATTTAATAGTTAAATTTAAAATAAAACATGTTTATTATAAAAATTATAATACTACATAAGTTTTCAAACTGTTTGAAAGGATAATGATATTTTCGAAAGGTTTGAAAATATTTTTATAATAATTTCAAACTTATTAATAAGATTAATAAAATAAATTAATTAAATATGTTAATTAATTAATGCATATATGCATGTATTACATATGTTGATATATGTTATGTTATTTTAAAATGTTTAAGGTAACATAAGTATACATGTATGTTTACAAGATAAAATTTGAAACTAATAAATTTTAATAAAAATTATTTGATTGAATAAATTAATTAAAGGTTAATTAATTAAATAAAATACACATATATATGATATATGTGTGTTACACTATGAAGGTTATAGTAAACGCTATAAATGTTACAGTAGATATGGTCAATATAAAAGTTATATTGGAATACTAATTTAAAATTAATTGAAGAGTTAATTGATTAAAATTAATTAGATAAGATTTAGTTAATGATATATTATACGTAAGACTATCATATAAGTAATATGAAATATAAAAGTTATATAACAATAAAACTTATATGGTATGTGTATAAACTAAATGTGGAACATTAAAGAAACCTAAATAGACTTTAGAAATAAATACATATGTAAGTATACATATACCATGATTTCTGATGTGTCTGACACTTGAATCGCTGGGGTATTTCATAAGAAATATATTATTCTATAAGTCGATATCACTTAATATAATATTGTCCTCTACCACATATATATTAATAAATTTACTTGCATACTCCTTAGTTGTTGAGCAAACTCAAGCTAGGGATGTTATGCGTAGCATTATTAATATATTGAACAGATGAGCTACGATAACTATATGTATTTGTTGAGAAAACTCATGGTTCATATACTATACTTAGGCCACGATATGGTAGGTATGAGTGAATAATCTCTTTCGATTTTTTGAGCAAACTCAATGTCGAAATGGGATTAGAATAAGAAAAAATGGGTTAGGAGTTGTATATGATACAACCGATAAGGAGTTATCTATCGTTTGTGGGGCTATGATTTGTTGAGCAAACTCAAGGTTAGAATACCAAAACAAACGAGTCCTAACACCCCTTAGTGAAGTTGTAAGACTTCTATGTTTCATCTTAGGGTTTGGAGAAATATAAAAGACTAGTGGGGGCCTTATTAGAAAAATGAAATGGTAACATTTAACCTTTCTAATATTGTAAGAACATATGCTATATAATGTTATAATTATCTATAATGATAAATTTGTGCATTTAATATGATTGATAAAACCTTTGTCAATTAACATATATAAACAAAATGAATTAAAAGTTGACAAATGGAAATATAATATACACTTGCTAATAATTTTAATTGCATGTTATATAATGTTTCTATACCCATGCAAGTGCCTAATTTCAACTACTTAATACATTCGTAAGTTGGTCACTTATATGTTTATTTGGTTTAGACAGTGTATTGCATTTTATGAGTTTTGAACTCTAAATGAAATTCGAAACTATGGATATTTGATTTATGTACTTTCACATATAAATGTTATATGGTGAACAGTCATAGTTTGTGGGGTACAATATTTCGATGAAGTTAGATCATTCGACGTAAGCCAATAAACAGTATTTTAAGATCATGTATTCAACTTGAATTATTTCAAAAGGATCATATTGTTTTAATGTAACACATGACCATAAACTATGAGATACATCTAAGAACTCGATCGTTGAAATGTCATCTTGATCGATTTACATAAAGTACAACATATTTGATGTCTTAAATGTTAAGAATAATCGAATGTGCTTTTGTAAAAGCTTTGTTATGATATTGTAGTAAGGTTTTCTTTTGAATAGTTTGACCATTTGAAAGAAAAACGAATGTATAAGAACAGATATAATTTAAGGTAAAGTTGAAATGAAGAGAATGAATAGTCACTTTTGCTTCATAGAGAAACATTGGAAACAAGAATTGTAGTAATAAGTTATACTTAATATTGGAATATAAACTATGATTTTTATTTCCAAATGTATTTTCATATAGAAAATTATTTTCTATAACATTTATTTCTTTGAGTTCGAGATATTTGATCAAGAACTCTCCACTGTAAAATTGTTGCAGCATATGAAATAAGTAAACAATATTCACAATATTAAGTGAATGGCGGACCTCTAAATTTAACACGTTGTTATAGTAATGAAGGAAGTAGTGGGAGCATGCATATAGCACCCAATGATTGCATCAAATTACGAAAATTATTTACATAAATTGTACAGAACATTAATTATGAAATAATGTTTATTTTTGGTATTGACTGAAAATAGATATAATTATATTTCAATATGAGTATTATGAATATTCATTATGAAATAGAACTATATTATGGATTTTTTCATCATAGTAAAAGTGATGCAACAGAAAAATACATATGTGTCTAATATTATTTACAGTTGTTTTGAAATTATAGACTAAGCCGTAGTTTTGAAAAATAATTTTACTATATGATTATGAATCATATGATACAGGTTAATTATATCTCAAACAATTCATGGCTATGCATCCATTCAGTGGGAGCATCATAAGAGTTAATGAACTCTTTGAATTAATACATATTGATGTATGCAATCACAAGTCTATTAATACCAAAAGGGTTTCATATACTTTTTTATATTCATCGATAATTTATTACCAACATGTACATATGTATTGGATACACATGTAGTAAGTTTATGATAAAATCATAGAATATAAAAGAAAAGTAAATAAAATAACATGCAATAGAATAAAATGATTTGATTTGGTCGAATATGTGAGTATATTGGAAAGAATTCCAAATGTACCTAAAAATGAATATAGATTCAATTTCAATAGTCACTCCTCCATATGATACATAATGATGCATCGATAAGGAGTAATCAAACATTGTTGGACAATTTACGATTAATTGTGAGTGAAGTCGAGTTAGTTTCTTTCTATAAGGTCATGTAATTAAGAGTAGTATGCAAGGTTGATATTATTTCGTCTAAAAAACAGTTTACAAAATCATACAAGATAAGGGTTTGTAAAAAAATCCCAACATATCCTAGGCCAAGGAGTTGGCAGGTTGTGCGAGTCGAAAGATTGCACGTAATAGTTGTTCATGAGGGATATTGTATGAATCTCCAAAAACTTTTTGGAATGGCCTGTCATCGAATGACTTATTTATGTTTTGAACATAATTTTTGTAAACTAAAATCAATTTTATAAATAAAAAGGTTTATAAAGCTTTTATGAATCCCTGTTCTATTTACACTAGGAAACAATTGTTGTTTAAAGATATTTCAACTTCATTGTGAAGGAATTTCTCTGAGAAATTTTTGGTAGTTAAATGGAATTGGATCCGATCCATAGATAGAACTGATTATATGAGATGAAGTGAGATTAACTAACCTAAATGAACATATGGCATTAGAATGTCTAATAAGTATTCTCGTACATCGAAGAGAAACTATGAGTTTCTTATTAATAACAAAAATATACATTACCCTCGGTTGTTTAATTAAACCATTAAGATCGTTGACTTTATATGGTATGATGTGCAAATCTGAAAGAATCCAAGTACATTATCAAAATATGATTTTGGTTGTCGTAACCAAAGAGATGTGATCGATCGACCGAGATTGTGTGTTTATTGGAAAGACTAATATGGTTGGAATTAAATGAGCAATGTTGATAAGAATAATATCGCAAATTTCAATTATTGAAATTAGCAGAACAAATTCGGTATTCAATATGCTCAAGTTTATTCAGATTTACTCACAAAATTATTACTCGATAAGACTTAGTGTTTGGTACTTATGTATTGAAACAGAAAATTCTAAATAATGATTTAGAGTAAGCAATTTACACATATTAACCAAAAATGCCTCAATGTCAGTGGGAGCGATATTGGATTTGTGAGTCTTTGGATATGATCGAAGAAATGATACAAATGTATCATTTTATAAGCATCAAGATTGAATAAGTATTTTGATAGAAATATCAAATAGTTTGATTTTCAATCAAAGTGCAGAGGAAGTGCGTGTTCATAAGAAAGAACGTTAAAAGGTACATTGATATTTCTAAACTATAAGTAAACAATATGTTGTTGATTTTAACAGTATGCTTGTATTAAAATCAATTTTAGTTGTTTTAATACTCAATTTTGGACTGTAAATGATTTTTTTATGGCGCGTATAAAAGATATAATGATTGGCCCAAAACAATATACAAGAGCACTCTATTAAAAAGAGAACATGTAAGTTGGATTCCTTACGCATTAGCAATAGGAATTATCATACATGTTATGTTGTATATGATATTGTTTTTTGTTTGTGTATTTGATACATGGAGCAAATATAAAATCCACTAAATGGTTGTTTGAGGTGTTCAAGCGTATTTATGAAATACTAGAGAATTGTTTATAGAAACAACGACTCGTTATGATGGAACGTTTGACACAAACTTTTATAAATGATATTGAGTATAACCTGTTAATGATAAAAATCAAGTTAAAATCTTTAATTTGAAAATGTTTAAATATAAAGGTGATTGTGGTCGATTCAACGAAATGTTTAGAACATTAACTTGAATAGCGCTATAATAAACCATTGTATATAGATATAAATGCACAAATTTATAATTGAGCCAAAGGTGATTCCAAATGTTGAAAATCTCATAATATTTGTCACGACCCAAAATTCAACGTTCAAAAGTCGACACCAAATACCTCACTTGTATTCGACCGCCGGAGATTCGAATGTCAAATTTCAGTTTGGATGGAGCTTATACCAACAACAGATGAATATAAAATAGCGAAACAGAATGAATATATAGGTACAACATCAACATAATATCCATTACTACATTAGAGTATTAAATACATACACCACAACTCCAAATACAACATCATAATAATACTACAGTGATCATATATCCAAAAAGTCTTCAAATGAAAGAAGTGCTAATGAGCTCCCGAAAGCTAAACACCTGAGATCTCCAAAAGCTCCTAAGATATCTCCAAGATAAAAGCTCCAAAATACTGCTTACTTTAGAATACGGATTCCTGCTACTAGGCTGCCCGTGTAGAAATTATGGGCACCCAGAGTTTACGGAAAGAGACAATAAACTCCAGGTCAGTCATGGGACTGGTATGAGTAAACAAAAACAGTTGCTTTTAAAGAAACTAGATTTATGAAAGAATTTTCGATATGCTTTTTAAAAAATGGAACTACCATAAGACCTCCCGCCACATACACAATGCAAACGAAGAATTGGAGGAGATTTGTTCTTATGATAGTCAAATATGCTTGGTACGGGGAAATTTCTTTGATATTATTACTAGCGCATAATGTAAAAAAAACATTTCAAAAGTATAATATAAATCTTAGCCAACATACGACCATTATCATAAGCCTACTATAGCTGCCATCTAAACAGTGGGGCGCCACCATAGGTAAATGGCAGGTTCTACAACTAAAACCGTACAGGGTTTCGTATTTAGAATTGGATTTCTAACAATGGTCAGGCCAAGGAACTTCCTGGGCCACATGGGTACGCCTCTGGAGGGACGACCCAAGAACCTAACCGGATCTCTACCAACACAAGGTCTGGTTACCCCTAACCGAGTAACTACTGACACGAGTATGTCATCCCCCGGTTGTAACCAACCTTTATCCGGGTCCCCAGCAACAAATCACAAAGTAATATATATATATATATATATATCTGCGATATCCACATAAGTTAAGAATCTGGGCTCCATACCATGATACCACTTCTATCCAGAAGGAAATGCACATACCCTAAGGGGCGCTACCCCCAATAACCTTGCCGCATCTTTCCTGTTTCGACCATTCCGGGGTGTGAGGTTCGACGAATTCTCGCCCACAAAGTTACGCTTTTCACAAAGCCATGCTTTAATCAACAAATGATCAACAGCACTCAGCATGCCACATTACCAAGTTGGGAATATATTACTGATAACCTTCAACTACATAACCTCTAAGCTCTACGTCTCAGATAAGGGTGTTAAGCTAAGAGAATAAATTCTCCGCCACCAACAGAAATGTATTCGAAAGAAATCTGCTTTATATCTCAAATGTAATGTCAGACATACAATCCATACAAGTCTGTTCTGGGTTCGAACAAAACGCAAGGCACTTCCAAAGAAGTCCTTGCAATCAAGGCGTACACAATCCCGATCGGATTCCCCATCACATATGGAGAACTCGATACCGGAGCAACTCA
Organism: Allium cepa; assembly: GCA_030765085.1. Taxonomy (NCBI): domain Eukaryota; kingdom Viridiplantae; phylum Streptophyta; class Magnoliopsida; order Asparagales; family Amaryllidaceae; genus Allium; species Allium cepa. The sequence continues at coordinate 446,398,591 of CM060937.1, read as the reverse complement.
GTACAGAGTCATTCGACAGGTTATCCTATCGTCCTCGAAGACGTCCGGTCTTCACCACCGTCTTCAAATGCTCATCCATTTCGCCGTATCACTTATTCGGAATAGTTCATATGACACAAAGGTCCTTTCCCAATTAAACCGAATAGTGAGAATCAAGTTTAAAAACATGTGGATATGTCGTTCACAAAAATTTACAGGTTCGATGTGGGCTTTGGATAACAAACTGAAATCCGATTCCCTGTCGCATCGAAGTTTAAATGCCGTTTTACGGGCAAATAGGGTTTTCACATCAATACAGAGCAAATCACAATTACTGTGTAGTACATGGCAATCTACATCACACAGTATCACAAACAGAATAGAAATATCAATATCGTGCACAACCATAGTTAATTATTTTCCAACGCGGTTTAAATAAATTTACCACACAATTATTTGTAGTGATGTTTAAATTAATGATTAAAATTTGGATAAATAAATTAAATCTTAATTAACTCGATTTATTGTTTCAAAATTAGTTATTTTAATTAACCCCTAAATTTGAATTGTCGACTTTAATTTATCTGAATAACAAATTCTTAATTTACAAATTAATTTGAACACTTAATTGTTTATCAATCAATTTTAATTTCAAATTGTATATCATTCTTAATTTCTTTTCAGTATCATTGATTAATAAAAATTATTTACCTTTATCATCATTTGAAAATCTACTTTACACTTTAAAAATAAATTTATTGTTACATTAAAAATTTTAAATGTAAATTAACTTCAATTCTTATTTTAAATTTAATTACTTAATTAAAGGGTTAATTAAACTCTAAAAGCATTGTTAAATAATTTAACTTATAGTAAGTTCTTCACTTAACATAAATCAATATTGGTTACATTGCAAATGCCAAATTTTTTACTTAACATTATAATTTAAAATTTTCGATTGGGCTTAACCCATTTTAAAACACACCTGAGTAAACCCGCTTTCCACTCGAGGCAAACTCGGGTCCTCCTCGTCACTTCCCCGAGTCTCTTCCCTTTCTCCCCTCGTCCCAGTTTCTTCTTCTTCCTTTCTCTCTTTTTTTTCTTTTACAGTTTACGTACCTAAACCAAATAGCCGAGATATACTTACGTACGCGAGTTCTTTCCCGAAGCAAAACATGCTTTTTCTTGAGTTTCAACTCGAGTTCCAAATCAACAAACTCACTGATACCCAAAACATGTCATGCACGTGCACGACGTGGCGCCGCGACTCTGGTGATCGCCACGATCATCGGCAAGTCGAAAAATCCCCTCAAACACGAAATCCATCTTCGATTTGACCCAAGGAACTTGGAATTGAAATTTCACCATTTCGTCGAACTGTAACTCGAAATCACTGGGACGAATTTGCCTCGCCACCATGTCTCAGGCCACGAGAGAAGCTCGAACTTCGTCACCGCCACGTCAACACTTCATTCCACCATTCCCCAGAGCCGCGTAGCACTCGATCACGTATTAGAGACAAACACGCCTTTTTAAAGACATGTCCAAAAACTCCAACTAAAACCGTAATTCGAACTTGTGCCTCAAATCTATGCAATAGAAAAATTATTTGATAATTTTCATGAAGTCACTGGTGTTCAAGCTTGCTTCAAACCAAATTTTAGCATTTATAATTGAATCGATTGTTAGAAATTTGTAAAAGTTCAATTTTTATTCAAATACAGACTACTCTTAAAATAACTAACTAAAAATCTTCATTTTTCATTTAAAAATCATGGATTGCAGTATAGATTCAATATATATTCTTGAATTAATATTTTTCAACAATTAATTTTTTATCACATTTTTAGTTGAATACCTGTAAACAATATTACAGTGATGATAACTTATAAGCATGGTTTAAATTAGCTTTTAAAATCTTAATTTAAGTTTAAACATCTTGTTTGAATGAAAACTTAAAGTTTTAAAATGATCAGTTGGGAATAAATTTGAGTTTGAATGTAAACAACCTGTAATCCAAAACAGTGAAGACCAATATGCAGAGCAACAGATTTATATTTAAAGATAATGCATATACAATACCACATGATCAATAACTATCCTGAACTGATTTTAATTAAACTTAAAATTTTAAACTTGATGTTTACTCACATGAAATTATTTGGAGACAGAGAACACTTTTCTTTTGTTTAGAAAACCTGCAGATTGAATCTTCCTCTTTTCCCTTTTTTGTTGTCTTCTTGAATGAAGTTGAGTTTGTGAATATACTTATACTTATGTTTTTTTTTCCTTTTCCTGACTTTGCTATGTTTTTATGAACAAACTATGCTAACATGGGTATGTACATATATAAAGAAGGCTTTGTACAAGGTAAGGGAGGTAAGCAAGTACAGGTTGAGGTATCTAAAAGAAAACTAAACCATGCTTTACTCGGCTGATGTGATCTTGTTTATGGGCTGAGTTTGAAAGCATTAAATGCTTCATACTTCCTTCTTTCAAGGGTCTGAGAAGAAAGCATTTAATGAAAGCATGTAACGTAATGCTTCCTTCTTTATTAAACAGGCAATATTATTTTACATTTGTGCAAGTACTATTTTTATATTGTTAGCTAATGTTTGTTTTTATTATTTTTTTATTTATTGCCTTGCCTAAGTCTTAGTTTCCTAGTTTGTATTTGGGTTATAAATTTATATGCACTTATGTGTATATCCATATGTCATTTTGTTACAACCATACTCTTGAATTTTATTTCTACTTTAAAGTTAACTATTAATATTTAACTCATCACATATATTTTATTTTATTGTTTAAAACAATTTCTTATTTGTTACATAATTTATTCATTGTTTATTTAAAACCTAAACTATCAATTATTTACTTATATCATTCTTTCATTTAATAATATTTTATTTCCTTTGAAATTTCTCAAATTAAATTTAAAAGTTCAAATAATTCACTAAATTTAAATTAACAAATTCTGGGATGTTACAATATTGTTATAAGATGATAACGTTGTGAAATTGGTCATGATAGAACTTAAAGCTCACTAGAAGTTGAAAGACATACTTTGAATTGTTCCATATGATAAAGGCAGTTTATCAATGTCATAGTAATCGACAAAGTAGATAATTAAAACATAATAGCATACCCATTCGCTAAGGAACTAGCCTAATTGGTTTTGAGAAAACCGATTGGAGAAGTTGGAATTAGATTCCATAATTGACTCAAGAGCAAGTGGGAGATTAATAGAGTTGGGGGTATGCCCTAGGGGTAATTATGTAATTTGTTACACATATCTAACTCGTTGACCAGTCTTGCTCGAAATAAAAGATATTTTCTTCCTATTATATACTTGATATAATGTGATTATATTAATTAATTAACTTAATTAAAAGTACATTTAATAGAAAAATCCGTAAATGGTATATTTTGTGATAGTAGTTACAAAATATTGTAACCGTGAGTAATTTATCACAACGAAACAAATGTACGATTTTAAATGTTTCTAGTCAAGATGCATCGAGAATGGATATCGATGTATCTATTGAGACTGGAGTACGTAACGTTCTTCAAATGTTGGGCAGTGTATTACTCATGACTGTTGGAGGCACCTAAGGATTACGTACTAATAGTTATTGGATAATTATAGAATGACTCACTCGATAGTTTTATGTTGGTTGATATAACTAAGGTCAAACATAAAATATCGATGCGACTAATTTACACAGTTCTCTCGACTTGAGAATACTGTGGATCTTCAATATGAAAGCTTTGCTTTGGTTATAGCCAAATCATGGCATATCGTCCATCGAGTGACTATAGTTGGGTGAGAGTATTGGAAGTGAAGCACTATTCAAGAGAGGATTCGTCTCCTCGATTATATGCGGTTAGTATCACAGTCAACTCAAGTCAACTCAAAGTCAAAGTCTCTGGCCAGAGCATTTCGGTTAACAATAATTGTTATTATTGAACGAAAGACTTTGTATTTTGACTATAAAGTTGAATGTGGATGAGGTTGGAATTTTAACCATTATCAAATTCCATAAGTCCAAAGTGATATAGTTTTGACGATCATTACAACAAACATGACCTTTAATAGCAATTCAAAAATGTTATAAAAGCTATTAACAGCGTTTTTACATACGCTGTATATCAACATGCAGTTATATGTCAGAGATATACGATAACAATGAATAAATGCTGTGAAATGTCTTTTTTTACAGCGTTTCCCTGGTGTCATGAAATTATTTAACAGCGTTTGGTCTAATATAACGGCATTTTTAAAAAACGCTGTTAAAACAATTCAACGACAATTTTAAAACGCTGTTAAAACATTCAACTGCGTTTAAAAAACGCGGTGGAATGTTTTAACAGCGTTTTGAAAACGCCGTTAAATTGTTTTTGGTCATGTTTTTAGATACAATTTAACGACATTTTTAAAACGCTATTAAACATTCAACGGCGTTTAAAAAACACCGTGGAATATTTAACAGCATTTTAAAAACACCGTTAAATTGCATACAGAGCTAAGTCAATTAGGCTTTTTCTACTTTCTGTAAATTCCATTTCAGTAAATATCATTCACAATGTATATATATACCACATTTCAAAATCAGCATATTATATCAAAACCACATTTTAAAATCAGCATATTATATCAAAACCACATTTTAAAATCAGCATATTGCATCAATACCACATTATGGACACATATTTAATAACCAACGTATGAAATTTCATAATCAAAATACACAATATTCTTACACCAAAAGTAAATAGTTCGTCATCAATAGTTCATAAACAAAATATAGAACAAGTAGCAATAGCAAAACAAAAGCAAGCAGTACGTACGTTAAAGCCAAAAAGTAGTTCTAGCGGCAAAAATAACTTCGATCCATAACCCTTTGCAACCTTTTTTTTGCATCACAGTCATTTATCTACATGTAAAGCAAAAGTAATGCTTGAGAATCAATTCATCAAAAAAGTGTACACAAAGTTAAATCGGATTCATAATGCAAACACTGAATATTCATCACGCTATTTCATTAGGGGATTGACTAATACAAAGTATACAACATGCCATAAAATCAAGTTGCATTTACAGGTGAAGTAGAGTAAAAAATAATAAACGAACTCTTTAAATTTGCCTTAATATATTCTCGCAAGACAAGTCCGATTAAAGACACACACACCCTTTAAAGAATTATACTATGTGGCATATTGGCATAAAATTCAATCAAGTGCTTTTTGTTCTACAGTTTAATTTTCATTTCTACTTTTTTTTATTGCAAATCTCTAGTGATTATACATGCACAGAATTTATCATCGGAATAGGATAAGTTCAGAATTTATGGAATCTATCATGTTAAACACAATTCATGAATTTTCGACAGTACCTCCTTTATGCGGTTAGTACTTTCCCGCACACCCTAATTCAATATACATTTACACGATCAAAACAAGATCGGATCTATATCATATATAACAAAATATACTTCATAATAACGTACACATTCAAATGCATAAAAACGTACCTTTACATACCTTTTATAAGCTATTTTAGCTAGCAATCTTCCATGTAACAAAACCTGTTAGCAATAAGTAAAATTAGTTAAAATATGTGTGCTCATGCATGTGATCAAATTCATAAAATTAACAATTAAAATAGTCTTAGACAAGAATTGATCAAACAAATATCAATATAAATCATACAAAATATATATAGATTGATGCTATAACACATCTACCAATACTTCAAAATAATACAGATAATAAAGCGATTGATAAAAGTTTAAAGATCCTACACTACACAAAAAAGTAGAGAAACCTTATCTCATAAATTAATCGGTAGTGAATGAATGTATGAAAGAATCGCTCATCCATATAAATTTGGTAGCAGCAAAAGCAATGTCTAAAATAGGTTTATAAGGGATTGCTCTACCAAGTCCAATAAATTTGAAATTGTATCCAAAACATAATAAGTGACCATTAAGATATAGACATGCGTACAATAAATATAACTTTTAACCTCACCAACCTGTCCAAGCTTCAGTCTACACCTTAGACCTGTATTTTTTAATCGGCTAGAAGTTATTGCAATAAAAAATATTGCATAAATTGACCAGCTGTGAACAACAGTAAAAGGATTAATCAAAATCCAAACTTTGTTTGGTTTGAAAAGGTCATTCATTTAATAAAAGAATCAAGAAGTCATAATCAAAGCTGCCAAATGTATCCTAAAAGAATTGTAAAAGAACTTAAATGATAGTTAAACAATTATACCATAAACCAATGATGCACTCCAAATCTAAAGCAACTCATAAGTGTCCGCATGCAATGTTTAGTCTCGTCGGCATAGGCTATAACATACTCCAGATCCATGCGCTTCAATCTGGTACACAACTCTTCTCACTTCATCAACATGTCCTGGTACGGACACTCCAAATCATGCTTCAGCCTATAGCACGAGCCTTTCTTGATAGCCTATTTGTTGCATTACCCATCATCGCATCCATTGTATATGGAAAACCAAAACCAAAACCAAGTGCGTACATTTTAGTTTTAGGTATATTTTAGTACGTATGAGTTCAAAATACAAATGTATAGTGTTCATTTTTTAACCAGTGATACAATAGACATGCTAAAGTATATACATGCATGTAACACTTGCAAGAAAAAGCATCAATTTGTAGCATCATACTTATTTATAGAGATAACTTAAGTTGATAGCAATATTAACATTCGTTAGAGAGAAGATAAGTTAGGAATGTCGCAAGCAACATGCATTGATAATACAAAATTTATCTTTCAATTTATGACTATAATTCGGTATATAAAGAAGAATAGGCAATTCAAGAGTAATATGGCGATATTGTTTCATACATTTTGTTTATATAATGCAGAAAATAAATTATAAAAACACCAGTTAGTTATACACCGTAACAGAAGAAACAATCAAGCTTGTAGGTACATAATTTAAGTCCACATATCTCTTATCGAAGTCATGGATGAATTTGTCTCCATGCAATATTTGGCAGAGTGGCACAACTATGCAACCACACTCATTTTTTTTAGGTTAGGCACCAATTTAAAGGTTCAGTTCACATGTACCAAAATTACTTTGGATTTAATATTCGCTGATCAACTCGGTCATGTTCAATTGATTGAAACTTTGTCTAATTTAGGTTTATTGGATTCCATGCATATGGTAATTGGTAATATATATTTGGTTCTCAATATCTGAATGGACCATGTGAACTATCTGATAACCATATGCCAAATAGTTAGATATTTTGATATACTGAATCATCTTTGTAATGATTGCACTATATAATTTGAATTTATGGTGAATAATATGCATCATCATACGGTAACTATGCACATTATTCTAGATCATGAGTTTCTGCCGAAAGGTTGAATAAGAAAGGAAGAATGTTACATACTCCATACTTAACTCGCATCAAATATTGTAACGTTTTTGTATTTGTGTATGATTCTATAGTCATTCAAAATTCCTTAAAAATGGTTTAGAATTCTATCGATTTATGCATTTTTTTTCTTTATCAAAGAGTTGAACTGAACGTAAATGAGGATGTATAGATATTTCATACGGACACATATGCATTTACTGCTAAATAACACTAAAAAATGGACATGATTATGGAACATGAGAATCAAACAGAAGAAGCAAACAAAAATATGCCAAAAAAACTTGCATAGTAAGAGTTAAGCAATAGACCTGATTAACAAATAAGTGGAATCATCCCAATGCCTCAAGCATATAAAACTGCATGGATGTTGAAAAGTTAATAACAACTGTACACTTAAAATGAGCATTTTTTTTCTAGGTAAATTTAAGGCATGAATAGGTCATAAAAAGAGAATAACAACAAAATTGTAATGCTACAGCTGTATCTTGTTAATTTTATGAGTTAAAACTGGATCAATGCTACCCACACAACTATTATGGTATATTTAAGTGGAATGGTTTTCAAACATAAGAAATTTACGCATTAAAGTGATTGCTTTGCGTGTTGTATGTTTAAGCTTGTTTTGAATTTAATAAAATTTCATATACGAAGTCGAATTATTATTAGCAAGATATCACTCGAAATCAGGTTACATCATTTATTATTTAAATGCATTAATCTAACTGTGCAATCAGGTTACATCATTTATTTATTTTTTATTATTTATTTCTTTTCTTTTGTTTTTGTTTTGTTTTGTTTTTTTTTGGCATGCACAAGCTTATGTGCAGCTCCCCTTCTCATTTCCTTTTTTTCTTCCATTTCCATGTATGTCCCAAGAACCCAAACCCATCCTCTTTCATCCTCTCGCATCAACGACTCAAGCCGCGAAACAACTCACCACCACTGCCGTTCGAAGTTGCAACCGGAGACGCACCAGCCCATGGCCATCACAGCGAACTCGATGCCATATGTCACCATCGACCTGCCATTAGCTCACCAGAAATTCACCACCCCAGCCACCATTTCCGGCCACCTGAGACCGAATGAACCGCGTCGACGAAGACTGCTCGACCTGCTGCACCTACTGATAACACCACCACCACCTCTGGCCATCATCGCCCAAGGTCCACAACCATGGCCGAGACCTTCGGCTGCCTCCCGCTATCACCACACTTATCTTTGAGCCGATCGAACAGCACAACTCGCCTCGCCATCGCGAGCTGGACACGTCTATAGGTCTGGTTCGATATGTTGCTTGACGACGAACTTCGTCTCCTCCACGGCCACTGATCGGGCCATTTTCTGGCCAGTATCCTTTATTGATTTCTACACGAAGGCTATCGAACTGTTCACCTTGATGTTGTTTACAACTTTGCTTTTGGTCTCATCCCTTAATAATTGATGGTTTGAGAGGTATTTGATTTTGAAATTGGTGAAACATAATTGAATTAAAGGTTGATATCTATACATACGTGCACACACTATATATATACTTCAAACCATGTTTTAAATTTCTAATTTTGCAAAGAAAGAAACGGAACTACAAGAATCTAAAGATGATATAGGTTATATAATAAGTTACTAAACTAATGATATGTCTGGTTACAGCCAACAAACTATATAAGTGAGAAGAAATAGTGGCGTAGTGAACTATGTAACAAGTTGCTAAAAGAAAAAGAGTGAAAGAATTATGCTCACTCATGCTATTTGATGAAGATGAAGATGGATAGGGTGAAATAGTCTATGTTTGCCTTCACAGAATGATCTTTGAAGGAAATACTCTATTCGTATTTTTATTCCAAAAATTAATAAGCAGAGAAGGAAAAATATTACAAGTCTAATAAAGTTTCACATATGGTAAGCATAAAACCCATATTTTAGCAACTCGTTAGTCGAATTTCTTGCAAATATCTCAACTCTGTAGACCTGTGGTTCTAGTGCGGTCATGTAGTATCCTCGACTTAACTGATATGGAAGACAACATTGCTACATATTTATCTATTTAATGGCTTATGTGCAGGCTAAGATTAATTTGTCAGCAACAATTGGAAAATTAAGCTGAGATGGACATGATGTTGCTAATAAAAAAAACATGAAAGAAAAAAGTGGTGGAGAAAACAAACAAACTGAGAAAAAAAATGCTTAGAAATAGGATAAATTAGTTAAATAAAATTATATTAGCTAAGTGATGACAAAACTATAATCTTTTGATTAAAAAAACCAATACATGTAGTATTTCATTATAGGTTTGGTGATACATTTGTTTTGTAATTAATACACTAATTTAATTGCATGAAGAAATGAATGTACAAGAGGACTTCAAAAAAAATTATAGTAGGAGACTGAAAGCAACTCCATGGCCATTAATGCAGGGGTACTAAATAAGGTATCACAATTATATAACAGTTTGAAATCAGCTTTTTAATTATTGAATTTAATCAAACATTTACATCTAAAAAAAGAAGTAGGAATTGCTCATTTTATTTGAAGTTTAATGGAGCTTTCATTGATTTCATAGAACATGCATTTGCAACATGCGACTTCACTACATTTTATAGTTATCAACTAAAGCTATGATGTGATCTTTAGAAAAGAGCTAAAGACATAGTGTTAGATGTGAGAAAATAACCATTTTTACCACTAAAATACATAGATATTATACTACTGCACGTTTTGAATTATCATTCCAATCAGAGTGCACTTTAAGATGAATTAATAATTTAAAATAGATTAAAAATGAACTTAGGTAGTGTTAACACCAAGATAGGGTACACGTTCACAAACAATAATACTCTCTTTAGCACTAAAGTAGTCTTCCTAGAACCAGGAGGCCTTAACATTAAAATCAATAAATAATAATACATATACAATATTTAAATTTGAATGATTATTTTACTTGAGATCTAATTCATTTTGTGTGCAGCATGGTTGAACTCATATCCTGACCAAATATAATTTATGTCTAATTTTCTCCATAAAATACAATTCATATCCTTTTCACATTACATGTATAGATTATAATTGGTTGTTTTTAAAAAAAATCCAACCACGGCATAATACTCAAAATACATATCTTATATAACAGCTATCAGATGATTGACCTTATCACCAAAAAAATCTAGATTCTACATGATGCACATTGAGAATGTATGCAAAGCCATTTTGAATCATGTTCAAAATAGTTATAGACATTATATCATCCAGACTGTGATGATAATTTATTCTGTTTGGCAGTATTTACACTTGATTGATGATTGAGTCTTCATTAATCATAAAGTTTGAATGACTTTAACTATGAGGTATATAACACTCATGATAAGAATAAATATCAAGACACTATTATTTGTGGTTATTTATAAACTAATATTATTTTTATTAATAAGTACTAGACCTATAAAAGAACACATATTTATATCTGCTAGCTTAACTAATAAGTCAAAACTATGATAATCATACTGCATTAACATGCCTATGTGCATGTGTAAAATTAGTTTTCCCGGTTAAGTTTTCAATGAAAACAACTACACAAATGCAGCCTTGATGTCACAACCCAGTGAAATGATTGCTGTAGAACTAACCCTTGGTTGGATATTAGTCGTAAAGTAATCGGTTTATACTTAATTATCAGCACTTAACCGCTAATAGTTCTTCTTATTGTACAAGACATAATGTTTATAAATGAAAACCTTTTCCTGCTTGAGCAACTTAGCACGCGTACATAAGATATATCGAGAGGTCAAGATATTAAAAATATGTATCAATATAAACAGCACAGGTTTGGTTTTTACTTATTTATATGTTGTTTGCAAATTGATACTGTAAAAATATACATTTTTTTGATGCTGTAAAAAATGAACATCTTATTTAAATGCAAATCTTGCTATACCGATGAAAGCAAAAGCATGCAAACATGTGGTATAGAGCTTGGTCATCTAATGAAATGCTTTGTATATAAATAGTTCAATGAAATGAATCTGAAATATGGAATAAATCATGGATGCATTAACATAGGTCAACTCAAAAGAAATTACCATAGAAAATAGTTTCATAAATTCTTTCTAAGACCCAAAATGTGCAATACATAGCCAAACCAAAATAAAAACAGCAGGATAAAATACAATGTCTAAACCTTTTTTTTTTGAACTGGTACTTTATATACAACAAATCACAGGGACAACTTATCCCATGTCAAATAAACGTTCGAAAGCAAGTTTCGAACTTGTGACCTCCTACACCAAAGCCGAATCAATTAACCACTTGGACAATGGTGCTTGTCTACAATGTCTAAACTTATGCATTATAATTATCAATGAAAGAAACCAAACATAAAAGCCCTAATTTACCTAACATAAACCCTAAGTATTCCAGCCAAGCTTACAAGATAAACCCAATTTTGAATCAGTTTTAACATAAAAACGATAATAATAATAATCGGTTCGCCTGAAATTGAAACAATGTTTTTTCCAGAATGAAACCTAGCAGTAGATAGAGAGATTGATGAAAAAAATGGAGATTACCCGGCTACGAACTTCGAAGACAATTTGCGTGAAATAAAATAAACAAGAGGATCGGAAGGGAAATGGTGACTGAACAAGAAAATGATGAGATATTTGAGGCGGACGAAGCTTCATGGAATAATTTTTTCTAGAGACTTGGAATGGAACGATAAGAGAGGGAAAGCGAATGCTTTAGCCGCTTACAATTTTAGGGCCGTGTGTGATAGCGAGAGAAAGTTAATTAAGTATACCCTAAGCAGCGAAAGATTGCATGCCAACTTACAACGCCATTCTAATTTGCAATAATTATTGGTTTTTCTTGTAGTGGAAGAGAATTGGTGTAAACAAATGTCACAACCGAGTAACGCTTATTAAACTAAAATTGGATTTTACCGAAAATGAGTAAGCGATAAATTTGGTCATAATGTCACACCACCTGCTAAGTAACGTGTGAACGTTAATATTAGAATAGTTCGATGTTAATCACTGACCAAATTTACACCCAAGAGTTACAGCCGAAATAATGAATCCCCTTAAGACCGAACGATTAAATTAGTTTATAATTGTTACAAATTAATTAATATTTATGAAATATTAGTTATAAAATTTGAATATGATTTGAGAAATAAATAATGTTATATATATTTATAATAGTTATAAATATATCGATCGATATACAATATCGACAAGCGATTAAATTAGATTTAATTGCATAGTATTTTGGCTTGGGCTTAGATGGGTTTAAGGCCCATCGTTAGGGCTCAAAATTTCGTTTTTGGGAAGGTTTAGGGGTGGCTAGAACATTGGGAATTGGCTTGGAGATAATGGGTTGAGATCAAGTGAGAATGGGTAAAAAAAGGTTTTCCTCGTTTCTCTCTAATACAATCCTATATATATATATATATGCATGTGTATATATATATATATAATATATGTATATATGTATGTATGTATCTTTAAAATAATAACTAACCTTTTTGGCTGCCATTACCTTCTACATTATTGGTTAAAACATAGCTCTCAATCCACTTCAAGATTCTCAAATATATTTCAAATTAAAGTAATACTATTCGATAGTTAGAGGTCGGTGATTCCGGACTTGCAATTCGACGAATTAATAACGGTAAAAGGAAGGGAAGTCGTTGCTTCAACGTGGATTTAAAGGCATCATTAAATTGGTAATTTTAATTCATATTACAGTAATTAAATTTTATTCTATGATCCTATAATGAGCAATTTCATATATGTTTAAATATATTGCTACTATATGTTTAGTTATGTGAGATTTTTGTAAGTAGATGTGGTTGTCACAAATCAGTTTAGTTATGTGCATAATTTGTTTATTATATTATTTGATTTATGTATAGATAAATGTTGTTTACTGTACAAAATCAATTTTTGTCATGAATAATTATTATATATATATATATATTTATTAATAAATTCATATATATATATTAGTGTATATTTCTCTCTCACAATACTATATATGCATATATAAGACATATATATGATTTAAAATTTTTAGCACACTTATTTATATATAATATGAATTCATAAATTCGAAAATTAATTTTCATACATATATTCATATTTTTAAATTAGCATTTATTGAATTTTTGAATTGTTTATTACATATAAAATAACTATACATTATAAATTAAATTTTATATTTCAAAAAATATTATATCATTTCAGAAACATATATAAAAAAATTAGGAATTTTTCAATAAAGTTTATTATTTTAATAACTAATATTATTTCTGTAAAACTGTTCATGATTTATTAAAAATAATAATTTAATTGAAAAATTCTTCAAAATTTTATGTACTGTTTTATATTAAATAATTATTGCCGAAATCAATGTATTTGCTTGTAAAAATAATATTTCAACTTTGAAAAATATCCAGATTTTTCCTAAGCTTTATTTTATGATCTAGATTTTTTAAAATCGTAAAATTTGAATTTTCATTAATATATTATTTTATGTTAATCATTTATGGATGAAAATATTATTTTATTCATAATGTATACAAATTAAATTACTAAAATTATTATGTTTGCAAAACTAAGTTAATTTTGAATTATAACTTTTTTTAATAATTGTTCCCTTTCTTTATATATATATATATATATATATATATATATATATATATAAATGTCTTATGTTCATATATTATATATAATATATTTATACATACATAAGTGTGTGTGTGTGTGTGTGTTGTAACACATATACATGCACATATTTGGACAACATATTTGACATACAAAATGAGCTAATATGTCTGTTGTGGTGTATATCTCAACATCTACATATGAGCATATTATACATTTCATGTATTATTATGTTACACATGCACTCACACATATATGTATATGATACAATTATGTATAAACTAAATCAAATAAAATTAATTTCATATCTTAATATATTTGAAATTAAATAAATAAATGATTTTATTTAAATGAAATTTAGAAATGTTCTAATTCAGTTAGACTTCATTGGCCCAATAAAAGATCCAGTAGGGTAAAATATTTGAAATTCACCCATAACTTCCGCTGCGGGTTGGTCCAGTTCCAACAAAACCAAATGTTAAACCTGTACAATTAGTGCACCCGATGCTCTCATTTTAAAGTAGGTGAAAAGTTAACCACGTCTTCTTAACTTCATTATAATGTCTTCTACTATCAATAACACAATTTTAATTTTGAATTATTTGTTATTCACGTTGCACTTCTTGGAAATTTCCTTGTTGTTGACTTTTAGAAGAAGCAGAAGAAGTACATCAGTTTTTATATCAACTTGGCATATACTACGTTCGAGATTCTTATTCTACCTTTCGTGATGAATTTACGATCCGTGTAAGTTTGGTTTAGTACCTCAATAACATTTTACTTTTTTAATGGATTTAAAATAACGACAGACATCCGTATATTCAAAAAAATTATTTGATAATGCATATATATCCACATACGATAAATTTCACACTATCTGACGATGATGTTCAAAAGTTCATGAATCCACATATGGATAATATTTGAAGCAAATAATAATTCTTTATTTGTGGAGATAAAACTATGATATTATCAGTGAAATATTCAAAAGCTTCTATGTTTCATAGTCCTAAAGAAATGCAGACATCCTTCTTTTATGGAGTAATATTTTACAGTAAAATTTGGATTTGGCGAGTGGGTAATATTGTGCATTAGTTCAACTAAGATTGCAATATACATCTAAATTTAAATTTGTTTGTAATCATATGCATTTTGTTGTAGGCTATTTTCTTTAAATTGCTCCAGTAACGAAGCAATACTATATATAGGTTGCAAGATGCAATCTTCTGTACATCTTGTATATAATGCGATAATATCAATATTTTTATAAATATTCTTACATTCTTTTATGTATTTTTATGTTAATATATTACCACTATTATTGAGATATTGGTACATACAAAATTTATTTTATTAGTACAATAAATATTCAGGGTATAAATATTTATTTAGACAAATTCATGTGCGTATTTAACTCAAAATTTTTAAAATGTAGATTCATTTGCATGGAGGGTTCCATTACATCGTCACATTACGCATTAGTTCGTAGGATGGATGAACGTTGTGTAAAAAGACAATGAAGTATGTTATTTTCCTTGTTTATTTTCTCATCTTTCTAATATTGCTTGGCCTTGACAACAATAAATGTACAGTTTTAATACTTAGTGGGAAAAATTCTGAGATGAACTCTTAAATGAATATAAGGAAAATGATTGATTTTGTTATGTTATCTCGAGTTCAGTATTCTGGCTTATTAATTTCAAATTCAAAATAAAAGCTTCTCCCCACTTCTATTTGATGTTGTCTTAGGTGTACGAATAAGCAGAAGTTGAAACCATATTGATGATGACTTTTTCCCAGTTTATGATAGAAATACCAAACATGATTATCCTTCTCCTTTGGTTTCTCTATAGTTACACGTAATCAGTATATGAAAATTGCATTTTTGGTAACTAAAATGAATATTTCAGTTTATAGGTTCAATTCTCTCAAGGTTAGATCCACTGTAACTACTTATATCTTTTTTGAAACTAACATCAATATCATTTAGCTTAGGATGTCAAAAGACCACAACAGTCATTTCTATAAGCGCAAGATCAATGAAAAAATATCTATGGAGAAAACTGTCTATTCTCAAGCTAAATTTGAGATTTGGGTATGCATGACAAAACAGTGGGTTTATTATTATGACTTCGATGTTTTATAATATGGTGGATGAGACGATAGAATCAAGAGTCTAGAGTAATGGTACACTACAGTAAATTTTGTGAGAAACTCAAGTTTTTAAAAGTTAATATTAGCTAAAATGATTAGTCATTATTCAAAAGCTTTCATCATGGATTAAATTCTGAGGCCCAAGGTAGAGAGCATGCCTGACCTATGGTGTTCAAAATCATTTCGACATCATATACTACGAAAAATGTATGGTTATTCAGGTTCATACTATTTGTAAATCAAATAGGTGATGAGTATTAGTTTGCAAGGTTTTTAAATCGATTCTTACTTAAACTAAGCAGATTTCGGTAGTTTAATGAAATAAGCATTATTTGTATGAACATGGCTTAGGTTCTTGCACTATGTCCCTTTAAGCTATCCTAATTTCTTGGTATATGTTAATTGTTTTTCTAATCTCACGTTGTGTTGCTACTTGACCATCTAATTGTCATTAGTTCGTTGAAAATATTTAAAACCGCTTAATTTGCTTTATCTTATGGTCATAACATTGATAGTACTAAACATTCTATCATGTCTTACGTTATGTACATTTTCGTCTTTATTACCATGATAGAAAAATCATAAGCATATTACAAAAAATTACAAATGGCTAGAATTTGTATTTAACAGTTATCCATCCAGACTTATTTTTATTTTTAAATTTATACCTATATGTTATATTATAGTGGGTGTTGTTAAAAATATAGTTTAAGGTTCAAATATGATATTTTATGGATCGGAATACGCTACTACTTCCACTGGTAACCGATCCAGGTTTTTCTTCCTTTCATTAATTTATGTTTACTTGGTAACTCATTCCTAAACATATTTATGTTTACTTGGTAACTCATTCCTAAACATATACGAATGTGTTGCTTTTATCCATAAACTTTATCTGCTTTGGAAGTAGTCTTCACTATATATCAATGCTTTCAAATAAGTCACCTGATATAACATTACAATATAGTTAATTTTTTCTTTCGGAGGGGGGGGGGGGGGTGTTGGGGGCGGCTGCTAGAGACAAATCATGAAAGTTGTCACTATCTTAGTACATTTTATAATTCATATGCATAAAAAGGAGAGACACAATCTTGATGGTCAGCTCAACCGCAACAACAAATAGTTGGATATGAACAAGAAGAAATTGACGATGCATGCTCATTTAGGTGTATTTATAGTGAATGTGTTTAGATAACTACTATTGCTGTGTATTTGATTATTCATCCATTAAGTGATATGTTTCATCAGTTATGTTAAAACACAAGCATATTGTACTCATTATACCATATTGACAGTTTTTGTAACTCTTCCATGCGGAAAAATCGCAACAGTTATGAATCGTTGCTAAATAGCAACGGTTTTCAGCCGTCATAAAACAGCCAAGGGCCGTTTTAATTTTGCAAAGGCTCAAAGTATTCTTAATTTATTTTATTTGTTGAACAATTGCGTACGTAAACCCCTCCTTCTCAAAACATTATGGCCCTTGATTTCATTTCCCTCCTCGCGTTTGCCCCCAATTGCCCCCATTTCCCTCCACGTTTGCCCTAATCGTCCCTATTTCCCTTAGCGTTTCCCTAACCGCAAATCATCATCGACCTGAGCTTGAAAGAAGACTGCAAATCATCATCGACCTGAGATCAAGTGTTGGAACCATATTAGGTCTTGGCTCTTCGAAACTGAGTAATAAAGTTTGTGCTCCTTTAATTTTTATCATTAGAAATACAATAATCGTGCTTTATTGTTATAATTTAACGAGTCAAAAATATTATACGCATAATCGTAAGTTCCCTCGTTTCTGCTTAATGTTGCTCGGCCAAATCTGGCTTATGATTTCTTAATTTTTGATTTCCACTGGTTTGTGATTACCACTAGTTTGTGATTTTTAAATTGTTTCTAAGTTGATTTCCACTGGTTTGTGATTTCTAAGCATAATCAAACCAACTTAGAATGTTAGAGAGAAACCGTATGGTGAAACTATTTGTGATTTCTAAGCATAATTATGTTGTGATTCTTTTAAGTGAAATCATTTAATCAATTCTAATCGATTCTAGGTTTTCAGCATTTTCTTCTATCTGCGTTACTATATAGCCGTAGTTATTTCAGATTTATTTCAGGAAATTGTATGATGAAGAGGAGCACTGTCAGTTGGCCAAATTTAATCGTCTTTTACTTTCCAATAGCTAAAAAAATTTACTGGACCATGGTTGATTGAATTATGTTTATATATAATGTAACCCTCCTTTTATTGTTGATCACATACTGTAGTTCCAAATATACTTGTTGTTTGGTAAAGCTTATATTTCTATCCTAAATAACTCACTTTTTTTAGTTGATCGCATTACTTTTTCATTTCAAAATCTTTGAACACAAAAGGATGAATGTGGGTATTTAGAAACCTCAGTTAAGGGAATATGATTTGTTTTTCTCTATGCTATATATCAAGTATAGAGTTTGACGTACTTCCTACGGCAAATATGCTATCTTCCCAATATTTCAGGATCAGCCATGCCAAATAATTGTTGTAGGTCTATTTATAAAGAAAAAAAATTGAAATTATAAGTAAAAATAATAATGCAAGTAAAATGTTTCGAAATATGATACTCTGATTAATTTTTTAAAGCTTATGAGTAATAACATGTATGTCAGGAAAAAATCTTACACTACGGATATATAAGCCTAATCATAGAACCATGCATGTTAGCACATATTGGTGCCACTAAACCTGCTAAGGATGCTGGAGTTATACTTCCGTATGATCCAAATTTACGACTTCCATTGTTGATATTTCTTCCCGATATCTTATGCGCCAACTCAAACTTGTTTAAATATTTTATGCTCACAAAATTATTGAAAACAAAATTGTACTTAAAAAAGTTGTTTAGTGTGCTCCGGATTTGAATCATAAATAACAACGCCAATTTTCATTAATAGCAATGTAAGTTTTAAATGGGCACATCACAAGCCGAAGGAAAAAAAACCCCTGTTCATTCAAGACATCTAGAGAAATAAGTTAGAATTAATTTTTTTATAGTGTTTTAACCCAAGGTAAGTATTGTTTTAATATATTACATTTTGGTATTTCACGTTAAAAAACCAAGAAAAGTATTTTTTATTTATTGGTTAAGCATAGATGTTAGCACTGCCAACGCTTGCTTATCTAGTTTCTCCATAATACGACCAAGCAATGCTTTAAGATATGCACACTGAAACATTTTTCTTGGAAGTCAGTTTGGAACTGGCCATTCCAGTCTGGAGTTCAAACTAACCTCAGTTGTACAGTAGATATAAAACCAGTTCGTTTAGGCCAAGACAATGCAATTTTTTATTTAATAAAGCCAGGCCGATAATTTAAAACCCAGAAAAATTGCCCAACGAATGCATTCTAGGCCAACCATGCCTTAAAGTGCAGCAAAACAATATTTTATGGCGAAAATTTGTGCTAGCCTTTTATTATTGGGCGATGTGGGATTTTGTTTCAAGTGCACTTATTATTTTGCATCCTCTCTGCTGCCCCTTCATTCCATCTGTCGTCCCTTTATTGTCGTCGTAATGGTCTAAAATTTCAAATTTCTTCTCCGCTATTCTCATAATCCATAATCCTTAATGAATGTTAAAAACGCAAAACAAAAAGCCCAAAATGAAACCAAACGGATACTATGTTTTTATCATAGAAAATTGGTGAAGCAGGAGTTTAGAAGGAAGAAACGAAAAGAAAACGGAAAATTAAATATCAGTTTGAGTTTATTATGAATAGAAGTCATGAAACGTATCTAGAATCATATTTGAGAACCCTGATTCCTTCATTGATTTCGAAACCTGTTTTGCCCCCCTTAATTTCATTATTTACATCATGGATTTAAAGCCTGAATTTTTTAAGAGCGGCGTACTATTTTTTACTGTGTGTTTTTCCGGCTCTAAATAAA
Source organism: Allium cepa (assembly GCA_030765085.1). Classification (NCBI taxonomy): domain Eukaryota; kingdom Viridiplantae; phylum Streptophyta; class Magnoliopsida; order Asparagales; family Amaryllidaceae; genus Allium; species Allium cepa. Next base: position 446,378,452 of record CM060937.1, on the reverse strand, counting down.
AACTAGGTTTTCGCTGGAAAGATGCAACGGGTGAGTCCGTAATGTTATGGTAAAGCCAGGCTGGCAACAGAAAAAGGAGAAAAAGGAAAAGGATATTAAACAGAAAAAAAAAGAAAGGGTGGGAGGAAGAAGAAATAGACTACTGACTTCAAATGATTCCATTGACTTTTCAATTTTGTTATTTTTAATGCTCCATCCTTTCTACTTCGAAACATTATAATTTACCACATTACATATAAAATGAGCAATACTGTGTAATTAAAAAATATAAAAAAATGTTTGTTATGAACATACTGACTAAATATAAGTGCATTTCTAGAATTGTTAAATATTCATAAAATTAACCAAATATAATCAAATATAATTAAAAACAAATACAATTGTTTATTGATTTTAATTACTAGAATGTGTTCGTTATTGTATTTTTAAATAATTACCGAGACCGAAACCTTGACTGAAATTTCCAAAATTAGCAAAATAAACCAAAATTTTCAAAATATTAAATGACTAAACTTCTAGTCCGATCTATCAGCTCAGCTGTAATGTTCGTTGTAGGCAAACCATATATGTTAACAAAAATTCATACTATTTTTTACCACATGTAATCAGATAACTTCTTTAACATGCATTTTGTTCGTATCCATTCATTTCTAGTTGTAATTTGAATTTGATGATTCCACGTACCTTCATCTCATATTGCCATCGAAATTTCTGTTTAACATCTCCCAATTAATATCACCTACCTTTAAATTTTATAATAGGCATAATAATACAACTGTATCTTTGCAGAAACATTTCACATTTTTAGAGCTATTTTTTTTTTCCGATTTTGTCTCTACTTGAGCAGTTCCTGGCAGAGTCGCAGCGTCGTTAAGACTTCGACCTAGAAATGCAGCTGAATCAGTAGCAGATGCTGACTTTGCCGATTGTGTTGAATTGCAGCCAGATGTTATATTAGAAGCACATACATAACAGAATTCATACTTTATTTCATTAGTTTGTGGTTTGCCTGCCATATTGCGTGTGTAATTTTTATTTTTATTTTTTTTTTTTTTACATTTGCAGGTTAAAAGGCTAAATCGTTGTAAAAATAATTGGGATACAGACACTTTTGAGTTTGATGAAGTACTTACACAGTCTGCCTTCCAAAAACGTGTATGAATCCGTAGTGAAGCCAGTTGTCGAGGTAAGGTTAATTAACTTGAATAATTTTCATTGATTTGTATGATTCAGGCAGATGTTTGTATTTGTTATTTTCTCTGTTGGTGGGTATGGAAAAGAAGTAAGTATGCTACAATTCTTTATTTTGTTTCTATTATAATAATCATTGAAAAGTATTTTAAAAATATCTATTTTAGATTCAGAAGTTACTCCTAGATAAACGCAAGATGTACTTTAAGATTCCAGTTGTCAGTCCGAGGTTTACCCCTCAGCGTGTACTCATCCTGTTCAAGATCTCACTTGATATGCGATATCATGTGTGAAAGTCCCGATACAAGACGAGGTCGAGATCCAAAATTTAAAACCGTAGTTGAATGTCCGACTCTTTGCACGGACAAGCTTTTTAATTGCTGTACCATTTTATTTTACAAAATGTATGTTCAACATGAAATGGTCCAAGATAAGGTTTCAAATCTCGGAATTTGGTCAATTTTTTTTGGAATTTTCACACAATATATCTTGTATCGAAGGAGATCTCGGACGAGATGAGTGTATCTCGGATTGACATCTGGGGAATATCTCGGTATAACTTATGTGTCTAAAATTGATATTTAAACGATTTGTATAACAATAAGTTTCAAAGTAAAAGTAAAAATTATAACATACTTGATTTGCGTTAAAAAATTAAAATTAATGTTTTGGAGAAGAGTGGTAGCTCAATTTGCTTAATTTATTTGGTAATGAAAGAATATTATCCTCTTATTTTAACATAAAAAGTAAAGAAGTCTTTTGTTGTAAGTCATCAAGACAAATGGTAAAAAATATGTTCACGGAGTTGGTAAATAGTAACAGATCGACTAGTCTCTTTTGAATTTATATGAAAATAAAAATATATAGTGTAAGAAAAAAAATATAATTTCCAATGGGATTTCGGATTGAGATTTTGATCCACATATTGGGTGAGATTTGAATACTTTGGATGAAATGAGTATCAAAGAAGATATGAAGGATATCTGATGTTTCGTTTCGTTTAAGTGTGAAAGGAGATTTTGAAGGAGATCTTAGGTGGGATGTAGGAGACTTAGAACCATGGTCCAAGATAGGTGAGCACGTAAGTGAGGGAAGGCTTACTTCTTCGGCCCTTCTAGTCACATTTCCTCCTAAAGTTGTACCTAGGCCTACTCTACAACATAATCGTGTAAAGTAAGGAAAATCAGAAATCACTTCACTAATTTTAGGCTGGCAATCAACTTACTTGCATGTTCCTCGAAACAACTCTTGGTCCAAGTATTATATTAATTCATAGATATTTTTGGTTTTTAGCATGGCATCACTTAGGTTTAGTATCTAGGCCTGTCAAACGGGTTGGGTTGGGTCAAAATGGGTTGGGTCGAGTTTGACCCACCCCATTTACAATCCATTCTCTTTTATCAATTTATGACCCAACTCATTTATGACCCATTCTTTTTTATCCATTTATGACCCAACCCATTTATGACCCATCCAACCCACATAATAAGCGGATTACCCATTTAATCCATTTAAAGATTTAAATTTAATTTGACTAATAAAAAACAAATAAATTTAAAAAAATTCTAATCCTAATTTTTATGTTTTGAGATTCGACAAAAATTTAAAGTTTTAATTTTAATTTTCATCAAAAATCAAATATGGGGATGAGGTAGCTTATTATTTTCCAAGTACAACCGTCGGTCCCCTTAGAGAACCGCAGTGTGCGTTCACACGATAAAATATCCGAGTGTTCCATACTATCCGTAATTTAGGTGGTAGTTAATCCATCGAAGTCCCGCCTGCTTCTGAGTTAGAACGAAGGAGTTATTGCAGTCCGAACAAAAAAATAGCGGCTTCTGTACTAGACGGAGTTCATATACATGTGGCGGCATGTTATTTTTCTAAGTACAACTGTCACCCCATGGAGAACTATAGTGTACGTTAACACGATAAAGTATCCGACTGTTCGATACTGTCCGTAATTTAGGTGGGAGTTGATCGGTCGAAGTCTCGTCTGATTCCGAATTAGAACGAAGGAGTTATTGCAGTCTGAACAAAAAAATAGCGGTTTCTTCACTAGGCGGAGTTTAATATGTAGATCTGGTAGCCTGTTATTTTCTAAGTTCAACTGTCAGTTTCCTTAGAGAACTACAGCGTGCGTTCACATGACGAAGTATCCGAGTGTTCCATACTGTCCGTAATTTATGTGGGAGTTGATCGGTCGAAGTCTCGCCTGATTGCGAATTAGAACGAATGAGTTATTGCAGTCCGAACAAAAAAATAGAGGCTTCTGCACTAGACGGAGTTCAAATATGGGGATGTTGTAGCCTGTTATTTTCTATGTACAACTGTCAGTCCCTTTGGAGAACTACAGTGTGCGTTCATATGATGAAGTATTCGAGTGTTACATACCGTCCGTAATTTATGTGGGAGTTGATGGGTCGAAGTCTCGCCGATTCCGAGTTAGAACGAATGAGTTACTGCAGTCCGAACAAAAAAAAATAGCGGCTTCTGTACTAGGCGGAGTTCAAATATGAGGATGTGGTAGTCTGTTATTTTTTAAGTACAACTGTCAGTCCCCTTGGAGAACTATGGTGTGCGTTCATACAATGAAGTATCCGAGTGTTCCATACTGTCTTTCATTTAGGTTGGAGTTGATCGGTCGAAGTCTCGCCGATCCCGAGTTAGAATGAAGAAGTTATTGCAGTCTGAAAAAAAATAGCGGCTTTTGCACTAGACGGAATTCAAATATGCGGATGCGGTAGCCTGTTATTTTCTAAGTACAACTGTCAGTCTCCATGAAAAAGTATAATGTATGTTCAAAATTCTTATTTTTTAAATTTATATTAAAATTTAATGTTTTTAGTAAATGGGTAAATGAGTTACCCATTTATAACCCTTTTAAAAATGAATCAACCCAACCCATAATTCATTTAATAATATCCATAAATGGGTTGACCCAACCCATTTATAAGTAGGATAAGTGAGTTGGGTTAATGAGTTCGGTCAAATTTTGACAGGTCTATTAATAGTATCTATTGCAATTCTCTATCGTGAGAGTTGTGTTACTATATGTAATAAAAACAACCAATCTAGATTTACGAGTTTTCTGACAATACACTCTACTCGTGGTCTCTGTCCATTGCATGCACAAAATGGTGGTTGAAATTATAGATGTTCACTCGACTTAAGTATGTGATATTATGTTGCTTAAAAACATCACATGTTTTTTTTTGAAGAGTGTTCTAGAAGGATACAATGGTACAATCATGGCTTATGGGCAGACCGGAACTGGAAAAACTTTCACTCTTGGAAGTCTTGGGGAAAATGATCCTTCTTCTCGTGGAATAATGGTTCGATCGATGGAGGATATTCTTGCATCTGTATCTCCAAATGATTCAGTATCTGTTTCATACTTGCAGGTTCAACCTCCGTAAACAATCAACTCCTTGCAGTTTAGAGCTAGCTTCTAATAATGCTAAATCAGAAAATAAAAAGTTTCCAACTTACCAAACATCTTACTATGTATAAGGGTATTGCATATAACACTTCTGTACCATGGGCTGTGTGGTGGTTTAGCACTATTAATATTTGTTGTAGAAGTTAATCTGTTACACCATTTAATCATCATTAACCATGTTTTGTATATAACTGCAACCTTCAAATTTCTTTCCTACGTGCTCACACCTTGTCCAGACGCATCATTGCATCTTCTTGAAAATATTTGCTTGTTTTGGAAAGTATAATTATTGCTCAATCCCATAGTAAAGTAAGCCATGCATAATTGACTTAATCTAATAATAACAGACATCATCGTTTACGTTCATAATATAAAATGAATGTTGTAAAGATTATTTCTTTACCATCATGCATTTTTTGAACAAATAGTCTTATGTAGCTTATGATTGTACACAGCTTTATATGGAAACTATTCAGGACCTTCTTTATCCTGAAAATGACAACATTAGTATTGTAGAAGATCCAAAAACTGGAGATGTGTCAGTACCATCAGCAACTGTAGCAGAAATCAGAGATCAATCGAGCTTTGTAGAGCTTTTAAGATTAGGTGAAGCTCATCGTTTTGCTGCAAATACCAAATTAAATACAGAGTCATCTCGCAGTCATGCTATTCTCATGGTAATAAGAATCACTGGACAATTCTAGTTATAGTTGATGATATACTTGAACATTATAAAGTTAACATGTCCCCATTAGGTACATGTTGAGGTTATAAATGTCCTAGAACACCCTTATAGAATAATTCTGACCTTTTTTTAAAGGATGATTGTGGACCTTTTCTATCTTCTTGTCTCTTTTGTCTTTCCACTGTTGTTAACATGTGCTTCTTGGGTACACGTTAACGTGACCCTTTAAACATGACTTATTTCGAGGCATGTTGAAGTCTTGTACGGTCAATATCGGATGAAATCTCCAATTTGGATAAGATTGTCTCCGACTTAGATATAATTTCAATGCTGCCACTTCTTTTTGAAGAAAATAAAATATATCTTAAAAATTCCTCTAAAGAAACCTAAAAAAATACGCTCAAGGGACTAACTTGAAAGTCGGTGTGAATTAAGGAACTTGCATTGCCATGTCAATCCTGTGCTAGTTTATTGCAATTCCTGCATAACTGTCCTAGTGGATCAAAGTTAAATTATATGCCTACACCGTAGGTTCATGTTAGGAGGTCTGTCAAGGAAACCCAGGATATCGATGATGAATACACAGAAGAAAATGGAAGTACATCTCACATGGTATCATCTTTAAGGCCACCTATTGTCAGAAAAAGCAAGCTTGTTGTTGTAGATCTTGCAGACTCAGAAAGAATAGATAAGTCAGGTATCTTTTAATATAAATGTACGAAATATCCACACAACTTTTATGCTATAAATTATTGATATTTTGCATGCAGTTGGACATTATGCTAACTGCAGAACATTAAATTGTTTTTCTGAACATGATTATTGAACCTCCATCCCTCCCTAAAAAAAAAAACTAAAATATATGTTGTGATTTGTTTACTAGTTTTTGATCTCCACTCTGATATATTCTTCTTAGGAAGTGAGGGTCATACACTAGAAGAAGCAAAATCAATCAATCTTTCCTTAAGTGCATTAGGCAAATGCATTAATGCGTTAGCTGAGAACAGTTCACATGTCCCGTTCCATGATTCAAAGCTTACAAGGTTGCTTCGAGATTCATTTGGAGGTACTAATTCAAATATAACATACTTTGAGTATATTGTTACACAGGAAACTGTTATGGTATTTAGATCAGGTTAATTTGATGGGTGTATTGTTTCCATTTCATTTATTGAAAACCTCGAAAGAGGTTTATATTTTAAATCCAGCGGAGTTGATTGTTATGGGCCTTTCTGTCTTGGTAAGCCATCAAACTGATTATTTTTCTTTCTATCATTGAAAAATCACTTTTGAAAGCATCAGAGTCTTCAAATAACATAAGCTTCTTTTAAACTTTGTTTTTCCCAAACAGTTTGAACTAGTTATATTGTTAGACCATGATACACAGTTACGCTTAGATAATCCATTCATCCCCTCCAACATTTTTATGCTATTAAAAATATGAAAACGTCAGTTTGAAGGTTTATTGGTCTACCTTGACAATAATAGCAATGTGAGGTTATATACTAGATTTTTTTTCAGATAAAATTGAATTTTCTATGCAAAGAATCAGAACAACAGCGTTGGATAAGGGCAACGAGGTTAAACGCAGCGGCTACGCCACATGAAGGACAGAGTTCACGATTTCGGTCTTGACGACAGCAACTAGCCATTGAAATAATAAATATGTATGGGAAGAAAAAAAATACAAAAACAGCTTAACCTAAAGAATCAATCCTTGCTTTAAAGGATTTATTTAATTATAAAGGGCCACAGTCTGTGGACCTAATAAAGCAGTAATAGTAGTGCTTATAAATGCAAAACGATAATGATGAGAATAATACGATAATGGTGTAGAAAAGAAGTAAAAGAAAAGCCAAGAATTGAATGGGTTAGCATGATATTATCCGATCAGTTTTGATTCTCAAGACAGCACACAGTATGACTGTATGACACAAAATGAACCACAATCTTTGTATACCAACCATTGGTTTGCATGCAGTAATACAAAGCATGTACTGATATCCGTACACTTACATATATACATACACATGCGTACATATATGCCTATACGTAGGTACATACATATATACATGTACACACACGATTCCATATTTGCACCCACACATTCAAATATTCTATTTTCTTTTTCGTACACAAATAATAATTGCATATTCTAGTTTCTTTTTCTCAACTTTTCAAAATCAAGATCAACATTGATATAGAAAAAAGCAAATGGACGTCCTTATTGTGACAATTTGATGATAATCTATTTTCATTCAAGTTCTTAAGTTCAGTTAAAGTGAACTTAACTTCCGACAATTTGAATATACCAGGCACTGCAAGGACATCCTTAGTTGTGACAATTGGCCCATCTCCACGCCATCGAGGGGAGACTACTAGTACCATAATGTTTGGACAGAGAGTAAGTTCCTGTAAATTAATTTGGTAATTCTTTTCTACCTGTCAAAAATATCACAAATTGTTAATAATGCTTAATCATGGGGTAATCAACGTGTGTCTTACAAGTGAGTTATTTGTATGAGATCATGCCTCTTAAATTGTATAAACACTTTAGACACATTTGTGTCATCTGCTTATTGAACACATGCAGTTTTCTTAAATTGTTGTCTTTAAGTAAACTCTGATGGGTCTAGTTTGGGTGTCTAATAAGAACTGCCTAACCGGCATGGCTGCATAGCTATGCTGAAGTCGCTGAACAAATTATCTGATGAAATCTTCTTGTCAATCCCCTATGATCAGTTTCTAGATGCCATATCACCAGGAAGAGTCTAGGATTTTCGTTTTGAATATACTTCGTTTCTACTTTTGTTTAAGCACGTTAGCATATACAAGTCAATCCTTCTCACTACAGCTGTTTTTGCATCTTTTTAGGGAAGGTTTGTAACACACCCTCTTTACGTTCCAAAATACACAACTATCCCTCCTAAAAAACATGTCATGAAAAAACTCATATTTTTAAGTTTCAGAATATTTGTGGAAAATTCTGCAAATATTTGAAGTTTTCGCGATGCAAATATTTGCAGAGAACTTTGCAAATATCTGCAGTTTTTCAACAAAATTCAGAAAAATTGTTTTGATCAAAGAAACATATGATTAACGCTCAGATTTAACTTTCAACAAAAAAAATGATTATTTTTACCGAAACTAAAAATAGGGATGTAATTTAATACAAGTTTTTGGGAAGGATTTTTCAAGTATCAAATCTGAAAATAAAGGACGGAACTAAATTTCCCCTTTCTTTTTGTTATTACAGGCTATGAAAGTAGAAAACATGGTTAAACTGAAGGAAGAATTTGACTACAAAAGTTTGTGTCGAAGGCTTGATATTGAAATTGATAAGTTACTAGCGGAAAATGAAAGGCAGCAGAAAAAATTTGATGACGAGATCGAAAGAATTAGAAATGAAACACAAGCTCACATTGCAGAAGTTGAGAAAAACTATATTCTTGCCCTAGAGGTTTGCCTTTCTTTCTTTAATTTCTCATATGTACAACTGATATTCTATCAGCAATTAAACCATATGTACTTTGCAACTTATTGAATTATAAAACAAAATGACCATTCATCTAAGTTGCTACCATGGGTGCATCCCATGACCCCTATAGAAATTTTGGATATGCATAAGTCGGCATCTTCATCTGTCTTGTTCTCTCTCGAATGATTGGAGCCAGCCATTTGAATTTGCATTTGCCATAAGTTTCTATTTCGCGTCATATTTTATTGTTAAATTAAGTTTTAAAAATCATTTCAAATATTTTCTTCTCATATTAATTTAAATTCTTTTTTTTTTCTTTTCTTTTTAAATATTTCCTCTTCTTACAAGTGTGTTGCTCCACCTTCTTTGTACGTGTCCATATAATTTAAGTCCCTAATTTCCTTTTTTATAGTTGCCATTTCTAGTTTTTCTCTCGCTCTCTCATTTGCAACTCTCATTTTTCTAGTAATTTAAATAATCGCCTAACGTTCTCGTTACTTTTATGTTATCCTGTTTTCTTGTTTTTTCCAGCATTATGTAGTTGGTTTAATCACCGTCCAACAATTTTTTTAGTTTGTTTATTATTTTCTTGTCACATAAAATGACACTAGCTTATCTTCATTTTATTCAGCTTGTGTTATATTGGTTCATTATGTCTTCTATCCCTCCATTTGATGTTATTATTGATCCTAGTTATTTAAGCATATGGATTAAACAAGCTTTACATATAGTCCATTCATATTCATAAACATAGAAAATAATTTTTTATTTTTACAAATTATCTTTGTAGTAGGTGGTTAGTGATTAAAATTGTCATTACAACCACTAAGCTTTGATCCCTAAAGACCACTCCTTTTCATTCTGTTTTTGTTTGAAAAATCATTTGCAACCCTGGTTATTTCCATAAACATTTCATATAAAAATTAGCTTCATTTTATCTTAGTTTGAAAAATCCCTTGCAACCTTCATTGTTTTATAAACATTTTCACAAACATATATTATTTATTATACTAAGAGTAGCTTCTCAAACCTATAAAAAATGATGGATGTGTTGGTATAATTCCCGCATTTGACTGTTGGATAAGATAATATTTATGCACTGGCCTCACATTCAAATATATGAATCATTTGTGTCCTAGAAAATCTCCGAACCTGATTTTCTAGGATACAATTCAATGGTAAGATTAATTAATTAAGTTATGCATGCAGTTTACATAAAATAAATAACATAGTAGAAAGTTAACAAAAAAACTGCCAATTGTTTTTGTCAATATGAATAGCAACCCATGCAGGAACTAAATCTTGGATACACCACAATAACTATTTACAATGCATGTAGAAAAGTCAGTTGGCCATGCAAAAGATCTTTTTTTCTTTGAGTGTTAAAGCGATGAAAAATGGGACAAATCTTGATACTAAATTCTCTTGTACATCTGAATGTCAAGGAAAAACCGGATGTAAAAGAACTGTTGTTGGAATGCTGGATACGTTTGTTTCTATTTCTTCTATGTGGTATACATATCTCATTAGTTATAGTCTATTCTGAATGCAGTCATCCGCTTTTAGCTATATAATAATTTAAAGCGAACAGAAATACATCATAATTGGAATTTAAAATATTGACATAATATAATAACACGTTTGATAAAGAAATGAATCTGTACCATCAAACAGAGATACATTGGTCTAATGCAAAATTTAATGAATGTCATGGGATATGTACATTGGCAATGTAAACCGATATAAAAATAGAACTTTAGAGAGTAATGTTATCGTGGCTAGGATCTCTCCTCCACAATTCCATGTTTTTGTTTTGCAATATTGTTAAACACAGTGTTTTAGGAATAAAGAAGTTTAAGGAGAAGATAGGAGAAGAATGATCTTGAGATTCAAGATAAAGAGCAAGAAGATAGAGAAAATGATAACATTTCATTGAACAATGCTTACCTATCATTACTTAAGTATCATATTATATAAGAGTACATGATTCTAGCATCTTCATTTAGTTACTAATAAGACAAATTACTTCTAATAATAAACTACATAATTGAAACTTCTGCAAGTGGAATAACATCTTATGCTTATGCGTTAATGTGATACTTCATAATGTTGTTCCTATGTCAGTTGTATCATTACCATCCCCTTCAAAATCGAACTTGTCCTCAAGATCGAAATGCTTACTACACAGAACGTTCCACCGGGATCATTGATGAAAATTTTGCTTTCGCTTAACATTTTTCACATATTTCACTAAATCTACCAAAAAGAGTGTGTTACTTTCTTCCAACTTCGTAATTGGATTGCAGCCAAGTATAACCAACAAAATGAACTTCTTCATCACGTTAAAGTACGAATCTTTAGCAATGCCATAACTAAAATAAACATCGTCATGCTCGGATAAGGTCAAACGAGACCAAATCCCTGCTCTGTTTAATCAAAGTCTATCTTGAATCATTTTTTGAAACATGTAGAGAGCTCCATTATCCAAACTATCCCCTATCTATCAAAGATGATCCAATAGGAAAGAACCACTGCATTTACTATCAAGCGAATGGGCATGAGACAGACAGATGTCAGAGACTTTCTCAAACCGTTGAAAAATTCAGACAAAAAGGGAGATTGACTAAGTTTCTTAATTAACTTAATATCTCATTTTTATAAATGTCTATATTTTCTTCTATGTTTCAAGATCAATTCATATAATGTGAGCTTGTTCAACCAAACACACACACACACACACACACACACACACAGATATATATATATATGTATATATATGCATCTCCTTTTGAAGATAAAGAGTACTATATGGGTCTATATATATTTGAAGAAATCTCTTATCTCACCGAAATGCTTCTATCGAGTTAAGTTCTTTCTTCTCTCGGAGAACTCCATGTATCTCTTGTCAAGTGAATCCACATGGTGCCTTTAACAAAGATGAAGTTGCAAGAAGAATCCTTCTTATATTTCAAATTCCCAAGTCAAATGGAAGATACCAGTTCTATTAGTACGCTCTTCTCACTTATAACTTCTTTCGAAAAAGTTTCAACTCTAGGGGGGCACCTAACGGTACTGGATTTCTTGAATTTTAATCAGCAAGTCTTGGATTTCCTGAACCTTTCTTTTTGATGCATTCTTCATCGATGTAACCCTATCACCTAGTCTTTACTTAGAGGGTACATTTCTAGTAAGCGCTTATTTTTGAGATTTTCCCCACCTTGGAGGTTGAAGGGTGTGTGAGTGGAGATCAGTTGACAACTGCATTATGCAAGCCTGAACATGATCGATAAAGGGAAAACTCAGTCTTATCAGAATGATGTCAAAGTTAGCCAACCCACTTTCCTCGAAGTTAAGGAAACAATTAATACTATGAGTTCTAAATTCATTGTAAACCGAAGGAAACTCTTAAGAATTTCCCCATGGTAAGAAGATTCCATGATAAGGGAATTAATTTACATATCAAGCTATCGAAGAGAATATAATAAGATGGAACAAGGGCAGAATAATAAGTTCTCTGGGAGAAAGAGAAAAAATTGTTCACGCTACATGGAAATTCCGAGAGAAGAAGAGATTGAGCTTGATCTCAGCCTGAGACAAGAGACCGAGACAGCTTTAGCAGCCGAATGAAGCATGCCTTGATGAAAATGACAAGTCTCGAACAGTCGAGATAGGGACTTATTTCCATGCATCTATCCGAGAATAGCTAATTTCCTTTCTCAAGCAAAATCAAGATGTATTCGCTTGGACTCATGATGGTATATTGGGAATCGACCCCTCATTCATTTACCATTGCTTGAGTATAGATCTAAAGTTCACTCTCATAAGGCAAAAGAGGAGACCTTTGAATAAGAACCAATATATGGCTCTATAAGATGAGGTCGAGGGGCTACTAAAGAATAATTTCATCTGAAATTTATACTATCCGAAGTGGATCGCTAATCCGGTAATAGTAAGGAAACCAAACAGTAAGTAGAGAACTTACACCGGCTTCACTAATTTAAACAAAGCTTTCTTGAAGGATTGCTTCCCTTTGCCTAGAATTGACCAGTTAGTTGATGCAGCTAGCGGGCACCAATTGCTTTCATTTATGAATGCTTATTCTGGGTAATGAGCTTCAATTTTAGGAATGTAGAGGCAATATGTCAAGGGTTGGTCTATCGAACGTTCACTAAGCACATAGGTCGAAACATGGAGGTATATGCTAGCGACATGTTGATCAAATCTAAATGGTCAAGAGTCATGTTTCGAATTTAGCCGAAACGTTCAAGATCCTTTGGAAGTACTAAATGAAGCTGAACCCTCAGAAGTGCACCTTCGGTATACATTTTGGGAAATTCCTAGGTTTTATGTTAAGTGCTAGAGGAATAGAGGCAAACCCAGATCAGATAAAAGTCATAACGGACGTGAAGGCTCCAACTAATGAGAAGGAGTTAATGAGCCTAAATGGAAAGATCGATTCTTTGAACAGGTTGATAAGTCGATCAACTATCAAGTGTGTTCCTTTCTTCAACCTCTAAAAGAAGCATGCTACCTTCAAATGGACAGACGAATGCCAGAAAGCATTCAGAATATTATGTAAGCAAAAGGCTAGGTCCAACGGGGAAGCACTACCCAATGATTGAAAAAATCACCTATAGTTTGGTGTCATGGCAAGGAGGCTTCGGCCATATTTACAGGCCCATCCTATTAAGGTCCTTACAGATCAACAACTTTGGCAAGTCTTTAGTAAACTTGAGACTACGGGGAGGTTAATTAAGTGAGCAATAGAACCCACTTAGTAAGAGATATCATATGAGCCTAGGATGATAATCAAAGGTAAAGCGCTAGCTGACTTCGTTACCGGATGCATTGGTTTCAAGGCTCAAACTGAAAAAGAAGAAAACAAGATAAACGGCTCACTTGGCAACTTTATATAGAAGGAGCCTCAAATGAGCAAGGGGTAGGTGCCAATTATATCCTGGTGACCTTGAATAATCGTCGGATTTACTTTGTGATCATGCTTACCTTCTCAGCAACCAACAATGCAGCCGAATACGAATCCTTAATTGCTGGGTTAAGAATGACTATTTCTGTCAAGGACTCGGAAATTCAGATATACAGTGACTCTCAGCTAGTCATTAATCAAGTTCTTGGTCACCACCAAGCCCGAGGCCCGAGGTTACCACTCTATGCTAAACAGGTAAAGCATCTACTTGAAGCTTTTAGAAGTTATCATATAGAAAGCATTCCCAGAGATCGAAATGCTAGGGTAAATGTCTTAGGAAAATATGCAAGCTCAAGGGATGTGTGAAAGTTTAATTTCATCCCAGTCAAGATCTTAGAGGAACCTAACATATGGGTACCAGAGAAAGTGTTAGCTATAATCTATGCTTAAACTACCCGAAATAAAACCACAATACCAGTAATAACTTAACAAAATTGGATGTTGCCATATATACGGAACTTGACCTAAGATATTCTACCGTTGGATGCTACTGAAGCAAGAAGAATCAAATACAATACTTCAAGGTTCAGCATTATAGATGGAATACTCTATAGAATGGGATTCTCAACATCATACTCTTGGTATGGGACAACCTTGGGGGATTAACAATTATTGAAAGAATCCTACATGGAATTTGCAAAGACCACTGTGGAAGAAAGAAGTTGGCAAAGAAAATACTCAGGAAAGGCTTCTACCGGCGGATATTAAATAAAGATGTACCACAATAGTAATCGATTACCTTACAAAGTGGGTCAAAGCCGAACCCTGAGCTATGATAATTTCCTATCGAAGGCATTGTTATAATGCACAGCAGAATGTAGAGCTCCGAGAGGAGTCATTGGATCTGTTACCCGAGCTTTGAGACCAAGCCGCTTTGAAAACAATAGAGTATGTTCGAAAGCTGACCTGATACAACAACTAGAGGGTCAAACTAGAAAGATTAAGAAGGGAGACCTTGTCCCCTGAAAGATAATGTCCGGTATAAAGGATCCAGTATATGGACTTCTCAGTCCGAATTGGCAAGGACCCTTGATAATTCACGATGTCATCCCTCTGGGAACATATAGATTAAAGAGACCAGACGGTAATATAATAAGACTTGGAATGTCGAGCATCTGAGACGTTATTATAGTATAGAGCCATTACCTAAATAAAAGTTTCATCCACAAGCTTGGGACAATAACCAATATCTTAGCCATTCCTCAAGTATGTCGCATAAGACTTCAATTTTCTTAAGTCTTAAGCATTTCAAATATTGTACCAAAAGTTTTAGTCATGATCATTGCCGTGATCAAGTAATATCACGCAACGTTTAAATATTGCATCAAAATGTTTTGGTCACGATCGTTGTCGTGATCAATTAACATCATGCAACTTTCAAATATTGCATCAAAATGTTTTAGTCGTGATCAAGTAATATCATGCAACTTCTGAAAGTACATCAAAATGGTTTAGCGTGATACTACCTTGTACCTAGCGTCATGCAGGTTTTAAAACCATGCTCTCACGTCTACGCGATCAAATGATTTCGCTTACCACTCAGTCTAAATGGCTTTAAGTGACAAACATAGTTTTCAAAAAATTTGACCGTACGGTTACAAGTTAAGTTTCGCCTTTTGGCACTCAATTGATTTTGCTTATTGCTTAGCCTAGATGGCTTCAAGTGTCGAGCATAGTTTTCAAAAGTTTTAACCTCGTGGTCACAAGTTAAGTTTCGCCTTTCGGCACTCAAATGATTGATTACCGCTTAGCCTAGATGGCTTTAAGTGACAAGTATAGTTTTTAAAAGTTTTAACCTCACGATCACTAGTTAAGTTTTGCCTTTTGGCACTCAAATGATTTTGCTTACCGCTTAGCCTAGATGGATTCAAATGACAAGTATAGTTTTCAAAAAATTTGACCTCACAGTCACAAGTTAAGTTTTTCCCTTTGACACCCTAATAAATTAGAATAGTGGGATTCCCATAATAGCGAGCCATGGTCAAGTAGTTCCGTGCATTGGGTAGATTCCTAAGTAAATCTGAATAGTAGGTAGATTTCCAAGTAAATCAGGATGGTGGGTAGATTCCCAATAATAGTAAATTATGGTTATACAGAACCATGGTTTAGATAGATTTCCAATAATAGTGAGCCATGGCCATTGGTGTCGTGTAAAGAGTAAGCAACGACCAAAAAGTATCATGCAACTAGTGAGCCACAGCCAATAGTGTCGTGTAAAGAGTGAGCCATGGGAAGTTGACCGTGCCGAACGCACCAAGTGAGTCACAACTAAGATATTGTGCAAAGAGTGAGCCATGACCAAATCGTGTTATGCAAAGAGTGAGTCATGGTCAAAAGTACCTGCATGGTTCTGTATAGTGAGCTACGGTCTTATAATAACATGAAAATATAGGCATTAAACCGCCACTGGTAGTTTTCAAAACGTATACCTATGTGAGACCAAGTATAGATGACCGTAGCATGGTATTAGAATATTTGCGCTCATAGGCACTCGTTTCAATTTATTTTTTGAAACCCTCTAAATGAGGTTAGATTTTAAGTTATTTTCCAAAACCTTCTAGATGAGGTTAGATTTCACGTTATTTTCAAAGCTCTCTAGACGAGGATTGTTTGAATTTATTTTCGAAAACCCTCTAGATGAAGTTAGATTTTAAATTACTTTCGAAATCCTCTAAATGAGGTTAGAATGTATTTCCGAAGCGATGTCAGATCTACACCAGTCTTCTAAGTGAAGCAATACTTCAGAGATATCTCAGGATGCCTCTCCACTCGAAAGCTCAAGATTAACTTTATAATGGAGGCGGAATAAACAAGTCAAGTACTAAACATGACATAACTCTGTTTTTCCTAAGTCCACATCATATCGACCATATGAGTTGAACTTTGGGGGAAATGTGTTACATCATAATTTCCACAAGGTACAAATTACGAATATTCCAGAAGAGACACCCTTGGCTTGTAGTTTTGAGACCTATTATTTAGTTTCCATCGAGAGATTATGCATCAAACTCAGTATCCGAGAGCATGTAGGCTGAGAGCATGAACTAAGGCGACAATAAAGACCGAGATTATTGTCCAAATAAAGCAAGAAGCTTAGTCGAGAGTAGCAGCTACTGGAAGCAATGACATCTCAGCATGCCTCAATAATCAATGGCTTAGATAGCCCAGACCGAGATCAACGGTAAAGATTGACAAAGGTATCCAAGAGGCTATATATAAAATTGTCACGTCAGCAATCTGCGCTAAAGTACTTAAAACCAGACGATGACAAGTGTGAATCTAAGCCGCTTGTAGCAAGCCTGGTTATCAATCCGAGAGAAAGCATCTACACCAATAGATGAACCATAAATTTGCTATAACTAGAGGACTATGTGCTACTGAAAAGGGGACTGGTAGAAAGATCCTCTAATATTCTACAATCATTCAATATTCCTTACTTCTTCTAGAGAGTTTTAATCAAAAGATCGTTAATGGTCGATTTAGTCATGAAGGTACTTGTACACCATAATGAGGAACAAAGCCAGGAGTAGAATCTTCAAAGTGGATGTAGGAATCTCGATCCAGAATCGCTATAAATCATGTGTCTTTTTTACCTTTCAGCACTTACTTTCTGCATAGTTTTAGTATTCTCCCTATTTTCTTACATCATCTCGGAGCAAGCTCTCGAGAGCTTTATGGTTGTTGGTCAGGCGAAAAATATGTCTAACAGGTACAGCGACTTCAAGTTTGATCAGTATACTTTCAGGAAAAAAAATGGTGTAGGTAATTCAATCATTTTTAATGTGTTTAATCTGCTTATGGTAGAGATGTAGTAACCTTGGATTTTTGCTTTACTGTATTTTTTGTACTATTAAAATTCTGATATGCTTGTGTAACATCCCAGAATTTTTTACAATATCAATTTAATAATCTGTATTAAAATTAAATTGATATTGATATTTTTGTTAATAATAATTCAAATTGATTTAATAATCTTCTTCAATAATTATTTAAATTGGTTATTTTATCTTTTAAAAATAATGAATTGGTTTCTATTTATAATATAAATATATGGTTTATATTGTAAATAGATTAGTATTGTTTTAATTTTAGTAAATAAAACATATTTTCTAATTCTATTATTTTTAGTAATTTGGAAATTAGTTTTTATTTAATATATTAGCTTTTCAAGGTTATAAAATAAATGATCTTGGTTTAAATTAATAAATGAATCATGATTTAAAATTCTAATAATATACATTAATAATTTGGAAATTTGATTTAATTAAATATTAAGTTTTCAAAACTATTTAATAAATAAATAAATGATTTTTAATTTGTTAAGAAAAATGTTTAAATGTTTAAAATAAATTTGGCTTGAGTTTTAAATTTAAAATGAATCAACAAACAAAAAGTTTTATGGCTTAATAAAATAGAAAATGTATTAATAAAAATATAATTTCTTTTAAAATGGTTTAATCTAATAATGAGACATTTTAAATACAATATTAACAATGTATTGTTTTACAAATAGATTTTTGGTTAAAAAATAGCTATTGTTATTTCAAAGTTTGATTTGTATTCATAATTTGATTTTTAATATTAGATTTTGAATTCAATTTGAATTTAAATTCCAAAGTATAGATTTTAATTGTTTTAATTTTTATATGTATAAGTTTTATTTATAAACTTGATTTGTTTTTATTTCTTTTTATAAATTTATATACATATTTAAATATTAACTAATAAAACAATTAAGCTTAATACATATATATACTAACATGTTAATTAACATGCAAATTACCTTTAAAAGAGACATGTGTTGTACTCTTAAAACCTAATTTAACAAGTGTTCAAAGATTTAACATTTAACTTGACAAATGTTGAAAAATAGTACAAGTGGCACATTTTGTTTTAAAATTTTCTTTTATTTGATAAATCTGAAATTTACACTTATATAAGCCTATATCTTCATTTCTTCCTTTCTTTTTTTCATTTCAATTCAAAAGACAAAGAAAACTTAAAACTGTCTCATACAAATCTGCAATTACATACACCTTCAAAACCAAATTCAAAGCTTTGTCAAAAATCGGTAAACCCTCAAAATCAAAGCAGTTCAAATCCCTGCAATATCATATCAGTAGCCTTCCATTCCAAAACAAATACAAAATCAAATACCCTCTTCAAAAATTTTGTGGCCTGCAAACCAAATCCTGTTCAATAACAAAATCAAAACCCCTCATTTATCAAGAAGGTCTGCATCACCTTCAATCTGGCAAATGAAGTATTCAACCCATTTTTTTTCAAGTATTCAAAGTTTTCAAGTATTCAAAGTATTCAAAGTTTTCAAAGCTTTCAACCCATTTTTTTTCAACCCATTTTTTTTCAAGTATTCAAATCCCGTTCAACCCATTTTTTTTCAAGTATTCAAAGTTTTCAAAGCTTCATCTCAGTTTATATCATCTCTGCATTTTGGTTAAAAGGTGAGCAACTTTTAAATTTTTAAATTTTAAATAGGTTGCATGCTAGAATGTTTAATATAAATAAGCATTGTCTGTGTGATGATAAAAGTTTGATGTGATATGCATTTGTTTGCATGCTGTAATTCTCTGTTTTGTTCTATTGTTCAAGCAAACTGTGATACAAATCTTTATCTTTTAATTTATTTCCTGATATAAGGAAATTTATAAAGCAATGTTGTTTGATTTTCTTAAGTCAATACTTAGAATTGAAGTAAGTAAAAATATAAGTGTTTGTCTCTGGGAAACACAAAGAACATCAGTACATGTTAATTTTTAACCAAAATTAAAATATGTCAATCTTGTAATTCAGTTTCATAAATCTAAAGCATTAACTATAACTTGATTTTTAGATCAAGAATTAGGATTTTAGGGTGTTAGATGAAGTTGCAGTTGGGTTTTTAACTGATATTGAATTTCAAGCAAATTCTGATGATTTTTGAATTGAGAAATCTTGAGTTTCTTCTGGGTGATGGTGAAGGAATAGGAGAAGCTAGAAAAAATCATGGATGGTGATTAAACTTATCAGGGAGGATGCATATTTGAAAATTCATTTCTAAACCCTAGTTTTAATGGGTTCAAAGATTCGGTCATTTCGATCTGAATAGTTGATCGAGTGATAAGATGTTTTGGGAATCGGTATGGGTGCGTGGTTGAAGTCGAGGCCGTGACTCTCAGGTGGACGGAGCGGCGAGAGATGGCCGTTGACAGGTTTGGAAGGAAACATGTTTATGGTTTTCCAGGTTTTGCTTTTAGGAGTTCGATTTGATTTCTTGAATGATGGTTCAATCTGATTGATTGCATTTGGGTATTGGTGTGTTTTTGGATGAAGTATGATCATCTCTGATGATTAGAGGAGGCTGTGGTCGCCGTGCATATGCATGGTGATGAGTTACTGGTGATGTTTTTGGTCTAGTTGGGTAGCGGGGGGAGGTTCTTGGGATATGCTCGAAGTAAGTGGGTAGTTGGCTCAGGAAAGTCACGCATTTAACTCGAAGTGGATTTTAGGCATTCTCGGGTTGAATGTATTTTTTTTTCAGGTTTTGTTTCAGAAACCTATAAATCTGTGTTTAAGTTTTTTTTTAAAAACTCTGAAACCTTTTAATTTTAAGAAATTTTAAACCTGGTTTTAAAATTCAAGTTTGAATTTTTGAATTTAAGTTTAAGTTTAAAATCTCAGATTTTAAATAAAAATAAAGTTTTAAACATTAAACTTGTTTAATTACTTTATTTTGGTAAGTAGTTGAATTTTTTTTAGAAAATGAAGTTTTTAAAAATATGAGCAAGATTTGAAATTCAATTTAAAATTTGGAAATTTAAAAATGAATTTCAGATTTTAAAAATTAGAAGAAGATTTAAATTTGAAAATTTAAACTAAATATAAATTGAAGTTATTGAAGTTTTAAAATGAATTAAATTTCAAAATTCTTATGAAATTCATTTCTAAGGCAAAACACTTGTTTGACTTGGAATTTTAAAAGTTATAAATTGTTTAAACTTTGATAAGTTTAAATTATTTCGTTTTAAAACTTATATTTAAAATGAAAATTTGAAAGTAATTTCAAAGGTACATTGTTTCAAAACTAAATTTGTTTTTAAACATAATTTAGAAATGTTTTATCTTAAAATTAAGTTAAGAATTAATGTTTTGAAATTAATTTATTTAAAAGGAAATTAAGAAATAAATAATTAATTAATTTAATTAAGTATTAAGGTTTAATGAATATTGATTAAAGGTTAACCAATTTGAAACTAAAGATCATTAATTAGATTTTTAAACTAATGATTAATGAATTAATAATTATGTAATTAAGATTTAAATCAAGGTTAATTAATTAAATAATTAGAGTTTAATTAATGGATAATTATAGATAATTTAATTATTGATTAATCTAAGTCAATTACTTAATGAAAATAATTAGAGAATGGTTAATGAAGGTCATTAAGATTATTTAATAATTAATTAATATGGTTAATTTTTAATAATTAATTAGATTAATTAATTTAATAATAATCAATTGTAATGGTATAAGTGTAATTACTTTATGAAGTAATTAAGAAATTAATTACTTTATGTAATTAATTTAGTTTAATGTGATTGTTTAATTTAATTAATTAAATTTAATTAATTTTAAACACTTGAGGTTTAAAGATAATTACTTTATGTAATTAATGGATTGAAAATTACTTAGTAAAGTAATTGATTGATAATTACATGTTGTAATTAATTGAAGATGTTTAAGAATGAAGTAATTTGGAGTATAATTACTTAGAAATTAATCAAGGGATTAATTAAGAAATTAATTAAGGAATAATTAATTTGTTTTTATAAAGTAATTAAGTGAGTTAATCACTGAATATGGTTAATCAGAAGGGATTAATAATTATGGGTCAATTACTTAAGGTAATTAATTTAGGAAGATAATTTATTAAATATAATTAAGGATCGTTAATTATTATAATTAATGAAGTAATTAAAGTTGATTAATTAAGATTAATTAATTAATGACAAGTGATTAAGGGTAATTAATTAATGTAATTAATTAGGGATTAAGGTAATTAATTATAGTTAATTAATTAATTGAAGTAATTAAAGGTTAATTACTGTTTTTGGTTAAGAATAATTAATTTGTGAAATTAATTAAGGATAATTACATGAATGTAATTAAGGATAATTAATCAAAGGTGATTAATTAAGGTGAATAAATTTGAGTGATTAATTAATTGATTGTAATCAATTAAATGGTTAAGTAAGCAAGATTTATATTAGTGAAGTAATTAATTTAATTCATTTTAAATTAATTAAAGATGAAGTAATTAATTTAATTCATTTTAAATTAATTGGAGATGGTGATAATTAATTTAATTCATTTTAAATTAATATATTGTGATGAAATAAATCATTGCTTATATATGAAT
Organism: Allium cepa; assembly: GCA_030765085.1. NCBI lineage: Eukaryota > Viridiplantae > Streptophyta > Magnoliopsida > Asparagales > Amaryllidaceae > Allium > Allium cepa. The sequence goes on along the minus strand of CM060937.1, from coordinate 446,356,255 downwards.
GGATGACATTGATTGTCTTGGAGGCTTTGTGATCTCAGAAATGAGATAAGTAATGTTGTGTATGAATGCTTGGTTGCATTGTGATGATAATATAGATTATCTATTATGATGATGATATGGGTTACCTATTATGATATGGACTATTTGTTTATTTTGATAATGTTGATTATCAATTGTGCTTTGTGAGTTATCTATCTGTGGGTATATAGATAATTGAATTGTTTAACTTTAAAACAACTTGGACCTAAAAGACACGTTTTGGATTTCGATGAGACCGGGATCGGGTTTCCATATTTGGATATCCGAAAACCACATCGATCCAAATTAGCGGTAGGTCGTGAATCTCAAGTGAAGATGAAGATTCAGAGTGCAAGGGTTATCGTCGTTAACTCTGAGGGTGGTTCCAAAATGAGTGTAACGAGATAATGCCTTCGGTTTCGTTCGAACCCGGAACGAACTTGTATGGATCGAATGCTTTCAGAACATCGTCAAGCGGACGATGAGCATTCTAAGTGATGTGTTCACTAAAGGTAATCGTAGCCTCAAGCCTCATCAACCGGGAATGGCTAAAACAGGGGAGGTGCAGCAAGGTTAAGTGGGTCATGCCCAAGTAGGACGAGATTTTCCCCTGTCTAGAGGTCCCTTTTATTTCGGCTGTGTGGACAGTTGTTGAGCTCCAACTGTCGGAGTTATCTTGTTCGGAACTGTTCAGTAAGGAATGGTTCCGGCCTTGTGTTGCAAGGGAGTGGGCGTACTCCTCGGTACGTTTATCCAGGCCACGTACTGTGACGGGCGGTACCCCGGTAGCCCTGCCATTGTATGGAATCCAAAACCCAATAAGTGCCAACGGTTTTGATTGTATTACCCACTTTTGTGGCTAGTAGCTGGAATTTAATAGATGTAACAATTTCGGCTATTTCATATTTATTTGAAAACCCTAGACACTATTATAATATCATCGGATTTCCTATCAAATGTTTTGGTTAGCGTAAGGCAAAAACTTTTCCATGTTTATGTGTGGGAAGTCTTACGTGATACCTTTCTTTTCAACGGTTTTTGAAAATTAAGCAACCTTAACCTGTTACTCACACCAGACCCATGTCTGACCCGGAGTTTATCTTCTGTTTTCTTAAACTCTTGGGTACTCAAATTTTTACGAGTAGCCAAGGGATTCAGGTTGGCTTTGACGAATTGTGGAGGAGCAATAAAGCAGGAGGCTTCTGCGCGTAGATATATAGTATTCCACTGTGTAGATTTCTCTGAGTAGATTCTTGTATTGTTTTGAGTTGTATAACTAGACAGGTGTTTATAACTGTCTAGTATGTGTTGTACTATCTGTGTAACTCTGATAATGGTTGTAAACTATGTAATATTTATGTTATTAATATAATTTATTCGTTCCGCTGTTGAGATTCTGATGTTGTTTCTTCTTTCTTTTCTCTTTTCTATCCCTTTCTTTCTTATTAATGATGCGTCATTCTGTGGAGACGGATGGCGGGTCATTACAGTGGTATCAGAGCATTAGGTTGAGTGAATACCTAGGCTCTGTAGTGGTGTCTATCTTGAGAGAGCGTATTTGTAATTTTTTATATATTACTATATATATTTATTCTACCTATCTGTTGGGTTATCTGTTCAGGTTTTCCAATATAATTCATAAAGGTAGATGGGGTAGTGGTGTGTGTAACACAACTACCATTGGTTGGAATTTGAATGTTTGAGGTTGGAAGTATATCTGTCGAGACTGTAGACCTAATACCATCTCGAGTGAATTTTGCAGTGATAAAGGATTTCATCGATCTCTGAAGGAAACCTGTTAAGGTTCGGAGTCTATCTTTGAAGTTGGATGAGTTGAGTTTGGATCTGTCGGTTAGGCAGAAGTGTGTGATGGTATTTTGATACTTCTGGAAGTGGTGGCTGCGTGATGAGACACAGTGACTATGGAGGTCTCCGAAAATGTTTTATTTTGGAGCAAGTATAGGGAAGTGTGTCTGCTTCGGTGTTGTGGCTGAGTTCAGCAGGACGTTTGTGTTTGGTTTGTGGTCGAGTTCCTCGAAGAGCTTTGGATTAGGAAGTCTTTGGCATTTGTGGCAGTAGTGCAGCTCGGAGTGTTTTGTGTTGGTAGGAGATCTTCTGGCTTAGCAGTTTTTCTGAAATGGAGTTCAGAAGCAGCAGAGTGGACCCGTTTCTTCGATGGGTTGGCTAGTAAAGTGTAAGCTGTTTTGTTTGATAAAGGGATAACAGTTTTCTTTGGATTTGGTTGGGGTTGATCGCAAAAGTGACTTGCGATTGTTTGAGTGATCTCTTGGGATATTTGAGTTTTTCGGGATGTCTTTCAGGAAGTCGGAATTTTGTTCGCATCCGGAGTTTGAGTTTCCTTATCGACTAGGATTCCAGGAGTGCTACCGGTGGTTCAGCTTAATGGAAGAATGGTTCTAGGAGATTGAGTTGGTGAAGCAGCTCAGGTTTTGGAGAAGCTTCTGAGTTTTCCTTATAGATCGGATGAACCATATCTCTATGGTGTGTTGTTGAGTTGTGCTCGTGTTCTTCTTCAGCATTCTCTTCTACTTCGGATCAGAGTTGGGCAGCGGAAGCAGTTGGGAAGTGTATCTGCTTTTCTTTTCTGAACAGGAGAAGTGAGTGTAGTCTTCTGATGTTGAGGAGTAGAGTTTGTGTTTCTTGATTCTGGTTGATCTTGAGGAGATCATTTTGCTGAGTTGATTGGTCTAGTTTGTTTCTAGGGGCATCAGCGAAGGTTGAGCTGATCAGTAAGGGTGTAGGCAGCCCAGGATCGTCCGAAGATTTTTTGGATAAGAGACAAGAATTTGGATTCCGGAATTGGAGATTTGATTTTTGGATAAGTTTTCTCCGATCGTAAAGGAGCTATAAGATTGAGTAAGGCTGGAAAGCCAGCTCTGAGGTGTTTTGGATCTTTTCTGTGTTCTTGTGAGAATAAGTGATTGATCTACAGGATGGAATTGCCAGTTTGGATAACTGGGATTCGATAAGTTTCACGTATCTCTGAGGGAGTATGTGTATGATCTATCTCTGGTTGTGGAACCAGCAGTTCTGGAATTTTGGTTGTTGAGTCAGATTCTTCTGTAGTCTGATATCTTGTCTAGTGTTATAGATCTAGATGAATAGGAACTTTGTAGCTTCATAGTATTGATTGTTTGGATTCTCTAGAGCGAGTGTCCCGGTATATATATACACCTGGGGAAACTCGAAGAAATTCTATCCAGAATTTTGTCTGGATAATTAGATTTGTTTGATTAGATAAATTGGCTGCTATGGTTGTTAGCATATGTTTAATACATGCTTGTATTTTAAAATTTAAAATCTTTAATGAGATTATTAAATTACCTTTGTTTTAAATTTCGAGGATGAAATTCTTTTAAGGGGGAAGGATTGTAACATCCCGGAATTTTTAACAATATGAATTTAATAATCTGTTTTAAAATTAAATTGATAATGATATTTTTGTTAATAATAATTCAAATTGATTTAATAATCTTCTTCAATAATTATTTAAATTGGTTATTTTATCTTTTAAAAATAATAAATTGGTTTCTATTTATAATATAAATATATGGTTTATATTGTAAATAGATTAGTATTGTTTTAATTTTAATAAATAAAGCATATTTTCTAATTCTATTATTTTTAGTAATTTGGAAATTATTTTTTATTTAATATATTAGCTTTTCAAGGTTATAAAATAAATGATCTTGGTTTAAATTAATAAATGAATCATGATTTAAAATTCTAATAATATACATTAATAATTTGGAAATTTGATTTAATTAAATATTAAGTTTTCAAAACTATTTAATAAATAAATAAATGATTTTTAATTTGTTAAGAAAAAAATGTTCAAATGTTTAAAATAAATTTGGCTTGAGTTTTAAATTTAAAATGAATTAACAAACAAAAAGTTTTATGGCTTAACAAAATAGAAAATTTATTGATAAAAATATAATTTCTTTTAAAATGGTTTTAATTTAATAATGAGACATTTTAAATACAATATTAACAATGTATTGTTTTACAAATAGATTTTTGGTTAAAAACAGCTATTGTTATTTCAAAGTTTGATTTGTATTCATAATTTGATTTTTAATATTAGATTTTGAATTCAATTTGAATTTAAATTCCAAAGTATAGATTTTAATTGTTTTAATTTTTATATATATAAGTTTTATTTATAAACGTGATTTCTTTTTATTTCTTTTTATAAATTTATATACATATTTAAATATTAACTAACAAATCAATTAAGCTTAATACATATATATACTAACATGTTAATTAACATGCAAATTACCTTTAAAAGAGACATGTGTTGTACTCTTAAAACCTAATTTAGCAAGTGTTCAAAGATTTAACATTTAACTTGACAAATGTTGAAAAATAGTACAAGTGGCACATTTTATTTTAAAATTTTCTTTTATTTGATAAATCTGAAATTTACACTTATATAAGCCTGTATCTTCATTTCTTCCTTTCTTTTTTTCATTTCAATTCAAAAGATAAAGAAAACTTAAAACTGTCTCATACAAATCTGCAATTACATGCACCTTCAAAACCAAATTCAAAGCTTTGTCAAAAATCGGTAAACCCCTCAAAATCAAAGCAGTTCAAATCCCTGCAATATCATATCAGTAGCCTTCCATTCCAAAACAAATACAAAATCAAATACCCTCTTCAAAAATTCTGTGGCATGCAAACCAAATCCTGTTCAATAACAAAATCAAAACCCCTCATTTATCAAGGTCTGCATCACTTTCAACCTGGCAAATGAGTTTTGCATGGCACCTGAAAAAAAAAGAGATCATGCCTGCATTTTTCAACCTGAAGTCAAACAAGAAGCAAGCTCAAAGTATAGTTTTTCAAGCGTCCACACACTCCCTGTTTTCAAGGCTTCAACCCAGTTTTTTTCCAAGTATTTAAAGTTTTCAAAGCTTCATCTCAGTTTAAATCATCTCTGCATTTTGGTTAAAAGGTGAGTAACTTTTAAATTTTAAATTTTTTAATAGGTTGCATGCTAGAATGTTTAATATAAATAAGCATTGTCTGTGTGATGATAAAAATTTGATGTGATATGTATTTGTTTGCATGCTGTAATTCTCTGTTTTGTTCTGTTGTTCAAGCAAACTGTGATACAAATCTTTATCTTTTAATTTAGTTCCTGATATAAGGAAATTTATAAAGCAATGTTGTTTGATTTTCTTAAGTCAATACTTAAAATTTAAGTAAGTAAAAATATAAGTGTTTGTCTCTGGGAAACACAAAGAACATCAGTACATGTTAATTTTTAACCAAAATTAAAATATGTTAATCTTGTAATTCAGTTTCATAAATCTAAAGCATTAACTATAACTTGATTTTTAGATCAAGAATTAGGATTTTAGGGTGTTAGATGAAGTTACAGTTGGGTTTTTAACTGATATTGAATTTCAAGCAAATTATGATGATTTTTGAATTGAGAAATCTTGAGTTTCTTCTGGGTGATGGTGAAGGAATAGGAGAAGCTAGAAAAAATGATGGATGGTGATTAAACTTATCAGGGAGGATGCAGATTTGAAAATTCATTTTTAAACCCTAGTTTTAATGGGTTTAAAGATTCGGTCATTCTGATCTGAATAGTTGATCGAGTGATAAGATGTTTTGGGAATCGGGTAGTGGGTGCGTGGTTGAAGTCGAGGCCGGAATGTCTGACTCTCAGGTGTTCGGAGCGGCGAGTGATGGCCGTTGACAGGTTTTGAAGGAAACCTGTTTATGGTTTTCCAGGTTTTGCTTTTAGGAGTTCGATTTGATTTCTTGAATGATGGGCTCAATCTGATTGATTGCATTTGGGTATTGGTGTGTTTTTGGATGAAGTACGATCATCTCTGATGATCAAAGGAGGCTGTGGTCACCGTGCATACGCACGGTGATGAGTTACTGGTGATGTTTTTGGTCTAGTTGGGTAGCAGGGGAAGGTTCTTGGGATTTGCTCGAAGTAAGTGGGTAGTTGGCTCGGGAAAGTCAGGCATTTAACTCGAAGTGGATTTTAGGCATTCTCGGGTTGACTGTATATTTTTTTCAGGTTTTGTTTCAGAAACCTATAAATCTGTGTTTAAGTTTTTTTTTAAAAACTCTGAAACCTTTTAATGTTAAGAAATTTTAAACCTGGTTTTAAAATTCAAGTTTGAATTTTTGAATTTAAGTTTAAGTTTAAAATCTCAGATTTTAAATAAAAATAAAGTTTTAAACTTGTTTAATTACTTTATTTTGGTAAGTAGTTGAATTTTTTTTAGAAAATGAAGTTTTTAAAAATATGAGCAAGATTTGAAATTCAATTTAAAATCTGGAAATTTAAAAATGAATTTCAGATTTTAAAAATTGGAAGAAGAATTAAATTTGAAAATTTAAATTAAATATAAATTGAAGTTACTGAAATTTTAAAATGAATTAAATTTCAAAATTCTTATGAAATTCATTTCTAAGGCGAAACACTTGTTTGACTTGGAATTTTAAAAGTTGTAAATTGTTTAAACTTTGATAAGTTTAAATTATTTCATTTTAAAACTTATATTTAAAATGAAAATTTGAAAGTAATTTCAAAGGTACATTGTTTCAAAACTAAATTCGTTTTTAAACATAATTTAGAAATGTTTTATCTTAAAATTAAGTTAAGAATTAATGTTTTGAAATTAATTTATTTAAAAGGAAATTAAGAAATAATTAATTAATTAATGAAATTAATTATCATGGTTTAATGAATATTGATTAAGGTTAATCAATTTGAAACTAAAGATCATTAATTAGATTTTTAAATTAATGATTAATGAATTATTAATTAAGTAATTAAGATTTAAATCAAGGTTAATTAATTAAATAATTAGAGTTTAATTAATGGATAATTATAGATAATTTAATTATTGATTAATCTTAGTCAATTACTTAATGAAAATAATTAGAGAATGGTTAATGAAGGTCATTAACCCGGATTACTTAATAATTAATTAATGTGGTTAATTTTTAATAATTAATTAGATTAATTAATTTAATAATAATCAATTGTAATGGTATAAGTGTAATTACTTTATGAAGTAATTAAGAAATTAATTACTTTATGTAATTAATTTAGTTTAATGTGATTGTTTAATTTAATTAATTAAGTTTAATTAATTTTAAACACTTGAGATTTAAGGATAATTACTTTACGTAATTAATGGATTGAAAATTACTTAGTAAAGTAATTGATTGATAATTACAGGTTGTAATTAATTGAAGATGTTTAAGAATGAAGTAATTTGGAGTATAATTACTTAGAAATTAATCAAGGGATTAATTAAGAAATTAATTAAGGAATAATTAATTTGTTTTTATAAAGTAATTAAGTGAGTTAATTACTGAATATGGTTAATCAGAAGGGATTAATAATTATGGGTCAATTACTTAAGGTAATTAATTTAGGAAGATAATTTATTAAATTTAATTAAGGATAATTAATTATTATAATTAATGAAATAATTAAAGTTGATTAATTAAGATAATTAATGACAAGTGATTAAGAGTAATTAATTAATGTAATTAATTAAGGATTAAGGTAATTAATTATAGTTAGTTAATTAATTGAAGTAATTAAGGGTTAATTACTATTTTTGGTTAAGAATAATTAATTTGTGAAATTAATTAAGGATAATTACATGAATGTAATTAAGGACAATTAATCAAAGGTGATTAAATTTGAGTGGTTAATTAATTGATTGTAATCAATTAAATGGTTAAGTAAGCAAGATTTATATTAGTGAAGTGATTAATTTAATTCATTTTAAATTAATTAAAGATGAAGTAATTAATTTAATTCATTTTAAATTAATTGGAGATGGAGATAATTAATTTAATTCATTTTAAATTAATTATATTGTGATGAAATAAATCATTGTTTATATATGAATGGATGACATTGATTGTCTTGGATGCTTTATGATCTCGGAAATGAGATAAGTAATGTTGTGTATGAATGCTTGGCTGCATTGTGATGATAATATAGATTATCTATTGTGATGATGATATGGATTACCTATTATGATATGGATCATTTGTTTATTTTGATAATGTTGATTATCAATTGTGCTTTGTGAGTTATCTATCTATGTGTATATAGATAATTGAATTGTTTAACTTTAAAACAACTTAGACCTAAAAGACACGTTTTGGATTTCGATGAGACCGAGATCGGGTTTCCATATTTGGATATCCGAAAACCACATCGATCCAAATTAACGGTAGGTCATGAATCTCAAGTGAAGATGAAGATTCAGAGTGCAAGGGTTATCGTCGTTAACTCTGAGGGTGGTTCCAAAATGAGTGTAACGAGATAATGCCTTCGGTTTCGTTCGAATTCGGAACGAACTTGTATGGATTGAATGCTTTCAGAACATCGTCAGGTGGACGATGAGCATTCTAAGTGATGTGTTCACTAAAGGTAATCATAGCCTCAAGCCTCATCAACCGAGAATGGCTCAAACAGGGGAGGTGCAGCAAGGTTAAGTGGGTCATGCCCAAATAGGACGAGATTTTCCCCTGTCTAGAGGTCCCTTTTATTTCGGCTATGTGGACAGTTGTTGAGCTCCAACTGTCAGGGTTGTCTTGTTTGGAACTGTTCAGTAAGGAATGGTTCCGGCCTTGTGTTGCAGGGGAGCGGGCGTACTCCTCGGTACGTTGATCTAGGCCACGTACTGTGACGGGCGGTACCCCGGTAGCCCTGCCATTGTATGGAATCCAAAACCCAATAAGTGCCAACGGTTTTGATTGTATTACCCACTTTTGTGGCTAGTAGCTGGAATTTAATAGATGTAACAATTTCGGCTATTTCAGATTTATTTGAAAACCCTAGACACTATTATAATATCATCGGATTTCCTATCAAATGTTTTGGTTAGCGTAAGGTAAAAACTTTTCCATGTTTATGTGTGGGAAGTCTTACGTGATACCTTTCTTTTCAAAGGTTTTTGAAAATTAAGCAACCTTAACCTGTTACTCACACCAGACCCATGTCTGACCCGGAGTTTATCTTCTGTTTTCTTAAACTCTTGGGTACTCAAATTTTTACGAGTAGCCAATGGATTCAGGTTGGCTTTGACGAATTGTGGAGGAGCAATAAAGCAGGAGGCTTCTGCGCGTAGATATATAGTATTCCGCTGTGCAGATTTCTCTAAGTAGATTCTTGTATTGTTTTGAGTTGTATAACTAGACAGGTGTTTATAACTGTCTAGTATGTGTTGTACTATCTGTGTAACTCTGATAATGGTTGTAAACTATGTAATATTTATGTTATTAATATAATTTATTCGTTCCGCTATTGAGATTCTGATGTTGTTTCTTCTTTCTTTTCTCTTTTCTATCCCTTTCTTTCTTATTAATGATGCATCATTCTGTGGAGACGGATGGCAGGTCGTTACAGCTTGCATCAGTGAAAATTGATAGGTACACCAGGCTTGTTAGATAATATTTCTCTTTGGATGAATATTTAGTTTTTAGTGTATTTTTTATGGTTTATTAAAAATAGAACCATATCACATTATATAAGAAACTGGTCTAACTGTACAACAAAGAGAATGAAATGATGATGGAAAGCATATCCCCATTGATCGAATTGTTTTGTAATCAATACTAGTGAGTAGATAGTTATAATTTTTATATTTTCCATGTACTGACGTTAAACTGGTCTAGTAAAATGTGATCAAACCCATATCTAAGCTTATAATCATGTCCTATAATGATCAAACGTGGATACTCGATTGCAAGATCCATTTATTCAGAACCTGTTTAATCTATATGCATCAAAATTCATCTGTAAAAAAATCCAATTTAATTACTTGTAAGGTTAAAATGTGAACCATATAAATATAGGGCAAGCAATACAAGAAGAAGAAGACCGAAGAGAATTCATCCATCTCAAGCTGTGGAGTGAGAGATTTATTTCTTCATAATAAGTTAGCATTGCATTATGTACAAGATTTGTTGAGAAATGACATCATTCGTAGAGGTAGCAGCTAAAATTGTTGATGTTGTGCCATTGAAATGCGATATCTTCTTAGTGTATATTGTTTGTCTGTCATATATCCTCAATGAATAATTAAAGGCATTGCTAGAAATCAATAATGTATTATTATGTTCATTTGTTTTTTAGATCATTCACCACGTCTAATAATTTTATTGTCAATGACATTTGTTTTTGCATTATGTAATTTGTACCGGTCTGTTTTGTTTCATATATCTATACTATACTATGATTACTAAGTGTTGTTTCAAGAGCGGGCAAGCCCCTTAGTATTTTGTGAAATGAAGAGTCGCGTTTTTTTGTTTCTTATTTTCATACGGTATTCGCTTTTTCCCTTCTTCTACCACACCTCTCTTCTTCCTCCTTTAGGTTTTCACAAATTATTTTCACCGACATCTCTTCTTCCTATCCCCGTTCTTTTTGGTTCATTTGGAGGCAACAGTTATTTAATGCTCCCTTTCGATCTCAATCTCTCTCCTATAAATTTCTTTCTCTTCCTATATCTCCAATCTTAGAAAATTTCCTAATGGTCTAAATTCATGAAACCAAAGCCTAAATAATCAACACAGATGCTCTTTTCTATATCATTACTTTCACACCTGTCATTTCATTCCCTTCAATTTTGTTCACAAATTTTAGTTAACCCCGTTTATTTTATAATTAGGACAATTTTTAGTTGTATAGTAGATGCTTGCTTTGGATGGTGAATTCGTCGACATCGTTGGCCATTCTTACTTTTCAATATCCAAGGAATTTGACTGGAACTATGGTCGGATTTGTTATGATATTGTCTCATAAGTATGCTTATACTTATCTTCAACTGAAGACATGTTATTTGGGGTTTGGGTCGAATTCTTTTTTGAGTAAGACCCATTAACACTATAGCGAAGTAGTTTGATTTTTTATTTTAGAATTTTTATGCAAAAAGTTTATTTCAAAGCTCATTTGGAATAATTTTTTTGTAAGTAGTTTTGCGATGCTACTTTTTTGTAGTTCAAAAATAGTAAAATAGAAGCATTTAAATAGGTAATTTGAAATTGTGATGAAATTAGTTGTATTAACAAGTTTTTGTTGATTAATCAATGTCTCCTCCCCATAAGTTGTTGACAAACATTCAAATATACATAATAACTTATATGCCTTTTTGACAAAAAAGTCTGCCAAACAACCTCTGTAGCAATCCCTTTTTGATACAAACGCTTCAATTAGATATTGCTTAAAGCTGGGAAGTTGAAATACCTAAATTCAAGTTCTTTTTGACTGATTTTGAGATCATCATACAACATACACGCTTCAACAAATAGCTTTCAGGTGATTAGACAAATAAATGGTATAGAAGACATTTCAGACTTAATTGTATATTTATAATTAATTAAATTTTAACTCTTTGATCGAATACATGAATGTGATTGATTTGCTTCTAAGGGTTGATTGTTGCAAGATGTAATCGAACAAGATGGAGAACCTGATAGAGTTAGGGGTATGCCCTAGGGACAATTATATAATTTGTTACATATATCTAACTCGTTGACCAATCTTGTTCGAAATAAAAGGTATTTTATTCCTATTATATACTTGATACAATGTGATTATATTAATTAATTAACTTAACTAAAAGTACATTTAATAGAAAAATTCATAAATGGTATATTTTGGGATAGTAGTTACAAAGTGTTGTAACCGTGAGTAATTTATCACAACGTAACAAATATACCATTTTAAATTTCCTAGTTAAGATGCATCGAGATTGGATATCGATGTATCCGTTGAGACTGGAGTACGTAACGCTCTCCAAATGTTGAGCATTGTATTACTCATGACTACACGAGGCACATAGGGGTTACGTCCTAATAGTTATTGGATAACTATGGAACGAATCACTCGATAGTTTTCTGTTGGTTACGTATCGGAGCCCGATAGCCTATGCGGTCTAAATTAGTCATATTAGAGCTAACTAATTAAGCTTTCCCACTTAGTGCGGTGTGTAGAAAGGTAATGTCTAGGATTGGAATTGGGTAATCAAGTACCCTGTCCTACCTGATTACTAGCATGGCCTGAAAGGTGAAGTGAGCCCAAAGGTTGCTCCAAATAGAAAAGGCCCAACTTAATTTGGCCTTGGGCTAATTTTTAAAATCATTTTGAAAATTAATGTTAAAGATTTTAAATTTAATAGTTAAATTTAAAATAAAACATGTTTATTATAAAAATTATAATACTACATAAGTTTTCAAACTGTTTGAAAGGATAATGATATTTTCGAAAGGTTTGAAAATATTTTTATAATAATTTCAAACTTATTAATAAGATTAATAAAATAAATTAATTAAATATGTTAATTAATTAATGCATATATGCATGTATTACATATGTTGATATATGTTATATTATTTTAAAATGTTTAAGGTAACATAAGCATACATGTATGTTTACAAGATAAAATTTGAAACTAATAAATTTTAATAAAAATTATTTGATTGAATAAATTAATTAAAGGTTAATTAATTAAATAAAATACACATATATATGATATATGTGTGTTACACTATGAAGGTTATAGTAAACGCTATAAATGTTACAGTAGATATGGTCAATATAAAAGTTATATTGGAATACTAATTTAAAATTAATTGAAGAGTTAATTGATTAAAATTAATTAGATAAGATTTAGTTAATGATATATTATACGTAAGACTATCATATAAGTAATATGAAATATAAAAGTTATATAACAATAAAACTTATATGGTATGTGTATAAACTAAATGTGGAACATTAAAGAAACCTAAATAGACTTTAGAAATAAATACATATGTAAGTATACATATACCATGATTTCTGATGTGTCTGACACTTGAATCGCTGGGGTATTTCATAAGAAATATATTATTCTATAAGTCGATATCACTTAATATAATATTGTCCTCTACCACATATATATTAATAAATTTACTTGCATACTCCTTAGTTGTTGAGCAAACTCAAGCTAGGGATGTTATGCGTAGCATTATTAATATATTGAACAGATGAGCTACGATAACTATATGTATTTGTTGAGAAAACTCATGGTTCATATACTATACTTAGGCCACGATATGGTAGGTATGAGTGAATAATCTCTTTCGATTTTTTGAGCAAACTCAATGTCGAAATGGGATTAGAATAAGAAAAAATGGGTTAGGAGTTGTATATGATACAACCGATAAGGAGTTATCTATCGTTTGTGGGGCTATGATTTGTTGAGCAAACTCAAGGTTAGAATACCAAAACAAACGAGTCCTAACACCCCTTAGTGAAGTTGTAAGACTTCTATGTTTCATCTTAGGGTTTGGAGAAATATAAAAGACTAGTGGGGGCCTTATTAGAAAAATGAAATGGTAACATTTAACCTTTCTAATATTGTAAGAACATATGCTATATAATGTTATAATTATCTATAATGATAAATTTGTGCATTTAATATGATTGATAAAACCTTTGTCAATTAACATATATAAACAAAATGAATTAAAAGTTGACAAATGGAAATATAATATACACTTGCTAATAATTTTAATTGCATGTTATATAATGTTTCTATACCCATGCAAGTGCCTAATTTCAACTACTTAATACATTCGTAAGTTGGTCACTTATATGTTTATTTGGTTTAGACAGTGTATTGCATTTTATGAGTTTTGAACTCTAAATGAAATTCGAAACTATGGATATTTGATTTATGTACTTTCACATATAAATGTTATATGGTGAACAGTCATAGTTTGTGGGGTACAATATTTCGATGAAGTTAGATCATTCGACGTAAGCCAATAAACAGTATTTTAAGATCATGTATTCAACTTGAATTATTTCAAAAGGATCATATTGTTTTAATGTAACACATGACCATAAACTATGAGATACATCTAAGAACTCGATCGTTGAAATGTCATCTTGATCGATTTACATAAAGTACAACATATTTGATGTCTTAAATGTTAAGAATAATCGAATGTGCTTTTGTAAAAGCTTTGTTATGATATTGTAGTAAGGTTTTCTTTTGAATAGTTTGACCATTTGAAAGAAAAACGAATGTATAAGAATAGATATAATTTAAGGTAAAGTTGAAATGAAGAGAATGAATAGTCACTTTTGCTTCATAGAGAAACATTGGAAACAAGAATTGTAGTAATAAGTTATACTTAATATTGGAATATAAACTATGATTTTTATTTCCAAATGTATTTTCATATAGAAAATTATTTTCTATAACATTTATTTCTTTGAGTTCGAGATATTTGATCAAGAACTCTCCACTGTAAAATTGTTGCAGCATATGAAATAAGTAAACAATATTCACAATATTAAGTGAATGGCGGACCTCTAAATTTAACACGTTGTTATAGTAATGAAGGAAGTAGTGGGAGCATGCATATAGCACCCAATGATTGCATCAAATTACGAAAATTATTTACATAAATTGTACAGAACATTAAGTATTGACTGAAAATAGATATAATTATATTTCAATATGAGTATTATGAATATTCATTATGAAATAGAACTATATTATGGATTTTTTCATCATAGTAAAAGTGATGCAACAGAAAAATACATATGTGTCTAATATTATTTACAGTTGTTTTGAAATTATAGACTAAGCCGTAGTTTTGAAAAATAATTTTACTATATGATTATGAATCATATGATACAGGTTAATTATATCTCAAACAATTCATGGCTATGCATCCATTCAGTGGGAGCATCATAAGAGTTAATGAACTCTTTGAATTAATGCATATTGATGTATGCAATCACAAGTCTATTAATACCAAAAGGGTTTCACATACTTTTTTATATTCATCGATAATTTATTACCAACATGTACATATGTATTGGATACACATGTAGTAAGTTTATGATAAAATCATAGAATATAAAAGAAAAGTAAATAAAATAACATGCAATAGAATAAAATGATTTGATTTGGTCGAATATGTGAGTATATTGGAAAGAATTCCAAATGTACCTAAAAATGAATATAGATTCAATTTCAATAGTCACTCCTCCATATGATACGTAATGATGCATCGATAAGGAGTAATCAAACATTGTTGGACAATTTACGATTAATTGTGAGTGAAGTCGAGTTAGTTTCTTTCTATAAGGTCATGTAATTAAGAGTAGTATGCAAGGTTGATATTATTTCGTCTAAACAACAGTTTACAAAATCATACAAGATAAGGGTTTGTAAAAAAATCCCAACATATCCTAGGCCAAGGAGTTGGCAGGTTGTGCGAGTCGAAAGATTGCACGTAATAGTTGTTCATGAGGGATATTGTATGAATCTCCAAAATTTTTTTGGAAAGGCCTGTCATCGAATGACTTATTTATGTTTTGAACATAATTTTTGTAAACTAAAATCAATTTTATAAATAAAAAGGTTTATAAAGCTTTTATGAATCCCTGTTCTATTTACACTAGGAAACAATTGTTGTTTAAAGATATTTCAACTTCATTGTGAAGGAATTTCTCTGAGAAATTTTTGGTAGTTAAATGGAATTGGATCCGATCCATAGATAGAACTGATTATATGAGATGAAGTGAGATTAACTAACCAAAATGAACATATGGCATTAGAATGTCTAATAAGTATTCTCGTACATCGAAGAGAAACTATGAGTTTCTTATTAATAACAAAAATATACATTACCCTCGTTTGTTTAATTAAACCATTAAGATCGTTGACTTTATATGGTATGATGTGCAAATCTGAAAGAATCCAAGTACATTATCAAAATATGATTTTGGTTGTCGTAACCAAAGAGATGTGATCGATCGACCGAGATTGTGTGTTTATTGGAAAGACTAATATGGTTGGAATTAAATGAGCAATGTTGATAAGAATAATATCGCAAATTTCAATTATTGAAATTAGCAGAACAAATTCGGTATTCAATATGCTCAAGTTTATTCAGATTTACTCACAAAATTATTACTCGATAAGACTTAGTGTTTGGTACTTATGTATTGAAACAGAAAATTCTAAATAATGATTTAGAGTAAGCAATTTACACATATTAACCAAAAATGCCTCAATGTCAGTGGGAGCGATATTGGATTTGTGAGTCTTTGGATATGATCGAAGAAATGATACAAATGTATCATTTTATAAGCATCAAGATTGAATAAGTATTTTGATAGAAATATCAAATAGTTTGATTTTCAATCAAAGTGCAGAGGAAGTGCGTGTTCATAAGAAAGAACGTTAAAAGGTGCATTGATATTTCTAAACTATAAGTAAA
Source organism: Allium cepa (assembly GCA_030765085.1). NCBI lineage: Eukaryota > Viridiplantae > Streptophyta > Magnoliopsida > Asparagales > Amaryllidaceae > Allium > Allium cepa. Next base: position 446,339,920 of record CM060937.1, on the reverse strand, counting down.
CAATATGTTGTTGATTTTAACAATATGCTTGTATTAAAATCAATTTTAGTTGTTTTAATACTCAATTTTGGACTGTAAATGATTTTTTTATGGCGCGTATAAAAGATATAATGATTGGCCCAAAACAATATACAAGAGCACTCTATTAAAAAGAGAACATGTAAGTTGGATTCCTTACGCATTAGCAATAGGAATTATCATACATGTTATGTTGTATATGATATTGTTTTTTGTTTGTGTATTTGATACATGGAGCAAATATAAAATCCACTAAATGGTTGTTTGAGGTGTTCAAGCGTATTTATGAAATACTAGAGAATTGTTTATAGAAACAACGACTCGTTATGATGGAACGTTTGACACAAACTTTTATAAATGATATTGAGTATAACCTGTTAATGATAAAAATCAAGTTAAAATCTTTAATTTGAAAATGTTTAAATATAAAGGTGATTGTGGTCGATTCAACGAAATGTTTAGAACATTAACTTGAATAGCGCTATAATAAACCATTGTATATAGATATAAATGCACAAATTTATAATTGAGCCAAAGGTGATTCCAAATGTTGAAAATCTCATAATATTTGTCACGACCCAAAATTCAACGTTCAAAAGTCGACACCAAATACCTCACTTGTATTCGTCCGCCGGAGATTCGAATGTCAAATTTCAGTTTGGATGGAGCTTATACCAACAACAGATGAATATAAAACAGCGAAACAGAATGAATATATAGGTACAACATCAACATAATATCCATTACTACATTAGAGTATTAAATACATACACCACAACTCCAAATACAACATCATAATAATACAACAGTGATCATATATCCAAAAAGTCTTCAAATGAAAGAAGTGCTAACGAGCTCCCGAAAGCTAAACACCTGAGATCTCCAAAAGCTCCTAAGATATCTCCAAGATAAAAGCTCCAAAATACTGCTTACTTTAGAATACGGAAACCTGCTACTAGGCTACCCGTATAGAAATTATGGGCACCCAGAGTTTACGGAAAGAGACAATAAACTCCAGGTCAGTCATAGGACTGGTATGAGTAAACAAAAACAGTTGCTTTTAAAGAAACTAGATTTATGAAAGAATTTTCGATATGCTTTTTAAAAAATGGAACTACCATAAGACCTCCCGCCACATACATAATGCAAACGAAGAATTGGAGGAGATTTGTTCTTATGATAGTCAAATATGCTTGGTACGGGGAATTTTCTTTGATATTATTACTAGCGCATAATGTAAAAAAAACATTTCAAAAGTATAATATAAATCTTAGCCAACATACGACCATTATCATAAGCCTACTATAGCTTCCATCTAAACAGTGGGGCACCACCATAGGTAAATGGTAGGTTCTACAACTAAAACCGTACAGGGTTTCGTATTTGGAATTGGATTTCCAACAATGGTCAGGCTAAGGAACTTCCTGGGCCACATGGGTACGCCTCTGGAGGGACGACCCAAGAACCTAGCCGGATCTCTACCAACACAAGGTCTGGTTACCCCTAACCGAGTAACTACTGACACGAGTATGTCATCCCCCGGTTGTAACCAACCTTTATCCGGGTCCCCAACAACAAATCACAAAGTAATATATATATATATATATATATATATATATATATATATATATATATATATATATATATATATATATCTGCGATATCCACATAAGTTAAGAAACTGGGCTCCATACCATGATACCACTTCTATCCAGAAGGAAATGCACATACCCTAAGGGGCGCTACCCCCAATAACCTTGCCGCATCTATCCTGTTTCGACCATTCCGGGGTGTGAGGTTCGACGAATTCTCGTCCACAAAGCTACGCTTTTCACAAAGCCATGCTTTAATCAACAAATGATCAACAGCACTCAGCATGCCACATTACCAAGTTGGGAATATATTACTGATAACCTTCAACTACATAACCTTTGAGCTCTACGTCTCAGTGAAGGGTGTTAAGCTAAGAGAATAAATTCTCCGCCACCAACAGAAATGTATTCGAAAGAAATTTGCTTTATATCTCAAATGTAATGTCAGACATACAATCCATACAAGTCTGTTCTGGGTTCGAACAAAACCCAAGGCACTTCCAAAGAAGTCCTTGCAATCAAGGCGTCCACAATCTCGATCGGATTCCCCATCACATATGGAGAACTCGATACCGGAGCAACTCAGTACAGAGTCATTCGACAGGTTATCCTATCGTCCTCGAAGACGTCCGGTCTTCACCACCGTCTTCAAATGCTCATCCATTTCGCCGTATCACTTATTCGGAATAGTTCATATGACACATAGGTCCTTTCCCAATTAAACCGAATAGTGAGAGTCAAGTTTAAAAACATGTGGATATGTCGTTCACAAAAATTTACAGGTTCGATGTGGGCTTTGGATAACAAACTGAAATCCGATTCCCTGTCGCATCGAAGTTTAAATGCCGTTTTACGGGCAAATAGGGTTTTCACATCAATACAGAGCAAATCACAATTACTGTGTAGTACATGGCAATCTACATCACACAGTATCACAAACAGAATAGAAATATCAATATCGTGCACAACCATAGTTAATTATTTTCCAACGCGGTTTAAATAAATTTACCACACAATTATTTGTAGTGATGTTTAAATCAATGATTAAAATTTGGATAAATAAATTAAATCTTAATTAACTCGATTTATTGTTTCAAAATTAGTTATTTTAATTAACCCCTAAATTTGAATTGTCGACTTTAATTTATCTGAATAACAAATTCTTAATTTACAAATTAATTTGAACACTTAATTGTTTATCAATCAATTTTAATTTCAAATTGTATATCATTCTTAATTTCTTTTCAGTATCATTGATTAATAAAAATTATTTACCTTTATCATCATTTGAAAATCTGCTTTACACTTTAAAAATCAATTTATTGTTACATTGAAAATTTTAAATGTAAATTAACTTCAATTCTTATTTTAAATTTAATTACTTAATTAAAGGGTTAATTAAACTCTAAAAGCATTGTTAAATAATTTAACTTATAGTAAGTTCTTCACTTAACATAAATCAATATTGGTTACATTGCAAATGCCAAATTTTTTACTTAACATTCTAATTTAAAATTTTCGATTGGGCTTAACCCATTTTAAAACACACCTGAGTAAACCGGCTTTCCACTCGAGGCAAACTCGGGTCCTCCTCGTCACTTCCCCGAGTCTCTTCCCTTTCTCCCCTCGTCCCAGTTTCTTCTTCTTCCTTTTTCTCTTTTTTTTCTTTTACAGTTTACGTACCTAAACCAAATAGCCGAGATATACTTGCGTACGCGAGTTCTTTCCCGAAGCAAAACATGCTTTTTCTCGAGTTTCAACTCGAGTTCCAAATCAACAAACTCACTGATACCCAAAACATGTCATGCACGTGCACGACGTGGCGCCGCGACTCTGGTGATCGCCACGATCATCGGCAAGTCGAAAAATCCCCTCAAACACGAAATCCATCTTCGATTTGACCCAAGGAACTTGGAATTGAAATTTCACCATTTCGTCGAACTGTAACTCGAAATCACCGGGACGAATTTGCCTCGCCACCACGTCTCAGGCCACGAGAGAAGCTCGAACTTCGTCACCGCCACGTCAACACTTCATTCCACCATTCCCCAGAGCCGCGTAGCACTCGATCACGTATTAGAGACAAACACGCCTTTTTAAAGACATGTCCAAAAACTCCAACTAAAACCGTAATTCGAACTTGTGCCTCAAATCTATGCAATAGAAAAATTATTTGATAATTTTCATGAAGTCACTGGTGTTCAAGCTTGCTTCAAACCAAATTTTAGCATTTATAATTGAATCGATTGTTAGAAATTTGTAAAAGTTCAATTTTTATTCAAATACAGACTACTCTTAAAATAACTAACTAAAAATCTTCATTTTTCATTTAAAAATCATGGATTGCAGTATAGATTCAATATATATTCTTGAATTAATATTTTTCAACAATTAATTTTTCATCACATTTTTAGTTGAATACCTGTAAACAATATTACAGTGATGATAACTTATAAGCATGGTTTAAATTAGCTTTTAAAATCTTAATTTAAGTTTAAACATCTTGTTTGAATGAAAAGTTAAAGTTTTAAAATGATCAGTTGAGAATAAATTTGAGTTTGAATGTAAACAACCTGTAATCCAAAACAGTGAAGACCAATATGCAGAGCAACAGATTTATATTTAAAGATAATGCATATACAATACCACATGATCAATAACTATCCTGAACTGATTTTAATTAAACTTAAAATTTTAAACTTGATTTTTACTCACATGAAATTATTTGGAGACAGAGAACACTTTTCTTTTGTTTAGAAAACCTGCAGATTGAATCTTCCTCTTTTCCCTTTTTTGTTGTCTTCTTGAATGAAGTTGAGTTTGTGAATATACTTATACTTATGTTTTTTTTCCTTTTCCTGACTTTGCTATGTTTTTATGAACAAACTATGCTAACATGGGTATGTACATATATAAAGAAGGCTTTGTACAAGGTAAGGGAGGTAAGCAAGTACAGGTTGAGGTATCTAAAAGAAAACTAAACCATGCTTTACTCGGCTGATGTGATCTTGTTTATGGGCTGAGTTTGAAAGCATTAAATGCTTCATACTTCCTTCTTTCAAGGGTCTGAGAAGAAAGCATTTAATGAAAGCATGTAACGTAATGCTTCCTTCTTTATTAAACAGGCAATATTATTTTACATTTGTGCAAGTACTATTTTTATATTGTTAGCTAATGTTTGTTTTTATTATTTTTTTATTTATTGCCTTGCCTAAGTCTTAGTTTCCTAGTTTGTATTTGGGTTATAAATTTATATGCACTTATGTGTATATCCATATGTCATTTTGTTACAACCATACTCTTGAATTTTATTTCTACTTTAAAGTTAACTATTAATATTTAACTCATCACATATATTTTATTTTATTGTTTAAAACAATTTCTTATTTGTTACATAATTTATTCATTGTTTATTTAAAACCTAAACTATCAATTATTTACTTATATCATTCTTTTATTTAATAATATTTTATTTCCTTTGAAATTTCTCAAATTAAATTTAAAAGTTCAAATAATTCACTAAATTTAAATTAACAAATTCTGGGATGTTACAATATTGTTATAAGATAACAACGTTGTGAAATTGGTCATGATAGAACTTAAAGCTCACTAGAAGTTGAAAGACATACTTTGAATTGTTCCATATGATAAAGGCAGTTTATCAATGTCATAGAGAGTTAATCGACAAAGTAGATAATTAAAACATAATAGCATAACCATTCGCTAAGGAACTGGCCTAATTGGTTTTGAGAAAACCGATTGGAGAAGTTGGAATTAGATTCCATAATTGACTCAAGAGCAAGTGGGAGATTAATAGAGTTGGGGGTATGCCCTAGGGGTAATTATGTAATTTGTTACACATATCTAACTCGTTGACCAATCTTGCTCGAAATAAAAGATATTTTCTTCCTATTATAAACTTGATATAATGTGATTATATTAATTAATTAACTTAATTAAAAGTACATTTAATAGAAAAATCCGTAAATGGTATATTTTGTGATTGTAGTTACAAAATATTGTAACCGTGAGTAATTTATCACAACGAAACAAATGTACGATTTTAAATGTTTCTAGTCAAGATGCATCGAGAATGGATATCGATGTATCTATTGAGACTGGAGTACGTAACGTTCTTTAAATGTTGGGCAGTGTATTACTCATGACTGTTGGAGGCACCTAAGGATTACGTACTAATAGTTATTGGATAATTATAGAATGACTCACTCGATAGTTTTATGTTGGTTGATATAACTAAGGTCAAACATAAAATATCGATGCGACTAATTTACACAGTTCTCTCGACTTGAGAATACTGTGGATCTTCAATATGAAAGCTTTGCTTTGGTTATAGCCAAATCATGGCATATCGTCCATCGAGTGACTATAGTTGGGTGAGAGTATTGGAAGTGAAGCACTATTCAAGAGAGGATTCGTCTCCTCGATTATATGCGGTTAGTATCACAGTCAACTCAAGTCAACTCAAAGTCAAAGTCTCTGGCCAGAGCATTTCGGTTAACAATAATTGTTATTATTGAACGAAAGACTTTGTATTTTGACTATAAACTTGAATGTGGATGAGGTTGGAATTTTAACCATTATCAAATTCCATAAGTCCAAAGTGATATAGTTTTGACGATCATTACAACAAACATGACCTTTAATAGCGTTTCAAAAATGTTATAAAAGCTATTAACAGCGTTTTTACATACGCTGTATATCAACATGCAGTTATATGTCAGAGATATACGATGACAATGAATAAATGCTGTGAAATGTCTTTTTTTACAGCGTTTCCCTGGTGTCATGAAATTATTTAACAGCGTTTGGTCTAATATAACGGCATTTTTAAAAAACGCTGTTAAAACAATTCAACAACAATTTTAAAACGCTGTTAAAACATTCAACTGCGTTTAAAAAACGCGGTGGAATGTTTTAACAGCGTTTTGAAAACGCCGTTAAATTGTTTTTGGTCATGTTTTTAGATACAATTTAACGACATTTTTAAAACGCTATTAAACATTCAACGGCGTTTAAAAAACACCGTGGAATATTTAACAGCATTTTAAAAACACCGTTAAATTGCATACAGAGCTAAGTCAATTAGGCTTTTTCTACTTTCTGTAAATTCCATTTCAGTAAATATCATTCACAATGTATATATATACCACATTTCAAAATCAGCATATTATATCAAAACCACATTTTAAAATCAGCATATTGCATCAACACCACATTATGGACACATATTTAATAACCAACGTATGAAATTTCATAATCAAAATACACAATATTCTTACACCAAAAGTAAATAGTTCGTCATCAATAGTTCATAAACAAAATATAGAACAAGTAGCAATAGCAAAACAAAAGCAAGCAGTACGTACGTTAAAGCCAAAAAGTAGTTCTAGCGGCAAAAATAACTTCGATCCATAACCCGTTGCAACCTTTTTTTTGCATCACAGTCATTTATCTACATGTAAAGCAAAAGTAATGCTTGAGAATCAATTCATCAAAAAAGTGTACACAAAGTTAAATCGGATTCATAATGCAAACACTGAATATTCATCACGCTATTTCATTAGGGGATTGACTAATACAAAGTATACAACATGCCATAAAATCAAGTTGCATTTACAGGTGAAGTAGAGTAAAAAATAATAAACGAACTCTTTAAATTTGCCTTAATATATTCTCGCAAGACAAGTCCGATTAAAGACACACACACCCTTTAAAGAATTATACTATGTGGCATATTGGCATAAAATTCAATCAAGTGCTTTTTGCTCTACAGTTTAATTTTCATTTCTACTTTTTTTTATTGCAAATCTCTAGTGATTATACATGCACAGAATTTATCATCGGAATAGGATAAGTTCAGAATTTATGGAATCTATCATGTTAAACACAATTCATGAATTTTCGACAGTACCTCCTTTATGCGGTTAGTACTTTCCCGCACACCCTAATTCAATATACATTTACACGATCAAAACAAGATCGAATCTATATCATATATAACAAAATATACTTCATAATAACGTACACATTCAAATGCATAAAAACGTACCTTTACATACTTTTTATAAGCTATTTTAGCTAGCAATCTTCCATGTAACAAAACCTGTTAGCAATAAGTAAAATTAGTTAAAATATGTGTGCTCATGCATGTGATCAAATTCATAAAATTAACAATTAAAATAGTCTTAGACAAGAATTGATCAAACAAATATCAATATAAATCATACAAAATATATATAGATTGATGCTATAACACATCTACCAATACTTCAAAATAATACAGATAATAAAGCGATTGATAAAAGTTTAAAGATCCTACACTACACAAAAAAGTAGAGAAACCTTATCTCATAAATTAATCGGTAGTGAATGAATGTATGAAAGAATCGCTCATCCATATAAATTTGGTAGCAGCAAAAGCAATGTCTAAAATAGGTTTATAAGGGATTGCTCTACCAAGTCCAATAAATTTGAAATTGTATCCAAAACATAATAAGTGACCATTAAGATATAGACATGCGTACAATAAATATAACTTTTAACCTCACCAACCTGTCCAAGCTTCAGTCTACACCTTAGACCTGTATTTTTTAATCGGCTAGAAGTTATTGCAATAAAAAATATTGCATAAATTGACCAGCTGTGAACAACAGTAAAAGGATTAATCAAAATCCAAACTTTGTTTGGTTTGAAAAGGTCATTCATTTAATAAAAGAATCAAGAAGTCATAATCAAAGCTGCCAAATGTATCCTAAAAGAATTGTAAAAGAACTTAAATGATAGTTAAACAATTATACCATAAACCAATGATGCACTCCAAATCTGAAGCAACTCATAAGCGTCCGCATGCAATGTTTACTCTCGTCGGCATAGGCTATAACATACTCCAGATCCATGCGCTTCAATCTGGTACACAACTCTTCTCACTTCATCAACATGTCCTGGTACGGACACTCCAAATCATGCTTCAGCCTATAGCACGAGCCTTTCTTGATAGCCTATTTGTTGCATTACCCATCATCGCATCCATTGTACATGGAAAACCAAAACCAAAACCAAGTGCGTACATTTTAGTTTTAGGTATATTTTAGTAGGTATGAGTTCAAAATACAAATGTATAGTGTTCATTTTTTAACCAGTGATACAATAGACATGCTAAAGTATATACATGCATGTAACACTTGCAAGAAAAAGCATCAATTTGTAGCATCATACTTATTTATAGAGATAACTTAAGTTGATAGCAATATTAACATTCGTTAGCGAGAAGATAAGTTAGGAATGTCACAAGCAACATGCATTGATAATACAAAATTTATCTTTCAATTTATGACTATAATTCGGTATATAAAGAAGAATAGGCAATTCAAGAGTAATATGGCGATATTGTTTCATACATTTTGTTTATATAATGCAGAAAATAAATTATAAAAACACCAGTTAGTTATACACCGTAACAGAAGAAACAATCAAGCTTGTGGGTACATAATTTAAGTCCACATATCTCTTATCGAAGTCATGGATGAATTTGTCTCTATGCAATATTTGGCAGAGTGGCACAACTATGCAACCACACTCATTTTTTTAAGGTTAGGCACCAATTTAAAGGTTCAGTTCACATGTACCAAAATTACTTTGGATTTAATATTCACTGATCAACTCGGTCATGTTCAATTGATTGAAACTTTGTCTAATTTAGGTTTATTGGATTCCATGCATATGGTAATTGGTAATATATATTTGGTTCTCAATATCTGAATGGACCATGTGAACTATCTGATAACCATATGCCAAATAGTTAGATATTTTGATATACTGAATCATCTTTGTAATGATTGCACTATATAATTTGAATTTATGGTGAATAATATGCATCATCATACGGTAACTATGCACATTATTCTAGATCATGAGTTTCTGCCGAAAGGTTGAATAAGAAAGGAAGAATGTTACATACTCCATACTTAACTCGCATCAAATATTGTAACGTTTTTGTATTTGTGTATGATTCTATAGTCATTCAAAATTCCTTAAAAATGGTTTAGAATTCTATCGATTTATGCATTTTTTTTTCTTTATCAAAGAGTTGAACTGAACGTAAATGAGGATGTATAGATATTTCATACGGACACATATGCATTTACTGCTAAATAACACTAAAAAATGGACATGATTATGGAACATGAGAATCAAACAGAAGAAGCAAACAAAAATATGCCAAAAAAATTTGCATAGTAAGAGTTAAGCAATAAACCTGATTAACAAATAAGTGGAATCATCCCAATGCCTCAAGCATATAAAACTGCATGGATGTTGAAAAGTTAATAACAACTGTACACTTAAAATGAGCATTTTTTTTCTAGGTAAATTTAAGGCATGAATAGGTCATAAAAAGAGAATAACAACAAAATTGTAATGCTACAACTGTATCTTGTTAATTTTATGAGTTAAAACTGGATCAATGCTACCCACACAACTATTATGGTATACTTAAGTGGGATGGTTTTCAAACATAAGAAATTTACGCATTAAAGTGATTGCTTTGCGTGTTGTATGTTTAAGCTTGTTTTGAATTTAATAAAATTTCATATACGAAGTCGAATTATTATTAGCAAGATATCACTCGAAATCAGGTTACATCATTTATTATTTAAATGCATTAATCTAACTGTGCAATCAGGTTACATCATTTATTTATTTTTTATTATTTATTTCTTTTCTTTTGTTTTTGTTTTGTTTTGTTTTTTTTTTGGCACGCACAAGCTTATGTGCAGCTCCCCTTCTCATTTCCTTTTTTTCTTCCATTTCCATGCATGTCCCAAGAACCCAAACCCATCCTCTTTCATCCTCTCGCATCAACGACTCAAGCCGCGAAACAGCTCACCACCACTGCCGTTCGAAGTTGCAACCGGAGACGCACCAGCCCATGGCCATCACAGCGAACTCGATGCCATATGTCACCATCGACCTGCCATTAGCTCACCAGAAATTCACCACCCCAGCCACCATTTCCGGCCACCTGAGACCGAATGAACCGCGTCGACGAAGACTGCTCGACCTGCTGCACCTACTGATAACACCACCACCACCTCTGGCCATCATCGCCCAAGGTCCACAACCATGGCCGAGACCTTCGGCTGCCTCCCGCTATCACCACACTTATCTTTGAGCCGATCGAACAACACAACTCGCCTCGCCATCGCGAGCTGGACACGTCTATAGGTCTGGTTCGATATGTTGCTTGACGACGAACTTCGTCTCCTCCACGGCCACTGATCGGGCCATTTTCTGGCCAGTATCCTTTATTGATTTCTACACGAAGGCTATCGAGCTGTTCACCTTGATGTTGTTTACAACTTTGCTTTTGGTCTCATCCCTTAATAATTGATGGTTTGAGAGGTATTTGATTTTGAAATTGGTGAAACATAATTGAATTAAAGGTTGATATCTATACATACGTGCACACACTATATATATACTTCAAACCATGTTTTAAATTTCTAATTTTGCAAAGAAAGAAACGGAACTACAAGAATCTAAAGATGATATAGGTTATATAATAAGTTACTAAACTAATGATATGTCTGGTTACAGCCAACAAACTATATAAGTGAGAAGAAATAGTGGCATAGTGAACTATGTAACAAGTTGCTAAAAGAAAAAGAGTGAAAGAATTATGCTCACTCATGCTATTTGATGAAGATGAAGATGGATAGGGTGAAATAGTCTGTGTTTGCCTTCACAGAATGATCTTTGAAGGAAATACTCTATTCATATTTTTATTCCAAAAATTAATAAGCAGAGAAGGAAAAATATTACAAGTCTAATAAAGTTTCACATATGGTAAGCATAAAACCCATATTTTAGCAACTCGTTAGTCGAATTTCTTGCAAATATCTCAACTCTGTAGACCTGTGGTTCTAGTGCGGTCATGTAGTATCCTCGACTTAACTGATATGGAAGACATCATTGCTACATATTTATCTATTTAATGGCTTATGTGCAGGCTAAGATTAATTTGTCAGCAACAATTGGAAAATTAAGCTGAGATGGACATGATGTTGCTAATAAAAAAAACATGAAAGAAAAAAGTGGTGGAGAAAACAAACAAACTGAGAAAAAAAATGCTTAGAAATAGGATAAATTAGTTAAATAAAATTATATTAGCTAAGTGATGACAGAAATATAATCTTTTGATTAAAAAAACCAATACATGTAGTATTTCATTATAGGTTTGGTGATACATTTGTTTTGTAATTAATACACTAATTTAATTACATGAAGAAATGAATGTACAAGAGGACTTCAAAAAAAATTATAGTAGGAGACTGAAAGCAACTCCATGGCCATTAATGCAGGGGTACTAAATAAGGTATCACAATTATATAACAGTTTGAAATCAGCTTTTTAATTATTGAATTTAATCAAACATTTACATCTAAAAAAAGAAGTAGGAATTGCTCATTTTATTTGAAGTTTAATGGAGCTTTCATTGATTTCATAGAACATGCATTTGCAACATGCGACTTCACTACATTTTATAGTTATCAACTAAAGTTATGATGTGATCTTTAGAAAAGAGCTAAAGACATAGTGTTAGATGTGAGAAAATAACCATTTTTACCACTAAAATACATAGATATTATACTACTGCACGTTTTGAATTATCGTTCCAATCAGAGTGCACTTTAAGATGAATTAATAATTTAAAATAGATTAAAAATGAACTTAGGTAGTGTTAACACCAAGATAGGGTACACGTTCACAAACAATAATACTCTCTTTAGCACTAAAGTAGTCTTCCTAGAACCAGGAGGCCTTAACATTAAAATCAATAAATAATAATACATATACAATATTTAAATTTGAATGATTATTTTACTTGAGATCTAATTCATTTTGTGTGCAGCATGGTTGAACTCATATCCTGACCAAATATAATTTATGTCTAATTTTCTCCATAAAATACAATTCATATCCTTTTCACATTACATGTATAGATTATAATTGGTTGTTTTTAAAAAAAATCCAACCACGGCATTATACTCAAAATACATATCTTATATAACAGCTATCAGATGATTGACCTTATCACCAAAAAAATCTAAATTCTACATGATGCACATTGAGAATGTATGCAAAGCCATTTTGAATCATGTTCAAAATAGTTATAGACATTATATCATCCAGACTGTGATGATAATTTATTCTGTTTGGCAGTATTTACACTTGATTGATGATTGAGTCTTCATTAATCATAAAGTTTGAATGACTTTAACTATGAGGTATATAACACTCATGATAAGAATAAATATCAAGACACTATTATTTGTGGTTATTTATAAACTAATATTATTTTTATTAATAAGTACTAGACCTATAAAAGAACACATATTTATATCTGCTAGCTTAACTAATAAGTCAAAACTATGATAATCATACTGCATTAACATGCCTATGTGCATGTGTAAAATTAGTTTTCCCGGTTAAGTTTTCAATGAAAACAACTACACAAATGCAGCCTTGATGTCACAACCTAGTGAAATGATTGCTGTAGAACTAACCCTTGGTTGGATATTAGTCGTAAAGTAATCGGTTTATACTTAATTATCCGCACTTAACCGTTAATAGTTCTTCTTATTGTACAAGACATAATGTTTATAAATGAAAACCTTTTCCTGCTTGAGCAACTTAGCACGCGTACATAAGATATATCGAGAGGTCAAGATATTAAAAATATGTATCAATATAAACAGCACAGGTTCGGTTTTTACTTATTTATATGTTGTTTGCAAATTGATACTGTAAAAATATACATTTTTTTGATGCTGTAAAAAATGAACATCTTATTTAAATGCAAATCTTGCTATACCAATGAAAGCAAAAGCATGCAAACATGTTGTATAGAGCTTGGTCATCTAATGAAATGCTTTGTATATAAATAGTTCAATGAAATGAATCTGAAATATGGAATAAATCATGGATGCATTAACATAGGTCAACTCAAAAGAAATTACCATAGAAAATAGTTTCATAAATTCTTTCTAAGACCCAAAATGTGCAATACATAGCCAAACCAAAATAAAAACAGCAGGATAAAATACAATGTCTGAACTTTTTTTTTTGAACTGGTACTTTATATACAACAAATCATAGGGACAACTTATCCCATGTCAAATAAACGTTCGAAAGCAAGTTTCGAACTTGTGACCTCCTACACCAAAGCCGAATCAATTAACCACTTGGACAATGGTGCTTGTCTACAATGTCTAAACTTATGCATTATAATTATCAATGAAAGAAACCAAACATAAAAGCCCTAATTTGCCTAACATAAACCCTAAGTATTCCAGCCAAGCTTACAAGATAAACCCAATTTTGAATCAGTTTTAACATAAAAACGATAATAATAATAATCGGTTCGCATGAAATTGAAACAATGTTTTTTCTAGAATGAAACCTAGCAGTAGATAGAGAGATTAATGAAAAAAATGGAGATTACCCGGCTACGAACTTCGAAGACAATTTGCGTGAAATAAAATAAACAAGAGGATCGGAAGGGAAATGGTGACTGAACAAGAAAATGATGAGATATTTGAGGCGGACGAAGCTTCATGGAATAATTTTTTCTAGAGACTTGGAATGGAACGATAAGAGAGGGAAAGCGAATGCTTTAGCCGCTTACAATTTTAGGGCCGTGTGTGATAGCGAGAGAAAGTTAATTAAGTATACCCTAAGCAGCGAAAGATTGCATGACAACTTACAACGCCATTCTAATTTGCAATAATTATTGGTTTTTCTTGTAGTGGAAGAGAATTGGTGTAAACAAATGTCACAACCGAGTAACGCTTATTAAACTAAAATTGGATTTTACCGAAAATGAGTAAGCGATAAATTTGGTCATAATGTCACACCACCTGCTAAGTAACGTGTGAACGTTAATATTAGAATAGTTCGATGTTAATCACTGACCAAATTTACACCCAAGAGTTACAGCCGAAATAATGAATCCCCTTAAGACCGAACGATTAAATTAGTTTATAATTGTTACAAATTAATTAATATTTATGAAATATTAGTTATAAAATTTGAATATGATTTGAGAAATAAATAATATTATATATATTTATAATAGTTATAAATATATCGATCGATATACAATATCGACAAGCGATTAAATTAGATTTAATTGCATAGTATTTTGGCTTGGGCTTAGATGGGTTTAAGGCCCATCGTTAGGGCTCAAAATTTCGTTTTTGGGAAGGTTTAGGGGTGGCTAGAACATTGGGAATTGGCTTGGAGATAATGGGTTGAGATCAAGTGAGAATGGGTAAAAAAAGGTTTTCCTCGTTTCTCTCTAATACAATCCTATATATATATATATATATATATATGCGTGTGTATATATATATATATAATATGTATATATGTATGTATGTATCTTTAAAATAATAACTAACCTTTTTGGCTGCCATTACCTTCTACATTATTGGTTAAAACATAGCTCTCAATCCACTTCAAGATTCTCAAATATATTTCAAATTAAAGTAATACTATTCGATAGTTAGAGGTCGGTGATTCCGGACTTGCAATTCGACGAATTAATAACGGTAAAAGGAAGGGAAGTCGTTGCTTCAACGTGGATTTAAAGGCATCATTAAATTGGTAATTTTAATTCATATTACAGTAATTAAATTTTATTCTATGATCCTATAATGAGCAATTTCATATATGTTTAAATATATTGCTACTATATGTTTAGTTATGTGAGATTTTTGTAAGTAGATGTGGTTGTCACAAATCAGTTTAGTTATGTGCATAATTTGTTTATTATATTATTTGATTTATGTATAGATAAATGTTGTTTACTGTACAAAATCAATTTTTGTCATGAATAATTATTATATATATATATATATATTTATTAATAAATTCATATATATATATATATATTAGTGTATATTTCTCTCTCACAATACCATATATGCATATATAAGACATATATATGATTTAAAATTTTTAGCACACTTATTTATATATAACATGAATTCATAAATTTGGAAATTAATTTTCATACATATATTCATATTTTTAAATTAGCATTTATTGAATTTTTGAATTGTTTATTACATATAAAATAACTATACATTATAAATTAAATTTTATATTTCAAAAAATATTATATCATTTCAGAAACATATATAAAAAAATTAGGAATTTTTCAATAAAGTTTATTATTTTAATAATTAATATTATTTCTGTAAAACTGTTCATGATTTATTAAAAATAATAATTTAATTGAAAAATTCTTCAAAATTTTATGTACTGTTTTATATTAAATAATTATTGCCGAAATCAATGTATTTGCTTGTAAAAATAATATTTCAACTTTGAAAAATATCCAGATTTTTCCTAAGCTTTATTTTATGATCTAGATTTTTTAAAATCATAAAATTTGAATTTTCATCAATATATTATTTTATGTTAATCATTTATGGATGAAAATATTATTTTATTCATAATGTATACAAATTAAATTACTAAAATTATTATGTTTGCAAAACTAAGTTAATTTTGAATTATAACTTTTTTTAATAATTGTTCTCTTTCTTTATATATATATATATATATATATAAATGTCTTATGTTCATATATTATATATAATATATTTATACATACATAAGTGTGTGTGTGTGTTGTAACACATGTACATGCACATATTTGGACAACATATTTGACATACAAAATGAGCTAATATGTCTGTTGTGGTGTATATCTCAACATCTACATATGAGCATATTATACATTTCATGTATTATTATGTTACACATGCACTCACACATATATGTATATGATACAATTATGTATAAACTAAATCAAATAAAATTAATTTCATATCTTAATATATTTGAAATTAAATAAATAAATGATTTTATTTAAATGAAATTTAGAAATGTTCTAATTCAGTTAGACTTCATTGGCCCAATAAAAGATCCAGTAGGGTAAAATATTTGAAATTCACCCATAACTTCCGCTGCGGGCTGGTCCAATTCCAACAAAACCAACTGTTAAACCTGTACAATTAGTGCACCCGATGCTCTCATTTTAAAGTAGGTGAAAAGTTAACCACGTCTTCTTAACTTCATTATAATGTCTTCTACTATCAATAACACAATTTTAAGTTTGAGTTATTTGTTATTCACGTAGCACTTCTTGGAAATTTCCTTGTTGTTGACTTTTAGAAGAAGCAGAAGAAGTACATCAGTTTTTATATCAACTTGGCATATACTACGTTCGAGATTCTTATTCTACCTTTCGTGATGAATTTACGATCCGTGTAAGTTTGGTTTAGTACCTCAATAACATTTTACTTTTTTAATGGATTTAAAATAATGACAGACATCCGTATATTCAAAAAAATTATTTGATAATGCATATATATCCACATACGATAAATTTCACACTATCTGACGATGATGTTCAAAAGTTCATGAATCCACATATGGATAATATTTGAAGCAAATAATAATTCTTTATTTGTGGAGATAAAACTATGATATTATCAGTGAAATATTCAAAAGCTTCTATGTTTCATAGTCCTAAAGAAATGCAGACATCCTTCTTTTATGGAGTAATATTTTACAGTAAAATTTGGATTTGGCGAGTGGGTAATATTGTGCATTAGTTCAACTAAGATTGCAATATACATCTAAATTTAAATTTGTTTGTAATCATATGCATTTTGTTGTAGGCTATTTTCTTTAAATTGCTCCAGTAACGAAGCAATACTATATATAGGTTGCAAGATGCAATCTTCTGTACATCTTGTATATAATGCGATAATATCAATATTTTTATAAATATTCTTACATTCTTTTATGTATTTTTATGCTAATATATTACCACTATTATTGAGATATTGGTACATACAAAATTTATTTTATTAGTACAATAAATATTCAAGGTATAAATATTTATTTAGACAAATTCATGTGCGTATTTCACTCAAAATTTTTAAAATGTAGATTCATTTGCATGGAGGGTTCCATTACATCGTCACATTACGCATTAGTTCGTAGGATGGATGAACGTTGTGTAAAAAGACAATGAAGTATGTTATTTTCCTTGTTTATTTTCTCATCTTTCTAATATTGCTTGGCCTTGACAACAATAAATGTACAGTTTTAATACTTAGTGGGAAAAATTCCGAGATGAACTCTTAAATGAATATAAGGAAAATGATTGATTTTGTTATGTTATCTCGAGTTCAGTATTCTGGCTTATTAATTTCAAATTCAAAATAAAAGCTTCTCCCCACTTCTATTTGATGTTGTCTTAGGTGTACGAATAAGCAGAAGTTGAAACCATATTGATGATGACTTTTTCCCAGTTTATGATAGAAATACCAAACATGATTATCCTTCTCCTTTGGTTTCTCTATAGTTACACGTAATCAGTATATGAAAATTGCATTTTTGGTAACTAAAATGAATATTTCAGTTTATAGGTTCAATTCTCTCAAGGTTAGATCCACTGTAACTACTTATATCTTTTTTGAAACTAACATCAATATCATTTAGCTTAGGATGTCAAAAGACCACAACAGTCATTTCTATAAGCGCAAGATCAATGAAAAAATATCTATGGAGAAAACTGTCTATTCTTAAGCTAAATTTGAGATTTGGGTATGCATGACAAAACAGTGGGTTTATTATTATGACTTCGATGTTTTATAATATGGTGGATGAGACGATAGAATCAAGAGTCTAGAGTAATGGTACACTACAGTAAATTTTGTGAGAAACTCAAGTTTTTAAAAGTTAATATTAGCTAAAATGATTAGTCATTATTCAAAAGCTTTCATCATGGATTAAATTCTGAGGCCCTAGGTAGAGAGCATGCCTGACCTATGGTGTTCAAAATCATTTCGACATCATATACTACGAAAAATGTATGGTTATTCAGGTTCATACTATTTGTAAATCAAATAGGTGATGAGTATTAATTTGCAAGGTTTTTAAATCGATTCTTACTTAAACTAAGCAGATTTCGGTAGTTTAATGAAATAAGCATTATTTGTATGAACATGGCTTAGGTTCTTGCACTATGTCCCTTTAAGCTATCCTAATTTCTTGGTATATGTTAATTGTTTTTCTAATCTCACGTTGTGTTGCTACTTGACCATCTAATTGTCATTAGTTCGTTGAAAATATTTAAAACCGCTTAATTTGCTTTATCTTATGGTCATAACATTGATAGTACTAAACATTCTATCATGTCTTACGTTATGTACATTTTCGTCTTTATTACTATGATAGAAAAATCATAAGCATATTACAAAAAATTACAAATGGCTAGAATTTGTATTTAACAGTTATCCATCCAGACTTATTTTTATTTTTAAATTTATACCCATATGTTATATTATAGTGGGTGTTGTTAAAAATATAGTTTAAGGTTCAAATATGATATTTTATGGATCGGAATACGCTACTACTTCCACTGGTAACCGATCCAGGTTTTTCTTCCTTTCATTAATTTATGTTTACTTGGTAACTCATTCCTAAACATATTTATGTTTACTTGGTAACTCATTCCTAAACATATACGAATGTGTTGCTTTTATCCATAAACTTTAGCTGCTTTGGAAGTAGTCTTCACTATATATCAATGCTTTCAAATAAGTCACCTGATATAACATTACAATATAGTTAATTTTTTCTTTCGGAGGGGGGGGGGGGGGGGTGGGGGGAGGGGGGGTTGGGGGCGGCTGCTAGAGACAAATCACGAAAGTTGTCACTATCTTAGTACATTTTATAATGCATATGCATAAAAAGGAGAGACACAATCTTGATGGTCAGCTCAACCGCAACAACAAATAGTTGGATATGAACAAGAAGAAATTGACGGTGCATACTCATTTAGGTGTATTTATAGTGAATGTGTTTAGATAACTACTATTGCTGTGTATTTGATTATTCATCCATTAAGTGATATGTTTCATCAGTTATGTTAAAACACAAGTATATTGTACTCATTATACCATATTGACAGTTTTTGTAACTCTTCCATGCGGAAAAATCGCAACAGTTATGAATCGTTGCTAAATAGCAACGGTTTTCAGCCGTCGTAAAACAACCAAGGGCCGTTTTAATTTTGCAAAGGCTCAAAGTTTTCTTAATTTATTTTATTTGTTGAACAATTGCGTACGTAAACCCCTCCTTCTCAAAACATTATGGCCCTTGATTTCATTTCCCTCCTCGCGTTTGCCCCCAATTGCCCCCATTTCCCTCCACGTTTGCCCTAATCGTCCCTATTTCCCTTAGCGTTTCCCTAACCGCAAATCATCATCGACCTGAGCTTGAAAGAAGACTGCAAATCATCATCGACCTGAGATCAAGTGTTGGAACCATATTAGGTCTTGGCTCTTCGAAACTGAGTAATAAAGTTTGTGCTCCTTTAATTTTTATCATTAGAAATACAATAATCGTGCTTTATTGTTATAATTTAACGAGTCAAAAATATTATACGCATAATCGTAAGTTCCCTCGTTTCTGCTTAATGTTGCTCGGCCAAATCTGGCTTATGATTTCTTAATTTTTGATTTCCACTGGTTTGTGATTTCCACTAGTTTGTGATTTTTAAATTGTTTCTAAGTTGATTTCCACTGGTTTGTGATTTCTAAGCATAATCAAACCAACTTAGAATGTTAGAGAGAAACCGTATGGTGAAACTATTTGTGATTTCTAAGCATAATTATGTTGTGATTCTTTTAAGTGAAATCATTTAATCAATTCTAATCGATTCTAGGTTTTCAGCATTTTCTTCTATCTGCGTTACTATATAGCCGTAGTTATTTCAGATTTATTTCAGGAAATTGTATGATGAAGAGGAGCACTGTCAGTTGGCCAAATTTAATCGTCTTTTACTTTCCAATAGCTAAAAAATTTTACTGGACCATGGTTGATTGAATTATGTTTATATATAATGTAACCCTCCTTTTATTGTTGATCACATACTGTAGTTCCAAATATACTTGTTGTTTGGTAAAGCTTATATTTCTATCCTAAACAACTCACTTTTTTTAGTTGATCGCATTACTTTTTCATTTCAAAATCTTTGAACACAAAAGGATGAATGTGGGTATTTAGAAACCTCAGTTAAGGGAATATGATTTGTTTTTCTCTATGCTATATATCAAGTATAGAGTTTGACGTACTTCCTACGGCAAATATGCTATCTTCCCAATATTTCAGGATCAGCCATGCCAAATAATTGTTGTAGGTCTTTTTATAAAGAAAAAAAATTGAAATTATAAGTAAAAATAATAATGCAAGTAAAATGTTTCGAAATATGATACTCTGATTAATTTTTTAAAGCTTATGAGTAATAACATGTATGTCAGGAAAAAATCTTACACTACGGATATATAAGCCTAATCATAGAACCATGCATGTTAGCACATATTGGTGCCACTAAACCTGCTAAGGATGCTGGAGTTATACTTCCGTATGATCCAAATTTACGACTTCCATTGTTGATATTTCTTCCCGATATCTTATGCGCCAACTCAAACTTGTTTAAATATTTTATGCTCACAAAATTATTGAAAACAAAATTGTACTTAAAAAAGTTGTTTAGTGTGCTCCGGATTTGAATCATAAATAACAACGCCAATTTTCATTAATAGCAATGTAAGTTTTAAATGAGGCACATCACAAGCCGAAGGAAAAAAAACCCCTGTTCATTCAAGATATCTAGAGAAATAAGTTAGAATTAATTTTTTTATAGTGTTTTAACCCAAGGTAAGTATTGTTTTAATATATTACATTTTGGTATTTCACGTTAAAAAACCAAGAAAAGTATTTTTTATTTATTGGTTAAGCATAGATGTTAGCACTGCCAACGCTTGCTTATCTAGTTTCTCCATAATACGACCAAGCAATGCTTTAAGATATGCACACTGAAACATTTTTCTTGGAAGTCAGTTTGGAACTGGCCATTCCAGTCTGGAGTTCAAACTAACCTCAGTTGTACAGTAGATATAAAACCAGTTCGTTTAGGCCAAGACAATGCAATTTTTTATTTAATAAAGCCAGGCCGATAATTTAAAACCCAGAAAAATTGCCCAACGAATGCATTCTAGGCCAACCATGCCTTAAAGTGCAGCAAAACAATATTTTATGGCGAAAATTTGTGCTAGCCTTTTATTATTGGGCGATGTGGGATTTTGTTTCAAGTGCACTTATTATTTTGCATCCTCTCTGCTGCCCCTTCATTCCATCTGTCGTCCCTCTATTGTCGTCGTAATGGTCTAAAATTTCAAATTTCTTCTCCGCTATTCTCATAATCCATAATCCTTAATGAATGTTAAAAACGCAAAACAAAAAGCCCAAAATGAAACCAAACGGATACTATGTTTTTATCATAGAAAATTGGTGAAGCAGGAGTTTAGAAGGAAGAAACGAAAAGAAAACGGAAAATTAAATATCAGTTTGAGTTTATTATGAATAGAAGTCATGAAACGTATCTAGAATCATATTTGAGAACCCTGATTCCTTCATTGATTTCGAAACCTGTTTTGCCCCCCTTAATTTCATTATTTACATCATGGATTTAAAGCCTGAATTTTTTAAGAGCGGCGTACTATTTTTTACTGTGTGTTTTTCCGGCTCTAAATAAAAACTAGGTTTTCGTTGGAAGGATGCAACGGGTGAGTCCGTAATGTTATGGTAAAGCCAGGCTGGCAACAGAAAAAGGAGAAAAAGGAAAAGGATATTAAACAGAAAAAAAAAGAAAGGGTGGGAGGAAGAAGAAATAGCATTGATTGAGGATCCGGCCGGAACCACGAGATTCCGACCATCTCGTATCGGTTCCGGCCATCACCGGGACGGGATTAGGTTAAAATCCCGTCCCGTTCAAACGTCGATTAAAAAAAAAAAATTCGTGAAAAACAGAAAATGGCAACAGTGAAATGAAAATGCGCGCAACATCCAAATTTCAAAAAGGAAATCGATCGTGCTTGCACAGTGAAAGCGTAAAATTGAAAAAGGAAATCGACCCGTGCTTGCACAGTGAAAGCGTAATTTTTTTGCTTATAAATAAACGAGTCGAATGTAAATTACCTTGTGCTTCAGCAATCGTATTCGAGCAAGAAGAATCACCGCCGATTCGTGCAAATTCGAGAAATTTCGACCTCGCCGCGTTGATCTTGGAGTCGGCAGGAGGAGAAGAGAAAGTTGGACCACGCCGCGTCTTCAACCCTAGCTTGCTTTCGAACGAAAAGTGAGTTTTTTCCATGTTCGATTTCGTCTTCTGCCCTAGATATCAGTTGAGTTTTTTTTTAATTCGCCCGTGTTTTTTTGTTTGTAACGAAGTGGAGGAAGCAGAAGAAAATAGTAAAGACTTTTTATTCGCGTTTTGTTTGTTAGGGCCGGTAATTTTTTTGGGCCTGGTTTAATATGCAGACCACGTTACTTTTAATTAACGGACTTAAATATTGCATATGCAGACTACGTTTTAATTCGTCTATGTTTTTTTTTGGGGGCTGGTTTCATATTGCATATATAGATTGAACATGAACATTGTTTCATATTTCATATATAGGTTGAACATGAACATTGTTTCATATTGCATATGCAAACGACCTTGAATATGTTGAACCGACTTAAATAAGTCGAGTGACCTGAATATGTTGTACTGACCTGAATATTGGACTTGAATATGCTGATTTGAATATGGACTTGAATATTGAACTTGAATATTTTGGACTGAAATATGGACTTAAATGTAGAACTTGAATATGTTGGACTGGAATATGGACTTGAACATTGGAGATGGACATTGAACTTGACCTGAACTGTTGAACTTGAACAATGAATTCCGACGACTTCGATGAATGTTATTTATGCATTTGTATTTTATTTTTGATTTGAAATATTAAATTGCTTAGCATTTACTTTTGTTTAATTATGTGTATATTGTATCGTTTATTTATAATCGCAGGTACGTTATGGCAAATCCAAATGAAATTGGTTGGAATTATGGTACTGCGATCGACGGCAATCTTCGAAAAACAAAATGTAACTTTTGTAATAAACTAATTAATGGCGGTGGTGTGACACGTTTGAAAGAACATCTGGCAGGAGTGGGGGGCGATGTATCAGCATGTCTAATTGTCCCTAAAGAAGTTAAACAACTTGTACGATCACATATCATTCAAAAGAGAAATGAACGAAGCAAAGAAAAACTAGACAAACAACGCTTACAAGAGAAATTAATGAGCAGACCGCACCAACTATCAGACAATGAAAATGAAGACGATGAAGAACTTCAACATGTCATGCAGCAAAGCAGAGATGCATTTAGAGATGAAGAGCTGCGCAGATCTCATACTGTTCGACGATCTGGTGGTGGTTCAAGTCAAACATTGCAAAGATCTCATACTGTTGGAAAATCTGTTAGAGTAGATGATTTTGAAAATGATGCTCCTGGACGAATCGACTCATACATGCAAAAACGAGGAGGTAGAACTCAACCGTCTATTAAATCTGCAATGAAAAGTATCAAAGATGCCAAAAAACATATAGGTCGAGCAATTTCTAAGTTTTTTTTTCAACCATATTCCGCATAACGTTGCTAATAGTCCATATTATGCGACAATGGTTGACGCGATTGCAGAATGCGGTCGTGGAATTGATCCACCAACTGCATATGAAATATCACGCTCGTATCTTGAAATGGAAATAGAAGAAATTGGACTGTATATTAAAACATTGCACAATTTTTGGGATGAATATGGTTGCACATTAATGTGTGATGGTTGGAGTACACAGAATCGACGAAAAATAATAAATTTTCTCGTGTACTCTACCCATGGAACGGTATTTATCAAATCTGTAGATGCCACAAATGAATTCCAAAGTGGAGAATATATTTGTGGATTAATGGATGATGTCGTCGAAACAATCGGTGAAAATAGGATAGTGCAAGTTGTTACAGATAATGGAGCAAACTACAAAGCTGCCGGTCAATTATTGATGCAGAAAAGAAGGCATTTATATTGGACACCATGTGCAGCACACTGCATTGACTTGATTTTGGAAGATATTTCCAAAGAGGCAGAGGTAACAACTATTATTACAAATTGTCAATTAATAACGACGTTTATATACAATCATGGTTGGTTACTTTCTATTATGAGAAAAGAGACCGACAATAAAGAATTGATTAGACCGGCAGTAACACGGTTTGCAACACATTTCATCGCATTGGACTCTATTCATAAACATAAAGATGACCTGAGACGGATGATTGCTTCAAGAGAGTGGACATCAAGAGTTCCTAAACTCAATACTAAAGACAAAAGAACAGCAAATATTGTCTCTACACTGATTTACAACAATACTTTTTGGACTGGTGCTGCTTCCGTCATCCTTGTTTTTGAGTCATTGGTGAAAGTGTTACGAATGGTAGATAGTGATGACAAAGCAGATATGGGATATCTTTATGAAGCAATGGATCGAGCAAAAGAATCGATTAGAAAAAATGTTGGTGGAAGGCAATGCCAAAAATGGTGGGATATAATAGACAAAAGATGGGAAAGACAGTTACATCGACCTCTGCACGCCGCAGGTAATTTGTTTTATCTTATCGTCATACAAATAATGAAATATATAGCATTTCAATAATATTTTAAATCTTTCCTATATAGGTTATTTTCTTAATCCCATCAGTCAATATGGGGATGCAACAAACGATGGAGAAGTATTAAACGGATTTAACAACGTCGTTGAAAGAATGGTGCCATACATTGTAAAACAGATTGAAATCGGAAAAGAGGTAAAACTAGCATATATAATAGTTATGTTAAATATTTAACGTTTAAGACATATTAAATATTTAACTTCACATCACATGTAGAAAGATATAGAATGAAAATTGGTGCATTTGGTTCTGCAAAAGCATACGCAGCGGTAAAGACATGTTTTCCCGCTCAATGGTGGTCCATAATTGGAAGAGAGGATGCTCCAAATTTAACACGTTTAGCAATGCATATTTTAAGTCAAACAGTTTCATCTTCAAACTGCGAAAGAAACTGGACTACATTTTCAATGATTCATACAAAATTACGAAATAGAATAAAAATGAAAAATCTTGAAAAATTGGTATATGTGCATTACAACATAAGACTAAGAGCAAAAAATTCAAGACGCCGCGACACTGAAAGTCAGTTGATCGATCTAGACTATATATTCCATGAAGAGGATCCATTAGCAGAATGGACTACTGAAATTGAACTACCTTTGTTGGACAACGACCCTTGGATGACCAATACATTGAATGATGCAGTCGCTGCTGTCGATGGTATACCTGCACGAGCAACAAAGAGTCAAAGCAATGAAAATAGTAGCAGCTCGTCAAATGATGATCATGGTAATGCAGGTGGAAGTGACGTTGGTTTAACAAGTAATTATGGTATTGGTTCTAGTGATGGTGGTGAATTATATAGACCAACTCAAACATATTCAAGAAGAAGGGGTGCGAGCGGCAATCCTAACCGAAGAGATGGTAATTTAAATGTTGAATCCGGACATCAACATGATTATGAACAGCACAATCCATATGCTTCAACTGATCCACCAACCTATAGGTATTCTACTTCTGACTATACAGGTGGTAACTCATATAGTGATATCTCGAGTGATCAAAATAGTCAAGCTACATATACAACACAAAATGATGAACCATCGTCTTTTGATAATATGATGGCGACATTTATGGGCCCAGGACAAATGCAATATGGTTATCCATCATATTATACAACACAAGACGATGAAGAAAATTGTGAAAACAATCCATATGTAGCTTCAAGAAATAGTTTCTGGATGTAGTAGTGTTGTATGTAATATTATTATTTTATTGTATGCTATATTTCTATATGAATTTGAGTCATTTATCGTTACGTTTTCATTAAAAATGCAAAAATCCAATATCAAGACCGAAACCGAAACAAAAACCGAAACAAGCGAAATGACCGAAACTGACCGAAACTAACAAAATTTCAAATGAACGAAACCGAGACCGAAACCGAGCTCTCGAACCTTGAGAAATAGACTACTGACTTCAAATGATTCCATTGACTTTTCAATTTTGTTATTTTTAATGCTCCATCCTTTCTACTTCGAAACATTATAATTTACCACATTACATATAAAATGAGCAATACCGTGTAATTAAAAAATATAAAAAAATGTTTGTTATGAACATACTAACTAAATATAAGTGCATTTCTAGAATTGTTAAATATTCATAAAATTAACCAAATATAATCAAATATAATTAAAAACAAATACAATTGTTTATTGATTTTAATTACTAGAATGTGTTCGTTATTGTATTTTTAAATAATTACCGAGACCGAAACCTTGACTGAAATTTCCAAAATTAGCAAAATAAACCAAAATTTTCAAAATATTAAATGACTAAACTTCTAGTCCGATCTATCAGCTCAGCTGTAATGTTCGTTGTAGGCAAACCATATATGTTAACAAAAATTCATACTATTTTTTACCACATGTAATCAGATAACTTCTTTAACATGCATTTTGTTCGTATCCATTCATTTCTAGTTGTAATTTGAATTTGATGATTCCACGTACCTTCATCTCATATTGCCATCGAAATTTCTGTTTAACATCTCCCAATTAATATCACCTACCTTTAAATTTTATAATAGGCATAATAATACAACTGTATCTTTGCAGAAACATTTCACATTTTTAGAGCTATTTTTTTTTTCCGATTTTGTCTCTACTTGAGCAGTTCCTGGCAGAGTCGCAGCGTCGTTAATACTTCGACCTAGAAATGCAGCTGAATCAGTAGCAGATGCTGACTTTGCCGATTGTGTTGAATTGCAGCCAGATGTTATATTAGAAGCACATACATAACAGAATTCATACTTTATTTCATTAGTTTGTGGTTTGCCTGCCATATTGCGTGTGTAATTTTTTTTTTTTTTTTTTTTTTTTTTTACATTTGCAGGTTAAAAGGCTAAATCTTTGTAAAAATAATTGGGATACAGACACTTTTGAGTTTGATGAAGTACTTACACAATCTGCCTTCCAAAAACGTGTATGAATCCGTAGTGAAGCCAGTTGTCGAGGTAAGGTTAATTAACTTGAATAATTTTCATTGATTTGTATGATTCAGGCAGATGTTTGTATTTGTTATTTTCTCTGTTGGTGGGTATGGAAAAGAAGTAAGTATGCTACAATTCTTCATTTTGTTTCTATTATAATAATCATTGAAAAATATTTTAAAAATATCTATTTTAGATTTAGAAGTTACTCCTAGATAAACGCAAGATGTACTTTAAGATTCCAGTTCAGTCCGAGGTTTACCCCTCAGCGTGTACTCATCCTGTTCAAGATCTCACTTGATATGCGATGTCATGTGTGAAAGTCCCGATACAAGACGAGGTCGAGATCCAAAATTTAAAACCGTAGTTGAATGTCCGACTCTTTGCACGGACAAGCTTTTTAATTGCTGTACCATTTTATTTTACAAAATGTATGTTCAACATGAAATGGTCCAAGATAAGGTTTCAAATCTCGGAATTTGGTCAATTTTTTTTGGAATTTTCACACAATATATCTTGTATCAAAGGAGATCTCGGACGAGATGAGTGTATCTCGGATTGACATCTGGGGAATATCTCGGTATAACTTTTGTGTCTAAAATTGATATTTAAACGATTTGTATAACAATAAGTTTCAAAGTAAAAGTAAAAATTATAACATACTTGATTTGCGTTAAAAAATTAAAATTAATGTTTTGGAGAAGAGTGGTAGCTCAATTTGCTTAATTTATTTGGTAATGAAAGAATATTATCCTCTTATTTTAACATAAAAAGTAAAGAAGTCTTTTGTTGTAAGTCATCAAGACAAATGGTAAAAAATATGTTCACGGAGTTGGTAAATAGTAACAGATCGACTAGTCTCTTTTGAATTTATATGAAAATAAAAATATATAGTGTAAGAAAAAAAATATAATTTCCAATGGGATTTCGGATTGAGATTTTGATCCACATATTGGGTGAGATTTGAATACTTTGGATGAAATGAGTATCAAAGAAGATATGAAGGATATCTGATGTTTCGTTTCGTTTAAGTGTGAAAGGAGATTTTGAAGGAGATCTTAGGTGGGATGTAGGAGACTTAGAACCATGGTCCAAGATAGGTGAGCACGTAAGTGAGGGAAGGCTTACTTCTTCGGCCCTTCTAGTCACATTTCCTCCTAAAGTTGTACCTAGGCCTACTCTACAACATAATCGTGTAAAGTAAGGAAAATCAGAAATCACTTCACTAATTTTAGGCTGGCAATCAACTTACTTGCATGTTCCTCGAAACAACTCTTGGTCCAAGTATTATATTAATTCATAGATATTTTTGGTTTTTAGCATGGCATCACTTAGGTTTAGTATCTAGGCCTGTCAAACGGGTTGGGTTGGGTCAAAATGGGTTGGGTCGAGTTTGACCCACCCCATTTACAATCCATTCTCTTTTATCAATTTATGACCCAACTCATTTATGACCCATTCTTTTTTATCCATTTATGACCCAACCCATTTATGACCCATCCAACCCACATAATAAGCGGATTACCCATTTAATCCATTTAAAGATTTAAATTTAATTTGACTAATAAAAAACAAATAAATTTAAAAAAATTCTAATCCTAATTTTTATGTTTTGAGATTCGACAAAAATTTAAAGTTTTAATTTTAATTTTCATCAAAAATCAAATATGGGGATGAGGTAGCTTATTATTTTCCAAGTACAACCGTCGGTCCCCTTAGAGAACCGCAGTGTGCGTTCACACGATAAAATATCCGAGTGTTCCATACTATCCGTAATTTAGGTGGTAGTTAATCCATCGAAGTCCCGCCTGCTTCTGAGTTAGAACGAAGGAGTTATTGCAGTCCGAACAAAAAAATAGCGGCTTCTGTACTAGACGGAGTTCATATACATGTGGCGGCATGTTATTTTTCTAAGTACAACTGTCACCCCATGGAGAACTATAGTGTACGTTAACACGATAAAGTATCCGACTGTTCGATACTGTCCGTAATTTAGGTGGGAGTTGATCGGTCGAAGTCTCGTCTGATTCCGAATTAGAACGAAGGAGTTATTGCAGTCTGAACAAAAAAATAGCGGTTTCTTCACTAGGCGGAGTTTAATATGTAGATCTGGTAGCCTGTTATTTTCTAAGTTCAACTGTCAGTTTCCTTAGAGAACTACAGCGTGCGTTCACATGACGAAGTATCCGAGTGTTTCATACTGTCCGTAATTTATGTGAGAGTTGATCGGTCGAAGTCTCGCCTGATTGCGAATTAGAACGAAGGAGTTATTGCAGTCCGAACAAAAAAATAGAGGCTTCTGCACTAGACGGAGTTCAAATATGGGGATGTGGTAGCCTGTTATTTTCTATGTACAACTGTCAGTCCCTTTGGAGAACTACAGTGTGCGTTCATATGATGAAGTATTCGAGTGTTCCATACCGTTTGTAATTTATGTGGGAGTTGATGGGTCGAAGTCTCGCCGATTCCGAGTTAGAACGAATGAGTTACTGCAGTCCGAACAAAAAAAAATAGCGGCTTCTGTACTAGGCGGAGTTCAAATATGAGGATGTGGTAGTCTGTTATTTTTTAAGTACAACTGTCAGTTCTCTTGGAGAACTATGGTGTGCGTTCATACAATGAACTATCCGAGTGTTTCATACTGTCTTTCATTTAGGTTGGAGTTGATCGGTCGAAGTCTCGCCGATCCCGAGTTAGAATGAAGAAGTTATTGCAGTCTGAAAAAAAAATAGCGGCTTCTGCACTAGACGGAATTCAAATATGCGGATGCGGTAGCCTGTTATTTTCTAAGTACAACTGTCAGTCTACATGAAAAAGTATAATGTATGTTCAAAATTCTTATTTTTTAAATTTATATTAAAATTTAATGTTTTTAGTAAATGGGTAAATGAGTTACCCATTTATAACCCTTTTAAAAATGGATCAACCCAACCCATAATCCATTTAATAATATCCATAAATGGGTTGACCCAACCCATTTATAAGTAGGATAAGTGGGTTGGGTTAATGAGTTGAGTCAAATTTTGACAGGTCTATTAGTATCTATTGCAATTCTCTATCGTGAGAGTTGTGTTACTATATGTAATAAAAACAACCAATCTAGATTTACGAGTTTTCTGACAATACACTTCTACTCGTGGTCTCTGTCCATTGCATGCACAAAATGGTGGTTGAAATTATAGATGTTCACTCGACTTAAGTATGTGATATTATGTTGCTTAAAAACATCACATGTTTTTTTTTGAAGAGTGTTCTAGAAGGATACAATGGTACAATCATGGCTTATGGGCAGACCGGAACTGGAAAAACTTTCACTCTTGGAAGTCTTGGGGAAAATGATCCTTCTTCTCGTGGAATAATGGTTCGATCGATGGAGGATATTCTTGCATCTGTATCTCCAAATGATTCAGTATCTGTTTCATACTTGCAGGTTCAACCTCCGTAAACAATCAACTCCTTGCAGTTTAGAGCTAGCTTCTAATAATGCTAAATCAGAAAATAAAAAGTTTCCAACTTACCAAACATCTTACTATGTATAAGGGTATTGCATATAACACTTCTGTACCATGGGCTGTGTGGTGGTTTAGCACTATTAATATTTGTTGTAGAAGTTAATCTGTTACACCATTTAATCATCATTAACCATGTTTTGTATATAACTGCAACCTTCAAATTTCTTTCCTACGTGCTCACACCTTGTCCAGACGCATCATTGCATCTTCTTGAAAATATTTGCTTGTTTTGGAAAGTATAATTATTGCTCAATCCCATAGTAAAGTAAGCCATGCATAATTGACTTAATCTAATAATAACAGACATCATCGTTTACGTTCATAATATAAAATGAATGTTGTAAAGATTATTTCTTTACCATCATGTATTTTTTGAACAAATAGTCTTATGTAGCTTATGATTGTACACAGCTTTATATGGAAACTATTCAGGACCTTCTTTATCCTGAAAATGACAACATTAGTATTGTAGAAGATCCAAAAACTGGAGATGTGTCAGTACCATCAGCAACTGTAGCAGAAATCAGAGATCAATCGAGCTTTGTAGAGCTTTTAAGATTAGGTGAAGCTCATCGTTTTGCTGCAAATACCAAATTAAATACAGAGTCATCTCGCAGTCATGCTATTCTCATGGTAATAAGAATCACTGGACAATTCTAGTTATAGTTGATGATATACTTGAACATTATAAAGTTAACATGTCCCCATTAGGTACATGTCGAGGTTATAAATGTCCTAGAACACCCTTATAGAATAATTCTGGCCTTTTTTTAAAGGATGATTGTGGACCTTTTCTGTCTTCTTGTCTCTTTTGTCTTTCCACTGTTGTTAACATGTGCTTCTTGGGTACACGTTAACGTGACCCTTTAAACATGACTTATTTCGAGGCATGTTGAAGTCTTGTACGGTCAATATCGGATGAAATCTCCAATTTGGATAAGATTGTCTCCGACTTAGATATAATTTCAATGCTGCCACTTCTTTTTGAAGAAAATAAAATATATCTTAAAAATTCCTCTAAAGAAACCTAAAAAAATACGCTCAAGGGACTAACTTGAAAGTCGGTGTGAATTAAGGAACTTGCATTGCCATGTCAATCCTGTGCTAGTTTATTGCAATTCCTGCATAACTGTCCTAGTGGATCAAAGTTAAATTATATGCCTATCAAGGAAACCCAGGATATCGATGATGAATACACAGAAGAAAATGGAAGTACATCTCACATGGTATCATCTTTAAGGCCACCTATTGTCAGAAAAAGCAAGCTTGTTGTTGTAGATCTTGCAGACTCAGAAAGAATAGATAAGTCAGGTATCTTTTAATATAAATGTACGAAATATCCACACAACTTTTATGCTATAAATTATTGATATTTTGCATGCAGTTGGACATTATGCTAACTGCAGAACATTAAATTGTTTTTCTGAACATGATTATTGAACCTCCATCCCTCCCTAAAAAAAAAAACTAAAATATATGTTGTGATTTGTTTACTAGTTTTTGATCTCCACTCTGATATATTCTTCTTAGGAAGTGAGGGTCATACACTAGAAGAAGCAAAATCAATCAACCTTTCCTTAAGTGCATTAGGCAAATGCATTAATGCGTTAGCTGAGAACAGTTCACATGTCCCGTTCCATGATTCAAAGCTTACAAGGTTGCTTCGAGATTCATTTGGAGGTACTAATTCAAATATAACATACTTTGAGTATATTGTTACACAGGAAACTGTTATGGTATTTAGATCAGGTTAATTTGATGGGTGTATTGTTTCCATTTCATTTATTGAAAACCTCGAAAGAAGTTTATATTTTAAATCCAGCGGAGTTGATTGTTATGGGCCTTTCTGTCTTGGTAAGCCATCAAACTGATTATTTTTCTTTCTATCATTGAAAAATCACTTTTGAAAGCATCAGAGTCTTCAAATAACATAAGCTTCTTTTAAACTTTGTTTTTCCCAAACAGTTTGAACTAGTTATATTGTTAGACCATGATACACAGTTACGCTTAGATAATCCATTCATCCCCTCCAACATTTTTATGCTAGATTGAAGGTTTATTGGTCTACCTTGACAATAATAGCAATGTGAGGTTATATACTAGATTTTTTTCAGATAAAATTGAATTTTCTATGCAAAGAATCAGAACAACAGCGTTGGATAAGGGCAACGAGGTTAAACGCAGCGGCTACGCCACATGAAGGACAGAGTTCACGATTTCGGTCTTGACGACAGCAACTAGCCATTGAAATAATAAATATGTATGGGAAGAAAAAAAATACAAAAACAGCTTAACCTAAAGAATCAATCCTTGCTTTAAAGGATTTATTTAATTATAAAGGGCCACAGTCTGTGGACCTAATAAAGCAGTAATAGTAGTGCTTATAAATGCAAAACGATAATGATGAGAATAATACGATAATGGTGTAGAAAAGAAGTAAAAGAAAAGCCAAGAATTGAATGGGTTAGCATGATATTATCCGATCAGTTTTGATTCTCAAGACAGCACACAGTATGACTGTATGACACAAAATGAACCACAATCTTTGTATACCAACCATTGGTTTGCATGCAGTAATACAAAGCATGTACTGATATCCGTACACTTACATATATACATACACATGCGTACATATATGCCTATACGTAGGTACATACATATATACATGTACACACACGATTCCATGTTTCCTGCGAGGGGGACCAGCTCATCGACCATGCTGAGCTCATCTTAAAGACATGAAGGGTCTTTGGCCTGTATGTATATTTGCACCCACACATTCAAATATTCTATTTTCTTTTTCGTACACAAATAATAATTGCGTATTCTAGTTTCTTTTTCTCAACTTTTCAAAATCAAGATCAACATTGATATAGAAAAAAGCAAATGGACGTCCTTATTGTGACAATTTGATGATAATCTATTTTCATTCAAGTTCTTAAGTTCAGTTAAAGTGAACTTAACTTCCGACAATTTGAATATACCAGGCACTGCAAGGACATCCTTAGTTGTGACAATTGGCCCATCTCCACGCCATTGAGGGGAGACTACTAGTACCATAATGTTTGGACAGAGAGTAAGTTCCTGTAAATTAATTTGGTAATTCTTTTCTACCTGTCAAAAATATCACAAATTGTTAATAATGCTTAATCATGGGGTAATCAACGTGTGTCTTACAAGTGAGTTATTTGTATGAGATCATGCCTCTTAAATTGTATAAACACTTTAGACACATTTGTGTCATCTGCTTATTGAACACATGCAGTTTTCTTAAATTGTTGTCTTTAAGTAAACTCTGATGGGTCTAGTTTGGGTGTCTAATAAGAACTGCCTAACCGGCATGGCTGCATAGCTATGCTGAAGTCGCTGAACAAATTATCTGATGAAATCTTCTTGTCAATCCCCTATGATCAGTTTCTAGATGCCATATCACCAGGAAGAGTCGGATTTTCGTTTTGAATATACTTCGTTTCTACTTTTGTTTAAGCACGTTAGCATATACAAGTCAATCCTTCTCACTACAGCTGTTTTTGCATCTTTTTAGGGAAGGTTTGTAACACACCCTCTTTACGTTCCAAAATACACAACTATCCCTCCTAAAAAACATGTCAT
The DNA here is from genome assembly GCA_030765085.1 of Allium cepa. Classification (NCBI taxonomy): domain Eukaryota; kingdom Viridiplantae; phylum Streptophyta; class Magnoliopsida; order Asparagales; family Amaryllidaceae; genus Allium; species Allium cepa. Next base: position 446,305,024 of record CM060937.1, on the reverse strand, counting down.
GAAAAAACTCATATTTTTAAGTTTCAGAATATTTGTGGAAAATTCTGCAAATATTTGAAGTTTTCGCGATGCAAATATTTGCAGAGAACTTTGCAAATATCTGCAGTTTTTCAACAAATTTCAGAAAAATTGTTTTGATCAAAGAAACATATGATTAACGCTCAAATTTAACTTTCAACAAAAAAAATGAATTTTTTTACCGAAACTAAAAATAGGGATGTAATTTAATACAAGTTTTTGGGAAGGATTTTTCAAGTATCAAATCTGAAAATAAAGGACGGAACTAAATTTCCCCTTTCTTTTTGTTATTACAGGCTATGAAAGTAGAAAACATGGTTAAACTGAAGGAAGAATTTGACTACAAAAGTTTGTGTCGAAGGCTTGATATTGAAATTGATAAGTTACTAGCGGAAAATGAAAGGCAGCAGAAAAAATTTGATGACGAGATCGAAAGAATTAGAAATGAAACACAAGCTCACATTGCAGAAGTTGAGAAAAACTATATTCTTGCCCTAGAGGTTTGCCTTTCTTTCTTTAATTTCTCATATGTACAACTGATATTCTATCAGCAATTAAACCATATGTACTTTGCAACTTATTGAATTATAAAACAAAATGACCATTCATCTAAGTTGCTACCATGGGTGCATCCCATGACCCCTATAGAAATTTTGGATATGCATAAGTCGGCATCTTCATCTGTCTTGTTCTCTCTCGAATGATTGGAGCCAGCCATTTGAATTTGCATTTGCCATAAGTTTCTATTTCGCGTCATATTTTATTGTTAAATTAAGTTTTAAAAATCATTTCAAATATTTTCTTCTCATATTAATTTAAATTCTTTTTTTTTTCTTTTCTTTTTAAATATTTCCTCTTCTTACAAGTGTGTTGCTCCACCTTCTTTGTACGTGTCCATATAATTTAAGTCCCTTATTTCCTTTTTTATAGTTGCCATTTCTAGTTTTTCTCTCGCTCTCTCATTTGCAACTCTCATTTTTCTAGTAATTTAAATAATCGCCTAACGTTCTCGTTACTTTTATGTTATCCTGTTTTCTTGTTTTTTCCAGCATTATGTAGTTGGTTTAATCACCGTCCAACAATTTTTTTAGTTTGTTTATTATTTTCTTGTCACATAAAATGACACTAGCTTATCTTCATTTTATTCAGCTTGTGTTATATTGGTTCATTATGTCTTCTATCCCTCCATTTGATGTTATTATTGATCCTAGTTATTTAAGCATATGGATTAAACAAGCTTTACATATAGTCCATTCATATTCATAAACATAGAAAATAATTTTTTATTTTTACAAATTATCTTTGTAGTAGGTGGTTAGTGATTAAAATTGTCATTACAACCACTAAGCTTTGATCCCTAAAGACCACTCCTTTTCATTCTGTTTTTGTTTGAAAAATCATTTGCAACCCTGGTTATTTCCATAAACATTTCATATAAAAATTAGCTTCATTTTATCTTAGTTTGAAAAATCCCTTGCAACCTTCATTGCTTTATAAACATTTTCACAAACATATATTATTTATTATACTAAGAGTAGCTTCTCAAACCTATAAAAAATGATGGATGTGTTGGTATAATTCCCGCATTTGACTGTTGGATAAGATAATATTTATGCACTGGCCTCACATTCAAATATATGAATCATTTGTGTCCTAGAAAATCTCCGAACCTGATTTTCTAGGATACAATTCAATGGTAAGATTAATTAATTAAGTTATGCATGCAGTTTACATAAAATAAATAACATAGTAGAAAGTTAACAAAAAAACTGCCAATTGTTTTTGTCAATATGAATTGCAACCCATGCAGGAACTAAATCTTGGATACACCACAATAACTATTTACAATGCATGTAGAAAAGTCAGTTGGCCATGCAAAAGATCTTTTTTTCTTTGAGTGTTAAAGCGATGAAAAATGGGACAAATCTTGATACTAAATTCTCTTGTACATCTGAATGTCAAGGAAAAACCGGATGTAAAAGAACTGTTGTTGGAATGCTGGATACGTTTGTTTCTATTTCTTTTATGTGGTATACATATCTCATGAGTTATAGTCTATTCTGAATGCAGTCATCCGCTTTTAGCTATATAATAATTTAAAGCGAACAGAAATACATCATAATTGGAATTTAAAATATTGACATAATATAATAACACGTTTGATAAAGAAATGAATCTGTACCATCAAACAGAGATACATTGGTCTAATGCAAAATTTAATGAATGTCATGGGATATGTACATTGGCAATGTAAACCGATATAAAAATAGAACTTTAGAGAGTAATGTTATCGTGGCTAGGATCTCTCCTCCACAATTCCATGTTTTTATTTTGCATTATTGTTAAACACAGTGTTTTAGGAATAAAGAAGTTTAAGGAGAAGATAGGAGAAGAATGATCTTGAGATTCAAGATAAAGAGCAAGAAGATAGAGAAAATGATAACATTTCATTGAACAATGCTTACCTATCATTACTTAAGTATCATATTATATAACAGTACATGATTCTAGCATCTTCATTTAGTTACTAATAAGACAAATTACTTCTAATAATAAACTACATAATTGAAACTTCTGCAAGTGGAATAACATCTTATGCTTATGCGTTAATGTGATACTTCATAATGTTGTTCCTATGTCAGTGGTATCATTACCATCCCCTTCAAAATCGAACTTGTCCTCAAGATCGAAATGCTCACTACACAGAACGTTCCACCGGGATCATTGATGAAAATTTTGCTTTCACTTCACATTTTTCACATATTTCACTAAATCTACCAAAAAGAGTGTGTTACTTTCTTCCAACTTCGTAATTGGATTGAAGCCAAGTATAACCAACAAAATGAACTTCTTCAACATGTTAAAGTACGAATCTTTAACAATGCCATAACTAAAATAAACATCGTCATACTTGGATAATTTAAGAATCAAATCACTCCCACTAGATTTAGCATCAACGTTACGTATTGAATTATCTTTAATGAATATTGAGATTGGAATATGAATTTGTGGCGATGTTAGATGAGTAGTGGGGAAAGGGGGGTTGTGAGTGTTGTGAAGGTATCTTTTTGAGGGTGTTATTCGGTAGAAGTTTTTGTATATGAGTGAGTTTAGGGACATGAACAAGAAGAAGCGATGGTGGTTGAATGATTTGTGCGGATGGTGGTCGATTAGATGTAGGTAGAAGTGGTTGTAGATTAATGAGTTGTGTTGTTATGATTTGGAGTGTTGGTGGAGGATTTTGGCATATGAGGTGAGATTGAAGAGATTTTGATGGAGAGCTCGAATACCGAAGGGAGATGAGACTCATGGAGTTTGTAGTTGGAGCATGTCAATGAAGAGCAACTTGTTGGTTGAACGATGCCGAGAAGTTGGGTTTCATTCATAGCTAGAGATGAAATGTTTGAAAAAAGTAGCTGGATGACTAAAATACGAAGATGAGAAGGGAGCATAGACGAAGAGGTGATAACAAGAGTTAAAAGTACTACCAAAAGTCAGAGATAAAGAAGTTTAAGCAGAAGATAAGATGATACTAAACTTGAAATTCAAGATAGTGAGCAAGCAAATAGAGAGAATGATAACATTTCATTGAGCTTTGTTTACCTATCACTACTTCAATATCATACTGTGTATGATTACATGATTTTAATATATTCATTTAATCACCGATGAGACAAATTACGTTTAGTAAATTACTACATGATGATATTTAACACTTCTAGAACCGGAATAGTATCCTATGCTGTTGCATTAATTTGATACTTCATAATGTTGTGCATATGTTAGTCGAATCACGATGTTAGAGGGGAGTAATCCCAATTTAGAATGTAGAAGATCAATGGCAGCTACAACAATTTAAAGAATAATGAGGATACATACACTGGGAATATAAAACTACATGTGTGCGTGCGTGTGTTAGAGGTATAATTTGGAGCGTTAAAGTAATTTCCCAATCTGAAATATTGTAGGTAGCCACAACAATTAAAAAAGAGAGAGTAAATCAATGAAGAAATTTTACAAATAAACAAATGAGATTGAAAATTATGTGGTAATAACAGTGCACAAGCATGATATTTTTAACAGATTCATTACAATGCCGAGGTTATGCAAAAAGAGGATTTGTGCAATAAATATTCCTTGTACAACCACAATGATTCTTAAATACCGTTTTATCTCTGCCATCTTGAAATGCTAATGAATTGAGTTCCTGAATAATGCCTAGCTAAAACAATTGTAGTGGAGATGCCTCATATATTTAAGGAAAGCCAGGTGGCCCCCCAATCTTTGTATTGGTTTTGCTAATTGAGAGTCTGTTGTGGAAAAGAAGCTAAAAAAAGTATGAGAATTTACATACATTGATTGTACAATAAAAGCTGATCCCTTCACAGTTAGACCCCATGCGTACACTTGTGATGCAGTAATTACGAGCTTTTTGGCACTTTTGGCATGTCCCTTTTGTATACAATAACGATTCATGTACTATTTTCATGCTGATAAAACCTAACATGTTGTTTAATCCGCTTCATGGGTCATTATTCTATGAACTTTTTCATGGAAATGGAGTCATATTTCCTCAAAGAAGATCCGTTTGTTAAATTATGACAAATTACCTATTTATATTTATCTTCTTCTTTGTATTGTATGGACAAATGAAAAATACGTTTTAATGGAAATGAGCTGTAATGAATTAGACATTCTTTACAGCTGAAAAGGCAGAAACGTATAAAGCAAATAAGTCTTTATACGTAGGTCATTCAAAATTTTATCATTTTTTTTCCTTTTTACCCGTGTATTTTCATGCCAAAAGATCAATGTTTTAAATCTAGGATTTCGGTCACGGTTTGTCTCGAAAATTCTGAAGACCTGATCTCGTATCAGGGGAGATCTCGGACTAGATGGCATCTCGGGCGTTCATCTTGGATTTACATATCAGATTATAAAGTTCATTTGGGGAATATCTCGGGGTATATATTATCTTTGGAATTGATTTGCATGTATAGCAATATCTATAATTACTACCTTAAAAATAATAATTTTCACTTGTTTTTCTATTTCATTATTTCTACGCTAAATAATCCAATTCCACGTCTAATTGTTCTAAATTATTTCATGATTCAAAATCAAACCAAACGCATAAAATTGATTTTTTTAATAAATTGAACTTCTCTTACCAAACTCAATCAAATTACTTATAGTAAAGTTTTCTTAATTCTTTAACAAATCAAACCAACATGAAATCAGAGTCAAATCTCTACCTAATTAAATCTGCTCATCTTCTATTTTCAAAATCTATCAGACAATAATAATATTTATTATATTAAAGTGCGATGGAAAAATAACATCTAGTCATGGATAAGAGTGATAAACTGATGGATTTACTCACTAGTTTCTGTTAATCGATTTCAAATTTGAATTCCCTTTTTTCTTCTCTCTTAAATAATTTTTTCATTCTACAATAGTGTTCTCTTGTCAAATGAAAAATAAGACAAAAATATAGCGAATAAGATAGTTATGCTAGCGAAATTTTAGCCTCAAAATTGAATTTTCGAATCTCATCGAAATAGATGTCAGTTCCCTTTAAAATATTTCTAGTGACCCTCCTTATATCGGGATGCCGGACAAATTTGTGCAAATCCTAAAATTAGTTTTTGTGTAACCAGTCATGTCTCGAATTATGTACGTCCGAAGATGATTTGACTTGCGCCATTGTTTTTATTGATGTTAAAAACCCCCATTTCGACCGATTACATGCATATATAAATATTAATTATGCTATCTATCACATAATTTTATTTTTCATCAAAATTAAAGTTGTCAAAAAAATCTTAATATCGGCCGAGATATCGGAATTTGATCTCATCTAAGATATCGAGATCTCGGCCGATATATGGAAAACGAGATTTTCAGCGAAATATTGTGTTTCGTTTCACTAGAACTTCTCCCCGAGGCGAGATGGCCGAGATTTGAAATAGTGCAAAAGATATTTCTCAAACACTTAAAAGTGCAATACTATATAAGTCCATAAATACGATTGAGTTTGACAAAATGCCAGATATTGCTTAGAAATAACTGCAACGATTTGTCACCACAAGTTAATCCCGCAGGTCTCGTATATTGCAGAAGTAGATATAGATGAGAAATACAAGCAAAAAAAATGCGAAAAACGAAAGAGTAAGCCTTTAAGTGTGGAGGCATACTGCAAATTTGAGTACTTTCTCTGATGCTAGAGGAAAACCAAGGATGAAATTAACCTTTGGTAAAGTGAAAGGTTTTATGTGTTCCAACTTCAGACTTCAAATATGCTATATGCTTTACTCATTAATCACATGCAAGAATTGCTGAATGGAGGAAACTAGTCATTTTGTAATCATGCTATTACTTCTTTTGAATCCAGTTTAACACTTACCTTTGTTAAAGATAATATGTTTTGTTACCAACTACAGATTTGCACCAAATCTTCAGCATCCCAATATTTCTGTGGGTATATAGGGTACCATTTGAAACATCTAATTTCATATATCCATTTTGGCATCCTTTTGTGCTTCTTTAGCTCTAAACATACATACCACTGATTTTAGATATCTTTATTTTTTATGTGCTATGTAGAATGAGAAACACAAGTACCAGAAAGATTATATGGATTCAATCAAGCAATTAGAAGAGAAGTGGATGGTCAGTCAACAAGCTAGTAACCATGGAAAGTCAATAGCTGACAATGATGGACATTCTTTCGAGAAAACCTGCAATAGAGAGGTTTGTTTCATGGTTTGAAATTTACTTTGAAATTTGCTATCATATAACTTGAGGACTTCGTCAATACTTCTGACAGTAGGCATTTGTAGGGTTTCTATTAGTTTCTCAGTTCTACAACTCCATTTATATATAATTAAAAAGCTGCATAGTCGCAACGTTTTGTCAGTTTCTGAACATTTCATTTCACTTTCTGTTACAATTTTCAGTAGATTTACTAAGCAGAGTTACAGTGTACTTGTTCAGTTCACCATGTTCTCTTATTTGTTCTAAAAAGGTCATTGGGAAAAGGTCTGCTACTCCCTCTAAATTCTTTTATTGGGACTATTACAGAGTGTTTTAATATTTTAATACATATCTGATGCTGTCTTTGTGCATGTAAGAGTTTTATAAACTAGAAAAAGCTCTATTTGATTAAATGGAGTTTTAAGAGTAGCTTATTGCTTGCATCAAATATTAACAAAGAGTGATCATCATAGTGCTTGATATTTGTTTTGACTGTTATTATTATTTATAGTCCGTTAGATTGAAAAGATGGATAAATATGCCTGGAGAAGTAAAAGGAATATTTTTCTTATTCATTTACATAAACCATACATGCTTTCATGCAAGATTTTGAAAAGAGAACCGGATCCAAGCGGTTTGTTTCGAAGTTTCGTGGGTTCTAAGGCAGGTGGCTAGGTGTTGAGTAATCAAATTTACTATTTCCTACAGTTCGTGTGCATTCTTTTCAACTATTTTATTATGAAAGGGTGGTTATTGAACTATAATAAATTAACATTTCCGTTAGCTGAAAACGCTCACCAGTATTGTCATGGAAAAAGCATAGGGTATAGTATTTTAAATTCTTAAGGTCATTGTTTTGGGTTGAGTAAGTGATGGAAACAAACTACAGAGTATGAGATTTAATGGCTAATGGCATGTAGAGAGTTATCTGAGTCGTATTAGAGATGAAGGTAGTTGTTTAACTTTTATTACTTAATATTTTTTGGCATCGGTTTATAGGCTGACGAAGTGATGAGGTAGGGAATTGTCAAAAAATACGATTAGATAATCGACAGGATGAGTTAACTGTGAGCATATTGCAAACCAAATTTTTTGTTTTAAGAGGTTATCTTTGGCGGAAAGTAAAAGCTGTGTCCAGTGTTCATTTTCTTAGATGTCTGCAGACTTGGGTAGCTAGCCCGTTTACTGCAATACCACTTCGATTTAGTAGAAATATTATATAGCTGTGAGTGTAATGGGTTCAAAGTATCTATTCAAATCCAAGGCCCTGTTTCTTAAGTAGTACTCATAGCCATTATTTAGTGTTTATAGGCAACAATAGCTTCAACCTCGTCTGAAAGTAATTTGGACGACCAGAAAGAGCATGGAAGTCTGTGTGATAATGATAATGAGATAACTCATCTCAGGAGCCAAATTTTACATCTGAAAGGATTACAGGTATGCCAATAAGTAATAAAATCTCCATAGAGTATTTGTAATTAGTTTATTTTGGAAGGCTTTTTTACTTTATTTCTAGGCATCTGCAAATTCTGAGATATTAAAGTTAAGAAAGATGTTAGAGAACGAGGCCAATCAAAAAGAGAAGCTTGAGGAAGAGATAGCAGAATTGCGGAGTCATTTGTTGGAAATGAGTTTGGAAGCTGATGAGGTATCATTAAAGGGACCTATGTTATTGTTCTCAATTTACCAGTGAATGTTATACATATCATGTTGATTATTACTTGTTTAAGTCAGCATTTGCAGAAGTTCTAGTCATCACTTGAAATTTTGATTGCATTGAGTATTATTTTATAATTTTGTTTATTTTATTTTATTTATATTAAGCTGCTTTTACTATGTAGACTAGGAGAAGTCTTGACGGAGGTGGATCTGGAAAAAAATTCACTGGGTTAGACTCTCTTGTATCCCAAGCTAGGCAGTTGCGTCTTCAAAATTCTGGGTCTGGAACAAAGGCTTCAGCTGCTAGACTATTTGAGCAAGGTTTTAAATATTTAAATATATTTTTAGTAAATTTATTGTACGAACATGTATTTCTTCCTTACTTGCGTTTTTGTTGTATTGGTTATTTTCTTTGGCAGTGGGTTTGCAAAAGATATTGTCATTGCTATAGTCGGATGAAATCGATGTCCGTGTCCATGCTGTAAAAGAGGTTGCAAATCTGGCAGCTGAGGGTAAAATCTCCATGTGCCAAATGTTATTGTATCTAACCTATATTTCCTATTTTAACAATGCAAGATGGAACATATGCTTTTTCTATTGATCATCTTGAGCTAATACGTCTAGAATATTAAATATGGGACATATTTTAGAAAGCTTTCTGAAAATGTTTGTTCCCATTTCAGATCTGGATCTCAAGTAATTGTAAAAACAAATCTCAAATTAAGTCTCAGAAAATAACACATGCACATTTACGAATTGCGCATATGTTATTCCAAACATGTACATGCACATTTGTGGAATAAGCAAGTACAAGTTCACCGTTCTACTTTTTAATTTTGTACATTCACATTGCACAAATGTGCATGCACAAATTGAATGGTTAGAAATGCTCATTCTCTCATGAAATCACCTTACATATCGAATATGAAGCAATATTAATCAACATAAAAACCGAAAGAAAATCGAACAGACCTTAAGCAACTCAGTCTTGAATTCTTTGTATTTCAAGTGGTGTTTGTCTTCTTCCCCCCTACACCCCCCCACCACCCAACCAAAAAAATCAAAATGAGTTACATCGGTCAAGACTTCAAAAGCTTTTGGTTGTGGTACTCAAGAGTCAGGATGTTATTCTTGTCGTTGAGAATAATAAAGGGTTATTTCTTCTTCTTGTTGTGACCATTGCAGTCGTTCTGAAGTTCATCATATGCAAATCTTCATTCGTTTTTTGGCCATCGAAGCCTTCTGAAGGTTGAGCATGCTCTTGCGATTCATGCTTAATTTATTGTGTAAAGTGAAATCCATGCTCAATGCTCTTCTACATGATCAATTGCTGACTCAAACTTGTCTCACTTCAAAATGAGCTATTGAAGGTCTAAATGGCCGATTCAGTTTGTTTCTTCCTAGAATCGTGTTAAGCAAATATCGAGGATTAATGCATTCACTTTTCGCTTTATTCAATTCAAGGCAAATACACTCAATTTCATCCACCATGTGCAATATAAGCAATTATTCGTCTTGAAGATGGTTATACTATAAATCAACTAGTTATTTGCCAATACCAGTTTTCACACTCACTCACTGAGATGGTTAGAACTAAGTAGTCATTTCTCCTATTCCATATAATTTCAAATTTTCATTTATCAAGCTACTCCAGTGCTAATTTGATTGGCACAGCATGTTGGAAAATGCATTGCATAAGTTATCCAAATTGTCCCTTTTGAACATGATTTTGAATTTTGATAAATCAAATAAGTACTTCTATCAAGCCAGGTACGAAAATGGCTGAAAATATGTTTGGTTCTTTCAAGAGGTAAGCATTATGGATCCCAAGTTACAACATAAGTTAGTAAGAAATCAGTTTCATTCCGATAAAACGGGACATTTTGATCAGATGTTCTTGCCAATTTCTGCATTCCATCTTCAAATATAATATTTGACAAATAATCAGTAACAAAATGTACACATTGTTTATCAATGAATTAACCCTAATCCTAATAATTGATTTATACTGTTTAGAATAATTATCGTCTTTTCTACACTAAAGCGAAAAATACTTGTCTTTGGCCTCTATCTATCATACAAAATCTTAATTAAATGATGATCTAACCTAATGTAATGAATCTTCAGTACTTTAAAAGGACCAGATCTTCTAAATACATATTTGAGTTTTGAGTTTTGATAATTTATACGCTTAGATTTGCTTGAGTGGTTGATGATATTATAACTTTGAGTCTTCAGTACTTCATTGTCCACAAAATTCTATAATTAGAACTTTATTTATTCAATCAACAATAAAATAATATTGTGAAATATACTTCCACAAGTGATTCATTGTCATGCTATGTTTATGTCGCAGATGAAGAATACTTTTTGATGTAGGCATCTACTACAATCATCAAAGAACTATGTGATAACTAAATTTTGAAATAGAAAAAGTTAGGATCAAAATTTTTTTACCTCTAATTTGTGAATAAGATGACAGTCTTTCTATTAGTTGTCGAAATAAGGTTGAGTCTATGTAAATTAAATTTGAATTCAGGAATCAAGCAATTGTTAAAATTGGGGTTAATGTATTAGGAAATCCGTGTTGTTGTTGCTTAAGTGGAAAAGCGAGGAAAAGAACATCAGCTTGCTGCCTTCCAAACTATGAGCATTTCTCACATTTTTTTTTGAATAAAGTAGTCAGTTTGTACATGCACATTCCCAGATGCACATGTATTATTCTCTAAGCCTCAATTTGGGTTTTTACAACTAGTTTAGATCTAGACCCAATCTGAAAATAAGCTTTTTTTCAGAAGATTTTTATAAAAAATCGTCGTCCGTAGTGGATTCTCCTTTCCTCTTCTGTTGTTTATGTCGAATCAAGCCTGTATCGAGCGGGAAATGGAGATTTTGTGTTTGCCCTAGTTTATTTTTTCTTTACTGAGATTTTGTGTTTGCCCTAATTTTATCCGGGGCTGTTACCCTTGATCTATTTAACTGGCCTGAGCTGTTTTTTACTGGGCTTATCTATTTAAAGGATTATTAATTAGGGCATGACTATTTGGTTATAGTGTTATTAATTAGAGTTGAGCTGTTTATTTGATTAGAGTTTATTTAAATTTAGTTTAGTTTGATTTAGGAATTTTCAATTTAATCCAATTCACTTTAATTCAACTAATGCATTTTTGTTAAAAAAGAAATACCGAAACCAAAACAAAATCCGAAACTTCCAAAATTGATTGAAACAACAAATATTCAAATGACCGAAACTGTAACTGAGTTCTCAAACCTTGACACATACACACACATATATATGTTTATGAGCAGACTAACAAACTAGAGTGTTCAGTGAATTTTTACCACTTATTTCTATTTGATTTCAAATCTTCAATCGTATTGACAAAGCAATAAAAAATGTCTGGGCGAGTTAACAATAATGGCTTAAGGGGTTGTGAAACTTCATGGAAATGACCAAGGGCAACTATTATCCATGGATATTGTCTGAGTCGGTGCTCTTAGGATGTGTTAATTGGTCAAAATTGGCAATCCATGGACTTGGGCATCTGCTACAATATATAATAAATGTGCCATATAATAAGAGATGTTGTCATGTCATATGTTCCTTGGCATCATTTTTCAGCATATGGATTTATTGCACTGTCACATGCAAAATCAAGAAACATGCAATTTTTTTAGTATGTCTTTTGCAGATGTTATTCTTTAACTCAATTCTTTCAATATACTTGTGTAGTTTGTTACTTTTTTTATTAGATGTGCTCATTGGTCCTTGACAATTATTGAATTAGACTTGTGCATTAACTATCTTCAGAAGCGAATCAGGAGAAGATTGTAGAAGCTGGTGGTTTGACTTCTTTGCTAATGCTTCTGAGAAGCTCAGAGGATGAAACGATACGAAGGGTAGCAGCAGGTGCCGTTGCTAACCTTGCGTGGAATGGTATGCTGTTATAGTTTTAATGCTTTATATCATTCATATTTTAAGCTCTTGTATCCTCACTATTATTTATATTTCTTGCAGAGACTAATCAGGAGCTTATAATGGCTCAAGATGGCATTACACTGTTATCAATGACAGCAGCGGATGCAGAGGACCCTCAGACTCTTTGTATGGTAGCTGGGGCAATTGCTAATTTATGTGGGAATGGTATTCTTCCCTTTATTACATTGTTTACATATAGGTTATTGATTTGTGTTCACAGTAACCCGTAGACAAGATGTAAATTATATGCAAGTGTCTTTTTTATAGATTACTGGATAAAGAATGTCCTTTTACGTTCTAAGAGTAGTGTTTTTCCTGCCAGGCTTTGTTTTTCCCCAAAAAAAGAACAAAATTAATCTCATGGTAGTTGGTTGGTTGCTTACAATGTCACAAGTTGCATTTGAGTTTAATTTTAATAGCTTTTATTTTCTAGAGTCAACCCCCAATGTTTATTTATGTTCAGGAACAAAATATGAACCAAACATTAGTCTGTGACCAGTGATAGCTATAATAATAAAAATGACGTTTGACCACTCGCTGTACGAAGTTGGTAGCCGCAATTAATATTTGTCTTGGAAACACAATAACATGTCACACAATTTTCACATCTGTAGGAGGTCCAATGAACTTATCAATAATTATTGCAGATTTAAAAAATAAAAAACTGAATGCCGACTGCTAGTTAGAATTACTGCTTGATACACACAAAAAACGACCAAGTAACGAGTTTGAATTGATGATATGCTAACTTAATATCCTATGTAATTAAGTATTGTTTAGTATGGTTATAGGGTACCGGTTTTGATTATTTAATCAAGTTACAGATCTAGCAGCCCTAAACCTAAGCTGCAGTGCTTCACATTGATCGTGCTTTTCATGTCAAAACTAGTTATTGATTCTCCTCTATTTCTCCATGGAAACTAAGGGTACAGATACATGGACCTGTGTCTCTCTACTAGTTTAGCACTAGTGGTTAGCATAGCACCTGCTGTTATCAGAAGTTTGACTGTTTCCTGTTGATATTTTTTCCCACACAATTATAAAATTAAACGAAATTTAGGTATTTTATCCATCCTAAGTGTCAATAGTTTTTGCACCTGGCCACAAGTATGATAGATTTGGTGTTATCTGCTGACATATTTATCAGCTTATTTTCACCAATGGTTTTGAAGTTTTTTATTGATGAAATCATCAGATAAATTACAAGCAAGGCTGAGAATAGATGGTGGCATTAAGGCATTGTTAGGAATGGTCAGATGCAGGCACCCTGATGTTCTTGCTCAAGTTGCCCGGGGTATAGCAAACTTTGCTAAGTGCGAGTCAAGAGCTTCTACACAAGGTAAACCATTTCGTATATGACAATATATGCGAATTTCTTCCTGGTTATGTAATCGTTGACATCGACTGGTGAAAACTATGGGTGCAAATTGTTTTTATCTATCCAACATGCACATTCAGTTTCATTTATCCTGTATTTTAAGTTCTTCGATATAATTTCGTCGAATACAGGCAGTTGTTTTGCTGAAGGAAGCAAATGTGGATTTTAAAAGCACCCTTTATTTAGCACCATTTTGTAGCCTCCTGATACCAGCCACAAGTTTCTATTTAAATATTAGTTCTTTCTCTTTTCTGTCACATGGACCAACAGTTTGAATATTAACCCGTGGTTGATATCGGGGGCTAAAATGATGCTAAATAAAGGGTGCTATTGATCCAAGCCTATATATATATATATATATATATATATGTTCCATCCCCTTTTGTATTTTTTTGCCAAAATATATCGTTTCTTGATAAATTTTTTGTAGATATGTTTTATTTATTAGTAAGATAATCTGTTCAAAATTTTGAATCATTTGAAAACATTTTACTCTTTCGAAATCGCAAGCCTATATGAACCGTTGGAAGACATTTAGTAGAACTGTTTGATGAAGATCCAAAAAGACATTTGGGGAATCGATATGGATTTATCTCCGTCTGCTCCGTTTGAAGAAAGGAAGGATATCAAAGCATTGATCTTCTTTTAGTTACTGAATCTTTGTTTGATCGATCAATGTGTATAATGGAAAAGCCTATTCATAGAAATAATATGTTTGGCACGATAAGAACGGTAAGCAATTAATATGCTGACCTTGCAACTTGAAAGAATGCTTTGACACACCCATACTAGAAGTCGCCCTCATACTAGAAGTCAGAGAAATTTTTTGGGTTAAGCTCTCTACTTCAAGAAAGGGAACCGAAAAAATAGAAATACCAAAAAAATCGACGAGGTTAAATGTTTTGAAATGATTATAAATTTTGTATAGATGATCTTACTAATAAATAAAACATATCTACGAAAAATCATCAACAACTGAATTTTTTTGACACAAAAAGATGGAGTGGGGACGGTAGAAGAATAAATAAAAGGAGGGATCTTGATCCTTCAACACACACGCACTCACAAATGCTATAAAATTCTGAGGATGTCCTATTCATACTTGAGATCATCTTCACAATTTTAGCTCGTTTGAGTATCTCTAGCACAACGAAACTGATATTGCAAATCAATGATTTATTACATAGAACTTACATCTCCATGAAATTTTGTGGATATGTTCATATACAAGTTTTATTACATAGAACTTTCAGTCGGTAATTAAGTACAAAAAACCTTTATATCAGTTTTGTTACAACCATTATTCTCTATGTATTGGTTTTATCTGTAACTTAGGTGTATCTACTCGTTTGTCATACCATGGCTAATATGCTACTCTACCTTCAATTCAGCTGCTGATATTTATTCTATTTCACATTTCCATACTTTTTTGTTACATTACTATATGGCGTAGAGTGTTCCTACTCATCTAATAATTTTGCATTGGCAAAGTTGTGAACAAAATTTATTCCATTCCATAGACTATTATGCATTATGATAATATATTTGTGTATATGTGCACACACTTAAATATGTGCATGCCCATATGTATGTATGTATGTCATGTACATGTGCGACTGATATTTTTATTTGAAATATATATGTTCTCTTTTGATACGTGAAGGAAACAAGGTGGGGAAGTCTTTATTAATTGAAGATGGAGCGTTACCTTGGATTGTTAAAAATGCCAACAATGAAGCATCGCCTATTAGACGACATATGGAGCTTGCATTATGCCTTTTGGCACGACACGGTGAGCATGACTTCCATTCATTTCACTCTCTTTGATTATTGGTCTCTTTGAAACGCATTAGATTACAAAACAACCTCGGTTCATTAATTTATTTTGAGATTTCTTTATCAAACCATATGTCAAATATGGTAGAACAATTTCTTTGAACAAAATAAATTTTAATATGAGCATGCCTTAATAATGATAGGAGAGCTTATGTGGCACACAACAAAATTGATGCAGCCACATTCTCTATTGGCCAGTTGAATTCTCGAGCATAGAATTAACAAGTAGATGTTGTTTGTATTAGTCATTCAAATATTAGCTTTGGTGATCAAACATAAGAATGTTCTTTTCATCCACAGAACATATCCTTGTCACAACATGTACTTGTTAAAGACTCTTTACCTTATTGGGTGAAAAAAGAAAAAAACATCAGTGAAATAATATTTGAATTTGGCATGTAAATACAATCCTTCTTTCAAATAACATCTTACATCTACGCCTTTTTATAAACAAAAACTCATATATTGGTTTTGTTCATCGGTGGAGCAATGAGTAAGTGGTGCATTAGAAGCAAAATCCATTTGGCATTTGTTGCCTTGTTTTCTAGTCATTCTTGATTGAATATATGAAATGAACCTTTTCCTTCAGTTTTATTTCTTTTCTTAATAATAATAATAATAATAATAATAGTAGTAGTAGTAGTAGTAGTAGTAGTAGTAGTAGGGTGAAAAAAGAAAAAAACATCAGTGAAATAATATTTGAATTTGGCATGTAAATACAATCCTTCTTTCAAATAACATCTTACATCTACGCCTTTTTATAAACAAAAACTCATATATTGGTTTTGTTCATCGGTGGAGCAATGAGTAAGTGGTGCATTAGAAGCAAAATCCATTTGGCATTTGTTGCCTTGTTTTCTAGTCGTTCTTGATTGAATATATGAAATGAACCTTTTCCTTCAGTTTTATTTCTTTTCTTAATAATAATAATAATAATAATAATAATAATAATAATAATTAATTATTATTATTATTATTATTTTTTACAACAATTCAAAACCGAACCGCCTTTAAAGTGACTTAACATGTTCACTTTTTTCTGTTAAGAAATAAATGCAAAAGATATGATTGATGAAGGTGCTTTGTGGGAACTTGTTCGCATCTCTCGTGATTGTTCTCGTGAAGATATTAGAGCATTGGCACGCCACGCACTACTGTGTAGCACAGTTTTTCAAGGAGAGCTAAGGCGATTGAGAATAGAGCTTTAAAGTGCAATATTTGATTTAAGCTGTGAGAAACTTTTGCGAGGAAATTCATCCTCCGCTTGATCAGCCAGAACTTGAAGTCTGAGGTTGCTAGTATATTTAAAATGGAAAGAATACATTGTACAATGTGAAAAACCAAGTTATACTATCGAGTGGCTAGGATAATATAACCATGTATATCTGTTGATTTTTGTAGAACAAAATTTAGTGCGATGTATCCAAGTTAGTTGATACAAAATGCAACTACAAACATTTAATAGGAAATTGATTGTTGTATTATATGTTTGAAAACAAATGTCTGGTTTATGTGTTCTTAATTGATGAGGATGAATTTGTTCTTCTCTTTTTCAATGTTGAATTGTGTTATATGGACTGGATTTCCCAAATATTGTTTTGGATTTGAAATGCAAATGGCTGTGCTGAAAGTGAGATGGATAAAATACGTATTCCAATGTTACATTGCGAATGTTACATTGGAAGGGAAATGTTTACTACTGTATTGTAACTTAAATACATACTGTATGCTATAAACTAAGATGCACAACATACACATTCAAATTCAATGTCCCTCAACCTAAGATGCATAAAATACATGAATCAAATTCAATGTAAACTTGTCTTTCTAACAATCTTGTGTTTCTATGATTTGTAGAGATTGTGTTTGCCTTTCTTCCTTTGTCGTTTCCAATTTGCTAGACTCCATAAGAAACCTATGTTAAAGTAGAAAATGTTAAAATTACCATATATCAAACATGTAAATTAGTTTATGATCTAATAAACAAACTATTATTGCCTATTAAATTCCAAGGAATAGCTCTATATTTTTATATTAGTAAATAATAATCATGGGATATATTAGGACACGTTCCGAACATTTATTCGTTTTAACATCGAAGGATTTACAAATTTCAAAGTGCGTTAAAATTTTGCATATACGACCTTGTCGAAGAATAAATTCATCTCGACTTTTTCCACATGAAGACAGATGGGATGAAAGGAGATTTATTAATTATTTTTAGTTGAATTTTATTTTATTTTATAAAACTATAAAGTTGAATATAACGTGAATAACATAAGCACAACTAATTAAATGGTTAATGAATATAATACCTCGTTAGACATGATAAAAGAGTTTAAGTGCTCTAATGGAAATTATATAATGTGAATACATATGTAACTCTTACAATGAATTTTCTTTAAAATAATGGTATAGTTCTTGGATTTATATGTATTCTGTGTCTTTTAGTTTTATGTATGTTTGTAATTGTAGGATCTAGATTAACCCTAGAGGGGGGGGGGGGGGGGGTTGAATAGGGTTATAGCAAATTTTCTCGAATTAAACACAGAAATATAATAGCAGAAATAAATATGCTGAAAAGTAAATCACACACAAAATTTACCCAGCTTCGGCAACCCCTGCCTACTGCTGCATTCACAGATTTCTATTAGAATTAAACAGTATCACGCTTACAAACACTCTACTAGACTTGCAGACCCTTTTGCTCCCGCTCACAAACACTCTACTAGACTCGCACACCCTGCTCCCGCCTATAGAGTTTCGCTCACTCGCAAACACTGCTCCTGCATATAGAGTTTTGCAAACTCGCACACCCTGCTCACTGAACTAATTCAAAATAGACAATCTGACACTACCTAAACCTAGGTGGTGATTTACCTAAATTCTTTGATTCGTAAAATAAAAACAATAATTAAGAACAATAGAAAATAACCCTAAACTAATTAACAATATTAATAAAAGCCTATAGAAACAAAAACCCCTTTTTTTAATTAAACCCTAAATAAAACTTAAGCCCTTTCATAAAACAAGGCCGGCCCCTTGTTTTTATTAACCCGATTCACTTTCTTTTGTCTCATTCGTGAGAAATAATGGCGGCTTCGTTCTGATTAGGGCTTCGTTCCCTTTTGTTCCAGTTAGGGCTTCGGCTCTTTGTTCCAATTAGGGCTTCGGTTTCTTCAATTGATCTGTGATTTGTTGCCCTAGCCCGCTGCTTCTCTGATGGTTGACTTTGATTGTTTGCAGTTGCTCGGTCGAGTTCGATGCTTGTGAATTCGGTATGTACTGTCTCTTTTTGCTTTTCTAAATTGATACTTGAACTCGATCGTGATTCGAGTTGGATGATTTGTTCTTTGTTATGCTCGAACTCAAAAAATTTGCCGATGATGTTTCGTGGTTTATATAGGGTTTGTAACCCTAGATTTGCGTCGTATATTCTCTATTTGAATTTGTCATATTATTCACCTCGGCCGTTCGATTAATTTCTGATGTTTGATGATTTCTCTGACTAATTCATATGTGAATATTCTGGTTGCTTGATGATTACGACTTTGAATTAATTTCGTGATGACTTTCGACTTTGACTTGTTCAACATTGAAATTTTGACACGAACTTGATGCTGGATAATGTTTGACATCGACTTGGTTTTTAACTTGTTCCAATTTTATAATTTCGGCTTCTTGAATTTCTGGCCCCTGTGTAATTTAGCTCTGGCCATCTTTGTTTCAATGCTGATCTTGATTTCATGAATTTAATATTGACACTGTTATGCTTCCACGACTTCGACATTTACATTGTTCAACATTGTCCTGATTGCTTTGGCTTCACTACATAGCATATTTGTGCATTTTAAAATGTTGCATCATTGAGTAGTTTTCATTTGTGTCATGTTGTATCATTTACTTGATGTGTTTGCACTGTACATTGAGCATAGATAAGGTTGCTTTGGTCTGGATTAGTGCAGTGTGTATTCTAGCTTGTAACTGTTGCATACTTTGATGGTTCATTGGTGCACTTGCTTGGTCATTTTGTACTCGCATCCATAGTTGAGTAATTTCCACTGTCTTTTGTTCACCTGCTGATGTTTGTTGCAGTCTTGAGTCACTTTGTTGTCGGGCTCACTGTACACTGATGCATTCTGGTTTGATTTGCTACTTGATGTAGTTTGTTTTGTTTGCATATGCAGTTGCTATGCCTTGTAGCTTGCCACTGACTTGTGTTCCATTTATTTGCACTTGATCATTGCTTTGAGTTTCACTGCCTTCTGTCCATGTTGGTACTGGCTGCATCACTGTAGTTTGCTACTGTATCATTGAGTAGCTGTCGTATTATTCATCTTATGTTTGAACATAACATTCATTTTGTTGTTTCACTTGTGTACTGCCTTCACTGTCCACTTGAACTGTTTCACTATGGTTTCATGCCTTGTAGTTGTATTTGAGTCAGTGCTTCACCATATCACTTTTTGATTAATGCTGCATCACTTGTAGCTTTATGTATTCATGTGCTTGTCTGCATTCACTCTGGCTTGTGTTATGATTGCTGTGAAGTTGCATTGATCTCTGTAGTACTTTATGTTGACATTTTCTTTGACACTGTTTTGTTGGGCTGTGTCTTCATTGATGTGTCACTGCATACATGTGTACTTGATTCTTTGATGTTGTAACCTCTGGTATGCTGCATATTGTCACTGTATTGGTTCGAGTCAGTTTGCATGGTCACTTATGCAGTTTGAAGCTTTGAACTGTTTTCAACTTGACACTGTTGTACACTTGCTCTTGTTGGCTGCGCACACGAGTTGGCGAGGCAGTGCACACGTGTATGAATGTACACGTGTGTATTGCAGCCACTTATGGTTACCTGTCCCTGTAATATCTATATGCACGACTTTGTGATGAATTCAAGTTTAAATGATGACGAACAACCCAAATAACTGAGGCAAATATTATTTTCAAAAATCATATCTTATTTTATTTTGCAAAAGTATTTCTTTTTCAATTTTACTGCGTTAGTGAATATTTTTGCAGATTTCTCAGATGCTGGATTCAAACTGGAATGAAGTTGAAGATAAATACGAGTGTGAGTGATATGTAGTGAGGTGAGTTGTAAATGTGAAATGTGATGTAATTGTAATCAAAGTTGTATAGTTATAGTGAGAGCTTGAAATTGTACTATTCAAAGATGTAATAAATATTTGTTTGAATAAAATATTCGTTTGAATTCAAAAACTGTGTAACTTGTTCTGTTTGAATTCAAATTCAAATTCTGTGTAATTTATTTTATTCAACAGATATTTATCTAACCAAATACATACTATTCAAAATATTTGTTTGAATAAAATTTCTGTTTGAATTCAAAATCTGTTTAACTTGTTTTGTTTGAATTCAAATTCAAATTCTGTGAAATTTAATTTTATTCAACAAATATTTATTTAAACTATGAAAAACAAAAATAGTACATTACCAAATACATTTATATGAATGTATATATGTTTATTATCATCAAACAAAAATCATATAGCGCAAAGCACATATTAAACAGTAATGTTATGAGTACATTATTACGTGAAGTGCTACTTTATTTTACTTTTATGGTTTCGTTATAAATATGGTGTTATAAGCATCATAGGCTAGAATTATGGAACCATCTTTTCACATGCACTCGACCTTCAAGATGTGATATCTCTTGCATACAAGTTTTGTAACATCGTGCATCTTAATGGACCCTACTTTTCAATAAACCATGGATCGTTGGTGTTGGTAACCTAAAATAAACATAAGTATGTCAGAGAGCTATCTATACGAACTCACATGGAAATAGTAAAATATAATAAAGCATATATACAGATTAAGGTTTCTACCTTAGAACTAATATTATTTCTTAGATATCTAGTTGCATTGTCAGTGCTGAGCATGAATAAGAATTCCCGCACATCCACCGTTCCCGTCTTGCATTAGTATCACATCCCTCTAAATATATCATGTGGGTTGTAATGAGAAGGGGGTCGGAACAACGTTCCGACAACTGATAAATTACATGCCTTATCCATAACACTATTTTATACCGATTGATTTCCATTACGTGTTATGTCTCTTATTTATAACTTAGTCATTTGATTCCATATGTGCATATGATATGTCCAACATACTCCGAGATATAAATATAAATGTGTACACACACACACTCCCCAGCGTATATACATATAAGCATCACTACAATTGATGGGCAAAAGTACACATCAATGTCTAGGCCTAATAGTCAGCGTTAATCGAGTGATTCTCCACTAGTGTCCATAACTGTAACGACCCTGAATTTTGAACAATTTAAATTGAAAATATTTAATTAATTTTAAATATTTAAATGATGGTTTGACTTGAATTTCAAATTATCAGAATGAATTTGGCGATTAAATTTTAGAATTTAATGTATTGAAAGTTGAATAAAAATTTGAATATTCAATTTTAAGCTGATTTAAAATAATTTAGAGGCTTAGAAAATTCACATTGATAATACTGAAGATAATAGAAGCTTCAGAATTGAATTTGAAAATGATTTGTCCAGTTTTGAAATTTTATCGTTTAATTTGAATTTTTAAAAAAAATAGCCTTCCGAGGCATAGTCTCGGAATTCGACGAAACCAGTTCCATTGGGCCCGGAATATTGAATTATTACCGGATTTCAAATTTCGTATTTATCGGTGTTGTTTTGTGAGCATACGCCACCTAAACGTGTTGAAATTTGTGATGAAAACAAATTGAATTCAAAAATTTAAAATAAAAATAATAATAAAAATAATAATAAACATATTTAAGTATAAACAAGCCAAGCTAATAAATGCAAACATATCTATCATCACAACTTCATACCAGCCGAAGTCAACAAAGCATGACATAAGTAACATAAGGTACCAAGGCATTTAATGCCAATATCTTTAGCCACGAACTCGTGTCCTTTTCCCCCTTCCTCATAAAATACCCGATACCCCCATCCCTTTCATTTGCATTCGTTCGAAAACCCTAGCATAAGATTTTTTTTTAAAAATGGCGGCCTATCTCGTTCGTTCAACAAAATTAGGGCTTGATTAATTCGAAGGCGCCGGCTTCAATTTGCTCGTTCGATTCTTCGCCTCGCTCGCGGCTGCTTCTTCTTTGCGTCAATCGTTCATGCTCCTCGTTTCGACAAAGGTGAGTAATTTTATTACTCACATCTAATTTAAAGTCATATGATCTTTTGTTTTTGATTTCCATGGTTTGGATTTTGTTGGAAATTGCTGCTTTGAATTCTCTGGACTTCGAGTTGATTATATTGGCCTTCGGTCATTTTTGTGAAACTCACTGATTGATTACTTTTAAAACTTCTGCATATTGAACTGTTGTGGCTTTGTCTACTGCTTGTTTACTTTGAGTTGGTTCGAATATATGTACTTGCTCGGTCTGTAGCACACGGCTTGTTCATGTGTCTTCGACTGTGACTATTGATAACACGGGTTTTGGGAAATTCCTGATGGTTTTGTGTTCATAGAAGTTTTATTTTTGTTGCTTGAGCAATTGATTCTTAAGGCTTGTTTTGATTTTGATGATGATTTCGTTCGTTCTTGTGCCGCGGTCTTCATGGAGTTGACTTGATTTGTGAACTGCGTATATTTTTATCTTGGTTTGACTATTGACATTTTCTCTTGGCACTTGAAACTGGGTGTAGTGGTGATTGCCTCTGGCTTCCCTGATATTCATATCTGACTATAGTTTATGGATGAGTTTTGATTTGAGATAAGTATAAATGTTTTTGTGATGTATACATGCTTGTAATGAGTGCCAAACCCAGCTGTTCAACCTGGAAAAAAAAATGGATTGTTTTAAACTGAGACCACTTTGTGTTTTTAGTTTCCAGGCCATAAGATTTTTAAAATCCTTATTTTTCTTGCTCTAGTCTTGGTTAATATGTAAGGTATGAACAATCTGTTTGCTTACCCACATAGTTAGTTTTAAAATTTTATTCAAGATAAAACAAATTTAAATTTTTGTTTGAGAACCAAAAATTGTTACAGGCTTTCAACCTATCTGTTTTCCAAATCAAAGAAACTGATTTAAATTTGTTTTAAACCCAGGTTGACCTGAGTTTTCTAAAGAAATTCTTGCTTTAAATTTGACCTCTGTCTTTACCTTGATTTTACGGAGACCTGTGTTAAGAATGCTAACATGATACCTTTGTTAGTGCTTGCGTTTCCCAGTCTACATGGTGTGTGTGTGTATATATATATATATATATGCAAATAGCTTAGCATTCTTTTCATTATTGTTTCAGTGAATGTGCATGAGAAATGTACAGATAGTTTGGGAATTTTGTAATCTGACATTGTTAATAGTTTGGCTTTGCAGTTTCATTTTATTGTAGTGAGATATTTGATGCTGTTAAGTCAACTTACTGTTCCATATATATTGACATATCCATCTTTGCATTTGAACCACCGTTGTATTCATTTTGCACTTGTTATTGTCTAGTTCATATTGCATTTGATGTTGAGTTTTTGGAAGTTTCGAAAATCTGGAAATTTCAGTAGCATGGTTTTGTAAAAGACATAAGTTTCACCTGGGTGTTGTTATTACTAAACACTATTACTTGACCTTCAACTTGGTAGTCATAATTGATATCACTTTATACTTTTACTATAACCCACTTTACAAAGTAGAAGTATATCACCTGCACGCATAAGCTGAACAATATTTCCTAACTTATACATACTTCTCATCTTGCACCTGTATAATTGAATAAAGTGAAGTAAAATTAAGAAAAGAATGGGCCAGAAAATCCTCATTTATATGATATCTCTGTTTGTCTGGATCCATTTATGGCTTCACTTTGGTATTTTGTATTATAGTTGCTTGTTTTCTCTAGTGTATACTATGATCTGCCATGTTTCTGTTTTCTTGTACCTTGTACTTGTTTTTGAACATTGCTGAGTCTTTGCCTTGTACTGTCCAGTCGAGTTCATGGCTGAGTTGAATTTACTTTGTCTCTGATCTTTTGGTCATGTTGCCTTCGGTTGCTGGTATATATGTACTTGCTCGGTCTGTAGCTCAAAGTTGCTACCTCTGACCAATTTGTCGAGCTTGTACACTTTTACTGCACCTGTGTTGAATCCAGTTTTAGACTCGGATTTGAGCTTGTGCTCGGATGAGAACGTTCATTGAGCATTTCCCGATCTTTTGTGCATTTCATGCTATTGTGGCGAGGCAGTGCACGTGTGCGTGTACTGCAGCCACACAGATTTAACGTTTTAAATGTGGCGAGGCCTTACACGCGTGCGTGTACTGCAGCCAATCGGTTTTGAATTTTAAAGTAACTTTTCAATTCTTTGAATTGATTTGGTTATAATTTGATGATTTTGTTGTTAATTGCCGTTTAGGCAATTTTGATTTTTTTTTCTAAATTATCTTCATTTATAATTCCTTCATCTATCTTCGTTAATAATTTGAATTAGCTGATTTATTGTTTAACACCGTTAAGTGTTATATTTACCGTTATCCGATTTCTTGTTAAAGGATCAGATAGGTGAATTTATTTTTGACTGTCATCTAATTGTTATTATTATTGCCTCTATGCACTAATAACTGAGTTTGAATTAGACTGACCCGTGTATTATTTTCTTTTGAATGTAATACTCGGGTCAGGCCGAGTATTTTACAGCTTGAAGATTTTCGGGCAGCAAAGTTAGAGAGAGGGGGAAAACGCTTCACTTTAGCTTTTCGGGGATTTTTTTTATACTTTAAGAAATACTCTGCTGTATAAATTTAATGCATTGTACAAACTCTGATATATGTACAAAAATTCATTTATGTGAAATATTATTATTATGTGTTTCTGTGGCTGATTCTGTTTAAACTCTATAAACTGAATAACAATCCGTCATTTTGAACGTTTCAAGTTGGTTTAATTACCGACTAGGGACGGTCAGAAGGGAGGGTCGTTACAATAACTATGCTCCACACTGGGCATACACAAACAATGTCTAGGCCTAATTGCCCCCGTACATCGAGTAACCTCCCATTGGTGTTTAATAACGACATTGTTATTTAATCAGCTGTATTACTAACTCATCCCAATGACTTATCTAAGGGCAAGCTAGCCCACCTCCTATCTACCAAACAAGTAACCAAAGTTTAAGATAATTGCATATCAGTACCAACAATGCCGACATAGCATCGAGTTTCCAACCACCATCCAATTTAGATTTTCTTAATGTAGATTAAGGAAATGCCTACCTTATTACTTAGTACCTCTGGCTTAGACTCGAAGCAGACCCAATCAGGCACTTAATATTTCAAATCCAAGACGAACCCAATTTGGTATATTTCCTAAACCTATATGCGTACGTATATCCCTATGGGTCCCACAATTAGTGATGTCACACATCAGTAAGATGTATACATAGTTGCTGATAGCCCCTTGCGGAGTGCAGACTTCCTTTGTGTAACAATAACGACTTTGCATTCCAATCCATACTAAACAAATCATTTATAATAAATCAAAATATTAGGCCAGGCCCACTAATTCACACCCGTCACAAGCGTATTGTTAAGGATATATAATTTTACTGTGGAAATTATTCTGTTTTCAAAGTTCATTTATTAGTATTCATCTATTTACTTTATGAACTTCTCTTTTATTTCATTAGTGCCAATAAGTGTCATTTACCACTTCTTTCAATTAACGCCCATGTTAACTTAACTACTGTAACTTCTCTAATTCTTTAAGTTCATTACCTCATTCATATTTTGGCACTTATTATTTATTTATTAATTTATACTTTTCCATATTTATTTAATTGATAAACAAGACTTTACATTTTCGTTCTAGGATGAAATTAAACAAAAATATTTGCAAATAAAAGTGCTAATGCCACAACAAACCCATAAATGGTTAAAGCTTCCATAAAAGCTAGACTAAGCAATAAGGTGCCTCTTATTTTTTGTTCTGCTTCTGGTTGTCTCGAAATACCTTTTATGGCTTGGTCTGCAATAGTACCTTGACCAACTCCAGGTCCAATAGAAGAAAGCCATATAGCCAATCCAATGACAATAACGGAAGTGGCAGAAATTAGTGGATTCATGATGATAGGTTCCTCGCACCAAAAAAAAAGGTTAATGATATAATCAGCCAAGGAATTCTTGTAAGATCGATTTCACCCTAGAGAAGGGGGGTGGGGTGAATAGGTGATACTAAAAAACAATGTGAAAATATATAAAATAATTGCTGCATAGATAATAACAAAATAATAAAAGCAGAAATAGAACAACACAAATTTACCCAGCTTCGGCAAAACCCTGCCTCCGTGCTGCCTCAAAGGTTTCTACTAGATATAAGCAATCAGACGCTTACACACATAAACTTGTGACATCCGCTATCGACTAACCTAACTCAACGCTCAAAACCCTACTACAACTTAGCCACTGAGTTGCAAATTCTCAAACTACTCCCCATAGTTTGTCCCTAGTCACACGACTAGAACTATACAAAATTTTCAAAGAAAAATTAAAAATTAAAAATAAAAACAAAACAAAGCCCTTTATATATATATATATATATATATATATATATATATATAACCAAATAACAAATAAAAAACAGCCGGCCCATAAACTAAAAGATAAATGTTGGATGTTTTTTTCTCTAATTATCATAGCCGCCTTGTTCTCTTTATCACTCTGCTCTAGAAAACTAGGGCTTGCGTAATCTTGGGGCTTTGCTCGAAATTGAAGTCGTCGATTGGTTTTAGAAACTCGAATCCTCCGATGGTATACTCTCAATTCAATTTGAAGCTTCTTAGATCGGTTTAATTCTTTCTCGGCTGCTTCAAGTGATGAGTTCGAACGGATAAAAATTGGTAATTGATTTGTGCCCTTTTTCCTTAAGCTCTATTTGATTGCTCTATTGATTTTCTTGGGCTCGAACTCATGAATTTGCCGATGATGATTTTTGGGTATTTATAGGGATCGAACCCTAAATTATCGTTCGTATTTATTTTGTCTGAATTCTTCATGTTGCTATGCTTGGCCACTGATTTTCGATTGAACGATGTGATTATTTGCTGACTTGTTCCATAATTGATGAATTTGAATTTCACTTCGATGCTTTGGGTTTTCTCTGAGTCGGTTTCGTTCTTTTCTCCTATGACTTCGACATTAATTTTTTTAAAGAACTTTTGAATTGTTCAATTTGCCGTATATACCTCTGTTTGAAAATGTTTGACCCACGACTTGATTTGTATTCTTTCATCCCTGCTGGCAGTTTTGACTTGAGATATTAACGTTTTTCAACTTTTTTAACTTTCATCGAACTGCTACCTGCTTTGTTACTTCGAACGCAAGCTTTTGTGTTGTAGTGGTCTTGTAATCTGGTTCATTCCAGAACTGTTGTGTCCAATGCATGTTTTGAACTGGTTCGATGTGTGTGTGTGTGTTCATAGTTTCACTTGATCACTGATTCAATCTTCACCTGGCTTTCATTACACATATATATGTTCACACATGCATCCATGTATGCTGTGTACTTCATTTTGGTTGTTATTTTGCATTGTTGTCATGTGACCAGTACTGTTCCACTAACTTCATTTGTGAACTTTTGGTCAGGTTTGGTTATGAAGTCTTAATACATTTGAGTCTTTGTTTCGTATGTATGCACTGAGTATATACATGTGTGAACATATATGTATATATGTATGTTGTATATGTGGGTCTGGTCTTGTTTCACTTATCTAGTTTAGATGCTTTCCACTCATGTACATGTGCATTGATGTATGTTGAATGCATATATAGTGGCTTTCACATGTATGCATTCATGCTTGTATGTGTGGTTTCATTTCTTCATTGATCTGGGTTGCCTTGGTGCCATGCCACTAGCCCGAACACTTGAACTTGTTTTGTGTTAAATTGATATTGATCGGTTCTAGGGATTTGCTCGAAATTGAAGTTGTCGATTAGTTTTAGAAACTCGAATCCTCTGATGGTATACTCTCAATTCAATTTGAAGCTTCTTCGATCGGTTTAATTCTTTCTCGACTGCCTCAAGTGATGAGTTCGAATGGATAAAAATTGGTAATTGATTTTTTCCCTTTTTTGATTTTACTTAAGCTCTACTTGATTGCTCTATTGATTTTCTTGGGCTCGAACTCATGAATTTACCGATGATGATTTTTGGGTATTTATAGGGATCGAACCCTAAGTTATCATTCGTTTTTTTTTGAATTCTTCACGTTTCTATGCTTGGCCACTGATTTTCAATTGAACAATGTGATTATTTGCAGACTTGTTCCATAATTGGTGAATTTGAATTTCACTCTGATGATTTGGGTTTTCTATGAGTCGGTATCGTTCTTTTCTCCTATGACTTTGGCAATAATTTTTTGTAGATAACCTGAAAGTTTTGACTTGTTCAGTTTACTGTATATACCTCTGTTTGAAAATGTTTGACCCACGACTTGATTTGTGTTCTTTTATCTCTGCTGGCAGTTTTGACTTGAGCTATCGACATTTTCAACTTTTAACTTTCATCGAACTGCTACCTACTTTGTTACTTCGATTGCAAGCTTTTGCATTGTAGTGGTCTTATAATCTGGTTCACTCCAGAACTATTGTGTCCATTGCATGTTTTGAACTAGTTCAATGTGTGTGTGTTCATAGTTTCACTTGATCACCGATTCAATCTTCACCTGGTTGTCACTACACATATATATGTTCACACATGCATCCATGTATGCTGTGTACTTTATTTTTGTTGCTGTTTTGGATTATCGTCATGTGACCAGTATTGTTCCCCTGCTTCATTTGTGAACTCCTGGTCAAGTTTGGTTATGAAGTCTTGATACATTTGAGCCTTTATTTCGTATATATGCAATGTGCATATATATGTGCGAACAGACATGTATATATGTATGTGGTATATGTGGGTCTAGTCTTGTTTCACTTATCTGGTTTAGCTGCTTTCCACTTATGTACATGTGCATTGATATATGTTGAATGCATATATACTGGCTGTCACATGTTTGCATTCATGCCTGTGTGTGTGGTTTCATTTCTTCATTGATCTAGGATGCCTTGGTGCCATTCCACTATCCCGAACACTTGAACTTGTTTTGAGTTAAAGTGATATTGACCGGTTCTAGTGACTGTGGTCTCTATGAAGTCTGGTCAGTTCGTAGCTTCATGCGTATATGTATGGTGCTCTCTGGTCTGTATGCATGTATATTAGTGCTACTTGGAGTATGGTTTCTTTACTTTGAATCATACTTGCTGTCACACACTGTCAATTGATCATTTCATGTTGTATTCACCTATGGTTCACTATGAATTGCTCTATGACTTTATTCAACATGGTTCAATTTTAGTCTTCATGTGAACTTGTACATGTCTACATGTTCCTGTTCTGGTCTGATAATTTTTGCATATGCACTTTTATTCGAACTGTTCTATGTTGCATCCCTTGTTGTCACTGCACTGTGTCTTGTATTTGGAACTGCCTTTGTTTTGATCTGGTTCGCATATCACTGTGAATTGGTTTATTTTAGTCTGGTGTGTCTGGCCTCTGTTTCATGTGTACATGTGTTGTTTGCAGTCTGGAGTCTTGTGTACACTTTCGTCTGGATTTGTTTTTGAATTTCATGCCTTATTGTTTGCTAACTCACTATCGAGTTGTTTTGATGTACATGATGCCTCTTGACTGAAATTCGAGATGCTGAGGCAGTACTCATGTGTACATGTACGCACGTGTATATGCAGGCTCTAGTGCATTTGAAACTTTGTTGCTTGTTTTCGTATTGCACCTGAGTTGAATCCAGCTTATGGCTCGGGTTTGACCTTGTGCTCACCTGTCCCTGTAATTTTATCAAGTGTACATCGGTGTGCACGACCTTATGGCATATACAGTGATACAATGTGCATGTCACAATTTGTTCATGTAGATGAATTCAAAATAAATGATGAAGAATAACCTAAATAACTGAGGCAAATAGCATTTTATAAATATATATTCTATTTTACACTGCAAAAGTATTTCTTTTTCAATTTTACCGCGTTAGTGTTTATTTTGCAGATAATTCAGATGCTGGATTCAATCTGGAATATAGTTGATAAATACGAGTGAATGAGTGATATGCAGTGAGGTGAAAATGTATGTAAACATTGTATAGTGAAAAATTGTGTTGTAATTTGAAACTGTATTGTAATTGAAATTGTGTATATAGTGAGAGCTCAAATTTGTACTATTCAAAATTGTAATAAAATATTTGTTTGAATAAATATTTGTTTGAATTTAAATTCCATGTTATTTATTTATTCAACAAATATTTATTTAATTATGTGAAAAATAAAATAGTACAATAACAAATACATATAAAAGAATATATAAATATATGTTTATTATCATCAAACAAAAATCATATACTAGCATATTCAACAATCTTCACCTTTTGATGATAACAAACATATATTTAAGATTTTGAATTTCTTAAATGTATTTAGGCGTAGATAAAATCTATTTGCTCCTCCTATTTGAATGTTCCCTCTCTACAACAAAGCTCCCCCTTCATATATGCATGAAAGTAAATAAAAATATGCAAAACCTAGATGGGAATATGCAAATAAGAAATAAGATATTTGATCTTTATTTGCTAAAATCTTAACTTTTCTCTCCCCCTTTTGTTATCAGCAAAAGAGTAATAGTGTTAGAAAAATAGAGATAAAGTGATAGACATTAATACAACATTAATACCTAATCGAATATAAATATTAAATTTCAGTAAAAAAAATCAAACAAAAATCATAAAAACTTTGTTAGGCGCATATTGCACTCTAAAATGATAGGGATGATGTCGGCATACAAAACCATATAGACGTGTCTATTTGTGGTATATTTATATCAGAAATTTGAATATCTACTAACCTTGCATAACCTTTAGAACTTTTAAATGAGATTAGTAGTATTTCCAATTTTAAAAAAATGTATTTCAAGCATCTTCTAACCACACATAACCGTGAGGACTTTTAAATGGGATTAGAATCAACTTGTTTATTTAATAATCAATTTTGATATGTGTTCTATACATGCATAACAGTGAGGACATTTAAATGAGCATGAAAGCACATACACAAATATTTCAAGTAATTAACCCATGCATAACAGTGAGGACTTTTAAATAAGAGTGAATACTTTGGATGTTTTTATTAAAAAAATAAATAAAATAAAAAACGAATAATTTCCTATTTAAAATACCACATTTTGACATACTATATCGGATTTTGATGAGTGATGGTCGTTAGAAATATGATAGAAATCGAGATGTTCATGAAATTTTTACCAACAAAAAGTTTTTATAACTATTGATTAAATTTTTAAAGAAATTTACTAACTATACTATCTCAAATCATAATATATGATTAATATCAACACTCATCACTTTTTCAATCATTATTTATCTTTTCAATGATTAGTAGGGAGTAAGATCACTTAATGTAGTCATTTAAGATCAAACCCAAAAATAATTATAGAATCGAATTTTCTAAAATGACTAATCCAGAACAGATTCAACAGAAACTATTTTCTGGAAGGGGTTTTAAAAAAAATGTATGCTAATTGGAAATCATTTGAAATGAAAAATATGCAGATATTTTCTTTGAAAATGTGATGCAACTTATGAATGTCTCAACATAAAACACGTTCCACTAGTAATTTTTCTATCAACAAGATTACCAGTGTAATCTGCATCTGAATTCCCCTTTGACTCAAAGTTATCATTAGATAGATATCATAGACCATACCATGAAAACATTTATATGAAAACATTCACATAAACAACCACCGAATATAATGTCGGGTCAAATATATTATCTAGAATAATCATCAACCAATAAAACACCATCATTAGTCCAAACACATTTATATGAACTAGTTCAAAGATGAAAAGAGGATTGTTAGTGATAGAAGATTTTGAAAAATATGTTTGAGTAGACCCAACAAAATTTATGCTTGTTCCTTTTGGCACCCAGATTTGTTTGACTTTAAGAGATTTTACATTTGTGCCTTTAGGAACCCAAATTGGAATGGTTTTCACGTGTTTGGGTCTATACCATAAATTGTTGTGATTGTGTCCAGTTTTTCCACAAATTATGCACTTGGAATTGACTTGATTAATTTCGCTTCTAACACTTTCAGATTGATTATACCCAAGTCCTTGTTTAACAATATTAACGGTTTGTTTCCCTAATAGCATATTTAGAAATATTTCTCCTTTGAATTTTTTTAAAGTTGTAGACAATTGTTGGACTTGTGTTTTGAGAGATTCATTTTCATTTAATAATTGAGCACACTTTTTAATAGAAATTTCTCTCCTAGTATTTATACTTTCTTTCAAAATCAGAATTTCGTTTTCAAGTGATTTAATTTTAATTTTTGATTTTTTAATTTCTTCTTTAAATGATGGACACTTATCACACTTTGGGCTCTTGTTTCGATATTTTTTAACTAATTGATCAAGTTGTTTATTTAATTCTATAAAACTATCTCTTTATGATTCAATTTTAGCATACTTTGCCCTAAGTCTTTCGAAACAACCATTTACTTCATGAAAGTATATAAGTAATTCCGAATGAGTATGCTTTGATACCTCGCTTGGCTCATCATTATCACTGTCAGTTGTTTCTCCTTGAAGACAAAGATTTTCTTTTTCACTCTCACCACCATTTGCTTTTATCATCTTCATCAGTTTCATCCCAAGTAGCTACAAAACTTCTCCTTTTCGGTTTCTTTCTTTGGCCGAGTCGATTCTGAGGACAATTTAGCTTGATATGACCGGGTTTGTTGCACCTGTGACATATGATCTCCTACTCTTCTGAGTTGTCTAGTACTTTGATTATTCTGCTTTTCAATTGTTGATTTAGAGCTGGATTTCCGTATTTGTGATTCCACCTTTTGAATTTCTTTATTATCAGCGCCAGTTCTACTGCACCTTCATCATCATCATCATCTTCACTTTCGGTTGTTCTTTTGAGAGCTATTGATTTCTTTCGCATATCACCTCCTTCACGTACTTCCTTGAGTTTCATTTCTAGCTCATAAGTGGTGAGATTTCCGATAAGTTTTTCGACTTTAATCTGTTTCTAATCCTTAGATTCTTGAATAATAGTGACCTTGGCTTCAAAATTTTGTGGTAGAACTCTGATAATTTTTCGGATTATTTCTAATTCTGTGTATGGTTTTCCAAGAGATTTTGATTTGTATACGAGATTAGAAAGTCGTCCATACATCTCTTTGACGTTCTCATCCTTGGACATTGTGAAGTTCTTGTATTTGCTACTAAGTATGGCAAGGCGAGATTCTTTGACTTGAGTGGTTCCTTCGTGAGCACTTCAAATGTGTGCCAAATTTCCTACGCAATTAGATAATTTGAGGCACGATTAAATTCAATTTGATCCAACGAACAAATAATAGAATTCATAGCTTTAGCATTAGCATTCTGTAGTTTATTTTCAAGATCTATCCATTGATCCATCGGTTTTCCAATTTCTTGATTATCTACCACTATAGTTGGTGTCCTATACCCTGTCTCAACAATATTCCAAGCATTAATGGTTTTCAAAAAAATTTTCATTCTATTTTTCCAGTAAGCATATTCACCATTGAAAATAGGTGGTCTAACTATGGATTGACCCTCAACAAAAGCATTATTAAAAGAACCCATTTAAAATTCAAAATTTTTAAAACAAAAATTTGTTTCTGAAAAATCAAAAATTTAAAACAAAAATTTGTTTCTGAAAAATCAAAAATTTAAAACAGAAATTGGTTTTCGTTCCTAGCTCCGATACCACATTTAGGATCGATTTCACCCTAAAGGGGAGGGGGAGGTGAATAGGGTGATACTAAAAATAAATGCGGAAATATATAAAATAATTGCAGCATAGATAATTACAAAATAATAAAAGCGGAAATAGAACAACACAGATTTACCCAACTTCGGAAAAACCCTACCTATATACTGCCCCCAAGGTTTCTACTAGAAATTAAGTAGTCAGACGCTTACACACGTAAAATTACGACACCCGCTATTGACTAACCTAACTCTACGCTCAAAACCCTGCCACAACTCAGCCACCGAGTTGTGAATTCTCAAACTACGCCCCGTAGTTTGTCCCCAGTCACACGACTGAAAGTTACAAAATTTTAAAAGAAAAATTACAAAAGAAAACTAAAAACAAAACAAAGCCCTTTATACATATTTGACCCAAATAACAAATAAAAAACAGATGGCCCATAAATTAAAAGATAAATGTTGGGTGTTTTTTTATTATTATTGTGGCCGCCTTGTTCTCTTTATCACTCTGCTCTGGAAAACTAGGGCTTGCATAACTTTAGGGATTTGCTCGAAATTGAAGTTGTCGATTAGTTTTAGAAACTCGAATCCTCTGATGGTATACTCTCAATTCAATTTGAAGCTTCTTCGATCGGTTTAATTCTTTCTCGACTGCTTCAAGTGATGAGTTCGAATGGATAAAAATTGGTAATTGATTTTTTCCCTTTTTTGATTTTACTTAAGCTCTACTTGATTGCTCTATTGATTTTCTTGGGCTCGAACTCATGAATTTACCGATGATGATTTTTGAGTATTTATAGGGATCGAACCCTAAGTTATCATTCGTTTTTTTTGAATTCTTCACGTTGCTATGCTTGGCCACTGATTTTCAATTGAACAATGTGATTATTTGCAGACTTGTTCCATAATTGGTGAATTTGAATTTCACTCTGATGATTTGGGTTTTCTATGAGTCAGTATCGTTCTTTTCTCCTATGACTTTGGAAATAATTTTTTGTAGATAACCTGAAAGTTTTGACTTGTTCAGTTTACTGTATATACCTCTGTTTGAAAATGTTTGACCCACGACTTGATTTGTGTTCTTTTATCTCTGCTGGCAGTTTTGACTTGAGCTATCGACATTTTCAACTTTTAACTTTCATCGAACTGCTACCTACTTTGTTACTTCGATTGCAAGCTTTTGCATTGTAGTGGTCTTATAATCTGGTTCACTCCAGAACTATTGTGTCCATTGCATGTTTTGAACTAGTTCAATGTGTGTGTGTTCATAGTTTCACTTGATCACCGATTCAATCTTCACCTGGTTGTCACTACACATATATATGTTCACACATGCATCCATGTATGCTGTGTACTTTATTTTTGTTGCTGTTTTGGATTATCGTCATGTGACCAGTATTGTTCCCCTGCTTCATTTGTGAACTCCTGGTCAAGTTTGGTTATGAAGTCTTGATACATTTGAGCCTTTATTTCGTATATATGCAATGTGCATATATATGTGCGAACAGACATGTATATATGTATGTGGTATATGTGGGTCTAGTCTTGTTTCACTTATCTGGTTTAGCTGCTTTCCACTTATGTACATGTGCATTGATGTATGTTGAATTCATATATACTGGCTGTCACATGTTTGCATTCATGCCTGTGTGTGTGGTTTCATTTCTTTATTGATCTAGGATGCCTTGGTGCCATGCCACTATCCCGAACACTTGAACTTGTTTTGAGTTAAAGTGATATTGACCGGTTCTAGTGACTGTGGTCTCTTTGAAGTCTGGTCAGTTCGTAGCTTCATGTGTATATGTATGGTGCTCTCTGGTCTATATGCATGTATATTAGTGCTACTTGGAGTATGGTTTCTTTACTTTGAATCATACTTGCTGTCACACACTGTCAATTGATCATTTCATGTTGTATTCACTTCTGGTTCACTATGATTTGCTCTATGACTTTATTCAACATGGTTCAATTTTAGTCTTCATGTGAACTTGTACATGTCTACATGTTCCTGTTCTGGTCTGATAATTCTTGCATATGCACTTTTATTCGAACTGTTGTATGTTGCATTCCTTGTCGTCACTGCACTGTGTCTTGTATTTGGAACTGCCTTTGTTTTGGTCTGGTCTGCATATCATTGTGAACTGGTTTATTTTAGTCTGGTGCGTCTGGCCTCTGTTTCATGTGTACATGTGTTGTTTGCAGTCTGAAGTCTTGTGTACACTTTCATCTGGATTTGTTTTTGAATTTCATGCCTCATTGTTCGCTAACTCACTACCGATTTGTTTTGATGTACATGATGCCTCTTGACTGAAATTCGAGACGCTGAGGCAGTGCTCATGTGTAAACATGTGTATATGCAGGCTCTAGTGCATTTGAAACTTTGTGACTTGTTTTCGTATTGCACCTGAGTTGAATCCAGCTTATGGCTCGGGTTTGACCTTGTGCACACCTGTCCCTGCAATTTTATCAAGTGTACATCAGTGTGCACGGCCTTGTAGCATGTATACTGATACACTGTACATATAACAATTTTTTCGTGTAGATGAATTCAAAATATATGATGATGAACTACCTAAATAACCGAGGCAAGTATCATTTTCAAAATGCACATTTTATTTTACATTGTAAAAATATTTCTTTTTCAATTTTACTACGTCGGTTTATTTTGCAGATAATTCAAATGCTGGATTCAATCTGGAATAGAGTTGAAGATAAATACGAGTGAATGAGTGATATGTAGTAAGGTGAAAATGTATGTAAACATTGTATAGTGAAAAATTGTGTTGTAATTTGAAATAATATTGTAATTGAAATTGTATATATATGGTGAGAACTCAAATTTGTACTATTCAAAATTGTAATAAAATATTTGTTTGAATAAAATATTTGTTTGAATTTAAATTCTATGTTATTTATTTTATTCAACAAATTTTTATTTAATTATATGAAAAATAAAATAGTACAATAACAGATACATTTAAATGAATATATATATATATATATATGTTTATTATCACAAAAAATCATATACTAGCATATTCAACAATTCATACTTATTTAATCGCTAAAAATAATATACAGATAAGGATAAACTCTATATATAACTAATATATATCTACTATCACATATACATTTGTTTCTTTCATAACGGAAACCACACGCATTTTTTATTGAATCAGATTCTAGAATAATTCATCGAAAAATATATAGGAATTGTAGCTGGACTTATAGACAAAACATATAGATGTATATCTAGTGTGATCTCCTTAACCCATCCTTCGTAATACTGTCTATCTTTCCTCTTAGAACTCTAGTCATATAAACATATGGATTTCTTATTTCTATCTATATATGTATTGTGACGACCCATATTTCGGAAGGTTTAAATCGACAATAATCCACACATGTCCGACTTAAACAATCCGGAACATAGATAATCAATGGGGTTAAATAAGAAAAATAAGAAGAGAAGAAAAAAAAACACAGAATCTCACAGCGGAAATGATAAAATATAATAATCAAATAAACAATTCATGAAGTTGTTTACTATACATTTGATTTTAATCTATACACATTTATTAGAGTTATATATATACATCAAGGATAAATAATAAATACAGCAGAATAGCATGGTGCAGGGGATAATAATAACAGCAATATACCAAAACTCCATCTTCGTCCTCCAGAGAATAGTCTTTAATATGCTAAAAAACTCAGGACTGACCGGAGCGTAATGAAAAGATGAAACACTCCAGTCGGGACTAAAATACTCTTATGAAAGTCAAATTAATGTCACAGAATATGAATGCAATAACTTAAGAGATGTTACGGGATTTTCCATCTCCTAAGGATCCTTTAAACTATTTATATATTATAGTATACGCTATAATATATAATGTCTATTAGTGAAATAAATATCAAAATAGCGTTAAGGCTTTACATTAATCCACTTAACACATTTTACAGTTTAAACCAAAGTCCTAATGGGCTCGTATAGGGATAAATATGACAAGGCACGCAAGGCAATGCCCAAGGTAGGATTCTACCAATTTACGTTTTTCGGCTAGTCGTAACCCATCCATGGCCGACCACGACAATCAATCCAAACGACCATCCATCGAATCTGAAATCACATAGTAATATGAGGGATCAATGTCGCTAGAGGTGGTTAACCTCAATGGCCAAGCATAGGCTCCTGTTTTAGTCATTTTAATTATGACACGAATGTCAAGGCTATCCATCATCATTCTCTTACTTCATTCCATTAAACATCGCCAATTCAACCACTACATTCTGGATATCACCCACCGCGTACACAGTTGTCAAAGTGGTTCCAATATTGACAGGGAGTATGACAATAAGAGGCCCCGGTCTCTTTAATAACCAAACGTCGTTTTACACACCGGTTGGTACTTTTACATTTCGAAACAATTCATACTTGATATCAAAATATCATATTCGCTTCAAAATCAAATCCATTTCGAAATCATCATATTTACTCAAAAAATCATATTCATTTTGAAATCATCGTATTTACTCAAAAAAAGTCATATCCATTTCGAAATCATCATATTCGCTTCAAAAATCATATTTTACTTCAAAATGTCAATTCAATTCGATATATCGATTTCACTTCAAAACTTGATTCGAATTACAGTTTTGGTTATAATTCATTTTAACCCAATTCGCATTTAAATCCAAGATTTAAATATAAACATTCCACCCTTTGACTAGTTTGGATTTTTGAAAATAGTTTAAAAATAGTTAAAATAGTTTAATAGAAAATAGTTTGAGTAATAGAATGGCTTATATAGTAAAATAGTTGGAAATATTAGAATAGTTTAAATATTTAAAGAAATAGCTTTGAAATAGTTTATACCAAAACAACGTTTCACTAGATTTTTCGTAGGTTCCATCCTACTTAGGGTTCCATCCCTCTAACGGGCTCGAAGTGGATTCCATTCCACGAATAAACTGGATTTTAAGATGCCAGTGCTTTTCTAGGAGTTTTAACAAAATTCCTAATTAAAATTACTTATTTTTGAAATCTTGAACTCTTGATAATCTTGATATTCTTGATACTCATGAGTCTTCATTTTTGATATCTTGAATCTCTATACTGTACAGTCTTCATTCTTGGTACCTGCATAGTTAAATCCTGCATATACATTTATTTCTAAACTATAATGTTAGTATTTATATTTTATAATCCTATTCTAAGGTTGTTGTCATCAAAACCATCATCTCACGAACTAACAATCTCCCCCCTTTTGATGATGACAACCTTTGTTTATAAAATATTACTTCTATCCTAATAACTCCCCCTTAATCTATGCCTAACTATCCTATTTTATACTTCTCCCCCTTCATCATCAACAAAAACTAACTCCAAACTGTATAATCTCCGAACTATATAACCCCCCCTCATTCTTGGACTATAGTACTTGCATTAATAAACTATACAAATGAAGTATATAATAGATAGATTAAGAGATAATTATACAGATAGACATGATAATTAATTAAAGATCATATAAATATTAATGCATATTTATACATGTTTTTCACACCAAATATCAATCCAAATCAGTTCAAATCAAATCAAATCAAATAATTCAAATCAAACAAACCAAATCAAACAAATCAATCAAATCAAACATTACGAGGAACTTCCACCCATCCTTCTTCTCCAAATATAGGGTCTGCTTTAATGGAATCCCAATTTTCATTATCATTAGCGGGAGAGACTGGAGGATGTGCTTCGTTATCATCCTTGTGCAGGGAGAAAATCATCCATCGTATTGGATCGAAATGTCTTTCTTGCTCTTTAATCATCTGCATTTGACTCAATTCTAAGTGTCGCTGGTTACGAAGAATGAACGAAAGAATATTCTTGAAAGAATTAAGAGTCTCTTCAAAATTTTCTGATAGATTATGAATTGGATTGGCCATATTCGAGTTTGTGAGAAGAATGAGAGGCAAAGTGGATAAGAAATAATATTCAGTGGTGAATTCTGGAAGAAATATGTATTTATAGGCGTAGAAATTCGTTTGAAATGAATAGACATAAGGTTGTTATTCAAATTTCAAATTCAAAATGAAATGTCATTTTTGACCAGTACATGTCGACATGGTCATAGGGGGGACGTCGACATGGTGTAGTGAATTTTGATGGCTTATCTTGAATTTATGAATAATTATGTGTATATATATATATATATATATTTATATAATATACCAACATTTATTCTGGAGACAAGATAAGCTAGATAACAAAAAAGGAATTCAATTTCATTTCATGATAACATTATACAACTATTAAACACAAAGAACTACACAAACATTCAAATCAAAATAAACTAAAAGAAATACAACGAGATACGAAAAGGTAGAACTAGTTAGAGGATGATGACGATGAAGATAATCCAAGCTTCTTGCTGACTTTGGAAATAAAATTGTTCATCTTGGATGAAATTTTTTCCAACTTCTTACTAACGGATCGTTTAAGAATCCATTTATTTTCAACAATGGTCTTTTGGTTTTTGAGAAGGGCTTTGTTGGATGGATTAGGAGGATAGTCGATACTTTCCAAAGAATTTTCACCTTCTTCTTCTTCTTCTTCAATTTCCATTTCATCCCCTTCTTCTTCTTCCTCTTGTTCCATCTCCTCATGAGCCAAACGCTCTTCCTTTTCGGCAAGAGTCTCATAGGGTTGAAAAAAATGGAATTTTCATAAGCGAAATGTTGGAATGATTGAAATTTTTTCTATAAACAAATTCTTCTCCTTTGAAATCCACTCCAAAAAAGTTAAAAATCCGAGGGAGATAAATTCCATGATACAAAGTATTTTCACCCATTTCAAGATTTTTGGGACGAAGTTCATACAAAATAACTTGCGCCCAATTAATATCATAATTTCCAAAAATAGCAAAAAGTGCTTTGCAAACTTTT
Organism: Allium cepa; assembly: GCA_030765085.1. Lineage (NCBI taxonomy): Eukaryota > Viridiplantae > Streptophyta > Magnoliopsida > Asparagales > Amaryllidaceae > Allium > Allium cepa. The sequence goes on along the minus strand of CM060937.1, from coordinate 446,263,590 downwards.
GAAGTAGGATTGTTAAAATTTTCCGATCTTGGGGTCAAAATATGTTGTAAAAGAAGATTGACAATTCTAGCTTGTGGTCGAAAGTTTCAATTTTTGAATTCAAAATTATCATTTCCTTCGAAAATGTGATGAAATGTCTCACGATCATTTTCATCGATTTTAAAATTAGAAAGATCCATTCCTGTACTCTTGCAAATGAGAATGGTACCCAAAATATCACAATTCAAAACAATTCTAGTGCCTTCGACACTACTCCAAATTTCATCATCATTTCCAATATAAAATCCACGGTTTAAATTTGCATAGAAAATTTTAACAAGATTTGGATAACAAACAAAATCATTTTGAGAAGCATCAACAAGGCTAAGACTTTGATTGTTTGCAAAAAAGAATCAATTTCATAAGAAGCGAAATCTTGAAATATAGCAAACTTTCCGGGATGGACTTTTGCATAGTTATCACAATTGACGTATGCTTTTATTAAATTCCGGATCATTGAAGAGTTGCTCTTTTATCTTTCTGGAAATTCTCATGGTGGAGGGGTTGCTTGAAGAAGCCATTAGAGTAGAGAGTAGAGAGCTTGAAGTTTTGAAGAGAGAGTTTGAATTTGAAAATAAGAGTGAAAAGATGTGATAAAAGATAGTGAATAAATAGATTCTCAAAGGGCATGTTCTCTTGTCAAAAGATGCCTTTTCAGAGAATTGAATGAGGTGAAAAGGTGGAGGGAAATTCAACCATTTGAATTCAAATTTTGAATTTCAAATTCTGTACCTATGTCGACATCATGGTAGGGACCATGTCGACATGTGCTTGTGAATTTCTATGATTTATTTTTCCTAAGTACTCTAATATATATATATATATATGTGTGTGTGTGTGTGTGTATACATACTTATTATTTTTAATGTCTATATATATCTAGAATATTATTAGATTATAGTATATTCCATAATATATTATTATACTAATAAAATAATAATAATAAAAAAATAATAAAATAATAGAAAAATTTTTAAAGTTCAAATAACACACCAATTCAAAATCAATCAATCAAGCAATCAAGCATCTAATTTTAAGCATGCAATTTCAACCGATTGTATTGTAAATGTGTACCTTTTTCTGAGTCCGTTTCTCTGAATTTGTCGGAGTCGTGAATTGCTGTGAAACACAAATTTGAATTATTTGTCTTCTGATCATCACCGCTTGAGGACGAGTCTGAGTCATCTAGAGTAGCAGTAAATGCACGCTTCCGTTTCTTTAATGAATCATTGTTTATTGGAGGATTTTGCCTCTCTAGATACAGACTGTCTCTTTTGATATGGCCTGGTTCATCACAGTTGAAATATTTGATATTGTTTGGAACTGCATTCTGATTTCCAGATTTCTTATAGTTGTTTCTCTAGAGATTATTCATCTTTCTGTATTTTAGAAATTTTCGAAAATTCCTAGTCATCAAGGCTATCTCTTCATCATTATCTCTTTTTGAGTCTGATCCATCAGTCAATGGATTAAATGCCATTGATTTCTTTTCAGATGCTTTGTTTTCTCTTCTCCCGATCATTTGGACTTCAAACGACATTAGATTTCCAATTAATTCTTCCATCTTTATGGTACTAATGTCATTTGCCTCTTCGATCGCAAGTGTCTTTTGATCCCATTCTGGAGTAAGAGAATTTAAAAATTTTCTGACTTGATCTTCTTTCGAAAATTCCTTTCCCAAGGATATTAGAGAATGCACAATATCCTGAAATCTACTATACATATCTGAAATAGACTCATTAGAATTCATTTTAAATAATTGAAACTGATTTGTGAGCATGGAAATTTTGGTCTGTTTAACTTTGCTTGTTCCATCGCGAGTAATTTGCAAAGGTTTCCAGATTTCATATGTAGACTTACAAATTGACACTCTATTAAATTCATTTCTATCAAGTGAACAAAACAGAATATTCATTGCTTCAGAATTATTTTGTGCAACAGTCTTTTGCTTAACGGTCCACTATGAAAAATCAGTTGTGGGTTCAGAATATTCAGTTTGTGTGATATTCAAAGTGTCAAATCCTACAGATTGTAAATATATTTCCATCCTATATGCCCAATATGCATAGTTACTGCCATTAAAAAAATGGTGGTCTGATAGTAGACTGACCTTCTACAAATGAACTAGTGACAATGATACTAGTGTTAGTAACAGTACCAGTGTTGGTAGCCATTTTGAAAACTTTTCAAAAATTCATGTTATGAAACTTTTGAAAACCTTGCTCAATACCTAATGTGAGAAATGTGGATTACAGATCTTAAGGCTAGGATAAACACTAAAGGAAGGGGAGTGGGGTGAATAGCGTTTTAATTTTTTTTAAAATCTTTTTGAATTTTTCTTAATTTGAACACAAATGTATGCAATATTCAGACACAGATATGATCACAGAATCAAACACAGATGCAGAAATAAAATAAAAACAGTAAAGGAAAGAACATATCGGATTTTATACTGGTTCGGAGTTACCCTACATCCAGTCCCGCACACAAGTACGAATTTCCTTTCAAAAACAATTGTACAATTACACTCTCAATTTCAAGGCTACGAAGTACACCCTCCAGATTCATAATCCTCTGGGTAGAGATACTTGATTTTACGGGCAACAAGTTCACCCAATTGATTTCCAAGGCTACAATCACACCTTTTCTCGCTTGATTGATTTCCAAGGCTACAATCACACCTTTTCTCATTTAATTGATTACAAAAAATCTATAAATCTGAATACCACTGAGGATCTTGTTGAGATAGTGATAGAGAATCAAACCAGAGATAATCTAGTTAGATTCAATGTTGATTTCGGCAGAGTAATCGTAGGAATATGTATAAAGAAATGTGGAAGAAGAAAAGAAATGAAAACCAAAAAGTATGATTAAAATTCGTTAAAAACAACCCCTATTTATAGAAGAACAACAGCCATGTCCATCCGTGAAGAGATATGACAAATAGACACTTCTTTTGAAATTTAAAATTAACCGACGCTATGTCGACATGGGTATATTGAACATGTAGACATCCCAAAGGAATTTTTGGTGGTTTGTTTTTCTTTTGAAAATAACTTTTATCTTATATTAAAAACTATTTTAAACTTTATAAATATACTTGACTATAGTTAAAATACATAAGTAAATATAGAGAATAATATATATAAAATTTTACTACAATTTTATATTTATATCTAAGTATAAATATTAATATATTGTTACTAAAAGATAGTTTAATACTAAGGATAATTTGATTTGAAAATAAAGATTTTTTTGAGGCTAAAAGTATTTAAAACTAGGATAGATGTTTTCGATTTTTTTAAAAGGAAGGTTTTGAAAACATTTTGAAAACAAGATATAATTTTGTAAAAACATTTTGAATTAAAGTTAGTGGATACAAAAAAATGTTCCACTAGATTTTTCGTAGGTTCCATCCTACTTAGGGTTCCATCCCTTTAACGAGCTCGAAGTGGATTCCATTCCACGAATAAATTGGATTATAAGATGCCAGTGCTTTTCTAAGAGTTCTAACAAAACTCCTAATTAAAATTAATTATTCTTGAAATCTTGAACTCTTGATAATCTTGATATTCTTGATACTCATGAGTCTTCATTTTTGATGTCTTGAATCTCTATACCGTACAGTCTTCATTCTTGATACCTGCATGGTTAAATCATGCATATACATATATTTCTAAACTATAATGTTAGTATTTATATTTTATAATCCTATTCTAAGGTTGTTGTCATCAAAACCATCATCTCATGACTAACATCCATCACGGCCAATCATCCAAATAGTCAATAAAATTCACAATAATTTCATAATTATCAATATCGGGTATTTTACAGGTAATTAAATTCTAATTAAATTTAACTATCAATCAATTTCTATAAATTAATTCAGATGTCAATTTAAATGTTAATTAAACTTATTAAACAACAACAAATAAAATTTAAATCACTTCATGATATAAATTTGACTAACATAAAAATATTTCAGCCAATTGTGAGCGTATAAACACCCACCTTTGATTTACCGACGATTTAAAACCCAAATAAAGACCCAAATTTGAATAGTCTCAGAATCCAATAAGACCATTTCCCTAACGTCTAAAATTTTGATACGATCGCAATGGAGAAAACCGCGCGTAAATCCAAGCTCGTATGCAGAAGTTATTCGAGTTAGAACATTTGAATTTTAATATAAACTAATTAATTATTAAATAAAATAATTAAAAAGCATACCATCCTCTCCCATACGTAACTAGCACATCCGGACCCAAAATCACGTCTAAACCATATATACGCGCGCCTATACGACGACCGGACCTTGATCGAACGTGACCATATCGAGCGCCTCGTCTTGCTCCACCTATGCCAAAAGTTGCGCATCACCAGTCGCCGCCGTTTGCATGCAATCCTAGAAAATACGTCCATGCTTCCAAGCCAAATTCTGGCGGACATGTGGCATAATATCATAGATCAACCATATGCATTTGAAGAGCTCGCTGAAATCTACAACTTTGCTTTTGGAATTTTTCGATTTCGTTGAACGGATTGAGTGATATTGAGGAGGGAAGTTGGTGAATTTTCAGCCATTAAAAGTAAGTGACGGCTATGGTTTCAGAAATTAAAATAATAATAAAACTGCTGCGTGCGTGTTTATATAGTTAGGTCCAAAATCGTCGGAACTCCAATCGAGACGTGCCGCCAGGCATTTATAATGTTTTACCCCCATTCCGAACGCAATGGAACTAATTTCGAGGCCTAATTCTGTCGTATGTGGAAGATAGCTTTTCAAAGTCAATTTATTTTATCGAATTCCTTTAAATTGATTTCTATGCGTTTCAAGCTCGCACGATCAAACGACAAGTCCGATCGCTACAAAACTTGAAATTCTATAATAATTCACTATTACGGATCCGATGAAACTGGTTTCATCGAAATCCGAAATAGTTTCCAAAATGGCTATTTTTACTCATCAATTTAAAATGAAAAACTTCAATTTTTAATTATTCACATTTAAATCCAATTTTAAATGTTAACCATCTTCGTTCATATTTTGAATAAAATTTGAACCAATTTTCAATATCACTTTCAATCATCTTAAATCCAGAATTTAAATTATTCAAATAATTTCCAATATTAAATTTTAAACAAAATTATTATCCAGCAAACCAATAATAATAAATCATTAAATTTCTACCCATATTTATCCAATAATTACACTAAATTTAATAATTTAAAATAGCCAAAAATACAGGTTGTTACATATGTATATGTTACGGAACCAAGTATATTTTCTTGAACCATGAATTGCCTTAGTTGGGGTAAGCTTAAAAAAAGAAGACTCTTTTGAAAACTAATCAATGATGACCCTTCATGAATTCCCCTATATACGTCGCGGCTAAAGTTGCAAAAATGAGAGCTTGAATACTGCATGTAAATAATCCAAGAAACATAACGGGGATATGAACTACTGAAGATACTAAAGAAACAAGTGCAACAACTACTAATTCATCTACCAATATATTTTTGAAAAGTTGAAAACTCAGAGATAAAGGTTTTGTGAAATCTTCTAGGATGTTAATTGGTAAAAGGATTGGAGTTGGTTGAATGTATTTTCCAAAATAAACCAATCCTTTTTTGGTAAGACACGCATAAAAATATGCCACGGACGTGAATAAAGCTAAAGCAACAGTAGTATTTATATCATTCGTGGGGGCAGCCAACTCTCCATGCGGTAACATTATGATTCTCCAAGGTAAAAGAGCTCCAGACCTACTAGAAACAAAAATAAATAAGAACATGGTTTCAATAAAAGGAACCCAAGGCTCATATTCTTCTCCAATCTGAGTTTTACTCAAGTCTCGAATAAGTTCAAGAACATATTTGAAGAAATTCTACCCGTAGGAATAGTTTGTGGATTCCGAACAGTTATGATAACTGACCCTAATAAGATGGCAATTTCTACCCAAGAAGTGATAAGTGCTTGAGCATGAATTTGTAAACCTCCTATTTGCCAATATAAATGTTGGCTTACTTCTACACCTGATATATCGTACAATCCTTTGAGTGTTTTAATGGAACATGACATAACATTCATATATCTAACAGAAATCAAATTAAAAAAATATTTTGATTCAACCACCTCCTTTTCAACTTATTTACTTTCATCATTAATCATATGTTTAAAATACCAAGAAATCACACAACATAATATCTCATTTTATCTCTTTTTAAAAATGCAAGACAAGAATAGTAACCAATCTAAGAAATCAAAATAATTAACTAATCTTATTATTCTTAATCATAACATAATCATAATTAATGACTTCTTTTATATCTAGAACGAACCTCACAAATTGCGGATACTAATCTGTTAAGAATCAATCGGATTGAAGCTCTAACGTCACCGTTGATTGGAATTGAAATATCTGCAAGATCCGAGTCACAATTTGTATCGATTAAAAAAATTGTTGGAATTCCAAAAATGACACATTCTCGAAGAGCTGTATATTCTTTTTGCTGATCAATGATGATTACAATATCGGACAACTCAGTTAGATATTTGATCCCACCCATATATGCTTGCAAAGTCGATAATTTTCTCTTCAACATTGTTGCATCTCTTTTTGGGTGAGGGTTGAGTTTCCCAATCTTTTGTTCTCCTCTTAAGTCTCTGAACTTTTGAAGTCTCATTTCTATAGTGGACCAATTCGTTAACATACCATCGATCCATTTTTCATTAACATAATGGCATCAAGCCCTTATTGGAGCCGAGACTACAAAATCCGCTGCTTTATTTTTGGTACCAACCATTAAAAATGTTATCCCTGACTTGCTGCATCAAAAACTAAATCACAGGATTCTGATGAAAAACAACCAGTTCTAGTAAGAATTGTAATATGAATACCTTTACGCTTTGCAGAAATGTGATTGACCATTCTAGGATTCCATTTTTCAGTAACATGATCAAAATAAATCCCCAACTCCATCTCTTCCAAATGGATGTTCCAATACCTTCTTGTCATTTTTCCTACTCTTTCTCCTTTTTTTAGCAATAACTAATTGTTCCTATGGAACCTTATATTGAGGTTGACCATTGATACATAGTCCGTACTATTAAATTTTTTGTTACTTCATTTTTTTACTTAACAAAACTAGAAAGTATAAAGAAAAAAAATCTGCTTAGGAATTATGAAATCGCGTAAATGAATTTTCTAATGTGTCATGAAAATTCTTTGGGATACAAGAACAAAAAAAATCTCAATTGTGTAACAGAATATCTCTCATTTTCTACTTGGATACAATTTTCTTTTTTATTTCAAAATGAATTTTTTTGTCTTGCCTTGAACGGTGCACTAATTTTTTTAATCCGGTACCGATAGGGATAATTCCTCCCAGAACCACATTTTCTTTCAGGCCCTTCAACCAATCAATACGCTCATGTAATGAAGCTTTGAGTATTCAAAGATGCTCCTTATTGCTAATAAAATTGCCTGATAATAGATTGCTTCATCTAAAGCACGTCCTGCTCACAGTAATCCGATTAATTCTCTAGGCAAAAAAACATTAGACATTCCATCTTCCGAAACTAACACTTTTGACGTTACTTGTCGTACAATAATCTCTAGATGCCTATTATGAATCTACAACCCTTGAGATCGATAAACCTTTTGGATCTTATTAACAAAGAAATATGGCTTTAGGCTATAGTTAGCTTAGCTTCAACTAAGAATCCTCAAGGAATCCCAAGAATTCTTGGTATACATTTGTTCCAACCTTCTACTCTCCTTTCACGGTTCATCGATATTGAACCAATCAAATGCACTTTTAATATTTGCTTCACTTTTGGAAGTCCTTGCGTTATGTCATAAGATCGAGATTTTTCCATATATAAATGTAACTAATGTTTCTCCGACAGAAGGGGTTTCTATATAATGTCCATGAACAGTCACTTTTGGAGTAGCCAAATATAGTTTAGCTGATCTTATAACTAGGAATCATCCTGAACAATTAAAATTTGAACAGGTTTTATTATATGTGTCCCATATTTAACTAAACATAGATTTTCACAAAAAATTGTCCAATGCTAATTATTTTGGATGTTTCTTTACAATAATTGTGATGTAAAAAGCACCAATTCATATGGGATGGATTCAAAATGATGGTATTGCATGGGTTGGGATTATAAATCATTCTATTTTCATCTATTATATAGTATTTAAGTACTTCGAGCACTTGGAAAGTCGCTTTCAAATTATCAAGTATTTAATATTTGTTTACCAAGATGCGATCATGAGTTATTAAATAGTAAGTTGAATAAAATCTCACTATTTTAGATACAATAGTACCTAGGGAACCATCAAATCCCTAATCAAATTATGGGATTCAATTCTTTTGCGGTGATACTATATTTCGAACCATTGAATGGGCATGGGCCAACTCGAGAACAATTGAGTGATGGCAATATTATCGAAGCCTTATTTTGATTCAACAATGTACCAATAGTTACTTGATGCTGAGTAACCACTGAAATCTTCACTTTCGAAAGAAAGGGTTGATATTGGTGCAATCTATTGGGGATCAATCGTGAACCCGTCATGTCATACCTTTTTTGGGCATATCAAAGACTAGACTTTACTAACTCAATTTTTATGAAATTTTGAATCAGATCAGTTGCCCTTACCTCAACAGGAGAAGCATGAACTTCTTCTATAGAACCATTTTTTGGGTCCCAATTCAACACGAAGCAAGTCCGAACTAATTGAACACTTGTATGGAAAATTCCACGAATTGCCTTTCTGTTTCCATAAAGGATGTAATTAACAATTCTAAGTTGGACACTATCATTTTCCTGCAAGAGATCTTGAGTGAAAAGTTTTGCTGAATTTATCCCATCAGCTATTTCATATGTGATTTCATGCCGAACCAAAACAAAATACTTTTTTTATTGGGTGTAATTCGTTGGACATAAATCCAATTTTTCAAAATTTTTGATTCCTTAGAATTTTTTTTGATTCCCGATGGTATTAAAATGCCGCTATGTCTAGATATCAAATCTGTCTCTCTAGGAAAATGAATATGCCAAGAATTTTCTTTCATTTCAATACTTTTTTAATCTCTAATCAGACTAATCAACCTACTTGGCTTCTTGTATTCGTATTTAAAGCAAGTTGTGTATCTAGGTCAATGATACTATTGTTCCGGACCATTAGGTATGAAGATCCGGGTAAGATATGCACCTCTTCAGGGATAAAAAACCAATCCACTTTCATTTTGTATTTTGGACTACATTCTTTTACTCCTCGATACTCAATCAAATCTTATTTCTTTTACGATTGAATCCAAATCTATGGTCCCGTATTTAGTAATTCCTGAACTGTTTCTTCTTTATTATGGATCGTCAAAATAAGCAAGAATACTATTTCTATGTAAATTACTATTTGTGGGTATTTCAACCGAAATACCAAAAGTGGGTGTTAATTCTTTCTCTCCTTCTATATTATATTGTAATGGAATGCTAAATCTATTTCTTTGCCTTTTTAGTAATAAATCAGAATTCTCTTGGAGAATCGAAGAATATATAAAATCCAAATGCATATTGCAGATTATTTGATCAAGTCTTGAATAGTCAAAAATTTCCTTATATTTTTTTAATAGTAGGATCCAACAATTTATGCCTTACCTGATCATTAGTAATTGCGAAGTCAGAGATATATCTTTCATTGACAGGAAAAGAATAAAAATTAATTTGATCTTGATCTTTGTGGAGTGAAAATGACACTATACTGGATCCACGCGGACTTCATGCTAATAGCCATAAATGACTTGTTTTTGGTAATAGACGAATGTTACTATATGTATATTCAGGTGCATGGTAGACATTGGTACTCCAGTGCATTTCTCCCTCTAATTCGGAATAAATATGTTTTCGGACCTTCTCTTTAAAATGAAAAGTAGCAGTTTCGATACGAATCTCAGCAATAACTTGTTCAAATTCTACATATTGATTATTTTGAACTAAAATCAAACTTTTAGGAGGAATATTCACACTATATAGAATATCTCGACTCTCAATAGTTACATACAAGTTTATAGAACATAAAAAAGCAGGATGCCCATGACGGGTACGTGTGGGATGAACCAAAACTCGTTGAACTTTATTTTTCCGTTAGAAGGATCTAGTACATGTTTAACAGTACTGCCCATGAATACTCCACCCGTATGAAAATTTATTAATGATAGCTGAGTCTATGGTTCCCCAATTGATTGCCCCGCAATAATCCCTACAGCTTCCACCAATTCAACCAGATCGTCGTGAGTGGAACTTCTACCATAACATAATTGATAGATCCAAGATGTATTCCTACAAGTAAAGGGGTTTAGAATATATATTGGTTGTGCTCGAAAAGTTATGAATCGATTGGCAAGTCCAATCCAAATATCTTGATTTCAAGTGGCAGTGCAGCGTGTCCCTATATATATCATCCGCTAATACACGACCGAGTAGGGTTTGGACAATTTTTTCTTCTATCACCCCATTTCGAGGACTCACGAAAATACCTCGGATAGTACCACAATCTGTTCTACGTACAATAATGTGTTGAACTACTTCAACACGTCTACGCATGAGGTATCCAACATATGATGTTCGTACAACAGCATCCGCGACTCCTTTTCGAGCTCCGTAGTAAGAAATTATATATTCTGTCGAAGAAAGTCCTTCATGTAAGTTGCTTTGAATGGGTAAATCAATCATTTTTGCTTAGGGGTCCGACATTAATCCTCTCATACCAACTAATTGATGTACCTAATATGCATATCCTCGAGCTCTCGGAAAGGACATTAGATGGACTGTATTAGATGGATCAGTCATCCTAAAATCAGGATTCATTTGTTGCCTCAAATATTCACTTGTAGTATACCATATCTCAATGGATTGACGTAATTTTTCTACCGCGTGTCGATCCCATAATAATGGTGTTTCTCTAAAGTAGAACTTTGTTGTTCAACATCTTCGACTTACCATCCCTTAGAAGGTATTGTTAAAAGATCATTAATCCCTAATGAAATAGATGTAGTAGTGGCTTGTTGGAAACCCAAAGTCTTCACTTGATCCAGGATATGTGATGTATATGCCATTCCGAAATGATTTAATCTGCTAATAAGTCATTTCATAGCAGTTCCATATATCACTTTGTTGTGAAAGACCAGATCGGCTCGTTTAGCCATAAGTACCTCCATATTCACTGAGTAGGATTCAACAATGTACTTGAGTCAGTGATTCGAAAACTTCCTTTCGTCAATCTTGATTCACATAGAAATTAAGAAATTCTTATAATACCAATGAAATTGGATAAACCCGACTTCCCAAGAAAGGATGTCTACTCGAATTTATTTATTTAGATAGCGTATAAATATTACAAAGCGTATAATTAGGCTCGACAAAACCCCTGCATGGCTTCTTCTATTTCTCAATAAAAACATGACCAATAGTAGTTCGAATGTATATACAACAGATTTCTTTTTAAATACTTCCTACTATTAGATAGTGTCCATAGATCTCATGATAAGTACCAAAAAATTCATATTGAACTTCGACGGGAACCTTTTTTGAGCCAATGACACATTGATCTAGTCACCACCGGAGCCAAAAGAGACTGTCTAATTTGATTCGTTTCCACCGATAAGCCCCAAGTGCATCGTTGGAACTGCCAAGATATGCTTCCTTTTCTTTCGTATACTCATAGTTATTATTACTAACTGTTTTATTTTCGTAGTTCGCACAATTATATGGATTATACCTATTTTCACAAATACCCCACCGATTTTCCACATAGAGTCCGATAAGCATATCTTGACTTGGTACAGAAATGGCATCGCCAATAGCTGGAGACAAAAGATTTATATGAGCAAATATTGATAACCGAGCCTCCGCTTGAGCTTCCAATGATAAAGGTACATGAACAACCATTTGGTCCCTGTAACAACCCTCATATTTTACGATTATATATTTAAATGTTTTATTTAAATATAGCATTGTTAGTTGAATTAAAATTCGAAATGTTGCTTTTTGTAAACAGTTGAATTTGAACTCAAGACCACTTTCATTGAGTTCAAAATGACATTTACAACTTGTTTAAGTATAAAAATCGATATGTTTGGAGTTGATTAGGATTTTGGTATTTTTATTTGGGCTTTGGGTTGAGTTCTAGCCCATTAACCCAATAAGCTAACCCAAACTCTTCTACCATATACCCTAACTCCTCCCCTCTTTATTCATTCTACTCATAATAATTCCTAGCACTCAAGCTAAATGAAAAATGGGGGAAAGAGAGGAGATTAGAAATTCCTAAGCCCTAGTTCTTTTAGGAAATTCAAATTCAAGTTCCAAAATTAAGGAGAAGCTTTGGTAAGCACGCTCTTCATCTTCTCTATCTTTATTCCTCTTCAATTCTTAATTTTTTTTCCTATAACCTAACTTAGGAAATTCATTGCGTATGGTCATAGGTTGAAGGTTCTCGAACTCATGTTGAAGAGAGATTGATCTTGCTTTGTTTTAGAGCTTCTCATTCCTTGTTTTTGAGTTTAAAGGTGAGTTCATGAACTCACATCTATGTCTATAGCTTTCATTATTGTTAGGTATGAATTCTGAACATCTATTTCATGTTCAATTGCTTTTGATTTGAATTGGTTTGGAGAATTTCTCAATTTTGGTATTTTGAAGTCAAAATCGTTAAAGATCCTATCTTGAATGTTTGGACATGTTGTTTAGGGTGTATCAAAGAGACTACAGAGCTGGGTTATCGCTTGGCATAAATCCTTAGCCTCCATCGCTCATTCAGTTGCCTCCAAAGTGATTTGACCATCATTGGCCTAGGCAAATTCTGCCCAGGCCCAGGCAACTAGACGTCTGGTTGCGGTCTCTGAAAAAAATAACGAACACAGGAAAAAATGGCAGAACTTAGGATCATACGTCTGGTCAAACTAACTAGAAGTATGGTCGTGTTAAATTCTGTCTATTTGCCTATTTTTGAGTGGATTTCAATTTTTATTGATCTTTGACAGTCCGAATAGCTATTGTCAATCAATACCGACTTTGATGACTTCTTTCCTGGATTTTTGGTGTTTCCATTTGATGGATTTGATATCGATTTCCATGGTTTTGATTCACGTTATTGAAATGTGGATTTTTGGTGATAGATGTTTTTTACAATCGTTTCTACGATTCGTCACTTTAAAATACAAAGGTTTCCATATTTCTAGTAGTAAATACTCAACTCTTTCACAAAAATGATTTCAACATTACTTTTAATACAAAGCTCGTTTTTAAAATCGTTTTCCAATCTATTAGCGTATACAAACTTAACCTCATTCATATGAGAAATCCAATTAGATGACTTAGCAAAACAAGTGGTATGACATACTTGCGTTTACTTCGTCCGTTAATTCTTGGACTTGTTCGATTGAAATCTTGTGACAATTTTTGAGTGGAAATCTACAATTTGTTCGTAAATATTTAAGTTAAGCTAGTGGTTATGGGACATGAGCTAAACTCATTTATTTACTAGATCGGTGTAATTTACACTTATTGATCTATGATGATTATTTTGTTGTTTAGATTAGCGATATGTGATGTCTCTTTTTCCGCATGGGGGATATACCCGGTTCTGTGGAGCTTCGGCTCAATTTGGTGGCGTAGCGACCCATGGTCTTTTGACCGTTCATGGAGCAATTGGCTCAATGAGTATGTGCATGAGGCATATTGTTAGGGTGCGTCGATGTTCGACTCATTCGTCCTCAAGGGGGGACTGTACCCCGTATTTTTGTGGGTTAGCGACCCATAGGATAGTGTCCCGTTTGTGATACACGTGTTGGTGAGTTTTCGTGCTTTCGTTTGTGATAGGACTCCCCTCCTTTTTTGTGATTTCTGAATTTCTAATTGATGATTTCTGGAATTTGTGTTTCACCAATATTTGTGATTTGCATTGATAAGCTTTATCAATATTTGTAACTTAGTGAATAAAATAAAGAATATGACATTCTTTTTGGAGTTTGAGAAAATTTGAGATATTGTATGATTTTTGTTGTTATCATATATATATTTGTCATATCTCTTATCCTGTTCATCTTACATGATAATTATAGCTAGACTGATCCGTTTATTATATTTTTCTTCTTAAATAATACTTGGGTCAGACCAAGATGTTTCACGTACTTCCACTTGCTTCTTAGCAGGGACTAACTTCTGACTTATTGATAACTACTTTAGCTTAGTAGTTTTTTTCATACATTCGAGATAGAGACTCCTTGATGTATACTTATTCTTTTGTGTAGCACAAGTACCTATTGTTTTGGCATTAAGTGGGTCTTGTATGACCACTACTATGATGTTCACTTCTATGTGTTATATTCATACATGTTTCCGCTTTAGTGATATGAATATCTGTGACTGATTTTGTGTTATGCTTATTTTATATTTGTTTTCAAAGGCCAAATAGCCACTGTGTAGTAGCTTTGAGTTTGTATTTGATATATCAGATTTCCTTTTGAAATGAAATGCATGACATACTATCTGACATATCGTTACTTGCACAAAGCAATTACATAGATGGTCGCGCCTCAACAGCCTTATTCTTCGTGCTAGTCGACGACATTACCCCCTAGTGTTCTTGGCTAGTATGAGTATAAAGGTGGGCATCATAGCTTGGTATCAGAGCCAAACTTCGGAACAATTTAGGATATCATGACAAGGATTAATGTCCTAAGTCTCTCTTAGGAATCATTCCTTAGGATTTAATTTGAGTCTTAGGACCCGTTCTATCTTATTTCCTTTTATGATGCCTTGTTTATCAATCTATTTTATTTGAATTCATTCTGAGAGTAACCTTTTTTCTCTTCTTTCTTTCTTTCTTAAAGAAGAGAAATGGCTAGACCTGGCCATCCTAGCGCCAGTCAATCCAGTGCTACTCCTTAGGATGGCTTATTCATGTCTGCCCAACAGCTTTTGGATCTTATAAGAAATGCCCAAGCTGCCGAACCGATTTTCGGGCCTACTCATCCTAAATTCAGGTTTGCATGCTTGTGCAGTGATTATACCAATTTGGGTGGAAGGCCATTCAAGGGTTCCGAAAGCGTTATAGAAGTCTAAGCTTGGCTTAGAACATGCGATCACATCTTTTCTTGCATGAAACTTGTGGGTCTACATCGAGTCCAAATGGCTTCTAGCATACTCTAGGAGAGAGCATTAGAATGGTATAAGCTTTTGGTTTTAGAAATTATTGAAGCGGATCTTACTTGGGAGCAATTCCGGAAAAGGTTTGAGTTAAAGTTTGTGCCAGAAGCTGAAAAGGTAACTTTAGCCCAACGCTTTATTGACCTCGTTCAAGGTGAATCTTTTGTGATGGATTATTTCGCATCGTTTGAATCCCTCTCTAAATATAGGGTCAAGTATATTAATAACCCATTGAAGAAAATCAGAGGTTTATCTATAGGTTGAATAAGAATCACTAAAAAGGCTTTACATCTAAAACTAGAAGTCCCTTTCGATCAGCTTGTAGATATCGCTCTTCGACTTGAAGAGGTCGATAAAGAAAGTGATGGTGATGTTGGAGGTGCCAAAAAGAACTTCAATAACAACAAGAAGAGGCATCTCGATAATAAGTTCAAACCTAATCCTAACAAGAAAGGGAAGCAAGCAACTTTGGTAGCAAAGAATCGTACCCCTAATCGTGGAGAATGCTATGATTGTGGATCTAAGGACCACTATGCAAATAAGTGAACACGGTCCCTTGCTTGCTGCTATTGCAAAAGTTCGGGTCATCCTATATCTTCATGTCTCAAACTTCAAAGCAAGAAATAGGGAAAGCTGAATGTTGTGCAGGCTTCCAGTGGCCCTTCTCTTGGTCAAGGTATTTCTCATTCTGTCCTTGATGGCATTATTATGTTTCGTGATCATCCTATTCGAATTCTTTTTGATATGGGTGCGTCCCACTCTTTTTTATCAAAAGAACTTGTTGATACTTTGTCTTTAAATGTTATGGGCTTGATGACTTCACTAAGAATTGCGAATCTGGTTGGTAGATCCACAATACTCGGTTTACTTTGTAAAGATGTCGAGATTATTTTATATGATTATGCTTTCCAAGCCGATTTGCATGTTATGCGCTACTTAGGTTTCAGAATGATTTTGGGAATGGATTGGCTTAATCGTTATGAAGCCCACATCCTATGTCCCGAGAGGCCATCTTCGACATCCCCAATCTGTTAAGCAGATTTCTATTGTTCTTAAAGATTCAGATTCCAATTCAGTAGTATCCTTATATTCTCTAAATCCACATGATGACGATAATGATGATGAGGAACATGTCATTTCCCTCATTCACGTTGTTTGTAAATTTTCCGATATATTTGAGCCCGTTTTAGGATTACCACCTAAGCAAGCAATTGAGTTCAGAATTAATCTAATCCCTGTAGCTCTACCTATCACTTGTCCTCCTTATCGTATATCCAATAAGGAAAATGAGGAGATGCATAAAAAATTATCCAAATTGTACGGTTTATTCGCTCTAGTTCCTCTCCTTGGGAAGCTTCAGCTATCTTTTTGAAGAAATTCGATGTTACACTTAGGCTTTGCGTTGATTACCGCAAGCTTAATGATCTTACCATTAAGAATAAATATCCCTTGCCTCGGATTGATGATCTATTTGATCAACTTAGCGGTTCTAGGGTCTTTTCATAGTTAGACTTAACAACCGGTTTTCATCAGCTTCGTATTGCAGAGGATAGCATTCCTTTAACATCGTTCCATACTCGTTATGGATCTTATGAATGGCTTATTATGCCATTTGGTTTAACGAATGCTCCAGCTTATTTCGTTGACCTTATGAATTGAGTTTTCAAAGACTTCCTCGATCGATTTGTTCTCATCTTTATCGATGATATTCTTATTTATTCTAAAACCGAGGAAGAGCATGAAAAACATCTTCGGATTGTGTTGGAAACTCTTAGGAGCAATCAATTGAAAGAAAAAAAAATTTAAGTTCCATTTTTGGCAATCTCGTGTGAGATTTTTAGGACATATTATTTCTGAATCCGGAATTTCCATGGATCCTTCAAAGATTGAGGCGATTCAAAATTGGAAGAAACTGGAGAGTGTGATGGAAATCCGTAGTTTTCTTGGATTGACAGGCTATTACTATCGTTTCATAAAAGAATTTTCTAAAATTTCCATGCCTCTTACTAGTTTGACAAAGAAGGGAGTTAAGTACATTTGGTCGGACAAATGTGAAGTTGCTTTTCAGAAATTAAAAGAACTCGTTTCCGATGCTCCTATTCGTGGGATTCCCAAAGGAAACCAGGGCTTGATTGTTAATATCGAGGCTAGTCATATTGGTTTGGATGCTATTCTCATGTAAATGGAACATGTTGTCACTTATGCTTCTAGACAATTAAAGCCTGCCGAGACTAGAATGCCACTCATGATTTAGAGCACGCGACAATTGTCTTCGCCCTTAAAATTTGGCGTCATTATCTTTTGGGAGGGAAATTTTTTCTCTACACCGATCATAAATCTTTGAAGTATTTATTTTCTCAAAAGGAACTTAATTTGCATCAATACTGTTGGCTCGAATTCCTTGCATCTTATGATCTGGATATTCTCTATATTTCCAGAAAGGGAAATCGTGTTGCCGATGCCTTTAGTCGTAAGCAACAAGCGGTTATTTCCATGATGATATCCGAATGGAATGATCTCGAGACTTTGTCTACTTGTGAGATTTGAGATCATGACCCCAATTCATGTTTATCTCTTGTTTTATGTAGCCTTGAGGCTCATCCTTCTCTTTAGACAGCATCCTTGAAGCTTAAAAGCAAGATTCCGAATTAGCTTTTCTTGGCCAAAGTTGTAGGGATAAAAATAAGGTTGATGGTTTGAAAGACTTTGATGTTGATGTTCATAGAGGCATTTGAAAATTTGGTAAACTTACTATGCCAAATATTAGTGATCTCCATAAAGACATTTTAGAAGATTCTCATCGTTCTAAATTTACCATTCATCCCGGTAGTAATAAAATGTACGTGGACATGAAGCGACTTTATTATTGGGATGGAATGAAATTTGATATTGCTAACTTCATTAAGCGTTGCATTACTTGACAACTTATTAAGGCCGAGCATCTAAGGCCCGGTGGGTTATTGCAACCTCTAGACATTTCCGTTTGGTAGTGGGATCAAATTTCCATGGACTTTATTGACGGTCTTTCCCGTTCTCGTTCGGATCATGACAGTCTATAGGTGATAGTAGATAGACTTACCAAATCGGCCCATTTTATTCCCGTTCGTTCCAATCAGACCGTATCTCTTTTAGCCAAACTTTATGTCAAAGAAATTGTTAAATTGCATGGTGTTCCTAATTCTATTATTAGAGATCATGATCCATTATTTACTACTGGTTTTTGGAAAGGTCTTCAAAAAGCTTTGGGAACGAAGCTTAATTTTAGCATCGCTTATCATCCTCAATCCGATGGACAATCAGAGAGTGTGAATCAAACTCTTGGAGATCTTCTTCGTTCATGTGTTCTTGATTTTGGTGGAAGTTGGGAAGAACATATTTCCCTTGTTGAGTTTTCTTAAAATTATAGCTTCCAATCTAGAGTTGGTATGGCACCTTTCGAGGCACTCTACGAAAGGCCATGCCGATCGACTTTGTGTTGGCTTGAAGCTGGTGAGAAGATGGTTTTAGGTCCTAATTTTATTCGTGATTCCACAGAAAAGATTGACCTTATTCATCTTAGGATGAGAGAAGCTCAAAGTAGACAAAAAATCTTATGCTGATAACCGAAGAAGGAAATTAGAACTGTGGGAGATTTGTTATTTATTCGTGTTTCATCTATGAAGGGAATTGTGCTTTTCAGTCGTTCGGGAAAATTAGCACCTCGATATATTGTCCATTTTCCATCACCGAACGCATTGGTTCCATGACTTATCGCCTTTTCTTAGTGGCTTAATTTTCTGCTATTCATTACATATTCCACGTTTCTCAACTGCGAAAATGCTTTCAAGATTCCTATTCTATTCTTGAACCCGGTGTTATTGAAGAAATTGAAGTTTCACCTAATTTGACTTATGAGCAACATCCTATTCATATCATTGCTACGGAGGTTAAACGCCTTTGTAATAAAGATGTTTCGCTTGTGAAAGTTCAATGGTTCGCAAATCCTATGGATTGTTCTTGGGAATCCAAAGAATTCATCGAGCGAACACATCTGGACTTACTCTCTCGTGCTCCTAAAGGTGAACTTCTCACTTCAAAATTTTATTTTGTGTTGTTATGCTTTAGAGTTGTTGTTACGCTTTATTTTCTTCTTAAGTATTGCAAGAACGCAATTTTTTTAAGGAGGGGAGTCTGTAACAACCTGCATATTTTACGATTATATATTTAAATATTTTATTTAAATATAGCATCGTTAGTTGAATTAAAGTATGAAATGTGACTTTTTGTAAACAGTTGAATTTGGATTCGGGACCACTTTCATTGAGTTTAAAACGATGTCTACAACTTGTTTAAGTATAAACATCGATATGTTTGGATTTGATTAGGATTTTGGCATTTTTATTTGGGCTTTGGGTTGGGGCTATCCCGTTAACCCAATAAGCTAACCCAAACTTTTCTACCAAATACCCTAACTCCTCTCCTCTTCATTCATTCGACTCATAATAATTCCTAACACTCAAGCTAAATGAAAAATGATGGAAAGAGAGGGGATATGAAATTCCTAAGCTCTAGTTCTCTTAGAAAATTCAAATTCAAGTTCCAAAATAAAGGAGAAGCTTGGGTAAGCATGCTCTTCATCTTCTCCATCTCAATTCATCTTCAATTCTTGATTTTTTTTCCTTAACCTAATTTAGGATTTCATTGCGTGTGGTCATAGATTGAAGGTTCTTGAAGTGAAGTTGAAGAGAGATTGATCTTGCTTTGTTTTAAAGCTTCACATTTCTTGTTTTTGAGGTTAAAGGTGAGTTTTTGAATTCACATCTATTCTATAGCTTTCATTGTTGTTAGGTATGAATTCCTAACATCTATTTCATATTCAATTGATTTTGATTTGAATTGGTTTAGCGAATTTCCCAATTTTTCTATTTTGAAGTCAAAATATTTAAAGATCCTATCTTGAATGTTTGGACACGTTGTTTGGGGTGTATCGAAGAGACTATAGGGTTGGGTTGTCGCTTTACATAAATCCCTAGCCTCCATCACTCGTCCGATCACCTCCGAATTGATTTGGCCATCATTGGCCTAGGCAAATTCTGCCCAGGCCTAGGCAACCAGACGTCTGGTTGAAATTTCCAGACGTCTGGTCGAGGTCTCTGGATAAAAAAATAATAAACACTGGAAAAAATAGTAGAACCTCGGGTCAGACGCTTGGTCTAGTTAAATTTTTCTATTTTCCTATTTTTGAGTGAATTTCCAATTTTTATCGATCCTTGACGATCCGAGTAGCTATTGTCAATCAATACCAACTTTGATGACTTCTTTTCTGGATTTTTGGTGTTTCCATTTGATGGATTTGATACTGATTTCCATGGTTTTGATTCACATTATTGAAATATGGATTTTGGTGATAGATTGTTTTTACAACCGTTTCTATGATTTGTCACTTTAAAATGCAAATGTTTCTATACTAGTAATAAATACTCAAACTCTTTTACAAAAATGATTTCAACATTATTTTTAATACAAGCTCATTTTAAAACCGGTTTCCAATCTATTAGTATATACAAACCTTTACCTCATTCATATGAGAAATCCAATTAAACGATTTAATAGAACAAGTGGTATGAAACTCTTGCGTTTACTTCGTCGGTTAATTCTTGAACTTGTTCAATTGAAGTCTTGTGAATATTTTCGAGTGGAAATCTACAATTTGTTCGTAAATATTTAAGTTAGGCCAGTGGTTATGGGACATGAAGCTAAACTCATTTATTTGCTAGCTTGGTGTAATTTAGAATTATTGATCTATGATGATTATTTTATGGTTTAAACTATCAATATGCGACGTCTCTTTGTCTGCTTGGGGGATTATACTTCGTTCTAAGGAGCTTCGGCTCAATTTTATAGGGTAGCGACCTATGGTCTTTTGACCGTTCGTGGAGCAATCGGGTTAATGAGTCTGTGCATGAGGTGTATCTTTTACGATGCATCAATGTTCGGCTCATTCGTCCCCAAGGAGGGACTGTACCCCGTATTTTTGTGGGTTAGTGACCCATGGGATAGCATCCCGTTTGTGATACACATGTTGGTGTGTTTTCATGCTCCCTTTTGTGATAGGCCTCCCCTACTTTTTTGTGATTTTTGGATTTCTAATTGATGTCTTTTGGAATTTGTGTTTCACCAATATTTATGATTTGCATTGATAAGCTTTATCAATATTTGTGACTTGGTGAATAAAATAAAGAATATGAAATTATTTTTGGTGTTTGAGAAAATTTGAGATATTTTATGATTTTTGTTGTTATCATATATATATATATATTTGTCATATCTCTTATCCTGTCTCATCTTACATGATAGTTATAGCTAGACTAATCCGCTTATTATTTTTTTCTTCTTAAATAATACTCGGGTCAGATCGAGTTGTTTCAGGTGCTTCCACTTGACTTCTTAGCAGGGACTAGCTTCTGACTTTTGGCTAACTACTTTAGCTTAGAAGTTTTTGTTTTTATACATTGAAGATAGATACTCCTTGATGTATACTTATTCTTTTGTATAGCACATGTACCTATTCATTTGGCATGAAGTGGATCTTGTATGACCACTACTATGATGTTCACTTCTATATTTTATATTCATATATGTTTCCGCCTTAGTGATATGAATATCTGTGAATGATTTTGTGTTATGCTTATTTTATATTTGTTTCCAAAGGCTACATAGCCACTGTGTAGTAGCTTTGAATTTGTATTTGATATGTCAAATTTCCTCTTGAAATGAAATGCATGACATACTATCTGACATATCGGTACTCACACAAAGCAATTACATAGATGGTCGCTCCTCTACAGCCTTATTCTTCGTGCTAGTCGACAACATTACCCCTTAGTGTTCTTGGCTAGTTTGAGTGTAGAGGTAGGGAATCACAGTCCCCATCAAAGTCTACAATGAAGCTCTTACAAACTAGTGGGTGTAAACAAATAGCGTGCCCCTCCCCTAAAATGGGTTGGAATGCTTGTATACCCAATCTATGCAGGGTAGTTGCTCTATTCAACAATACAGGATGCCCTTGCATAACTTCTTGAAGTATTTCCCATGTAGTAGGTTCTTTTTCTCGAATTTTACTTTTCGCAATCCCGATGTTAGAAACAATATGCTGTCTAATTAGACCACAAATTACAATGTTTTGAAAAGCTCTATTGCTATTTCTTGAGGTAATCCACATTGATGTAATGAAAGCGAAGGACCAACGACAATGATGGAATGTCTCGAATAATCGACCCGATTACCAAGCAGAGTCTCACGAAAACTTCCTTTTTTGTCTTCAGTTACATCTGAAATTGATTTGTAAACTTTATTATGACCGTTCCTCATTGGTTGTCCGTGTATCCCATTATCAAGAAGTGTATCCACAACCTCTTGTACTAATTTTTCCCGACACATTACTAATTCCCCTAGCATAGACCTATTTGTTGCTAATAGATCAGTAAGGGTATTGTTCTGATAGATAACTCTTCTATATAGTTCATTAATATCTAAACTCATTAGTTTACCCCATCAATCTAAATGATTGATCTCAAATTAGGAGGAAGGACTGGTAATAGACATAAAACCATCCAGTCTGGTTCTACATTTGTTTGGATAAAATGTTTAGCTAATTCCATGCATCTAACCAAAAAAATCCTTTCTTCTTCTAATTTTTCTATCTTCCCATTCATTTCCAGCAAATTCTTTGTCTCCTAATTCCTCCCATTCGACCAATGAATTTTCTATAATAATTCGCAAATCTAAATCAGTTAATTGTTCTCTGATAGCACCTGCTCCTATAGAGATTTCTCATTTTTGAAATGTTTTAAAGCCTTGGGTAGTAAAAAAAGTGGGATGCTATATTTCCAAGATTGGATTTACTCAAATAAGCCCTGTAACCATAGGAAAGTAGGTTTTTTAGCTATTGGCCTAGTAAAAGAAAATTTTAGATAGGTTCTTATAAGATTGGACCCCCCCTATAAAAATCGGGCGTGAAGGTTTCTTCTCATTCGGCTCAAGTAGTTATACCAAATAAAGAAGGGAGTTTTGTTTTTACTTTGTTCGATAAAAATAAAAGCCTACAAAGAACTACTCTTTGCTCAAGTTCTCCATCCAGTAAGGATTTTATTAATTCATTTTTTTACTTTCACTTTTGAAATTTCTGAATTTATTATTTACTACAAAATACAATTTAAATGTGAAATTATTGAGTAGTCTACTTCCTTTCAAATGATGAACCCTCCTTAAATTAAAGGAATACTTTGGGACTCATAAGGGATTTACTTGTCTATATATCGTTTCATTCCATTAGATCTTTTAGGTCCCTACTTACATTGACGGATGTGTCATTTGCCCCTTAAAGCATATAGGAAATAAATAGACTTCTGTAACAATATCATATTTGCTTTCTTTAATGAAACCTCTCTCTAAAAGAAATGGAATGGCCCATTCCACTAAAAAATCTTTTTTTTCACGAGGTATAACTAGCAATTCCTACTTAACTGTCATGGAATTGACACCCAGAATTTTGAGCTTCACGTTACTCCTTCCAAGAACCATGTTAGTGTCGGGGGCATCCCAATCGGATTGAATGGGATGATAGTTTAATAGTGAAAATCTGTAGAATGCAAATTTCGATCAAATCACACATCGCAATATACCAGGCCTTTTGATTCCTTAAGGGGTTTATCTAAAAGATTTATGATATAACTAGGAAGGCTTTCAAAAACCACACATGAGTTACTGGAAATGCGAGTTTGATGTATCCTATTTGATATCTTCGTATCCGAGAACCAATAAATTCTACCCCACATTCTTCACAAAATTTCGGGTCCTCTTTTTCTGCTCCGATCAATCGATAATTTCCACAAGCAAAAATTCCACTTTTTATGGGTCTCAAGATTCTTTCACAAAACAATCCATCTTTTTTCGATTTATTGGTTTTATAATGAAAGGTATATGGCTTTGTCACCTCTCCAACTTTCTCCCCATTTGGTAGGATTTTGTTGGCCCAAGCCCTTATTTATTGACGAGACACTAATTCGATTTGAAGTTGTTGATGTTTATACTAGTCGATCATAGAATATAAATTCAGATTCATTCGGATCAAAATTCCTTTCGATTAAGCTGAAAATTCTATTTAGATATAAGGAAATGATTCGGTTCCAGAGCCACAGATCATAGTTCTCGAATGAGTAATCGAAAGATTTTGGGGCATCCTCAAGATTAGGTACTATTCCTCCAATGATTATAACACCAAATAATTTTTGACAAGCTCTAATATGATCGGATTTATAAGTAGGCATCTCTTGTAAAATATGAGCAACACCTGATCTTCTAGAGCCCAAACTTCCATTTCCCCAACTCGTTCCCCATTACATAGTCCTTCCTCTAAGGGGATGTTGTGTAACAAGTGCGTAATGCCCACTCGAACATCCATGGATTTTGTCATCAACTTAATGAATTAATTTTAGGATATAGGACTTGCCTATTAGAATAGGTTGTTCAAAAGGATCTCCGATTCTTCCATAAAATATTCGCTTTTTCCCAGAAACTCGGGTTCAAATACCCATGGGCTTTTTGTTTGCTTGATGGCTTCATATAATTCAAAAACACTAGTTTTCTCGAAGCCTCTTGCTCATATCTCTCATCAAAAGGTGATATTCTATAATGTTTCTTTAGTATATCCCCTGCTAACCTAAGTGAACATTCAAATATCTATCCTACATTCGTTCGTGAGGGTACTCCTAATGGATTGAAGACTATATCAACAGGTGTTCCATCTTGCAAGTCGGGCATATATTGTTTGGACAAAATTTTGAAAACGATACCTTTATTCCATGTTTTCCAGCTACTTTATCGCCCACTTTGATTTCACGTTTCTATAAATATATACATGAATCTTTTCTGCATTACAGTTGGAACTCGTCTTTTTTAGATCCATCTCACATCAATAACTCGACCTATTCCGCCTATAGGTAGTTTTAGAGAATTTTCTTTTGAAGTGGATACCTGAATGCCAAGTATGGCTTGTAATAATCTATCCTCGGGGGTATACGAGGATTCGTTCATTGTCGGAGGTGTTAATTTACCTATTAAAATATCGTCGGTTTCTATCCAAGATCCCAGCATTACAATTCCATTTTTATCTAAATTTCAGAGTAAATAAGCCTCTAAATGGGGTATTTCCTTAGTAATTCTTTCGGCCCCTTGACTTGTCACATGAATCTGAATTTCATATTTCCGTATGTGAAAAGAAGTATAAATATCTTCACACACTAGCCGTTCGCTAATTAGTACTTCGTCTTCAAAATTGTAACCTTCCTATGGAATATTTTCCTAAAGCGAGTTCCCACCACCTGTAGCCGTCCCATCTGCTAAAATTTGCCCTTTTTTTTATACATTTACCCTATTGAACCTGAGGTTTTTGATGCATACAAGTATTTTTGTTGGAATGTCGATACATAGCTAATGGAATGCTTATAGTGTCCCCATTACTTGACAAAATGATCTTGTGAGTATCAGTATAAATGATCTTTCCTTCACGTTCAGCTACAACAGACACCCCTGAATCTAGAGTCGTTTGGCATTCCAGCCCATTTCCAACAATGCACTTCTCGGATAGAGAAAGAGGAACTACTCGGCGCTGCATATTAGAACTCATTAAATCCCGTTTCACATCATTATTCTCAATAAATGAAATGAGGGAAGGTCCAATAGAAAAATATTGGAAAGGAAAAATACTTCTAAAATGAATCTGTTCCCATGCAATAGTCAAAATTCTTTACGATATCGAGCCGCGACAACTTGTTCCTCTTGAACACCCCGATTTAGGGCTTAAGAATTTCCTGTAGCTACCATATAATATTCATCTCTATTTGGTGATAAATAAATTATGTATGCCTCATCTGATCTCTCAGACAATTCATAAAGCGGACTCTCTATAGATCCCCAAGGACCAATCCTCGCATGAATAGCTAAAGATCCAATAAATCCAACATTGGTTCCTTTAGACGTGTCAATTGGGCAAATACGCCCATAGTGGCTTGGGTGGATATATCGTATCTGAAAGCTAGCAGTTCGTCCCATCAATCCTCTAGGACCCAAATAACTCATTTTTCACCCATGAACAATTTGAGTCAATGGATTAGTTCGATCCAAAACTTGAGATATAGGGCGTAGACTAAAAAAGGATTCATAAGTGTTTGTTAATGAAGTTGAAGTTACCAAATTTTGAGGAGTCGGTATCAATTTATGCCGTATTTCTCCACATATAGTTCCTCAAATCAAAATTTCTAAATGAATAAGAGCCAATCCAAATTGATCTTGTAATAGGTCTGCCATAGAACGAATACGTTTATTTTTTAAGTGATTTTAATCGTCAAATGTACCCATTCCAAATTTAATTCCAATCAAATGATCCACAACAGCCAATGGATCTCATGGTAATAAAAATGTATTGTTATGAGGTATATCAAGATTCAGTCTCCGGTTCATATTTCGTCGACCAATCTTTTCTAATTCACATTTCTGTTGAAAAAATTTCTTTTGTAATTCCTTACAGAAGGACTCAGAAAATACCGGATCCCCACTGACACAAGAAAATTGTTGATAAACCTCCAAAATGGCATTTTCTTGGGATCCAATCTTTTTTTCTCCTTATCATTTGACTAAGACAAGAAAATTTCAGGATAAAAAATGTCATCTAGAATATCTCTTAGATTTGAACCCATAGGTGATGATAAAACTAAAATAGATTTTGTTTTTGTTTCCTACTTACACATGCCCATATCCTTGTTCTTCTATCAATTTCTAATTCTGATCCTTCCCAATCTGATATTATAGTGCCTGTATAAATAGCAGTTCTGTTATGATCCAATTCTGAATGATAGCAAATACCGAGACTTTGCAATATTTGATTGATCACAATTCTGTATATTACATTTACTATAGAGGTTCTCAAGGAATTCATTAGAGGAATGTTTCCAATAAAAACAGTTTGTCGTTGCATATCCTTATCGATTCCAAATTACTCCTACATGACATATAATTCAAAAAAATATGTGAGTGATTCATACATAATATATCTTTCCTTTATCAGGGCTCCACTAATTGTTACCTTTACACAAATAATCAAAATTCCATTTCTTGATCTCTATCTTCAATTTTTGGAAACTTATGAAATTCTTTCGTTAAACCTTGATTAATGGACCTACAAAATCCCTCAAATTATATCTGACTAAATCCAGGTATTATGGACATTCCCTCATTTCCATTTCGAAACAACTTAATCTTAAGTTTCCTATTTATTTTTATTGAAAAAAAATTCAATTATTGATTCACTATTCATCGACCTATATGAATTGACTTAGCAATAGTAGAATGTATATTCTGTTTACTAAATCACATAAATTTTTAGTAACTCCATATATCTATTTCTAACGTATGAATGGAGGTGGAACTGGGGAATAAAGAATATTTTGGGTGCAAGTTAAATTTTCAACGGGTTAAATAGAGAAAATATTTTTGGAAAAAATTCTATTACTTACACTTATGGAGCCTTGTTCAGAATTGGTCCAACTTTACCTAACGTATTAGTATGATATGACAATCCGATGGAATACCACAAAAAGGAATGGTTGAGATTGAATCTTCTCTTTATATTTATATAAATGAAATAAAACAGACTAATTAGAAGTAGTATAGAGTTTTCCTTTTTTAACACAGAAAATGGAATTTCATGTTCCAAAAAGAATCGGCGGATTTATTTTGGTAGGGAGGGATATTTATAGAATATGCTTGAATTGTGTAACTTAATATAAATATACTAAAAAAATATTGTATTTATTAAGTACACATTGATACAACTATCTATCCATATATCACATCCTTTCCTGCAATTTATAGAGCAACATTAACATGGATCACACTCCACCAAAATTCATATTTGATATTCAATATTTCAATCAATTTATTGAATGAAAAAATTAAAACATGAGAATTCTCTCTAGGGATATGTACATAAGAGAGAGACCCGTCTCGGTATATGGGTAACAATTTGTGTTTTGGCGTTTACATATACACATGTATGTTGTTATAATTGAAATAGAAAAGTAGTTTTTATTGAACATATGAGATGAGTCATAAATCGGTCATAAATCAATTTTCTTTTTCCATTCGAGGAAATTAAATTTTATCTTCGATAAAAACTGAGGAACCATTCACTAATTTCAATTTAAAGGCTAATTTAAAATAAATTGTAAATGATTCTAATTGCCTTTGCCCTGAATTTTGCAGTCTTTCACCAGAATTTGACTCTTAATAGAAAAGATACGAGAAGGGAAATTATTAACTGATGTATATTTTGAGATGTAATAAATCGAAGAAAATAATAGAAATTAGATAAAAAGAATATGTTTTTGAGGATTAAGTATAATGGGATTCAAGATAAAAAAAGAGTTCGTAGTAGAAATAGAATTGGGTTGTTATTTTGTAACAACCCATATCTAGAAGCCCAACGCTAAGCGCTATAAATGCTGCAGTCATCCATAGTATTAACTTCTGGCGATTAAGTACAGCTATGTTAATGGTATCCATAAAATTAGAAGCACATGAATATGAAACAAAATCACCGATTTAAAAAAAACAATATCTTTGATTATAGTTTCAAAATATGTTCCATATTCAAATTACATAATCCCATCGCTTTCCCATGTTCAGATAAAATATAGTTATTACATAAATATGCCAAGAGTGACATATAAGGATGCCCACTTGGTTGACCAGAGTACTATAAATGCAATACAGCGGAATCAATCCAAAATATAAGAGCAACTACTAATTAGCTATCGGCTAGCCACCTGCTTATCTCCAAAAGCTTTATTCGCCAACCTACTAAAACCTATAAACCTCAACCCTCAGCCTACTCAAATCAATTTTTGAGCACACGAGAGTTTAAGGAAAATAAATTTCGAGTCGGACATAAAGCCTGGTGTGAATAATACTATACATCTTGGTTATCTGGTATCAAGTGAGACCATGCCGCTTAGCGAAACATGTTTTCCCTCACTAATATCCTCTTAAAAACATATCATTCGCAAATTATAATCCGAAAACCAAAACTGGTTAAATATGTAGAGCAATATCGTGTATATGTACACTTCAATTATCATATGGACTATCTGTCCATACACTGTAGTTTTGTCTGGCTAACTACTTTCCTTTGGCTGACTCGGGCCTACCAGAAAACATAAAATTCTAACATCTATTAGATACTCCTCTTTTGGACGGTCTGTCCTTACTTACTTCTCCAGGTCTAACTGATCCTAATGGTTTTGCTGGCTTACCAATAACCTGTCTCTGTATAAACATATTCCTTTCTGTGTGTAATCCAAATTTTAGTCTATCTGACAAAGCCCTATACTAGTGGAATTTTGGACTAAATTAGCTAGGGGCTAATAGCTAATGAGTATAGGGCGCAACACTAGACAAGTCCCATCTGATCTTCTAATCTAAGTCATTTTCTTAGGGTTAACTACCCTTTTAATTTTTTCCTTGAAAACATTTTCAAAATTATTTAAATCTTTAAATCATACATATACAAGGAACTTTGCTTTACTCTAAGCTATTTGCCATGTTATATATACTTTACCCAAAATAATGTTGATGAAATTATTAAGGATTTCCCATCCTTCCAAAACAAGTTAAAACCCTTTTTAACTTGAAAACACTTAGGCTATATTCCAAAAACAACTCATTTGAAACTGTTGTTTATAACCTTTAAACAAGCCATTCAAAACCATCAAAAGTACCCCTTTCGAAACCTTTGAAAGTATCTCTTTCAATGCAAGTAAAACCTTAGGCCGTAGGCCAAAACTTACCTTTCAAAATCATACCTTTCGAAATCATTCATTTCCATCCTTTCGAAAGTATTGAAAACCATCCCCTTCGAAAGCTTCAAAACCCTAGACATCCTCTTTAAAAACTTAAACATTGCCTTTCGAAATCATTAGAAAACCTTTCCTTTTAGACCTTTCGAAACTATTGAAAAACTTTTCCTTTTAGACCTTTCGAAACCATAGGGGAACCACCCCTTAGAAACCTTCCTTAACACCTTTTAAAAGAATCAAAACCTTTGTAAACAACAAACTTTTCGAAAGTGTCTGGGTTCAATTTAAAACATGTGGAAGTATCATTCGAAACCATTAAAACTATCTCTTTCGAAACCATTTGGGTTCTACCTTTTATAGAGAAAAAAGGACTTTAAAACAATTTAGTTGAAAGCATCTCTTTTGAAAGCATTTCCTACATAAAGAAGTGACGGTATCAAAACCATCCCTTCGAAAGCATTAGAGAAGCGGCTTGATTTTAAAAAGAAGTAACCGTTTTGAAACTAATATGGTTCTAATGGTAAAAAGAGGCAGTTAGAGGCTTCGACCTAGTTGGAAGCATTTGTTTAAAAACAAAGGCGCAACCTCTTAAAACCATTTTGTTAACAGTCATTGAACCAGTCGTAAGCTATTCAGTCGAAAGCAAAGCAGGCCCATTTTTCATTTAAAAGCAAAGTAGTGCTACAACCCCTTCGGTACCCCTTGTTCGACCCAATACCTTCCGCCTACGTTCAATTCACTACGTACCATGTATCTGATACCATGTGCATTGGTTTCGATGGAGTCGGAGGCGGAGGTAAGGAGTCGGAAGGCTGGTGCCGAAAGCATTAAAACAGGAAAAAGCATGTAGACTTGACTTTTTAAACTATTTCTTTGTACCAAACCTGCCTTGTTTTGTCAAATTATGATTGGTTGCACATTTTACTTTACTAAAAGTACCGCCGATTTTCAGAAATAATAATTTGAATTATTTACAAAATATTCCTTCTCCTTTTTATAAATATATGAAACAATTAAGTCCCATACCTTAAATAATTTTATATATCCATTAAAACACTTAGGAAAATTCCACAAAATTTTCATAAAATCATTTTTAATATGTTTTCTAACATATATAAATTTCAGACCCTAAGGCAATATAATTTGGCCGTAATTAATTTTTAACCCAAAATAACATTTTCTTCACTAGAAAATTCATATAAAATCCATATAAATTCAAAAAAATTGAAAATTGAAACCCGTTTCTAAATTATCGTATCTGATCTAAATCTAAATTGGCGAGGTAATTAGATGTCATATAATAGGTTTTCTAAATCAATTCTCATCATAAAATGCATATAAAATAGCCTAAATCATCAACAAGTGTGTGTGTATATATATATCCATTTATCATCCAAAACATGGCAAAACAATTATAAATAATTTCAGAATTTATCTAAAATCGAAATTAATCAAAAATATGAGATGTAGTCATTATTCACCTTAGCTTTTTGATTAAGGATGTGAGATTTGTTCTTGATTAAGTGGTTTGGTTCTTCCTCTTGAATTCTTATTCTTTGCTCTTCCTAATGTTAGCCAGCCTTAGCTCTATATTTTTTACTTGTGAAAATTGAATGAACGTGGAGAATGAATCCTTAGGGGGTTTAGGGTATAAGGATATGCCATGTTCCTATTTTTCCCTTGCATAATTCCTAACCCTTTTTATTCTCTTTTTATTCTTTAGTTCACTAATGTAACATGGCACGGCTACCCCTTATTTAACCACAAATCTCAATCCATTAATCATCTTCATTGTTTTATTTTATTTAACTAATTAAATATCCTAAATAATGTTACTAAAAATATGGGGTGTTACAGACTCCCCTCCTTGAAGAATTTCATCCACGAAAGTACGATAAGGTACACATCAAAACAATCAAAGGCAAAACATATCATCAATAAATCAAGTGTGACGACCCGCTCTTCTTACCACAGAAAGACATATCATCAATAAGAAAAGAATGAGGTAGAAATAGAAAAGATAGAAAGAAAGAATAACAACATCAGAATCTCACAGCGAAACGGAACAAAATATAATACAATACATCACATAACTACTACATAGTTTATACATATATCAGAGTTACTCAACCTCATACAACAAGGAAATCATCTACATATCTGTCAATACATACATCCAAATACAACATACATCAACTACACATCAGAACTAGATAGATAGAAACATACGTCTGGACTTCTGTTCCTAGCTCCTCCATAACTCAACAATCCCAAACCTATCACTTGGCTACTCATAAAAATTTGAGTACCCAAGAGTTTATGAAAAACAAAATATAAACTCCGGGTCAGACATGGGTCTGGTGTGAGTAAACTGGTTAAAGTTGTTTAACTTTGAAAACCATTTGAAAATAAAGGTATCACGTAAGACTTACCAAATATAAACATGGGTAAGTTTTTACCTTACGCTGACCAAAACATTTTATAGGAAATCCAGTGGTATCATAATAGTGTCTAAGGTTTTCAAGTAAATAGAAAATAGCCGAAATTGTTACATCTATTAAATTCCATCTACTAGCCACAAAAGTGGGTATTACAAATCAAAACCGTAGGGACTCGTAGGGAAAATGGGTTTCCATCAATGGTAGGGCTACTGGGTATCGCCCGTCACAGTACGGGGTCTAGATCACCGTATTGAGGAACACTCTCGACCCCCTACAACACACGGCCGGAACCATTCCTTACTGAACAGTTCCGTACAAGATAATCCCGCAGTTGTGGCCAACAACTGCGCACACAGCTGAAATAAAGGGACATCTAGACAGGGGTATATCTCATCCTGCTTGGGTGCTACCCACCTAACCTTGCTGCATCTCCCCTGTTTTAGCCATTCCCGGTTGATGAGGATTGAGGCTGCGATTACCTTTATAGAACATCTTTCTTAGAATGCTCATCATCCGCCTGACGATGTGCTGAAAGCATTCAATCCATACAAGTTCGTTCCGGGTTCGAACAAAACCGAAGGCATTATCTCATTACACTCATTTTGGAATCACCCTCAAAGTTAACGACGATAACCCTTGCACTCTGAATCTCCATCTTGATCTTCACTTGAGATGCCACGACCTATCGTTTAATTTGGATCGATGTGGTTTTTGGATAATCATAATTGATACCCGATCCTGGTCTCATCGAAATCCAAACGCCATTTTAAAGGCCAAGTTGTCTAATAGTTTAAACAATTTAAATTCAATGCTTTGAATTTACACAACATTTATCACAGATAAATCATACACAGCCATCACAGATATATCAATGCATATCACTGAGTATCACAGAATATCACCAAATAGCTATCACAATCAATCAAACAGAACCATTAATTCAGATCAAATTTAGTTTAATTAACTTAACTTAATTAATTACTTTGAGAATAAACCATTGCTTGATTAATCACTAATTAATCAACTTATTAAATTTATTAATTACTTCTTAATTACTCACTGAATTAATTAATTCTTAATTATTAATTAATAACCTTAATTATTAATTAATGAAGCTTAATTACCTATTTATTAATCACTAATTACTTAATTAAATCATTAATTACCAATTAATTAATCATTAATCCTTCATTAATTACTCAATTAGTTAACTACTATTTATTTATTAACTTTAAGTAGTTAATTAAAATTCTTAAGTTCAAATTGATTAAACACAAAATTATTAATATCAATCTTTAATTACGAATTTATTTAATCTTAAGCTACTTAGTTAATTAC
The DNA here is from genome assembly GCA_030765085.1 of Allium cepa. Taxonomy (NCBI): domain Eukaryota; kingdom Viridiplantae; phylum Streptophyta; class Magnoliopsida; order Asparagales; family Amaryllidaceae; genus Allium; species Allium cepa. Next base: position 446,229,655 of record CM060937.1, on the reverse strand, counting down.
AATTATAAATTATTTTACATTCTTAATTAACTTTTAATTTAAATTAATTAATCATCTTACATTTGCAAATCTCTCTCTTAATAATTTTTAAATCAAATCTTAACTTAAAACTTGCCCACATTTGTTGACTTTATTAATACTAAACTTTATTTAACAAAATAACTTAAAAGAATTTAGGCTTAACCCCTTAAAAATGGAACCCGAGGTAAACCCCCTGCTTACTCGAGTAGCAACCCGAGTTTTCTCCTCTCTTTTTTCCGCGTCCTTCTTCTCCTCGCATACTTTCTTCTTCTTCTACTCTTCCTTTTTTTAAGTTTTAAGTTAAAACTGCTGTTACACTACCACACTCGTACCAGGGTATAACCCGAAGCATTCCCCCTTCTTACTCGAGTATCACTCGAGTCGAATCAACACACGAAGATGCTGACATTCACACGCCGCTGTGCACGTGCATAGCGCTTCGCCAGCACCCCGGCGAACCACGACGTCTCCGCCAAGTCACGAAACGACCTCACACTCGAAAGCAAATCTCAATTCAACGCGTAAAACTCGAAATCAAAATATACCCAGCCGTTCAAACTGTAACTCGAACACACCCAAAAGAAAAATGCCACGACCCACTAACGCCGACTACCAGTGGCGACGCAATTCCGCCCACACCTCGGCCAGACCCTCTTCCACCATCCTCTAGAAACGCGTGCAGCTCGATCATCCCACGGTGACAAAATCAACAAGTTTACATACTACTGCAAAACTCGATCCAAAACCCTAAACTCGTCTTTACCCAACAATTATGCAATAGATAATTTTTTTGAACATTTTTCCTGGATTCGAAAATCATCAAGCTAGCTTCACAACAAATTTCAACAACTAAAATTTGATAAACCATCAGGAATTGATAAAAGAGCATTTTTGGTTCATTTGTGAACTGCACCTTGTATACTTATCTAAAAATCATCATTCTTGATTTAAAATTCCTACCTTTGAATGATTATTCAAGATATATAATCAAATTAACAATTTAAAATATTCGAATTTAACACATTCGTTTCCTTTTTACTGTAAACTTGAATATACAGTATCTATGTTACACTGTCAAGCTTCAAAACAAAATTCTGAGCCATGATTTAAGTTTAAACAAACTTATTTAGTTTAAATTCCTAAGTTTAAAATGTTTTGCAAGAAGTAATAAATTTTCCTACTGTTCTTTGCTTTGTAACCAAATATATGGAAGAACATCCATATAAAATTTCCAGTGCAAACAGAAAATACACCGAGTTGTTTGTTTAAACTATACAGCAAGCACATACCATTCAAAAATCAATTACACAAGTTTAAATTTGGAAAATAGTATGTTTACTCACTTAAAATATTGTTGAAACGGAGAACAAATGTTGTTGAAGAGCTGGAGTTTGAAGAGCTGGAGTTTGAATTCCTGTAAATCTTCCCTCCTTCTGATTTTTGAATGATATTTAAGTTTTTAAAATAAAGATGTTTATTTTCTTTTTCTTTCTTTCAGGCCTTCAAAGTTTTGTTTGAATGAAATGGAATAAAAGATACATATATATAGAAATAGTTTTTGAACAGCTTTGAACAGTGGTAGGTTATAACTGGTACAAGCTTTACCATGTTTTGATCAGATTTTGTGTTTAATTACTGTAATTTGAAGTGATATTTGTCTATTTCGGCTGATCATATTTTTGTGCTGAGATGAAAGCATTAAATGCATATGTCTTCCTATATGTTTACATCTAATTATTATTTGCTGACATTTATATTTTTGTACTAAGATATTTTGTATATTATGTGAATAATTTGTCTTCTTTTGCATTGCACATATACATGTATTATACAACAACATATGTGTTATTGTTTTTGGTCAAAGATTTTGTTTTGCCTTTGCACTTAATATAAAATTTGTTATAGTGTATATTTATCTTATGTTTCTATTTAAACATATAAGTTGTTGTTAACATAACTTCTTAGTTTTATTTCTATTTGTAATTTTAACTTTCAAACATTTGATTTATAACATATATTTGTATTTATATATTTTATATTTATATCTTATATTTATATTTAATATTGATAGGATTGTTTATTTTAAACATTATCATTTAGATTACATTCATATATGAAATATATCAAATGTTAATAATATAGAACCTTTAATTTAATTGAATAAGACAGATTTTATTATAAATATTTTTAAAAGTATTTTATTTTAAATTTTCAAATCAAAATTTCCTCACAAAACATATATACATATATAACTGGTAAATGTCCAAAGATCTTATTTATTTATAAATGGAATGCTTGTATTTTATTTAATTAGATTAAATGCTTATTATAATAATATTGTCAAAGTTCCGGGTTGTTAAATTCCTCCCCTTTAAAGGAATTTCGTCCCCGAAATTTAAAAAAAAGTAAATTCAAAAGCTTTTATATTAATAACCCAAACATACATATCATCCATACATTCACCAACAATCAAACAGTTTATCCTAACAATCATCACTAGTTATCCGGACACAAATTCGGATAGGCTTTCCTAAAACTATCCAGAGTTTCCCAGGTACAATCTGTGGGATCCTCGCTCCACTACACCTTGACGAGCTTCACTACTTTGCTCCTGAGTTGCCTCTCATGTTGATCTACAATCCGAACTGGATTTCTGACTACAGTCAAGTTTTGTTCTACTTCCAAATCTTCCTGTACTACTAGTTCTACAACCAATGATGGGTCATGAACAAACTTTCTTAGATGGGATACATGAAATACATTATGAATTCCAAACATCCGTTCTGGCAATTCAATTCTGTAAGCTACAACTCCAATTCTTTCCAGCACTCGGAATGGTCCAATATATCTTGGGGCAAGTTTTTTCGTCTTTCCGAATCTTATAGCTCCTTTGATCGGGGAAACTTTGTCAAAGAATAAATCTTCGATCTCAAATTCCAATGGTCTTCGCCTTTTATCTGCGTATTTCTTCTGACAGTCCTGAGCAACTTTCATTCTTTTCTTGATAAGCTCAACTTTCGCAGAAGCTTCTCGAATCAAATCTGGTCCAAGCACAAGACGATCTTTCGATTCTATCCAACAAGATGGGGATCTACACGGTCTTCCATACAGAGCTTCATAAGGAGCCATCTTAATACTCGCTTGGTAACTATTATTATAAGAGAATTCCACTAGATGAAGATGGTCTTCCCACGATCCACCAAAATCCAAAACACAAGCTCGCAGCATATCCTCTAGAATACGATTAAGCCACTCCGTTTGTCCGTCCGTCTGAGGATGATAGGCTGTACTCAATCTCAAATTTGTTCCAATAGCTGATTGCAGAGCCTCCCAGAATTTACTGGTGAAAATAGGATCTCGATCACTTCCTATACTGACTGGAACACCATGCAATCTGACTATCTCCCTCAACAAAATCTCCGCCAGAGAAGCTGCAGTACGAGTTGCCTTAACCGGTATAAAATGGGCGCTCTTAGTTAAACGGTCCACAATAACCCATATTCCTTCATTTCCTTTCTTTGTTCTTGGCAAATCGTCGATGAAATCCATCGAAATCATCTCCCACTTCCAATCGAGAACTTCCAAAGTCTGCAATAATCCGACTGACTTCTGCTGATCTCCTTTAACTTGTTGGCAGATGGCACAACTATTCACGAACATAGCAATATCTTTCTTCATATTCGACCACCAGAAAACTCACCTCATATCCTTATACATCTTTGAGATTCCCGGGTGAATATTCAATCTGGAACGATGACTCTCTAACAACACCTCCCGTCTTAGATTCCTATCATTCGGAACACAAATCCTCCCGTTAATCCTTAATGTTCCTTGGCCATCAATTTTAAGACTGGGACACTGACCCTTCCTAACTCTTTTGATGATTCTTCTCAACATTTTATCAGATTCTTGCTGGCTCGAAATCCTTTAAATAAGAGATGGAACAACTTCCAGCAGAGACAGCACTGCATTCCTGCTAAGAGCATCAACTACAACATTCGCCTTTCTTGAGGTATACAGAATATCCAAATCATAGGATGCCAGAAACTCGACCCACCGTTGCTGCCTCAGATTAAGATCCTTTTGAGAGAACAGATATTTCAACGGTTTGTGATCCGTGAATAACTCGAATTTCTCTCCCAAAAGATAATGTCTCCAGATCTTCAAAGCAAAAACAATGGCTAATAGTTCTAGATCGTGCGTAGCGTAGTTCCTCTCATGTGGCTTCAATTGCCGACTCGCATACGCAATAACCCTTCCATTCTGCATCAGAACTGCTCCCAGTCCAACTATACAAGCATCAATATAAACTTCAAATTTGCTCTTCCCATCCGGAATAGCAAGCACTGGTGCACTGCTTAGCCTCGTCTTCAATTCCTGGAAAGCTACTTCACACTGGGGTGTCCACTTGAACTTAGCTCCCTTCCTTCCTAGCTTGGTCAGATGCAAAGAAATCTTGGAATAATCCTTGATAAACTTTCTGTAGTAGCCAGCCAAACCCAGAAAATTACGAACTTCAGTCGGTGTCCGCGGCTGCTTCCACTCTAGAATAGTCTCAACCTTCGCTGGGTCTACAGAGATACCTTCACCAGAAACAATGTGCCTGTGACGACCCAAACTCGATGTCCAATAAACGACATCAAATTCGCATCGCCGGAGCTTATAACAACAATTAGATGAATATAAAACAGCGGAACAGAATCAATATCATAAATAACATCACTGTTACAACATCAACATAATATCCATACTGCAACAGAGTACATAATACATACACTACAACTCCAAATACAACATCATGATAATACAACAGTGAACATATATCCAAAAGTTCTCAAATGAGAGATGATAACGAACTCCCAAAAGTTAACACCTGTAATCTCCAAAAGCTCCTAAGATAGCTCCAAGATAAGAGCTCCAAAATACCTCTACTCCAAAATACAGAAACCTGCTACTAGGCTGCCCGTGTGGAAATAATGGGCACCCAGAGTTTAGGAAAGAAAACAATAAACTCCGGATCAGTCATGGGACTGGTATGAGTAAACAAGACAGTTGTATTTTAAATAAACAAGATTTATAAAAGAATTTTCGGAATGCTTTTAAAAATGGAACTACCATAAGACCTCCCGCCACACACACAATGCAAACGCAGAATTGGAGGAGATTTCTTCTTATGATAGTTAAATATGCTTGATACGAGGAAAGAATTCTTTGATATTATTACTAGTGCATAGTGATAGTAAATCATTTCGAAAATAGAATATTAATCTTAGCCGACATAGGTACCATTATACTATGCCTACTATAGCTACCATATTAGATGGCAGGTTCTACAACTAAAACCGTACAGGGTTTCGTATTGGGAATTGGATTTCCAACAAATGGTCAGGCCAAGGAACTTCCCATTGCCACATGAGAATGCCTCTGGAAAGACATCCCCGAGAACCAAACCGGATCTCTGCCAACACAAGGCCGGGTTACCCCTAACTGGGTAACTACTGACACGAGTATGCCATCTCCCGGTCGTAACCAACCTTTAACCGGGGCCCCAGCAACAAATCACAAAATCATATATATATATCTGCGATATCCACATAAGTTAAGTATCTGGGCTCCATACCATGATACCACTTCTATCCAGAAGGAAATGTACATACCCTAAGGGGTGCTACCCCCAATAACCTTGCCGCATTTTTCCTGTTTCGACCATTTCGGGGTGTGAGGTCCGACGAAGTCACGTCCACAAAAACACACTTTATACAAAAGCCGTGCTTTGGGTCAACAAATGATCAACACAATGATCACTAAGATAGACGATCAAATAAACGATCCTATCACAATAATCAACACAATGATCATTTCAGCAACACTCAGCATGTCACATTACCAAATTGGGAATATATCGCTGATAACTTCAACTACATAACCTCTGAGCTCGTACGTCTCAGAGAAGGGTGTTAAGCTAAAAGAATAAATTCTCCGCCACCAACAGAAATATATTTGAAAGAAATCGGCTTTATATCTCAACTTGTAATGTCAGACATACAATCCATACAAGTCTGTTCCGGGCTCGAACAGAACCGAAGGCACTTACAAAGAAGTCCTTGCAATCCGGATATTCACAATCCTGATCGGATTCACCATCACATATGGAGAACTCTATACCGGAGCAACTCGGTGCAGAGTCAATCGACAGGTCATCCTATCGCTCTCGCAAATATCCGGTCTTCAACACCGGTCTTCAAATGCTATCCAATTCGACGTATCACTATTCGGAATGGGTTATACGACACAAAGGTCATCTCCCGGTTAAACCGAATAGTGAGCGTTAATTTAAAAACAATGTGGATGTCATTCATAATAATTCATAGGTTCGATGTGGGTTTCGGATAACCAATTGAAATCCGATTCCCTGTCGCATCGAAGTTTGAATGCCGTTTTACAGACAACAGGGTTTTCACATCAATATAGAACGAATCACAATCACAGTGCAATAACATGGCAATATCATCATACAGAATTTCGAACAGAACAGAGATATCAATATAAGTTAACAACAATAGTTAGTTATTTATTTATCAAAACGAATGAGATAAATTAACCAAATATTTATTTTATTGATTATTCAATCAATGATTTATTATTCTTAATGATTATTAAATCAATCTTAATCGTCTTGATACATTGATTTTTTTCCTTAATTAGTTATTTTAATTAAGTGTCAATTTAATTTAATTAACTTGCTTTATCAAATCAATAAATTCTTAGTTATAAATTTATTTGAGTACTTAATTTTTTAACTAAATCAATTTTTATCACAACTTTAATTATTCTAAATTCCCTTTCAAAACTATTAATAAAAATTGTTTACCTTAATTTTCATTGGAAAATCTGTTTTATATTTTAAAAATTAATTTGTTGATACGTTGGAATTTTAATGTAAATCAATTTAAAATTCTTCTTTTAAAATCTAAAAACTTTAATTGAGGGTTTAAATAATTTTTTTTTTTCTTTTTTTTTTTTTAAATAATTTAACTTAGCTAGATTTATATTATTTACATGGCAACACAAAAATCCTCTTGAAGATTTTTAAATGGGCCTAGCCCATCATAAACACTCCGTGTAACAATGGTCACGAGCCCACCCCCTTCTCTTTGCATCCCAGTTCTTTCTTTCCCCCAGTTCTTCCTTTTTTTTTTCTTTTTCTTATCAAACGCTTGTATATGACAAACTGGAAAGGAGTCTCCTTCACACGCTCGAGTTCGACCCTGAGTTCGACCCTCTCCATGCTCGATAACATCACCGAGTAACCCAGACCTTCTTCTCCTTCATTTCCCTTTTGTTTTTTTGTTTTTTTTTTTTATTCACTGGCACATCACCACCACCGTGCACGTGCACGGTGGTTCGCGACCACCTTGATGGTCATCGCGACCATCAACAAATCGCGCTTCATCCCCCTACTCCAAAATGATGATCAATTCGATGCCAACGCCCCCACAACGAAATCGAGCTTCCAGCTCGAAACTCGAACCCATCCTCACCTGCAAATTCGCTTCGCCCTCGTTGCTCGAACCATTGGAGCAGCTCAAACTTCGTCACCATCACGTCCACGCCTCATGCCATCATTCCACTCAAAATCCCCTAACTCGATGCGTCAGAGGAGATGAACACGTCGCGTTTCCAGACCGTAAACACTTCGAACACTAAACCCTACTTCGAGCTCGTACTACCAATTCACACAATAGAAAAATAAATTTGTATTTTTCCCAACATTCTTGAGTATCAACCTAGCTCCACGCAAAATCTCAACATTCAACAATCTTTTGATTTACAGGAATTGATTTAAAAGCAACATTTGCTAAAATACCAACTGCTCCTAAAATACCCAAGTAAAAATCATCGTATTTAGTTTAAAAATCCCATTTTTGTATACTTACTCGAATTATACAATCAAATCAATGATTAATCACACTTGAATTTATCACCATTTTGATTTACTGTAAGGTTTGAGGTTGCACAGTCAAAATGTTTCACTTCAAACTCAAAATAAAATTTTAACTGTGAGTTGAGTTTACACAACATATTTGGTTTAAGATTTTTATTACCTAACAATGTTACAATGTAAATGAATCTAATTTTTTTTTTTTGAATAATGATCAAGTGCTGTGATAGTTACAAAGAAATAAAATACAGAGCATACCAAAATCCTCTTTATAAACTGAAGCATATATATAAACAGCTTATAAATGAAATTTAGACTGTTTAAATAGATTTAAGCTTTTAAAGATTATTTTACTCACCTGAATAATATAGAAACAGAGAATACTTTTGTTTCTTTTTTTTTACTGCAGTTTGCTCCTTCTTCCCTGGTTTTTTTTTTTTTTTTCTTCTTTTTACTTTCTGTTTTAATCACCTGAATGCCTTTGGAAGTTATGAAATATGATGTTTTATCTTTTTCAGGTTTGCAAAAGTTTGTGGAATGAAATAACTAAGGCAATTGATGTTCCTTTATAACAGATTTTTTTTACTGAAGTTTATTAAAACAAGTACAGGTTTAAACATGCTGGAAGTAAAACATTTAATGCAGGTATGTTCTTTGTAGATGCTTGCATTTAATGAAAGTATGTAGTGTTTCATGCTTGTATATTTTCAGCATGCTATTTGATTTGTTTTATATTTTAATAATGTATGAGTTTGTTTTACTTTATTTTATTTCTTTTGCTTACCCCTTTTAGTTTACTGGCCTGTACATTTTCTTTTTGCAAGTTGTTTAGTTACTTTGTTAATTTAAGCATGTTATGTTTTTTTTTCTTACTGTTTTGCTATCTTGCTTGTTTATTTGTTCATTTATTTATTTGTTTATTTATTTAGTTGTTTACTTGTTTAATTATTCATAGGATTATTTGTTTATTTGTTTATGATGCGATTTAAATTTTAAAATTTTATCATAACTTACATTAACAATTTTCTTTTTATTTCTTTTAAAAGTTTTAACTAAAATACTAACTTTTTTCATATTTTATTCCTTTACTACTTTTCAATTTTTTTATTTCAAAGAGTTTAAAATATATTACTGAATTTTAAATTCAAAATTTTCGGGATGTTACAATATCCCCTCCTTAAGAATATTTCGTCCTCGAAATTGAAAGAGAGAGAAACTCAAACAAAGAATATACGAATTCAGAAATAAGGAAATGACTTACAGATTTAAGTCGAGATGTCAATTCTGCATTTGGGATATGATTTCTTCATATTCTCTTCAGTCTCCCAAGTACAGTCCTTTGGATCGCCACTCCATTTAACTTTGACCAATTTCATAATTTTATTCCTCAATCGCTTCTCATCACGATCAACTATTTTCATCGGTTCCCTTCTAACTGCCAAGTTGGGAGTGATTTCAAGATCCTGCTGAGCAGCTTCTTCAATAATATCATCTGGATCGTGCACATATTTCCGAAGGTTAGAAATATGGAACACATCATGTACGCCAGATAACCAGTTGGGTAACTGCACTCTATATGCTAGAGAACCAATCCTTTCCAGAATAGGAAAAGGACCAATATAACGCGGTGCTAACTTTCCAGTTTTCCCAAATCTCAACACTCCCCGCATCGGAGATACTTTCAGAAATACAGAATCTCCAACTTGAAATTCCAAATTTCTCCTTCGACGGTCATAATAGCTCTTCTGACGACTTTGGGCAGTTAATAACTTCTTTCGAATAAATTCTACCTTCTCAGTGGCTTCTTTTATCATATCTGGTCCAAGAACAAGTCTATCACCTGATTCGATCCAACATGTAGGTGATCGACACGGACGACCATATAAAGCTTCGAAAGGAGCCATTTCTAAACTGGCTTGATAGCTGTTATTATATGAGAATTCAACCAGATGCAAATGGTCCTCCCAAGAACCACCAAAATCATGAACACAAGCACGCAGTAGGTCTTCTAAAACTCGGTTAACCCTCTCAGTCTGTCCATCAGATTGCGGATGGTAAGCAGTACTGAAATTTAATTTCGTTCCTAAAGCGTCTTGAAATGCTTCCCAAAATCTACAAGTGAAGATCGGATCACGATCACTCACTATACTGCTGGGAATACCATGGAGGCGAACAATTTCCTTTATATAAATACCTGCCAAGCTTGCCGCAGTACGAGTGGATTTAACTGGAATGAAATGGGCATTCTTGGTTAGACGATCCACAATAACCCAAATCGCTTCATTGCCTTTCTTGGTTCGTGGCAATCCGTCGATGAAATCCATCGATACTTGATCCCATTTCCATTTCGGTACTTCTAAAGGTTGAAGTAAACCAGCCACTTTCTTTTGGTCACTCTTTATTTGCTGACAAGTAGCACAACGACTTACATAAATAGATATGTCTCTCTTCATCGTTTTCCACCAGAATGTCCTTTTAACATCACGATACATTTTGTTGACTCCGGGATGGATGTTAAATTTGGATTTGTGGCATTCGTCCAAAATTTCACGTTTCAGTTCAGGGAAATCTGGAACACAAATCCTGCCTTTTAATCTAATAACTCCACTATGATTTGTCTCAAAACTTGTATCTTCGCCTCGAAGAATTTTTCCATAAATACCCCGAAGGAATTTGTCTTCATGTTGCTTACTAGCGATTTTCTCAAGGAGAGTAGGAGTGATAACAAGATAAGCAAGAACAGCATAACTTCTGCTCAAAGCGTCTGCAACTACATTGGCCTTTCCGGATGTATACAGAATATCCAAGTCATAAGATGCCAGAAATTCCAACCAACGTTGTTGTCGCAGATTCAGATCCTTCTGGGAGAAAAGATATTTCAAGTTTTTATGATCGGTGAATAATTCGAATTTTTCACCTAAAACAAAGAGAGTTTATTAGGTATATTTCTTTAGTTAATTTCACAAATTATTTAGAAAGCTGAAAAGATTCTTACCCAGAAGATAGTGTCGCCATATTTTCAAAGCGAAAACAACAGCCAAAAGTTCCAAATCGTGCGTTGGGTAGTTCTTCTCATGCGGACGTAATTGTCTACCTGCGTAGGCAACTACCTTTCCATTTTGCATTAATACTGCACCTATCCCTTCACCACTTGCATCAGTATAGACAGATAAGCCTTGGTTCCCGTTAACAATAGTGAGAACAGGAGCAGTGGTTAATCTCTTTTTCAACTCTTGAAAAGCTTCCTCACATTTTGAAGTCCAATCAAATTCTACACCTTTCATTGTTAGCTTAGTCAATGGGCTAGCCAACTTAGAAAAATCTTGAACGAATTTCCGGTAATAGCCTGCTAAACCCAAAAAGCTTCGAACTTCTTTTGGAGTAGTGGGTTGTTTCCAATCAAGAATAGCGGAAATTTTACTAGGATCTACTGAAATTCCTTCTTCATTAACAATATGGCCAAGGAATTTGACTTCATTGACCCAGAAATGGCATTTGGAAAATTTCGCATATAGAACATTTCTCCTCAAAATTTCCAAGACAATTCTAAGATGCTCGGCATGCTCATCTTTAGTTTTGGAGAAAATTAAGATGTCATCAATGAATACAAGCACAAATTTATTTAAAACTTCCCGAAACACACGAGTCATCAGATCTACGAAGTATGCTGGAGCATTGGTTAGTCCGAAAGGCATAACTAACCATTCATAGAACATATTAGGACCTCTGAAAGCGGTCAGATGTACACAATCTTCGGCGATTCGTAATTGATGGAATCCTTGGGCTAGATCCATTTTTGAAAAGAAACGAGCGCCGTGCAACTGATCAAATAAATCATCAATCCTGGGTAGTGGAAATTTATTTTTGAGAGTTTGTTTATTTAGATCGCGGTAATCTACACACAATCTCAAAGATCCGTCTGATTTGGCAACAAATACGACGGCTGATCCCCACTCAGAAACACTGGGTCGAATTAATCCTTTTGCTAGTAGCTCATTAGTTTGATGAACCAATTCAATCTTTTCCCTAGGTGCCATTCTGCGACTTGCATGAACAACAGGACGAGTATTAGGTACAAGATCAATTCGGAATTCTATTTCTCGATGAGGAGGTAAAGATTTCACTTCTTCGAATACGTCGGAAAAATCCCGAACAACAGGTATAGACTGCAAAGTGGGTTCAAGATTTCCCAAAGTATATATTAATCTGTCGCTCCTTGGACTTGGATTCTCACAAGAGATTTCAATAAAATTTCCAAAACTTGTTTGGATTAAAACTGTCCGATTACTACACTCCAATCTAGCATCGTATCTCGTTAACCAGTTCATACCGAGTAAGATTTCAAATTCATCAAATTCGAGGACATACAGGTTGATAGGAAATTTATAGCTAGCATATGAAATAGGAACTCTCTTACAATATGAACTAAGATTTGCGGGACCTCCAACCGGATTTTTCACGCAAATAGGATCGTCAGCAAATTTAGTTTCAAGTCCTAGTTCATTTACGGTTTGTTGGGAAATAAAGCTATGTGAAGCTCCCGTATCAAATAAAGCTCTAACAGTTCTATTATTAATAGTAAGGTTACCTTCCAAAACACTTTTCCCTTTGTCAGCTTTTGAAGATGAGGGGTCCTCCTTTATTGCATAGACTTTTGCTACCTGCGCTGGCCTCATCACTGGGCAATCTTTAACTAAATGTCCCGGTTTATGACAATTGTAACATTCTCTAGCTGGTCTCTTCGGTTTTGGGCAGTTATTTGAATAGTGGCCCTTCTCTTTGCAGTTGTAACAAGTGACATTTTCTGCTGCGCTTCCCTGAATGCTCCTCTTCTTCTCATTGCCTTGCCAAGGTTTCTTGCCTCCGAATTTACGCTTTTTATAATTCTGACTACCTGAATTACCTTTCTCCACAGTCGCTTCCTGTATATCAAGAGTAGCGTACCTGTAACCCATATCTACTAAATCTGAGAAAGATTCTTTAACATGACCCGTCATTCTTCCATGATATTTCTGGTTCATTCCTCGGATAAACCTTTCGTTTTTCTTCAGAGGTGTATTTAGCAATTCCGGACCAAACCGAGATAGTTCACTGAATTTATTCAAATATTCTTCAAACGACAAACTTCCTTGTTTCAAATCTAGAAATTCCTGATACATTCTAGAAGCACCCGCTGATGGCATGTAACGTTTCTCAAACACTTCTTTAAAACGATCCCAAGTGAATTCTTCCTCGGGTTCATCTACAATGATGGTTTCCCACCAAGCTGAAGCTTCTCCTTGGAGTTGCCAAGAAGCTATAAGTCTTTTCTGCTCATCCTGCAATTTTAGTCCTTTAAAAATCTTTTCACACGATCTTACCCAAGCTTAAGCATCAATAATTGACTCTTTGCCAATAAATGGTTTTCCACCAAGCTTTTCAAACTTCTTATATAATTCAGCCAAGTCCGGCTGCTGCTGAATTTCTATTACTGCTTCTGCGGCTGCGGGAATTTGATTTGGTACTGCAGCATTGCCTTGACCCCTCACTCTTCCTCTGCGTCCACTCATTTTCACTATCTGAGATTAGTAAGAAAATTGATTTAGATATGCAGACGAAATATCTTAAGGAATATCAGCAGTAAAAATAACAGACTAAGAAAATTTTAAAGTTTCAATTTTTATTATACTCATTCTAGGGTATACTTCACCCTATCTCTAATGAGCCATCTAATGTGTTATACTCCGTAGCTAAAGTTCTTACTCAACCAACAGCTCTGATACCACTTTGTGACGACCCAAACTCGATGTCCAATAAACGACATCAAATTCGCATCGCCGGAGCTTATAACAACAATTAGATGAATATAAAACAGCGGAACAGAATCAATATCATAAATAACATCACTGTTACAACATCAACGTAATATCCATACTGCAACAGAGTACATAATACATACACTACAACTCCAAATACAACATCATGATAATACAACAGTGAACATATATCCAAAAGTTCTCAAATGAGAGATGATAACGAACTCCCAAAAGTTAACACCTGTAATCTCCAAAAGCTCCTAAGATAGCTCCAAGATAAGAGCTCCAAAATACCTCTACTCCAAAATACAGAAACCTGCTACTAGGCTGCCCGTGTGGAAATAATGGGCACCCAGAGTTTAGGAAAGAAAACAATAAACTCCGGATCAGTCATGGGACTGGTATGAGTAAACAAGACAGTTGTATTTTAAATAAACAAGATTTATAAAAGAATTTTCGGAATGCTTTTAAAAATGGAACTACCATAAGACCTCCCGCCACACACACAATGCAAACGCAGAATTGGAGGAGATTTCTTCTTATGATAGTTAAATATGCTTGATACGAGGAAAGAATTCTTTGATATTATTACTAGTGCATAGTGATAGTAAATCATTTCGAAAATAGAATATTAATCTTAGCCGACATAGGTACCATTATACTATGCCTACTATAGCTACCATATTAGATGGCAGGTTCTACAACTAAAACCGTACAGGGTTTCGTATTGGGAATTGGATTTCCAACAAATGGTCAGGCCAAGGAACTTCCCATTGCCACATGAGAATGCCTCTGGAAAGACATCCCCGAGAACCAAACCGGATCTCTGCCAACACAAGGCCGGGTTACCCCTAACTGGGTAACTACTGACACGAGTATGCCATCTCCCGGTCGTAACCAACCTTTAACCGGGGCCCCAGCAACAAATCACAAAATCATATATATATATCTGCGATATCCACATAAGTTAAGTATCTGGGCTCCATACCATGATACCACTTCTATCCAGAAGGAAATGTACATACCCTAAGGGGTGCTACCCCCAATAACCTTGCCGCATTTTTCCTGTTTCGACCATTTCGGGGTGTGAGGTCCGACGAAGTCACGTCCACAAAAACACACTTTATACAAAAGCCGTGCTTTGGGTCAACAAATGATCAACACAATGATCACTAAGATAGACGATCAAATAAACGATCCTATCACAATAATCAACACAATGATCATTTCAGCAACACTCAGCATGTCACATTACCAAATTGGGAATATATCGCTGATAACTTCAACTACATAACCTCTGAGCTCGTACGTCTCAGAGAAGGGTGTTAAGCTAAAAGAATAAATTCTCCGCCACCAACAGAAATATATTTGAAAGAAATCGGCTTTATATCTCAACTTGTAATGTCAGACATACAATCCATACAAGTCTGTTCCGGGCTCGAACAGAACCGAAGGCACTTACAAAGAAGTCCTTGCAATCCGGATATTCACAATCCTGATCGGATTCACCATCACATATGGAGAACTCTATACCGGAGCAACTCGGTGCAGAGTCAATCGACAGGTCATCCTATCGCTCTCGCAAATATCCGGTCTTCAACACCGGTCTTCAAATGCTATCCAATTCGACGTATCACTATTCGGAATGGGTTATACGACACAAAGGTCATCTCCCGGTTAAACCGAATAGTGAGCGTTAATTTAAAAACAATGTGGATGTCATTCATAATAATTCATAGGTTCGATGTGGGTTTCGGATAACCAATTGAAATCCGATTCCCTGTCGCATCGAAGTTTGAATGCCGTTTTACAGACAACAGGGTTTTCACATCAATATAGAACGAATCACAATCACAGTGCAATAACATGGCAATATCATCATACAGAATTTCGAACAGAACAGAGATATCAATATAAGTTAACAACAATAGTTAGTTATTTATTTATCAAAACGAATGAGATAAATTAACCAAATATTTATTTTATTGATTATTCAATCAATGATTTATTATTCTTAATGATTATTAAATCAATCTTAATCGTCTTGATACATTGATTTTTTTCCTTAATTAGTTATTTTAATTAAGTGTCAATTTAATTTAATTAACTTGCTTTATCAAATCAATAAATTCTTAGTTATAAATTTATTTGAGTACTTAATTTTTTAACTAAATCAATTTTTATCACAACTTTAATTATTCTAAATTCCCTTTCAAAACTATTAATAAAAATTGTTTACCTTAATTTTCATTGGAAAATCTGTTTTATATTTTAAAAATTAATTTGTTGATACGTTGGAATTTTAATGTAAATCAATTTAAAATTCTTCTTTTAAAATCTAAAAACTTTAATTGAGGGTTTAAATAATTTTTTTTTTTCTTTTTTTTTTTTTAAATAATTTAACTTAGCTAGATTTATATTATTTACATGGCAACACAAAAATCCTCTTGAAGATTTTTAAATGGGCCTAGCCCATCATAAACACTCCGTGTAACAATGGTCACGAGCCCACCCCCTTCTCTTTGCATCCCAGTTCTTTCTTTCCCCCAGTTCTTCCTTTTTTTTTTCTTTTTCTTATCAAACGCTTGTATATGACAAACTGGAAAGGAGTCTCCTTCACACGCTCGAGTTCGACCCTGAGTTCGACCCTCTCCATGCTCGATAACATCACCGAGTAACCCAGACCTTCTTCTCCTTCATTTCCCTTTTGTTTTTTTGTTTTTTTTTTTTATTCACTGGCACATCACCACCACCGTGCACGTGCACGGTGGTTCGCGACCACCTTGATGGTCATCGCGACCATCAACAAATCGCGCTTCATCCCCCTACTCCAAAATGATGATCAATTCGATGCCAACGCCCCCACAACGAAATCGAGCTTCCAGCTCGAAACTCGAACCCATCCTCACCTGCAAATTCGCTTCGCCCTCGTTGCTCGAACCATTGGAGCAGCTCAAACTTCGTCACCATCACGTCCACGCCTCATGCCATCATTCCACTCAAAATCCCCTAACTCGATGCGTCAGAGGAGATGAACACGTCGCGTTTCCAGACCGTAAACACTTCGAACACTAAACCCTACTTCGAGCTCGTACTACCAATTCACACAATAGAAAAATAAATTTGTATTTTTCCCAACATTCTTGAGTATCAACCTAGCTCCACGCAAAATCTCAACATTCAACAATCTTTTGATTTACAGGAATTGATTTAAAAGCAACATTTGCTAAAATACCAACTGCTCCTAAAATACCCAAGTAAAAATCATCGTATTTAGTTTAAAAATCCCATTTTTGTATACTTACTCGAATTATACAATCAAATCAATGATTAATCACACTTGAATTTATCACCATTTTGATTTACTGTAAGGTTTGAGGTTGCACAGTCAAAATGTTTCACTTCAAACTCAAAATAAAATTTTAACTGTGAGTTGAGTTTACACAACATATTTGGTTTAAGATTTTTATTACCTAACAATGTTACAATGTAAATGAATCTAATTTTTTTTTTTTGAATAATGATCAAGTGCTGTGATAGTTACAGAGAAATAAAATACAGAGCATACCAAAATCCTCTTTATAAACTGAAGCATATATATAAACAGCTTATAAATGAAATTTAGACTGTTTAAATAGATTTAAGCTTTTAAAGATTATTTTACTCACCTGAATAATATAGAAACAGAGAATACTTTTGTTTCTTTTTTTTTACTGCAGTTTGCTCCTTCTTCCCTGGTTTGTTTGTTTTTTTTTCTTCTTTTTACTTTCTGTTTTAATCACCTGAATGCCTTTGGAAGTTATGAAATATGATGTTTTATCTTTTTCAGGTTTGCAAAAGTTTGTGGAATGAAATAACTAAGGCAATTGATGTTCCTTTATAACAGATTTTTTTTACTGAAGTTTATTAAAACAAGTACAGGTTTAAACATGCTGGAAGTAAAACATTTAATGCAGGTATGTTCTTTGTAGATGCTTGCATTTAATGAAAGTATGTAGTGTTTCATGCTTGTATATTTTCAGCATGCTATTTGATTTGTTTTATATTTTAATAATGTATGAGTTTGTTTTACTTTATTTTATTTCTTTTGCTTACCCCTTTTAGTTTACTGGCCTGTACATTTTCTTTTTGCAAGTTGTTTAGTTACTTTGTTAATTTAAGCATGTTATGTTTTTTTTTTTTCTTACTGTTTTGCTATCTTGCTTGTTTATTTGTTCATTTATTTATTTGTTTATTTATTTAGTTGTTTACTTGTTTAATTATTCATAGGATTATTTGTTTATTTGTTTATGATGCGATTTAAATTTTAAAATTTTATCATAACTTACATTAACAATTTTCTTTTTATTTCTTTTAAAAGTTTTAACTAAAATACTAACTTTGTTCATATTTTATTCCTTTACTACTTTTCAATTTTTTTATTTCAAAGAGTTTAAAATATATTACTGAATTTTAAATTCAAAATTTTCGGGATGTTACAGTGCCTTAAAAATTTGACTTCTGATTTCCAAAAATGGCACTTAGAGAACTTTGCCTTCAACACATGCCGCCTCAGAGTCTCCAATACAATTCTCAAATGCTGCCTATGCTCTTCTTCTGACTTAGAGTAGACCAGGATATCATCAATGAACACCAGAACAAACTTATTCAATACATCACGATAGACTCGGTTCATAAGGTCAACAAAGTAAGCAGGAGCGTTGGTTAACCCGAAAGGCATAACTAACCACTTATAAAAACAATTTGGTCCCCTAAATTCAGTCAAGGGAATACTGTCCTCAGCTACCCTTAACTGATGGAAACCTGAAGCTAAATCCAGTTGAGAAAAGATAGAAGCTCCATGCAACTGGTCAAAGAGATCATCAATACGAGGAAGATGATATTTATTACGGATAGTCACTTTGTTCAATTCTCTATAATCTACACAGAACCTTAGCAATCCATCCGATTTAGTGACAAACACCGCAGCAGAGCCCCAGCAAGAAAAACTGGGCCTAATCAACCCCTTCTCCAAAAGATCCTGCATCTACTTAACTAACTCTTCCACTCTAGGAGCCATCCTCCTACTGGGCTGAATCACCAGTACCGCTCCTGGGATCAAATCAATGCGAAACTCTATTTCTCGATGCAGAGGCAGACACTTAACTTCCTCAAATACATCAAGAAAATCTTGGACCACATCGATATCTTCAATCTTCTCTTGAGAAGTCTCAATTCCATGCAAAAGACTACTCAAGTGAATTCCAGAATTATCACATGTCACTCTGGCAATCCTACCCAAATCAGTTTCTAGCAAAACTGTTCTCTCATCACAATTCAGGACTGCTCTATAATTATCAAGCCAATTCATTCCCAATATAAGGTCAAATCCTTTAAAATTCAACACATAAGGTCACAAGAAAAACTATGGGATAGATATGAAATCTTCAAGTCCTTACAGATCGTATCTAATTTGGTCACCCCTCCTATAGGATTAGACACAAAGATGGGACAGTCCACAGTACTAGGGGTAAGAAAGAA
This sequence comes from Allium cepa, assembly GCA_030765085.1. Taxonomy (NCBI): domain Eukaryota; kingdom Viridiplantae; phylum Streptophyta; class Magnoliopsida; order Asparagales; family Amaryllidaceae; genus Allium; species Allium cepa. The sequence continues at coordinate 446,210,377 of CM060937.1, read as the reverse complement.
CTTCTCTACAGATTCCAAAGAAATAAAACTCAAAGAAGCACCCGAATCAAATAAAACTTTAATATACTTGCCATCTAAAAGTAATGTACCATCTAATACTCCCTTGCCTTTAGATGAAGTAGATGGTGCACCCTCGAAAGCAAATCCCTTATTCTGCTGAGCTTTATAAAGTAACGGACAATCCTTGATCATATGACCTGGTTGGTGACAATTGACGCATAGAGATCTATGAACCAAAGCTGAACCCGGTCCACTATGATGCAGTTGTTGTTGCTGCTGCTGAAATCCTTTCCTAGGACACCTATTCGCCAAGTGACCTTCTTGTTGACATATATAGCATTTGCGAGGTCCATTGTTACTTCCAGGCTTCTTCTTGTTCGGCTTCCTCCAATTGGGATTGAACTTCCTCTTATTTGGATTAGCAAAATTCCCTTCCGATGCTGCTACTGGTGCCACTGATTTCTTATTCATCAAATTCTCATATCTCAAAGCCATATCAATTAAATCGAAAAAAGATCCTTTCAAGTGCGCTGTCATCTTTTCATGAAATTCCGGCCTCAATCCTTGCACAAACATTTCGTTCTTTTTGAGGGAAGTATCAATGAGCCCTAGTCTATAGCAAGAAAGTTCATTGAATTTGGTCTCATACTCAGAAATAGACATGCTTTCCTGCTTCAAATTCAGAATATCCTGGCATAGAAGAGTTTTCCCTGCTGTTGGCATAAATTTCTCCTCAAATAACTCCTTAAATCTTTCCCAAGAAATGTCTTCCTTAGAAATATTTGCTACCGTTGCATCCCACCAGGCTGCTGTGCCTCCCTGTAATTGCCACGATGCCATTTCCCTTTTCCGTTCATCAGACAACTTCATACTCTTAAAGATGCGCTCACAAGAGCGTAGCCAAGCTTGAACTTCAATTATCGATTTTGACCCTTTAAATGGTTTGCCTCCAAGGTTGATGAAGTCTTCGCATAAAGCGACAAAACTAATCTGAGTGGATTTACATCCTCACTAGTAGTTTGACTATGTCCATTATCAGTCAAGGTACTGCCCCTACCTCTGCCTCTTCTTCCAGAACTCATGTTGGTTACCTGGACAGGTAACTCAACAAATTTAGATAGGTATATAATTATATGAAAATACAAATATGCACTCTCAAGATAGATATTACACCAGAGCCTAGGTATTATCTCAATTTAAGCTCTGATACCAACTGTGACGACCTGCCCTTTTTACCACAGAAAGATATATCATCAATAAGAAAAGAATGAGGTAGAAATAGAAAAGATAGAAAGAAGGAATAACAACATCAGAATCTCACAGCGGAACGGAACAAAATATAATACATCACATAACTACTACATAGTTTTTACATATATCAGAGTTACTTAACCTCATACAACAAGACAATCATATACATATCTGTCAATACATGCATCCAAAATACTACATACATGAACTACACAGCGTAACTAGATAGATAGATACGTACGTCTGGACTTCTGCTCCAAGCTCCTCCAGAACTCAACAATCCCAAACCTATCACTTGGCTACTCATGAAAATTTGAGTACCCAAGAGTTTATGCAAAACAAAATATAACTCTGGGTCAGACATGGTCTGGTGTGAGTAAATGGGTTAAAGTTTTTTAATTTTGAAAACCATTTGAAAATAAAGGTATCACGTAAGACTTCCCACGCATAAACATGGGTAAGTTTTTACCTTACGCTAACCAAAACATTTTATAGGAAATCCAGTGATATTATAATAGTGTCTAAGGTTTTCAAGTAAACAGAAAATAGCCAGAATTGTTACATCTATTAAATTCCAGCTACTAGCCACAAAAATGGGTAATACAAATCAAAACCATAGGGTCTCGTAGGGAAAATGGGTTTCCATCAATGGCAGGGCTACTGGGGTATCGCCCGTCACAGTACGGGGCCTAGATCACCGTACCGAAGATCATTCCCGACCCCCTACAACACAAGGCCGGAACCATTCCTTACTGAACAGTTCTGAACAAGATAACCCCGCAGTTGTGGCCAACAACTGCCCACACGGCCGAAATAAAGGGACATCTAGACAGGGGTATATCTCGTCCCGCTTGGGTGCTACCCACCTAACCTTGCTGCATCTCCCCTGTGTTAGCCATTCCCGGTTGATGAGGATTGAGGTTACAATTACCTTTATAGAACATCTTTCTTAGAATGCTCATCGTCCGCCTGACGATGTGCTGAAAGCATTCAATCCATACAAGTTCATTTCGAACGAAACCGAAGGCATTATCTCGTTACACTCATTTTGGAATGACCCTTAGAGTTAACGACAATAATCCTTGCACTCTGAAACTCCATCTCAATCTTCACTTGAGATGCCATGACCTATCGTTTAATTTGGATCGATGTGGTTTTTGGATAATCATAATTGATACCCGATCCCGGTCTCATCGAAATCCAAACGCCATTTTGAAGGCCAAGTTGTCTAATAGTTTAAACAATTTAAATTCAACGCTTTGAATTTACACAACATTTATCATAGATAAATCATACACAATCATCAGAGATATATCAATGCATATCACTGAGTATCATAGAATATCACCAAGTAGCTATTATAATCAATCAAACAAAACCATTAATTCATATCAAATTTAGTTTAATTAACTTAACTTAATTAATTACTTTAAGAGTAAACCATTGCTTGATTAATCACTAATTAATCAACTTATTAAATTTGTTAATTACTTCTTAATTACCCACTTAATTAATTAATTCTTAATTATTAACTAGTAACCTTAATTATTAATTAATAAAGCTTATTTACCTATTTATTAATCACTAATTACTCAATTAATCATTAATTACCAATTAATTAATCATTAATCCTTAATTAATTACTCAATTAGTTAACTACTATTTATTTATTATGTAACTTTAAGTAGTTAATTAAAATTCTTAAGTTCAAATTGATTAAACACAAAATTATTAATATCAATCTTTAATTACGAATTTATTTAATCTTAAGTTACTTAGTTAATTACAATTATAAATTATTTTACATTCTTAATTAACTTTCAGTTTAAATTAATTAATCATCTTACATTTGCAAATCTCTATCTTAATAATTTTTAAATCAAATATTAACTTAAAACTTGCCCACATTTGTTAACTTTATTAATACTAAACTTTATTTAACAAAATAACTTAAAAAATTTAGGCTTAACCCCTAGAAAATGGAACTCGAGGTAAACCCCTTGCTTACTCGAGTAGCAACCCGAGTTTTCTTCTATTTTTTTCCACGTCTTTCTTCTCCTCGCATACTTTCTTCTTCTTCTACTCTTCCTTTTTTTAAGTTTTAAGTTAAAACTGCTGTTACACGACCACACTCGCACCAGGATATAACCCAAAGCATTCCCTCTTCCTACTCGAGTATCACTCGGGTCGAATCAACACACGAAGATGTTGACATTCACACGCCGCCGTGCACGTGCACCGCGCTTTTCCAGCACTCCGGCGAACCACGACATCTACGGCAAGTCATGAAACGACCTCACACTCGAAAGCAAATCTCAATTCAACGCGTAAAACACAAAATCAAAATATACCCAGTCGTTCGAACTGTAACTCGAACACACCCAAAAGAAAAATGCCACGACCCACTAACGCCGACCACCAGTGGCGACGCAAATCCGCCCACACCTCGGCCAGACCCTCTTCTACCGTCCCTAGAAACGCGTGTAGCTTGATCATCCCACGGTGACAAAATCAACAAGTTTACATACCACTGCAAAACTCGATCCAAAACCTTAAACTCGTCTCTACCCAACAATTATGCAATAGATAATTTTTTTGAACATTTTTCCCGGATTCGAAAATCATCAAACTAGCTTCACAACAAATTTCAACAACTAAAATTTGATAAACCATCAGGAATTGATAAAAGAGCATTTTTGGTTCATTTATGAACTGCACCTTGTATACTTATCTAAAAATCATCATTCTTGATTTAAAAATCCTGCTTTTGAATGTTTATTCAAGATATATAATCAAATTAACAATTTAAAATGTTCGAATTTAACACAATGATTTCCTTTTTACTGTAAACTTGAATATACAGTATCTATGTTACACTGTCAAACTTCAAAACAAAATTCCAAGCCATGATTTAAGTTTAAACAAACTTATTTAGTTTAAATTCCTAAGTTTAAAATGTTTTGCAAGAAGAAGTATTAAATTTTCCTATAGTTCTTTGCTCCGTAACCAAATATATGGAAGAATAGGCCATATAAAATTTCCAGTGCAAACAGAAAATACACAAAATTGTTTGTTTAAACTATACAGCAAGCACATACCATTCAAAAATCAATTACACAAGTTTAAATTTGGAAAACAGTATGTTTACTCACTTAAAATATTGTTGAAATGGAGAACAAATGTTGTTGAAGTGCTGGAGTTTGAATTCCTGTAAATCTTCCCTGCTTTTGATTTTTGAATGATATTTAAGTTTGTAAAATAAAGATGTTTATTTTCTTTTTCTTTCTTTCAGGCCTTCTAAGTTTTGTTTGAATGAAATGGAATAAAAGATACATATACATAGAAATAGTTTTTGAACATCTTTGAACAGTGGTAGGTTATAACTGGTACAAGCTTTACCCTTTGTTGATCAGATTTTGTGTTTAATTACTATAATTTGAAGTGATATTCGTATATTTCAGCTGATCATATTTTTATGCTGAGATGAAAGCATTAAATGCATATGTCTATCTATATGTTTACATCTAATTATTATTTGCTGATATTTATATTTTTGTACAAAGATATTTTGTATATTATGTGAGTAATTTGTCTTCTTTTGCATTGCACATATACATGTATTATACAGCAACATATGTGTTATTGTTTTTGGTCAAAAATTTTGTTTTGCCTTTGCACTTAATATAAAATTTGTTATAGTGTATATTTATCTTATGTTTCTATTTAACTATATAAGTTGTTGTTAACATAACTTCTGAGTTTTATTTCTATTTGTAATTTTAACTTTCAAACATTTGATTTATAACATATATTCGTATTTATATATTTTATATTTATATTTATATCTTATATTTATATTTAATATTGATAGGATTGTTTATTTTAAACATTATCATTTAGATTACATTCATATATGTATTATATCAAATTGTAATAATATAGAACCTTTAGTTTAATTGAATAAGACAGATTTTATTATAAATATTTTTGAAAGATTTTATTTTAAATTTTCAAATCAAAATTTCTTTTCGAAACATATATATACATATATAACTGGTAAATGTCCAAAGATCTTATTTATTTATAAATGGAAAGCTTGTATTTTATTCAATTAGATTAAATGCTTATTATAATAATATTGTCAAAATTCCGGGTCGTTACATCAAGATAAGTATCTCTCATCTTGTTCTCAGTCTCCCTAATACAGTTTCTGCCATCATCGCTCTACTGGACATTAACTAATCCGACTGTCTTGTTCCTGAGCTTCTTCTCATCTCTCGCGACTATGCGAACTGGCTTTCTAGCTATAGTCAAATTTAGCTCTACATTTAAGTCATCTAACACAGTCGGTGATATAGTAGTACCCGGATCTCGAATATACTTCCTTCGATGAGAAACATGGAAAACATCGTGGACTCCAGCCAAACTGCTCGGTAACTCTACTTTATTTGCAAGTTTCTCGATCCTCTTAATAATAGGAAATGGTCCAATGAACTCGGTGCCAACTTCCCTGATTTCCCAAGTCGAATCACACCCTTCATTGGCGATACCTTAATGAAAACATGCTCTCTAGAAAACTCTAAGTCTTTCCATCTCTTGTTTGCGTAACTCTTCTACCTAGATTGATCTTCTTTCATTCTAGCTTGAATTAACTCAATCTTTTCTGCAGCTTCTCTGACTAAATCTGGACCAAGAACCAACCTATCCCCGGTCTCTAACCAACATACGGGAAATTTGCATGGCCTTCCAAACAAAGATTCAAACGGTGCCATCCTTATACTAGCCTGATAACTGTTGTTATACGAAACTCAACTAGATGTAGATGGTCTTCCCATGATCCCCCAAAATCTAGCACACAAGCTCGTAACGAATCCTTCAGGATTTGTTAACTCTCTCCGTTTTCCCGTCATTCTGTGGATGGTAACCGGTACTCATCTTGAGCTTGGTATCTAAGGTATCCTATAGACTCTTACAAAACTTGCTAGTGAATAAAGAATCTCTATCACTCACTATACTACCAGGAATTCCATGCAGTCTAACCACATTCTTCTTAAATAACTTTGCTAACACAGGTGTCGTTCTGGTTGACTTAACTGGAATGAAATGGGCACTCTTGGCCAACCTATCCACAGTGACCCATATACTTTCATTTCTCCTATTATACCTTGGCAACCCATCTATGAAATCCATGGAAATAGAATCCCACTTTCACACTGGAATGTCCAAAGGCTGAAGCAACCCAATTGGCTTCTGATGTTCGACTTTTGCCTGTTGGCAGTTCAAACACTACTTCACCCATAAGCCTACATCCCTCTTCATACCTTCCTAGAAGAAACTTCTCTTCATGTCTTGATACATTTTTGTTCCACCCGGATGAATAGTGAACTTTGGGCTATGACATTTCTCCAAACTTCCTTCCTAATGTCTCCCAGATTCGAAACACACAATCTTCCTTTCTTTCTCAGCCTCCCATTCTGATCAAGACTAAAATCCTTTAAGTCATCGCTCCCTATTCCATCTCTTAGCTTTCTGATCTGTTCAGCCATCACAGGATCCTCCAGCTGTTTAGAAGCAACCTTTTCGATCATAACTGGTCGAACTTCCAAACATGATAAAAAAGCAGTTTATGTACTTGAACTACTCTTAGTTCTCCACTGTACCCTACAAGTTGTTAAGGCTTCCAAATCTTTGCACTCAAAAATCATCGCTAACACCACTTTATGATGTTTTCTACTAAGTGCGTCTGCAACCTTGTTGCCTTTCCCCATAGTGTACTACATACCGAAATCATAAGCAGCTAAGAACTCTAACCACCTCTCTGTCTCATGTTCAGCTCCTTCGGAGAGAACAAATGCTTCAACGATTTATGAACCATATAAAGCTCAAAGCTATCTCTTCCAAAAGGTAATGTCTCCACAGCTTTAGCGCAAATATCACCGCAGCTAACTCCAAGTCATTTGTTGGATATCTGACTTCATGCAGTCTAAGCTGTCGAGAAGTATAGACGATTACTCTACCTCTCTGCATTAACACAACTCCTAATCCAGTCCCACAGCATCTGTGTACACCACCTAATCTTGATTCCCCTCTGGAATAACCAACACAGGTGCATTAGTCAATGTGTTTCAGCTTTTGGAATGCCTCCTCACACTTACGAGCCCAAACGAACTTCACATCTTTTTGTGTTAGCTTAGTCATTGGTACCGCTATCCGTGAAAAATCCTTAATAAATCTCCGATAGTAAACAACCAATCCCAAAAAACTTCCTATCTCAGTCATCTTTTCTGGTCTCTTCCAACTATTCACGGCATCAATCTTAGTTGAATCTCCTGATAACCCATTCTCTGAAACTACATGGCCAAGAAACTTCAATTCCTTCTTCTAGAAATGACATTTCGAAAATTTCGCCTTTAGCTAATGCTACCTCAACGTCTCAAGCACTACCCCAATATGAACTTCATGTTCTCTTTCATCCTTAGAGTACACCAAAATACCATCTATGAAAACCAATATGAACCTATCCAGGTGCTCCTGAAAAATCCGGTTCATCAAATCTACAAAGAAAGCTGGCGCATTAGTGTAACAACCCAAATTCTAATGGGTTCGAATTTTTCGTAAGCCCACTGAAGTCGAGTTGGGTTTCTGGTATCGTGCAAATAGGCAAAGACAAATATATCATAGCTTAGATAAATATCTCACAGCGGAACTGACTAAAATATAATAGTAAGTAAACCGTCACCAATATAATAACACTTCTAAACAAGTGTCTCAAAGCTGGAAAGTCCCTGCCATCTACCTAACCCGTAGGATGTTATGAGGAGGGGGTCAGAACTAAAGTTTTGGTGAATCAACAAATTGTACACTTCTAAGCTTAATTCTACATATACTATTTTATTTCCATTTACTATTATATTAGGTTCATTGGGTTTATAATACTCTCACCTCTGTGCATGAATTGTGCCCATCTACTCCCTAGTAGATTAAAACCCCATAACTGATATATATATATATATATAGTTATATGCCCAATGACCGCATCGGTCCTAAGTACTACCCATAGTACCTTCCGTATCCTCCTCGTAAAGGACTCCATCGTCTTGCTTCCATGGCGTTCTGTGATTACATCTATAACTGCATCATAAAGCCGACAATACATATGTTCCATCATCTACTATGAAAACATTAAACTACATCCACACTAGTCTGTACTAATGCTTGGACATTCACAATGTACCATCCAGTGCATACCTTGAGGACTATACGTAATCGTTCTGTCTACTCCTTGAATCCTGCTTAACAAGGTCTACCTTATACGAAACTAAGTCGGGGATTTTCTATTTCTGTAAAGGACTGTCTCGTTAGGCCTATAATACAGATATTATATTTTTATAAAGACTGCCTCGTTAGGCCTACAATACGGATATTTTGTTTAGTCCGTCTCTTTTCTTATCGTGGCTATGGCCCCGCCCAGCCACCCCTCTACTAATCGAAAGACCTCTAAAGAGCTAAGTGGTTGTGCCTTACTATAAACAATCTAAACATTCAATTGGCAGCGTCCTACATCCAATATCTTGATAGTGAAAGTATCATTGGACCATTGGTTTAGCTCTAGTCTTTCCCGAACTCGCTCTTGGTTTTGACGCTGGCCCGATATCCGCATGCAACTATCCTTTTGGTTCCTGCCTACTAAACTTACTTGCATGTACTGGGATATACAGATATCCGACTAAAACATCAACCCCTTTTGACTGCCTACAATGGTCCTGCTATGCAAAAAGCAGTCAAGGCATACTCTTTTGATGGAACGCCTACAGACTTGCCTTTGGAGGACTGCTTCACTACGCCTACCCCAGAGGGCCACCCTTGAGTACCCTCATGCCCCGTTGAAGTCTCGTACTTCCTTCTAGCCCAAAACAACTAAGTTGGACGTGCTTCTTCTGTGATAAAATATGTGATAAACTGCTTTATTAGGCTCTTCATCCTTTGGGCTGCTCCGAATGCATCTCACTCTTTTTTTAGACCCTATGTTTAATCTTCGAATTTGCATTTAGTTTACTTTTCTTATTCTGTTGGCTGCTTATTTTACCCTAACTTGCATAACCTTGTCCCAGCCTCATCTAACTGTTGTGAGACTATCAGTTCCTGACTGAAAGGGAATGCTGTTGGTATGGGCCATGTAACAACCCGCATATTTGTCGATTTTATATTTAAATATTTTATTTGAATATTTTATCGATACTCAAAATTTAGTCCGAAAAGCTACTTTTTGCATACGGTCGAATTAGGACTCGGGACCACTCCCATTGAGTTTAAAATGCCGTTTGCGACCTTTTTGAGTATAATATTCGATATGTTTGGAGAAAGTTGAATTTTGCTACTTTTTACTTAGGGCTTTGGTTTGGGCTGAGCCACTTATGTATTCAGTCCCAACCCCTTCTCCTCTTCATTCCTTCATTCCTCATTTCCTAATACTCAAGCTTTTATATTAATGGAGAGTGGAAGAGGAAATTAAAACTCCAAACCCTAGTTTTCTTTTGCAAATCAAACTCAGCTCCAAACTAATTGAAGAACCCATTGGTAAGCTTCTCCTCTTCTTCTCCAACTCATTCTCTTATCAAATTCAGAAAATTCCTAAACCTAATTTAGGAAATGTTTCTCTTTTTAGCTTAGAATCAAGCTTCTTGAGTTGGATTTGAAGAGTGGTTGATTCTCCTTTGCTTTCAAGCTTCTTCTTCAATCGTTTGGGTTCAAAGGTGAGATTTTTAATCTCACATCTAAGTCTATGAATTATCTTCGATTGTTAGGTATGAATTTCTAACACTTATTCGTGTGCATTTGCTTTTGGTTTGGATTGATTTGGTGAATATTCCAATTTTTGGTGTTTTGGGTTCAAATCTTTAAAAATCCTAACTTTGATGTTTGAATGTGTTTTGGTTATGCATAGAAGAGCTCATAGGGCCGGGTAGTCGATTGGCATAAACCCTTAGCGCCGTTGCTCGAGAGAATGCAATTTGGTCGAGGTTGGACCTCATTTGGATGGGCTGGGAAGAGACTGGAAACAGGTCCGGTCGACCGAGCCCTGCTGCCGGCCGACCGAGCCCTGCTGCCGGCCGACCAACCTGCTTCCAAGTGCATAAGTACTTCTCTGTTTATGGTCTGGTCGACCAACTACAGGGTTCGACCGACCGACCTGCTTCCGGAGAAATTTTCTGAAACAGGGTCCGGTCGACCGAGCTCTGTAGCCGGCCGACCGACCTGATGCAATTTTGCCTATTTCGCCTAGTTGCTTGAATTTCCAACTTTAATCGATTCGTGTTGTTTCCTATTTGTTGTTATCATTTATTATGACTTTGATGACTCCTTTTTAGGGATTTTTGAATATCCATTTCGATGGATTCTTTATCGGTTTCGTTGGATTTTTATTCACATCTTCGTATGTGAATTTTAGTGATTGATTGTTCCTACAATCTTCTTCGTGATTTGTCACTTTAAAAATATAAAGGTTTCTATACTAGTAGTAAATATCAAAACTCTTTCTTCAAATGATTTCAACACTATTTTAGTACAAAGCTCGTTTCTTAAACCGTTTTCCAATCTATTGGTATATACAAACCTTTACCTCACTCGTATGAGAAATCTAATTAAACGACTTAGTAAAACGAGTGGTATGAAATGCTTGCGTTTACTTCGTCGGTTAATTCTTGGACTTGTTCGATTGAATCTCTTGTGACAATTATATAGTGGAGATCTACAGTTTGTTCGTAAATATTTAAGTTAAGCAAGTGGTTATGGGACATGAAGCTAAACTCATATATTTACTAGCTTAGTGTAATTGACACTTCTCGTTGATCATGACGATCATCTTTGTGATTTAGACTAGCAATGTGCGATGTCTCTTTGTCTGCGAGGGAGACTAAACCCCGTTTTGTGGAGTTTCGACTCAAATTGGTGGGGTAGCAACCCATGGTCTTCGGGCCGTTTGTGGAGCTTCGACTCAATTTGTGATGGTTAGCAACCATGGAATTAGCGTTCCGTTTGTGATACACGTGTTGGTGAGCTTTATGCTCCCGTTTGTGATAGGCCTTCCCCTTTTTTGTGATTTCTGGATTTCTTGAGATGATTTCTAGAATTTGTGTTTCACCAATTTTCGTGATTTCCATTGATAAGTTTTATCAATATTTGTGCATTGGTGAATTTGTGTGCCATCGACTTTTGTGATTGACATTGATATAATCGTCAGTATTTATGGTTTGGTGAACGAAATAAGGAGTATGACATTTCTTTGATTCTTGTGTAGATTTGGTGATATTGATTAATCTCTTGTTGATTTTCAATTACTTATATATATATCATAGCTTGGCATTGTGATTATAATGTGTTTAGTCATATCTCTTATTCTATATCGTTTCATCTGATATTTATAGTTAGACTGATCCGTTTATTATTTTCTTATTAAATAATACTCGGGTCAGACCGAGATGTTACAGGTGCTTCAGCTTGACTTCTCACTTGGGATTGATTTCTCTGACTTTTGGTTAACTACTTAGATTGGTAGTTTTTGGATTGTATAAAATTGAGATATAGACTCCATGATGTATACTTATTCTTTTGTATAGTTCTTGTAACTATTCTTTTGTGTTATTGCGGATCTTTTTAGACCGCTACTCTGAAATACACTTTCATGTGTTGGTTATATATTCATATCTTCTTCCGCCTTTGTGATGTGAATTATCTACGACTGATTTGTGTTGTGTTTATTTCTATATTTGTTTCTGAAGATTATTATAGCCACTGTGTAGTAGCTTTGTGTTTGTATCGGTATGTCGGATTTCCTCTTGAAATAAAATGCATGCTACACTATCTGACATATCGGTGCTCGCGCAAAGCAACTACGTGGATGGTCGCTCCTCAACAGCCTTATTTTTCGTTCTAGTTGACAGCATTACACCGTAGTGTTCTTGGCTAGCATGGGTATAGAGGTGGGGCGTCACAGCTTGGTATCAGAGCCAAACTTCGGAACAACATGGAAAATCATAACAAGGATCATCGTCCTAAGTCTTTCTTAGGAGTCATGCTTTAGGATTTAATTCGAGTCTTCGTACCAATTCATCCTATTTTCCTTATGATTCCTTGTTTTATCTATCAAGATTGCTTGATATTCATTTTGTGAATAATCCTTTTCTTCTTCTTCTTTCTTTCTAAAGGAAGAGAAATGTCTAGACCAGGCCGCCCCAGAGCCGTACCTTCTAGCACTCCACCCTAGGATGGAGTTTTTATGACTTCTCAACAGCTTCTTGATTTAGTGACAAATGCTCAAGCAGTTGGAGCTAACCCGGAACCTACTCACCCAAAGTCAGGACTTACACGCTTGTGCAGCGATTACACTAATTTGGGTGGGAAGCCATTCAAAGGTTCCGAAACTGTTATTGAAGTACAGGCTTGGCTAAGGACATGCGATCGAATCTTTTCTCGCATGAACCTCATTGATCTTCACCGAGTTCAGGTGGCTTCTAGTATGCTCCACGAAAGAGCATTGGACTGGTACGAACTTCTTATTTCTGAGATTAATAAAGCGGATCTCACCTGGGAGAAATTCCGAGAGCGCTTCGAGTTAAAATTCGTACCAGAAGCTGAGAAGGTGACTTTGGCTGCCGTTTCATAGACCTTGTTCAAGGTGAATCTTCCGTGGCAGATTATGTCGCGTCTTTTGAATCTCTCTCCAATTATGGGGTTGAATACATCAACACCCCATTGAAGAAAAATCAGAGATTCGTCTATGGCTTAAACAAAAATCTCAAGAAGCCATTACTTCTAAAATGAGAAGTTTCTTTCGACCAACTCATTGATATCGCTCTTCGTCTTGAAGAGGCGGATATGGAAAATGATGTTGAAGTGGTGGGTTCCAAACTAAGATTCAACAACAACAAGAAAAGGCCTAATAAATTCAAAGGTCCTTATCCCAATAAGAAAGGGAAGAAAGCAACCTCTGTGGCAAAGACTTCTTCCTTTGGTCGTGGGGAATGCTATAATTGTGGTTCGAAGGACCATTACGCGAACAAGTGTCCAAAGTCTCTCTCTTGTCGCTACTGCAAAGGTCCCGGTCATGTTATATCTTCTTGCCCCAAGCTTCAGGGCAAGAAGGAGGGAAAGTTAAATGTTGCTCAAGCCCCTGGCAACACATCTCGTGATCAAGGTATGCCTCATTCTATCCTTGATGGCATTATTATGTTTCGTGATCAACCCATTCGAGTTCTTTTTGATATGGGTGCATCCCACTCTTTTATTTCAAAAGAGCTTGTTGATACTTTTTCTTTGGATGTTTTGTGTTTAATGACTTCTTTGAGAATTGCGAATCCGGTTGGTGGATTTGCAACAATCAGTTTATTGTGTAAAGATGTCGAGATTATTTTGTGTGATTTTCCTTTCCTAGCCGATTTGCATGTCATGCATTATTTAGGCTTTGGAATGATTTTGGGAATGGATTGGCTTAACCGTTATGAAGCTCATATCCTGTCTTGAGCGGACTATTCATCTTCGACATCCTCAATCTGTTAATCAGGTTTCTGTTATTCTTAAAGATTCAGATTCTGCTTTGGTTCCATCTTTATATTCTTTAAACCCTCGTGATGACGATGATGATGAGGGTGACATTATTTCTCTTATTCACGTCGTTCGTGAATTTTCCGACATATTCGAGCCCGTTTTAGGATTACCACCTAAGCGAGCAATTGAGTTCAGAATTAATCTCATTCCTAGAGCTCAACCTATCACTCGCCCTCCTTATCGTATGTCCAATAAAGAAAACGAGGAGATGCGTAAACAATTATCCGAATTGGAGACGAAGCAATTTATTCGCTCTAGTTCCTCGCCTTGGGGAGCTTCAGCTATTTTTGTGAAAAAATCCGATGGAACACTTAGGCTTTGCGTTGACTACCGCAAGCTTAATGATCTTACTATCAAAAATAAATATCCTTTACCTCGGATTGATGATCTATTCGATCAACTTAGTGGTGCTAGAGTCTTTTCACAATTAGACTTAGCTACTGGATTTCATCAGCTTCGTATTGCAGAGGATAGCATTCCATTGACATCGTTCCGTACTCGTTATGGATCTTATGAATGGCTTGTTATGCCATTTGGTCTAACGAATGCTCCGGCTTATTTCGTTGACCTTATGAATCGAGTTTTCAAAGATTATCTCGACCGGTTTGTTCTCATCTTTATTGATGATATTCTTGTGTATTCTAAAACCGAGGAGGAGCATGAAAAACTTCTTCGGATTGTGTTAGAAACTCTTAGGAGTAATCAATTAAAAGCAAAATTTTCTTAATGCCATTTTTGGCAATCTCGTGTGAATTTTCTCGGTCATATTATTTCCGAATCAAGAATTTCCATGGATCCTTCAAAGATTGAAGCGATTCAAGATTGGAAGAGACCAGAGAGTGTGACGGAGATTCGTAGTTTTCTTGGGTTGGCGGGTTATTACCGCCGTTTTATCAAAGACTTTTCTAAGATTTCCATGCCTCTCACTAGCTTAACGAAGAAAGGTGTTAAATACATTTGGTCGGGAAAATGTGAAACTTCTTTCCAGAAATTAAAAGAACTTCTTTCTGATGCTCCTATTCTTGTTATTCCCGAGGGGAATCAAGATTTCGTTGTTTATACCGATGCTAGTCGTGTTGGTTTGAGTGCCGTTCTTATGCAAAAAGAACGTGTTATTGCTTAAGCTTCTAGGCAATTAAAGCCTGTTGAGACTAGATATGCCACTCATGATTTAGAGCTCGCGGCTATTGTTTTTGCTCTTCGGATTAGGCGTCATTATCTTTTGGGAGAGAAATTTATTCTTTGTACCGATCATAAGTATTTGAAGTATTTATTCTCTCAAAAGGAACTTAATTTGCGTCAACAACGTTGGCTCGAGTTCCTTGCTCCTTATGATCTTGATATTCTTTATACCCCCGGTAAGGGTAATCGTGTCGCCGATGCACTTAGCCGTAAACAACAAGCTGTTGTTTCTATGATGATATCCAAATGGAACGATCTTGAGATTTTATCCACTTGAGAAATTCGAGACCGTGTTTCCGATTTATGTTCATCTCTTGTTTTATGTAGCCTTGAGGCTCACCCTTCTCTTTTAGACCGCATTCTTGAAGCTCAAAGGCTAGATCCCGAATTGGCTCTTCTTCGCCAAAATATTAAGGATAAAATTGATATTGAAGGTTTGAAAAACTTTGATATCGATTCTTGTAGCGGCATTCGGAAATTTGGTAGACTTATCGTGCCAAATATTAGAGATCTTCGTAAAGATATTTTAGAAGATTCTCATCATTCTAAATTTACCATTCATCCCAGTAGTAGTAAAATGTACGCGGATATGAAGCGACTTTATTATTGGGAGGGAATGAAACTTGACATCGCTAACTTCGTTAAGTGTTGCATGACTTGCCAACTCGTTAAGGCCGAACATCAAAGGCCCGGTGGGTTATTGCAACCTTTAGAAATTCCAATTTGGAAGTGGGATCAAATTTCCATGGATTTTATTGACGACCTTCCCCATTCTCGTTCGGGTCATGATAGTTTATGGGTGATCGTTGATAGGCTTACTAAATCCGCCCATTTTATTCCCGTTCGATCTAATCAAACCGTTCCTCTTTTGGCCAAACTTTTTATCAAAGAAATTGTTAAATTGCATGGGGATCCTACTTCTATTGTTAGCGACCGTGATCCATTGTTTACTAGTGGATTTTGGAAGAGTCTTCAAAAAGCTTTGGGAACGAAGCTTAATTTTAGCACCGCTTATTATCCCCAGTCCAATGGACAAACCAAGCTTGTGTATCAAACTCTTGAAGATCTTCTTCGTGCTTGTGTTCTTGATTTTGGTGGAAGTTGGGAAGATCATATTTCTCTTGTTGAGTTTTCCTATAATAATAGCTTCCAATCTAGTATTGGTATGGCACCTTTCAAGGCACTCTATGGAAGGCCATGCCGATCTCCTTCTTGTTGGCTTGAGGCCGGTGAGAAGTTGGTTTTAGGTCCAGATTTTATTCGTGATTCCACAGAAAAGATTGACCTTATTCGTCATAGGATGAAAGAAGCCCAGAGTAGACAAAGATCCTATGCCGATAACCGAAGAAGGAAGTTAGAGTTTTCTGTGGGAGATCTTGTGTTCATTCGTGTTTCACCTATGAAAGGTGTTGTACGCTTCAGTCGATCGGGAAAGTTAGCGCCTCGATATATTGGGCCATTCCCTATCACGGAACGTATTGGTTCCATGGCTTATCGCCTATCATTACCGGCTCAGTTTTCTACCATGCATGACGTGTTTCACGTTTCTCAATTACGGAAGTGCCTTCGAGATTCCGATTCTATTCTTGAGCCCGGTGTTGTGGAAGAGATTGAAGTTTCGACTAATTTAACTTATGAGTAGCACCTGTTCGTATTATTGCTTCGGAAGTCAAACAACTTCTAAATAAGGATGTTCCGCTTGTGAAAGTTCAATGGTCTTCAAATCCTAAGGATTGTTCTTGGGAGTCTAGAGAGTTCATCGAGCGATCACATCCAGACTTACTTTCCCGTGCTCTTTAAGGTGAACCTTTTATTTCAAACTTCTTTTGTGTTGAATATGCTTTTATGGTAGTTACTATATATCTTCTTCTTAAATATTGCGAGGACGCAATTTCTTTAAGGAGGGGAGTCTGTAACAACCCGCATATTTGTCGATTTTATATTTAAATATTTTATTTGAATATTTTATCGATACTCGAAATTTAGTCTGAAAAGCTACTTTTTTCATACGGTCGAATTAAGACTCGGGACCACTCCCATTGAGTTTATAATGCCGTTTGCGACCTTTTTGAGTATAAGCTTCGATATGTTTGGAGAAAGCTGAATTTTGCTACTTTTTACTTAGGGCTTTGGTTTGGGCTGAGCCACTTATGTATTCAGTCCCAACCCCTTCTCCTCTTCATTCCTTCATTCCTCATTTCCTAATACTCAAGCTTTTATATTAATGGAGAGTGGAAGAGGAAATTAAAACTCCAAATCCTAGTTTTCTTTTGCAAATCAAACTCTAGCTCCAAACTAATTGAAGAACCCATTGGTAAGCTTCTCTTCTTCTTCTCCAACTCATTCTCTTATCAAATTCAGAAAATTCCTAAACCTAATTTAGAAAATGTTTCTCTTTTTAGCTTAGAATCAAGCTTCTTGAGTTGGATTTGAAGAGTGGTTGATTCTCCTTTGCTTTCAAGCTTCTTCTTCAATCGTTTGGGTTCAAAGGTGAGATTTTTAATCTCACATCTAAGTCTATGAATTATCTTCGATTGTTAGGTATGAATTCCTAACACTTATTCGTGTGCATTTGCTTTTGGCTTGGATTGATTTGGTGAATATTCAAATTTTTGGTGTTTTGGGTTCAAATCTTTAAAAATCCTAACTTTGATGTTTGAATGTGTTTTGGTTATGCATCGAAGAGCTCATAGGGCCGGGTAGTCGATTGGCATAAACCCTTAGCGCCGTTGCTCGAGAGAATGCAATTTGGTCGAGGTTGGACCTCATTTGGATGGGCTGGGAAGAGACTGGAAACAGGTCCGGTCGACCGAGCCCTGCTGCCGGCCGACCGAGCCCTGCTGCCGGCCGACCGACCTGCTTCCAAGTGCATAAGTACTTCTCTGTTTATGGTCTGGTCGACCAACTACAGGGTTCGACCGACCGACCTGCTTCCGGAGAAATTTTCTGAAACAGGGTCCGGTCGACCGAGCTCTGTAGCCGGCCGACCGACCTGATGCAATTTTGCCTATTTCGCTTAGTTGCTTGAATTTCCAACTTTAATCGATTCGTGTTGTTTCCTATTTGTTGTTATCATTTATTATGACTTTGATGACTCCTTTTTAGGGATTTTTGAATATCCATTTCGATGGATTCTTTATCGGTTTCGTTGGATTTTTATTCACATCTTCGTATGTGAATTTTAGTGATTGATTGTTCCTACAATCTTCTTTGTGATTTGTCACTTTAAAAATATAAAGGTTTCTATACTAGTAGTAAATATCAAAACTCTTTCTTCAAATGATTTCAACACTATTTTCGTACAAAGCTCGTTTCTTAAACCGTTTTCCAATCTATTAGTATATACAAACCTTTACCTCACTCGTATGAGAAATCTAATTAAACGACTTAGTAAAACGAGTGGTATGAAACGCTTGCGTTTACTTCGTCGGTTAATTCTTGGACTTGTTCGATTGAATCTCTTGTGACTATTTTATAGTGGAGATCTACAGTTTGTTCGTAAATATTTAAGTTAAGCAAGTGGTTATGGGACATGAAGCTAAACTCATATATTTA
Source organism: Allium cepa (assembly GCA_030765085.1). Lineage (NCBI taxonomy): Eukaryota > Viridiplantae > Streptophyta > Magnoliopsida > Asparagales > Amaryllidaceae > Allium > Allium cepa. Next base: position 446,191,786 of record CM060937.1, on the reverse strand, counting down.
CTAGCTTAGTGTAATTGACACTTCTCATTGATCATGACGATCATCTTTGTGATTTAGACTAGCAATGTGCGATGTCTCTTTGTCTGTGAGGGAGACTAAACCCCATTTTGTGGAGTTTCGACTCAAATTGGTGGGGTAGCAACCCATGGTCTTCGGGCCGTTTGTGGAGCTTCGGCTCAATTTGTGATGGTTAGCAACCATGGAATTAGCGTTCCGTTTGTGATACACGTGTTGGTGAGCTTTATGCTCCCGTTTGTGATAGGCCTTCCCCTTTTTTGTGATTTCTGGATTTCTTGAGATGATTTCTAGAATTTGTGTTTCGCCAATTTTCGTGATTTCCATTGATAAGTTTTATCGATATTTGTGCATTGGTGAATTTGTGTGCCATCGAATTTTGTGATTGACATTGATATAATCGTCAATATTTATGGTTTGGTGAACGAAATAAGGAGTATGACATTTCTTTGATTCTTGTGTAGATTTGGTGATATTGATTAATCTCTTGTTGATTTTCAATTACTTATATATATCACAGCTTGGCATTGTGATTATAATGTGTTTAGTCATATCTCTTATTCTATATCGTTTCATCTAATATTTATAGTTAGACTGATCCGTTTATTATTTTCTTATTAAATAATACTCGGGTCAGACCGAGATGTTACAGGTGCTTCAGCTTGACTTCTCACTTGGGATTGATTTCTCTGACTTTTGGTTAACTACTTAGATTGGTAGTTTTTGGATTGTATACAATTGAGATATAGACTCCATGATGTATACTTATTATTTTGTGTAGTTCTTATAACTATTCTTTTGTGTTATTGCGGATCTTTTTAGACCGCTACTCTGAAATACACTTTCATGTGTTGGTTATATATTCATATCTTCTTCCGCCTTTGTGATATGAATTATCTGCGACTGATTTGTGTTATGTTTATTTCTATATTTGTTTCTGAAGATTATTATAGCCACTGTGTAGTAGCTTTGTGTTTGTATCGGTATGTCGGATTTCCTCTTGAAATAAAATGCATGCTACACTATCTGACATATCGGTGCTCGCGCAAAGCAATTACACGGATGGTCGCTCCTCAACAGCCTTATTCTCCGTGCTAGTTGACAGCATTACACCGTAGTGTTCTTGGCTAGCGTGGGTATAGAGGTGGGGCGTCACAGGCCACTTCTATCATCTTGCTTATTAACTTAATTTGAGTCTTAAGTTTATTAAAATAAGCCACTTATATGATTTCTGCTCTATTGCTTATTAACTCAATTTAAGTCTCAAATAAGCCTTTTCCGTTCTTTCTACTTAATTGTAACCTGTGTTATAATTTTACTTGTAATTGTCACTTTTATTTTCTTTTATAATTTGTAAACTATAAATATTACTACAAGCGTCTCTTTTTTATTCTAGTCTGACTTCTTCTGCTATAATGTTGAATTCTCTTTAATTCTCTTATACTATATGACAATCTTGGCTTGGGACTATGTGTCTGATTGTCACAAATTTACTTATCATAATAACTGCTTTACTTTTATTCTATTTTCAGCGCATTAAATGAAGATCTTGGTATATTACTGTTTATGGCTTCTAGTCTTGTCTAATAATAAGCTTGATTCCTTCAATTCTTTACTTTATTTTCTTATATTCTAGGAAGTAGTTCTATTCAATTTGGTTGGTTACGAAAACTATACTAAAAATCCATTTCCGTATTTTAATATTAAATAATGCTATAAACAATATTTCATAGCTGCAAGATACTTCTTTTATTGTTCCTTTACTTTTTAGATAGAGCAAAATACAGTAGTTTCTCTATTTTACACTAATTTCATTTTTCTTTCTTTTACTCTTGCAATTATGTCTATCGTTATCTTTTTAAATGATAAACTATAGAAATATATCCTATTTCCTGATCAACTAATTAATCTATCATTTACTTTCAAATCAAGTTATTAGATTTTTCTCTAATTTATTACTCCCATTTTAGCATAATTACTGTAAATGTCTCCTTTTTGGGCTTAAGCATTTTTCTATAATTGTTAAGCCTAATTTTATTCATATTTAAATGGACCTCTATCTTCCTTTTCCATATAAATAGTTAAATATAAATTTACAGTCTCAACATAATAAATTAATAGAATTAACCACTGTAATAAATGCTTAATTAAAGAATTAATGGAAATCTAATGATAATATATCATAAATGAAAAAGGTATATAATTTAAATCCACTCATGTGGAAAGAAAACACTCCAAATTCCAGATCTGATTTTTGACCCAGTTCTATTATCCATAGCCTTCCCTATTGCAACCCTATTTGGGTCCACAAACCGAGATTTATATGGATTTAGAAATCCGGATCTAATGGAAGAAAAATAAAATAAATAAACTAGAGAACCGGATCTAAGAACTTTACCTCATTCAGATGACTTTATTTGAACATCTCTACTTTAGACCTATAATTTCTATCTCCAAGTAAATCAGAAGGCGTAAATCTGAAATAGCTAATTTTTGAAGAATTGGAGGAGAAAAAAGGGTGACAGGGCATTCGCACTTATTTGAAAAAAAATATGAGTTTGAAGCTAGCCCTACCCTTTATTTATAGAGAGTCAAAACAGTATCGTCCGTCCGCTTAAAACGATGGAAATCAGGCCGTTCAAAAGGGTGCAGAATGAGCGCGCCTGATTTGTTTTTAAACTTTTTATTTATTATAAACGTTTAACGTTTAAATGTTTCCTATTAATTCCAATTAACTCTCATTAATTCTCTGATTTAATGCTCTTTATAACGCAAGTCTGTTCTGGATTTTAAACGTGCCTTATTTGTTTTATTAAATATTATTTATAAACGTTATAAATTATAAACGTTTAACCTTTTTTTGTTGCTTGTTTATTCTAGTCAATCCTCTTCTTAATTGATCTTTCAATTAATTTTTATGTGTAGCAATTTACAGCCTATATGTATACATTCAAATCTAGGTCAACAATTATATCTTTTCCTTATTAATTGACATTTTCTATTGATTACATTACAATCCTAATTAATAGCCCTATTAATAGATTAACATGTCACCTCTATTAGTTAATTTCCTTAATTAATATTTTACACATTGTAGTGTTTCATTAATTGGCTTGTCAATTAATTCCACTATTCAATTAACATATATATTCAATATGCATATTTTCTTTATTCAGATTTGAATTCGAACATTTATTTGTTACATTTATATGTAAACCTCTTTAAATTGAGGGATCTGATACATACACACACACATTATATATTAATCCCCAATATTAATTCACATATTAATTAATTGCACCTTTTAGCTGATTTTGTTTGCAATGTTAATTATTCCCCTTATTTTTTTCCTCTTACATCTAATTCTCTTAATAATTTACATTCATTACAAACATGATAAATTTGTTACTACTTTTATAAATATCATATGAATTAATTGCAAATATTTATAATTGATAAAATTTCCATGTTTGCATATGTAATTATTTCCAATGCTAAAACTTCAAATTACTATAACTTCTCAGTTTGAAGTCCATTCAAAAAACATTGTGTATGGAAGTTGATCAGAAAATTGCCACGAACACAATGATATAAGTTTTGTTGTAAAATTCCAATATTAGCAAAAAAATCATTTTTCACTGTTTTCATAGTTCTCAATTAAATTTATTTTAATTTAACGATCAATAAAATGTGGGGTGTTACATTCTCCCACCCTTTAGGGAATTTCATCCCCGAAATTCGACAATGGTAAAATTATGTAAATTTTCGCATCAATCATATCCATTTTGTGTACATCCAATTTTGCGACCATCCATGTTCTTGTGAAAAAGTGTTATTCAATACAAAATATATGCATGTACATGAATTTATAAGTGGTACCTCCTATATGAATGATTTTCTTCTTTAAAAATTTATTTAAAATATGATGACAACCCTGGTTTGGAGATTACATATTAATATTAAATTATAAGGGGTAATTAAAAATAAAATTTTAAATTTTAAATTATATATTTGGAATAAACAATGAAATTTGGAGATAAAATGAGAAAAATAAAGTTTGAAACTTTATTTTATTTATTTGGGATAATAATGATTGCTAAATGGTTTTTATTGGGAGAAAATGCAATAATTGCATTAATTATTGCCAATTACTTTTGTTAGTACTTTTTAAAAGAAATATGTGATCATTAAAGGGTTTTTATTTAAATAAAATAAAATGGAGAAGATAAATTGGGTAAAAATTTGTTATTTTAAAATAAACAATATATTTGAGAATAAACATTGGGCTTGAAATTTGATTGTTAGGAGATTTGGTTAAATAAGATGAAAATATTGGAATTTTGTTAATTTGAGTTAATAAATTAATCAAGAGATGTATTTCAACATTAAAATTTTGAAACAAATATAAATTGATGAAAATAAAGCGTTAAAAAGTTTATTTTGAGAATTTGGATTGAAAATAATCAATTTGTAATTTTATTTGGGTAAATAGAGTATTATTAGTAATTATTGCCAATATTAACCTTTTATTGAATTTAAAAAGGAGAAACATGAAGTAAACTTGTATTTTATTAAAATAAAAGATGAAATATTGGTTGAAAATAATATTTTGATTATTTAATAAAGTTAGAATGATTTATTGCAACTTATTTGACAAGAAAACAATTTTTATTAATCTTGTTGTGTTAAAAATAATGTTTTTACACTTTATAGTGTAAATTGTAAAATATAGTCAAAAATAAGGTTTAATTTGTAAAGATAACTTTTTATTGTTAAAATAAATTTTATTTTGTTATAATAACAATTTTATTTCAATACAATTGGATGTATACAGTTTATTTGTCATTTAAATGTTGAAAATGTGAATATAGTGTTAAAATAAGGGATAACATATACATAGTTTCATATTTCTCTAAGTAATTGTGCTCTTGGGCTTATTTAGATAAGATTGAATCCATTAGTCTAAAATCTAGATAACTCTGGTATGAGAGAAACTAACAGTACGTTAGTTTCATCTCCTCTTTCTCAGAGTAATTCATAGTAAAAGAAAATAAAGAAAATAAATGGCAGCCTCCATCTAAATTCAATTTTGCACTCAAATTACTGGAAATCAAAGGAGATAACGACTAAAACTAGGTAATAGAAGGTAACCTCTATCCAATACTAGGCATGTTTCATCGAAAATCTCAAATTTGAAATCAAATTGTTTGTCAATTCTTTATTCTCTGTTGCATGCTGTTGTTTTAGTTATTACAAGTTCTTCCAAGCAATCTATCCACCAAAATATTGCATCTTGACTCCAATTTAGTGCTAAACTTTGCAAAATCGCCTATATGAGTGTAAAAGTTCACAATTGCTAACCAGAAATATGATCTGCCTGTAAAAATCGTTGTTGGAAAAGTAGTTCTGTAAATATTATTCTCTGTTTGCTGTTTGATTTCTTGTTTCTGGTTGCCACTTTGAGTGGCCATAACTCTTTGATTTTCACTCGAATTGCTGCCCGATCTTTTCCAAAGTGTTGTTTAGATGTTAAACTATGTGAATGTCAACTTTCATCCAAAATTTCTATCGCTTGATATGTTAGATATGCCCTGGAAAATTAATACGAAGCAGGAAAAACAACCTGGAAAGAGTCCGTTGTCTGGGTCGACAGGCAGGTCGACCCAGTGCCTTCCAGGTCGACAAGGTGGTCAACCAGGTAGTCGATCGCCCGGTCGACCGTCCTATAGGCCCGGTGTAATGACCTAATATTTTCAATCATTCGCATCCACACATGCTGGATTTGAATTGCTCAAAATACCAGATTGTTAATTTATATTTGACAAAACTCAGCATATACAGTAAATAAAAAAAATCACAGAATCACAGACACAGAGTAATATACAATATGCAGCGGAAACTAAAGAATAGTAGTTCATGAAGCTACTATATACATATCAGAGTTAAATAAGATACAATAGAAGTCTCAAATAAAATAGTCAAGTACAAGATCAGAATACATCACTGAAATTAATTGAATAACTACAAGCTGAAAAGATGTAGATGGATCTCCAAACGAAGCTCCAACTCTAAAGGTGAGTCTCAAAAGCTGTATCACTCAGTCTGACCCAAGCGTAAAGCAAAACACAAAACACTCGAGTCAGGATTAACATTCTTATATCAATAAATCCAACTCAAGTGAAATAACAACTGAAATACAAGTAACTCAAAGGATGTTTGGGATAACCATCCTCTAAGGATCCGTTAAACTATCTACTATGTAGTAATATACGCTATTATAATAATGTCTAAAGTAAAATAAACTTACTTAAAAATAGCGTTAAGGCTTTACATTTTCCACCTTAACACATATATAGTGCCAACAGTCTATACAGTACCGTAGTCCCTCCTGATCGGGAAGCCACTAGAGGATACCCCATAGGTACGACACAAATCAAACTCGTACAAGGAGCGCTAGAGTAGGTGAATCACACAAATCAATCATATCCACATTCATTATATTCAAATCTATTCTACTAAGCTTGGAATCATCCCACGCTATTTATTAAATAACCATTTCACAAATTTATTTAAGCCAAGCTTCCATTCAAAACATTTACTTAAGTTAATTCGTTATTTTAAATTATTTCCACCTCATAACTTAAGTTTATTTTCATTTCGACCAACTTCCATTTCATTTGCTAATTAATTAATTAATTAATTAATTCATTCATTCATTTAATCCAGTTAAATTTTAATTCCATACTCGAATTCATTCTTGAATTTATTTAATTCGTATCCAAGGTCACATTCAATTTATTTACACTTTAAACTGAATTTATTTATGACTTAAGTCATTCCTATTTCAATCCATTTCTATTTGATTCGACTTGTTCCAATTTTATTTCATTCACTTACATTTAAGTCGAATTTTATTTATAACTCAAGTTCAAGTTCCAATATCCACTTTTAATCCATAATCCGATTTTATTCAACCGAATTAATATCCATTCTATGTTCAATTTACTAATTGATTATCTAATTAGTTCACTTCAAATTTATAACCCAATATCTGATTTTTACCTCAAAAATCACTACTTTTAAGCTACTTGAGTTCAAATTTATTTTATAAATCAAGTATTGATTTTTATTTCCTTCACCAAAATATCAATCCATTTCTTTTGGGTTTTCTATTTTACTTTTTAATTTTACAAGTCACACAACTTATTTTTCACATTTTATTTTTAACTCGAGATTATACATTTATTTATAGCCTAAGTATATTTTTATTCAATCAATTTCAATTTTTATAAGCTATTCCACTTTATTTATTCAAATTCCAATTTTCACTTAAATTTTATTTCACTTGAAATTAGGTACCTTATGGCCGTATAATTATTTCATAATTCAAAATTTATATTTACTTCAGTTCAATATTATTTCTTATCCAATTCAAATTTTATAACGTATAGTTATATAGTCACTTTATAATTCATATTTTCATATTTAATTCAATTCCATATAATTCAAATCCAATTCACCTTTGTATTTAAATTTCAATTCCTTTTAACCAAATTTCAAAACCAAATTTGAGTTATTCATATTTATATTAAATTTCGCTCCAACCAATTTATTTTTGATTCATTCAATTTCATTATATATTTCAATTACTTTGCTTAAGTTAACTCCCGTTTCACTAATACTCTATATTTATTCAATTCAAATCCAGTCAATTAAATTTCTAAAATTTAATTTATCCAACTTAACTTAAGCTAAATTCCATCTTAACTTTCTCACTTTAAGTTTTATTCCAACTTCTTTTTTTTAAACACCTGGTATTTATTTGAAATCACTTTGAAATCAAACACACACACACACACACACTTTTTGGTTTAACAAACCACTCTCTTGGATTTTCAAAATCCACTTAGTTCTAAATTCAAATGAGTTCCCTTCGAAATCTCCAAAACAACATTCGTTTTCACCAAAATCTCTATATCAGTTTACTATGGTAGCAACCCATCACTTAGAGACTCGAAAATGAACACTGATATCGCAATCATCATCAGAGTTATTTCCCAACGACCGAAGTAAGTTCTGCGCTATATCTCCTCCAAATTCCATTAAACCCATTTTTCTATTCAAAAATATATCCAAAATAATAATACTATTATTTATTTCAAATACCTTGGAAAACATTTCCCAAAATCTTCGGGATTTAATTCTTCCAGTTTCTAGTTTTAGTCCATTTTTAGTTTTTAATTCACGTGTATAATTCATTCTTATACAATCCAATTTGGTTTTAATAACTATTCCGAATTTTAAAATCTTATTTTGGTTATATAATAACAACCAAACACACCACTATAATAATTTTTAGAAAATTATTCCCCTTTATATCAAAATATAGTTTGGGTAAAATTATTTCATTTACCCGCTTCAAAACCATACTGTGTCGGTTTATCGCGTTCAAGTGTTTAAAAAATCATATCGATTTAAGTGGCATCCCACTATTCGATCAAAATTTATATGCCACTCAACCAATAGGTCAACACAATATAAAACAATTTATATCCACTAACAAATAGGCGCTCATATCTATTATTACACTCAACTCGTTATAAAGTACTACCGACTCTATCTCTAATGAGTAATTCCCACCAGAGCCAAGGTTCTCTCTTAACCTTCAGCACTGATACCAAATGTAGCGACTGGCAGTTCTGTACCCTTTGAGTCGACCATTATGCACTCCTGTTCAACCTAAAATGTATGAAAGAGCGAATAACTAGGGTAAAGAAGAAGAAAGAGATAGAAGAAAATTGAACAGCAAACAGAATCTCACAAACACGGTGGAACAAAATATAATATATAATAACAAATTTTTATACAAAAGATTCTGCAATTGTTTTATACTTACAATCATCAGAGTAAAATAATCAATACATCAATCTGGACAGTTATAATAACTTGTCCTCGCACAACAGAAATATAACCAAGTACGGAGATACATTTCTGTCATCTAGCTCGTCTTCTGAGCTCCATAGCATTCTCAACTAAATTTGTAATACTCTGTCTGACCCGATTATATAATAAAATAACACCTGCGTCAGTCTGGAAAAGCAGTGTGAGAAAACACACTCAATTTGAATTATTAGAGTTATCAATATCCTTGGAAAAATAAAGGTATCTCATAAGACCACGTCACACATAAACACGACGGGTTTTTCCCTTACGATAACCAAAATATTTTATAGAAAATTCAGTGATATTATAATAGTGTTTAAATACAAATACTTACTCAAATACCAAAATTATTAGATTAATTAAATTCCATCATACTAGGCTCTACAAATAAAACCGTAAGACTCGTATTGGAAAATGGATTCCATACAATGACTGGGCCACTTGGGTACCGTCCATCACAGTACATCTCTAGAACAATGTACCGAGGACCTACGTCGGGATCCCCTGGTACACAATACTGGCCAATCTCTAACCCAGATAGACCGAATATCTTATCACCCTGGGTGTTCCCACCCTTACAATCGAGCGCTCCTTCTTTCATGCACAACCATATCCATAATATATAGGTTTCCGAGGATATCGAGAAAAGTGGTAACATATCCTAATTGGATGCGACCCACTTAGCCTTGCTACATCTCCCCTGTTTTGGTCATTCTTGGTTGATGAGGCTTGAGGCTAAGCGTTAACTTTCAAGAAACAATTCTACTTAGAATGCTCATCGTCCTCCAATGACGATGTTCTGATAGCATTCGTTCATACAAGTTGCCCTGGGTCTGGACAAGACGAATCACCGTCTTCATCATCTTTACAGTATTCATTCATAACGTTCAAACCGGATCAAAGTGGGTTTCGGATAGTTACGTCGATCCCGGTCTCTTCAAAATGATTAACGAAATTGGTCAATATCGATAGTCGGTTATTTATCTATCAATAAAACATCCATAAGCAAAAACTAGGCCTTATTTTATAATCCTTCAAACATTTATTTCAAATTATCTTTACTAAGATATATATTCAAATCCCTTCCCATATTCCAATATTTGAAATCAATTTCAAATACTTAAATCCAAAACAGGATATTTTTAAACCATCTCAACACATAGAAATATCCCCAAATTTCCATTTTTATACTTAGGAAAATATTATAAGTCTTATTTTCCAAAATAATTTCCAATATCAATACTTGAGAGAATATTTCGTAACTTATCTCATAAGCCTTCGGAATCACTAATAAATTCCCTCTCCTCAAAATCATATCCTTTTATGAGCCCCTTTTACGAATCTCGAGAGAATTTATAAAATAAAATTTTCAATCACTTTAAAACTCTCTCTATATATAATAAGTATTTAAAAAGAATAATAATTTATTTTTAAAATATGTTCAAGTAATTATTTAAAATATCGGAAAAACACTTTTATAAACATCAATAACTCATTTTTAGATAAACAAATAAATTTTGAAGTTGATTTTACAAGTTAAAATTTAGTAAAATAAATACTTAATACTTGAAAATCTACTTACCGAAGTATTTCAATCCTAACTAATTCAAAATTCCCTAGTTTTAAATAATAAAATTTTCCTTTTAAAAACAAACTTAACTCTTAGGTTTCAAATATATTTTTAAAACCTTAATAACCAATTCAATCTATACTTTCCTCTCGAATCATATTACATTGCTTACATTCCGATATCCTTAACCATTTTCACTTTCAAAAATAGTATCCACCATTTTTCTCACCCTGTTTCCATATTTTAATATAAATTCACTCTATAAATTTTATATTTCAAAATTTTCATCTCTTATCGATTTTCTTCATTTATAACCTCGTTTATAAATATATAGCTTCTCAGAATTTCACTTTTTATTTAAAATAATCTAATTTATGAATTCCATTTTATAAATTCAAGTCCTTACGAATTCGACCAATCGCTTAAATTCCATTTTATAAATAATCTAATTTATAACTTCGACCAATCGGTGAAGTCGAAACCCATGCCGCAAAACGCCATATGCCGCCGCAACTTCTCTCTACTTGGCTGCCGTCACTTCTCTCCTCCACGTCCGCGCGCGAATCCCTTCATCATGACGTGCCTCAGTCGATCGCGATCCCATCGCGAAACCCTTTTTTTCGATAAGGAGAAGAAGGAGACGCAACCATTTACTGAAGAAGGAACGTGATTTTCGAATTCTTTTTTTTACTGAGTTGGGTTTTGAAAAGAAGAAAGGTGGAAGCCTCGATTTCATTTGAATAATGAAGCATGTTTCAAAATAGAAGAGACGTAAAGAGGACGGCTTAACTGTTCGTTGATTTAACCATTTTATATATTATTTTTTCTTTAATATCTCGAATCACATACTGTGAAATCTCGACCCCTATTGAGGCGTGCCACCGAGCTTTTATAATGTTATACCCACATTCCAAATGCAATGAAAAAGATTTCAAGTCCTAATTTGATCGTATGGAGAAGACAGCTTTTTGGACCCGATTACTATATTAAATTCCAATATTAATTTCAACACGTTTCTATCCCGTATGATCAAACGATAACTTCAAACACTACAAAATTTGAAATCCGATAATAACACACTATTACAGTTCCAATGGAACTGGTTTCGTCAAATTCCGAGACTGTGCTTCGGATTGCTATTTTAGCGCGTCGGTTAAATCGACGATTCCAAAATTTTCGAAATCACTCAAAATTTTCAGTTTTAAAAACTTATTAACTCAATTAAAATTCCAAATTTGAATATTTAAACCACTTTAATATTCAAAATCAAATGACAAAAAATCGGGGTCATTACAAATACCTTCCTTATCCTCCTCGCAAAGGACTCCACCGTCTTGCTTCCATGGCGTTCTATGACTACATCTATCCGGCTCATAAGGCCTGCAATATAGATGTTCCATCATCTGCTATGAATACATAAAACTATGTCCGCACTAGTCTATACTAATGCTCGAGCATCCACAATGTACCACCCAGTGCGTACCTTGAGGACTATAGTAATCGTTCTGTCTACTCCCTGAATCCCGCTTAACAAGGTCTACCTTGTACGGTCGGGGATTTTCTATTTCTATAAAGGACTGCCTCATTAGGCCTACAATACAGATTTTCTATTTCTGTAAAGGACTTCCTCATTAGACCTATAATAAAGATATTCTATTTGGTCTGTCTCTTTTCTTATCATGGCTATGACCCCACGCAGCCATCCCTCAACTAATCGAAAGACCTCTAAAGCGCTAAGTGGTTGTGCCCTATTGCAAACAATCTAAATGTCCAATTGGTGGCGGCCCTCATCCAATATCTGGATAGTGAAAGTACCATTGGACTGTTGGTTTAACTCTAGGCTTACCAAACTCGCTCTTGGTTTTGATGCTGGCCCGATATCCGCATGCGACTATCCTTTTGGTCATGTCCACTAAATTTACTTGCAAGTACTGGGACATACGAATATCCTACTCCAAACATCAACCTCTTTTGACTGCCTATAATGGTCCTGCCATGCAAAAAGCAGTCAAGGCATACTCTTTCGATGGAACACCTATAGACCTGCCTCTGGAGGACCGCTTCACTACGCCTACCCTAGAGGGCCATCCTAGAGTACCCTTACGTCACATTGAAGTCTCGTACTTCCTTCTAGCCCAAAATAACTAAGTTGGACATGCTTCTTCTGTGTTGAAACCATTGATGAACTTCTACGATAGGCTCTTCATTCTTTGCGCTACTATAAATGCATCTCACTCTTATATTAGACCCTAAATCTAATCTTTTAGTTTGTGTTTAGTTTACTTTTCTTATTATATTGGCTACTTATTTTACCCTAATTAGTATAATTGTAACAACCCGCATATTTTACGATTGTATATTTAAATATTTTATTTAAATATAGCATAGTTAGTCGGATTTAAGTCCGAAAAGCTACTTTTTGTAAACAGTCGAATTAGGACTCGAGACCACTTCCATTGAGTCCAAAATTCCATTTGCGACCTTTTTGAGTATAAACATTGATATGTTTGGAGCTAGTTAATATTTTGACCTTTTCACTTAGGGCTTTGGGTTTGGATTTGGGGTTCAACCCATTAACCAAACTCATCTTATATCCTAACTCCACCACCTCTCCTCTTCATTCCTCATAATTTCCTACAACTTAAGCTTTAGCAAAAATGGTGGTGTAGATGGGAAATTAAAATCCTAAGCCCTAGTTTCTTTAGCAAATCCAAGTTTAAACTCCAAATTCAAAGAGAAGCTTAGGTAAGCATCTCTTCTTCTTCTCCATCTCAATCTCTCTCCAATTTCAGAAACTTCCTATAATAAAATTTGGGAAATCTTGCTTATTATCTTAGATTGGAGCTTTTAGAGCTGAGATTGAATAGTGGTTGATCTTCCTTTGTTTTCAAGCTTCTTCTTCCTTGTTTTTGTGTAAAAGGTGAGATTTTTATCTCACATCTATGTCTATATCTATCTTTGTTGTTAGGTATGAATTCCTAACACTTATTGATGTTCATTTTCTTTTGGTTTGAATTGGTTTTATGAATGTTCCAATTTTTGGTTTTTTGAAGTTAAACCTTTAAAAATCCTAGCTTTGATGCTTGAACACGTCTTTGGGGTGAGTCAAAGAGCCTATAGGACAGGGTTGTCACGTGGCATAAATCCCTAGTTGCAATTGCTCGATCGATCGGCTCCGTTTGGATTCTTTCTCCTTTGGGGGCTAGGCTGGAAATACTGGAAAACAGGTTCCAGTCGACTGGCGTTCTGAGTCCAGTCGACTAACCTGGAACCCGAGAGTTTTCCAGGCATTGGTCTAGTCGACTGAACTCAGTGTCTGGTCGACCGACCTGCTGCTTCACCCCAATTTGCCTATTTTGCTTGAAATTCCAATTTTTATCGATTCGTGATTATCCGAGTTGTTTTTATCATTTATACAACTTTGATGACTTCTATTTTGAGATTTTTGAGGAATATCCGTTTTGATGGATTTAGTATCTATTTCTTTGGATTTAATTCACGGCTTCGAATGAGAATTTTGGTGACTGATTGTGTTTACAATCATTTCTATGGTTTGTCACTTTTAAATGCAAACGTTTCTATACTAGTAGTAAATATTCAAACTCTTTCATCAAAATGATTTCAACTCAATTTTTAATACAAAGCTCGTTTATAAAACCGTTTTCCAATCTACTAGTATATACAAACCTTTACCTCATTTGTTCGAGAAATCCAATTAAACGACTTAGCAATACAAGTGGTATGAAATGCTTGCATTTACTTCGTCGGTTAATTCTTAGACTCGTTCGATTGAAACTCTTGTGACAACTTTCGAGTGGAAATTTACAGTTTGTTCGTAAATATTTACGTTAAGCCAGTGGTTATGGGACATGAAGCTAAACTCATCTATTTATTAGCTTAGTGTAATCGTCACTTCTCTATGATCGTTGATGATCATTTTGTGATTTAGACTTGCGATATGCGGTGTCTCTTTATCCGCGTAGGGGACCATACCTCTTTTTATTGGGTTTCGTCTCATTTCTTTTATAGGCTAACGACCTATGCATTATTTTGAGTTTCAACTCATTTTTATGGGCTAGCGACCCATGCTCTTTTATGGAGTTCGGTCCATCGAGCGTACTGTTGTACTACGTTGTTGTTCCTAATTATTTGAGTTTCAGGTTCCTCGGGCGTACCGTTGTACAACGTCGTTGCACTGGCTCTATGGTTAGCGACCATGGGATAGCGTCCCATTTGTGATACATGTGTTGGTGAGTTTTCATGCTCCCGTTTGTGATAGGCCTTCCCCTTTTTGTGATTTTTGGATTTCTAATTGATGATTTCTAGAATTTGTGTTTCACAAACTTTTACGATTGGCATTGAGATGTTTGCCAATATTTGTGGCTTGGTGAATAAAATAAAGAATATGACATTCTTTTTAGTACTTTGAGATTTCTTGAGATATTGTATGATTTTTGTTGTTATTTTACTGTATACTTTTCACAATATGGCATTATTGTTATCATACGTTTTTGTCATATCTTTTATTCTATCTCATTTTTATCTGATATTTATAGCCGGACTAATCCGTTTATTATTTTCTTATTAAATAATACTCGAGTCAGACCGAGATGTTACAGGTGCTTCTGATTGACTCCTCATCTAGGAGTATTATCTGACTTTTGGCTAACTACATTAGATTTGTAGCTTTTATTGTTATACATTTGATATAGAGACTCCTTGATGTATACATATCCTTTTGTGTAGCACTTGTACCTATCTTTTGTGATATTGTGGATCTTGTTAGACCACTACTCTGATGTACACTTTTACGTGTTATATTCATATCCGTTTCCGCCTTGAGATATGAACATCTGTGACTGATCTATGTTATGCTTATTTCTATATTTGTTTTCGAAGACCACATAGCCACTGTGTAGTAGCTTTGAGTTTGTATCGGTATGTTGGATTCCCACTTGAAATGAAATATGTTATACTATCTGACATATCGGTGCTCGCACAAAGAAATTACACGGATGGTTGCTCCTCAACAGCCTTATTCTTCGTGCTAGTTGACGACATTACTCCGCAGTGTCCTTGGCTAGCGTGAGTATAGAGGTGGGGCGTCACAGCTTAGTATCAGAGCCAAACTTCAGAACAATGTAGAATAATCTAGCAAGGATCATCATCCTAAGTTCTTCTTAGGAGTCGTGCCTTAGGATTTTATTCGAGTCTTCGAACCGTGCTATCCTATTTTCTTTTATGATGCCTTGTTTTATCAATCATGATTGTTTGACATTCGTTTTGTGAATAACCTTTTTATTCTTTCTTAAAGAAGAGAAATGGTTAGACCAGGCCATCCCAGTGCCGGTCCATCCAGTGCCACACCCCATGATGGTGCATTTATGTCTGCCCAACAGCTTCTACATCTTGTAAAGAATGCTCAATCTTCCGGACCCATTCCAGAGCCTAATCACACTAAATCTGGGTTGTACGCCTATGCAGTGATTATACTAATTTGGGTGGGAAGCCATTCAGGGGTTTCGAGGGCGTTATTGAAGTCCAAGCTTGGCTTATAACATGCGATCGCATCTTTTCTCGCATGAATCTTATTGATCTTCATCGAGTCCAAGTGGCTTCTAGTATGCTCTAAGAAAGAGCATTAGATTGGTATGAGCTTTTGATTTCTAAAATTATTGAAGCGGATCTTACTTGGGAGAAATTCCGGGAAGAATTTGAATCAAAGTTTGTACCAAAGACTGAAAAAGTAACTTTGGCCCGGCGTTTTATTGACCTTGTTCAAGGTGAATCTTGTGTGGCAGATTATGTCACATCTTTCGATTCTCTTTCTAAATACCGGGTCGAATACATTAATACCCCATTGAAGAAAAATTAGAGGTTCGTCTATGGCTTGAATAAGAATCTTAAAAAGCCTTTGTTTTTGAAACTGGAAGTTTCTTTTGATCAGCTTGTTGATATCGCTCTTCGACTTGAAGAGGTAGATAAAGAGAGTGATGTTGAAGTTGGGAGTGCCAAACCGAACTTCAACAACAACAAGAAAAGACCTATTAAATTTAAAGGCCCAAATCCTAACAAGAAATGGAAGCAAGCAGCTTCGGTAGCAAAGACTCCTACCCCTAGTAGTGGGCAATGCTACAATTGTGGTTCTAAGGACCATTATGCTAATAGATGTCCAAAACCTCTCTTTTGTCGCTATTGCAAAAATTCGGGTCATCTTACATCTTCATGTCCCAAACTTCAAAGCAAGAAGGAGGGAAAGCTAAATGTTGTGCAAGCCCCTAGTAACACTTCTCGCAGTCAAGGTATTTCTTTCCTATCCTTGATGGCATTATTATGTCTCGTGATCAACCTATTCGAGTTCTTTTTGATACGGGTGCATCCCATTCTTTTATATCAAAAGGACATGTTGATACTTTTTCTTTAAGTGTTATGGCTTTAATGACTTCTTTGAGAATTGCGAATGCAGTTGGTGGATCCGCAACACTTAGTTTGCTTTGTAAAGATGTCGAGATTATTTTATGTGATTTTTCTTTCCGAGCCGATTTGCATGTCATGCGTTACTTAGGCTTCGGAATGATTTTGGGAATGGATTGGCTTAACCGTTATGAAGCCCATATCCTATGTCCATGCAGATTATTCATCTTCGACATGCTCAATCTGTTAAGCAGATCTCTATTGTTCTTAAAGATTCAGATTCCAATTTGGCAGCATCTTTATATTCTCTAAAACCTCATGATGACGATAATGATGATGAGGAAGATGTCATTTCTCTCATTCACGTTGTTCGTGAATTTCCCGATATATTTTATCCCGTTTTAGGATTACCCCCTAAGCGAGCCATTGAGTTCAGAATTAATCTAGTTCCTGGAGCTTTACCTATTACTCGTCCTCCTTATCCTATGTCCAATAGAGAAAATGAGGAGATGCGCAAATAATTATCCGAATTAGAAGAGAAGCAATTTATTCATTCTAGTTCCTCTCCTTGGGGAGCTTCTGCTATTTTTGTAAAGAAATCCGATGGTACACTTAGGATTTGCGTTGACTATCGCAAGCTTAATGATCTCACCATTAAGAATAAATATCCCTTACCTCATATTGATGATTTATTTGACCAACTTTGCGATGCTAGAGTCTTTTCTTGGTTAGACTTACCAACCGGTTTTCATCAGCTTCGTATTGGAGAGGATAGCATTCCTTTGACATCATTCCGTACTCGTTATGGATCTTATGAATGGCTTGTTATGCCATTTGGTTTAACAAATGCTCCAGCTTATTTCGTTGACCTTATGAATCGAGTTTTCAAAGACTTCCTCGATCGATTTGTTCTCATCTTTATAGATGATATTCTTGTTTATTCTAAAACTGAGGAGGAGCATGAAAAGCATCTTCGGATTGTATTGGAAACTCTTAGGAGCAATCAATTGAAAGCAAAATTTTCTAAGTGCCACTTTTGTCAATCTCGTGTGAAATTTCTTGGTCATATCATTTCTGAATCCGGAATTTCCGTGGATCCTTTAAAGATTGAAGCGATTCAAGATTGGAAGAGACCGGAGAGTGACAGAAATTCGTAGCTTTCTTGGATTGGCGGGTTATCGTGAACAAGCGGTTGTTTCCATGATGATATCCGAATGGAATGATCTCAAGACTTTATCCACTTGTGAGATTCGAGATCGTGAACCCAATTTATGTTTATCTCTTGTTTTATGTACCCTTGAGGCTTATCCCTCTCTTTTAGATCGCATTCTTGAAGCTCAAAAGCTAGATCCCGAATTGGCTCTTCTTAGCCAAAATTGCAGGGATAAAATTGATATTGAAGTTTTGAAAGACTTTGATATTGATGCTCGTGGCGGCATTCGAAAATTTGATAGACTTATCGTGCCAAGTATTGATGATTTTCGTAAAGACATTTTAGAAGATTCTCATCGTTCTAAGTTTGCCATTCATCCCGGTAGTAGTAAAATGTACACGGATATGAAGCGACTTTATTGTTGGGGTGGAATTAAATCTGATATTGCTAACTTTCTTAAGTATTGCATGACTTGCCAACTCGTTAAGGCCAAACACCAAAGGCCCGGTGGGTTATTGCAACCTTTGGACATTCCAATTTGGAAGTGGGATCAAATTTCCATGGATTTTATTTATGGGCTTCCCCGTTCTCGTTCGGGTCATGATAGCCTATGGGTGATAGTTGATAGACTTACTAAATCCGCCCATTTTATCCCCGTTCGGTCCAATCGGATCGTACCTCTTTTGGCCAAACTCTTTATTAAAGAAATTGTTAAATTGCATGGAGTTCCTACTTCTATTGTTAGCGATCGTGATCCATTGTTTACTAGTGGATTTTAAAAGAGTCTTCAGAAAGCTTTGGGAACGAAGCTTAATTTTAGCACCGCTTATCATCCTCAGTCCGATGGACAAACCGAGCGTGTGAATCAAACTCTTGAAGATCTTCTTCGTGCATGTGTTCTTGATTTTGGTGGAAGTTGGGAAGATCATATTTCTCTTGTTGAGTTTTCCTATAATAATAGCTTCCAATCTAGTATTGGTATGGCACCTTTCGAGACATTCTATGGAAGGCCATGCCGATCTCCTTCTTGTTGGCTTGAGGCCGGTGAGAAGCTAGTTTTAAGTCCTGATTTTATTCGTGATTCAACAGAAAAGATTGGCCTTATTCGCCATAGGATGAAAGAAGCTCAAAGTAGGCAAAAATCCTATGCCGATAACCAAAGAAGGAAATTAGATTTTTCTGTGGGAGATTTGGTATTTATTCGTGTTTCACCTATGAAGGATGTTGTGCGTTTCAGTTGATTGGGAAAATTAGCCCCTCGATATATTGGTCCATTTCCCGTCACCGAATGCATTGGTTCCGTGGCTTATCGCCTTTTATTACCGGCTCAGTTTTCTGCTATTCATGACGTGTTTCACGTTTCTCAATTAAGGAAATGCCTTTGGGATTCCAATTCTATTCTTGAGCCTGGTGTTGTTGAAGAAATTGAAGTTTTGCCTAATTTGACTTATGAGAAACATCCTATTCGTATTATTGCTTCGTAGGTTAAACGCCTTCGAAATAAAGATGTCACTCTTGTGAAAGTTCAATGGTCCTCAAATCCTAAGGATTGTTCTTGAGAATCTAAATAATTCATCGAGCGAACACATCCGAACTTACTCTCTCGTACTCCTTAAGGTGAACTTCTTATTTCAAATTTCTTTTGTGTTGATATTCTTTATGGTTGTTACTTTTTATTTTCTTCTTAAATATTGCGAGGACACAATTTCTTTAAGGAGGGGGTCTGTAACAACCCGCATATTTTACGATTGTATATTTTAATATTTTATTTAAATATAGCATTGTTAATCGGATTTAAGTCCAAAAAGCTACTTTTTGCAAATAATCGAATTAGGACTCGAGACCACTTCCATAGAGTCCAAAATGTCATTTGTGACCTTTTTGAGTACAAACATTGATATGTTTGGAGCTAGCTAAAATTTTGACCTTTTCACTTACGGCTTTGAGTTTGGATTTGGGGTTCAACCCATTAACCAAACTCATCTTATATCCTAACTCCACCACCTCTCCTCTTCATTCCTTCGTAATTTCCTACAACTTAAGCTTTAGCAAAAATGGTGTTGGAGATAGGAAATTAAAATCCTAAGCCCTAGTTTCTTTAGCAAATCCAAGTTTAAGCTCCAAATTCAAAGAGAAGCTTAAGTAAGCATCTCCTTCTTCGTCTCCATCTCAATCTCTCTCCAATTTCAGAAACTTCCTATAATATAATTTGGGAAATATTGCTTATTATCTTAGGTTGGAGCTTTTAGAGTTGAGATTGAAGAGTGGTTGATCTTCCTTTGTTTTCAAGCTTCTTCTTCCTTGTTTTTGTGTAAAAGGTGAGATTTTTATCTCACATCTATGTCTGTATCTATCTTTGTTGTTAGGTATGAATTCCTAACACTTATTGATGTTCATTTGCTTTTGGTTTGAATTGGTTTTATGAATGTTCCAATTTTTGGTGTCTTGAAGTTAAATCTTTAAAAATCCTAGTTTTGATGCTTGAACATGTCTTTGGGGTGAGTCGAAGAGCCTATAGGACTGGGTCGTCACGTGGCATAAATCCCTAGTTGCAATTGCTCGATCGATCGGCTCCGTTTGGATTTTTTCCCCTTTGGGGGCTAGGCTGGAAATATTAGAAAACAGGTTCCAGTCGACTGGCGCTCTGAGTCCAGTCGACTGACCTGGAACCCGAGAGTTTTCCAAGCATTGGCCAGTCGATTGAACTCAGTGTCCGGTCGACTGACCTGCTGCTTCATCCCAATATGCCTATTTTGCTTGAAATTCCAATTTTTATCGATTCATGATTATCCGAGTTGTTGTTTCATTTATACGACTTTCATGACTTCTATTTCGGGATTTTTAGGGAATATCCATTTTGATGGATTTGGTATCGATTTCTTTGTATTTAATTCACGTCCTCAAATGTGAATTTTGGTGATTGATTGTGATTACAATCATTTTTATGGTTTGTAACTTTTAAATGCAAAGGTTTCTATACTAGTCGTAAATATTCAAACTCTTTCATCAAAACGATTTCAACTCTATTTTTAATACAAAGCTCATTTATAAAACCGTTTTCCAATCTACTAGTATATACAAACCTTTACCTCATTCGTTCGAGAAATCCCATTTAATGACTTAGCAAAACAAGTGGTATGAAATGCTTGCATTTACTTCTTTGATTAATTCTTAGACTCGTTCGATTGAAGCTCTTGTGACAACTTTCGAGTGGAAATTTATAGTTTGTTCGTAAATATTTAAGTTAAGCCGGTGATTATGGGACACGAAACTAAACTCATCTATTTACTAGCTTAGTGTAATCGACACTTCTCTATAATCAATGATGATCATTTTGTGATTTAGACTTGCGATATGTGATGTCTCTTTGTCCGCGCAGGGGACTATACCTCGTTTTATTGGGTTTGTCTCATTTCTTTTATAGGCTAACGACCTATGCATTCTTTGGAGTTTCAACTCATTTTTATGGGCTAGCGACCCATGCTCTTTTAAGGAGTTCGGTCCATCGGTCATACCATTGTACTACGTCGTTGTTCTGAATTATTTGAGTTTCAGGTTCCTCGGGCGTACCTTGTACTGCATCGTTGCACCGGCTCTATGGTTAGCGACCATGGGATAGCGTCCCGTTTGTGATACACGTGTTGGTGAGTTTTCATGCTCCCGTTTGTGATAGGCCTCCCCCTTTTTGTGATTTATGAATTTCTGATTGATGATTTCTAGAATTTGTGTTTCACCAACTTTTACAATTGGCATTGAGATGTTTTCCAATTTTTGTGGCTTGGAGAATAAAATAAAGAATATGACATTCTTTTTAGTGCTTTGAGATTTCTTGAGATATTGTATGATTTTTGTTGTTATTTTAATGTATACTTTTCACAGTATGGAATTATTGTTATCATACATTTTTGTCATATCTCTTATTCTATCTCATTTTTATCTGATATTTATAGCCAGACTGATCCGTTTATTATTTTCTTATTAAATAATACTCGGCTCAGACCGAGATGTTACAGGTGCTTCTGCTTGACTCCTCATCTAGGAGTATTATTTGACCTTTGGCTAACTACATTAGATTGGTAGCATTTATTGTTATACATTCGAGATAGAGACTCCTTGATGTATACATATCCTTTTGTGTAGCATTTGTACCTATCTTTTGTCATATTGTGGATCTTGTTAGACCACTACTCTGATGTACATTTTTATGTGTTATATTCATATTCGTTTCCACCTTTGAGATATGAACATCTGTGACTAATTTATGTTATGCTTATTTCTATATTTGTTTTCGGAGACCACATAGCCACTGTGTAGTAGCTTTGAGTTTGTATTGGTATGTCGGATTAATGAAATATGTTATACTATCTAACATATCGGTGCTCGCACAAAGCAATTACACGGATGGTCGCTCCTCAACAGCCTTATTCTTCATGCTAGTTGACGGCATTACTCCATAGTGTACTTGGCTAGCGTGAGTATAGAGGTGGGGCGTCACAATAATCTTATCCCAGCCTCACCTAACTGCTGTGAGACTATCAGTTCCTGACTTAAAGGGAATCCTATTGGTATGTACCACTTCTATTATCTTGCTTATTAACTTAATTTAAGTCTTAAGTTTATTAAAATAAGCCTCTTCTATGATTTCTACTCTATTGCTTATTAACTCAATTTAAGTCGTAAATAAGCCTTTTCTGTTCTTTCTACTTAATTGTAACTTATGTTATAATTTTACTTGTAATTGTCACTTTTATTTTCTTTTATAACCTGCACATTATAAATATAATTACAAGCGTCTCTTTTCTATTCTACTATGGCTTCTAGTCTTATCTAATAATTAACTTGATTCTTTAATTCTTTACTTTATTTACTTATATTCTAGGAAGTAGTTCTATTCTATTTGGTTGGTTACGAACTAAAAATCCATTTCATATTTTAATACTAAATAATGCTATAAACTATAGTCCATAACTGCACGATATTTCTTTTATTATTTCTTTACTTTTTGATAGTGCAAAATACAGTGGTTTCTCTATTTTACACTAATTTCCGTTTTTCTTTCTTTTATTCTTGCAATTACGTATATCGTTATCTTTTTAAATATTAAACTATAGAAATGTATCCTATTTTCTAACCAACTAATTAATCTATCACTTACTTCCAAATCAAGTTATTAGATTTTTATTTAATTTATTACTCCCATTTTAGCATAATTACTTTAAATGTCTTCCTTTTGGGCTTAAGCCTTTTTCTATAATTGTTAAGCCTAATTTTATACATATTTAAATGGATCTCTATCTTCCTTTTCAATTTAACTATACAGTCTCAACATAATAAATTAACAGAATTAAATACTATAATAAATGCTTAATTAAACAATTAATAGGAGTCTAATGATAATATACCATAAATGAAAAAGGTATATAATTTAAATCCACTCACCTAGAAAGAAAACACTCCAAGTTTCAGATCTAATTTTTAACCCAGTTCTATTGTCCATAACCTTCCCTATTGCAACCCTATTTGGATCCACAAATTGGGATTTATATGGATTTAGAAATCCGGATCTAATTGAAGAAAAATAAAAGAAACAAACTAAAGAACTAGATCTGAGAACTTTACCGCATTCGGATGACTTTATTTGAACATCTATTTTAGACCTATAATTTCTTTCTCCAACTTGTAAGTCAAAAGGCGTAAATCTAAAATAGCTAATTTCTGAAGAATTGGAGGAGAAAGAAGAGTGATAGGGCTTCCACATCCATTTAGAAAAATATGAGTTTGAAGGCTAGCCCTACCACTTTAGTTATAGAGTCATAATAGTGTCGTCCGTCCGCTTAAAATGATGCAAATCAAGCATTCAAAAAGGTGCAGAATGAGTGTGCCTGATTTGTTTTTAAACGTTTCCTATTAATTCCAATTAACTCTCATTAATACTCTAATTTAATGCTCTTTATAACATATTAATCCCTTTATTAATTCTCTGATATATATATACACACGTTATATATTAATCTCCAATATTAATTCACATAATAATTAATTGCACCTTTTAATTGATTTTGTTTGCAGTGATAATTATTCCCTATATTTTTTTCCTCCTACATCTAATTCTTTTAATAATTCACATTCATTACAAACATAATAAATTTGTGACTACTTTTATAAATATCCTATGAATTAATTGCAAACGTTTATAATTGATAAAATTTCCATGTTTGCATATATGATTGTTTCTGACGCTAAAACTTCAAACGGCTATAACTTCTCCGTTAGAAGTCCATTCAGAAAACATTGTATATGGAAGTTGATCAGAAAATTACCACGAACACGATGGTATAAGTTTCATTGACAAATTCCAAAATTTGCAAAAAATCATTTTTCACTGTTTTCATAGTTATCAATTAAATTTATTTTAATTTAACTGTCAATAAAATGTGGGGTGTTATAATTAGTCAGTCCGAATGGCATCACTAACCATTCGTACGTTCCATATCGGTTCCAAACACCGTCAAAGGAATACTACCCTTTGCCACTCTAAGTTGATGGAAACCAGTCCCTAAATCCAACTACGAAAATATCTTGGCTTTACTCAACTAATCGAACAAATCGTCTATACTAGGTAATGGATAATGATTCTTTATCGTTTTCTCATTCAGCTTACGATAATCGATACATAACCTTAATGATTCGTCTGGCTTCTTAGCAAACACTACGGCTGCTCCCCAAGGTGAACTACTAGGCCTGATAAAACTCTTGCCTTTCAAATCCACTAACTGCACCTTGAGTTCCCTAATTTCGGTAGGTTTCATCCTACTTGGCGGTCAACTAACCTGTTCTTCTCCAGGCACAAAATCTATCCAAAATTCAATGGCTCGTTTTGGTTGCAATCCTACCACGGGTTCAAAAATATCTACGAATCCTCTTACCAAAAAAACATGATTTTGTTCGTCTTCTATCTCCACAATGCCCAACAAAGTATTCACCTCACAGCTAGGGTTTTGTATGGTATACACAATCCGCTCCCTACAATCTAGGTGTCTAAACGATATTTTCCCATCTTGGAAAAATATCCTAGCATCGTACTTAACCAATCCATACCTAAAATAATTTCGAATCCTACGAAATCAAACACATGCAAACTACAAACAAAAGTATGACCTAACAAGTCAAACTTTAAGTGATCACATCTCACCAACATTACTTTCCCTTTTTCCCCTATCGTGGGCCTTGAGGTAGCTAGCTCCAATGCATATATTTTGCCTTTCCCGTCCTTAACAGGCTCCTTGCATTGGCTCTTGTAGTGACCCATCTGATTGCAGTTAAGCATTTGCTACTTTTTTTCCCAGTCACCTTCTTTGCCTCTCCAGAATGACATTCATTTGCATAATGCCCTTTCTTGTCCCACTTAAAACGAACAATTTTTGACTTATCCTTCTTCACGGCTCCACCCTTCTAGGATTCCTTCTTAGGAAAGAACTTCCTTTTATGACTCTGCCCTACCTGGACCTCTTTCACCTTATTCTTCTCCACCAAAGTAATATTTTTCTCACGTTTTAGAGCCATCTCTACTACAACATCTCAAGGATCCCAGATATGAGGTAATGTAGCCCTGGCCAATTCAGGTATCAATCCCATAATGAACTTCATGTTTCTCTTAATCACAGTATCCACAATGGCATGACCATATCTTGCCAACTCCTCAAACCTTGTAGCATACTCTAACACAGTCATCTCCCACTGCTCTAACTCAGCAAACTTCCTAGGCAAGGTAGACTTTTCCATCATAAACATGAATCTCTCCTCGAACTTCCTCTTAAACTCAGCCCATGTCATCGTTTCTTCATCCAACTGTTACACTATTCCACCAGTATAATGCTGCTCCTTGAAGTTGTCTCGAACTGAG
Source organism: Allium cepa (assembly GCA_030765085.1). Classification (NCBI taxonomy): domain Eukaryota; kingdom Viridiplantae; phylum Streptophyta; class Magnoliopsida; order Asparagales; family Amaryllidaceae; genus Allium; species Allium cepa. The sequence continues at coordinate 446,165,788 of CM060937.1, read as the reverse complement.
CCTCCTTTTCTGCTCATCACTGAGCCCTAAATCTATGAAAATCCTCTCACAATGCAGCAACCAGATCTCTACTTCATTGGCATCTACAGTCCCAACAAATGGTTTTCCTCCCAACCTAGCGTAGTCCCTACTCAAAGCAGCATAATTGTTGACTACTGGAGCTTCCTGAGCTCCTCCCCCAACTACTCCAATAGCAACCCTTGCTTGCATCATATTCACGAAAAAATGACACATGGCTCCTATGTCAACTTATGGGACTTGAGCACCGGTATTTCTAGCTCGTGCCTGACTTGGATTCCTTCTAGTATTTGGTCAGGCATTTCCATCGGCAGTGGTCCTTCCTCCTTCAATATTATCTCTTCGAGAATCCATATCTACATTCGAACCTTTGTGAGATACAGAAAAATAACCTAATAGAGATAGAAGACTAAAGATAAAGCGCATACTAATATATGGCAAACACGTACGTTACTATAGCATTATCCCATACCTTAATCTTATCCCTAATTCCTTAAGATTATGTTTTCAAAATTCATCTTTTAGTTAAATTTTTTCATAAACCTATGCTCTAATACCAAGTTATAACATCCACTATCTAGAGGCCAAAAGCTAAGCGCTACAGATGTTGCAGTCATCCATAGTATTAAATTCCGGCGAATAAATGCGTCTATGTTAATGGTATCCATAATATCAAAAGCTCATGAATATGAAACAAAATCACAGATTTCAAAAAAACAATATCTTTGATTACATTTCCAAAATATATCCCATATTCAAATTACGTAATCCCATCGCTTTCCCAGGTTCTGATATAATATAGTTATTACACAAATACGCTAAGAGCAACATATGACGACGCCCCCTTGGTTGACCAGAGTACTATATATACAATACAGCGAAATCATTACAAAATATAACAAATTAGCTATCCATCAGCCACCTGCTCGTCTCCGGAAGCTTTATTCGCCAACCTACTAAAACCTGCAAACCTCAGCCCTCGGCCTACTCAAATCAATTATTGAGCACCCGAGAGTTTAAGGAAAATAAACTTCGAGTCAGACATAAAGCCTGATGTGAATAATACTATACATCTCGGTTATCTGATATTAAGTGAGACCACGCCGCTTAGCCGAACGGGTTTCCTCTCACTAATATCCTTTTAAAAGCATATCATTTGCAATTAAAATCTGGAAACCAAAATGATTAAATCTGTAAAGCAATATCATGTATTTGTACATTTCAATTATCATATGGACTATCTGTCCATACACTGTAGTTTTGACTGGCTAACTACTAACCTTTGGCTGACTCGGGGCTACTAGAAAACATAAAATTCTAACATCTATTAGTGCTCCTCTTTTGGATGGTCTATCCTCACTTACTTCTCTGGGTCTAATTGATCCTAATGGTTCTGCGGACTTACCAATAACATGTCTCTGTACAAACATATTCCATTCTGTGTGTAATCAAAATTTTAGTCTATTTGATAAAGCCCTGCACGTTAGAATTCTGGACTAAATTATCTAGGGGCTAATAGCTAATAAGTATGGGGCACGACCCTACACAAGTCCTATACGGTCTTCTAATCTGAGTCATTTTCTAAAGGTTAATTACCCTTTTAAATTTTTCCTTAAAAACTTTCCAAAATGATTTAAATCTTTAAATCATACATATACAAGGAAAATGTACTCTTTTCTTTACTCTAAGCTATTTGCCATGTTATATATACTTTACCCAAAATAATGTTGATGAAATTATTAAGGATTTACCATCCTTCCAAAATAAGTTAAAACCCTTTTTAACTTAAAAACACTTATCCTATATTGCCAAAAAACAACTAATTCGAAACCTTTGTTTAAAACCTTTAAACAACCTTTTCGAAACCATCAAAAGTACCCCTTTTGAAACCTTTGAAAGTATCCCTTTCAATACAAGTAAAAACTTAGGCCGAAGGCCAAAACATACCTTTTGAAATCATACCTTTCGAAACCATTCATTTCCATCCTTTTGAAAGTATTGGATAACATCTCCTTAGAAAGGTTTAAAACCTTAGACATCCTCTTTAAAACACTTAAACATTGCCTTTCAAAACCATTGGAAAACCTTTATTTTTTGACCTATTGGAAAACCTTTCCTTTTAGACCTTCCAAAACCATTAGGGAACCACCCCTTGGAAAGCTTCCTTTAATCCTTTCGAATGCATCAAAACTTTTGTAAATAACAAGCCTCTCGAAAGCGTCTGGGTTCAATTTAAAACATATGGAAGCACCTTTTGATAAAACTATTCCTTTCGAAACCATTGGTGTTCTACCTTTTATAGAGTAAAATGGTCTTTAGAACATTTTAGTCAAAAGCATCTCTTTTGAAAGCATTTCGTAAATAAAGAAGTTATAGTGTCGAAAGCATTAAAGAAGCAGCTTGGTTTTAAAAACAAAGTAACCCTTTCGAAACCAATCTAGGTCGAAAGCTAAAAAGCGGCAGTCAGAGGCGTCCACCTAGTCGGAAGCATTTATTTAAAAAAAGGCGCAACCTCTTAAAACCATTCTTTTTAAAATAAGTGACCCAGTTGAAAGCAGACCAAGTTGAAAGCTATTCAGTCATAAACAAAGCAGGTGCATTTTCATTTAAAAGCAAAGTAATGTTTCAATCCCTTCAGAACCACTTGTTTTGACCCAATACCTTCCAACTATGTCCAATTCACTACGTACCATGCATCTGATACCATATGTATTGATTTTGATGGAGTCGGAGGCGAAGATAAGGAGTTGGAAGTCTGGTGCCGAAATCATGTAGGTTTGACTTTTTAAACTACTTCTTTGTACCTAACCTGCCTTGTTTGTGGTTGCGCATTTTAATTTTCTAAAAGTATTGCCGATTTTCAAAAATAAAAATTTGAATTATTTACAAAATATCCCTTCTCCTTTTTTAAATATATAAAACATTAAAGTCTCATACCATAAATAATTTTATATATCCATTAAAATACTTAGGAAATTCTAGAAAATCATTTATAATACGCTTTCTTACATATATAAATTACAAACCCTAAGCCGATATAATTTGGCCGTGATTAATTTTTAACCCAAAATAACATTTTCTTCACTATAAAATTCATATAAAATCCACATAAATTCGGAAAATTATGAAAATTTAAACTCGTTTCTAAATTATCATTTCTGATCTACTAAATTCGCAAGCCAATTGGATGTCATATAATAGGTTTTCTAAATCAATTTTCATCATAAAATGCATATAAAATAGCCTAAATCATCAACAAATACATACATATACATACATACATACATATCATTCAAAACATGGCAAAATAATTGGAAATACTTTCAGAATTTGTCTAAAACTGAAATCAATCAAAAAAATGAGATGTAGTCATTATTCACCTTAGCTTTTTGATTAAGGATGCGTGATTTGTTCTTGATTAAGTGGATTGATTCTTCCTCTTGAATTCTTCTTCTTTGCTCTTCCTAATGGTGGCCAGCCCTAGCTCTAAATTTTTGATTTGTGAAAAATGAATGAATGTGGAGAATGAATGCTTAAGGCGTTTAGGATATAAGGATATGCCTTGTTCTCATTTTACCCTTGCAGAACTCCTAACCCTTTTTATTCTCTTTTTATTCTTTAGTTCACTAATTTAATATGGCACGACTACCCCTTATTTAATCAAAAATCTCAATCCATTAATCATCTTACATTATTTTATTTAACTAGTTAAATATCCTAAATAACATTACTAGAAATATGAGGTGTTACATAATTTTATCCATTTTATTTTGGATAGAATTTGGCGGTATGGCCAAGTGGTAAGGCGGGTGACTGCAAAGGCTTTATCCCTAGTTCAAATCCGGGTGTCGCCTGATCAACCAATTTTTTATTTCTTATTCTGCCAATCTAATTCGATGAATTATTGTTCCACAAGAAGTGGAGGCATGGATGTGTTAATACTTGATTTTATAAACTATAACATAGGTTTTAGAAAAAACTGTAACTTTTTTTCTTAAAATCAAATCTAGCCCAAATCAAATCGACAGTAGTAGGGATGAAGCAAAAACCTTAATTATTAATTTAATCATTGGCATTTATTGATTCTCACCATTTATTTTAATTTTTTTTGAAATAAATGGTGATAATCAATTCCATAATGGAATTAAGAACTAAGATCAGAAATCTCGATATACAAAGATTCTTAAGAGGCACCCCATTTTTACTACTAGATAAAAGATTATACAAAAGACTAGCATATCAAAATCTCTTAAACAATTTTTAATTTTAAGTTGTGTCTCGTGCTTCTGTTGGGTATTAAATAAGATTGGATACAATGATGGGAAATAAATTTAGGGCTTGTAGAAAGGCACGAAGATACTTTGTATTTAAACTCATGAAAGGCTATGAGTGCTCAAACATAGAATCAGAATAGTTGGTCGACTCTTATTGTATAGAGTAAAGGTAAAAAATGAAGAAAAAGAATATATGTATGTAGTAATAGTGGTAGTGGATTCTACCGATTCTTTCATAGATGGATAGTAAGCTTAGATCAAATAGAAAATAGAGATATTCAATATATAGTTGTGTATAGAAAAGGCGTGTGTATCATCTTGTACTTTATACTTCCTGGTTCTATCGAAAATCCTAAAATATTGAAACTTGTTGCTAATGTATTCATTGAATTGATTTGGTTCATCAATAGTCTTAAGTCAGAATCCTATTTTGACTCTCTGCCATTGATTCCATAATGATTATTAAATAACAGTCGAATAATTCTTTCATAGAAATAAGGGACATAATTCACATGGATATAGTAAGTCTTGCTTAGGCTACTTTAATGGTCATTTTTACATTTTTTCATTCACTTGTAGTATGGGGAAAGAGTGGACTCTAGTGCTGTGGACACTACTAATACTAAATTGAGTAATCGATTGCTCAATCCAACTGTATCAATTCTTTATTAATCGTTTTGTGAAGCCTTGCCTTAAAAAAAAATTCAAAATTGTACTGGAATAGAGTAATAAATCATTATTATAATTGTATTTTGCAACTCAAATCTACGCATAACGCATAATAGAAGATTCTTTCTAACCAATTTTTGACTAAAAATGCATAGATAAACCACACCAATCCATCCCAAACTTGGTGGTTAAACTCTATTGTGGTGACGATACTATAGGGGAGGTCCTGCGGAAAAATAGCTCGACGCCAGAATGATAAAAAGCTTAACACCTCTTATTTTACTAAAATAAATGCAAAGTTCCTCTTATTCAAAACCTCAATTATGATATCTCTTCTCTCCACCTTCACACCTCAGAACACACTATTCTTATAGAGACAAACACACTTTCACATCTTCTTAACTCGAAAAGAAATGGCTGAGGAGAGGTTCCTTTTTGAAGGTACTCCCGAGAACAGATCCAATGGAGATGGGGTGAGGCATGTAGCTCAGAGGATTAGAGCACGTGGCTACGAACCACGGTGTCGGGGATTCGAATCCCTCCTCGCCTACAACCGGCTCAAAAGGGAAGGACCTTTCCCTCTAGGGGTAAGAAAATCATGATCGGGATAGCGGACGCAAGGCTATTGAACTTGGCTATGGTCTTTTGTCGTAATGGAATGACCTTACTTTTTATTTATTTTATCATGAATACTTTTTAATTGCATATAGTAGCCATACTTGAATTAGCATATTTGTCTTTTACTCCCTATAACTCTTCCTCAACCAGGCTTGGGCAGAATAACAAAGCAAGCACAAGTATTAGTAGTATAGAAAAAATGCGTTCCTCGTCATTAATATTTTTGCTCGCGTTAATTGTGGTCTATCGGGAGAATCAATGACTGCATCACCACTAGTACATCATTTGAGAATTCTTAATTGGCTAGTTATAAATAGACATAGGGCTATTTACAAGCGATTATCTTGGATCTACACCGGGGTATTGACGATGATTCTCAAATATCGTAAAACATAATGTGATACGATGAGATAGAATGCAATAAAAACAAAGATAAGGAACGGGTTACCTACTTCTAATGGTCAAAGCAAGCCCTTTCATTCAATTCATCATTCTTTAATGAAATTAAGTATCAACCAATCCCCCTAAGTAGGATTCGAACCTATGACCAATCGGTTAACTGCCGACCGCTTTATCACTGAGCTACTGAGGTACAATGGGAGATTCGACCTCATAGAGTTCAACTCCCATTCTCAACCCATGAGACTGAAGCTTCCTTCGTAGCTCCTAGAACTTCTTCGTAGTGGCTCCTTTCCATGCCTCATTTCAAAAGGAACCTCACAGTGGCTCTATTTCATTATATTCCATCTATATCGCAATTCCATTCATTTAATATTTCTTTGGTGATAAGAGATGTCATTCAATCGAAGAAGATGGTATCGTTGACATAAGAGATGTCATTTCTAGTCTATCTCTTTCTATATATGGAAAGTTAAGAAATCATCATATAATAATCGAAAAATTGAAATAGAAAAGAAAAAAAAAGGGAGGTTTGTGATGATTTTAAAATCTTTTCTACCAAGTAATCTATTATCATTATGCATGAAGATAATAAATTTGGTCGTTGTAGTCGGACTTTATTATGGATTTCTGACCACATTTTCCATAGGGCCCACTTATCTATTCCTTCTCAAAGCTTGGGTTATGGAAGAAGGAACCGAGAAGGAGATATCAGCAACAATGGGTTTTATTACGAGGCAACTCATGATGTATATATCGATCTATTATGCGCCTCTACATCTAGCATTGGGTAGACCTCGTATAATAGATGTTCCAATTCTACCGTATCTTTTGTTTCATTTCTTCTGCAACAATCACAAAAAGTTTTTTGATTATGGATCTAGTACCAGAAATTCCATACGTAATCTTAGCATTCAATGTGTATTCCTGAATAATCTCATTTTCAATTATTCAACTATTTCATTTTACAAAGTTCAACGTTAACCTGATTATTCAATATTTATATGTTTCGATGCAACAATAAGATGTTATTTGTAACAAGTAGTTTTGTTGGTTGGTTAATTAGTCACATTTTATTCATGAAATAGGTTGGATTGGTATTATTCTGGATATGACAAAATCATTTGATTTGATCTAATATGTACCTTGTTTTACAATTGAAAAGTTCTATGAGTAGAATCTTTAGTATTCTCTTATTTATCACTTGTGTCTACTATTTAGGCAGAATGCCATCGCCTATTGGTACTAAAAAACTAAAAGAAACCATAGAAAGGGAAGAAAGCGATGTAGAAACTACTTACTAAACAAAGAAGATGAAACAGGAACAAGAGGGATCCACTAAAGAAGACAAAGGTAGCCTGATTTACGAAGATTTTCATCTTGATATCCATCAAGATAATTGAAAATTGAGAAAACTTAAAGAAGAGAAAACTTATTTTTGGTCTGAAAAACCTATAATAACTTTTCTTTTCGATTATACATGATGGAACCGCCCATTGGGATATTTAAAAAATGATAGGTTTGAAAATGATATACGAAATGGAATGGCACAATATTTTTTTTATATGACCAAATAAAAGAAAAAAATATTTTATGATATAATATATATATATATATATGTATATATATAAAATAATAAAAAAATACAAAAGAAAAACACAAGAACAGATAAGAAGAAATCCGCCCACCTCCAATGTATTTAATCCCTTCACTTATAAATAAACTAATAACACCAATCCCATTTATCACTCCATCAATTATATATCTATATAAAAACTGAACTAGTTTTGCTAATTCTCTTACATTTCTAGCAAAAATCTTAGTGTAAAAAATATCTATATAACCACGATTATATGACCAATTATATATCACATTTTTTATTAGGTCAAATAAAATTATCGTGTGGCTCTTCTTTACAAATGAATTGACTTAACTTAAATTTTGTAGAGATGAATAAACAGATCCATATAAAATAGATGCTATAAATAATCCAAAAAAGGCTGTACTTATTGAAAAAATTGCATTTTTGAAAAAATCATAAAAATCCAAAGGCTCATTTTGATGGAAATTTTTTGTAGATGGAGTTAATCACTTTGACAATAGATCAGGATCTAGTCCACCAAAATCAATTGTGATTGATCCAATCAATAAAGTAAATAATACCAATATATGCATGGGAAATAACATAGTATTGTCCGACTCGTGAGGATAGGTGTAAGTATATTTATTTTTAAAGTACTAAAGTATCGTACTGTTTTGAAAAAAAATCAATTTGATATGTATTTTTTGAAAAAAAGAAACCTTAGTATTCATTGTTAAAAACAGTAATTTTTTTATCGCTTGTAGTACTTCTTTCCCCCATAAAGATATTGAACAGAAAGAACTATTTTTAGCGCTAATGTAATTTTGAAAATGAATACGCAAATGTCCATCAAAGGTAAGTAAATTCATTCGAAACATATAAAATGTAGTAAATCCTGCTGTGAATGAAGCGAATATTGCGAAAATTTGTGAATACAACCAATTATCATTAAGAATTTCATCTTTCGACCAAAAATAAGCAAGAGGTGGAATACCACAAAGAGAAAGTGTACCTAATAAGAAAGTAATTCTTATAATTGGAATATATTTTGTTAACCCTCCTATAAGAATCATATTTTGACTTTTATCTTGTGAAAATCCAATAACGGATTCCATTGAATGAATGATGGATCCAGATCCTAACAACAATAAAGATTTCGAATAGGCATGAATGATCAAATGGAATAAAGAAGCCCTATAAGAACATATACCCAGTGCTAATAAAATATAACACAATTGAGACATGGTAGAATAAGCTAAACTTCTTTTAATATCTCTTTGAGCAGGAGACAAAGTAGCTCCTAATAATACTGTAATTACGCCTATTAAGGAAATATGACTCATTATGTAACGTATGACTATGAAAAGAGGAAGAAGAAAAGCTACAAGAAAAATTCTTGCTGCTACCACAGTAGCAGCATGTATAAGAGCAGAAATGGAGTGGGTCCTTCCATAGCATCAGGTAACCATATATGAAGGGGAAATTGTGCAGATTTAGCAACTGCACCGAGGAATAAAAAAGAAGCACAAAGAGTAATAAATAAAGAATTTACTCCATTATTGTGAATTAATTTAGTAACTATTCTGAACAAATCTCGAAACTCTAAACTACCCGTTATCCAATAAAATCCTAGAATTCCTAATAATAAACCAAAATCCCCTATACGATTGGTTACAAAAGCTTTTTGACAAGCACTTGCTACAACTGGTCCTGTGAACCAAAAATCTATTAATAAATAGGAACACATTCCTATAAGTTGCAAAAAATATAAATTTGTATTAAATTAGAACTAGTAACTAATCCCAACATAGAAATATTGAAAAAACTCATATAAGCAAAAAATCTCAATTATCCTCGATCATGAGACATATAATTATCACTATAAATAAGAATGATTCCAATTGTAGTAATTAATATTGCCGTAATAGAAGTAAGCGAATCAATCAAATGTTTGAACTCTAAAGAAAAATCATTATTGACAGTCCAAGACCATCGATATTGATAGATAAAATTTTCGTTTACCTGCTAAATAGAAAGGTTAGCAGAAAATATCATAGCTATAGTTAACATCAAAACACTCGGGAAAGCAACATACGTCGAATATTTTTTGTTGCTGCAGGAATAAGTAGAAGTCCAAATCTCATTAACATAGTAATAGGAAATGAAAGAAAAGGTATTATCCATGCATATTTATATGTATGTTCCATAAAAACAAAATTTTTCATTTTTTCTAATAATTGTTTCTAATTCACCAATTTTTATTGCTTTTGAAGAAAACATAAATGAATTAAAAGACATGAAACCTTAAATATTCTTGTTTTACATTTTTTCTTACCTTTTCCAGATATTTCAAAATTTTGAAAAAGTTATAAATTGTTGCTTAAATACTTTGTCCAAATAGCTAGGTATAGAGTCATTTTTAAACTAAAATATTCATTTTTGAAGTAGAAAAAAAAATTGTAAAAAAGAGAAGGAGAATATGATGTAATTTTTTTTCCACTAGACTAGAATTGTATTCTAGTAATGTATAATAATATCATATACTATAGTAAGCAAAGAAAAAGTAAGAAAAGTAAGCAAAAATAACTATACCAATGTCAGTAGAATATGGATGTGGATATATAGTTTGCATCAATAAATCAACTAATTCTTCTAGTTATTTTTTTAAAAATTACCTAATTTCTATTTTTTATGAAATTCAATGATTGGATTTTAATCCCATAGGATGAGAAAATATCAGAAATCTTATAAAAATCCTTACTTCTTATATTCTAGAAATGAATAAAAAATGTAAAATGAAAGTTCCTTTTCTTAGCTAACGGAATGTTTTGTTTAACATATTAACTACTATAAAATTCATTTTTAATTTTTTCTTTCTTTTCTTCTATTTTTTCCTAGTTTACTATATATGTAACACATATGGATATATAAAAAATATATTTGTATTGTTTGAAAAAAAGATTACCGGTGAAATTAAATATAATATAAAATATTATTAAAACTAAAAAACGATCCATATTGATCAATGCATGTCTTTCGCATACAATAATAAAATGGAAGAACTCTTTTTTTTATGGCAGTTCCAAAAAAACATACTTCAATATCAAAAAGCGTATTCGTAGAAATATTTGGAAGAAAAAGGGAAATTTAGTTGCAATAAAAGCCTTTTCTTTAGCAAAATCAGTTTTTATGGGAAATTAAAAATAAAAATTTTGTTCGGCAAGCAAATAAGAAAATCTTAGAATAATTTGAATTTCAAGATTTAAAGAACTTTTCTATATAAAGAATATGCAAAATTTTCATTAACTTATGTATTTATTTACCACCTCAAGGTTAGTTAGAACTAGCAGACAGATAAGTTAATATTCGATATAAAATAGCCGCTAGTTTGGTTCTAAGCATTATTTTATTTCTTCTCCTAGTAGAAATTTTTTCCATTAGGAAAAGAAATAAAATGTAAGTATAATGAATATTAAAACTATTTTATTATATGCCTATCTCAAGATCAATTGAAATTTGTTTTGTTTACTAAGTATTATACTATATTTAAATTATGCACATAACAATCAACAAATATTAATATAATTATATATATATATATATATATATATTATATTAATAATTACTATATAATTGGAATAATACACTAATACACTAAATACATTAAAAAGTAGACTAAAAACAAGTTTTTTGGAAAACGAGTCTTTTAATTTCCAATTTCATTTATTAAATTTAGTAATTATATTTTGATATGTATAAAATCATCCTATTTATTTAATTTATATTTATTTTTTCGATAAAAAAGATCTTTCTAAGTTTTTTAAGTGTTGAAAAGAATACTTTAGTTTAAACAAAAAAGTTTATAAGAACCTCTAGTCATCCATTTCCTAAAAGGTAACTATATCGGATTCTAGAATCTACATCTAGACGATTCAACATGAACTGACCATTATTATTTTAAGTAAGCCGGAGTAAAATTGGTATACACGCTGCTCTTAGGAAGCAATGCTAGAGCATCTCAGTTTGAGTCCGAGTGGTGGCATACTCTAAAAGAGATAGAACGGATCTTATAATGTATTTAATTCTCGATTTCAATTCTATAATGCGACTCTTTTTATGGATGATATTTGCGACTTTAGAACATATATTAACTCATCTCTCTTTTTCGATCATTTTAGTTGTGATTACGATTCATTTGATGATTTTATCAGTTCACAAAATCATCAGATTATTTGAGACATTTACCATTAAGTAATTTATACGAGTCATTGATCTTCCTTTCGTGGAATTTTTCCATTATTATATGGTTTCCAAGCTATGGAATCATAAAAATGATTTAAGCACAATAACCACGCCAAGTGCCATTTTTACTCAAGGTTTCGCTACATCTTGTCTTTCAAGTAAAATGCATTACTCGACAATATTAGTACCTGCTCTACAATCTCAGTGGTTAATGATGCATGTAAGAATGATGTTATTGATCTATGCGGCTCTTTTATGTGATTCGTTATTATCAGTCGCTTTTTTAGTCATTACATTTCAAAAAACATCGATTTTTTTAAAAGCAAATTTTTTATTAATATTAATTAAGTCATTTATCTTTGGGAAGATCGAATACATGAACGAAAAAAGAAGTGTTGTTAAAAGCACTTCTTTTCTTTCATTTGCAAATTATTATAAATACCAATTAATTCAGCACTTGGATTATTGGAGTTATCATATTATTAGTCTAGGATTTACCTTTTTAACCATAGGTATTCTTTCTGGAGCAGTATGGGCTAACGAAGCATGGGGGTCTTATTGGAATTGGGACCCCAAGGAAACTTGGGCATTTATTACTTAGACCATATTCGTGATTTATTCACATACTAGAACAAATCAAAGTTTGCATGGTATGAATTAAGCACTTGTAGCTTCTATAAGATTTCTTATAATTTGAATATGCTATTTTGGGTTTGGCGACGATTCTATATGTTATTTACGTAGCCCTGACTCCCGTGAGTCAGCTTGATGTGGCTAAAACAGGAGCCGCGCCGGGACAAGTGAGGTCATTCCTCCTATCGGACACATTTCTTCGATACCATTCTATTGCTTTTGTGATTTGATTGGGTGCACCTTTGATTTAGGAGTGTGTCATGAGGTGGGCGGTAGTAGCTGCTATGCGTTAGCACTAGTCCGGATACGCAAATGGTATATCTAACCTGGCATTACCTCGAGCGTCTTGTCACATTCTCCATCGTGCCTTCTATGAGTTTGTTCTGTACCGTACCTATGTGGTGTCCTTTGTGTAAACCTCCAGTTTACGGAGGAGCATACAACACTATATAGACTACGGGAATATATAAAATGTGTTAAGGGGGATATGGGTAGCGCCTTAACGCTATTTAATACTTTTACTTTACTATAGACATATTATAAGTGTATATTACTATCCAGTAGATAGTTCCACGGATCCTTAGAGGATGGTGATCACAAACATCCTTTAAGTTACTTGTATTTCAGTTGACATTTCACTTGAGTTGAATTTACTAATATAAGAATGTCAATCCTGACTCGAGTGTTTTGTGTTCTGCTTTATGCTCGGGTCAGACCGAGGGTCACAGCATTTGAAACTCTCCTTTGGAGTTTGGAGCTTCGATTGGAGATCCATCTATATCTATTCAGCTTTCAGCTATCCAGTTGTTTTGTTCAGACTTGTCATTTGTTTGTATTCAAGACTATATTGTATTTGAGATATTCTGTTGTATTTTATTTCAAACTCTGATGTTTATATAGTAGCTTCATGAACTACTATTTACTATTCCGCTGCTTATTGTTATATTACTCTATGTATGTGATTGATTTATTTACTGTATATGCTGAGTTTTGCTAAATATAAATTAACAATCTGTTGCTTTGAGTAATTCAAGTCTGGCATGTATGGATGCGAATGGTTCGAAATACCGGGTCGTTACATACCAATTCTTAATATCACTGAAAAACAAGACCTTATAAGTAAACTGCTTTACAAATTCAAAGCGTTCATGTACAAATGTTACCAATTCCTAATATCATATAAAATCATAATCTGAAAAATAAACTTCCTTTACAAATTTTTTCTTTTCAAATAATAATAGAAATAAAAATTCAAACTAACAAAAATTAGATGTTGCAACTTATAAATAAATATTTAAAGTAAATACATATGATTTCAATGTAAAAATATGGCTAAATATTTAAGCAAAATAATTCTTTTGAATGTGTTAGACATATACAATTTGTAGAAAAATAATTCATGTACGAAGCGCGTGCCGTAGCGCTCGTATATATATGCACTATGTATATAATGCAAATTTTATACAAATGTATTCACACACACACACATATAGTTTTTATTATAATATAAAATAGTTGTAAATGTTAATATAAATAATTATAAGTTTAAATTCAATTTTAAATTTCAGATTTAGTTTGACAAATAAAATAATATCTAGAAATTTCAAATTCAAAATTAGTATATCAAATTTCGAATAAATATCTACATAATGTACATAAATATTTCAAAATCAATTATATATATACATACACACTCTTATATATCCATATTAAATTAATATCCATAAATGCAACATACAAAATATATACATATAAATATGTTTTAATATAAATTAATCACTTTATATATATATACACAGTAAACACTTGTAAGAAATATTTTTTTAATTTACAAAGAAATTATAAACTTGTACCAATTTCATAAAATATTTTCATATACACACATATATGTTATAGTATTTATACATATATTTATTTTATATAAAGAATTAGATATAGAGTTTAATTTAAAATATATGTAAATATATGTACATAAAATTTATGTACAAAATTATATTTCTGTATTAACGAAATATATAAACTTGTATTATATATAATGGAATTTTTATTTAAAATTGATTTTATTTACTTATCATTTTAAATAATATTATACTCGAAAAAAATAATTCTTTTTCACGGCTGTGAGATTTTAGGTGTGTCTGTATAATTTTGATACATACATATGTACATTATCATTCAATGACGACAACAAGAACATATATGGATTCATGGTAATTAATATAACAACTATAGCACATAAATGACATAGCTAACAATATATACACTTATATGTGATTGTAAATAGAGGATTTACCTTTATTTGAAGCCTAGATGAAATACCTTGAAACAGTGTCCATAATCCAGAAAGAGCTACCAATCTGAATGCAGAAACCATCGATCTTTGATATGTATTTAATTGTTGTTCTAATGGCTTGAAAATTTAGAGATGGGAAGTTAGAGGGAGTTGGCCTTGACTGGTCTTAGAAGAAGCAAAAAGAGAGGTAGACAGAAATGAGGGTTAAAGATAAATAGCAAGATCCTAAGGAGTGAAAATGAGATCTGGAGAAGGAGAGCTTGGAATGACTTTGTGTTTGGTACATATGTGTTAAAGTGGAAAATTCTAAATGATGATTTAGAATGGTCTGTTTGCACATAGAAACCAAAATTTCATGAAGTAAATGGGAGCAATATTGAGTTTGTGAGTTCTAAGATATGATCCAAGAAATGATACAAAGGTATCGTTTAATAAGCATCAGAACTGAACAAGTATTTTGATAGAAATATCAAATGGTTTAATTTTCAGTCAAAATGCAAAAGGAAGCGTGTGTCCATTAGAAAGAACTACTAAAAGGTACGTAGTTATTTCTAGACCATAAATAAACAACATACTGCTAATCTTTAACGATGTGCTTATGTTGAAATCAGTAATAATTTGATTGTTTAATACTCGATATTGGATTTATAAATATATCTTTTATAATACGTATAAAGGATGTTGGAAATGTCCTAAATGATATGCAGAAACACCATATCAATATGTTTAATATAGAACATGTA
This sequence comes from Allium cepa, assembly GCA_030765085.1. NCBI lineage: Eukaryota > Viridiplantae > Streptophyta > Magnoliopsida > Asparagales > Amaryllidaceae > Allium > Allium cepa. Next base: position 446,150,317 of record CM060937.1, on the reverse strand, counting down.
AGATGGATTACTAATGTATTGATAATAAGAACTATCATACATGTTGAATTGTCTACAATATCATAATTTTCTTATGTGTTTAATGCGTGAAGCAAATATCAAATCCTAATTATAATCACTAAATGATAGTTTATAGTGTTCTCAATTATTCATGAAATACTAGAGAATTGTTGACAGAAACAACGAACTCTTTATAAAAAAGTGCTCAGACTCAAACTTCATCAGTGCTATCGAGTATAATATGTCGTTATCAAATTCATTTTCAAACCTTAATTAAGAAGCTTTAAGTTGGAAATGTTTCAAATGATAGTTTGTGGTTGATTCAACGAAAGGCTAAGCACATCGCCTGAATAGCGCTGTAATAAAAACAATGTATATTAAATATAAGTGCACAAATTTATCACTGAACTAGGGGTGATTCTAAGAATAAAAAATACTATATCATACAACGTAATAATAAGAGCTAATTAGATGTTGGGAAACATACTCTGAAAAGTTCGACATGATAAAAAAGTTTATCACCATCACAGAGTTGATTGACAAAGTAGTTAATTAAACCAACATAGCAGATCCATTCGTGAAGGGTCTAGCTCGATTGGTTCTCATCAAACTTATTAAATACATGAGATGGAGATATCATAATTAACCCCTAGTGCGAGTGAAAGATTGATAGAGTTATGGGTTTTCCCTAGGGGCAATTATGTAATTTGTTACATATATCTAACTTTGATAACCACTATTGTTCGAAATAAAAGGTGTTTTCTGTCTATTATATATTTGGTATAATGTGTTATATATTAATTAATTAACTTTAGTGAAAGTATATTTAATAGAAAATCCATAAATGGTATGTTTTGTGATAATAGTTCTAATGTGTTGTAACCATGAGTAATTTATCATAATAAAATAAACATACATGTTTTAAATATTCCTAGTCAAGATGTATCAAGACAGGATAGCGATGCATCCATTGAGACTAGATTACGTATTGCTCTCCAAGTATAGGACAATGTATTACTAATGATTGATGGGGGCACCAAGTGGTTACGTACTGATAGTTAACTATGGAATGATTCACTCGATCGTCTTCTATTGGTTAATATAAATAAGGTCAACAATAAATTATTGATGTGACAAAATTATATAGTTATCTTGACTTAAGAATACAGTTGATCTTTAATGCAGAAGCTCTATGTAGATTATAGTTACATTGTGGTACTACTTCCATTGAACAACTATAGTTAGGTCGAATGGAAGTATTGGAAGTGAAATACTTTTCAAGAGATTATTCGTCTACTCAATTATATGAGGTTAGTATCATAGTCAATTGAAATCCACTCATAGTTAAAGTCTCTGTTTAGAGAATTTCGGTTTATAATAATTGTTATTATTGAACCAAGAACTTGGTGTTTAGACTACAAAGTTGAATATAGATGATTTTGGAATTTTGACCATTACCAAATTCCGTAAGTCCAAAGTGATATAGTTTTGATGAACAGAATTAGTGTAAATAAATGTCATAATCGGGTAACCCTTAACCAAATAAAATTGTATTTTATCGAAACCAAGTAAATAATAAATTTGGCCAAAATGTCACACCACCTTCTAAGTGATGTGTGAGCATTAATATCTGAATTGGTCGATATTAATCATTAATCAAATTTACACCTAAAGAGTCACACAACTGAAACGATGTATACTCCTTTGACTATAATAATAATTGTTATTATTAAACCAAGAACTTGGTATTTAGACTACAAAGTTGAATATAGATGATTTTGGAATTTTGACCATTACCAAATTCCATAAGTCCAAAGTGATATAGTTTTGATGAATATCATTAGTGTAAATAAATGTCATAATCGGGTAACCCTTAACCAAATAAAATTGTATTTTATCGAAACCAAGTAAATAATAAATTTGGCCAAAATGTCACACCACCTGCTAAGTGATGTGTGAACATTGATATCTGAATTGGTCGATATTAATCATTAGTCAAATTTACACCTAAAGAGTCACACAACCGAAACGATGTATACTCCTTTGACTATATAATTTATTCAATTTATAATTGTTATAATTTAATTACATTATTTAATATTTATGAAATATTAATTTGAAAAATATATTTGATGTATTAAACAATATTAAGAAATATATTTATAATAGTTATAAATATATTAATCGATATACAATATCGATACACATTTAAATTGGATTTAAATATGATAAATATTGTTCGAGCTTGAAGTGGATTTGAAGCCAATATGGGGCATGAAGATTTTGGCAATGATGAGACTAGGAAAGGCCGGCCATAAGATAGCAATAGAATCGGGTTTTGATATTTTAAAAAGTAGAGAATGAGTATGAGTAAAAAGGGGAACTTTATCCTACTTTATCTTTCTATCCTCTCCTTTGTAAATAGATCATGACCCTTATTCTAAATTGAACTTTGGCAGCCTCCACCCTTCGCCTTACTTGCCGAAAATAATCCTCTCTTCTCTTCTAATTTTTCAAGCTCAAATCAAATAATTTAAATGCTATTCAATGGCTGGTGGTCAATAGTTCGAACTAGGACTTTTAAGATTGGAATAGAATGCAAAAGAGCTCATTCTTCATTTCAGTGTGTATTCAATAGGCCTTGGTGAAGGTATGTCTTTGATTTACAAATATAAGTTAATATCATATGATGTATAGATTGATAGGTAACGAATTTAGTATATCAATGTTCTGTCACATATTAAATGGTTGAATGTATATTGATGCATTTATATTTATGATTATAAAAAAATTTATACGCTTGCTGGTAATAAGGCTCATGGCTAAAACAATAAAAAATAATAATCAAATAATATAATATACAATTTAATTAGTTAATATATTATATCCTAAAGTTTAAAATCATATAGTCAACATTTAAAATTTATAAAAAAGTTTTACATAATAATAATTTGGCAGCATGTGGAACTTTATTTAATATATATTTTTGTTTATTATATATTTAGATATTAATATAACTAATTATTTAACTATAATTTGATAATATAAATAAATAATATATATTTAAATACAATATAATATGAAATCAGTATAAAATTTTATATAAAAACTTTACATAATTTTCAGATTTTGAAAATGATATTTAATGATTATTTAAATTAGTTTTTAAATTTATTTTATAATTTTTTATTTAAAACTAAATTTAAATTATAAAAAAATTAAGTTTTTTATGCCGTGAGCTTCCAATATGCATACGCTAGTTTTATAAAATTTATTATTTATATATTTATAGATACTTAAATTAGTTTTCAAATTTATTTTATAATTTTTTATTTAAAATTATTGTATAAATAAGAAAAATTAATTTTTTCTAATGCGGTGATCTTTCGGTAAGCTAGCACTAATTTTATAAAATTTATTGTTTATATATTTATATACAAAATCAAATATTTAAGTATTTATAAATAATTACAATTAAAAAAAATAATTTTCTCTATTATAATTTCGACTGTGCAGCATCGAAAAAATTATTTTTAAATTATTTTATAATAATTATTAAATGATTTTGTAATTTTCTATAAGTAAATATTTGAAAAAATATATTTTAAATATTTTATATAAATTATTATAATTATTATTTCTGCATATATATACATATATGATTAAATTTTACGTATGCATAATTATATATATATATATATATATATATATATATATATATCTGTGTGTGTTTTGTTTGATGCACATAAATATATTCATTTAGACAGAGCTGAGAACACTAGATGGGCTAATATATCCTTTGTGGTGTAAATCCCAACACTTAGATATGGGTATGTCAAATTTTACACCAATTGATATGTTACACATGCATACACATATAATTCTTTATATGATACGCATATATTTATAATATAATAATAACATAATGCTAAAATAATACAATATTATAAATTTATATTAAATAATGATTATATTTAAAAGAAATTTAGAAATGTTTTAAATGAATTAGACTTCATAGGCCCAATAAAGATCCAAAATGTTAATTTTTTTTCAAATTCACTCGTTTCCACCACTACAGGCTGGCCTAATTCTAACAATAATAAATTACAGAATTGCCCCTATGGCTTACCCCTAACTCCATCAATACCCCACTTGCACTTGGAGCAAATTACAGAATCTCAATCTTATCCCTTCGATCAGCCTAATGAAAGTCGACCGTACTAAATCCTTTTTGAATGGATCTCCTATATTGTCCTTGGTATCTACCTTTTACATCACAAACCTTTACTTCTCAATGAATTCTCTAATAAGGTGGAACTTTCAAAGAATATATCATGATCTTTTGTGTGCTCCAGGTTCCTTTGCAATTTGTATCGCCCGGTTGTTGTCATAGAATAATGCCATTGGGTTCTTGGCTTCAGGAACCACTTCGAGCTCACCTAAAAACCTATGTCATCTAGACCGCTTCTTTAGTTGCTTCATTAAGGGTGATATACTCGGCCTTTATCGTCGAATCAGCTACCGTTTTCAGTTTGGAACTTTTCCAACTGACAGCCTCACCGTTAAGTGTAAAAACATAACCTGATGCTGAATTACTATCATCGACATCACTTTGAAATTTAAAGTCAGTATACCTCTTAGTAAGGAGGTCACCATTCCTATATATCAGGAATAAGTCCTGAGTATTTCTTAAATATTTCGGTATATATTTTACAACCATCTAATATTTTTCTCTAATATCAGACTGGTATCGGCTTATGCATCCTAATGCGTATGCCACATCCGGTCTACTACATATCGTAGCGTACATTTTGGAACCGATTGCCAATGCATCAACATCCTCTTCATACACTTTTCTCCTCATCAGTATGAAGGTGTCCTTCTTAGAAAGGATGATTCCATATTCCATTAGTCCAATTCTTGAAATTCTTTACACTAAACATTTTCGGTATAGTATCTACGTGCTAGGATTGGGACAATCTCTCTATAGTTCTTTATACCTAGTGTATAGGTTGCTTCTCCTAAAATCCTTCATGTAGAAGTCCTTAGAAAGCTAAGATTTCGCTTATTGTAATAACGAAACGTCATTTTCAATCAAGAGAAGATCATCGACATATAGGACTAAGAATACAATAGTGTTTCCTTATTCCTTTCGGTATACGCACACTTCCTCCGTATTCTAATTTAACCAAACTGTTTGTTACTTTATCAAAAGACTTATTCAAACTCCTTGAAGCTTGTTTAATTTTATAAATGGACTTTAATAACATGCAAGCCTTACGCTCACTCCCTCAAACTTTGAGACCCTTGGGCTGCGACATATAGATGGTCTATACTAATTCACCATTTAGAAATGCTGTCTTTACATCCATTTGCCATATTTCATGGTCCTAGAATGCAACAATTTCCAACGTAATTCAAATGGATTTAAGCATGACTATGGGCAAAATGGTCTCGTTATAATCGAAATCTTGAATTTGATGAAATCCTTTCGCAATTACCCTAGCTTTATAAGTCTCCACTTGTCCACCTGCATTTAGATTTTTCTTAAAAATCCATTTGCATCCGATGGGTTTTATCCCTTGGGGAATATCAGACAAAGTCCACATTTTGTTTTCATACATGGAATCCATCTTGGATTTCATTGCTCCAAACCAAAATGCAAAGTCTTTACTCTGTAGTGCTTGTTGTAATGGTAGAGGAGTTTCATCATCTCAAACATAGTCCTCCTTATCGCCATCTACGAGGAAATTATACTATCTCTTTGGTGCATGAGATTCCCTGCTAGGCCTTTTAATAGGTTGCATGTTTTCATATATTGATGAACTTGTTTCACCCACTGGTTCGGCATCAGTGTTGATTTATTAGATATCAGCTATGTCTAATTCTCGTTGTTAATTTCTTTTGATAGAAATTCATTTGCTAAAAAGACAGCAAGCCGAGAAGCAATAACCTTATATTCTTGGGTATTATATTATATATATCCATCGAATTTTAGGAATATTGTATAAATTTACATAACACCGATCTTGCCTCGAGTTTATTTGGAACAATGTTCTTAACGTAGGCCGGACAATCCCACCCTTTCAAATACTCATTGGGATTTCTTCCTATACCACATCCCATATGGTATATAAAATACGCATGTTGCTTCGTCTCATTTGCATCAGTTGTTACCACAACCGATGCAAATAGAAGTATTTGCATCAGTTGTGGTAACAACTGATGCGTTTGGTATGTGGAAAGCAGTAGATAGTAAAAAAATACAATTTGCATCGGTTATCATCGACAACCGAAGAAAATATACTGATGCAAATAGTGTTAGTTGCATCAGTTTTATTTACAACCGGTGCAAAAATACTATTCCCACGTTGAAAACCGTGATGAAAAGTTAGCGGTAAATGATTTCGTCTTCCTCTCATTTTCACATTTCACCGCGAACCTCTTCTTTTCGTCCTTCACTCGAAAAACCTAAATCCCTCTCCCCCTTTTCATATTTCCCTTTCAAACCATTCAATTATCACTCGAAAACCGTGATGAAAAAGCTCGAAACACAGATTACAACTGCTAATTAGGTCGTCGATTCTTCATGTTTATAATTTTCTTCATTCGATGTATACAATGGGACAACCCTGTTGTCGGTTTGTATGTGTTGATGGCCACAATGGTTCTTTTGATGGGGAAGAAGGTTGCTGAGAAGAGAGATGCTCGACACAACAGTAAGTAACAATTTCGTTGTTATATTTTGTTAAATAGTGTAAGATATGAAATTTGAGAATTGTACTTTTTCAAATTTTGATTCGAATTGGTTATAGAAATCAAATTTTGATTCGAATTGGTTATTTACAACGGAAAAATTCTGAGCATATATAGCTCGCCTCAGCTGATTACATTAGCAAAACATTTCATTGTACTAACCTGTATTCGTTTCCAGATCTACATAAAATAGTATTTTAAAAATATGGCTATTGTAAGAAATGCAGTCACCACTACTGGAGGTGGTGAGGTCGAGAATGAGATCAAATCCCACCCTTCGCGACTTGAACTGAAACGATGATCTAATTCCTACAGAAATTTAAATGACCTCTTACCTTCTCAACTATTGAACGATAATATGTTAAGTTGAATGACGTTGATGCAAACATCCCTTTTTTGTTCATCCTTCCACCGCTTCTACTTCTGCTGCTCGTCCAGAGAGAAGACGCTCACAAGCAATGTATTATGAACATGTTCAGGTACATGGTGGACATAATGCAGATAAGAACCCTATTTCGATCATAATAAAGGAAAATAAAAGGAACTCAGTAAAGTTATTTCATATATGTTCATAATGTCATGGTAAGCATATTTCCCCATATGTGGACTGCTTATCTATGTGCATAAACATGAAATTTCATGAGATGGGACATGATTTTAATGCACCAATATTGATCTCTCAAATAAAACATTCTCCTTCTGTATCAGAATCCTACTTTCATCTACCAAAACCCATGTTTCAATTATTTTCTTCACTGCTTTATCGATGATCTCAACCAAGGTGAATGCCCTCAAAGTACTTTCTTTTTTGGATTCATGTTTGACAACCCTTAGTACAATTGCAGCATTCAAATAGATTGTATTGTCATCCCCTATCACTATCATCTTTCTTTCTCCTCCAAAAGTTAGTGCCTTGTGCATATGACCAAAGACTACTAAAGGGACGGTGTGCTTTGTATTTGACTTTATTTCAACCAATGCTTTAGCAAGATCTGAAGAACAAGAAAAAAAAGATTCTCAAAGCTTTTGATTTTATTTGCTCAAGTGGTTCTTACTTGTGGTGACAAAAGGATGAACCAAATAAAAACAGATAACTTGTTATTTACCTGGATCACCATGATCACCGGCTTCTCTAACCCAATCTTTTCCACATAAATTCGTAATCATTTATATCATTATAAGTTTATGATTTAAATAGTATTTTATCACAACGTTGTCATTTAATAAATGCTGCATGCAGGTTTTAAGACTCAAGTTGCAACTGTTGAAGATGCAGTAGTTGAAGGTGCCAAAAAGCTGGAATCGCCTGTTGTTGTAATCACAGGTGCTTCTAGAGGTATTGGAAAAGCCATGGCGTTGGCCATGGGCAAAGCCGGATGCAAGGTTAGTATATGCTATTTTATTGTTAATACATTTGGCTCAACAGTAACATTCAACATTAATCACACATTTAAGAAATATCTTCCACTGCCGTTGTCGTGGATTTTAGTCACCTTTGGTTAGTTCGTCTAGCTTCTAATTTTCTTGCTTTGTGTCCACCTCTCTTTATGGCTTATTGTCTACTAGAATACATGGCTTTTTCGTAAATTAGCAATTGGATTTAAAATGGTGAAAAATGCACACACTGGTTTTCATTGTTTTAGTAGTTTTGATCGTTGAACAATTTTGTAAATTCTTTAAATGATGCAAACAGGGATAAAAGAAGTACGAAGGAAATCTTTCCATAACGGTGTAGTAGCATCTAGATCTCGTCCCAATCAGATTCTTGGTTACTCTATTTTATTGGGATTCTTTGTGCAATAGTGTTCTATAATACATTAAAATATGTTTGATAATATTGAATAAAGTATGTTCATATATGTATCCACGGCTTTGAGGTATTGTTTTGTAACTTTTATTTGTAGTACACGATGTAACATTGCCACAGCTACAGTTCATAGACTTTCAACTAATACTGATGTGCATTCTATTTTCGTTAGGATTGCATACAATTCTCCGATTGTTTACATTCAGTTTTAACCATATCTTTTTAGGGTCGAGACAGTACATTGTTAACTATAAGAAAATTGTTTTTATTTAGCAACTGATATTTCGCAAACTGACACTGGGATCCTTGAATATTATGATGAACATAAATTTTTCCACCTAAGCTTAGAAAAATTCAAATTCTCTAAGAGGCACAAATCTACAAATATAAACTTTAAAACTCATGCCCACAATGCAAATATCATTAACGTGAAAAGTGAAACTTATACTATAAGAGCTATATTCTCGATCGTTTTCATCCTGCTAAGCTTGTTTTTTTCACCCTTTATATGTGATTTTAAGGTGCATGTTTATTCCAATCAATTATATGAGCTTTTCCCCCCTTTATATGTGATTTTAAGCGTGAAAAGTTTGATTCACAGCTCAAAATATTTTGCTTCAACTGATTTTGTAATGTTCCACAGGTTAATTTACTGTTTTGATGTTGTTATCTATTTGAGCATCGAATATACTACATTCAAGGCTTGAATTTCTTTATGCTAACGCGGTGAAATATACAAGATTATCGCAAAATAAGCGTGGAATTAAAACAGAAGGATAGAAAACAAGTGAAATCATATGGAGTTATTTATGTATAAGTGTGTCTGATGCTGGAACTGTACTAGTAAGAAATTACTCATTAGAGATATGTTGCTATAAAACAATTACATAAGTTTCTGTACTTTACATTTGTGCAGACTGTACATCCAACACCGAAACCAACCACAGGAAAGCAGTGGTGCGTTTCAAAGGTTGAGTGGGCAATGACGTTTTGCAATCGAACATAGACTATGTATGCAGCACAGGCTTGGTCGACTGCAAGCTAATTCAGAATAGTGGCTCCTGTTTCTTACCTGATTCTCTTCAGAACCACGCTGCTTATGCCATGAATGCTTATTATCAAGCTTCTGGTCGCCATGACTGCGATTTTACGCAAAGTGGCATGCTCACTGTCTCTGATCCCAGTATGTTTTCTTCTTCTGCTACTTTGGTTGTTTCTAGTATTTATATTTCATTACTTTTTTATGGCTGTGCAAATTGTTATAAATTTATCTTTGTTGTTTTAGGTTTCGAAACTTGCAATCTCAATGCATGAGAACACCTCCTCGCTATTTAATTTGCAATCCTTGTTCTTTTACTACTTACAACGCACTGGAGCACGAGGTCTTTAATTAACTTAATAGATTAATCAATGTACTTATTTAGAACTGTACATTCTTGATGCTGAGGTTTTTGTATGACGATGGAACTGGGAGAAGGCAGTGTTTTGACAGTTGTTCGAATATGTATGTTGAGAATGATGGAGTACTGAAGTGCGGAGGAGGTGATTTGCGATGATGTTGCAGTTGATGTTAGTAATGAAGTACGGGTTTTGAGTTGTTAGTAAGTGGTAGAGCTGTTAAGAAGTGTATGTGGTCGGGAAGTGATATATATATATATATATATATATATATATATATATGCAGTTTTTGTTCAGAGAGAAGAAGAGCAGGAAGTTGTGGTTAGCAGGCTAGTGTAGCAACGGTTTTGTATGTAGGGGATGGCATGGCTATTTGACTGGCGTTGGTGTACTAGGGTACTTAACAATCTAGACTATATTACTTGCACTAAAGATCTGAATTGTAGTACTAAAACGAATGTATGAATCACTACTTTATATGGATTATGAACACTATAATTGAAATATATTTATTTGGTATTACCTTATTCAATATGTATTTGCCGTCCAATTTGATTTAAATGACTATAATATTGCATGCAATAATTGTTGACAGTAACAACCGATGCAAAAAATGTCTTGTTGCATCGGTTGTTTCTACCAACCGGTGCAATATAAGGGATTGGTTTTAAGCCAAAGATCTTATGTTGCATCGTTTTTTACTGACAACCAATGCAAAGATGACTATTTGCATCGGTTTTACAACCGGTGAAAAATATATTAGTTTATTGCATCGGTTGCATGTGCATCGGTTGTAGAACTGATGCAACAGGGGGTGAACAACCGATGCAAATGACCTGTTTTGTAGTAGTGGTAGTAATCTTAGGCATAGATTAGTGGACATTAAATTCAACATATGCACTACGGTTTCTAACTCATATTCCTAATAGGACAGAGGTACCTCAGTCTTACTCAGCATAGAACGAACCTTATTAAACGAACCATATCTAATAATGTTCGATTCCTTTACTCCAAAACACCATGGTGTTACAGAGTATAAGATTGAGTAACCTAAGAGATAATACCATTATCTTTTAAATACTAGGAGTTCTTTTCCAGCGTATTCTCCTCCTCGATCGGATCGAAGTAGTTTAATCTTTCAGTTCATCTAGTTTTTAACCTCATTCTTATATTCAGTAAATTTCTCACAGACATAAGATTGTTTTTCATAATATACACATTCCTAGTCTCAACGAATCATCAATAAAAGTAAAAAAATAAGAACATTTATCTTTAATAGTTACATGTATTGGATCACATACATCAGAATGTATGCGTTCCAAGAGTTCATCAATGCTGTTATTGCTCCCATTGAAGGGTTGCTTGGTCATCTTACCTTTAAGTCACGACTCAGATGTGTCAAATGATTCAAAATCAAATGACATGAGAAAACCTTCAGTTTTCAATTTTTATTGTCTTTTCTCACTCATATGACCTGACATATAATGCCATATGTAATTTTTTATTTAATTTGTTATTCGAAGAACTACTCACAGAATAAATATAATTTGTATTAATCACATAAACGGTATTATCTAAAGCACCTTATAAATTAAACAGTAGTTATGTCAAAAGAATAAATAAATAATTATAAAAACAAAAAAAATAGAATTTTTACAAATGTTAGAATTTGGTTATGAAACTTGCACCATTGTGTTCGTGGTGATTTTCTAATCAACTTTCATATATAGATTTTACGATCATAGTTCAAATGGAAAAGTTATTTAAGTTTGACGATTTCGGATCAAAAATAATCAAAAATATATATATTGAAATAAAGTATGAAAGGAAATAAATAACGTTAATTAATTAACGTTAACCTGTCGACACTGGTTAGGGACTAGTCGACCCCTAGCGATTGACAGCCCCTATTGACCGATCAACTAGTGGAAGGGTGGCAGTTGAGAATGAACCCAAGCCTAATGATTCAGATTTAATATAATCTAATCCAATGGACAGAATTGATTCGAGTGCTTATAAATACAAGTCTAGCCCCTCACTTTTCTTCTCATATTTTTTGAATCAATGAGCAAAGCACTGCCATTTTGTCTTCTCCATTAGTTCTATGAATTCCAGAAGTTATAAAATATTATATATATTATATAAGTGGAGAATAACGGAAATAAAGGAGAAGAAGAGAAGGAACGAATCGATTCTATAAAGAAGAGGTAAATTTTAAATCTAAATTTATAACTACGCTCAATTCAAATATCTTCTCAGATCTATATTTCTAATAAATATGTATGTTTTAACGACCCACCTTTTCGATCCTTAGAAATCGAAACTAATACACTTGCGGTATTTACGTGTTGAACATCCAAGTGTTGAAAAGACAGATTGTTGGGGTGAAAGAAATAGAGGACTGAACGAATTCCACATCATGACGAGATAAATATATAATATACACAAGATCTTTTAAAAGAAATCATCTTTATTATACATACATAACACAAATCAGAGTGCACTAACCTATCATCGGCCCTAGACAATTATAACAATCTATCATCACAATCGTTGATAAACACAGGCCGAAATCAAAAACAACAAACAGCGGATGAATATAAGATACATGAATACATCTTGGAGAATCCAGCTCGTCCTCTGAAAGCTCTAAAGCATCTCGCTAAATCTAGAAAATATGCTCAGGCTGACTCGAGCATTATAGAAAACAACGCCCGCGTCAGTTTGGTAAAACCAGCATGCGAAACACAATCAAATTGATTCTAAATGTTTAAATAAACCTTTTTAAATAAAGTTATCTCGTAAGACCATGCCGCTTATAAACATAGACGATTTTTTACCTTATGATAACCAAAACATTTCTATAGAAAGTCCAGTGATATTATAATAATGTCTAAAGGTGAAAATAATAATAATTAAGCAGCTGCAATGCTCGAGAGTGTACATCACAACAACATTAGGTATATAATCAAAAACCGATAAGATGCATTCGCTAATTGTGTAAGATTCCATGGAGGTGCCCTCAGTACTTCGAGAACAGTTCTCCTACACAAGGATCAGAGCTAAACTTTCGAGGCAACAATACATTCCTAGTGATGTACAACAGGAAATACATAGCTGGCCCCGAAAACTGTCAAGCTGAATGCATTGCTTCGTGCATGCACAACAACTATAGGTAACTTTAGGAAGGAGACGACTGCACCCTTATGGGTTAGCTAAACCCCTGGTCATGCATCATATCTCTGGTTTTAGTCATTACCGCTAGTGAGGCTATGTCCGGCATTCCAACTCATGCACTGCCACTTGAACAGATCATGAAATCCCATATGAATTCCCATATCCCAATGGGCTTGGAACCATACATGGATTCCTACATCAAATAGATCTGGGAATCACACATGGATTCCCATATCCAACGGGTCTCAAAACCATACATGGATTCCAACATCCAAAATAGATCTCAAAAACTCTTCCATAGAGCCGTATATGGATTTTGGAGTGGTTACATACGAGTCATCTTACGAGTACACTCTCTAGCTTACCAGGTGCACAAAAAACCAATCTTCGATTTTCTGGAATGGTCAATACTGGTTCTTTAGGAAATAATCAGACAATACATAAGAGTGGAGATCACGCCCTAACCGTTTAAGTGGACAGATCACCTCATCATTTGTCCAAGAAGAACAATAATGACTATATATGTATAGTATAGCACCACCGATGGTAATTGTACCATATAATTCTCATGTTTCTCCAACATATTCTCAAATTTAAAATCCTTTGGTGTTAAGTAAAGAATTGCTTCCCTACCACCAAAATTAAGTAGGATTACATATTTGGGCCAAGATTTGATAGTCAGTTATTTAACTATCAAATAAATAAACATTCAAAATAGAGATTACATTTCCCATGGAAATCACTAAGCCACTTAAAATTAATCTTTCGTTAATTTAAAATCACTTTTCAAATACTTGGAAACCAGTTCCATATACTCATCTCAACATGATAAGTATATTCATAAAACACTATATTTTTGATACTTAGAAAATATAAAAATATACTTATCCCAATGGTATAAGTACATCCACAAATCATTTCACTTTCAAAACATGGAAACTTTTCCATATACTTAAACAATAGTATAAGTATATTCACAAAACACTCGAAAATATTTTCTATTCCATATGTCAATAAAATGATCAAAACCCCATATGTCATTAAAATGGAGATATTATTAATCTGAAATGTTCTTTTCCTAAATCTATTCTATTTTATAAATGCCCTTTTATAAATTCCTAAATATATTTATAAAACTTTATAAATCTCTAAGTTTATTTATGAAAAACCTTTTTATAAATTTCCAAATCATTTATAAAACTTTGTTTATAAACTTCCCTATTTGAAAAAACTTATTTAATAAACTTTTTAAGTCAGTAAAGTTCTATTGATAAACGATAAATTATTTAAACTACATTTAAATAAAAAGTTATTATTCAAACACCCTTCTTTTTAATTATCTTTAAACCTCATTCAAAATAAGAACTATAGAATCTCATTAATAATATATTACAATAGCTTTAAGTACTATTATTGTATTAATAAATTAAATTCAAAACAATATTAATATAACAATTAACTAACTTTAAAACATTATTAATGCAATAATCAACTAACTTTTAAATAATATCAATATGATAATCAATTAACCTATAAATATAATTAAATAACTTAAATCAATATAATTAAATAACTTTAACTAAAATTAAAGTATAATCAAATTACTTAAAATAAATAATTAAAATATAACTAAAACATTTTAGAAAGGATAATTAAATAAGTTTAAAATTGTAATTAAATATTCTTAAATAACTTTAAGAAATAAATTTTAAGAATTATATTAATAAAATAATTAACTTTAAATCATTATTCAAAATAACTATTAGTGATGGCCCACCTTTCCGACTCCTAGAACAACACTTAACACATCCTCAGTGTTCGTGTATCATTGCCCAAACATCAAAACAATGAATTGTCATGGGGAGAAATAAACAACAGAATAAAAACCTCACGATGAAACTGCTAAATAAAACATAATAGTCAACAGTACATCTGGTTACTCCTTAATAGGAGTTATCAAAGTCGCATAAAAGTACAACAAATCAGCTTAGGCGGTTATAACCTCTTGCCTTTACAGACGCTGAAACAAAATACACTTACACAAACTAGATAATTCAATGGAATAGATAACTAAGAAGATGAAAGCCTCCTGCTCGAAAATCGTCTTTAAAAGAGCCTAACAAAGACCTGCTACTCTCAAGATACTCAAATAAAATGAGTACCCGAGAGTATAGGGAAAAAACTCGAGTTAGACGATATGTCCGGTGTGAGTAAAACTTTCAACAATAGGTGTGTAATTAAACACAAACATGTGAGACCAGGCCGTTGAACATGGAACGAGTTTACTCTTAACTTAATCAGCATCCAAACATAAAGAATCGATAAATAATTAAACTCCACAAAGAGTGGTTGACTCTTCAAGATGCAAATAATATATTTGAAGGTTCGAATCAAATCGAAAAAGGGAATTCTCCAACAAATAACCAGAAGGTGCACCCCTCTTAAAGTATACCTCCAGCAACATACATCTGAGAAGGTCATTTACTCTATGACACTTCTTGGACAATACCAAGCCGGAGCCCGTCAAACCTTACCGAGAATCCGAATATTTAATGTCTAATAGCGCTACCGAATCCAAATCTAGATGAGATGTGAAAGTACCCTAATGGGAGCAACCCTACATAGATTGGCTACCTTTCATGCTTTGTATTTAGTCATTTCCAACAAAGGAAATTAATGCTCAATGGAGCAATAAATCGTCTTAGATTGACGAAAAAAGAAGCCGAAGTAACCGATAGCCTTGGAAAAACCTATCGAGGATATAAAATGATCATATATGGAAATTAAGTCTTGTATACTTACCAGCACTCATCGAATTTAAACTTTTTCTATTTCTTGGTTAACAATAATACTAGATAAGTCAAAGTAGTGTTACCTCAAAGTCACGTCTCATGATTATTCATAACTTTAAAATAGCGACAAGTCTACTTCTTCGATATTTAGTGCTAATTATACAAATAAATTGTTTCCGTATAAGTGAATCGCTTTATGGAAATTAATTCATTTGCATAAACTAACCAAACTTTGTCTTTAAAAACCCCGGATTCGTGCTTGGTCTAACATTACAAGTATTAGCTTTAAACACACTTTATTAATAAAGTTCCCTAACTCTAAAACATCATTAAAAAAGATCTAATATCTTAAAAATATTCTTACCTATATTAATCCACTTTAAAACTTCATTAACTAAGTTGATTTAATTAACTTCAAAAACTGATAATTAAAAAGAGTAAATCACCTTTTAAAATATTATCAATTTAAATTAATTAATAGTATTTAAATATAATTAATTCAATTAATTAATATCATTATTTAAAAGTGATTAATTAATTTAAAATTTAGTTAAGGTTAAACAGATTTATTATCATTTAAAAGTCATTAATTAAAAGGATTAATTAATTTTAAAATAACATCATTAATTAATAAATTAATAAATCTTAATCCAGATTAATTAGCCTTAAACATCGTTAAATAAAATGACTAATTAAATTTAAAACATCATTACCTAAGTAATTAGTTAAATTTAAAACACATCATTAATAAGTTAATTAGTTAACTTTAATCCTTATTAATTAAATAATTAATTAAATTTAAAAATCATTATTAAAATAACTAATCAAATTTGAAATTATTATTATTTCAAAAGCTTATTTAACTTGTAAAAACAAACCCAAGCTCGATGTGAAACCAAAAGGTTTCGATAAAGTGTGAATTTTCTAAAACTGCCAATATAGCGACTATCGGTATACGGATAGTTCGGTAAACTAGTTCATGTCATTTTTCATCCATCGAGTCGTCACATAACGTATGAGTAAGCATATGAACATAGTGTACGTACATTTATACAACAAGTAGGAAACAATACTAGCAAAATTTCAGAGTTAGCTTACTAACTTGTCAAGTTACTAACTAACTCCCAAAGTGTTAATTTTCGATGCATAAGTCAAGCCAACAACCACCATAACACAACATATATCCAACAAGCATTCACCAACAATATAAATGAGCTATATTCAAAGTTACAAACTTGAATTTTGAAAGGTGAGACTTTTACTCACTGAAATGCACTAAAACAAAGCATAACTTTCACCGAACTTGACTAAACGGTAATCAAACTTTCTTGACTTGGGTTTATGAACTTGTGTGGACTTAAGAGGTGCAAGGTGGTTCGGCTTAGGCTAGGAATGGGCTCAGCCTAGGTAGTTTAGTGGAGTATAGGGCCTTTTTTAGTAGAATGGTTTTTGGAAGTGGAGTAAGGATTTTAGCTTGATTTTTAGAAGTGTATTCACTAATTTTTAGCTTGGAAAATTCTCTTGGAAGCCAAGGAAGTATTCATGTATATGAAGAGAAAATAAGTAAAGAAAGATATGAATATGTAAAGTGGGAATGTGTGAAGAAGAGGAGTATATACAGGCAAATGAAATGAAGTAATAATTTATATTAACTTTAACATTTAAAATAAATTAAATGTTGTCATGTACATTCTCCCTTATCCTTCCCTTCAACCTAGGCATACACGCACCCTCCTAGGCCCCCTTTCACCATGCCTTAGGTCCTGCCCTAAGTTATTTAGGTGATTGTTAGGGTACTCAATTAATTTTCTAATGTTATTTAATATATTTTTGTGCATTTTATGTCAAATCAAGTTTTGTATTTAAACTAAGCTGATTATTAACTTTAACACATTAGTTAGCTTATGATATGATATGTGTACATATGTGTGCATGTGTATATGAATGGTACAAAATGTGCATAACGTTTTCGATGACTTTTCTATGCTGAAAAGTCGAAATTTCGAAAAACGTTTTTGGTACATTTTCTATTTTTATTTAAACTAACTATTTTGGTAAACAAAATTTGAAAATGATTTTAATATCATTAATTAATATTTAAAATATGTTTATTTGGTTATTAAAACTCATTATTTAAATATTTAAAATTGATTTAAATACTCAAATACAAAGTGATTGATTTATGGGTCACTACACTCTCCCCCTAGGAGAATTTCATCCTAAATTAGTACACGTAAATTGAGGATAATCCAAAGGTATATATTAGGGGAAATAATTTTAAAGGACAAATTAAAGTAAATAATTTCTCATAAGGACACGCGCAAAAAACTTTTAAGGACAAAGCCCAAAGCCCAGATACAAACTAAAACAAAACAAAGAATTCTGTTCGTCTCCTCCTCCTCACTGTCACTCAGAATTTGACGAACTTTCTTTTAAAAATAAAAATAAATCAAAACAAATCGATTTCTCGTTCAATTGCTCAGAAGCAACATCAATTTTCACAATCTCCCCAAAACCAAAATCACTTTCCCAAAACCAAAATTACAATTTCCAATTTCTTTGAGTCTATGTTTGATGTCGCGGTTGTAGTTGGTGTTTTGCAGTAGACGGTAAGGAGAAAATTTTGATTAGGTCGCGGTTTGGTCGAGATTGAGGTCGCGAGTTGTTGGCGATGATTGTGTTGGTCGAGGAAGGTGGATTGGAGTCTGGCCGTGGCAGATGAGTTGGGTTTTTGGACAGTGAAGTCAGAGAAGCAATTTGTTGTATATGCAGAAAGGTGGAGCAACCTACTTGAAAAAAATGATACATACTTACAGAAAACTGATACCTACTTAATACAAACTGATACCTAATTACTGCAAACTTGGAATAGTTACATATTTGACTAAAGATATTTCACTGCAGCTAATACACAACCTATTGTTACATTTCAACATAATTTGTTTCAAAAATTACTTATTGTCTTTATTTTGAAATAATAGGATGATGATGAATTTGTTAATCCACATCCAGTTTAAAAGAAGCTATAAAATTGGTATGAGTAATCGATATGAGATTTCTCTTTCTTTTAAAAAATTACTTATTACAGATAAAAAAGGTGAATATGACCTAACTTTTTAACATTTTGTCTTTATTAGAGACAAAAAATAGAAGAAATGCTCAAAGAAATCTGAAAAAGCAATAACATAGCAGATATGGAGGTGAAACTAGATGATATGCATTAAATAAAGTGTGCACAACAAGCAGAAGACACGTAAGTTTTTTTGGTTAAAATGATATCTACTGACAACAAAATGAACAATACAATCTAAACTACTAGTCAGAATCAATTGAAAGTTGCTCATTATTCAAACTATCTGTGTTTTTGCATTATAACATTTCATACATAATTCTATACATCGTTGTATGCCTTTTATATTTAATTGAATTTGATTCATAACAAAATATTGAAAAATATTATCTCTCAATTTCAAAAACAGTTAGTTCATAAATAAACAGTTACTACAGGAAGAAAATTATACCTACATAAAAGAAACTGATACCTACAGAAACTAAACTGTTACCTACATAAGAGAAACCGATACCTATAGAAACAAAACTGATACCTACATAAAAGAAACTGATACCTACAGAAACAAAACTGACACCTACAAAAACAAAAAAGATAACTACATAATAAAAAATAAAACAAAATATTTAGCAAATATATCTTAAAGTAATAGCTACAAACACAAAAATTCATACACAAATTGATACTAAGTGTGCTAGTAAAACTGTTAAATATTTTAATTCAAAACATACTATATGCTTGTACCATTATCCCTGAAATTCAATGTTTTGTATTAATTGTAAATCTGATAGTACAACTTATGCAAATTGATACTAACATTACATTTTGGTTTCGACAGGCTTGACTATGGAATATTTGTAATGATATTCATCGTTTCACTAAACAAAAGCAGAATACCAATAAAACTTGAAAAGAAGAAAATATTGTCCACAAGAGCAAAGATTGTACATGCAATATTGACAAATAATGAATATTGCTAGAGTCTATCTAAATACATATCAAGCTTAGAAGAAGAAAGAAAAGGAAAGAACTGAATTCACATTGTGATGTTTCACAATTAAATTTGATACTTGTAAAGTAATGTAATTCTGTTGAAATTTATACTTGTGAAGTAATGATGTTCTGTTGCAATTTGATACTTATGAAGTAATGATGTTATGTTCTTAAAACAAAGCTGCTCTTACTTGTAAAAACAAACACCAGAACTGAATATTGTAAAAACATTTAACTGATACTAAAACTGATACTATCACTTATACTAAATTCTTGAAATTAAAATCAATTTGATAATATGCTATACTAAATACAAATTAATAACAAAAGGTTCAATTACAATAAACCACCAAAACAAGTCACACATCCACTTATTAATCTGAACAAATTCAAAATGAAAAATCAAATCATATCCTCTTCGAAGCTTGACAATTCCATTTATTATGACCAAGCTGCTTTGCACTCACCACATCTGTTATACTTGTTCTAAAAATATGAAAATCCTCCTTTAGACTTAACTGATGGTCTACCTGCGCCACATTGTCACCACTGCCAAAAAAACATTAGTAAAAACATGTTCAGTTTAGAACATTAGTTTTTCCATTTTAGAAAACTGATACCTAAGTTATAAAAAACTGATGCCTGGTTACCGATAATCAAAAAAATTGATACTAAGAAAAAATAAAAATGATACCAGAAAATTCATCCTAAGATATGATACTTTTCCACTCTGTCACAAGCTTATATACAACCCAATCAATGATACTTTTCCAATCATCACAAGATTATATTTCATTCTTCAAATCATACAAAGAGCAATCAACAGACAATCAAGTGCTAAAAGTGTTATTATTCAACATAAACAGACAAAGAAGACTGTTATCCCCACTGCCAAAAAAAGAAAAAATAAACATTAGTAAAAATATGTTCAATGTAGAACATTAATTATTCAATTTCACAAAACTGATACCTACCGTATACAAAACTGATACCTAGTTACTGATAATAAAAAAAATGATAATAAGAAAAAATAAAAATGAAACCCAAAAATTGAACCTAAAATATGATACTTTTCCACTCTATCACAACTTTGTATACAACCCAAACAACTTTATATCAAAACTTTGAAGAAAAACAAGATCACAGTAGAAATATGAAAGGAACAAGGTCGACAAACGCGCATGAGAAAAATATGATATATGAACTATAATTTTCAGAAGAACGAAATTGAAATGACCAAACAAGGTTGATCGATATTTTTATTGCGAGAGTAATATTGGATCGTGAAAGAAAATTTGATCGAAAGGAAGAAGAAGAAGAAGAAGCAAGCGAAAGTGGGCTGGAAGGAAAATACGTGCGTGTGTCCTTGTGAGAAAATAATTAGCGGGCTGTTCCATCTAAAAAAAGCCCTAAAAATTGTCCTTGAGGAAATTTCCTGTATATATTATACCAAGAAATTCATATAACAAGACAAAGCAACTATGCCATAAAAGGACATACATAATCCATTTAGACAACAAACCTGACATTACATCAGGGTAAGTTTCTCTTATATGATCCTCGGTCTCCCAAGTACAATTGTGGGGATCATCACTTACTGAACATTCACAAGCTTCGCCACCTTGTTTCTCAATCTCCTTTCACCCAATCTATAATATGAACTGGATGTCGAATTACTGTCAAGTTTGGTTCTATCTCTAAGTCATCCTGAACAGATGTCTTTACAATCAGCGAAGAATCATGAACATGCATTCTCAGATGAGATACATGAAAAAATTATGAATTTTAGACAATCTCTCAGGAAAATCTACTCTATGGGCCAATGATCCAATTCTCTCTAGGATTCTAAATGGTCCAATGAATCTGGATGTTAGGTTTCCTGTTTTTCTAAATCTAAAAACTCCTTTAATCAAGGAAACTTCCACAAATACCGAATCCCCGATCGCAAACTCTAAGTCCCTTCTCCTTTGATCGGCATAGCTTTTCTGTGGATCCTGGGCTTCTTTCATCCTTTTCTTGACCATAACCATTTTCCCTGGTGCTTCATAAATCATTTCTGGTCCAAGAACTAAATGATCTCCAATCTCTATCCAACATGAACGTGATTTACATGGCCGTCCATACAAAGCTTTATAGGGTGCCATGCCATTGCAAGCTTGATAACTATTGTTATAAGAGATCTCTACCAAATGTAGATAATCTTCCCAAGAACCTCCAAATCCAAAATGCATGATCTTAAGAGATCCTCCAAAATCTGGTTTACCTTTTCGGTTTTTCCTTCTGTCTGTTGGTGATAGGCTGTGCTCAAATTCAACTCTGTCACTAAAGTGGCTTGCAATGCTCCCCAAAATCAACTGGTGAAGATGGGATCTCAATCATTGATTAACTTAATGGAATCCCATGTAGTCGAATGATTTCCCTCAAATAAATCCTTGCCAAAGAAACTATAATTCTTTTTGACTTCATTGGAATAAAGTTAGCACTCTTTGTTAATCGATCTACAATTACCCAAATGCCTTTATTACCTCTTCTTGTTCTGGGCAACCCATTGATAAAGTCCATGGATACTTGCTCCCACTTCCAATTTGATCTCTATTGGTTGAAGTAACCCAACAGTCTTCTGATGGTCACTCTTGACCTGTTGAAAATTTACACACCGGCTTACTAAGATCGAAATATATCTTTTCATCCCTTTCCACCAAAAAGGTCTTCTTCATATTCTGAAACATTTTGGTCACTCCTGGGTGGATAGATAACCTTGATCAATGGCAACTCTTAGTACATCTTGTCTAATTCCATTATCATCTAGCACGCAAATCCATCCATTCATTCTTAAAATGCCTCGGGAGTCAATCTAAAAACTAGAAACAATTCCCTCTTCAACACTCCTCTCAAGCCTAGCTAGAATAGAGTCTTCTTCCTGGAAATATGGAATTCTCTCCATTAGTGCTGGCTTGACTTCCAAATTTATAATTGTCGCCACATTCCTACTCAATGCATTGGCAACTGCATTTGCCATCCCTGGGGTACAAAGAATCTCTAGGTCATAAGACACGAAAAATTCCAGCCATCTTTGCTACCTTAAGTCAAATCTTTTTAGGTAAAGAGATACTTTAATGACTTGGGATCGATATATAACTCAAACTTTGCACCTAAAATGTAGCGCCTCCATAATTTTAATGCGAAGACAACCACCAACAGCTCCAAATCATGCGTAATGTAATTCTTCTCGCAAGGTTTCAACTTTCGACTCGCATACGCTATTACTTTACATTTTGCATCAAAACTGCTCCTAATTTAGTCCTATAAGCATTCGTGCAAACTGTTAATCCTTCGCTCCCATCTAGAATAGTCAAGACAGGAGCGCTAGTCAATTTCTCCTTTAACTCATTGAATGCTTGATCGCACTTGGGTGTCCAAACAAACTTAGCATCTTTCTTCATCAACTTTGTTAGATGAGAAGCAATCTTCATGAAATCTTTGATAAATCTTCTGTAGAAACCTGCCAATCCCAAGAAACTTATGACCTCAGTTGCATTTTTAGGTTTCTTCCAATCTTGAACTGCAACTACTTTAGCTGGGTCCACTGATATGCCTTCTGTCGAAACTACATGCCCTAGAAATCTAACTTCGGATTTCCAGAAAACTTAGAAAACTTTGCATTTCAAACATGACTTCTTAAAGCACTTAGAACAACTTGAAGATGTACTTATGCTCTTTCTCCGTTTTAGAATAAATGTGAACGTCATCAATAGAGACTAGGACAAACTTGTTAAGAAAATTTCAAAACACTCCATTCATCAAATCCACAAAATAAGCAGGTGCATTAGTCAATCTGAACGGCATAACTGACCACTCATAAAAACTATTAGGGTTTTGAAAAGCTGTTAAGGGTACACTTTGCTCTGCTACCCTTAATTGGTGAAAACCAGTAGCATTATCCAATAGAGAAAATATCTGAGCTCCGTGGAGCTAGTCAAACATGTTGTCAATCCTAGGTAAAGGATACTTATTCTTGATAGTCCTCTTATTCAACTCTCAGTAATCTACACATAATCTAAGAGAACCATCAGCCTCGATAACAAACACTACCGGCGATCCATAATTCGATATGCTACATCTGATCAAACCCTTTGCAATAAATCAAATGTCTGCTTAACTGTCTTCTTTCCTTTAGAGCCAACATTCAAGGAGGTTGAACAATTGCTCTGGTTCCTGAAATCAAATCAATGCGGAACTATACTTCCCGGTCAGGAGGTAAACCTTGCACTTCTTCAAAAATATCCTTGAAGTCCCGAACAATTGGTATATTCCTTATCTCCTCTTTGGGTACTTCAAGGGAACACATAAAACTTCTCTTCAACCTCCTAGGCTCTCGACAACATATATCAATGCTTCTACCTATTACATATTTTACTATGATTACCCTTCTCATATAGTCCAAGATAGCTTTGAACTTAGATAACCAGTCCATTCCCAATAATACCCCAAAACCCATGAACCCAAGAACAAACAAGTTAGAAAAGAAAAGTCGATCTCGATAAGAAATAGGCACATTCAAACATATAGTGCCAAGAATGGTCAGACCCCCAATTTGGTTGGACACATAAGGAGACTTGTCTAAAAGAATGGGTTTGAGGTTAAACTTATCAACAAGATCTACTGAAATGAAAATATGGGATGCACCGATATCAAATAACATCTAACAAGAATATCAGAAATGGATAATGTACCTTGCAACACCTACTTTCCTTTTTGGTCCATAGGAGTATATGGTGTATCCTTAATAGTAAAAGCTTTCCCCTAAGCCCTTTCTTTGGAAATGGACACTCGTTCTTCATATGTCCATGTTTGTGACAATTGTAGCATAAAGGTATATTACTCTCCAGGCAACTATTTGCAAAGTGGCCAATTTTATTGCACTTAAAACAAAGAATCTTGGTAAAATCTAACTTCTTTTTCTATGTTGGAGCTTCACCTTCAGGTTTCTTTCACGACCACTTCTTCTTCCCTTTGCACTTGAAAAATGGCTTACTAGCAACTGGTATCACTGATAAAGGTTAGGCATTGACTACTGGTAATACTCCCTTCTGAACTCCTTGCTCAATATCAAGAGCTTCAAACCTCAAAGCCATGGTGATCATATTGGTAAAGGTACCATTGAGATGATTGGTCATTTCCAGATGAAATTCTTATTGCATTCCTTTCATGAAAATCTCATTCTTTTTGAGTAGTGTATCAATCAATTTTGGTCCAAAGCGAGACAATGCGTTGAACTTATGCTCATACCATGCCATTATCATCTCACCTTGTCTCAAATCCTAAAACTTCTGAATAACCGAGTCCCTCCCACCTTTGGGATAAACTGAGCTTCAAAAACTTCCTTAAACAGTACCCAAGAGAAATCTTCTTCTATTGTATTCATGGTGACTGAATCCCACCAATCCACTGCTATTTTGTGAAGCCGACGCGTTGCCTATAATCTCTTTCTAGCATCTCCCAACTGAAGATCCACGAATATCCTTTCACAAGAGCAGAGCCATGTTTGAATTCCCAAAATATATTTAGCTCCATAGAAAGGCTTGCCATCTAAAGCAATGTAATTCTTGCACAAGGTCGCAAAGTTCTAAGGCGGCAAACTTGCATCACTGCTTCATCTATCGGCTCTACAACCGGCTTATTTCTAGGAGCTCTGCCATTTGTAGCCATGCTAGTTCCAAAACCCCTCCCTCTTCATCCTTCTATACTCATTTTCGATAACCTGGATAAATGATAGGTATCACTAGAATACAAAGACAGGGTCAAAGTTGATAAAAGGGAAAAATGCAATAAAGGATCTAAAACCAAACTTTTAGGGGAGAAATGGAAACGCTCTCTCAAACTCATTCTAAGTCTCTACTCACCCTATCTCTAATAAGTTGCACCTCAATTAGGCTAAGGTTTTCGCTAAACCGAAGCTTTGATACAAACTATGACGACCTACCTTTATGACCTCTACGATTGATACTAACACATCCTCGGTGTTCGTATGTCATTGTCCAAGCATCAAAAAAATGGATCGTTGTGGGGTGAACTAAAGAACAGAATAAAAAACTTCATAATGAAATTGCTAAATAAAACATAACAATCAACGGTACATCAGGTTACTCCTTAATAGGGAGTTGTCAGAGTTGCACAAAGTAACTACAAATCAGCTTGGGTAGTTTTAACATCCTGCCTTTACATATGCCAAAATTTACACAAACTAGATAATACATTGAAATAGATAACTACGGAGATGAAAGCCTCCTATTCGGACACCGTCTTCGATAGAGCCTAACAAAGACCTGCTACTCTCGGACTACTCAACTAAAATGAGTACCGAAAAGTTTAGGGGAAACACTCGGGTCGGACGATATGTCCGGTATGAGTAAAACTGTAAACAGTAGGTGTGTGATTAAACACAAACATGTGAGACCATGCCACTGAATGTGGAATGGGTTTACTCTCACCTAAAACAGCATCCAAATACAAAAAAATTAAACTCCGTGAAGAGTGGTTGGCTCTTCCCGATGCAAATAAGGAAATAAATTTGAAAGTTCGAATCAAATAAGAAAAGGAAAATATCCAACAAATGACTAAGAAGTTGCACCCCCCTTGAAGTATACCTCCAATAATATACTTCTAAGAAGCTCATTTACTCTATGACACTTCTCGAACAATACTAAGCCAGCCCCCACCAAACCTTACCGAGAATCTGAATATTTCACATCTAATAGCGCTACCGAATCCAAATCTAGATGAGATGTGAAAGTACCTTAATGGGAGTAACCCCATATAGCTTGGCTTCGTCTCATGCTTTGG
The DNA here is from genome assembly GCA_030765085.1 of Allium cepa. Taxonomy (NCBI): domain Eukaryota; kingdom Viridiplantae; phylum Streptophyta; class Magnoliopsida; order Asparagales; family Amaryllidaceae; genus Allium; species Allium cepa. Next base: position 446,123,481 of record CM060937.1, on the reverse strand, counting down.
ATTTAGTCATTTTCGATAAAGGATATCAATGCTCAACAGAGCAATAAATTATCTTAGAATGACGAAAATTAAAAAGCTGAAGTAACAGATAGTCATGAAACCAATTACCGGGGATATAAAGCGATCACATATGGAAATTAAGTCTTGTATACTTACCACCACACATGAAATTCAAACTTGTACTATTTCATGGTTAATCATAATACCGGATAAGTCAATGTAGTGTTACCTCATAGTCATGTCTCACGATTATTCTTAACTTTCGAAATAGTGACAAGTCTACTTCTTTGATGTTTAGTGCTAATTATACAAATAAATTATTTCTGTATAAGTGAACCGCTTTATGGAAATTAATTCATTTTCATAAACCAATCAAACTTTTTGTTTAAAAAACCTGAATTCATGCTTAATATCACATTATAAGTATTAGCTTTAAAAATACTTTCTTAATAAAGTTCCTTAACTCCAAAACATCATTAAAAAGGATTTAATATCTTAAAAATATTCTTATTACCTTTATTAATCCACTTCAAAACTTCATTAACTAAGTTGATTTAATTAACTTCAATAACTGATAATTAAAAGGAATAAATCACCTTTTAAAATATCATTAATTTAAATTAATTTATAATATTTAATTAATTTAGTTAATTAATTAATATCATTATTTAAAAGTGATTAATCAATTTAAACTTTATTTACGGAAAGATTTATTTAAGGTTAAACAGATTTATTATCATTTAAAAGTCATTAACTAAAAGGATTAATTAATTTTAAAATAACATCACTAATTAATAAATTAATAAATCTTAATCCAAATTAATTAGCCTTAATCATTCGCTAAATAAAATGATTAAATAAATTTAAAACATCATTAGCTAAGTAATTAGTTAAATTTAAAACACATCATTAATAAGTTAATCAGTTAACCTTGATCCTCATTAATTAAACGATTAATTAAATTTAAAAATCATTATTAAAATAACTAATCAAATTTAAAATCATTATTATTTCAAAAGCTTATTTAACTTGTAAAAACAAACCCAAGCTCGATGTGAAACCAAAAGGTTTCGATGAAGTGTGAAGTTTTCGAATGTGCCAATATAGCGACTATTGGTATACGGACAGTTCGATAAACTAGTTCATGTCATTTTTCATCCATCGAGTCGTCACACAACATATGAGTAAGCATATAAACATGGTATGTAGATTTACATTACGAGTAGGAAACAACACTTGCAAAATTTCAAATTTAGCTTACCAACTTGTCAAGTTACTAACTCCCAAAGTGTTAATTTTTCGATGCATAAGTCATGCCAAGTACCACCATAGCACAACATATATCCAACAAGCATTCACCAAAAATATAAATGAGCTATATTTAAAGTTACAAACTTGGAATTTGAAAGGTGGGACTTTTATTCACCGAAATGCACTAAAACAAAGTCTAACTTTCACCAAACTTGACTAACGCTAAGAAAACTTCCTTGACTTGGGTCTATGAACTTGTGCAAACTTGAGGAGTTCAAGGTGGTTCGGCTTAGGCTAGGAATAGACTCGGCCTAGGTAGTTTAGTGGAGTATAGGGTCTTGTTTAGTAGAGAATGGTTTTTGGAAGTGAAGTAAGGAGTTTATCTTATTTTTGAAGTGCATTCACTAGTTTTTAGCTTGGAAATTTCTTTTGGAAGCCATGGAAGTATTCATGTATATGAAAAGAAAAGAAATAAAGAAAGATATGAATATGTAAAGTGGGAATGTGTGGAGATAAGGAGTATTTATAGGCAAAAGAAATGGAGTAATAATTTAAATTAACTTTAACATTTAAAATATATTAAATGTTGTCATGTACATTCTCCCATATCCTCCCCCTAACCCTAGGTGCACACGTACCCTCCTAGGCCCCCTCCTTCATCAAGCCTTAGGTCCTATCCTAAATTGTTTAGGTGATGGTTAGGGTACTTAATTAATTTTCTAATGTTTTTTAATATATTTTTCTGCATTTTCTGTCAAATCAAGTTTTATATTTAAACTAAGCCTGATTATTAACTTTAACACAATGATTAGCTTATCACTTGATATTTTTACATATGTGTGCATGTGTATATGAGTGGTACAAAATATGCATAACGTTTTCGATGACTTTTTTATGCCGAAAAGTCGAAATTTCAAAAAACGTTTTCTATTATTATTTGAACTACTTATTTTGGTAAACAAAATTTAAAAATGATTTTAATATCATTAATTAACATTTAAAATGTATTTATTTGGTTATTAAAATTTATTCAAATGTTCAACACAGAGCGATTAATTTACGGGTCGTTACAAGTTATCTTTAAGCATTATTAATAAATGGTTATTACCTTTTAAATCTCAGTGTTAAAAATAATTATCTTTAAAATCTTATAATAGATAATAATTATTCTTAAAATAACTTTAATGTTAATAATTAACATTTCAAATGTGAAAGAGGCTTAACCTCACAATGGTACTTAAACATGCTACCATATCGTTCAATTTAACTTTCTATGTTAATAACTAATACTTACATAATCAACGACTATGTAAATAAATTCAACATCTAAACAAATTGGTAAACATACCACTTATTCAAAGTAGCATATCAATTAATGACATATAATTAGATTTCCAAATCTATAAAATAGCAAAAGGGGGATTTATTCTGCAAATTACACGACTGATTAATTTAATTAGCGAAATAGTGTTTTATTTCGCTAAACAAGTGTTCAAATTTCCCTATTCAATTTATTTTAACTTAATGGTGTTGTTTTAGCCAAATAGATAATACTAATAAGGTATAATAAATTTAACGACATTATTATTTAGAATAACATAATTAAATTCAATACCTATTAATGTGTCATAATTTTTAAATATCCCAAATCTATCAACAAATTATACTGTAGTGTTATACTCTTCAATACGAGTACAACGCAAAAATTCCCATCTAAATCAAATTTATAATGAGCATGTAATCATAGTTTAAACTATCACATATTTTATATATAAATTAAACTGAATTTAATATGCTCATGAATTAGGGCCCGATTGGATCACTTAAGTGCAAACCCGACCCACTATAGTACCCATCTTTTTCTTCCCCCTTCCTCTTCAAATTGAATTTTCTGGAACAAAACCATGCACGACGTGCACGTGCACATGCCTTGTTCGGACGGATAAATTTCTATCGAGTTAGAAAATAGCCAAACGAATTTTATAATAAAAATAACCGCAAACGCACGACGTACACTTGTAGTACTTGGCGAATACGATCGATCCGTAGGGAATTGTTGATTTTAAATTTCTATTCAATCAAATTAACCAAAATTTAAGAGAGTGATTAGCTAAAAAGTGAGGAAAAAAGACAAAGGAAAGTGATAAAATATGAGAGTAGAAAAACAATTTAGAGATAAATTCACTCTCTAGATCATGTAGTTCAACAAAAATGAAATCTTGATCTCTCTTTTATGGCATATTTGTGCTATTAACTAGCCAACATAAGCCATCAAATTGTAACACACCTTAAACCACTTAGTAACTTTCATGAAACTTGACAATGAAAATGAAAATGAAATCTATTTTAAGTATGGCCTATTAACTGTTGATTAGAAATATAGACCATCAAATTTTAATTTCAAATCAATTTCTTTTGCCATAATCTTATTTTGATGAAGAGGCAATTAGTGTTAGTGATTGTTTAAGCATAGCCTATTTGGTGTCAACAATATGGGCTATCAAATTCAAAGCAAAAACAACTAGTAAACCGTTTCTATCATCATCATTAAGCACAAAAAGAGAGCACAAATTAACAAATAGTTAAAGCTACATAATTAGAGAGCTTCATTACCCCTAAATTGAAGGGGTTTAGCCTCCCATTTTGTAATTTGATTAACATATATAGCTAGCAACATGAAAGCGAAAAGAAAGAAAAATGAAAGCTAATGGAAAAGAGAAGCTAAACAAGAATTAAAACTAATCTACTTTGCATGAATGTAAATCTATACTACCAACATTAAAGTAAATGAACAAGGAAAGTAAAAATGAACAAGTGATTAAATTGCAATAGAAAAAGAAAGTTACATGAAAATAAAAACAAATGGCTAAATAGCCATGAAAAGAAAGAAGAGAGCCTGATTTATTTTTGAGCCTAAACTAAAACTAAAAGAGACTAAGGGAGATAGCCCAAAAAGAGACTAAGGAAGAGGAGAGGGTTACATGAAACATAAGGGTTATTTATACAAGCATGAAACCATAATCCATAATTTGGAAAACGCCCAAACTACCATTGAAAAAGTGTGGAGGCCAAGTAATCATTAGCTTCTACTAATCATCATTTAAGTGTACATGAAACCATTAATTCTATAAGCATGTGCATTGGCCTCTAATTTGTACATTAAGGTAAGTGGGTAGGTGAGGTCCTCAATGTTCTTTACTTTGAATTATTTCCATCTTCATTCCTTTGTATTCATTTTTTGCATGCATGTGTCTTCATGAAACCACTCCTATTTGAGATCAAATTCCTACACAAATATATATAAATTTCCAATTAATTTTTTTCAAAAAATTATATGCACACAAATGACCGTTTTGCCTCTATATGAAGATGGATATGTGACAATTTGGAATTAATATGGATTTTGGTTAAAACATGTTAAAATCCCCAATATGATAATTTATTTAATTTAAATAGAATAAATATAATGGTAAAAATATGCATATTTATGTGGACATCAAATACCCCCACACTTATCTTTTTATTCGTTCTCGAATAAAGAAAAACTAAGATAAATCCGTTTTCGTAGGGATCGCGATTGCTTTGAGCGTATGCAACAAGCCGTTAAACCTTTGGATGTCCCCAGTAGGACGAGTGTTGTCTCGTTAGGGTTTTCAGTGGATACTACCCACAAAATCCAAATGCAGGATGAAAATATTTGCAAAATGCAAGATTTATTTACAAAGAGATGAATGCGAGTTTTTGAAAATATTTACAAATGAAGGATTTATTTTTAAATTGACACGAATAAGTTAAATATAGGTTTTGGTTATTATCTTGAAATTTTTTAGTCATTTACTCGTCAAAATTTTCAAAAAAAAAAGAAGTTATCATAAAAAATAGACTATAGTTTAACCCGTTGTTTTGGTTGATAACAAAGTGTAATTATAAAATGGATCCTTAGTTGATTACCAAAGTTTATCATAGTGGTATATTCATATCTTTTCAATAACAAGTCAAATCAAATAAGTTAAAAATAGTGTTAGGATTTCAATTGCTTACTCTCTCTTGTATTTTTGAAAATTTTATTGATATTTATGTTATTTATATGCCTAACTCAGGTGAACTGAGGCTAGATATATTACCCATGCACTGCATTGCGGACTTATGTGAGGGGAATACAGAGTGTGGCGAGTGAACACACGAGCGTGAACACCTATTGACTGTAGGCATTATTAAAAATAAATTTTATATATACACCTAGCTCAGATAAACTGAGACCAGATACACCGATCATGCACTGCCTTTAGGGCTTACGTGAGAAAGGTATAGAGCATGGCGAGTGTACACACAAGTGTGTACACCTGTCGACCGTAGGTGTTAATAGAAAATATTTACATATATACAAATGTTTTATTTTTTTATATGTTTTTTTTTGAAAGAGAGAGTTTCGCAAAATAATCTTAGCATCACTTAACTCAGAAGACAAAAAAATGTTATATCCTTTACTTTAAATCAATCACTTTTTTAAACAAAGATTATCAGTTTGGATATATTTCATAATTAACACGTATGAATCTTCCTATATACTAGTTAAACCATTGTTGTTTGTAATCAAACTTCATTTTTATTTTTGTTAAGACGAATAAATTTTCAAAAATTTCAATTTAATAAACCAAAACCATATATTTATCCTATAGTGTTTCTTTAAAAATAAATCAAAATGCTTAAAAAAATTCTTCTTTTGTTTTGTTTTTTGAGTTTTTGGAAAAAAAATGAAAAATTAATCCCGAAAAATCAAAAAGAAGACGAGTCTCCCCCACACTTGATTTTGACTATGTCCCCACAGTCAACCCAAGTGGAAGGAGAAAAAAACAAAAATAAAAAGTTAACCTATATTTACATGAAAATGAACGGTATTTACACGAGATCAGAAAGTATATCGTCAAAAAGTAAATGAAACGGTCTTCCAAAGACCGATTCATTTTTCTCGTCAAGTATGCGAGACACAGCTTAAGCTCGAAAAACCAAATCATAAAAGATTTTGGAATCGAATGTGGATTTGGAAAAACGAATGTCGTTTTATTAAAAATCGTACAAGTTGTTTTATTTTCGATGATTTTTGGGGTTGATAAAATGAATGATTGAAATTTAAGTTTATTTCACCAAATTGAAATTCAAGTTTGTCATTGAAAACATTTTCAGAGTTATTGATTTCAGAATCAAAATGGTGATTTTCATCCTCCCCTTCAAAATTTAACAACTCGTTGTCTAAAAGTCCAAAAGATTCGTGTTCATTAAATTCGTCTTCCTTTGTTGGATTATCAACAACTTCATTGCGTATCTCAAGTTCAAAATCCAAAGTCGTTGTATTCAAATTTTTGAAATCGAGAAAAGGAAGATCGAATTTTAAATATGGTTCCACACCCTCAAAAGAATTGAAATCCAGCTCAATCACCGTCTTTTCAACAACTTCATTAAGATTGTCATTTTTAATTTTGAAAGTTGTTATTTGAAAATCATCGATTTGGGTAAAAGGTGGATTGACTCGTCACATGTTGGAATTTGATTTTGTTTTTCACGTTGTTTCATATATATTTTAAACAACAAATTTATGTGATCATCGTAAATTTGTTCATTTGTTTAACAAAATCCAACTTATAATTATTGACTTAAGAATTTTCGATTTGGATTTGTGGAGAACAAAATTTTTCAATCGCATCGTAGTCGAGCTTATTCCCATTGCCAAATTCGTTTGAAAAGTTGTTTTCATTTTCATTTTGAGTTTGAAATTCATTTTGGAGTTCGAAATTAAAGTGGCATGGGTTATACTCGAAGTCATTTGAATTTTGAAGTGAATTCAAATTTTGATTATATTGACTTGATTTATCACACAAATAAGAATTACACCAATCATTTATCATTTGATTTTGTTGTGTAGAGATTTCAAGTAAAGATGAAATGCTATTTTCAAGAGTCGAGTGTGAGTCAACGTTTTGAAAATTTTGTTGTTCGAAATTCGAATTATTTACATAATAGTTGTTGTTAAAATATCCATATGAATTTGGAGTGAAATCATATGGATTATATTGATTTTTACAACTATTGTAAAATTCAAGTGAATAGGGAAAAGGAATCTCTAACATTTTCAAGAATTATTTTTGGTCTTTTTTATAAAGGAAAAAATATTTACAAATAAAATTTATTTTTCAGAAGGAAATTGATTTTTGTTTTGTTTTGTTTTGTTTTTCCAAGTTTTTTCTTTGTTTTTTGAAAAGGTTTTGTAATTTTTTTGGATTTTGGTTTTTCTAAATTTTTTGGATTTCTGAAATTTCAAAGAAAAAGGATTTAAAAATTTCAAAGAAAAAGAAGAGGAATATTTACAAACTTTTTTCTTGGATTTCGATTTTTTTTTAAATATGCATGAACCAATGCAAGTATACGAATGCAATGGTCTAATTACAAATTATTTATCCTAAGTTAACCCAAAATTGTATAATCATACTTTGTGTTAAATCAACAAGATAGTTCTCAGTCAGGAAACGAGCAGGAGTTATCGGTGCACCACGAATCACCGTGGCAATGCAGCCGAAGGTTTAAGTACCTTCAGAGAAACAATTCGCTATAATATTTATGAATCACCGTAATATTTCTATCTGATTATTGCTCTACCGTAGCCTAGATACCAATAAATTAAATTGTTCAAAGAAGACAAATTGCCAATATACAATTAAAAGTTATCGATGTCTAATCGTTATTATTAATCAGATTCTAGGATGAAATGCAAAACTGAAATTAAACGTGTATTAACAATGCAAATACGAGTGAATTTTTTTTCGTTTTGAATTTTTTTTCAAATGCAAGCAATCATCAATGCAATTCAAATAAAAGTAGAAATGAAAGCAGCAATTTTTTTATAAGCAAACCAACAATTTATTTTTGGCAGTAGAGCGAAGCAAGCAATTCTTCCGATCTGTTTTGACAACCCGAAAATAAAACAAGATATATATATACACAGTTTTTTTTTTTGAACTAAAAGCAAAAACAAAACAAATCAAAAAGAAACACACAACAAATTGAAACTTGTTAGTTTATGTTTTCAAATTTCTTTAAAAAAAAAAAAAAAAGAAACTCAAAAGGGTAACTTAACAAAAACAAACAACTAAAAAAATTGAATTTTTTTTATCACAATTTACTTCTCACCGGCCTAGCCCACTAAACAATCAGTTACCATTCTTAACTCAATGTATCACTCGCGAGTCAATTATTTCTGCAAAAAAAAATATTACTCCGCACCCAAATTTTAATCAAAAATTCTCAGTGAATTTTTTTTTATAAATCGCAATGGAATTCGCGAATTCTCGCGTCATTCGATTCACGTTTGAGGCAAGATAGGACATCAGATTGATTCATGATTGAAAATTGAACTAGAGTTGATTCGCGATTGGAAATCGAAGTGATTTGAGTTGCTGGAGGGTTTGTTTTAAGGTCGAGGCGATTCTCGATTCAGGGAGGCGGAGCAGGGGTTCGGAGGAAGTTGAAAGTTGGGTGTTTTATTTTCTTTGGTCTACGATGGTTGATGAACTGCAGGCAGTGGCTTGAGTTCGAGGCAGAGGATGGGTTGTTGGAGTTCAGCGTGCACTGTGATGAAGTGAGCGTCGAAGTCGAGGCTGATGTGGTTTCAGTTGGAAGTCGTGAGTGTTTCTGATGATGGCCGGAGTTGATGAAGTGGTGGAGGATGGAAGAAGGCGATTCAGTTTGAGTGGTTCGATTTCAGGGTTGTGCTCGATTTTGTGAGAAGGAGTCGAGAGTTGGTTTTGCAGTCGTGGTTGAAGATTGCTCGGCAGAGAGAGGTATTCGGTGAAGAGTTTTTGATTGCAGAGGTTTATGAGGAAGGTGCACCACCGGTGCTTGGATGACAGTGCAAGTCGAATGTTTGTGAAGTGAAGATGGGCGTGGCAGTTGTATTGAGATTGCAGTAGTTGTCTGTAAATGGGTGTATTGTTGTTTGTCTTGATGGCGGCAGGGGGAGGTTATGTTGCACTGGTGGAAGTAATGGCAATAGGGTGGTCTGTTGTGTAGTTTGTAGGGGGTGCCGTTGATGGTCTGTTGAATGTATAGGGGGTGGTAGTGTTGAAGGTTGTTTCTTTGTGAACAGTTTTGCTGTTGACAGTAGAGTATGGGGTAGTGGTTGATATTGCAATAGAGAAGTGTAAGTGAAGGTGATATGTATGTTGGTGTGTGATAAATGGAGGAGGTTTAATGATGTTAGTGAGGAGTTATATGAAAGTGGCAACGCAAGTGGGATGTTGATGATCAGAGAAGAGGAGCAACAATTGTACAGGGGTGGGTTGTGGATTTCAGGTGTGCACTTGCTTGCTCGGTGATGAGTTGTATCGTTTCAGACGAGGGCAGTGAATGTTGATTGAATGTTTGATGGTGTTTGGCTACAGCAGTTTGTGGATGGCAGTGTCAAATGTGGATGGTGAGTGGTTGACAGGGGGAGAGGCAGTGAAGTTGATGGTAGTTTGGATGTGGTAGTATGTCAGCAGTGCAGGGAACAGGGGTGATGATTGGGAAGGGCGACAGGTTGTAGCAAGGCAGAGGTGGATGTTGATGGAATGTTAGAGGAATATTGATGGATGGAATGGGCAGTGTGTCAATTTAGGGGTGAAGTGCAGCAGTGGTTGCAGCGATGAGTGGTGATGGAATAGGAGATATGTTGGAGGTCAGAAATTGGTTATGGCAAAGAAAGCAGAAATGGAAATGCTACTGTTTGAAAATGCAGATATGATGAAGTGTGCACTATTATGTTGTACAGAGAACAGAGGGCAGTGAATGAAATTGTAGATGTAAAAGAAAGTTGTAACAAGAAAATTGTAAATGCAAAAGCGAGTAATAAAATATATTTTTATAAATTGTGTATCTTTTTTTTTTAATATGAAAATGGAAATGGAAATGCAAGAAAAACAACAAGCACAAAACAAAAAACAAACGACAAACGCACAACACAAAACTTTTTTTTATTTTAAATGCAAACAAAGACACAAAACAAATTAAAGAAAATAACTCGAAGAATTAAAAATTAAAATCAAAACAATTCACCGGCAACGGCGTCAAAAACTTGTTCGGACGACTAAATTTCTATCGAGTTATAAAATAGCCGAACGAATTTTATAATAAAAATAACCTCAAGCGCACGGCGTACACTTGTAGTACGTGGCAAATACGGGTCGATCCGTAGGGAATTGTTGATTTTAAATTTCTATTCAATCAAATTAACCAAAGATTTAGAGACTGATTAGCTAAAAAGTGAGAAAAAATGACAAAAGGAAAGTGATAAAAATATGAGAGTAGAAAATCAATTTAGAGATAAATTCACTCTCTAAATCATGTAGTTCAACAAAAATGAAATCATGATCAAACTTTTATGGTCATTAGTGCTTTAATTGATGTGTTTATCATAAGTATGACATATTTGTGTGCTATTGATTAGCCAACATAAGCCATCAAAGTATAGTACACCCCTTAAACCATTTAGCAACTTTCATGAAACTTGAAAATGAAATCTATTTTGAGTACGACCTATTAACTATTGACTAGAAATATAGACCATCAAATTTTAATTTCAAATCACTTTCTTTTGTCATAATCATACTTTGATGAAGAGACAATTAGTGTTAGTGATTGTTTAAGCATAGCCTATTTGGTGTCAACAATATAGGCTATCAAATTCAAAGCAAAAACAACTAGTAAACCATTTCTATCATCATCATTAAGCACAAAAAGAGAGCATGAATTAACAAATAGTTAAAGCTACATAATTAGAGAGCTTCATTACCCCTAAATTGAACGGATTTAGCCTATCATATTGGTCATTTGATTAACAAATGTAGCTAGCAACATGAAAGCAAAGGAAAGGAAAATCGAAGCTAATGGAAAAGAGAAACTACTTAATAAGAATTAAAACTAATCTACTTTTCATGAATGTAAATCTACACTACCAACATTAAAGTAAATGAACAAGGAAAGTAAAAATGAACAAGTGATTAAATTGCATAAGAAAAAGAAAGTTACATGAAAATAAAAACAAATGGCTAAGTGACCATGAAAAGAAAGAAGAGAGCTTGATTTATTTTTGAGCCTAAACTAAAACTAAGAGAGACTAAGCGAGATAGCCTAAAAGAGAGACTAAGGAAAAGGAGAGGGTTACATGAAATATAAGGGTTATTTATACAAGCACGAAACCCTAATCCATAATTTGGGGAGTGCCCAAACTACGCTTGAGAAAGTGTGGAGGCCAAGTAATCATTAGCTTCTACTAATCATCATTTAAGTGTACGTGAAGCCATTAATTCCATAAGTATGCGCATTAGCCTCTAATTTGTACATTAAGGTAGGTGGGTAGGTCCGGTCCTGCATGTTCTTCACTTTGAATTATTTCCGTCTTCATTCCTTTGTATTCATTTTGTGCATGCATGTGTCTTCATGAAACCACTTCTATTTGACATCAAATTCCTACACGAATATATATAAATTTTCAATTAATTTTTCTCAAAGAAATATATGCACATAAATGACCGTTTTACCCTTATATGAAGATGGATATTTGACAATTTGGAGTTAATATGGATTTTGGTTAAAACATGTTAAAATACCCAATATGATCATTTAATGAATTTAAATAGAATAAATATGGCGGTAAAAATATGCACATTTACGTGCACATCACGCCTCTCTGACCACGATCGATGTTCTAACCCCCTACTCAAATTCCTCTAGCCAAGCTCATCCACGTGGCACCCTCGCCTTCCTACCGCCCTTTCCCCTCCCTCGAAGTCAACCTGGAACCTAAAGTCGGGACGAACGCATACAGGAAAACCCAAAAAATGTGACTCTTCTCCTACTCTCCACCCAATCGTCCACTAGACCATCCCAAATGGACACCACAGAAGCTCCTTCCCCGGAGAAGCCCCAAGCCACCGACAATAACACCTAACAATGCTTATAGCCTCAGAAAACCAAAACCCTAGTTTTCCGCCACCGCAATGACCATCACCAAACTCCACCGAAATGTTACTAAAAATACTACATCTCCATGTGACTTCAGCGACGCAAGCGGTATCAATCAATTCTCAACGAATTGAGAGAATTTAATTTTTAAAGATTTTGAAAATTATTTTCCTCTTATTGTAATTTGGCGATAACTCAAATGTTTCTTGATGAAATCGAGCGCGATCAGTTTTTAAAAATACTGGATTGATACGAAAAACTTTCATTTTGATGCATAAAGGACAATTGTGGGTAAATTGGGAGATGATGAATTTTGAAAGAGAAAAATGTTTATTTTCATTTACTAGAACTAGGGAAAGAAAAATGATGAAGAAAGCGAGTAGTGCTGCTCTCTGCATATATAGACACACGCACACGCGTGTGCGCATAAGTTAGGTACAAGCAAGGAAACACAATGATGCATGTTTATTAAACAAGGCAAGAGACATGAAGGATAAGGGACAATGGTGGTTGGTAGAGTGGAAGAGGGACATAAAGGTGGCTGCATTGTTTAACGATGGGTTGTGCTGAAGATGGATGTGTACAATTGAAGAAAATGTGGTTGTGTATTGTAGATTTTTTTTTTGAATAAAGTTTATTTTGCAGTACCCCGCTACACAATATCACATTTTCATGTGGACCGCAACGACATAAATAAAAATATGATCCGACACAATCAGAAAACAACAAATAAACAGATTGGTTATCAAGTTCTGTTTTCGAAAATGCCAACATTTGATGTAAAATACATCAAACAACAATTTAAACATTTTCTAAATTAAAAATTATGAAATTCTATAAATTATATTAAAAATGTGTCATCAAAATCGGACAATTATTTGAAACATAGATTTATTATATATAAAAAATCCCAAATCGCATATTTAAAACTAATTAAATAGTCCAAAAATCAAAGTGATAAAATTTTGGGTTGTTACACTCTCCCCCCTTAAAAAGAATTTCGTTTCCGAAATCTCAGCACATGAACACCCAATACTATTCATAAGTCTGCATGATGTTCATAGTTCATCCATATACTAAATCTGATTCGATCACTACTCGAATACATAACTCTACTTTTAAACTAGCATCGTTTATTCGATTTACTAGTGCGGACTCCGATCATGCTTCGTAGAAACCTCCATTCTTCTTATAGAAAACTTTTGGTTCAACATTAAGAACCCTCACCAAGTTTTTGCGGTCAAAATCGAGTGATAGATACTTATTCGAAACAGCATGAAACACCTCAAAGTTATGTACTCGAATCTTGGATCGAGAATCATATGAGAAAGGACATGATCTACATATAACCTACGTACTCATCTAAAGGTTCTTTCATATCCAATTATCTTCTTACCTCCCATAATTATTTATGTAAACATTTCTCAGAATTTCAGCTTATGTTCAAACAATCTAAATGGTATAACTTTTTTTGAAACCTTTTTATAAATCATTTTATTTATTAACTTTTATAATACTCTCCTACATCCTAAGAGTATATATAAAACATCTGATTTTAATTCTATTCACTTTTAGCTATTCGGATGTAGGCCTAAATTGATTGGGTCTTAAAACCGAGTCAACCAATGCAACTTCTTTACCCATTCGGTTTGGCAAGTAGCTAAGAAGAATAGGATGTTGGTATCTAAACTCCTTCCTAGGTGTTTAAACTTGAAAGACAGTATTTAACAAAACCAAGTTTATTAAACTCTAACGACCCAAAATTTCAGTCATTTGAAATTCACATATTTAATTTATTTTAAATATTCACAAGTAAAGTTTATAAGCTGAATAAATAATATTTCGAATATAGTGATTTAATGGATAATTAAATTGTTAATTTAATATTTGAAATTGAGGAAATAATAAGAATTTGGATTTAATGTGGATGAAAATGATTTATAAAGTTGTAATAAATTCTATTTGAGTTAGAATGATGTTAGAGAACTTTTAAAATTGAATTAAAAGTTGAATTATAGAAATTGAATATTTTAATATTTAATTGACGTGTAAAAATAGTCATTTTTCAAACAGTCTCGGATTTCGACGAAACCAGTTTCATCGGATCTATAATGTTATATTATTGTAAGATTTCAAATTTCGTGTCAATCGGATTTACGGTTTGTCCGGGGGAAGCTAAAACGCATAGAACTTTGTTTAAGTGAATTTTAAATTTACATAATTCGATTCGAAAACCTATCTTCCAGATATGATTGAATTAGCTCTCGAATTTTGTTGGATTGTATTCGAAATAGGGGTAAAACATTATAAACGACAAACGGTACACTTCGTTTTGAGTTCGAAATTTTTTTGGATGAATAGCGCGCGTAAAATTTTCTATAAAAGCCCTTGATTTTCTTCATTTGCAGCAAACCTAGGGCAAACTAACCCTGGCCCCTAGCAACATTTCAATGGCCGGTAATTCACGATCTTCTTCCTCGTTTTTCTTCCAATGTAAACATTTAGCCAAAGTCTTCAACTACAAAAGCATAGAGCACGATGAGGTCTTCCACTTCAACGGCTGTGATCGAAAAAGGAGCTACGGATCGACGTGGATCTCGATGCAAAGGCACGACAGTCATTCGCATTTTTTGAGGCTAAATCACAACCGATTTTGATGGGGTTTAGGGTGTTGGAGCTCGGCGGTGAGGGCTTTTGATCAGTGGTCATTGATCATCGCGTAGATGATTGGAGAGGGCTCGAAAATTAAAGGCAAAACGATGTGCTATGGGTTTTAAGCACGCGGGTTTGATCCTGGGAAGGAGAAGAAACAAACAACGGCCTAGATTTTTTTTTGCAGATCGATGGCTGAGATGTGCGTAGGTTTTAAAAAAGAAAATTGTAAATTGATTTATATCAAATCATATAAACTTTAAAACTGCTTAACTTTTTGATACGAGGTCCGTTCCGCACGAAACGAATTGCGTTGGGTTCGTATTGAAGAGGAATATATTATAGAGATGAATTGGGATTTATTTAAGCTAGTGAAAATTTTGGTTGAAATTAAACGCTTGTTTAATTTTAATCGGAATAAATCGCTATCGTGACCACTACAAGCAATGTGAGTACAACTCACTCTTTCCGACTCACTGATATTTTTATATAAGTGAGAAATAATATTTTTTAGAATGATAGATGATTGTTTGGTTGATATATGATATATTATTTATATATTGATTGATATTTGGATATATACCTACCTAGTGGAGAAGATGACCCTGTACGTTCCCGTGTATGAGCGGATGACCCATTATACGCGCCACTACATTGAAGCGGACATTGTACACATATTCTAATTTGTATATTTGTTACAGGCGACAGGTTGGAGGGATCCAACTAGATTTCTCACCTGTATTGATTTATTAACAGATATTGTGATATATTCTGTTATCATATGATATATGATGTTTTGGATGTCGTGATTGATATAAGTGCTGTTGCAGCATAGGGCCTATTTTTAGGAATAATAAAAATGTTTAAGTGATGGTTTCAATTTAAAAAGGATTTTTAAAGTGATTTTGAAAATCGATGTTTTGTTAATTTAAAATGGTCAAGTAAGTGGATTTATTTTAAATAAATAAAAGCTATAATTTTTATGTTATAAAAATTATGATTTTTGTGAAGTATAATTGAAATGTGATTTTTGAAATATAAATTGATTATTTTGTAAAGTGGTTTAAATTGATACCTTTGATTTATTATAAATTGTTTTATATATAAGATTCATAAAAGTGATATTTTTATAAATCAAAAGTGATGAAATTGTAAAGAAGTTTTGTAAGTGTAAAATGAAGTATAAATGAATTTTATAAGTAAATAAGATTTATAATTTGTGAAGTTATAAAATGAATGAATTTGTTAATAAATGAATTATAAGTAATTTACTTATAAATTGGATTTTGACATGTAAATGAGATATGAATAGAATTTGTTAATAAAGTGATTTTATAAGTTGAAGTTTTTCTAAAATATAAATGGAATTTATAAACATGTTTTATAAATCCGAAATCTATTGAATTGGATAAGTTAAATATATAAGTTTATTAAAGGAGATATATCCACGATTTTGGATAGTGGATAATCCTTTAATTAAATATGTCGAAGTGTTGAATTTGGTTAAGGATTTATATTCACGATTTTGGACAGTGGATAATATTTTAAATTAAATGAATGTTTTGGAAAGTGATATTGTAAATATAGTTAAATGGTTTGAAGATGTTTTAAAATGTGTTAAGTATCGAAACCGTAGATTTCAATATTCATTGTTGAAATAGACGTTTTCGAGAAATAATGAAATGATGGACTATAACACTGTTGTTATAGTAAATGATTTTCGAAAGAAAATGTTTTGTATAGTATTGGGATTTATATATCTATCTAAATTTTTAATCCCTATACTAGTGATTTTGGGTTGTCGTAACGATATTTTACGCAACATTCGTTTTGACCGAAATAAATATGTTTAAAAGAACGTTTTCCTTAAAGAACAAAATATATACTTAATCGTGATTTAAGTATATGTAATATTTTCTAAATGTTGAAATTAAATAGAATTGTGAATTACTTATTATTAAATAAATATATGGAAATGTTTTCCAATATAGATGCTGAAATGGTTTTAAGAATATATCTTTTTAAAAGATAAATTAAATTGAATATTTGACAAATGATTTAATTAATAAAAGATTAATTAAAGGGCTTAGTGATTGTATATGGAGCTAAATATTTGTTTGTTTGTTTTGATGGTTAAATAACCGACTATCAAACTTGGTCAAATTTTAGTTCATCGACTTGATGTGGGAACTATTTAGTCGTACCCTTAGTACGTAGCCTTTTGTGTAGACTCGATTTTCATTTGTGTTGAGGATGTTGATTCGTATAGTGCGGAGTATTTCTCCAATCTATCGAGCTTCCTTCTTGGCCCGAAGGATAGCAAGTTGAAAGTTGGAGACGTGATAAGTTTATGAGACTTAGTTTCTGTGTGAGGTTGATAAACTCTTTTGCATTGTTGGTGCGAAGAGACCAGGATCAGATTTATCTGAAAACCACTTCGAACCAACATATATGCGACGATTGTGCAGGCTGCTTGTAATAATATTGATATTCCAGATTTTCATAGTGGGGGACTTCTTGTTGATTGATTGAGGTTAAAATCCCAATATACATCCAGTAGCAGTGGTCTCTTCATTATGAAATATCCAATGCAAGGACAATTCGCTACTAATCCTAGGGATTTTCCTATAGGATGTGGTAGGAAAGTACATTCGGTTTGTCCTGTTCCTGGACAACTTGTATGGATATTTGTTTAAAATTGCATTTCTATAGATTACGTACATTGGTTTTTACAAACGTACATCAATGGTGGCGGAGAAGGCAACTTCTCTTAGCTTAACACTCTCCTTGAGACGTATGAGCTTAAGGGTTGTATTTTTGTGGAAGGCAATTAGTAGTCTACGGAAATGGCCGTGTGGCATTCAAAGTGATGTGATATGTGATTGTGAAAGGTAATCGTTACCTTAGGCCTCATCAATAGGAAATGACCAAAACTGGGTTAGATGCGGCAAGGCTAAGTTGGTCATTCCTAATTAGGGTATGATCATACTCTTCTAGATATATCTTTACATGCTATGACGTCATGTATCTGATTATTGTGGTTTGTATGCTACGACCGGAGGACGATATATTCGGTACCATCTAGTTATAGAGGTGGGCCTGTCTTATGTTGGTAGAGGATCTTTTGTGATGGTCCTTGGTACATTCTTCTAGAGATGTACTATCAGAAGGTAGTCCCTTCACCTGGCCGTTTGTATAGAAATCCAAAACCCACCACGAGCTGCGATTTTGTTTGTAAAGGCGTAATGAATAGCCTCGAAATTCTATATGGGTAGCCATTTCGACTATGACTAATACTACTTATATATACTAGACACTAGTATAATATAAGAGGATTTGATATGAAAGAAATGTTTTAGTTATCGTAAGGTATAAACATGTCTGTGTTTATGTGTGGACTTGTCTTACGAGATACTTTTGTTTTGAAAACTAAGGAAAAGTTTGGTAATCTAATAAATTCAGTTGAGTGTGTTTCTCGTGCTGGTTTACTAGATTGATCCGAGCGTTCTTTCCTTTCAATGCTCGAGTCAGACCGAGTATATTTATAGGTTCAGATTAGTGCTTTTAGAGCTTCAGTAGAGAGTTGGAGATCTTCATTTCGTATACGCGTATCTGTTTTGATTATTGATTATCTGCTGCATTGTTGCTTACTTGTTGTTTATTATCCGAAATTGTGAGGACAGATTATTATAACTGTTCAGGCTTATAACTATTGTCTGATTATTGTACTCTGATTGATGTATGTATATACAGTTTCTATTTTGTAAAGATGATTGATATGATATTATATGTTTTCCGTTGCGATGTGAGATTCTGTATTGTTCTGTTTGATCCTATCTTCTCTCTTTCTTCTCTTCTCTTCTCTTCTTCTCTCTTCTTTCTTTCTCTTGACTTTCCGTTAGTCTGTTCTTTTTGGGTCGGACATGTGTGGTTTATTGTCTATTCAAAGGATATGGATTTGCGGGTCGTCACACGTGGTATCTTAGCTTAGATTTTGTATTTTCCTAAGCTTTGATGTGTACTCAATATAGATAGGGACAATAGCACCCTAGATTGAGTTTGAGTGTATTATATATATGAGCGCGTATTTGTTAGTGAATATAAAAATGTTTTATATTGTGTTTGCTTATCCGTTGATCTTTTTGCGAGTTCTGGTCGGTATGTGGGATGCCATATCATCGATAGGAATTTCTAAACTCTTAAACGAGGCAAGTTGACATAGTATCATTTTTAAATTGGGTAAATGAAATAATTTTACCTCGATTATATTTCATATATAAGGAAATAATTTTTCATAATTATTAAAGTGTATATAAAAGTTGTTTGAATAATTCAAACAAAAGCAACAATTGTAAAAGGATAATTGTATAAGCAAATGAATTATAAAGTATGAATTTAAACTAAGAAGTTGAAACTTGAATCCCGTTTATTTTGAAAGTTATTTTTCAAAATTAAAGATGTTATATTGTTATAAATATAGACAAGATAAATAAATTTGAAATGATCTTATATAATAGATAGTGAAATTAGATAAGTACGAAGATTTGTTAATGTGATTTGTAACGACCCACTATTTTGGACCATTCAAATCGACAATAATCCACACATGACAGACTTGAATAATTCAAAATAACAGATTGTAATAAAATTTGGAGCAAATAAAATCAATCACAGAATCAGAGATACAGAAATATCAGAATAAATCACATCGAAAATAAAATATCATAGCAGTTCATGAAATTACTATATACAAACTCTCAAAACATATACAAAATATGATAGTTTAAAAATGGATACAATAAAAGTCTAGATACATAAATCAATAATACAGAAGCAAATACCGAATAGGAAAAATAACTGGATCAGAAACAGACGAACAGATAGACAGATAAGCTCCAACAAATCTCTAGCTCCAGAAGGTGAATCCAAAGCTGTGACTCTCAGGCTGACCCGAGCGTAAAGTAAAACACAAACACTCGAGTCAGGACATACATACTTATACAATATAAACCAACTCAAGTGAACTGTAATAGCAATGCACAATAACTGAAAGGATGCTTGGGATTTCCCATCCTTTAAGGGTCCATTAAACCATCAATTTAAACAGAAATAAACGCTTTCATAGAAATGTCCATATTAAAGTAAACCATGCAACTAACAGTGTAAATGTGACTAGGGTAGCGCAGAGCTGCAGTAGTCGCTCACCTCTAGTCACACTATCAAATTGAAGGTGTGCATCAAAACAATCACTATGAAATCAAACGACAAACAGAGAAGTATACCTTATGGTTATAAATTCCAAAAAGGTTAAAATTCATAATTAAAAACATTCATTTAAACCATTAAAAGCGAAGTCGTTATACTTACAAATCAAATATTCAATTCCCAAAAATTTAGCCTTTTCTGAGCTCATTTATTCATTTAAAAACCATAAACATTGAAAATTTCAGCCTTTCACAGCATTTAGAAAATGCTGTAGTAAGTTATACTTGAAACAATTCATTTCAGCCAAAGACAACATTAAAATAAAACTGCTGTAATATTTAAGTTCATTTGAAACGGTTCAGTTAGAAAAGACAGTATTTAAATAGAACTGTTGTAGTATTCAATTACATTTGAAAACAGTTCATTCCAGCCTACTGCAGCATTTATCAAGTGCTGTTGTAGCCCTTTTATTAGTTTAAAGTTTTTGGTTTCATTCAGCAACCATAGCACTTACTAAGTGTTGTAATATGACTTAGTTAAAATTTAGCTATAGTTCATTTGTATCCACCACAGCACTTACAAGGTGCTGTAATATCATTTACTTCAGATTTTAAGTTAACTACAGTAATGATAACATTTCTGAAGTGCTGTTATTAAATTTCCAGATTTTTAATGTATTTCCAGCACCAATAAACTTTGATTTTAGCCCTTTAAACATTATAAAATCATATTTTAACACTAAAAAATGTTCATTAAAATACCCTTTAACTTATGATTTTTTTTAAAGTAAATTTTCTTATAAATAAAATCAAATTTTCAATAATTCACTTAACAAATTCAAGTGTACAATTTTCTATTTTTCACATTTTAACAATTTCTTAACACTTAAACTTTTATTACTATTTTCCAAATATAATTTAATTTCCGTTTTATTTATATAACTTAAATGTCATTTTTAAAAGCCAAAGCCTAAATTTCCAAATTTAAGTTATATTTCAAAAATTCAATTTAACCATTCATTTATTCAGCATTTTTAACTTATAGAAATATCATAAATTCTTTATTTAAAACATTTTTAAAATTCTATTTAAATCAAATAATCATAAATTTACATTTGAAAAATACTTAAAAATATTCAAAATACTTTAAAATTAACCACGGGTCGGTATATAGTTATCTAACCTAGGTCAAGGGATACAGATATATATATATATCATTTAAATCCATAGTTTACAAAGAAAATCCGGGTTCTTTCATTTCAAACCCGCAATCCCAAGCTAAAATAAGATAAATAAAAATCGTTCTGGCCTATCATTTCAGCCCATAACGATTTTTTCCAATTCTAAAGTCCGTTCGGGTATGCATCACTTCAACCTATAGTGATTTCTATACTAACAGGGAACATGCAGTGATGATCAAAATAAAATGAACAGTATAACAACATATAGCAGTATCAGATGATATGACAGATAAATAAGCACGATTAACATCATATAATTTATAACACATGCAGGTATAACATGATATAATAATTTCTATACTTTCACTTGCTATCAATTCACGGTCATATAAGTATAAATGTCAGGTGTGATTACTCATCTTTTTATGCTGGAGTTAGCAAATCAAACAACACAAACGAATTTCAGAAAGCACATACGACTTTTGATTCAAGTGGAGAGAGAACCAAGATTATTGATCTTGTATACAACTAATAGAACAAGACAATATGAATATTATTTCAACATAGAATACATATTGAAAAAATTTAAAATAAAAGCAACAATGAACAAATTGATTTGACCATTGCCTCAACCATCATATGCTCGGCCTAGAGGTCTTGTGTGCTCGGCCATAGTGGTGATTTCGATTGGGTATAGGTTCATATAGGCACGGCTAGCAAGTAGTAGAAGTGGTGGAAGTTACAACATGCAAGAAGATCAAGGGGTAGGAAAAAGAAGTGGGTTTTTGTGCAAACTTTGGTTCGGCTGAGGGAATGTGGGCTTGGCCATGCAAGGTGAAGGTTAGGTGGTGTCTGGAGTTGCAGCCAGAGGTGGTGGAGGAGCAGGTTGTGGCGGCTATGGAGGTAGCCAAGGTGAAAAATGAAGAGGTGGTGACAACATAAGGCTCGGCTAGGCAATATTGTTGCGTTTGTGGAGTTTTTATGGTGCAACCATCATAAGCAAGGTCACCGCCTTGACTGGACAGAGGGGAAGGAGGTTGAGGTGGACATGGATGGTGGTGGCGTTGGTCAGTGGAGGTGCTGGAGGGCTATGGCCGAGCAATTACATGAAGAGGCAAGGCAAAAACCAATAGAAAAATCAAAAAAAAAAAAAAATGAAAAGAAAAAGTAGAAAAATAAGAAGACATTACCAAAGATTTTTCTTAGATCTGAACTTGTGTGAACGATGAAATGAAAAGAGTTGTTTTTACATGAATAACAAAAAGAAACTCACAGCTATAGGTTAAGGAAAGAACGACACAAATTGTGGAGAAGTTACGGTAGAAAATCAAGGGATGGAAAGATAAAAAGGTAAGAAATCAAAGTAAAGTTTGCCAAAAATTAAAAGCAGGTAATGTATCTTAATTGATGCGTTTCCTACAAATTAAAGAAACGTGTACACAAGAAGCATTCACAAACAAATAAATACGATAACGTTAAATAAATACATTTTAAAGATATGCCTTTTAAAGCAATAACGTATATGTATATTTGAAATTTCTTTCCAAGAAATAAATAAGGATCTAAACACTTACCATTTAATTAATAAATGAATGTCTAAGTAATAAAAATATAAGGTAGAGATAGATATTATGAAAAATAAATAAATAGTTTTAGGAAAAGTAGGAAATAAATAAAGAGAATACTCTATTTAATGGAAACTAGAATTAAAAATTGTAAATTAAATTCAACTGACTTTAGAAAATTTCAAGAACACTTCTAAACAAATAAAAGTCAAGTAAAAAAAAAAATGTTTAACAAAATAAATTGTAAATGAAAATAAAATAAGGTCTTAAGAAAATAGAAAAATAAATAAAGAATTTCTTTAATTAATTGAAACTAGAATTTAAAAATTGAACACAATATGCAATCAACATTTGAAAATTATAACTATACTTTAAAAATGTTTTAAAAATTAAATATATTCATAACATATCATGTTACAAAAATTAGAACATTATTTTACAAACAAAAATATTATTTATATAAATTAAAATAAACAAATTTGTTAAATAAAACAATTTACACACAATATTGTAAAAAGCATAACTCTCACAATATTAATCGGATTTCAACGGAACGAAAAGAAGTATTCTTAAAATTTTATTTACTTTCATAATAAAAGATAAAATTAAAAAATTCAAAATTTTAAATTTTTAAATTTTTAAATTTGAAAGTCAAAGTTTGACCATATTGACCAAAATTCACATTTTTGAAAAATATTCCATTTATTCAAGTTTGGAATTATAATTCACATAAAAGTCAAAATTTATATTTAACATAACAAAATTTATCCATTTTAATAAATCAAATAAAGTTTTTAAATCAGGAATTTCAGTTAAAATAAATTAAAATATAAAATTAAAATAATCACAAAATACAAGGTTGTTACACTCTCCCTCACTCAAATCTTTTCATCCTCGAAAAGGAACGAGGTACGGAAAGCACAGAAAAAGATAGAATGAAATAGGATTAAGACAAGATGGCAAGAAGATTAAAATTATACCTGATAACTGTTGTTATAGGTAAGTTTAACAAGGTAGAAAGTAGGAATGGCTAGAAGGGAAAATAGGTTGAAAGACAAGGATGAACCATTATTTTAAAGTAATATAAATTTCAATTATTTAGAAAGGTAAAATTAATGATCAAAATATCTTTTATATAATACTTTATCAATATACTTTTATGACTCGATGTCTTAACAAGTTTATTCTCGTTCCTGCAGACTTTGGCCATGCATTGATCAGGCGCAAAGCTTGAATTCCCCAGGTACTTAGTAGACTTGTTTCAACACCCAGTGAAAATACTTGAAAAACTTTTAAAAATAGATATGGAAGGTACAATCCAAACAAAACAACCAAACCAAAACATGTCGATCATGGATCACGGATACATAATGGTTATGCCTGGATCCCCCAGGAAACATCCATACCCGTAGGCTGGCTACCGCAGCCCTACGATTACGCCATGAAGACTGGTAGTACCGCAATACACAATGGTTATGTCTGACTCCCCCAGGAAACATCCGTACCCGTATTCTCTTGCATCCCCTGTTGATTACGCTACCAAGCGACCCAATAGATAGCAGATACACAATGGTTAAACCTGGATCCCCCAGGAAACATCCGCACCCGTAGGCTCTCGCAGCTCCTATGAATTACGCTATGCAGTCGCGCTTAAAAGAAAAACCATAGAGAACACCATGGTGGGACACTCGAGTATCACATCCGAAAAATCAAAAATCAAAGAGAATAATATCGATAGAATTAATCCACAATGTGGCCACAGAGCGGATATCAAGCAGAAGACACTTCCCATATCTTTACTTCGAAAATATATATCATATAGTACCTTTCAAATCACTTTCAAATACCATGCTTATATAAAGTCCATTATATATAGGATTCCATTTTCAAATCGAATACTTTCCAAATCAATAGTATATCAAATCACACTTATATAGACTTTGATTGTATAAGATTTCTCTTTTCAAATTGAGTACCTTTCAAATCAATAGTTTTCAAATCAACTTCATACTTATACAAATCCATTTTATATAAGTTCGATAACTCCCAAATCAAGTACTTAATAATACGAGTTTCTCAATTTCAAATCATTTCAATATCAATTCAGTTTCAAAATCATATACGATTTCACCAAGTAATTTCTTCCAAATTAAATATCTTCAGTTTCAAAGTTTCCAAAATAATAGGTTTATAAAATAATCCAAGTTTCCATATTAACATAATTTAAGTCAAACAAATTCATTTTCAAAATCATCATATAAATGCTGGGTTTTACATTCCAATCTATTTTCAAAACCAAATATTTTCTCAAAATCAATTATACCCAAAATGGTTACTAAGTTTAAAACCATCCCTTTTAAAACCTTCAAACTATTTATTTCTATATGAAAAAATCCGATATACCATTGGAAAGATTATTATTCTATATGTATACTTTATTCAAAACATTTCAAATCTTAATTTCTTACAGCATAATTCAAAAATAGACTTATTTATTTTACTCAACAAACAGTTTCAAACTTATATAAATCATATTACTTTATACTTTAATCATACAAAACTAAACTTATATTTTTTATCAAATACCTTATACCTTTCAAAATTACTTACCTTTGTAAAGTTAACCTTGATTTGGAAGTGCTCGAACCTTCAAATTAGTCAAAGAAATCATATTTTCAATCCAAGAGTTGGAAATCAGCAACAATCAGTAAATCAATTTTTATAATAGAGTTATACTAAATCAAATTCGAAACTCGAGGACTGAACACCGGGCTCACTTTAAATCATTTAATATATATATATACATATATCTTTCGAAAATTAAATCATCCTTTGGAATTTTTGAAATCAAAATTTGGTTTCGTAAAATCACTCGCATAGCAAAGCTACCAGAGTAGCCTCTCCCCCACTCTGAAATTCGAAAATCAATGTTGATGGTGCGTGCACTCATCACCGAAATTATTTTCCAGCGACACAAGTGGGTTCTGGACTTCTATTTTCTTTAAAACTTCATGAACTTTCTTCGAAATCATTGGAATTCATTTGAACTCATTTGAAACATTTCTTATCCAGAAAATACTTTCAAATCGTATTATTATATATTTTCGAAATCTCAAAACCAAATTTCAAAATGCCGGAGTTCAATCTCTTAAATTTCAATTACAAAACCATTCCATAAAAATCATTTTTATATAAATAAAATTCTTATAAAATTTTCAAAATTTCAATTCCTTTCGAAACTTCAAATTTTCATTTTTTAGAAGGTATATAATCCTTATCGAAAACATTTCACTCTTATACATAAAATGTGGTCATCCTTATCAAACTAATAGTTTCGATGTATGCACAATTTTAAAATACAACCAAACACAAATTTCTAAGGGATGATTCAAGGATGGATTTCAAACAAACAGAGATTTAATTTAGAAATTTGGTTCGAAGATAAGACCGATCGAAAATGAGATAATTTAATTACCAAATAGAAGATGGACAAACCTATATAAATCGCGGGCGACCTTAACTGAGTCAACCATGACTTCAGGAATATAATCAATGCGGAAATCTAAGGCCAATCGACATTCGACCGCCATAGATAGAATCCAGGTAGAGCGGGAGATAGATAGCATCGAAATTCGAGGATACATAAATCATTGGTGAATTAATGCCAATTGTAAAGGAGTTTCACCCCTTTACAAATTATTCAAAGATTTGCGGAATCACCGATCCTTATAGAGGTCATTCAAAGTGGAGTTATGGAATGCTCCAAAATCAAAGGAATACAACTAGGGGAGACAAGAATGGATTTCAGAACAAGTGGGAGCGTTCCAAAGTTCAAGGAATCCTAATCGATAAAAATCCTAACCAAGATATTTCTAACAAGGTGGATACAAAAGGGATAAAGTTTAGAAAAACTAGATTTCAAATAAGAAAATTTCATACCAAAATAATCTTTGAAAATCCCTCAAAATCATTCGGAAATCATTTTATACTTCGAAAATACGTTCTTTCACAAAGAAATGATTTTGAGATTGATTTCACTCATTCTAGGGTATTTCTACCCTATCTCTAATGAGTTTTTGCTCCTCAAGCTAAGGTTTGCCTAAAACCAAAGCTCTGATACCAAATGTAACGACCCACTATTTTGGACCATTCAAATCGACAATAATCCACACATGTCAGACTTGAATAATTCAAAATAATAGATTGTAGTAAAATTTAGAGCAAATAAAATTAATCACAGAATCACAGATACAGAAATATCAGAATAACCCGCAGCGGAAATAAAATACCATAGTAGTTCATGAAGCTACTATATACAAACTCTCAAAACATATAAAAAATACCATAGTTTAAAATGGATACAATAGAAGTCTGGATACATAAATCAATAATATAGAAGCAAATACCGAATAGAAAAAATAACTAAATCAGAAACAAATGAATAGATAGACAGATAAGCTCCACCAAATCTCTAGCACCAGAAGGTGAATCCAAAGTTGTGACTCTCGGGCAGACCCGAGCGTAAAGTAAAACACAAGCACTTAAGTCAGGACATACATACTTATACAATGTAAACCAACTCAAGTGAACTGTAATAGCAATGCACAATAACTTAAAGGATGCTTAGGATCGCCCATCCTTTAAGGGTCCATTAAACCATCAGTTTAAACAGAAATAAACGCTATCATAGAAATGTCCATATTAAAGTAAACCATGCAACTAACAGTGTAAATGTGACTAGGGTAGCATAGAGCTGCAATAATCTCTCACCTCTAGTTACACTATCAAATTGAAGGTGTGCATCAAAACAATCACTAGGAAATCAAACGACATATAGAGAAGTATACCCGTGGTTATAAATTCCAAAAAGGTTAAAATTCCTAATTAAAAACATTCATTTAAACCATTAAAAGTGAAGTCATTATACTTACAAATCAAATATTCAATTTCCAAAAATTTAGCCTTTTCTGAGCTCATTTATTCACTTAAAAACCATAAACATTGAAAATTTCAGCATTTAGAAAATGCTGCAGTAAGTTATACTTGAAACAATTCATTTCAACCAAAGACAACATTTAAATAAAACTACTGTAATATTTAAGTTCATTTGAAACAGTTCAGTTAGAAAAGACAGTATTTAAATAGAACTGCTGTAGTATTCAATTACATTTGAAAACAGTTCATTTCAGCCTACTGCAGCACTTATCAAGTGCTGTTGTAGCCCTTTTATTCATTTAAAGTTTTTGGTTTCATTCAGCAACCACAACACTTACCAAGTGCTGTAATATGCCTTAGTTAAAATTTAGCTATAGTTCATTTGTATCCACCACAGCACTTACAAGATGCTGTAATATCATTTACTTTAAATTTTAAGTTAACTACAGCAAAGATAGCATTTCTGAAGTGCTGTTATTAAATTTCCAGATTTTCAATGTATTTCCAACAACAAATAAACTTTGATTTTAACCCTTTAAACATTATAAAAATCATATTTTAACACTAAAAAATGTTCATTAAAATAGCCTTTAAATTATGATTTTTATAAAGTAAATTTTCTTATAAATAAAACCAAGTTTTCAATAATTCACTTAACAAATTCAAGTGTATAATTTTCTATTCTTCACATTTTAACAATTTCATAACACTTAAATTTTTATTACTATTTTCCAAATATAATTTAATTTCCTTTTTATTTATATAACTTAAATGTCATTTTTAAAAGCCAAAGCCTAAATTTCCAAATTTAAGTTATATTTCAAAATTTCAATTTAACCATTCAATTATTCAGCATTTTTAACTTATAGAAATATTATAAATTCTTTATTTAAAACATTTTTAAAATTCTATTTAAATCAAATAATCATAAATATACATTTTAAACATACTTAAAAATATTCAAAACACTTTAAAATTAACCATGGGTTTGTATATAGTTTTCTAACCTAGGTCAAATGATATAGATATATATCATTTAAATCCGCAGTTTACAAAGAAAACCCGGGTCCTATCATTTCAAACCCACAATCCCAAGTTAAAATAAGATAAATAAAAATAGTTCAGGCCTATCATTTTAGCCCATAATGATTTTTCCCTATTCTAAAGTCCATTCGGGTATGTATCATTTCAACCCATAGTGATTTCTATACTAACAGGGAACTTGCAGTGATGATCAAAATAAAATATACAGTATAACAACATATAGCAGTATCAGATGATATGATAGGTAAATAAACAGGATTAACATCATATAATTTACAACACATGCAGGTATGGCATGATGTAATAATTTCTACGCTTTCACTTGCTATCAATTCACGGTCATATAAGTATAAATGTCAGGTGTGATTACTCACCTTTTTATGCTGGAGTTAGCAAATCAAACAACACAAACGAATTCCAAAAAGCATGATATGACATTTGATTCAAGTGGAGAGAGAACCAAGATTATTGGTCTTGTACACAACCAATAGAACAAGACAATATGAATATTATTTCAACATAGAATACATATTGAAACAATTTAAAATAAAAACAACAATGAACAAATTGATTTGACCATTGCCTCAACCATCATATGCTCAGCCTAGGGGTCTTGTGTGCTCGACCATAGTGGTGATTTGGGTCAGGTATAGGTTCATATAGACACGGCTAGCAAGTAGTTGAAGTGGTGGAAGTTACAACATGCAAGAAGATCAAGGGGTAGGCAAAAGAAGTGGGTTTTTGTGCAAACTTTGGTTCGGCCTGAGGGGATGTGAGCTCGACCATGCAAGGTGAAGGCCATATGGTGTCTGGAGTTGCAGCCAGAGGTAGTGAAGGAGTAGGCGGCGGCGGCTATGGAGGTGGCCAAGGTGAAAAATGAAGAGGTGGTGACAACATAAGGCTCGGCTAGGCAATATTGTTGTGTTTGTGGAGTTTTTATGATGCAACCATCATAAGCAAGGTCACGGACTTGACTGGACAAATTGGGAGGAGCGTGAGGTGGTCGTGGATGGTGGTGGCGCTGGTCAGTGGGGGTGGTGAAGGGCTATGGCTGAGCAATTACATGTAGAGGCAAGGCAAAAACCAATAGAAAAAAAATGAAAAGAAAACGAAGAAGACATTACCAAATTTTTTCCCCAGATCTGAACTTGCGTGAATGATGAAATGAGAAGAGGTGTTTTTACGTGAATAACAAAAAGAAACTCACGGCTATAGATTAAGGAAAGAATGACACTGTAACATTCCAGATTTTTAGCTAAAAATAAATTGATAATTGATTTAATATTTAGGATTTAATTTTGAAAAAAATTTGTAATCAAATTTTATTCTGGATTTTAATGTGAATTTATTTAGGATTTATTGGCATTTGAAATATAAAGATAAAATTGAATTCATCAAATTTAATAATATATATGTTCATACAAATGAACTATAATTTGGAAATTTAAATTTGAAATTTAATAAACATATAGACAATGAATATTGTGGATGTGAAAATACTAAAACGAATATATTTAAAACAAATTGATGGAATAAATATGAAAATTCTAGAATGAGTTAAAATTATGTGTTATAAAATATTTGGGTTAGAATTCAATTATAAACATTTTGGATAATAAATATAGTTGTATATAAATATATAAAAGCAATAAATACAAGATTTGAATTTTTACTTGTACAAAATATAAATAAACATAGTTAATGTATACAAGAAAATAAAATTTGTAAATATAAACCTAACTAAGGATATAAGCATAAATTAAATTGAATATATTTAAATATCAATATATAAAATAAAATAAAAAATGTTAGATAGATATGAATCATTTTTTCTTATAGTGTATATATAGTTATAGAAGGAAAAAATAAATAGAAAATAATATAAGGTTATTTGGATGTAATGGATTTTAAAAGTTGCAGAAATAAAATAAAATAAATACAAGTGTATGTAAATAACTTGTAAATAAATTAATAAAGGCTAAAAACATAGAAGCATATTTACAAATTAAAAATAAGTAAGGGGCCGAAACATAAACTTATTTGAATTTAGACAAGTGGCAGGAAAATCTATTCTTTTGGATTTGAATCTTTGGAAACATGAAAAGGAAGAAAAGACAAGTCAAGTTGCTTTTATCTTTCTCAAAAAAAATTTGATCAGAGCTGAGAAATCAAGTTTAAAACGACCACAAATCTAAAAACAAACATGGAAAACAAAACAACAAACCAGGCTATATTCAAACATTAACCTGGAAATATAAAAAAAAAATCAAACTAGATTCAAAGTTGAATCAAAAACAGGTTCAAAAATCAGCAAGCTTCAAACTGGAAATTCCAGAAACAATGCAAATCAAAAGTCTGAAGTAATTAACAACCTTCAACCTGGATCAAAGCATTCAGGTTTAAGATTTCAAAACAACAATCAAGATTCAATTCCAACAGCTTCAACAAGTTTCAATTCAAAGTTCAAGCAAAGATCAACAAGTAGCAGATCAGTAATCAAGTTTTCAAGTTTGCAATCCAGGGTTTTCCTCTGTTTCAAAAAGAAAAAAAATATACAAAACTGTAAGTAAATACTTTCAGAAATTTTGAGTTAGAATTTTTGTTGTTGAAAGATTTAAGCAAGTAATTCATCTAAAAATCAATTCAATGTCAGCTGCAACCTGGAGTCAAACAGATTATCAAAAAAATCTTGAATCAACAACAAACAAAAAGCAGAGCAGTTTGGAAAGTTGCATGGTCCAGAGTTTCAAAACTCAATCTTCTCCTCTGTTCTTCAAAAACATGTGAGCAAACCTCATCATCTTTATTTTGAAATGCCTGTGAGAAAACAATATGCCTAGTGTTTGAATCTGGTTATTATTGATTGCTTGTGATCATGCTTGAGATAGAATTGTTAGAAGTATATATATATATATATGCTTGAATATGATGTTCATGTCTGAAAATAGGCAGAAGTTTGCCTCTGTACACACTTTCCAGGTCTTTAAAACCTATTTGGAAATTTAAATTATCTCAACACAAAACATTCTAGGGTTTGATTATTGAATGAATAATGTTTATATGAGTATAACATTTTTTATAAAAATGTAAATAAGTAAAAATAACAAATAAGTTATTGGAAATTGAGAATTTACAGTAATGATCTTTTAATGTTAAAAAAATCAAATGATCTAATTCTTTGTTTTGATCATGCAATCTGATTTGTGCTCGTAGATGTTGAATTTTAAAAATAAAATTTTGATTTTAAGTTTTGAATTGAAGCGTGAATTTGGGCTTGAACGGAAAACACAAAAACATTGATTTCTGATGATCAACAAACAACCGAATCTCAGGGTTGATGTCAGAGGATAGGTAGGTGATGAAGTTTATGAGAAAAATACTCGAGAATTTTCTGGTTGATCGTAGTGCCGCCGCGACTTGATTTTAGGGTTTATTGCTTGGTTTTGGTCGCGAGGTTTGTAGGGGAGATTTCGTCGCCCTCTTAGTATCGAGCATGACCGTTCCGGTGGCAATCGAAGTACCGAGGTCAGGCGAAGCTTTGATCGTCGAGGCGAGTTGACCAGTGGTCGAAATTACGGTGGCGAGTGGGTTTTATGGAGCTGGGTTTTGAATCTTGACATGCTCGAATGGGTCGAAATTCAATTGGGAAGGGGAAAGCAAAATCTGGGTGGTCAGAGTTTTCGACAAGGTCAGTGATGACTTGCCAGTAATAGCAATGGTGGTCGTTGATGACCGGATTGATGGTGCACGTGCACCATGGAGATGGGGTATCAGTAATCTACTGTAGAAGAAGAAGGAGGTGAGGATGGGAAACTCGAGTCTACCCTAGTGAAAATGAGTTGATGGCCAGAGTAAAAGCTCGCGTAAATTAGTATGGGTTTTGTAATCTGGTTTTAAATTCTTTAAAGCAAAGTTGTAAAAGAAAAAGGAAAAAAAATGTATAGATTGGCTCGGGTTGGTTCCTGAAGTAGGTTTGGATCAGATTTAAAACACTAACCAAGTTTGCGTATTTTAATAAAACATGTTTCTAAAATGAAACAAACCCAGTTTTCTCAAACAGGTTTTCAAACTTAAAAGTTTATTAATTAATAAAAAGGTCGATTACTTTATAATTTAAGGTTAATTAATTAGCCTAGGTAATCCAAGTGATTAACTAATGGATAATTTGTTGAAGAGATTAATTGAAGGATAATTAACTAAAAGTTAATTAATAAGTAATTAAGGGTAATTAGTTAATTACTGGTTAATCACTTAATGAGGGTAATTAAGGAAATTAACTAATTATTATAGGTAGATTAATTAAATGATTAAAAGATGATTACTTAAGGTAAGTAATTAGTGAGTTAATTTGTTAACTAATTAAGGATATTAATTATTAATTAAGGGCTAATTAATTTAATCAATACTTAAATTATGTGACTATAAAAAAATGATTAGTTAAGAATAATTAATTAAATAATAATTAATTAAGGGGTAATAAATTAATGTAATTAAGGAAAGTAAATTAAAGGATAATTAAATTATTAGGGGATAACTATTTAATGATTCAAGGTTAATTTAAATTATTATTAACGGTTAATCAATAAATGATTAAAGAATAATTAATCAAAATGATTTGTGATTAATAAACCAGGATTAGTACTTTATTAATCTGGTTTAAAATAAGTTATAATCATAATTAAGTATTTAATTCATAGGCAAATTAATTAAAAATTTAATTTAATTGATTTGGGATTAAACAACTAATTCCGTTTATAAATGATTTTTGAATGCTTGGATTACTTATGAATGTTTGCATTTATATGCCTTGAATTGATTGTTACCTCTAGACTGTAATTTTCTATGATGTGAAATATGATGTGTGTTGATCTGTGGTATCTGTGATATGTTTCGATGTAAATACCCTTGGCCGTAAAATGACATTTGAACTTCGATGCGACAGGGAGTCAGATTCCAGTTTGTTATCCGAAACCCACATCGAATCATATTAGTGAATCTTTGTGATTGATAAATTTATTTTATCTATGAATCTGTGAATGAAGATAAGCGTTATTTGTTATACCGCTTATCGATATCCTTATGATTGATGTTGTGCACTATTGTGTAAAACCCTTGGACAACACTTATACACACACAAATATGGATTGCGCGTAGAAATTGGTTAAGTCACAGATTTTTGAGATAGTTTTAAAAATTGAATTTTGAATCCGAAAATATTTTTGAAACTGGAATTGAAAGTTTTTGGAAAAAAAAGAGTTTCAAAAATAGAAGTTATTTTGAATAACTTAATAAAGTTTTGAAATTCAATTAATTTGATTTAAATTTGGATTCAATATTTGAATTGAATACAAAAATCTGGGAATTATGGTTTAAAAGATTATACAAGTTATAAAGATGTTTATATGGTTTTCTAAACCATTTAAAAAAGCATTGTTTGGGAACTTAAACTTAAACCCGAGTTTTTACTTAAATGGCTTTAACTTATGTGAAAGATTTTTAACCCTTGTTTTGAAATCGAAGAGAATTTTAAATGGTATATCTTTCATATAAAAGAATTAAAATTGGAAATGGTTTGAAAGTTGTGAATTACATCTTTATTTTAAAGATTAGATAAGTTAACCCAATTAGAAATGAAATAGTTTTGGAAAATATGAAATTAACCTTTGTGAAAAATTGGTAAACTTTCTGAAATGAGCCTTTTTATTAAAAAGTTTTGGAATGGTAATTTGTTTAAACCATTTAAAGAAATGCTTTGGATAATAAGTTGTGACTTAACTAAAATCCCATATCCCTATGTTTTTAAATATTGCGCTCATTATTCGGTTTAGCCGGGAGAGGACCTTGTGTCATATAACCCATTCCGAATAATGATACGACGATATGGATAGAATTTGAAGACCGGTGGTGAAGACCGGGTATTTTCGAGAACGAAAGGATAACCCGTCGATTGTCTCTGCATTGAGTCGCGCCGGTATAGAGATTTCCTAAGTGATGGGAAGTCCGATTGGGATTGTGAATACCCGGATTTGCAAGGGCTTCTTCGGAAATGCCTTCGGCTCTGTTCGAGCCCGGAACAGACTTGTATGGTCGTGTGTCTGACACTACACTTTGAGATATAAAGCTGATTTCTTTCAAATACATATCTGTTGGTGGCGGAGAATTTATTCTCTTAGCTTAACACCCTTCTCTGAGACGTACGAGCTCATAGGTTATGTAGTTGAAGGTTATCAGCGATATACTCCCAATTTGATAGTGTGGCATGCTAAGTGCTGCTGTATATTGATGATCATTTGTTGATCATTTGTGATCAAAGCATGGCTTTCTTGTTAAGCATAGCTTTGTGGACGAGACCTCATCGAGCCTCACAACCCAGTAATGGTCGAAACAGGAAA
The DNA here is from genome assembly GCA_030765085.1 of Allium cepa. Classification (NCBI taxonomy): domain Eukaryota; kingdom Viridiplantae; phylum Streptophyta; class Magnoliopsida; order Asparagales; family Amaryllidaceae; genus Allium; species Allium cepa. The sequence continues at coordinate 446,088,265 of CM060937.1, read as the reverse complement.
GATGCGGCAAGGTTTCAGGGGTAGCTCCCCTAGGGTATGACCATTCCTTCTGGAAAAGGGTAGTATCATGGTATGGAGCCCAGATACTTACTTATGTGGGCACTATAGTATATATCTATTACTGTGTGATGTTGTTGGTGTAGAGGATCCTCGGTTAAAGGTCCCAAAGGACCGGGGGTGGCATATCTTAGGTTTTATTCCCCGGGAAGGGGGTAGCCGGCCTTGTTTGGCAGAGAGCCGGGTAGGTTCTCAGGGCGTCCCGCCAGAGGCGTTCCCATGTGGCAATAGGAAGTTTCTTAGCCTGACCATTTGTTGGAAATCCATTCACCCAATACGCGCCTTGTACGGTTTTAGTTGTATTACCTACCATCTACTTATGGTGGCGCCCCACTGTTTGGATGGTAGCTATAGTAGGCATAGTTCGGAATGTCTATGCTGGCTAGGATTTATATTATACTTTCGAAATGGTTTTTCCACACTTTGTACTTATAATAATAATATAAAAGAATTTTTCTGTGTATCAAACAATTTTGACTATCATAAGGAGAAATCTTCTCCAATTCTGCGTTTGCATTGTGTGTGTGGCGGGAGGCCTTATGGTAGTTTCATTTTCTAAAAGGCATTGCGGATTTCAAACTTAAATTCTTTGCTTGTTTTAAAGTCTAATTGTTTTTGTTTGCTCACACCAGTCCCATGACTGACCTGGAGTTTATTGTTCCTTTCCTAAACTCTGGGTGCCCACAATTTTCCACATGGGCAGTCTAGAGTTGGGTTTTTCAGATAGTCAGGTTTAGTAGATTATTTGGAGCTAGTTCGGTCTTTGAATTTGAACTGACCTTGCTTAGCTTGGTGCATCGTTATTGGGAGTTCGAGCTATTTCTGGATTGAATCTTTGGATTGAAGGTGGAGTTCTTGGAGTTGATATTGAAGGCATTCTATCTTTCCGCTGCTATTTCTTGTATATCTGACAGTATTGATAGCCAGTGTATCATTCTATTGTATTCAGTTGTATCTGATATTGTATCAAATGTTGTATATGATATTATTTCATTTCTTCCGCTGTGTTGTACTTAATGTGTTATAAGCTCCAGCGAACCAGATTCGATGTTTGGATCTGCGGCATTTGAATACGAGTGTCGTATTCGGTGCCGATTTTCGAAGGTCGAGTCAGGATTGTTACAGTGGTATCAGAGCTGAGGATTAAAAATTTAGCTCAGGAGTATAACACATTAAGTAACTCATTAGAGATAGGGTGAAGTATACCCTAGAATGAGTATATCCCTAAGATATCCGTTTGAATGCCTCAGTAAATTCTTTTACTATCCACCGATAGTGAGTATGAGTGCGAGAAGTGAACGAGATAGGGGACAGGGGAGTACCACTACAAATGGTCAATACCCTGCGACAGTGGAAATAACTTTCTCTATCGATCTCCTTTGATTCGTCTCTTCAATTCTTTGATTTCTTCGTAGCAACTCGAGGAGTAGCTTCGGTGTGATGGTGGCCCTACGAATCGTATACATAAGTCTCTATTTCGTATTCTCTTCGCCAAATTTCTATCAGCTTTTCGATTTTAACTTTAGCAAAATTGAAATTTAATTTGAAATAAATGGGTAACTAAGATATAAAGTTAAATAAATTGTATCGATAAAACGATATCGGTTAAAACCAAATTTGAAATTCTACCATAATTTCTTGTGAACGTCAAAGTCACGTCCGAAGAGGGACAAATTATGTATACACTTTGGGATGTTTTGATTTGAATTGAATCCATTTATCTATCGTTTGGGTCCAGACATATACTACGAACGGTTAGTCATCCCTTCGAACTAACCAATGTCCTGCATATTTCGTAGACTTTGTGAACCGAGTATCTTGAATAATATCGAATGAGTTTGTTCTCATATTATTGATATTCTGATTTGGTAAACCGAATACAGAATAAATATTTCGATCTAATTCGATCAATCATTTCTTTATTTATCATATATTCTTTCTCGTCTCCCTTGCAAATTTCGAGGACGAAATTTCTTAAGGTGGGGAACCTGTAACATTCCTGATTTTTAGCTAAAAATAAATTGATAATTGATCTAATATTTAGGATTTAATTTTGAAAAAAATTTGTAATCAAATTTTATTCTGGATTTTAATGTGAATTTATTTAGGATTTATTGGCATTTGAAATATAAAGATAAAATTGAATTCATCAAATTTAATAATATATATGTTCATACAAATGAATTATAATTTGGAAATTTAAATTTGAAATTTAATAAATATATAGACAATGAATATTGTGGATGTGAAAATACTAAAATGAATATATTTAAAACAAATTGATGGAATAAATATGAAAATTCTAGAATGAGTTAAAATTATGTGTTATAAAATATTTGGGTTAGAATTCAATTATAAACATTTTGGATAATAAATATAGTTGTATATAAATATATAAAAGCAATAAATACAAGATTTGAATTTTTACTTGTACAAAATATAAATAAACATAGTTAATGTATATAAGAAAATAAAATTTGTAAATATAAACCTAACTAAGGATATAAGCATAAATTAAATTGAATATATTTAAATATCAATATATAAAATAAAATAAAAAAATGTTAGATAGATATGAATCATTTTTTCTTATAGTGTATAAATAGTTATAGAAGGAAAAAATAAATAGAAAATAATATAAGGTTATTTGGATGTAATGGATTTTAAAAGTTGTAGAAATAAAATAAATACAAGTGTATGTAAATAACTTGTAAATAAATTAATAAAAGGCTAAAAACATAGAAGCATGTTTACAAATTAAAAATAAAGTACGGGGCTGAAACATAAACTTATTTGAATTTAGACAAGTGGCAAGAAAATCTATTCTTTTGGATTTGAATCTTTGGAAACATGAAAAGGAAGAAAAGACAAGTCAAGTTACTTTTATCTTTCTCAAAAAAATTTGATCAGAGCTGAGAAATCAAGTTTAAAACGACCACAAATCTGAAAACAAACATGGAAAACAAAAAAACAAACCAGGCTGTATTCAAACATTAACCTGGAAATATAAAAAAAAAATCAAACTAGATTCAAAGTTGAATCAAAAACAGGTTCAAAAATCAGCAAGCTTCAAACTGGAAATTCCAGAAACAATGCAAATCAAAAGTCTGAAGTAATTAACAACCTTCAACCTGGATCAAAGCATTCAGGTTTAAGATTTCAAAACAACAATCAAGATTCAATTCCAACAGCTTCAACAAGTTTCAATTCAAAGTTCAAGCAAAGATCAACAAGTAGCAGATCAGTAATCAAGTTTTCAAGTTTGCAATCCAGAGTTTTCCTCTGTTTCAAAAAGAAAAAAAATATACAAAACCGTAAGTAAATACTTACAGAAATTTTGAGTTAGAATTTTTGTTGTTGAAAGATTTAAGCAAGTAATTCATCTAAAAATCAATTCAAGGTCAGTTGCAACATGGAGTCAAACAGATTATCAAAAAAATCTTGAATCAACAACAAACAAAAAGCAGAGCAGTTTGGAAAGTAGCATGGTCCATAGTTTCAAAACTCAATCTTCTCCTCTGTTCTTCAAAAACATGTGAGCAAACCTCATCATCTTTATTTTGAAATGCCTGTGAGAAAACAGTATGCCTAGTGTTTGAATCTGGTTATTATTGATTGCTTGTGATCATGCTTGAGATAGAATTGTGAGAAGTGTGTATATATATATATATATATATATATATATATATATATATATGCTTGAATATGATGTTCATGTCTGAAAATAGGCAGAAGTTTGCCTCTGTACACACTTTCCAGGTTTTGAAAACCTATTTGGAAATTTAAATTATCTCAACACAAAACATTCTAGGGTTTGATTATTGAATGAATAATGTTTATATGAGTATAATATTTTTTTATAAAAATGTAAATAAGTAAAAATAACAAATAAGTTATTGGAAATTGAGAATTTACAGTAATGATCTTTTAATGTTAAAAAAATCAAATGATCTAATTCTTTGTTTTGATCATGCAATCTGATTTGTGCTCGTAGATGTTGAATATTAAAAATAAAATTTTGATTTTAAGTTTTGAATTGAAGCGTGAATTTGGGCTTGAACGGAAAACACAAAAACATTGATTTCTGATGATCAACAAACAACCGAATCTCAGGGTTGATGTCAGAGGAGAGGTAGGTGATGAAGTTTATGAGAAAAATACTCAAGAATTTTCTAGTTGATCGTAGTGCCGCCGCAACTTGATTTTAGGGTTTATTGCTTGGTTTTGGCCGCGAGGTTTGTAGGGGAGATTTCATCGCCGTCTTAGTATCGAGCGTGACCGTTCCGGTGGCAATCGAAGTACTGAGGTCAGGCGAAGCTTTGATCGTCGAGGCGAGTTGACCAGTGGTCGAAATTGCGGTGGAGAGTGGGTTTCATGGAGCTGGGTTTTGAATCTTGACATGCTCGAATGGGTCAAAATTCAATTGGGAAGGGGAAAGCAAAATCTGGGTGGTCAGAGTTTTCGACAAGGTCAGTGATGACTTGCCAGTAATGGCAATGATGGTCATTGATGACCGGATTGATGGTGCACGTGCACCATGGAGATGGGGTATCAGTAATCTACTGTAGAAGAAGAAGGAGGTGAGGATGGGAAACTCGAATCTACCCTCGTGAAAATGAGTTGATGGCCAGAGTTAAATTAGTATGGGTTTTGTAATCAGGTTTTAAATTCTTTAAAGCAAAGTTGTAAAAGAAAAAGGAAAAAATGTATAGATTGGCTCGGGTTGGTTCCTGAAGTAGGTTTGGATCAGATTTAAAACACTAACCAAGTTTGTGTATTTTAATAAAACATGTTTCTAAAATGAAACAAACCCAGTTTTCTCAAACAGATTTTCAAACTTAAAGGTTTATTAATTAATAAAAAGGTCGATTACTTTATAATTTAAGGTTAATTAATTAGCCTAGTTAATCCAAGTGATTAACTAATGGATAATTTGTTGAAGAGATTAATTGAAGGATAATTAACTAAAAGTTAATTAATAAGTAATTAAGGGTAATTAGTTAATTACTGGTTAATCACTTAATGAGGGTAATTAAGGAAATTAACTAATTATTATAGGTAGATTAATTAAATGATTAAAAGATGATTACTTAAGGTAAGTAATTAGTGAGTTAATTTGTTAACTAATTAAGGATATTAATTATTAATTAAGGGCTAATTAATTTAATCAATACTTAAATTATGTGACTATAAAAAAATGATTAATTAAGAATAATTAATTAAATAATAATTAATTAAGGGATAATAAATTAATGTAATTAAGGAATGTAAATTAAAGGATAATTAAATTATTAGGGGATAATTATTTAATGATTCAAGGTTAATTTAAATTATTATTAACGGTTAATCAATAAATGATTAAAGAATAATTAATCAAAATGATTTGTGATTAATTAACCAGGATTAGTACTTTATTAATCTGGTTTAAAATAAGTTATAATCAGAATTAAGTATTTAATTCATAGGCAAATTAATTAAAAATTTAATTGAATGATTTGGGATTAAACAACTAATCCCGTTTATAAATGATTTTTGAATGCTTGGATTACTTATGAATGTTTGCATTTATATGCCTTGAATTGATTGTTACCTCTAGACTGTAATTTTCTGTAATGTGAAATATGATGTGTGTTGATCTGTGATATCTGTGATATGTTTCGATGTAAATACCCTTGGCCGTAAAACGACATTTGAACTTCGATGCGACAGGGAGTCGGATTCCAGTTTGTTATCCAAAACCCACATCGAATCATATTAGTGAATCTTTGTGATTGATAAATTTATTTTATTTATGAATCTGTGAATGAAGATAAGCGTTATGGGTTATACCGCTTATCGATATCCTTATGATTGATGTTGTGCACTATTGTGTAAAACCCTTGGACCACACTTATACACACACAAATATGGATTGCACGTGGAAATTGGTTAAGTCACAGGTTTTTGAGATAGTTTTAAAAATTGAATTTTGAATCCGAAAATATTTTTGAAATTGGAATTGAAAGTTTTTGGAAAAAAAAGAACTTCAAAAATAGAAGTTATTTTGAATAACTTAATAAAGTTTTGAAATTTAATTAATTTGATTTAAATTTGGATTCAATATTTGAATTGAATACAAAAATCTGGGAATTATGGTTTAAAAGATTATACAAGTTGTAAAGATGTTTATATGGTTTTTTAAACCATTTAAAAAAGCATTGTTTGGGAACTTAAACTTAAACCCGAGTTTTTACTTAAATGGCTTTAACTTATGTGAAAGATTTTTAACCCTTGTTTTGAAATCGAAGAGAATTTTAAATGGTATATCTTTCATATAAAAAAATTAAAATTGGAAATGGTTTGAAAGTTGTGAATTAAATCTTTATTTTAAAGATTAGATAAGTTAACCCAATTAGAAATGAAATAGTTTTGGAAACTATGAAATTAACCTTTGTGAAAAATTGGTTAACTTTGTGAAATGAACCTTTTTATTTAAAAGATTCGGAATGGTAATTTGTTTAAACCATTTAAAGAAAGGTTTTGGATAATAAGTTGTGACTTAACTGAAATCCCATATCCATATGTTTTTAAATATTGCGCTCATTATTCGGTTTAGCCGGGGGAGGACCTTGTGTCATGTAACCCATTCCGAATAATGATACGACGATATGGATAACATTTGAAGACCGGTGGTGAAGACCGAGTATTTCGAGAACGAAAGGAAAACCCGTCGATTGTCTCTACACTGAGTCGCGCCGGTATAGAGATTTCCTAAGTGATGGGAAGTCCGATTGGGATTGTGAATACCCGAATTTGCAAGGGCTTCTTCGGAAGTGCCTTCGGCTCTGTTCGAGCCCGGAACAGACTTGTATGGACGTGTGTCTGACACTACACTTTGAGATATAAAGCCGATTTCTTTCAAATACATATCTGTTGGTGGCGGAGAATTTATTATCTTAGCTTAACACCCTTCTCTGAGATGTACGAGCTCAGAGGTTATGTAGTTGAAGGTTATCAGCGATATACTCCCAATTTGGTAGTGTGGCATGCTAAGTGCTGTTGTATATTGATGATCATTTGTTGATCATTTGTGATTAAAGCATGACTTTCTTGTTAAGCGTAGCTTTGTGGACGAGACCTCATCGAGCCTCACAACCCGGTAATGGTCGAAACAGGAAAGATGCGGCAAGGTTTCAGGGGTAGCTCCCCTAGAGTATGACCATTCCTTTTGGAAAAGGGTAGTATCATGGTATGGAGCCCAGATACTTACTCATGTGGGCACTGTAGTATATATCTATTACTGTGTGATGTTGTTGATGTAGAGGATCCTCGGTTAAAGGTCCCAAAGGACCAGGGGTGGCATATCTTAGGTTTTATTCCCTGGGAAGTGGGTAGCCGGCCTTGTTTGGCAGAGAGCCGGGTAGGTTCTCAGGGCGTCCCGCCAGAGGCGTTCCCATGTGGCAATAGGAAGTTCCTTAGCCTGACCATTTGTTGAAAATCCATTCACCCAATACGCTCCTTGTACGGTTTTAGTTGTATTACCTTCCATCTACTTATGGTGGCGCCCCACTGTTTGGATGGTAGCTATAGTAGGCATAGTTCGGAATGTCTATGCTGGCTAGGATTTATATTATACTTTCGAAATGGTTTTTCCACACTTTGCACTTATAGTAATAATATAAAAGAATTTTTCTGCGTATCAAACATTTTTGACTATCATAAGGAGAAATCTTCTCCAATTCTGCGTTTGCATTGTGTGTGTGGCGGGAGGCCTTATGGTAGTTTCATTTTCTAAAAGGCATTGCGGATTTCAAACTTAAATTCTTTGCTTGTTTTAATGTCTAATTGTTTTTGTTTGCTCACACCAGTCCCATGAATGACCTGGATTTTATTGTTCCTTTCCTAAACTCTGGATGCCCACTATTTTCCACACGGGCAGTCTAGAGTTGGGTTTTTCAGATAGTCAGGTTTAGCAGATTATTTGGAGCTAGTTCGGTCTTTGGATTTGAACTGACCTTGCTTAGCTTGGTGCATCGTTATTGGGAGTTCGAGCTATTTCTGGATTTAAGCTTTGGATTGAAGATGGAGTTCCTGGAGTTGGCATTCAAGGCATTCTATCTTTCCGCTGCTATTTCTTGTATCTCTGATAGTATTGATAGCCAGTGTATCATTCTATTGTATTCAGTTGTATCTGATATTGTATCAAATGTTGTATATGATATTATTTTATTTCTTCCGCTGTGTTGTACTTAATGTGTTATAAGCTCCGGCGAACCAGATTCGATGTTTGGATCTGCGGCATTTGAATATGAGTGTTGTATTTGGTGCCGATTTTCGAAGGTCGAGTCAGGATCGTTACAGACACAAATTGTGGAGAAGTTATGGTACAAAATCAAGGGATGGAAAGATAAAAAGGTAAGAAATCAAAGTAAAGTTTGCCCAAAATTAAAAACAGGTAACGTATCTTAATTGATGCATTTCCTATGAATTAAAGAAAGGTGCATACAAGAAGCTTTCACAAACAAATAAATACGATAACGTTAAATAAATACATTTTAAAGATATGCCTTTTAAAGCAATAACGTATATGTATATTTGAAATTTCTTTCCAAGAAAGAAATAAGGATCTAAAAACTTACCATTTAATTAATAAATGAATGTCTAAATAAAAAAAATAAGGTAGAGGTAGATATTATGGAAAAAAAATATTTTTAGGAAAAGTAGGAAATAAATAAAGAGAATACTCTATTTAATGGAAACTTGAATTAAAAATTGTAAATAAAATTCAACTGACTTTGGAAAATTTCAAGAACACTTCTAGACAAATAAAAGTCAAGTAAAAAAAATGCTGAACAAAATAAAGTGTAAATGAAAATAAAACAAGGTATTAAGAAAATATAAAAATAAATAAAGAATTTCTTTAATTAATTGAAACTAGAATTTAAAAATTGAACACAATATACAATAAAAATTTGAAAATTATAACTATACTTAAAATGTTTTAAAAATAAAATTTATGCATAACATATCATGTTACAGAAATTGGAACGTGATTTTACAAAAAAATAATAATATTATTTATATAAATTAAAATAAACAAATTTGTTAAATAAAACAATTTACACATAATATTGTAAAAAGCATAACTTTCACAATATTAATCGGATTTCAACGAAACGAAAAGCAGCATTCTTAAAATTTTATTTACTTTCATAATAAAAGATAAAATTCAAAAATTAATTCAAAAATTAAAAATTAAAAAATTTAAAATTTAGAAGTCAAAGTTTGACCATATTGACCAAAATTCACATTTTTGGAAAATATTCCATTTATTCAGGTTTGGAATTATAATTCACACAAAAGTCAAAATTTATATTTAACATAACAAAATTTATCCATTTTAATAAATAAAATAAAGTTTTTAAATCAGGAATTTCAGTTAAAATAAATTAAAATATAAAATTCAAATAATCACAAAATATAGGGTTGTTACATGATTTGTAAATACAAAAGGTTTTTTTAAAGAACATAAAGCACTGAATTCACTACTATTGCTGGGAAATAATAAGGGTGATGACTACAGCATCATCGATATCATTTTTGAGTTTCTGTGTGATTGATTTGCTACCAATAGTAAATTGAGATTTAAGTTTTGTTGTGATAAACAAATGTGAATTAAAATCCAAGTTGAAATTGATAAATATAAGTAAAATGAATTTTGACATATAATATGAAATAAAATTTCAGTTTTGGTAAAGTTGAAACAAAATCGAGTTAGGAAGTAAATTATATAAATTGAAATTTAACTAAAGGAAGGTTAAATAATTTGAACTAGATTAGATAAGCTGTTGAAATAGAAAGTAAACTTAAGTAGTAAGTGATTATATAATATGAATTTGGAAGTTTAATTAAACCTAAGTGTAAAGTGATTATATAACCATGATTTGAATTATAAAAATGTGAATGGAAGTATACTTAGGCAAATGTTTATGAAAATTGAATAAATAAGTTGTATAACTTATAAAGTGAGAAAATGTAAGTAAAACCCATTGTTAAAGTGGTTAAACAATTTTGTTAAGCGAAATAAAATCTGATTTTGAATAAGTAATGAATTTGACTTAATTAAAAGTTAAATGAAATAGGATTTGAAATAAATTAGAGATGAACTTAAGTTGTATAAGTGAAAGTAAATGCAAGTAAGAATGAAATGGAACATAACTTAAGTAATGTTAAATAAAGTTGATTTTACTATCGAAGTAAATTAATAAAGCGAGTTAATGGAATGGAGTCATTAAAGAATATGAATTTGAGTTATATAATGAAATTCAACTTGAAATGTAAAATGAATTAGCAATTGAATAATCGAATGAAGTCAAATAGATATTAAACCAATTGGAAAATAAAAGTGTTAAACCAAATGAATGTAAACGAAGTAAAGTAGATAAAATTTGGTTATGTTGAATATACATTTTTTTTATGGTTGTTAGTTGATTATAGAAATTCATATGGAATTGAATTAATGAAACTTAAAGCTAAATAATTGAATTCAAATTGGAAGTGAAGTGAATCTAAATAGAATTGAATTTGATTTAATTTGGAAGCGAACAAACTTGAATGTAAATTTGTGAATGTAAACTAATGGAAAGTGAATAAATGAATGTTAGAAAATCCAATGTTAATGAATCAAATGTGCATAAACTGAAGACCAATTCAATGAATATTAATGAAAAATGAATGTATATTGGTTCGGTTATGGATTTATTGGATAGATTTTGGTTTGTTGAATGTTAGTTAGATGACAGTTGTTTGATGGTTGGATTTATTGTTTTTGATTGCATTTGCTATAGTGACGTATATAGTTGTTGTATTGGTATATGTTGTATATTGATATTACTTTTATATATACAAGTTTCTCATTGTTGTTGAGTGCTTAGTAGGTGCGTATGGCGCTTGCTTCGCTTTTGGGGCTTGCTTTCGCGCTATATTAGCCGTATATGCTCGCTAATAATATATAAGATACACTCGGATTACATATCATAATTTTACATTTTTTTCCTACGGGATGCCTCATCACTAAGATGAGATGTATATTTGTGATATATATATATATATATATATATATATATATGTTGTGATCCTACTACGATCGAACTGCGCAAATGAGACGCTGACGAATTTTTTTGAAAATTTGAGGCATTATAAATTTTCGAAAAATTTGTGATAACTAAAATTTTGATATTGAGATATAAATTTAAATGATATTAGTTGGTTTTAAAAGATAACTAAGTAGATTTGAAAACTTGGAAAAGTTCTTATAAGAAGTTTAACTATTGGATTCTGTAAAAAGTTAAAAGGTTAAATAGATTTGGTAAATCTAATATGAACTAATTGTTTTGAAAAGTTAATTGATTTTGTGACTTTTTTCTACTTGGTAATTTCGAGGACGAAATTCTTTTAAGTAGGGGAGAATGTAACGACCCAGAATTTCAGTCATTTGAAATTCGTATATTTAATTTATTTTAAATATTCACAAGTAAAGTTTATAAGCTGAATAAATAATATTTCGAATATAGTGATTTAATTGGATAATTAAATTATTAATTTAATATTTGAAATTGAGGAAATAATTAGAATTTGGATTTAATGCAAATGAAAATGATTTATAAAGTTGTAATAAATTCTGTTTGAATTAGAATGTTGTTAGAGAACTTTTAAAATTGAATTAAAAGTTGAATTATATAAATTGCATATTTTAATATTTAATTGACGTGTAAAAATAGTCATTTTTCAAACAGTCTCGAATTTCGATGGAACCAATTTCATCGGATCCATAATGTTATACTATTGTAAGATTTCAAATTTCGTGTCAATCGGATTTACGGTTTGTCCGAGAGAAGCAAAATGCGTAGAACTCCATTTAAGTGAATTTTAAATTTAAATAAATCGATTCGAAAACCTATCTTCCAAATACGATTTAATTGGCTCTCGATATATATTGCATTGTGTTCGGAATAGGGGTAAAACAATATAAACGCCAGGCGGCACGCTTCGTTTCGAGTTCGGAATTTTTTTTGGATGAATAGTGCAGGTAAAATTTTCTATAAAAGCCCTTGATTTTCTTCATTTGCAACAAACCTAGGGCAAACTAACCCTAGCCGCCAGCAACATTTCAATGGCCGTTAATTCATGATCTTCTTCCTCGTTTTCTTCCAATCCGTAAACATTTAGCTAAAGTCTTCAACTACAAAAACGTAGAGCACGATGAGGTCTTCCACTTCAACGGTTGTGATCGAAAATGAAGCTACGGATCGACGTGGATCTCGACCCAAAAGCGCGGCAGTCATTCACGTTTTTTGAGGCTAAATCGCAACCAAGTTCGATGGGGTTTAGGGCATTGGAGCACGACGGTGAGGGCTTTTGATCGATGGTCGTTGATCATCGCGTAGATGATCGAAGAGGGCTTGAAAATTAAAGGCAAAATGACGTGCTATGGTTTTTAAGCGCGCGGATTTGATCCTGGGAAGGAGAAGAAACAACCGATGGCCCAAATTTTTTTTTGTAGATCGATGGCTGAGATGTGCTTAGGTTTTAAAAAAGGAACTTGTAAATTGATTTATATATTAAATCATATAACTTTAAAACTACGTAACTTTTTGATACGAGGTCCGTTTCGCACGAAACAAATTACGTTGCGTTCGTATTAAAGAGGACTACATCATGGAGCTGGATTGGATTTATTTGAGCTAGCGAAAATTTTGGTTGAAATTAAACGCTTGTTTAATTTTAATCGGATTAAATCGCTATCGCGACGATTACAAGCAATGTGAGTACAACTGACTCTTTCTGACTCACTGATATTTTTATATATGTGAGAAATAATATTTTTTATGATGATAGATGATTGTTTGGATGGTATATAACGTATCATTTATATATTGATTGATATTTGGATATATACCTGCCTAGTGGAGCAGATGACCCTATACTTTTCCATGTATGAGCGAATGACCCTTTATACGCGCGTCTGCCTTGAAGCAGGCATTGTACACATATTCTAGTATGTATATTTGTTGCAGGTGACAGGTTGGAGGGATCCAACTGGATTCCTCACCCGTATTGATTTATTTACAGAAATTATGATATATTTTGTTATCATATGATATATGATGTTTTAGATGCCGTGATTGATGTATTTAGTGCTGTTGTAGCATTAGGCCTATTTTTGGAATAATAAAAATGTTTAAGTGATGATTTCAATTTAAAAAGGATTTTTAAAGTGATTTTGGAAATCGATGTTTTGTTAATTTTAAATGGTCAAGTAAATGGATTTATTTAAATAAATAAAAGCTATAATTTTTATGTTATAAAAATTATGATTTTTGTGAAATATAATTGAAATGTGCTTTTTGAAATATAAATTGATTATTTTGTAAAGTGGTTTAAATTGATATTTTTGATTTATTATAAATGGTTTTATATATAAGATTCATAAAAGTGATATTTTTATAAATCAAAAGTTATAAAATTGTAAAGAAGTTTTGTAAGTGTAAAATGAAGTATAAATGAATTTTATAAGTAAATAAGGTTTATAATTTGTGAAGTTATAAAATGAATGAATTTGTTAATAAATGAATTGTAGGTAATTTACTTATAAATTGGATTTTTGCATGTAAATGGGATATGAATAGAATTTGTTAATAAAGTGATTTTATAAGCTGAAGTTTTTATAAAATATAAATGGAATTTATAAACATTGTTTTATAAATCCGAAATCTATGAATTGGATAAGTTGAATATAGAAGTTTATTAAAGGAGATATATCCACAATTTTGGACAGTGGATAATCCTTTAATTAAATATGTAGAAGTGTTGAATTTGGTTAAGGATTTATATTCACGATTTTGGACAGTGAATAATATTTTAAATTAAATGGATGTTTTGGAAAGTGATATTGTAAATATAGTTAAATGGTTTGAAGATGTTTTAAAATGTGTTAAGTATCGAAACCACAGATTTCAACATTCATTGTTGAAATAGATGTTTTCGAGAAATAAGGAAATGATGGACTATGACACTGTTGTTATAGTAAATGATTTTCGAAAGAAAATGTTTTGTATAGTATTGGGATTTATATATCTATCTAAATTTTGAATCCCTATACTAGTGATTTTGGGTTGTCGTAACGATGTTTTACGCAACATTCGTTTTGACCCAAATAAATATGTTTAAGAGAATGTTTTCCTTAAATAATAAAATATATGCTTAATCGTGATTTAAGTATATGTAATATATTCTAAATGTTGAAAAAAAAATAGAATTGTGAATTACTTATTATTAAATAAGTATATGGAAATGTTTTCCAATATAGATGTTGAAATGGTTTTAAGAATATATCTTTTTAAAAGATAAATTGAATTGAATATTTGACAAATGATTTAATTAATAAAAGATTAGTTAAAGGGCCTAGTGATTGTATATGGTGCTAAATATTTGTTTGTTTGTTTTGATAGCTAAATAACCGACTATCAAACTTGGCCAAATTTTAGTTCCTCGACTTGATGTGGCAACTATTTAGTCGTACCCTTAGAACGTAGCCTTCTGTGTAGACTTGATTTTCCTTTGTGTTAAGGATGTTGATTCGTATGGTGCAGAGTATTACTCCAATCTATCGAGCTTCCTTCTTGGCTCGAAGGATAGCAAGTTAAAAGTTGGAGACGTGATAAGTCTATGAGACTTAGTTTCCGTGTGAGGTTGAGAAACGCTTATGCGTTGTTGGTGCAAAGAGACCGGGATCAGATTTATCTGGAAACCACTTCAGACCAACGTATATGCGACGATTGTGCATGTTGCTTGTGATGATATTGATATTCTGGATTTTCATAGTGGGAGACTGCTTGTTGATTGATTGGGGTTAAAATCCCAATATACATCCAGTAGCAGTGGTCTCTTCATTATGAAATATCCAATGCAAGGACTATTCGCTACTAATCCTAGGGATTTGTCGACAGGATGTGGTAGGAAAGTACCTTCGGTTTGTCCTGTTCCTGGACAACTTGTATGGATGTTTATCTGACATTGCATTTCTACAGATTATGTACATCGGTTTTTTCAAACGTACATCAGTGGTGGCGGAGAAGGCAACTTCTCTTAGCTTAACACCCTCCTTGAGATCATCCTCTTCTAGATATACCTTTACACGCTATGACGTCTTGTATTTGATTATTGTGGTTTGTATGCTAAAGGGTCCTCGGTAAAGGTCGGTAATGACCGAAGGATGATATATTCGGTACCATCTAGTTATAGAGGGTGGGTCGGTCTTGTGTTGGTAGAGGATCCTTTGTGATGGTCCTCAGTACGTTCTTCTAAAGATGTACTGCCGGAAGGTAGTCCCTTCACCTAGTCATTTGTATGGAAATCCAAAACCCACTACGAGCGCGATTTTGTTCATAAAGGCGTAATGAATAGCCTCAAAATGCTATATGGGTAACCATTTCGACTATGATTAACATTACTTGTATATATTAGACACTAATATGATATAAGAGGATTTGATACGAAAGAAATGTTTTAGTTATCGTAAGGTAAAAAGATGTCCATGTGTATGTGTGGACTTGTCTTACAGGATACTTTTGTTTTGAAAACTAAGGAAAAGTTTGGTAATCTAATAAATTCAATTGAGTGTGTTTCTCACTTTGGTTTACCAGACTGATCCGGGCGTTCTTCACTTTCAATGCTCGGGTCAGACCGAGTATATTTATAGGTTCAGATTGGTGCTTTTGGAGCTTCGACAGGAAGCTGGAGATCTTCATTTCGTATACACGTATCTGTTTTGATTATTGATTATCTGCTACATTGTTGCTTAGTTGTTGTTTTTTTATCGGCAATTGTGAGGACAAGTTATTATAACTGTTTGGGCTGATAACTATTGTTTGATTGTTGTACTCTGATTGATGTATGTATATACAGTTTCTACTTTGTAAAGTTCACTGATATGATATTATATATTTTCCGCTGCGATGTGAGATTCCGTATTGTTCCATTTGGTACTATCTTCACTCTTTCTTCTCTTCTCTTCTTCTGTCTTCTTTCTTTCTCTTGACTTTCCATCAGTCTGTGCTTTTTGGATCGAACGTGTGTGGTTTATTGTCGGTTCAAAGGGTACAGATTTGAGGGTATATTCTTTTAAAAATGTAAGTTAGCATAATAAATATATGATTTGAAATTTAACTAAAGGAAAGTTAATAAAGTGGGTTGGATTTGAAATTATAAAGAATGAGTTTAGTGAATGGAAGTGAACTTAGGTAGATGTTCACGGAATTATGAATAAATAAGCTGTATAACTTATAAAATGAGATAAGGTAAGTAAAACCAATTGTTAAAATGGTTAAACAATTTTGTTAAGCAAAAAAATCTTAATTTGAATAGTGATATGGAATTTGACTTGAGTAAAGTTAAATAAAATTGAATTTGAAGTAAATTAGTAGCGAACTTAAGTTGTATAGTGAAAGTAAATGCAAGTAAGAATTAAATGAAATATAACTTAAACGATGTTGAATGAAGTTGATTTTGGTATCGAAGAAAATTAATAAAGTGAATTTATAAAATGAAGTGATGAATATGAAGTTGAGTTATATAAAGAAATTCAACTTTAGTGGTAAAATGAATTAGCATTAAAAATGTTGTTGTTAAAAAGTTGTGAATTATAATATTATTAAAAAGTTTTGTACAAAAATGCGAATATAGCAAATACTACAATCGAAAATAAACCACACATGTGATTGAATAAAAATGTGAGTTAACATAATAAATATATGATTTGATTCACTTTATTGATCGAATAAAAATTGGCGCCTGATAGGGGTACTCGCTTCTTGTTAGGTAGCGAACGGATGACTCTTGCCTCTACATGTCCCTAGTGTGAAAGGGTTGGTTGTATTCGAGAGGCTGGCCGTAAAAGCAAAGCGCGAGGTATCAGTGTGAGCTACGGTGGGTATTACCCACTGGCGCGTCCCGCCATAGTTGGTATCAGAGCTTAGATTTTGTATATTCCTAAGCTTTGATGTGTACTCATTATAGATAGGGACAGTAGCACCCTAGATTGAGTTTGAGTGTATTATATATATGAGTGCGTATTCGTTAGTGAATATAAAATGTTTTATATTGTCTTTGCTTATTCGTTGAGTTGTTTGTGAATTCTAGTCGGTATGTGGGACGCCATGTGATCGATAGGGATTTCCTAACACTTAAACGAGGCAAGTCAACACAGTATTATTTTAAATTGGATAAATGAAATAATTTTACCTCGATTATATTTTGTATATAAAGAAATAATTTTTCAGGAATTATTAAAGTGTAAATAAATTAATTGTTTGGTCGTTTGAAAATGTAAATATTTATGAGTTAATGAAAGATGTTTGAATAATCTAAATAAAAAACAATTGCAAAAGAATAAATTATATAAGCAAGGTAATTATAAATATGGAATTATAATTAATATGATTTATAATTATGAAATAATTTTATATATAAGAAGTGAAACTATATGAATATATTTATAATATAAGCTGTAAATGAAAATGGATTTAAATTAAGAATTGGGAATTGGAATCTCGTTTATTTTGGAAGTTATTTTTCAAAGTTAAAGAAATTGTATTGTTATGAATCTAAGTAAGATAAATAAATGTGGAATGATCTTATATAAGTAAAGTAATATAGTGAAATTATATAAGAAAAATTTATAAATATGATTTATAAATGGAAAGAATTTTTAAAAGAACAGAAAGCACTGAATTCACTACTGTTGCTGGAAAATAATAAGGGTGATGACTGCAGCATCATCGTCATCATTTTCGAGTTTCTGTTTGATGGATTTGCTACCAATAGTAAATTGAAAATGGAAGCTTTGTTTTGATAAATAAATTTGAATTTAAAATCCAAGTTTAAATTAATAAATATAAGTGAAATGAGTTTTGGATTTATAATATGAAGTAAGAATTTACTTTAGTAAAGTTGAAAGAAATTTGAGTTAGTAAGTGAATTATATGATTCGAAATTTTACTAAGGAAGGTTAAATTAAATTGGATTTGAATTGGGTTAGATATGTTATTGAAATTGAAATTAAACTTAAGATGGTAAGTGATTACATAGTATGAATTTGGAAGTTTATAATAAGTTGTATAACTTATAAAATGAGATAAGGTAAGTAAAATTAATTGTTAGAGTGGTTAAACAATTTTGTTAAGCAAAACAAAATATGAATTCGAATAGTGAGATGAAATTTGACTTAGTAAAAGGTTAATAAAATGACTTAGAGATGAAATTTAAGTGAAACAAATTGATGTTTATAAAAAGGAACGTAACTTAAGTTGTGTAAGTGAATGTAAATGTAAGTGAAGTTGATTTTGGTATCGAAGTAAAGTGAATTAAATGAATATGAACTTGAGTTAAGTAATGAAATTCAACTTTAGTGGAAAAATGTGAATATAGTGAATACTAGAATTCAATGTAAATTGAATGTTAAACCAATTGGAATTAAAAGTATTGAGCCAAATTGAATTAGTGAAATTGAATGTTAAATAATTGAATTCAAATTGAAAGTTAAGTGAATTTAATTAGGATTTTTTCCTTTTACAATATTTATTACCTACTTTAAACCTATACAACCAATATCAGTAAACAACCGTAAAATAAGTATTGTACATCTATATATTTTATATATAAGATTTGATTCTATTAGCTAAGATATGAAATTTATGAGCACGTACTAGATGTAAAATTTTAATTGAACGTACGCTCAAATAATTGACAAAAGTAACATGATTAAAACTATTCATTTCTTATTTATCTCTTTTACCCAATATTAATTTCTTAATTAAAAAGGTATATAACCAAATTTAAAAGAATCAAAGTGGAAAGAAAAATATTGTATGAATATATTCAATTAAATTAAAAGATTTGGAAAAATTTCTACTACACTTTAAAACAAATAAAAAAAATCAGTGAATAAAATAAAAAAAACTAAAATAAAGTGAAAAAGAAAATAAATAATTATATTTTAAAAAATAAAAAGATAAATAAAGAAAATAGCTTAATTTATTGAAACTAGCTTAAGAAAATTGCAAACATAATCCACTTAACTTTGGGAAATTACAACTCTTTAAAATAAATCTTTGAGAAAAAAAATGAAGTGAGAATGAGAATAAAATAAGTTCTTAAGAAAAATATGAAATAAATAAAGAATTTCTTAAATTAATTGAAGTTGGAAATTAGAAATTGTAAACAAAATACAACTTACACTGGAAAATGTCAATTACACTTTTAAAAACGTTTTAAAACCAAAATATATACAAAACAAGTTATTTTACCCCTGAAAACATAAATTAGAACATTACATGACTACATAAAATATTATTTATATAATTTAAAGTAAATAATTTTGTTAAATATAGCAAATTACTCACAATAGTTAAAAAGACATAACTTTCACATTATAAATCAGATTTCAACGAAACGAAAAGCAGTATTCTTAAAGTTTTATTTACTTTCAAAATAAAAGATAAAATTCAAATTTTTTTAAACTTTTAAAATTTTAAATTTAAAAGTCAAAGTTTGACCACATTGACAAAATTCATATTTCCGGAAAATATTCTATTAGTTCATGTGTGGAATTCTAATTCACATCAAAATTTATATTTTAAATAACAAAATTATATAAATTAAATAAATTAAACATTTATTAAATTTTTTTGGGTTGATACATAGATGGTTTGGATGGCAAACAAAGTGAGAGTAAATGCTAAGGAACAGAAAAAGCATAAGTTAAGAAGAAAGAAACGTATATATGTTTTATACTTAAATGCAAATGAAAATGAGGAGTTTTGAAATGAGAAATAAATCTTCTTGTACATTATTTGCAAATGAGAAATACACGGCTAGAAAAAGAGTTTGTATGGCTAAAGCAAGAAATAAAGAGGCCATGTAGAAAAAAGGTAAGAAATCAAGCAATGACCTGATGAATTTAATTAATTTCTTTCCTTTGTATTAACAGTTGTTCTTAATTATATTGAATTTGTTGAATGTGTGCATTTTTTATGATTGAATCCTCAAATAAATCCATTCAGATAAGTTTCATTCTTTTATATTACCTTATGAATAAAATATGCATTTCCACTTTAATATTCCTTCCTTACTTTATTACAAAGTTTATTTTCTTCATATTAAATTACCAAAATTTTATCAATTTAACAATTTTAATTATTAAAAATTTATGGGTCGTTACACTCTCCCCCACTCAAAACTTTTCGTCGTCGAAAAGGAAGAAGGTAGGTGAATAGAAACAACCTGAAAGAAAACTAAATTGAAACTCAAAATAGAATCATTATTCTAAACCATACAAATTCAATTTTAAATCAATAATTGATTTCATCTATTTAATTTCACTTAAGTTAAATTTAACTATTTCAAATTTCATTACTTCATCTTCCAATTATCTTAAAATAAAAATTTCTAAAATCATAAGTTTGAAAATCATTTATTATACTCAAAAATGTGTTCAATAAATTAATTTCTCCTTTATTCCTAATTATAATTAAATTTATTTCTCTCAATATATTTTTATCATCTATGTTAAATATGTTTACACTTATTACAACAGCTTAAATCTATTCTTAGTTCCTTTAACATTATTTTATATTGTAAATTATTCCATTACCCTTTTATTCTATTTACCTCTGTAAATCTTTTTATAACTAGAATTTAAGTGTACAACATTTATTATAACCACTCAAATTTTATTTATAAAATCTTTTTATATTGTATATTACCCAATTAAATTTTTTACTCCTGAAAATCAAGGTAAGTTATTGTAACAACCCGCATATTTGTTGATTTTTATATTTAAATATTTTATTTAATTATTTTATCGATGCTTGGAATTTAGTCCGAAAAGCTACTTTTTGCATACGGTCGAATTAGGACTCGGGACCACTCCCATTGAGTTTAAAATGCCGTTTGCGACCTTTTCGAGTATAAGCTTCGATATGTTTGGAGAAAGTAGAATTTTGCTACTTTTCACTTGGGCTTTGGGTTTAGGTTGGGTTCAGCCCAATGTTCTAACTTAATACCCCAAACTAAAACCCCTCCTCTTCATTCACTCCCTCTTCCTCTAATTTCAGTTCTAAAGAGATTAATTGTGGAAGAGAATGGGAAATAGAAATCCAAAACCCTAGTTTCCATTTGCAAATCAATTTCTTGCTCCAAACTCAAGAAGAAGCCATTGATAAGCTTCTCTTCTTCTTCTCCAACTCTTTCTCTCTTTGATTTCAAAAAATTCCTAAACCTAATTTGGGAAATGTTTCTCTTTTTAGCTTAGAACCAAGCTTCTTGAGTTGAATTTGAAGAGTGGTTGATTCTCCTTTGCTTTCAAGCTTCTTTTTCCAATTACTTGGGTTCAAAGGTGAGATTTTTATCTCACATCTATGCTTACATTTATCTTCGATTGTTAGGTATGAATTCCTAACACTTATTCGTGTGCATTTGCTTTTGGTTTGGAATGGTTTTGTGAATATTCCAATTTTGGTGTTTTGAAAGCCAAATTCTTAAAAACCATAGCTTTGATGTTCAAATGTGTTTTTGGTGATGCAACAAGGAGCTCATAGGGCCGGGTAGTCGATTGGCATAAATCCTTAGTGCCGATGCTCGTACGGTTGCAATTTGGTAGTGATTGGCCATTGTATTCAATGGGCTTTGAAGGGACTGGGAACAGGTTCGGCCGACCGAGCCCTGTGGCCGGTCGACCGACCTGCTACTATGGTGCATAGGCACCTTTCTGTCTCTGGTCCGGTCGACTGGCTACAGGGCTCAGCCGACCGACCTGCTTCCCGAGACTATTTTGGAACAGGGTCCGGTTGACCGAGCTCTGTAGCCGGCCGACCGACCTGTTGCATTTTTGCCTATTTCGCCTAGTTGCTTGAATTTCCAACTTTAATCGATTCGCGTTGTTTCCTATTTGTTGTTATCATTTATTATGACTTTGATGACCCCTTTTTAGGGATTTTTGAATATCCCTTTCGATGGATTCTTTATCGGTTTCATTGGATTTTTATTCACATCTTCGTATGTGAATTTTGGTGATTGATTGTTCCTACAATCTTCTTTGTGATTTGTCACTTTAAAAATATAAAGGTTTCTATACTAGTAGTAAATATCAAAACTCTTTCTTCAAATGATTTCAACACTATTTTATAACAAAACTCGTTCTCTCAAACTGATTTCCAATCTATTAGTATGTACAAACCTTTACCTCACTCGTATGAGAAATCTAATTAAACGACTTGGTAAAACGAGTGGTATGAAACGCTCGCGTTTACTTCGTCGGTTAATTCTTGGACTTGTTCGATTGAATCTCTTGTGACAATTTTCTAGTGGAAATCTACAATTTGTTCGTAAATATTTAAGTTAAGCTAGTGGTTATGGGACATGAAGCTAAGCTCATATATTTACTAGCTTACTGTAATTGACACTTCTTGATGATCATGACGATCATTTTTGTGATTTAGACTAGCAATGTGCGATGTCTCTTTGTCTACGAGGGAGACTAAACCCCGTTTGTGTGAGTTTCAACTTACATATGTGGGGTAGCGCCCCATGGTCTTCGGGCCGTTCGCGTGTCAAAAATTAATGGCTAGCTACCATGAGATAGCGTCACGTTCGTGTGATACATATGTTGGCGAGTTTTCATGCTCCCGTTCGTGTGATAGGCCTCCCCCCTATTTTGTGTGATTTCTGGATTTCGTGTGTCGAATTCTGGAACTTTCTTCTTCACCTATTTTTGTGATTTCTATTGATATGATTTATCAATTTTTGTGCATAGGTGAATTCGTGTAATGACTGGATTTCTTGAGATGATTTCTAGAATTTATGCTTCACCAATTTTCGTGATTTCCACTGATAAGTTTTATCAATATGTGTGCATTGGTGATTTCGTGTGTCATTGACTTTTGTGATTGACATTGATATAATCGTCAATATTTATGGTTTGGTGAACGAAATAAGGAGTATGACATTTCCTTTGATTCTTGTGTAGGTTTGGTGATATTGATTAATCTCTTATTGATTTTCAATTACTTATATATATCACAGCTTGGCATTGTGATTATTATGTGTTCAGTCATATCTCTTATTCTATATCGTTTCATCTGATATTTATAGTTAGACTGATGCGTTTATTATTTTCTTATTAAATAATACTCGGGTCAGACCGAGATGTTACAGGTGCTTCAGCTTGACTTCTCACTTAGGATTGATTTCTCTGACTTTTGGTTAACTACTTAGATTAGTAGTTTTTGGATTGTATACAAATGAGATATAGACTCCATAATGTATACTTATTCTTTTGTGTAGTTCTTGTAACTATTCTTTTGTGTTATTGCGGATCTTTTTAGACCGCTACTCTGATTTACACTTTCATGTGTTAGTTATTCATTCACATCTTCTTCCGCCTTTGTGATGTGAACTATCTGTGACTGATTTATGTTATGCTTATTTCTATTTTTGTTTCCGAAGGATTTATATAGCCACTGTGTAGTAGTTTTGAGTTTGTATCGGTATGTCGGATTTCCTCTCTTGAAATAAAATGCATGTTGTACTATCTGACATATCGGTGCTCACACAAAGAAATTACATTGATGGTCGCTCCTCAACAGCCTTATTCTCCGTGCTAGTTGACAGCATTACACCATAGTGTTCTTGGCTAGCGTGGGTATAGAGGTGGGGCGTCACAGCTTGGTATCAGAGCCAAACTTCAGAACAATATGGAATATTATAACAAGGATCATCGTCCTAAGTCCATCTTAGGAGTCGTGCTTTAGGATTTAATTCGAGTCTTCGTACCGATTCATCCTATTTTCCTTATGATTCCTTGTTTATCTATCAAGATTGCTTGATATTCAATTTGGTGAATAACCTTTTTCTTCTTCTTTCTTTCTTTCTAAAGGAAGTAGGGAAAGCTTAATGTTGCTCAAGCCCCTGGAAACACATCTCGTGGCCAAGGTATTTCTCATTCTATTCTGGATGGAATTATTTTATTTCGTGATAATCCTATTCGAGTTCTTTTTGATACGGGTGCGTCCCATTCTTTTATATCAAAAGAACTTGTTGATGCTTTTTCTTTGGATGTTTTGTGTTTAATGACTTCTTCGAGAATTGCGAATCCGGTTGGTGGATCAGCAACAATCAGTTTATTGTGTAAAGATGTCGAGATTATTTTGTGTGATTTTCCTTTCCTAACCGATTTGCATGTCATGCGTTATTTAGGCTTTGGAATGATTTTGGGAATGGATTGGCCTAACCGTTATGAAGATCATATCCTATGTCCTGAGCGGACTATTCATCTTCGACACCCTCAATCTGTTAATCAGGTTTCTGTTAATCTTAAAGATTCAGATTCCAGTTTGGTTGCATCTTTATATTATTTAAATCCTCGTGATGACGACGATGATGATGAGGGTGATATTATTTCTCTTATTCACGTCGTTCGTGAATTTTCCGACATATTTGAGCCCGTTTTAGGATTACCACCTAAGCGAGCAATTGAGTTCAGAATTAATCTTATTCCTGGAGCTCAACCTATCACTCGCCCTCCTTATCGTATGTCCAATAAAGAAAATGAGGAGATGCGTACACAATTATCCGAATTGGAGACGAAGCAATTTATTCGCTCTAGTTCCTCGCCTTGGGGAGCTTTGGCTATTTTCATGAAGAAATCCGATGGTACACTTAGGCTTTGCGTTGACTATCGCAAGCTTAATGATCTTACTATCAAGAATAAATATCCTTTACCTCGGATTGATGATCTATTCGATCAACTTAGTGGTGCTAGAGTCTTTTCACAATTAGACTTAGCTACTGGATTTCATCAGCTTCGTATTGCAGAGGATAGCATTCCTTTGACATCGTTCCGTACTCGTTATGGATCTTATGAATGGCTTGTTATGCCATTTGGTTTAACGAATGCTCCGGCTTATTTCGTTGACCTTATGAATCGAGTTTTCAAAGATTTTCTCGACTGATTTGTTCTCATCTTTATTGATGATATTCTTGTGTATTCTAAAACCGAGGAGGAGCATGAAAAACATCTTCGGATTGTGTTGGAAACTCTTAGGAGTAATCAATTGAAAGAAAAATTTTCTAAATGCCATTTTTGGCAATCTAGTGTGAAGTTTCTCGGTCATATTATATCCGAATCCAGAATTTCAGTAGATCCTTCAAAGATTGAAGCGATTCAAGATTGGAAGAGACCGGAGAATGTGACAGAGATTCGTAGTTTTCTCGGATTGGCGGGTTATTACCGTCAGTTCATTAAAGACTTTTCTAAAATTGCCGTCCCTCTTACTGGCTTAACAAAGAATGGTGTTAAATACATTTGGTCGGACAAATGTGAAGCTTCTTTTTAAAAATTAAAAGAACTCCTTTCTGATGCTCCTATTCTTGTGATTCCCTATGGAAACCAAGAATTTATTGTTTATACCGATGCTAGTCGCGTTGGTTTGGGTGCCGTTCTTATGTAAAGAGAACGTGTTATTGCTTATGCTTCCAGGCAATTGAAGCCTGCTGAGACTAGATATGCTACTCATGATTTAGAGCTCGCGGCTATTGTTTTTGCTCTTCGGATTTGGCGTCATTATCTTTTAGGAGAGAAATTTGTTCTTTATACCGATCATAAATCCTTGAAGTATTTATTCTCTCAAAAGGAACTTAATTTGTGTCAACAGCGTTGGCTCGAATTTCTTGCACCATATGATCTTGATACTCTTTATACTCCCGGTAAGGGTAATCGTGTCGCCGATGCCCTTAGCCGTAAACAACAAGCTGTTGTTTCTATGATGATATCGGAATGGAACGATTTCGAGATTTTATCCACTTGCGAAATTCGAGACCGTGTTTTCGATTTATGTTCATCTCTTGTTTTATGTAGCCTTGAGGCTCATCCTTCTCTTTTAGACCGCATTCTTGAAGCTCAAAGGCTACATCCCGAATTGGCTCTTCTTGGCCAAAATATTAAGGGTAAGATTGATATTGAAAGTTTGAAAGACTTTGATATTGATTCTCGTGGCGGCATTCGAAAATTTGGTAGACTTATCGTACCAAATATTGGTGATCTTCGTAAAGATATTTTAGAAGATTCCCATCGTTCTAAATTCACCATTCATCCCGGTAGTAGTAAAATGTACGCTGATATGAGGCGACTTTATTATTGGGAGGGAATGAAATCTGATATTGCTAACTTTGTTAAGTGTTGCATGACTTGCCAACTTGTTAAGGCCGAATATCAAAGGCCTGGTGGGTTATTGCAACCTTTAGAAATTCCAATTTGGAAGTGAGACCAAATTTCCATGGATTTTATAGACGGTCTTCCCCGTTCTCGTTCGGGTCACGATAGTTTATGGGTGATCGTTGATAGGCTTACTAAATCCGCCCATTTTATTCCCGTTTGGTCCAATCGAACCGTTCCACTTTTGGGCAAACTCTTTGTTAAAGAGATTGTTAAATTACATGGAGTTCCTACTTCTATAGTTAGTGATCGTGATCCATTGTTTACTAGTGGATTTTGGAAGAGTCTTCAAAAAGCTTTGGGAACGAAGCTTAATTTTAGCACCGCTTATCATCCCCAGTCCGATGGACAAACCGAGCATGTGAATCAAACTCTTGAAGATCTTCTTCGTGCTTGTGTGCTTGATTTCGGTGGAAGTTGGGAAGATCATATTTCACCTGTTGAATTCTCCTATAATAATAGCTTCCAATCTAGTATTGGTATGGCACCTTTCGAGCCACTCTATGGAAGGCCATGCCGATCTCCTTCTTATTGGCTTGAGGCCGGTGAGAAGCTGGTTTTAGGTCCAGACTTTATTCGTGATTCCACAGAGAAGATTGAACTTATTCAACATAGGATGAAAGAAGCCCAGAGTAGACAAAAATCCTACGCTGATAACCGAAGAAGGAAATTAGAATTTTCTGTTGGAGATCTTTTGTTCATTCATGTTTCACCTATGAAGGGTGTTGTACGTTTCAGTCGATCGGGAAAATTAGCGCGTCGATATATTGGGCCATTTCCTATCACTGAACATATTGGTTCCATGGCTTATCGCCTTTAATTACCGGCTCATTTTTCTGCTATGCATGACGTGTTTCATGTTTCTCAATTGCGGAAATGTCTTCGAGATTCCGATTCTATTCTTGAGCCCGGTGTTGTGGAAGATATTGAACTTTCACCGAATTTAACTTATGAGCAGCATCCTGTTCGAATTATTGCTTCGGAGGTCAAACGTCTTCGAAATAAAGAGTTTCCGCTTGTAAAAGTTCAATGGTCTTCAAATCCTAAGAATTGTTCTTGGGAATCTAGAGAGTTCATCGAGCGAACACATCCGGACTTACTTTCTCGTGCTCTTTGAGGTGAACTTCTTATCTCAAACTTATTTTGTGTTGAATATGCTTTTATGGTTGTTACTATATATCTTCTTCTTAAATATTGCGAGGACGCAATTTCTTTAAGGAGGGGAGTCTGTAACAACCCGCATATTTGTTGATTTTTATATATAAATATTTTATTTAAATATTTTATTGATACTCGAAATTTAGTCCGAAAAGCTACTTTTTGCATATAGTCGAATTAGGACTCGGGACCACTCCCATTGAGTTTAAAATGCCGTTTGCGACCTTTTCGAGTATAAGCTTTGATATGTTTGGAGAAAGTAGAATTTTGCTACTTTTCACTTGGGCTTTGGGTTTAGGTTGGGTTCAGCCCAATGTTCTAACTTAATACCCCAAACTGAAACCCCTCCTCTTCATTCACTCCCTCTTCCTCTAATTTCAGTTCTAAAGAGATTAATGGTGGAAGAGAATGGGAAATAGAAATCCAAAACCCTAGTTTCCATTTGCAAATCAATTTCTTGCTCCAAACTCAAGAAGAAGCCATTGGTAAGCTTCTCTTCTTCTTCTCCAACTCTTTCTCTCTTTGATTTCAAAAAATTCCTAAACCTAATTTGGGAAATGTTTCTCTTTTTAGCTTAGAATCAAGCTTCTTGAGTTGAATTTGAAGAGTGGTTGATTCTCCTTTGCTTTCAAGCTTCTTTTTCCAATTGCTTGGGTTCAAAGGTGAGATTTTTATCTCACATCTATGCTTATATTTATCTTCGATTGTTAGGTATGAATTCCTAACACTTATTCGTGTGCATTTGCTTTTGGTTTGGAATGGTTTTGTGAATATTCCAATTTTGGTGTTTTGAAAGCCAAATTCTTAAAAACCATAGCTTTGATGTTCAAATGTGTTTTTGGTGATGCAACAAGGAGCTCATAGGGCCGGGTAGTCGATTGGCGTAAATCCTTAGTGCTGATGCTCGTACGGTTGCAATTTGGTAGTGATTGGCCATTGTATTCAATGGGCTTTGAAGGGACTGGGAACAGGTTCGGCCGACCGAGCCCTGTGGCCGGTCGACCG
This sequence comes from Allium cepa, assembly GCA_030765085.1. NCBI lineage: Eukaryota > Viridiplantae > Streptophyta > Magnoliopsida > Asparagales > Amaryllidaceae > Allium > Allium cepa. Next base: position 446,059,737 of record CM060937.1, on the reverse strand, counting down.
ACCTGCTACTATGGTGCATAGGCACCTTTCTGTCTCTGATCCGGTCGACTGGCTACAGGGCTCAGCCGACGGACCTGCTTCCCGAGACTATTTTGGAACAGGGTCCGGTCGACCGAGCTCTGTAGCCGGCCGACCGACCTGTTGCATTTTTGCCTATTTCGCCTAGCTGCTTGAATTTCCAACTTTAATCGATTCGCGTTGTTTCCTATTTGTTGTTATCATTTATTATGACTTTGATGACCCCTTTTTAGGGATTTTTGAATATCCCTTTCGATGGATTCTTTATCGGTTTCGTTGGATTTTTATTCACATCTTCGTATGTGAATTTTGGTGATTGATTGTTCCTACAATCTTCTTTGTGATTTGTCACTTTAAAAATATAAAGGTTTCTATACTAGTAGTAAATATCAAAACTCTTTCTTCAAATGATTTCAACACTATTTTATAACAAAACTCGTTCTCTCAAACTGATTTCCAATCTATTAGTATGTACAAACCTTTACCTCACTCGTATGAGAAATCTAATTAAACGACTTGGTAAAACGAGTGGTATGAAACGCTCGCGTTTACTTCGTCGGTTAATTCTTGGACTTGTTCGATTGAATCTCTTGTGATAATTTTCTAGTGGAAATCTACAATTTGTTCGTAAATATTTAAGTTAAGCTAGTGGTTATGGGACATGAAGCTAAGCTCATATATTTACTAGCTTACTGTAATTGACACTTCTTGATGATCATGACGATCATTTTTGTGATTTAGACTAGCAATGTGCGATGTCTCTTTGTCTACGAGGGAGACTAAACCCGTTTGTGTGAGTTTCGACTCACATATGCGGGGTAGCGCCCCATGGTCTTCGAGCCGTTCGTGTGTCAAAAATTAATGGCTAGCTACCATGAGATAGCGTCTCGTTTGTGTGATACATATGTTGGTGAGTTTTCATGCTCCCGTTCGTGTGATAGGCCTCCCCCCTATTTTGTGTGATTTCTGGATTTCGTGTGTCGAATTCTGGAACTTTCTTCTTCACCTATTTTTGTGATTTCTATTGATATGATTTATCAATTTTTGTGCATAGGTGAATTCGTGTGTCATTGACTGGATTTCTTGAGATGATTTCTAGAATTTATGCTTCACCAATTTTCGTGATTTCCATTGATAAGTTTTATCAATATGTGTGCATTGGTGATTTCGTGTGTCATTGACTTTTGTGATTGACATTGATATAATCGTCAATATTTATAGTTTGGTGAACGAAATAAGGAGTATGACAATTCCTTTGATTCTTGTGTAGGTTTGGTGATATTGATTAATCTCTTGTTGGTTTTCAATTACTTATATATATATCACAGCTTGGCATTGTGATTATTATGTGTTCAGTCATATCTCTTATTCTATATCGTTTCATCTGATATTTATAGTTAGACTGATGCGTTTATTATTTTCTTATTAAATAATACTCGGGTCAGACCGAGATGTTACAGGTGCTTCAGCTTGACTTCTCACTTGGGATAGATTTCTCTGACTTTTGGTTAACTACTTATATTAGTAGTTTTTGGATTGTATACAAATGAGATATAGACTCCATAATGTATACTTATTCTTTTGTGTAGTTCTTGTAACTATTCTTTTGTGTTATTGCAGATCTTTTTAGACCGCTACTCTGATTTACACTTTCATGTGTTAGTTATTCATTCACATCTTCTTCCGCCTTTGTGATGTGAAATATCTGTGACTGATTTATGTTATGCTTATTTCTATATTTGTTTCCGGAGGATTTATATAACCACTGTGTAGTAGTTTTGAGTTTGTATCGGTATGTCAGATTTCCTCTCTTGAAATAAAATGCATGTTGTACTATCTGACATATCGGTGCTCGCACAAAGAAATTACATGGATGGTCGCTCCTCAACAAGCTTATTCTCCGTGCTAGTTGATAGCATTACACCGTAGTGTTCTTGGCTAGCGTGGGTATAGAGGTGGAGCGTCAAAGCTATATTGAAATGCAATTGAGTATTATACAAATAAAACTTTCAAATTTAATTATCTCAAGTTTGAATCATTTATTCAAAAATTTTATTTTCTTTATATAATTGAAATTATTCTTCAAGATAAAATTTAAGAATTAAATTTTTGATTCCCTTCAAACCATTTAGAGATAAATAAATATATGTACATAATATATCAAATCAAATTTAAATCATATATCTATATATTATAAATCAAGTCATATTTTAGAGATTCAAATCAATTAAATTCTCAAGGTAACACTGTTGCCAGGCTACTGAATGGTCTCTTCACTTTGAAACTCAAAAATGAATGTCGATGATGCTACAATCATCACCAAATTATTTCCCAACGACAAAGAGAAGAGCACTGATTTTTAAACCTTTATAATTCTTTGGAAACAAATTTCTATTTGAAAGTAATTTAAATAATATATCCTTTTAAAACTTTAAACACAAGGTTTGAAACCATCGGAAATTGAATTATTAAGTTCTTGTTTTAATTGCATTTCTGTTTCCAAATTAATTTATAACCGTTGTTTATAGTTTACTTATTTATATGAGACAAAACCCAAGACCATAAATAAAATCAAAGACTATTATCACTTGACAACTAGTTAAATTAATTATAAAAATTCTGAAAATTATACTTATATATAATATTAGATTTTTTTTCCAAATATAGGAATAAATTTTTCAAAAGAAGGATAAAGATTCAAATTTGATGGACTCAAATCTAAGAGAATTTTGATTTAAAGATAAGTTGAAATCAGAAGATCCGATGATTAAATAATAGAATAAGGAACTGGATAAGTTTATATAAATCGCGGTCAACCTTAACCGGGTCAACAGTGACTTAAAGAGTAAGATCGATGTGGATTTTTTGAGGTAAATCTACATTCGATCTGAAGAGATAGAGTTCAGAATAACCAAAGATACCAGCATCTAAACCGAGGATAAATATAAATCTCTGGTGAATCAATGCTAATTGTAAAGGAGTTTCACCCATTTATTAGAATATTGGCGAGGCCGCTAATTCACTATAAAGATCATCTGAAGTGGGGTATGGGATACTCCAGAATCGAAAGAAGATAAATAGCAAGGGACACGAATGAACTTTGGAACTGCAGGGAACGTTCCAAAATTCAAAGGAAATCTAATCAAAAGTAAGAGATTCAAGCTCGAATGTAAGTGATTCTGTAAATCGAATTTGCCATACATGCTAAGGTTTGCCTAGAGCCAAAGCTCTGATACCAATGTAACGACCCAGTATTTCCAACCATTCGCATCCGCGCACGTCGGAGTTGAATTGTTCAAAATACCGCGTTGTAAATAAAATTTGGCAAATCTCAGAATATACAGTAAATAAATAATCACAGAATCACAGACACAGAAATCAGAATACTCGCAGCGGAATTAAAATAACTTAGTGGTTCATGAAGCCCCTATCAATAGTCTCAAAATAAGAAATTTTTACATAGTCTTTAAAACCAAATATAGTTTGAATAAAAAACAGAAAAATCCACATTTATTTGTCTCCATTACATAATCTAAGATAAAGAACTGAATGGGAAATTTGATAGCAGCTCGGAAGATGAATAGCAGAAGTCCTAGCTCCGGGAACGAAGTCCGAACTGAAACTCAGGCTGACCCGAGCGTAAAATAAAACATAAACACTCGAGTCAGGACATACATACTTATAAAATGTTAGCTAATTCAAGTGAATGGTAATATAAAGGCAAGTAACTTAAAAGGATGCTTGGGACCGCCCATCCTTTAAGAATCCATTAAACTATTTACTATGTAGTAATATTGCTCTATTATAATAGTGTCTATTTGTAAAGTAAACTTACTTTTAAATAGCGTTAAGGGGTTACCCATATAGCCCTTACCACATAATAGTCCCAGTAGTCCATCCAGTATCAGCGCATCTCCAGATCGGAAGACTACCTTAAATACTCCATGGGCTATGGGAGAAAACCAAACTCGTACAAGGCGCGCTAGGGTAGGTGACACGGCACAACTAGGCAATGCTAGGGTAGATATACCAATTACACATCCGGACCGGTGGTAACGATTAGCTGCTACTACCGCCCAGCTCGAACAACACTCCCGAAATCAAAGGTGCACACCAAACAATCACAAAGTAATGGAATGACATAAGAAGAAGTGCATCCGATCAAAGGTGCTACCTCATTAGTCCGTCAATCGCTCCTGTTTTAGCCACCTTATGCCAACTCGTGGGAGTCGGGTCCACGTACATACCTTAATAGAACGTCACCACCATCCTACTTCATTCCGGAATCTCCACCGCATACACGGTTGTCAAAGTGGTTTTTGGTATCGACAGAGAGTATGCCCATATCTGATCCCGGTCTCTTTAAACACCAACGTTATTAATACCCATGGTTATAAAAATCCAAAATAGTTTTATATTTCAATCAAAATACTACATTTAAAACTATTTAAAAGTGAAGTTATAATTATTACAAAATCCAATATAAATCCCAAAGGTTTAGCCTTAGTTCATTTGTATCAACTACAGCACTTGCGCAGTGCGGTAATGTCCTTTACAACAGATTGGAGTAAATTAAATTTTAGACTTCAATAAAATTTCAACAATAATTAAACCTTAAATTAAACCGATTTAGCTTATATCATCATATTTTCCACCTTTGAATAGTGATTTAAATTACTCAAAAATTTATGATTATTATAAAGTAGATTTTGCAAATATATATCTAACTTCTCTATACTTTACTTATTAAAATCAAGTGCAAAATTCTCTATAAATTTCACTTGATAATTAAGTTCAATTACCGCTTCAAAAATAAAATTAATTTCTAATCAATTTCTTAACTTACCTTTATTCTAAACCACTTTACATTTCTAAATTTAGTCATATTTCAACTTCCATTTTAAGTATTCACTTTTTTTAACTATTTAATTCATAGACAACTTAACCCTTTATTTATTTACTTATATTCAAATTTATACCAAACATCATACTTTATTTCTTAACTTGAATTCCATTTTATTTTACAAATCAAATTTTTTAAAATAAATTTATACTTTAAATTCTTAACATTTATTTATCTACATATTTAACTTGTATAATATCACTATACTTATAAAAATCATTGTTAATCCAATTTTTAAACAAAATATTATAACATTCTTATTTAAAAACATTTGATATTTCTAGAGAATATATATATATATATATATATATATATAACCACGGGTATGTATAATATTTCTAACCTAGGTCAAGTGATACGGATAATATATCATTTCAATCCGTAATTTATAAAGAAAATCCGGGTTCTATCATTTCAAACCCACAATCCCAAGTTAAATAATAAATAAATAAATAATAAATAAATATCGTTCAGGCCTATCATTTAGCCCGTAACGATTCTATTCTACAGGGAACTTGCAGTGTGATAAACAGTAAATAAATAAACGGTATAACAGCATAAATATAACAGTATAAAATATAACTGATGATGGGTAAATTTAATAACAGGGTTTTTTTAACATCATAAATTTATATCACAGGCAATTAAAATATAAAATAAAATTATTCTACAATTTCACTTGTTAATAATTTACAGATCTATAAGTATGTTTGTAGGGTGAGAAATACTCACTTTTTCGAAGCTGTAGATTCTATTCAAACAACGATATCCGCTTCGAAAAAAAAAGTGTCCAGAAGGCACGATTAATTTTTAGCGGAAGCAACGACTCGATTCAAATCTTGAACAAGATAAATAAAACAAATTACGCAGCAATTTTTTTTATAAATCAAACCGGAACAAGATTTAAATAAGAGAATAATTGACACAACTTTCTCGACCACTCCACCCCACGACTTGACCACGTTCTCACTGCTCAGCCCATTTTTTTCTATTTGAATTATATGAATGCATGGGAGTCAGCAGTGGGATATATATATGCAATAGTCTGATGATAAAAATGCAAAGTGGGGCACGCACACTTATTCTTCTTTCAAACATGCAAAAGGTGATGCAAACTTTGGTTCCAGAGTTGGACACACATCAACATTCAGCTCATTCTTTTTTTTTTAAGTAACCACATCATGCACGTCCAAGAACAAAATACAAATAAGTCATGCACGACCAGATCAGGTGTATTAAGGGGAAGGGAAGGGTTTGTATTGGAGTGGTGGCGGAGGAGCTGAAGTCGGTCATGCCAAGGTGGCGGAGATGGTGTTGGAGTGGCCGATCACAAAGTCGGAGGAGACAAAGAAATGCAAAGACAGTGGAAATAAAATAGGAAGAATAGGCGGCCATACCTGATGAACTCACGCACAAATGCAGATGGAAGCTGAAAATAAAACGTGGTGCAAATGTTTGATACGTGGGTTTCAATTTATAGGATGAGTTGCGTGAATCAAGGAGGAGAAGTGGCAAGAATAAAATAAAGTCAAATATTACTTCAGTGGTATACATATGTGACTGAGGAAAAAAAGAAATTTGCATTGATTTGGATCTGTACATTTGAAGGGATATTATTCCTATTATAAAATATGAAGCCAAGAAGAAGCATAGACAATTTTATTGCGCAATGATTGAGTTAATGAAGAAGTAATTACGTTAATGAATAAATTAAAGAACACACGAAATAATGATGTTTGAACGGTAAGGAAATATGGAATTTGCAAACGTGTTTTTTTCTTCTTTGAAATTTAAACGAAGTAATAACGTTGATTAATTGGAAGCAATTGCCAAGAAATAATTTTTTCCTTTGAAATGGTCAGGAGATTTCTCTGCATGATGTTTGCGTTTATAGGATGGTAATTGCGTTGGGTAGATTAAATAAAGAAACGCATGAATTAATGGTAGGAATATTAAGGAAATAAAAGAATTTCATTTGAACGGTAAGGAAAAATCAAAGATTTTGTTCCTATTAATGGCAAAGGAGTAAATGGAAAGGAAGAGACACTTATACACGTGAATTTCAAGCAATCTTGAAACGAATTTTGAACGTCTAAAGAGAAATAAATTTGCTTGAAACGGCTACGTGAATTTTTATTCCTACTATAAAAATGAGGAAAAAGGGAAGCGTAGAAATTTACACGTAACTTATCAAAGCTAGATTTAAAAGAAATTGAACGGATAGGGAAATCATTTCTTTCCCACTTGGAATTGCAAGGCTACTGATAAACTTATTTATTTAGTTAAGGTAATAAATTTTATTAAGAATGCGCACTATAGATGCATTAATCAATCAACCATACGCCCACATTTAAATAAAAGTAACGCATTTAAATTTATACGTTTTCTTATGTAGTAAATATACGTTAAAATATTCCATCAATTAACGCGCCATTAAACGCGAAATTAACAGCTTATTAATACACTATTTGTTACTAAATTTGAAATTTAAATTTGTTGACATTGGTTTCATTTACTTAACATTTAACAAATAGACTAATGTATATACGTAAATTTATTTCCTTTCACAATATTTATTACCTACTTTAAAAACTATACAACCAATATCAGTAAAACAACTGCAAAATAAGTATTGTACATCTATATATTTTATATAAAAGATTCGATTCTATTAGCTAAGGTATGAAACTTATGAGCGCATACTAGATGTAAAATTTTAAATTGAACGTACGCTCAAATAATTGACAAAAGTAATGTGATTAAAACTGTTCATTTCATATTTATCTCTTTTACCCAGTATTAATTTCTTAATTAAAAAGGTATATAACTAAATTTAAAAGAATCAAGTGGAAAAAAAAATGTTGTACTAATATATTCAATTAAATGAAAAGATTTGGAAAATTTTATATCACACTTTAAAACAAATAAAAAAACAGTGAATAAAATAAAACAAACTGAAATAAAGTGAAAAAGAAAATAAATAATTATATTTTAGGAAAATAGAAAGATAAATAAAGATAATAGCTTAATTTATTGAAACTAGCTTAACAAAATTTCAAACATAATCCACTTAACTTTGGGAAATTACGACTCTTCTTGAAAATGGTTTAAAATAAAGCTTTGAGAAACAAAATAAAGTGAGAATGGGAATAAAATAAGTTCTTAAGAAAAATATGAAATAAATAAAGAATTTCTTAAATTAATTGAAGTTGAAAATTAGAAATTGTAAACAAAATACAACTGACACTGGAAAATGTCAATTACACTTTTAAAAACGTTTTAAAACCAAAATATATACAAAACAAGTTATTTTACCCTGAAAACATAAATTAGAACATTACATGACCACGTAAAATATTATTTATATAATTTAAAGTAAACAATTTTGTTAAATACAGCAAATTACACACAATAGTTAAAAAGGCATAACTTTCACATTATAAATCAGATTTCAACGAACGAAAAGCAGTATTCTTAAAATTTTATTTACTTTCAAAATAAAATATAAAATTCAATTTTTTTCAAACTTTTAAATTTTTAAATTTAAAAGTCAAAGTTTGACCATATTGACAAAATTCATATTTCCGGAAAATATTCTATTAATTCATGTGTGGAATTCTAATCCGCATCAAAATTTATATTTTAAATAAAAAAATTATCTAAATTAAATAAATAAACATTTATTAAAATTTTTGGGTAGATACATAGATGGTTTGGATGGCAAACAAAGTGAAAGTAAATGCTAAGGAACAGAAAAAGCATAAGTTAAGGAGAAAGAAACGTATATATGTTTTATTCTTAAATGCAAATGAAAATGAGGAATTTTGAAATGAGAAATAAATCTTCTTGTAAATGTTTTGCAAATGACAAATACACGGTTAGGAAAAGGGTTTGTATGGCTAAAGCAAGAAATAAAGAGGCCATGTAGAAAATAGGCAAGAAATCAAGCAATGACCTGATGAATTTAATTAATTTCTTTCATTTGTATTAACAGTTGTTCTTAATTATATTGAATTTGTTAAATATGTACATTTATTGTGATTGAATTCTCAAATAAATTCATTCAGATAAGTTTCATTCTTTTATATTACCTTATGAATAAAATATGCATTTCCACTTTAACATTCCTTCCTTATTTTATTACAAAGTTTATTTTTCTTCATACTAAATTACCAAAATTTTATCCATTTAACAATTTTAATTATTAAAAATTTATGGGTCGTTACATATACGTTTTGTTGAATTTTGAAGTGTTAAAGGAATGGATTTATTTTAAATAAATAAATATTATAATTTTTATGTTATAAAAATTATGTTTTTTTACGAAATAAAATCAAAATGTGATTTTTGAAATATAGAGTTGATGATTTGGTAAATAGTTTAAATTGAGTTTTTGAATTATATTAAATGGTTTAGATATGGGATTTATAAAATTAATATTTTGTAAATCAAAGTAATTGAATTATAGACAAGTTTTGTAAATGTTAAAATGAAGTTATAAATGGATTTTATAAGTGAATACGATTTATATAATTTGTGAAGTTATAAAAGAACGAATAGTAAATAAATAATTTGTAAGGAATTAACTTATAAATTGGATTTTGTCTGTAAATGAGATGTAAATGGAATTGGTAAATAAAAGGAATTTATAACTTGAAGTTTTTATAAAATATAATTGTGAATTTATAGACATTGTTTTATAAACCCGAAATCAATTAAATTTGATAAGTAAATATAGAAAGTTTTAAAGGAGATATATCCACGATTTTGGACAGTGGATAATTCTTGAATTAAATGTGTAGAAACTTTAATTTGGTAAACGATTTATATTCATGATTTTGGACAGTGAAAGTCTTTCTAAATTAAATAAATGTTTTGGAAGTGATATTATTTAGATGTCTTAAAGATGGTTTTAAAATGTGTTAAATATCGAATACATAGATTTCTACATTCATTGTTGAAATAGAAGTTTTCGAGAAATAAGGAAATGATGGACTATAACATTGTTGTTATAGTAAATGATTTTCGAAAGAAAATGTTTTTATATATTATTGGGGTTTATATATCTATCTAATTTTCGAATCCCTATACTAGTGATTTTGGGTTGTCGTAACGATGTTTTACGCAACATTCATTTTGACCTAAATAAATATGTTTAAGAAAATGTTTTCCTTAAAGAATAAAATATATACTTAATCTTTATTTAAGTATATGGAATAATTTTCCAAGTGTTGAAAATAGATTGAATTGTGAATTACTTATTATTGAATAAGTATATGGAAATGTTTTCCAATATTGAAATGTTGAAATGATTTTGAGATTATATCTTTTTAAAGATAATTTGAAGTGAATATTTGGCAAATGATTTAATTAATAGAAGATTAATTAAAAGGGCCTAGTGATTGTTATGGTGTGAAATATTTGTTTATTTGCTTTGATAGTTAAGTAACCGACTACTAAACTTGGCCAAATTTTAGTTCCTCAACTTGATGTGGGAACTATTTAGTCGTACGCTTAGTACGTAGCCTTCGGTGTAGGCTTGATTATCGTTTGTGTTGAGGATGTTGATTCGTATAGTGCGGAGTATTACTCCAATCTATCTAGCTTTCTTCTTGGCCCGAAGGATAACAAGTTAAAAGTTGGAGACGTGATAAGTCTATGAGACTTAGTTTCTGTGTGAGATTGAGAAACGCTTTTGCGTTGTTGGTGCGAAGAGACCGGGTCAGATTTATCTGAAAACCACTTCGGACCAAAGTATATACGACGATTGTGCAGGTTTCTTATGATGGTATTGATATTCGGGATTTTCATAATAGGGGACTGCTTGTTGATCGTTTGGGGTTAAAATCCCAATATACATCCAGTAGTAGTGGTCTCTTCATTATGAAATATCCAATGCAAGAACTATTCACTACTAATCCTAGGGATTTCCCAACAGGATGTGGTAGGAAAGTACCTTCAGTTTGTCCTATTCCTGGACAACCTGTATAGATGTTTGTCTAACATTGCATTTCTAAAGATTACGTACATTGGTTTCTACAAACATACATCAGTGGTGATGGAGAAGGAAACTTCTCTTAGCTTAACACCCTCCTTGAGACGTATGAGCTTAAGGGTTGTATTTTTATGGAAGGCAATTAGTAGTCAACGGAAATGGCCGTGTGGCATTCAAAGTGATGTGATTAGTGATATGTGAAAGGTATTCATTACCTCCTTTGGCCTCATCAACCGGAAATGACCAAAACAGGGTTGGATGCAGCAGGGCTAAGTGGGTCATTCCTAAGTAGAATATGATCATCCTCTTCTAGATGTATCTTTACACACTATGACGTCGTGGATCTGATTATTGTGGTTTGTATGCTTAGAAGGCTCTCGGTAAAAGTCGGTAATGACCGGAGGATGATATATTCGATACAATCTAGTTATAGAGGTGGGCCGGTCTTGTGTTGGTAGAGGATCCTTTGTGATGATCCTCGGTGCATTCTTCTAAATATGTACTGCCGGAAGGCAGTCTCTATACCTGGTCATCTGTATGGAAATCCAAAACCCACTACGAGCTGCGATTTTGTTTGCAAAGGCGTAATGAATAGCCTCGAAATGCTATATGGGTAACCATTTTGACTATGATTAATATTATTTGTATATACTAGACACTAGTATAATATAAGAGGATTTTATATGAAAGAAATGTTTTAGTTATCATAAGGTAAAAACATGTCCGTGTTTATGTGTGGATTTGTCTTACGAGATACTTTTGTTTTGATAAAGGAAAAGTTTGGTAATTTAATAAATTCAGTTAAGTGTGTTTCTCACGCTGGTTTACCAGACTGATCCGGGCGTTCTTCCATTTCCATGCTCAGGTCAGACCGAGTATATTTACAGGTATAGATTTGATGCTTTTGGAGCTTCAGCAGGAGAACTGGAGATCTTCATTTTCGTACATTCGTATTTGCTTGATTATCCGCTGCATTGCTTACTTGTCTAAATTATCGGCATTTGTAAGGACATGTTATTATAACTGTTCAGGCTGATAACTATTGATTGATTGTTGAACTCTGATTTATGTGTATATATATACAGTTTCTGTTTTGTAAAGATCATTGATATGATATTATATATTTTCCGCTGCAATGTGAGATTCTGTATCGTTCTATTTTGGTTCTACCTTCTCTCTTTCTTCTCTTCTCTACTTCTCTCTTCTTTTCTCTCTCTTGACTTTCCATCAGTCTGTGTTTTTTGGGTCGGGCATGTATGGATTATTGTCGATTCAAAGGGTACAGATTCAAAGGGTTTTTGGGACCCGCCCTGGTAGGCTTTTCAACCATCTCGCTACCTTTCTGCTTTTCAACATGAGAGTACTCCTACTTTTCAACATGGAGGTGACTACATGTGGTACCTCGGATCTGCTTTTACGGTATGCCTCTCGACTATCAACCAATCCTTTCACACTAGGGACATGTAATGGTAAGTGTCTAACCTTCGTCACCGTTCACAAAGAGAGAACCCCCTATCATGCTGAACATAATCAAGAAAATATGATACCATACAAAAACTAAGCTCTGATACCACGTGTGACGACCCAGCAAATCTATAACCTTTCTATCGACAATAAACCACACACGTCCGACCCAAAAAGCATAGACTGACGGAAAGTCAAAAGGAAGAAAAAAGTGTGAAGAAAGAGAGAAGATAGGACCAAACAGAACAATACGGAATCTCACATCGCAGCGGAAAATATATAATATCACATCAATGATCTTTATAAAACAGAAATTGTATATATACACACATCAATTCGAGTTCAACAATCAATCAATAGTTATCAGACAGAACAGTTATAATAACTTGTCCTTACAAATGTCGGTAATTTAAAACAACTAAGCAATGCAGCGGATAATCAAGCAAATACGGATGTACGAAAATGAAGATATCTAGCTCTCCCACTGAAGCTCCAAAAGCATCAAATGTAGACCTGTAAATATACTTGGTCTGACCCAAGCATTGAAATGGAAGAACGCCCGGATCAGTGTGGTAAACCAGCGTGAGAAACACACTCAACTGAATTTATTAAATTACCAAACTTTTCCTTTATCAAAAAAAAGTATCTTGTAAGACAAGTCTACACATAAACACAGACATGTTTCTACCTTACGATAACTAATTTTTTTTATATATCAAAACATTTGATATTATTTCTAATGACATTCTTTTGAAATCACTTTTCAAATAAACTTATTCAAATAAGGTATCAGTACCTGGACTAAGTCTAATGCACAATATCCAGACTGGATCAACGGAATATATCGAATGGAATATATGATTCCAAAAAAGGATAGCTGAAATGTTTTGAAATCATTACAACTATTTTGGGAATACAATCAAAATCGCAAATCTCGTATTGGGATTGTATTTCCAATATGATAGGAAACTAGTGGAAAGATCAATCTGTATCCACGGCTTATATCCATGACTCAAACGCTGTTATACAACAACAATAATGGCTAAAAGTCGATGCAATCTACGAATAACATCCAAGGACTCGGACTTCGCGCATCCCTGCCATGAGGCCTAGATGTATCTGGTACCTAGGGCTCAGAACATTTGGTAACCCAAATCACTACTATCCGAAATGCAAGCATACATCTGACCACATAGAATCCCATCATAATCGGGGCGTGAGGTTCGTGAGGCTACGATTACCATTCACATATCACATCACTTTGAATACCACATGGCCATTTCCGTTGACTACTAATTGCCATCCACAAAAATACAACCCTTAAGCTCATACGTCTCAAAGAGGGTGTTAAGCTAAGATACGTTGCCTTCTACGCCACCACTGATGTACGTTTATAAAAAACCAATGTAAGTAATCTATAGAAATGCAATGTCAGAGAAACATCCATACAAGTTGTCTAGGAACAGGACAAACCAAAGGTACTTTCCTACCACATCCTGTGGGGAAATCCCTAGGATTAGTAGCGAATAATCCTCGCATTGGATATTTCATAATGTAGAGACCACCGCTACTATATACATATTGGGATTTTAACCGCAAACAACCAACAAGTAGTCCCCCACTATAAAAATCCGGAATATCAATATCATCACAAAGCAACCTGCACAATCGTCGCATATACATTGGTTCGAAGTGGTTTTCAGATAAATTTGATTCCGGTCTCTTCGCACCAACAACGCAAAAGCGTTTCTCAACCTTACACAGGAACTAAGTCTCATAGACTTATTACGTTTTCAACTTTCAACTTGCTATCCTTCAGGCCAAGAAGGAAGCTCGATAGATTGGAGTAATACTCCGCATTATATGAATCAACATCCTCAACACAACTGATAATCAAGCCTACACAGAAGGCTACGTACTAAGTGTACGACTAAATAGTTCCCACGTCAAGTCGAGGAACTAAATTTTGGCCAATTTCGATAGTCGGTTATTTAACAATCAAAGCAAACAACAAATATTTATGAATCCCTATTCTATTTGCACTAAGAAACAACTGTTGTTTCAAGATATATCAACTTCATTGTGAAGGAATTTCTTTGAGAACTTTTTGGTATTTAAATGGAATTGGATCTGAACCGTAGATAGAACTGATTATATGAGATGAAGTGAAATTAACAAACCAAAATGAACACATAACATTAGAATGTCTAATAGGTATTCTCGCACATCGAAGAGAAACTATGAGTTTCTTATTAATGTCGAGAATATACATAACCCTCGGTTCTTTAATTAAACCATTAAGATTGTTGACTCTATATGGTATGATGCGTAGATCTGAAAGAATTCCAAGTACGCTATCAACTTATGATTTTGGTGGTCGTAACCAAAGAGATGTGATCCATCGGCCGAGATTGCGTGTTTATTGGAAAGACTAATGTGGTTGGAATCAAATAAGCAATGTCGATAAGAATAATATTGCAAATTCCAGTTGTTGAAATTAGCATAACAGATTCGGTATTCAAGATGCTCAAGTTAATTTAGATGTACACACAAAATTATCGCTTGATAAGGCTTAGTGTTTGGTACTTATGTATTAAAACAAAAAATTCTAAATAATGATTTAGAGTAAGCAATTTACACATATTAACCAAAAATGCCTCGAAGTCAATGGGAGCGTGTAATGACCCAAAATTTTGGTCGCTAGTTTTTGAACATTTAATTTATTTTAAATGTTGAATTTTAATTAATAGTTGATTTTGAATATGGAAGAGTTTCTGAAATGGTTTAAATTACAAATATAGCATTTTATTTGATTTGGTAAACAATAAAATTAAAAATTGAATATTGGGATAATACGGGAATCTGAGAATAAATGGGGGTGAAAAATGATTTCTAAAATTGATTTAAATTCTATTTGGATTATAATTTTAATATTAGACTTGTGAATGGAATTAAAAGTCGATAAATTTAAAGTTTGAAATTTATATGTTAATTAAATAGTGAAATTAATATATAGAAATAATGGAAATAATTAAATTTTGATTTTAAATGAATCAGAATGATTTCTAATATGGATATAAATTCTATTTGATTCATAATGGAGTTAGTAAGTTTTTAAAATGGAAAATTTAAATGATTTCGACGATTTTGAAAATCGCTCGATTTAATCGACGAGTTAAAATAGCCTTTCGGGCACAGTCTCGAAATTCAACGAAACTAGTTTCATTAGATCCGCAATAGTGTATTATTATTGGATTTCAAATTTCGTAGAGTTTGGAGTTACTTTTGGTCGTACAGGAGAGAAACGTATTGAAATAAATACTGGAAACTTAATATTTAAAATTCGATTTAAAAAGCTGTCTTCCACATACGATCAAATTAGGCCCCGAAACCTGTTCCACTGTGTTTGGAATAGGGGTAAAATATTATAAACGCCAGGCGGCACATCTCGTTTAGAGCTCATTTGAAAATGCACGTTAAAATTTGAAAATAATAATAAAATAATATAATACGTGTACATACACACGTTGTACACAATTAAATCCTAGGAATTTCCTTCGGCCGCTGCTTCTTAAAATCAATGGTTGAAATATTCATCCGTTCTCCCTCGATTATCTTGAAATCCATCGATTTTTAGCAAATCCTTCCAACTAGAAAATCGTAGAGGGCATCGAAATCTACGAAGTGAAAGCTACGATTGTTTGTAGTGAAATGGATCGGCGACAATCCTCGCTAGAAGGGCTGCCATTCGTTTGCTTTTTCCTTGGCTGATGTAGGACCGAGTTGAGCGGTGTTCGAGGGGGGTGCACGGCGTGGAGGCGCACATGGCGGTGTAGTCCGATCGTTGTCTCGACGACGGTGGTGGTAGCGGTGATCGAGGATGAGGCGGCGTGTTGGGTTGGGTTTGTATGTAGCTTACGTGTGTGAAGGTGATGAGAGAGAGACGTGCGGCTAGGATTTTCATTGTTAATTGAATGACAGATCTGGTTGCAAATAAAAAAAAAAAAAAAAAATTCAAATAATTTATATTGGAAACTTATGAAATTCATATCTTACCCATATGAGGTCGGAAACGGATGAAATAAGTGTCGTCGGAATCGCAGCGACGAGCACTATCCTGTGGTGTAGATCTAGATACGATCGGAGCTAGTGAAAACTTTAGGTTAAATTGAACATGGTCAATTTAATTTAAAATTTTAGCGTTTGGTGATTCAAAACTCAAGTGAGTTAATCTCACTCAATTTTGGACTTTTGGTATTAATCTTAAATAGTTAAAATTAATAAATGATTGATTGGTCAAATTGATCATTTTATAAGTTGGATGTGATATTATATATAGTAGTATATATATATTGGAGTGATTGATATTCCGGCATATATCCGCATATATATATATATATGTGTGTGTGTGTGTGTGTGTGTATATATATATATATCGGATGAAACCCTATGCGCCCCTTATAATAGTGGATGACCCTATATACCATGATATTCCACCTTGAAGTGAAATTGGTATTTTATATTGTGCTAACATCTATGGATACAGAGAAACAGGTTGGAGGGATCCAACTGGATTTCTCAAAAGTGTTGAATCTAATTTCATATATAGTGATATATGTTCTGTTGGAATAATCGCTGTTAGATTGTTGTGTGATTTGAATGGATTTGATGCTATGACAGCTTTTGATCTAGATTTTGGTATTTTAAAAACACCAATAATATATGTTTTAAATTAAAAAAGAATTTATAAGGGATTTTTGAAGTAAAATGTTTATAAAGTATTTTGGGTTAATTAATGGGATAAAATAAATGGTTTGAAATTCGTACTTAACTAAATCGAGATATTGTGAAGAGGATTTTGGAACAGGAGTAAATTATAAAGGATTTTTAAATAATAAAATCCATAAAATGGTACTTGTTAAAATATAAAGGTTTTAGAATCGAAATTTTAAATATTTGAAAGGATAGAGAAGAGAATTTTTGAAATAGTATAAAATTGATTTATACTGGAATTCAAGTAGGATTTCCAAATTTTCGGGATGAAATTGGAAATCGAGAAATTGGTCTTGTTTTAAAAAGAGGATTTTAAATTATTAATTTGGCGATTATAAAAGTGTTAAAATATTCTAGAAATTAGTTATTTAATTATTTTAAGTTGTTTAAAACATATTTAATTATTTATTAGTTATTTTATAATGATTTTTAAGGATTTAGTCTTATTGAAGCCATTGTCAGCAATTTGTTTTTTAAAGGTAAGTTAATAACTATTTGTGTGGCTTTGTATAATAACTTTTATCTAGGTATATTTGACTGGATGTAACTTGAAATTCATTTTGGAACTTATAAATATTATTTTAAGATAATTTTTAAGTAAGGTTTCAGGAAGTAATGGTATACTCGCATGGCGTAAATCGGAGGCAGTGAGTACCTGCAGCTAAGTCTTGAATTTCTCTAGGATTGAGATGTAACCATTGAGCTGTGATCCATGGTTTGATACCGCAGTGGTACTTTTCACATTATTTTGAAAAGGGTTTTCAAATATTTTTGAAAGGATGCTTGTGAATATACTGATTTCGATAAGATAATTATATAGTTTTGGATAAAGAGATTTAATTTAGATAATGATTTGGTGTTTTCGGTGAAATTGAAGTATTTGGTTGAAAAGATTGTTTTATTTGACAGTTAAATAACTGATATCAAATCTGGACTTAAATATAACTTTAGAAATATCTAGAAGAAGTACAGGAATTATATGGTATAGTTACTATTCGAGGTGTTAACTGTACGTGTAAACTCGTTTCGTTCTCCTAGAACGTTATAAGGAAATCCATCCACAAACGGTTAGGAGGTGATCTCCGATCCAATCTTCATCTAAATATTTCCTAAAGAACTGGAGTTGAGTTTATCGGGAAATATCGAACGTTGTTTTGAAGAAACCAGGATCAGATTTGTGATCCAAAAACCATTTCGATCCAATGAGTACGTTTTTGAAAGGAAGACAAGAGCTTGGAGTCCAAGATGGAGCAGTGAAGTGCAAGGGCTAATCGCCACTGATCCTGAGGGTGGTTCCAAAATGGATGTAGTAGGAATAGTGCCTTCGGTTTCGTTTGGACCAAGAACAGACTTGTATGGATGAATGTTATCAGTACATTGTCACTAAGGGACAATGGGCATTCTAAGTGAATCTTTCTAAAAAGGTAATCGTAGCATCTAGCCTCATCAACCAGGAATGACTGAAAATCAGGGAGGATGCAGCAAGGCTAAGTGGGTCCCACCGAAGTAGAGTATGTCTATCACCTTTCTAGATAAGCTCGAATATTATCACTACGCGTGAAAGGAGCTCGAAAATGGTGGAAACACCTGAGGTGACTGCATATTCGGTCTATCCAGGTTAGGGATAGGCTGGTCTTGTGTTGTAGGGGATCGGCAATGGTCCTCGATACGGTGTTTCTAGACAGGTACCATGAAAGGTGGTACCCTAGTGCCTAGTCACTCAGATGGAATCCATTCTCCAATAAGCGCCGTACGGTTTTGATTGTGCCCAACTATGCTGAAATGTGAGATGCAAGCATTTTAGCTATTTGAATAAGTATTTGTACATAGACACTATTATAATATCAGTGGATTTTGATATAAAATATTTTGGTTATCGCAAGGTAAAAACCCGGCATGTTTATTCATGACACGGTCTTACGAGATAGCTTTGATTTTCAAAGTATTTTGAAACATTAATAATTCAAATTGAGTGTGTTTTTCTCACGTTGGTTTTCCAGACTGACTCGGGTGTTGTTTTATTATAATGCTCCGGTCAGACCAAGTATTTCAGGTTCAGGTTAAGGTGTTATGGAGTTCAGGAGATGAGCTGGAGACCGAGATGTATTCTCGTACTTGTTATTTATGATACAGTGTTTTGTTTGAAATTTCCAGAAATTGTGAGGGTAGGTTATTATAACTGCCAGGCTGGTAATTATTGGTTTGTGTACTCTGATGTGAGATATGTATACTATAGTTTTGCTTTGTGTAAAGAACTATTGATACTGTATATTGTTCTATCCGTTGTGAGATTCTGTTTTTTTTTAATATTCTTCTTCTTCTACCTACTTTCTTTTCCTCAACAATCTACCTTTTCAGCACTTGATCGTTTGGCATGTTATACGATGAACGTATTTATGTCAATTTTCCGGGTTTGGTAAGGGCGGGTCGTCACATGTGGTATCAGAGCTTAGGTTGGCAATATACCTAGGCTTTGGTGGGAATTACTCATTAGAGATGGAGTCAGAAGTACTCTAGAATCAGTTTGAGTGTATAAATAGATATGAGTTTTATATTATGTTGACTTATCAGTTGAGTGTTTATGAATTCTGGTCGGTACGAGAAGTACAACCGTATCGATAAGGGTTTAACTCTAAAGTTAGGTATACCAACATAACATTGTTTTAATGTGGGTAAATGAAATAATTTTACCCAAAATTATATTGTTGATATAATTTTTTTTCTTCTATAGTTATATATCTGGATGTTTGGTTATTAATATTCTAATTAAAAACAAGGTTATAAGAATTGAAACGGTTATATATATATATATATATATAACAAAATAGAAATTACATAAGCATGATTTTAACAAAGGAATATAATTAAAATTTGATTTAAATCATGCGATGACCTGCAAATCGATGCCCTTTGAATCGATAATAAACCATACATGAACGACCCAAAAAGCACAGATCGACGGAAAGTCAAGAGAAAGAAAAGAAGAGTGAAGAAGAGGAGAGAAGAAAGAGAGAAGATAGAACCAACAGAATAATAGAGAATTCCACATCGCAGCGGAAAACATATAATATCGTATCAACGATCATTACAAAATAGAAACTGTATATACATACATATTTCAAAGTCAACAATCAATCAACAGTTAACAGTCTGAACAGTTATAATAGTCTGTCCTCACAATTGCTAATAATATAAACAACAACAAAGGAACAATGCAGCGGATAATCAAACAAAACAGGTACGTGTATACAAAATGAAGATCTCCATCTCTTCTGCTAAAGGTCCAATAGCACCAATCTGAACCTGTAAATATACTCGGTCTGACCCGAGCATTGAAAGGGAAGAACGTCCGGATCAGTCTGGTAAACCAGCGTGAGAAACACACTAAACTGAATTTATTAAATTACCAACGTTTTCCTTTATCAAAACAAAAGTATCTCGTAAGACAAGTCCATACATAAACACGGACATGTTTTGTGACACCCCATCTCTATGCTCACAATAACAAAGAGTATTAAAAGGAAACATTGTCTGTTATTACGAAGAATAAGGCTGGATAGGAGCGGCCATCCGTAGTTAAGCCTTACACTAGTATTGTTTATCTCGATAGAAGTGGTATATTCTTTATTTTTCATCTCTGATTTTATTTACTCCCATCGACATATCCAATTCCAATATAAAACGAACTACGATGGTTCATATAGTTTTGGACAACATATATAATAATAACAAAGATAAGCTAAATGCGGAACATAGATAATAAAAAGTCTCATATATATAAATAAGTGATGTCAGTTACAATACATGTGGTACAATACATGTGATACAACTACAACTGTCGACACATGAAGTTATATATACAAGTTCATTATTGACAATAATATACATGAATACATATCATCCTATAATATGACAATGACTACTCCAAAAGATATGAAGTGACTTCATAGCTTAAGCAGCAACCCAAATCTAGATATCAACAACATGAAATAACTCGGTCTGACCCGAGTATTAAATTCAAAAGAAAATGATACACGGGTCAGTCTAATTCAAACTCAGATATTAATGCACGGAAGCAATAATAATTAAATAATCAAATAGACGACAGTCACAAAAATCTCACTTATCCAATCCTTTAATAAGAAATCGGATAACGATAAATATAACACTTAACAGTGTTAAGCAACAAATCAGCAAATTCCAATTATCAACGAAGATAAATCAAAGGATTATCAATTACAATAATTTAGAAAACAACAGGATTGCCTAAACGGCAATTAACAACAAAATCTAATTATTAAATAAATAACTAGAAACTCATAATCTAATTATCAAATAGATAATTAGACAACACCAAAATGATCGAATCAAACTAAATTATAATACAATTTCCAAATATTGAATTGGACACACGAAACAATTCAAACATCTGAAATATCACTTAAAAGCATCAATACTAATTGGCTGCAGTACATGCTCACGTGTACTGCCTCGCCAATACAGCATATGAAATACGCAAAGATCAATGAATCAAAAGTAAATGACACCAACTCAAATCAAAATGAACCAGATGGAACTGCAACAGCTAGCACAACATCCACCCAATAACCATCAAACGAACAAAGTGCACATGAAGGCACAATGGGAAATCACAATCAAACACAAGGTCAAACCCAGAATACCGGATTCGACTCAAGTGTAATAAAATAATGTCACAACTTTCAGCACAAGGTCAAATCCGAGCTACGAGCTGGATTCAACCAAGTGTAATTAGAAAAACAATCCAATTGCATCAATGCAATGCAAACCAACAAGGGCAAGACTGCATGCAAAACGAAACTGCAGTCACCACATGAATGCAACAGTTCAAGTTCCAAAATGTCAAGAGAGGATGACAACAGTGGTACAGTGAACCACCCTAAAAGCAAACCAATATGCATATACAACTGCAAACTAGACAGTACACATAGGAGTGCAAAAGCAAATAGATCAAATGACAATGCAAGCCAGCATCAAAGACACAGCCGAACAAAAATCAGTGCATCAGTGATGTCAACAAGTATGCAAGTGAATCAAAAACCAAAAGAGTGACATGAACAAAGATATAACATGTATGCACTGTAAACTGGACAGTGCAAATATCATACTCAAGAACAAAGTAGTTCAGGCTTGAAGCCATCAAGTGAACAAAGTACAAACTCAAACGAGTGAGTGCACCAGGGGTATGGCAACACAGAAATAAAGGCCAGGTAGCAAGCATTCATGAAACAAAAGTGCTAACTGACTCAAATATCACAATGCATCAGATACAAGGATGCAAGTTGAACAATGTACAAGCCGAATGCACTAGCCAAAACAAGTAAAATTGCAAAACAACTCACCTATACTAGGTATAGGTAAAGTGCAATCATGGATAGAATTCACCAATTACCAACATATAAAACAGTGCACACCACCAGCAACAGTGAACACTATAGGCAACAACGAACACTACAGGCATGTTGATGATAAAGCACTGCAAACCAACAAAGACTCGAATGACCAAGGGCACCAAAGTCAAGCTACAACATGGCAGTAATGCAACTGATCAGAGGTGGTAACTTGGAACATCGGACCAAACAGAAGCATGAGCAGTTCAATAATGCATCGGGTTCAAGTCACATGTGAAAACAACTAAATGCACTAGCAAACTGGAACTGTCTCGAAGTGGATGAAACAAATGCAAAGTCTAATGAATGCAATAGTGACTCAAAACATATGCAGTGAAAACAGAGGCAATGCTCAATTCATACTAGATTCATGTATACAAATGAAGACAAATATAAGTGCACATATGTATATGTTAGCAATGACAACAATTGTGACGGCGGTTGCAAAAGTATTTAACAACACACTGGATTGGTTCAAAGTTCAGGTGAAACAAATAAAGTAGTGTACACAAAAAAAACTAACGAATGCAACTGTATACAAGTAAGTGGGACATCAAGCACATGAATGCAAAGTGCAACTACAACAGACAGCGAAATTCAAGTTCAATTTCAAGCAACACCGTATGACCAAAGCCTAAACAAGGGTGATAACTGGAATGTAACCAGAAATCAAATTCTCAAAGCAAGTGCAAAGTCAAAGTTTAATGAAATCAATGTCGAACAATTCTTGCAAGTAACCGTTTCATAACAAGACAGTACCATCCCTAAAATATTTACATAAAATCAACATAATCCATTCAAGTGACCAAAGGCAGTAAACACGAATGGCCAAAGTCCAGTATCAGTTCATATGAAATTGAACAATCAGTGATATCATCAACATCCAAACAAAAACAGTGCCGAGATAACCAAGAGAACAAGAAATCGAACCAAGTCAAAATCAAGTCAGAAATCATCAACGACGAAACCAAATCAAACGCGAAGCATAGTACTAAGTTTGAATTTATGATATGAGTGTCACTCACCTTGACGCCGAAGAGCACGAATCCACAGATCGAACGGTACCAAGTCGAAGCAATGGAAATCGAAGAGTTGAGCGAAGCCAAAGACGAACTCAATCAACTGTTTGAAGTCAGCATCATCGAATTACCAAAAACCTAATTTTTGATAAAGAGGAACGAACGAGCGAGCCACCATTATTTTTCATTCGTATGTTTTGTTAGGATTGCGAAGTGAAATAAAAATAGAGAGGAGGAAATGGGTCTTTGCCTTGATAAGTATCACAGCCCCAAAATAATAAAAGAGAGTGAGCCAATCTCAAATTTTAAAACCCGTATAACATTAACGAATTTTTGAAAAGAATTTCAACTCGGTTTAGAAACTTCCAACAGTAATTAGCCAACATATTAATCGCTTAATGATGAAAATTAATTAATGTGAATCCCGGGTTGTTACATGTTTTTATCTTACGATAACTAAAACATCTCATATCAAATCATCTGATATTATACTAGTGTCTAGTATACAAATAATATTAACCATAGCCAAAATTGTTACATTGATTGAATTCTAGCATATAGCCCAATTGGGTAATACAATCAAAATGGAAAAAACGTAATGAGGTTTGGATTTCAATACAATTGACCAGGTGAAGGGACTTATTTCCGGAAATACATCTTTAGAAGAATGTACCGAGAAACCATCACAAAGTTTCTCTACCAACACAAGACTGGCCCACCTCTATTACTAGATGGTACCGAATATGTTATCCTTCCGTCGTTACCGACCTTTACCGAGGGCCCTCTAGCATACAAACCACAATAATCAGTTACACGACGTCATAGCATGTAAAAATATATCTAGAAGAGGATGATCATGTCCTACTTGAGAATGACCCACTTAGCCTTGACGCATCTAACCCTGTTTGTGTCATTTCCGATTGATGAGGCCTGAGGTAACAATTACCTTTCACAATCACATATCACATCACTTTGAATGCCACACGGCCATTTCTATTGACTATTAATTGCCTTCCACAATAATACAACCCTTAAGCTTGTACGTCTCAAGGAGGGTGTTAAGCTAAGAGAAGTTGCATTCTCCGCCACCACCGATGTACGTTTGTAAAAACCAATGTACGTAATCTTTACAAATGCAATTTCACACAAACATCAATATAAGTTGTCCAGGAACAAGACAAATCGAAGGTACTTTCATACCACATCCTGTCGGGAAATCCCTAGGATTAGTAGCGAATAGTCCTCGCAGTGGATATTTCACAATGAAGAGACCACTGCTACTGTATGTATATTGGGATTTTAACCCCAAACGATCAACAAGCAGTCCCCCACTATGAAAATCCAGAATATCAATATCATTATAAGCAACCTGCATAATCGTCGCATATACGTTGGTCCAAAGTGGTTTTCAGATAAATCTGATCCCGGTCTCTTCACACCAACAACGCAAAAGCATTTCTCAACCTCACATAGAAACTAAGTCTCACAGGCTTATCACATCTCCAACTTTCAACTCGCTATCCTTCAGACCAAGAAGGAAGCTCAATAGATTGGAGTAATACTCTGCACTATGCGAATCATCATCCTCAACACAAAGGATAATCAAGCCTACATAGAAGGCTACGTACTAAGTGTACGACTAAATAGTTCCCACATCAAGTCGAGGAACTAAAATTTGGTCAAATTTGATAGTCGGTTATTTAACTATCACAGCAAACAAACAAATATTTAGCACCATAACAATCACTGGGCCCTTTTAATTAATATTTTATAAATTAAATTACTTGCCAAATACTCACTTCAAATTATCTTTAAAAAGACATAATCTCAAAACCATTTCAATATTGGAAAACATTTCCATATGCTTATTTAACAATAAGTAATTCACAAATCAATTTATTTTCAACACTTAAAAAATATCTTTTATACTTAAATCGGGATTAAGTAGATATTTTATTCTTTAAGGAAAACATTCTCTTCACCGTCTTTATTTTCGGTTGAAACGAATGTTGCGTAAAACATCATTACGACAACCCAAATCACTAGTATAGGGATTCGAAAATAAGATAGATATATAAATCCCATATACTATATAAAAACATTTCCTTTCGAAAATCATTTACTATAACAACAGTGTTATAGTCCATCATTTCCTTATTTCTCGAAAATGTCTATTTCAACAATGAATGTTGAAATATATGTATTCGATACTTAACACATTTTAAAACATCTTTAAAACATTTTACTTCATTTAAAATCCCACTTCCCAAAAATATCCATTTTATTTAAATTATTATTATTCACTGTCCAAAATCGTGAATACAAACCGTTTATCAAATTTTATATTTCTATACATTTCTTTTAAAGGATAATCCACTATCCAAAATCGTGGATGAAATTCCTTTAATAAACTTCTATATTTAACTTATCAAATTCAACCGATTTCGGATTTATAAAAAATGTTTGTAAATTCACATTTATATATTATAAAAACTTCCATTTATAAAATCAAATTCCATTTATTATTTTATAAGAACTTCAATTTATAAATCTCCTTTATTAACCAATTCCATCTATCTCATTTATATGCCAAAAATCCAATTATAAGTTAATTTCTTATAATCTCTTAATTTTCAATTATAGATCTTTTTATAACATTAATACAAGTTATCCAGAAACAGGACAAATCGAAGGTACTTTCCTACCACATCCTGTCGGGAAATCTCTAGGATTAGTAGCGAATAGTCCTCGCATTGGATATTTCATAATTAAGAGACCACTGCTACTGGATGTATATTGGGATTTTAACCCCAAACGATCAACAAGCAGTCCCCCACTATGAAAATCTGGAATATCAATATCATCATAAACGATCTGCACAATCGCCGCATATACGTTGGTCCATAGTGATTTTCAGATAAATCTGATCCCGCTCTCTTCTCACTAACAACACAAAAATGTTTCTCAACCTCACACAGAAACTAAGTCTCGTAGACTTATCACATCTCCAACTTTCAACTTGCTATCCTTCGGGCAAAGAAGGAAGCTCGATAGATTGGAGTAATACTCCGCACTATGCGAATCATCATCCTCAACCCAGAGGATAATCAAGCCTACATAGAAGGCTACGTACTAAGTGTACGACTAAATATTTCCCACATCAAGTCGAGGAACTAAAATTTTACCAAATTTGATAGTAGGTTATTTAACTATCAAAGAAAACAAACAAATATTTAGCACCATAACAATCACCGGGCCCTTTAATTAATCTTTTATTAATTAAATTACTTGCCAAATACTCACTTCAAATTATCTTTAAAAAGACACAATCTCAAAACCATTTCAATATTGGAAAACATTTCCATATACTTATTTAACAATAAGTAATTCGCAAATCAATTTTATTTCAACAATTAGAAAATATCTTATATACTTAAATCGGGATTAAGTAGATATTTTATTCTTTAAGGAAAACATTCTCTTAAACATCTTTATTTTGGGTCTAAACGTATGTTGCGTAAAACATCGTTACGACAACCTAAAATCACTAGTATAGGGATTCGAAAATAAGGTAGATATATAAATCCCATATACTATACAAAAGCATTTCCTTTCGAAAATCATTTACTATAACAACAGTGTTATAGTCCATCATTTCCTTATTTCTCGAAAACTTCTATTCCAACAATGAATGTTGAAATCTATGTATTCGATACTTAACACATTTTAAAACATCTTTAAAACATTTTACTTCATTTCAAATCCCACTTCTCAAAAATATCCATTTTATTTAAATTATTATTCACTGTCCAAAATCATGAATATAAATCATTTACCAAATTTAATATTTCTACACATTTATTTTAAAGGATAATCCACCATCCAAAATCGTGGATGAAATTCCTTTAATAAACTTCTATACTTATTCAATCGATTTTGGATTTATAAAACAATGTTTGTAAATTCACGTTTATGTATTATAAAAACTCCCATTTAAAAAATCAAATTCCATTTATTATTTTATAAGAACTTCAATTTATAAATCTCCTTTATTAACCAATTCCATTTATCTCATTTATATGCCAATAATCCAATTGTCACAGCCCATTTTTCCGTACCGATTTAAACCGACTTTAAACCACACTTGTCAGCTAAATCATACGGGAAGATGGACAGTGAAAGAAAGAAAGAAGGTAGAAATAGAAAGAGGATAGAAGAAAAAGAGAAAAAATCAGAATCTCACAACGGAACGAATAAATTATAATATAAACAAATCTTTACACAAAACCAAATCTGTTGTTTTAATAACATATACAGACTTTAAATCTGAGTTACAACCACTCAACTTGGACGGTTATATCAATCTTGTCCTTACAAAATGACCACACAACCAAAAATAGACTGAATATAAGCATCTACGAGAATACGTCTCCTGTTCCAGCTCCTTCTCCTGAAGCTTCCACTCTTCCTACGAAACCTGAAAATATGCTCGGTCTGACCCGAGCATATAGGAAAAACACCAAGCCCTGGTTAGTCTGGTATACCAGCGTGAGGAACACACTCAACTTGATTATTAAAGTCTAAAAAACCTTTTGAAAATCAAAAGCATCTTGTAAGACCACGCCACAAATAAACATGCCGGGTTTTTACCTTACGATAGCTAAAACATTTCTTATAAAATCCTTTGATATTGTAATAAGGTCTGTATACAAATACTTATTCAAATAGCTGAAATTGTTACATGATTAAATTTCAGCATACTAGCCACAAAGTGGGTTATATAATCAAAACCTTAAAAGGCACGTAGGAGGAATGTATTTCCAACGAATGACTAGGCACTGGGGTACCACCTAGCACAGTACGTGACCTAGATCACCGTACCGAGGATCCCTCCGAATCCGCTGCAACACAAGACCGGACAACCCCTACTGGATAGCCCGAGCAAGATCACCCCATGGTTGGGATCATCAATCGTCCACACAGCCGAGATAAAAAGGGAATTCTAGATAGAGATGACCTCACCCTACTTGGGCGCTACCTACTTAGCCTTGCTACATAACCCCTGATTTTCAGTCATTCCCGGTGGATGAGGTTCGAGACTAAGCATTGCCTTTTTAGAACATATCACTTAGAATGCTCACCGTCCACCTTATGATGTTCTGAAAGCATTCATCCATACAAGCCTGATCCGGGTTCGAACGGAACTAAAGGCACTATTCATACTACATCCATTTTGGAATCACCCTCAGTATTAGAAGCGAGTAGCCCTTGCACTTCACAGCTCCATCTTCGACTCCAAGCTGTTGTCTTCATCATGAAAACATACTCATTGGATCGAAGTGGTTTTTGGATTGCAAATCCGATCTCGGTCTCTTCGAAACAACGTTCGCAATTTCCCGATAAACTCAACCCCGGTTCTTTAGGCAATACACCGACAAAATACAAGATCGGAGTTCACCTCCTAACCGTTAGTGGACGGGTCTCCTTATAATTCATCCTAGAGAACAAATGAGTTTATACGTACGTTATTGCACCTTGAAATGTAACTGTACCATATAATTCTCGAGTCTCCTCTAGATATTTCCAAAGTTAGGTTTTTGTCCAAATTTGATAGTCGGTTGTTTAACTATCAAAACAATCAATCAATACAGCCAAGTTATTTCCCATTGAAACTATTAAGCCTTGTTCATATTTAAAATCCAAATGGATTAAAATTTACTAAGAAAGCTTATTTCATTTGAAGTGTGTGTGTGTGTATATATATATATACAAACTATATCTTTCCAAATCATACTCATGAAATTTCTAAATATTATTTCCAAATTTATTAAATAAAATACTCTTTATAGAAGTTATTATAAAATATTATTGAAAATAATATTTATATTAAATAGATTTATATTGAAGAAAATATACTTAAATATTAATTTAATAAAAATTATCCTTTAAAGAATCATTACAAAATAGTTTAATACTTGAAATAATTTGAATAATACATACTTATAAAAATTATACCTTAAAAAGATTTCCAAAAGTAATAACAAATATCTGTTATGTGCCTGTTAATTATATTTGAGAATATAATGCGAATCGATCTATGAAAGCTGATTGATTTGAATATCTGTGTGATTGTGAATTGTGTATTGATAATTATCGTTGAGACTGATAAGCCTTATTCTGTTTGGATTAATTTTGAAACTAGTTTTGTTTTAAAAATAAATATTATTTTTAGAAATGTTTTAAAGATTGATAAATATTTTGAAATATCAAAAGTATATACATGAATAACGAATCAGAGATTTTCATTGCTAGTAACTATTAAATAGATAATATCAGATCAATGGCTTACACTATCCACAGCAAATTAGATTAACTATTCAGCGGAATGGTGTCTATTTCCGCTGTCCAGATGTCAACCAGTTTGAACAATCCAAATAAACACAACTATTCAGTTTGGGAATGTCTTAACAGATAGGCCGTAAAATTATACAATGGAATTCATTTCCAATTGATAATTAAATCCTATCTATGCAAGCTTGTAAAATTTTCTTATTTAACTTCACAACTGGTCGTACGACGGCGTATCATCCGTTGTTACGAACCATCTCCTTTATAACACAGTATCAAATGTGAAATTAAAAATTATTATAAATATAATATCACTTAAGAACTTGAATTATTTCCAAAGTATAAACATTTATTTTCCTTTAATTATTTCAATTAATCTACACTTATTCAAAAACCCAAGAATTTATAAATAAACTATTTATAAGAGCTTGATTACTTATTGATAACATAATTTATTTAAAAACCCAGATTAGAATAAAAATCTCAAAGCAATACAAGTTTATTTCCAAATTTCTTTGTCTATATAAAATTTTTAAATAAACAATTACATTAAAGAAAATTGGGTTTAAAATATTTATTTAAAAACGGCATGTTTGTTAAAACTTTTGGAAAGTAAATTTCTTTTGGATTTTGTTTTATTTTTAAACCAAATCCCTTTCATTCACAAAAATCTAGCTTATAAAAAAACAAATATATTGGACCGAAGCCCAACACGGTAATGCATCCGAATGCCTAAGGGCATTGAACACAAACAACACAATCCATCTTCTCTTCCAAATTTTCGTCTGAATCCCACTCCAGTTCCACCTCCAGGAACTCAACACAAAATCGAAAGACAACAACATCGCCTCGTGAAAATCGATACACACTCATACATAAGAGACCATCGCAGAGCCCATTGCGATTCGAACCATCCACCACATCGACGAACAACCCAGACTGCCTAAACCCATCATGCACGATGACACGCGTGCACGTGTACGCCCTCGATCCGACCATCTTCCTGCCGCGACACCCCCATTCAAACGCTCAACCACCCCAGACCCAAAATACTAGAACGACGAAGACAGTAAACCTCTTGATCGAAAAATGACCCCCAGAACCAAATTCCAAAACAAGAAAACCATGATACCATCACAAATCGACCTATCCCATCGCCGATCGACCATTACGGCGCTCGCCACCTACCTCCAGCGGAAGCACACACTTGCAGCTACCTCTTTGCTAAAAACCACTAGCTCCGGTCACACCATCACTTTCAAAAACATCGCGTTCGTTGGCCTTCCAATGCCATCCCTAAACCCTAAATTCGAACGCTCCCCACCATCCAAACATCAATTCAAACTTTGGCCACGATCGTCACCTTCCCCAAGTCCACCTGCCCCTTCCAGGCCCGGCCGCACCACCTCACTACGACTAGATCATCGAAAAAAGATTTTTGAACGGAAAACGTTAATTCCCAAATCTCTTACAATCTAGGTAGTTAAAAATCACGATTTAACCACTAAAAATCCAATTTCTACAAGGAAAATCAACATGCATGCTTGAATCTTTGTTTCAGTTACATTGATATTTTACAA
Organism: Allium cepa; assembly: GCA_030765085.1. Classification (NCBI taxonomy): domain Eukaryota; kingdom Viridiplantae; phylum Streptophyta; class Magnoliopsida; order Asparagales; family Amaryllidaceae; genus Allium; species Allium cepa. Next base: position 446,028,208 of record CM060937.1, on the reverse strand, counting down.
AAATATGATTTTTACTATAAAACAAGACACGGCTAACTACGCAGCATAAATCATTCATGAAAATATTTTTAACTTAAACTGCACTAGAATATAATCATATTCCTAGTTTACATCAACATGCAAAATGACTTAGGTGATGAGATATGAATTTTTGAATTTCTGGGATAAACTTAAATATTTATAATAGAGGAACAAGATATTCCATTTCCAGATTTTAAATCAAATTTTCACACCTTCTACATCTCGGTTCCATATGCTTTTAATATTGGAAGTTGAAATCTTGAAAATTTGAAATCCAAATTTGCTTGAATCCCCAGGGTTTGATTTGAATAGAGAATGCCTAGTCTTCTTGGACTTGCTCACAGGGTATAATTTTTAAGTTTTGATTTCCAATTGAACAGAGGCTTTGAAAATTTATTAAGTTACTTGTTTAAATCCTCAAACAATAGTCCGGATCTAAGACAATATATATATATAACTTTGTAGTATCAATGTTAGACAGAAATGATTTTTGGAGGCTGAAGTGAGATTTTCTGAGCAGAGAGAAATTTAAAAAGATACTTAAATAATTATGTTGGATTTCTTCAGATTATAGGTGCCAAATGTTAGTATGTGTTTACTGTTAAAAATTTATTTTTTATTGACCCATAGTTCTATACTCGTTAAAACTGTTTTCTACTAGTTCATATTTCTGGTTTACTTATATTTACAGTAAATGATATGCAAACCTCTTCCATTAGTATATTTATAATAATGTAAACCATATACTACTAAAAGCATATGCAAGTATCAAAGATTTTAAACAGCCCAAAATTTGTATTTCTTGTCAAACTAGTGCTTGTGTTATACATAAAAAAATGCAAACGAGAAACTATATTGAAATAACACTTTATTTTATTTAATATTTGGAATTTAATAATTATTATATATAAAATCACTTAAGACCTTAAATTAATTTGAAGGTTTAAAATTGAATTTTCCCTTATTATATTTTCACATATAAACCATAAAACATTTAAAGTATAAAAACAGCCCAAAGTTAATATTGACAAAGTAGCATCGCATTTGACACTTACCCATTTTAAAATAAGGGTGAGGAACTAATAAATTAAAATAATCTTCTTTGTTCATTTGTTCTATATAAATACATATGTATTTTAAAAAGAAATGTAACATTCTTGATTTTAAATTATATATATAACCATATATACAAATTTTTATTGATAATATAAAAATATATTTATTCCAAATAAATCGATTCCATTTGCTATATATAGTTTCTCCTAAAATATTTATGTGATTATTATACACATTCTTTTATTTTAACATTTTATCAATTTAAATATTATAAATTTCCTTTTTAAATTATCATTTCAGATATACAACCCTTCTAACTTAAATGTATATATATTATTATTATAGAAGTTTTCAACTCTTTTTATTTTATATAAACAACATTGTTTATATATATGCCAAAATCAAAATATCACTTTTGCTTCATTAAGAATTTTCATCCAATTATATTACATGTAAATTTATTATCCTATATTTAAAAATATTTGATTTTCAATAAATTTAAAATTTCCATTATATTTCAACTTTTAGAATAAAATATACATATTTTAAATCTAAAACAATATATACAGTTTTGCTTTTAAACCAAAACATATATACAAGAAATTCTATATAAATTAAATTTGTAATTTGATATAGGTTTGAAAATTCAAGTTACACTGGTGTAGAAAATTGTATACAATTATAACTCATTTATTAATGGGAATATTGCATATTAAAATACAATATTATTGAATATTATAAACTAATATTCACAACTCGGGATGTCCAAAATCCCGGGTCGTTACACCAATTATAAGTTAATTTCTTATAATCTCTTAATTTCCAAATTCATTCTTTTTATAACTTCAAAAATTATAGATCTTATTCACTTATGAAATCCATTATAAATTCTTTACACTTATAAAACTCGTTTTATAATTCCATTATTTCAATTTATAAAAATTAAATTTTATAAATTTTATATATAAACCATTTATAATAAATCGAAAATCTCAATTTATACTATTTCACAAAATAGTTAACTTCCTATTTCAAAAATCATATTCTTATTATATTTCCCAAAAATCATAATTTTTATAACAATAAAACTTATAACATTTATTTATTAAAATATATCCATCTCTTAACAATTCAAAATTCAATAAAACGTCTATTTTCAAAAATCACTTTAAAATCCTTTTAAATCTGGAAGCCATCACTTTAACATTTTTAAATTTCCAAAATATGGGCCCAATGCTGCAACAACACTAAATACATCAATCACCGCATCCAAAATATCATATATCATATGATAACAGAATATATATCAATATCTGAAAATAAATCAACAGTGGTGAGGAATCTAGTTGGATCCCTCCAATCTGTCACCTGCAATAAATTTACATATTAGAATATGTGTACAATGTCCGCTTCAAGGCAGACGCACGTACAAAGGGTCATCCTCTCATACACGGGAACGTATAGGGTCATCTGCTCCAATAGGCAGGAATATATCCAAATATCATCCAATATACAAATAATATATCATCGAAAAAATCATCAATTAGCATAAATGATATTTATTTCTCACTTATATAAAAATATCAGTGAGTGAGAAAGAGTGAGTTGTACTCACATTGCTTGTAGTCGTCGCGATAGCGATTTATTCCGATTAAAATTAAACGAGCGTTTGATTTCAACCAAAATTTTCACTAGTTTAAATAAATCCCAATCCAGCTCTATAATTTAGTGATCGTCCATACGAACCCAACGCAATTCATTTCGTCAATTTTCAACCTTGTATGACAAAGTTATACAGTTTCAAAGTTCATACGAATTTAATATATATTAATTTACAATTTCTTTTTTATTTTTTATTTTAAAACCCTCAATTATCCCTGGCTGTTCGATTAGCTTTGATTAACATTTGGCCCGTCATCTTCTTCTTCCCCCCACGTCTTGTTCCAGGGCGATGAACCCATAGTCGCATGCCATAAATCGATCGCCGCGCCTCGTACAGATGATCGAAGAACGATCCACCACCCTAGCCACATGCGCCGACGTGAGCTTCACCTCAGGCCAGCAATCGCAACCCCTAGCTTGGCCTTTTCTTCGATTTTCGTCCCACAACACGCACCATTCGTGAGCCAATTACGGGGAATCCACCATGCCAAACACCATCTTGACCGTTGAATGTATAGTTCTCTCGATGCTCTACGATCTTCCTTTAGAAAGTTTTTGGTAATATGGGATGGATCGAGAGAAAAAAGAGGAGAAATGCGGGAGTTTTCTGGCCGTTCGAAGCTAATGGCGGCCTTCCCTAGTTTATTTAGGGTTTTGTGAAAATAGAATAAATCTAGGCCCTTTTATAGAAAATCTACGTGCACTATTCATCCGTAATTTTTCCAAACTCGAAACAAAGAGTGCCGCCTGGCATTTATAATGTTTTACCCCTATTTCGAACACAATGGAATATATATCGAGAGCCAATTCGATCGTATTTGAAAGATAGGTTTTCGAATCGACAATTTAAATTTAAAATTCACTTAAACCGATTTCTACGCGTTTTAGCTTGCCCCGGACAAATCGTAAATCCGATAGACGCGAAATTTGAAATCTTACAATAATATAACATTACGAATCCAATGAAACTAGTTTCGTCGAAATCAGAGACTGTATGAAAATGGCTATTTTCACACGTCAATTTAATATTAAAATATTCAATTTTGACAATTTAACTTTTAATTCGATTTTTAAAGTTCTCTAACATCATTCTAATTCAAATAGAATTTAATTCAACTTTATAAATCATTTTCATTCATATTAAATTCAAATATCAATTATTTCTGCAATTTCAAATACTAAATTAACGATTTAATTATCCAATAAATCCTTACATTCGAAATATACTTTATTCAGCTTATAAAATTAACTTCTGAAAATCAATTGAATATACGAATTTCGCTTGACAGAAATTCTGGGTCGTTACATTCTCCCCTACTTAAAAGGATTTCGTCCTCAAAATAACCAAGTAAAAAAAAGTCACAAAATTCATTAACTTTTCAAAGCAATCGTTCAAATTAGATTTCAAATCAATTTAAACCTTTTAACTTTTCCAAATTCCATTAGCTAAACTTCTTATAAAAACTTCTCTAAGTTTTCAAATCCATTCATGGTTATCTTTTCAAAACCAACTAATATCATTTAACTTTTATAACTCAAAATCAAAATTTATAGTTATCAAAAATTTTCTAGCGCCTTTAATTTTTAAAAAAATTCGCCAGTGTCTCCTTTGTGTGGTTCGATCGTATTAGGATCACAACATATATATCACAAATGTACATCTCATATTCAAGGATGAGGCATCCTGTAGGGAAAAAAGTGTAAAAGTACGATATGTAATCCGAGATACGTACCTTAAATATTATTAGCGAGCATATACGGCTAATATAGCGCGAAAGCGAGCTCCAAATGCGAAGCAAGCGCCATATGCACTTCCTAAACACTCAACAACAATGAGAACACACACATATATAGAAAGTAATATCAATATACAACATATACCAATACAACAACTATATATGCCAATATAGAAAATGCAATCCAATAAGCAACAAATCCAACCATCAAACAACTATCATCTAACAAACCAATACCTATCCAATCAATCCATAACCAAACCAATATACATTTACTTCTCATTAATATTCATTGAATTGGTTTTCAATTTAATCACATTTGATTCATTAACATTGTATTTCACTAATCATTCATTTATTCGAATTCAATTAGTTTACATTCACTAATTTACATTCAAGTTAGTTCACTTTCGAATCAAATCAAATTCAATTCTATTTAGATTCACTTACTTCCAATTTGAATTAAATTACTTTACTTCCAATTTCATTAATTCAATTTCATTAACACTTAATGAATTTCTATACAATCAACTAGCATCCATCTAACAACCAATGTATAACCAACACAACCAATTTAATTTTCTTCGCTTACATTCAATTTGGTTTAACACTTTTAATTTCAATTGGTTTAACATTCAATAGACTTTCATTCAATTATTCAATTTAGATTGAATTCTAGTATTCACTATATTCACATTTTTATACAACACTTTCAATATTATTATTAATTCATAACTTCTTAACAGCAATTTTTTTAATGCTAATTCATTTTACCACGAAAGTTGAATTTCATTATATAACTCAAGTTCATATTTATTTAGCTACTTCAGTTCATTAACTTCTTATTATTCAACTTTACTTTGCATATTCATCACTACAATTTATTAATTTACTTCGATAATTCAACATTACTTAGGTTATGTTTCATTTCGTTCTTACTTGCATTTACTTCCACTGTACAACTTAAGTTCACTACTAATTTGAATCAAATTCTATTTTATTTAACTTTACTTAAGTCAAACTTCAAATTACTACTCAAATTCAGATTTTATTTTGCTTAACAAAATTGTTTAACCATTTTTATATTTGTTTTACTTACCTTTTCTCATTTTATAAGTTATATAACTTATTTACTAATTAAACTTCCATGAACATTTACCTAAGTTCACTTCCATTTACTAAACTCATATTTTTTAATTTCAAATCATGGCTATATAATCATTTTACAACTTAGGTCTAATTTCCATTTCAGTAACTTAGCTAATCTGGTTCAAATCCAATTCAATTTATTTAACTTTACCAAAGCTAAATTTTGTTATCTCATACTATAAATCCAAAACTCATTTCACTTATATTTATCAATTACAACTTGGATTTTAAATTCAAATTTTTTTATCACAACAAAACTTAAAATTTCAATTTACTAATGGTAGCAAATCCATCACATAGAAACTCGAAAATGATACTAACGATGCTGCAGTCATCACCTTTATTATTTCCCAGGAACAGTAGTGAATTCAGTGCTTTAATCCTTTTAAATTTCGTTTTATTATTTACAAATCACATTTATAAATCTTTTACTTATATAATTTCACTATTTTACTTGAATTATATAAGATTCATTCCAAATTCATTTATCTTATCTATATTTATAACAATATAACATCTTTAACTTCGAAAAACAACTTCCAAAATCAACAGGATTCAAATTTCACAAATTCTTAAAGTCCATTTTTATTTACAACTCAAATTTATAAATATACTCATGTTGTTTCATTTTTTATATATAAGATTATTTCATAATTGTAAATCATATTAATTATAATTCTATACTTATAATACATTTGCTCATATAATTTCATTCTTTAACAATTGTTGTTTTATTTAGATTATTCAAACAGCTTTTATCAACATATATATATTTTTACGTTTCCAAACAACCAAACAATCAATTTATATATACTTTCATAATTATGAAAAAATTGTTTCCATTATATATAAAATATAATCAGGTAAAATTATTTCATTCACCCAATTTAAAATGATACTTTGTTGACTTGCCTCGTTTAAATGTTTGGAAATTCCTATCGATAATATGGTATCCCAAATACTGACCAGAATTTGCAAACAGCTCAATGAATAAGCAAACACAATATAAAACATTTTACACCACTAATAAATATGCGTTCATATATATAATACACTCAAACTCAATCTAGGGTGCTACTGTCCCTATCTATACCGAGTACACATCAAAGCTTAGGAATATACAAAATCTAAGCTCTGATACCACGTGTGACAACCCGCAAATCGATGCCCTTTGAATCGACAATAAACCACACATGTACGACCCAAAAAGCACAGATCGATGGATAGTCAAGAGAAAGAAAAGAAGAGAGAAGAAGATAAGAGAAGAAAGAGAGAAGATAGAACCAATAGAACAATACAGAATCTCACATCGCAGCGGAGAACATATAATATCATTTCAGTGATCTTTACAAAACAGAAAGTGTATATACATACATAAATCAAAGTCAACAATCAATCAACAGTTATCAGTCCGAATAGTTGTAATAATCTGTTCTCACAATTGCTGATAATATAAACAACAACAAAGCAACAATGTAGTGGATAATCAAACAAAACAGGTACGTATATACGAAAGGAAATCTCCAGCTCTCCTGCTGAAGCTCCAATAGCACCAATCTGAACCTGTAAATATACTCGATCTGACCCGACCATTGAAAGGGAAGAACGTCTGGATCATTCTAATAAACCAGCATGAGAAACACACTCAACTGAATTTATTAAATTACCAAGCTTTTCCTTTATCAAAACAGAAGTATCTCGTAAGACAAGTCCATACATGAACACAGACATGTTTTTACCTTACGATAACTAAAACATCTCATATTAAATCATCTGATATAATACTAGTGTCTAGTATACAAATAATATTAATCATAGCCGAAATTGTTACATTGATTAAATTCCAGCATAAGCCCAGTTGGTAATACAATCAAAATACAAACACGTAGTGGGGTTTGGATTTCCATACAAATGACCAGATGAAGAGACTACCTTTCGACCGTACATCTCTAGAAGAATGTACCGAGAAACCATCACAAAGTTTCTCTACCAACACAAGACCGACCCACCTCTATAACTAGATGGTACCGAATATGTCATCCTTCGATCGTTACCGACCTTTACCGAGGGCCCTCTAGCATACAAACCATAATATTCAGATACACGATGTCATAGCGTGTAAAGATATATCTGGAAGATGATGATCATATCCTACTTAGGAATGACCAACTTAGCCTTGCTGCATCTAACCCTGTTTGGTCATTTTCGGTTGATGAGGCCTGAGGTAACGATTACCTTTCACAATCACATATCACATCACTTTGAATGCCACACGACAATTTCCGTTGACTATTAATTGCCTTCCACAATAATACAACCTTCAAACTCGTACGTCTCAAGGAGGGTGTTAAGCTAAGAGAAGTTGCCTTCTCCGCCACCACTGATGTACGTTTGTAAAAACCAATGTACGCAATCTTTAGAAATGCAATGTCAGACAAACATCAATATAAGTTATCCAAGAACAAGACAAACCGAAGGTACTTTCCTACCAAATCCTGTCGAGAAATCCCTAGGATTAGTAGCGAATAGTCCTCGCATTGGATATTACATAATGAAGAGATCACTGCTATTGGATGTATATTGGGATTTTAACCCCAAACGATCAACAAGCAGTCCCCACTATGAAAATTCAGAATATCAATATCATCATAAGCAACCTGCACAATCATCGCATATACGTTGGTCATAAGTGGTTTTCAGATAAATCTGATCCCGGTCTCTTCGCACCAAAAACGCAAAAGCGTTTCTCAACCTCACACAGAAACTAAGTCTCATAGACTTATCACATCTCCAACTTTCAACTTGCTATCCTTCGTGCCAAGAAGGAAGCTCAGTAGATTGGAGCAATACTCTGCACTATGCGAATCATCATCCTCAACACAAAGGATAATCAAGCCTACATAGAAGGATACATACTAAGTGTACGACTAAATAGTTCCCACGTCAAGTCGAGGAACTAAAATTTGGTCAAATTTGATAGTCGGTTATTTAACTATCAAAGAAAACAAACAAATACTTAGCACCATAACAATCACTGGGCCCTTTTAGTTAATCTTTTATTAATTAAATTACTTGCCAAATACTCACTTTAAATTATCTTTAAAAAGGCATAATCTCTAAACCATTTAATATTGGAAAACATTTTCATATACTTATTTAACAATAAGTAATTCACAAATCAATTTATTTTCAACACTTAGAAAATATCTTATATACTTAAATCGAGATTAAGTAGATATTTTATTCTTTAAGGAAAACATTCTCTTCAACATCTTTATTTTGGGTCGAAACGAATGTTGCGTAAAACATCATCACGACAACCCAAAATCACTAGTATAGGGATTCGAAAATAAGATAGAAATATAAATCCCATATACTATACAAAAACATTTCCTTTCAAAAATCATTTACTATAAGAATAGTGTTATAGTCCATCATTTCCTTATTTCTCGAAAACGTCTATTTCAACAATGAATGTTGAAATGTATGTATTCGATACTTAACACATTTTAAAACATCTTTAAAACATTTTACTTCATTTAAAATCCCACTTCCCAAAAATATCCATTTTATTTAAATTATTATTATTCAATGTCCAAAATCTTGAATGTAAATCGTTTACCAAATTTAGTATTTCTACGCATTTCTTTTAAAGGATAATCCACGGTCCAAAATCGTGGATGAAATTCCTTTAATAAATTTCTATATTTAACTTATCAAATTCAATTGATTTTGGATTTATAAAATAATGTTTATAAATTCACATTTATATATTATAAAAAATTCCATTTATAAAATCAAATTTCGTTTATTATTTTATAAGAACTTCAATTTATAAATCTCCTTTATTAACCAATTCCATTTATCTCATTTATATGCCAAAAATCCACTTATAAGTTAATTTATTATAATCTCTTAATTTCCAATTATAGGTCTTTTTATGAAATTCCTGATTTGAAGCTAAGTATAAATTTTTTTAAAAATAAAAGTAAGTTCAATAATAAAGTTCAATTTTATAAAAATATAATATGGTTAAGTATTTATTTAAATTATATTTTAATCAAGAGTTTATAATGATTTAATAAATTAAGGTTGGGAAGTTAGAATTGAGATTGATTTGAAATGGTATTTAATTCAGAGTTTATTTACTTTAAATTGATTTGAAATTTATGGAAATTGAAATCTTAAAGGTTATGATTTTTTATAACTTGAGTTTGAACTAAGATAATTAAATTGAATATATCAAGTTTGAATAAATTGAAGGAATATTGAGTTATATGGAATTAGAAGTTTTATTTATATGATATTGGGTTTATTAATTAAATATCTCAAGACTAAATAATAGCAAATTGAACTGGTATATATGCAATTATAAGAATTTAGTTTTGAAATTATGGAATATTTAAAGCTTTGAAATATATGGAATTTGAAATGGTTTGTTTGAGATTTAAATCTGTATTTCAAATTTATATAAATTGAAATAGATTATTGAAACTGAATTGAGTTGAAATTTATGAATTGAGTTTGATTTAAATTGAATTTTGGATTCAAATTGACCAGAATCAATTTGTGAAATTGAGGAAACTATTTTATTTTATTAAGAAATTTTACACTTAAACAATTTTATTATATATACTATTTTAATATTCAAATTGGTTAAGTGGGAAGTATTATGATTTCAAAGTATTATGTTTTGAAATGTTAATTTCAAGTGTTTTGGTTTCGAAGTGTTATAAATTTGAAAGTGCTATAATTTTGGAAAAGGATATATTTGAAATGAAAATGATATCGTATTTGGGTTTTGAAATGGCAACCATATTTTGGCTTTGAAGTATAAGCTATTTTGAAATGACCATGGTGTTATAATAACGTTTGATTGTTAAAGAGGCTGGGATCGGAAGTTGTCATACTCTCTGCAAACTCCGAAAACCACTTTAACAACCGTGTATGCGGTGGAGATTCCAGAATGAAGTAGGATGGTGGCGACGTCCTTTGAGTTATGAACGTGGACCCGACTCCCGTGAGTTGGCCTAAGGTGGCTAAAAAAAGAGCAATCGACAGGCTAATGAGGTCGCTCCTCTGATCGGACACACTCCTTCGATATCATTCTATTACTCTGTGATTGATTTGGTGGCCATTTTTGATTCTTTGATTTAGGGTGTGGCTCGAGGTGGCCGGTAGTAGCTGCTACGCGTTACCACCGCCTCGGAAGTGTAATTGGTATGTCTACCCTGGCATTGCCTAGTTGTGCCATGTCACCTACCCAAGCGCACCTTGTACAAGTTTGATTTGTGTCGTACCTATGGAGTATCCTTTGGTAGCCTCCCGATCAGGAGGTATTACGATTCTGTATAGACTATTGGCACTATTATGTGTTAAGGTGGAAAATGTAAAGCCTTAATGCTATTTTAAAGTAAGTTTATTTTACTATTAGACATTATTATAATAGCGTATATTACTATATAGTAGATAGTTTAACGGATCCTTAGAGGATTGTTATCCCAAACATCCTTTGAGTTACTTGTATTTCAGTTGTTATTTCACTTGAGCTGGATTCATTGATATAAGAATGTTAATCCTGACTCGAGTGTTTTGTGTTTTGCTTTACGCTCGGGTCAAATTAAGTGATACAACTATTAAGACTCACCTTTGGAGTTGGAGCTTCACTTGGATATCTAGCTATCTATCCAGCTTTTCGATATTCAGTTGATTCTAGCGATGTATTTTGATCTTGTATTTAACTATTGTATTCGAGACTTCTGTTGTATCCTATTTGACTCTGTTGTATATATAATAGCTTCATGAACTACTATTCTCTTGTTTCCGCTGCATTATTTTATATTACTCTGTGTCTATGATTCTGTGATTTATTTATTCACTGTATATGTTGAGTTTTGCCAAATATAAATTAACAATCTGGTATTTTAAGCAATTCAATTCCGACATGTGTGGTTTTATTGTCGATTTGAATGGTCCAAAAAGTGGGTCGTTACAAAGTGGTATTAGAGCTTTGGCTCTAGGAAAAACTTAGCATATGTGGTAAATTTATTTACAGAATCACTTTCATTCGAGCTTAAATCTCTTTCTCTTGGACTCTATTTCCTTTGAATTTTGGAACGTTCCCTCGGTTCCATAATCCATTCTTGTCCCTTACTATTTGCCTTCTAGAGTATCCCATAACTCCACTTCGAATGAGCTTTATAATATGCCGACGGTCTCGCCAATCTCAAATGGATTTGAAAAAGGGGGAAACTCCTTTACAATGGGCATTTATTCACCAGAGATTTCTATATATCCTCGGTTAGATGCTAGTATCTCTTGTTGTCTTGGATTCTACCTCTTGAGATCAAATGCAGATTTTCCTTAGAATTCCACATCGATCTAATTCTTGAAGTCATGGTTAACCCGGTTAAGGTTGCCCACGATTTATATAAGCTTATCCATTTCCTTATTCGGTTAGTTAATCATTTTACCCTTTGTTCCAACTTATCCTCGAATAAAAAATTTCTTTGATTTAAGTTAATCAAATTTGAATCTCTATCCTTGCTTTGAAAATATATTCCTGTATAGTGTATTTGTAAATCTATACTGAAAATGTTTTATATATTGTGTTGTTTGAATTGTTGATGTTCATTTGGATTTTTGATTGATTCGTGTGATCAACGCTATCGATAGGATCTCCAAAACACTGGAACAGAACAAACCGATACAATATAGTTCTCAAATTTAGTAAATGAAATAAATTTTGCACAATCATATTGTATATATATAAGTATAATTTTCTGAATTTTGATAGTTAATTGAACTGGATGCTGAGAAATAATATTTGACCTCTATATATAGCTTGTAACCATTAGCTTTTGTTTCATATATAAATAATTGAACTATAAAACATGGCTATAAATTAGTTTAGAAATTTAAATGGATTTAAAAAAAGAAGCTAAGAATTTAATTTTTGATAGTTTCAAACTTTGGGTTTAAAGTTTTGAAGGGTGTATTATTTAAAGTATTTCAAGTAGAAATTGTTTCAAAGAATTTTTAATTTGTAAACCACTGCTCTTTTCTTTGTGGCTGGAAAATAATTTCGGTGATGGCTATAGCATCATCGACATTCATTTTCGAGTTTCGAAGTGAAGAGACCATTCTGTAGTCTGCTACAGTCTTGCTTTGGATAATTAAATTGATTTGGATTTCTAAAATATGACTTGATTTATAATATATGTGATATATGATTTAAAATTTTGATTTGATATATATTGTGTATATTTATTTATCTCTAAAATAGTTTGAAGTTAATCGAAAATTTAATTCTTAAATTTTATCTTGAAGGATAATTTCAATTATAAAAGGGAATCAAATTTTTGAATAAATATTTAAGCTTGAGATAGTTGAATTAGAAAGTTTTATTTGTATAATACTCAATTGCATTCCAATATAACTTACCTGAATTATTAGAAGTTAATTATGTAATTGAATAATTTTCAATATAAAATGATGTTAGAAAAATTCATGAATTTTGAATGGTTATTATAAATGTTATACACTTAAATTTTAATTATAAAAATATTAATAAAGATAAATAGAATAATAAGTTGATTGAATAATAAATCAGATAAATTAAATAAAATTTTGCTTGAGTGAAATCTTTGTTTCAAATATCAATAAATTGAAATAAAATCAACTTAATGAACTATCTTGAGTTTAAAATCAATTGTTGAATATAAATTATTTTATATTGAAATTTGTATAGTTTAAATTAATTGTTTTATTTTGTAATTCAAGTCTATTTTTCTTCTAGTTGTTGCAATTCTCTTACTTCCTTTTCGAGGACGAAATTTTTTGAGTGGGGGGAGTGTAACGACCCGTAAAATTTTAATAATTTTATTTGTTTTAATAATATATTTAATCGGAATTTTATGAAATTTTAAATAATAATATTTGCAATAAAAATCTGATATTTGGAATACGTCTTCTTAAACATAGCAAAAAGTAAATTTTCACCTGATAATATGGAAATTTATTTTCTTGTGTAATTTTATTTTATTTAAATCAGTTAATAACTGTTGAATTTAAAAGTTTTCCGAAACCTAAACATGTCAACGTGAGAAAATTTATTTAGAACACTCTGAATCTGATTGCGAAATTCATTTCGTGAAATTTGAAAGCTTCTAGCTCTGTTTGGATTTTTCGTATGGAATAGCAACGTATATCGGTGTCCGTATGGACTTTTGATTGGATGGTCATACCATTGGTATCTGTATACCATTTTGATCATCTCGTCATGCTGATCTCTATAGTGTATTCAATTCTGTATTTTGAAGCTCGGTACGAAACCGAATCCGTGTAAACAGTAACCGTATCGGTATCCGGTTCCTGTTTTGTTCCCTTTTGTCTTTTCACTTTCCACCGTATAACCTAACAGGCATTTTCTTTTATTTTCGAAATTCAATGTATGACTTGTCAACTTTTCCATCTGTTAAATCTATTGTCAGTTGCCATTTCATTTCTTTCTCGGTTCATTTTAATCTTGCTTTGAAACCGGTATAACATAAAACAAATATGTGTTGCTTTATAAGCTGAAGGCCGCTTATCTCCCTGAACTATGTGCGTCTCTTTCCCTTCTTATTTCTTGTAACGTTCCCAAATTTAACAGTTTAGAATATAGTAATTAATGTGAATTTTGGAATAAATTGTGGAATTGTTTGAAAATAAATGAAATAAGTATTGAATTATATATATATATATATATAATTAAGATTGTAAAATTGCATTTGAATTTAAGAATTCAAAATATAAATATTTTAAAAATATTTGGATTTAAATTATATGAGTATATATATAAATGGATTATAATTCAAATTTGAATTTGAAATTTAAATAAAAGTCTTAGAAAAAATGATTTACATTTGAAATCATAAATATGCAATTTATTTAATGTGAAATTAGTTCTAAAACATTTCTTCTTTAAATTTGTATGTAAAAATAAATAGGAAATGTATTTATAAAATAAAGTAAATATGGTATAAGTTTATTTAAAAGTATTTAACTCATAAATAAATACAAGTGTTAAACATGTAACAAGTGATAATACAAGTGTTGTTCATATAATGAGTATTTTTAGCAAGTGTAATGATTTTGGACAAATGTCATTTTATTGCATCTTTGAAAAAAAAATAGAAAACAAAGTATTATAAACCATTACCTCCTCTCTCTCTCTCTCTCTTCTATTTTACCGTCATTTTCAGAAGACCAAGCCTGTAAGGATTTTAAAAACTTGAAACAAAGAAAAGAAAAATGAGAAAACAAATCATCCAAACCACAAATATCTCAAACTAGAAAATCATCCAAAACAAAACAAAATCCAGTAGAAAAAAAATCTGTAAACAATCTTCTCAAGATTTCAGACCAGAAAAACAATTGCAAACAATGTTAGATCAACCAAGAAATTAAGCAAAAACGAGGGCAAGGCAGGATTCAAACTTCAGCAATTAAAGAGGATTCAGCAATTAAACTAAAGTACGCATAAACAACAGTGAATTCAAAAAAAGAACAAACCTAAATGGCTTGTCTCAGTTTTTCAAATTCAAGAAAAAGAACAACCTTCTCTGTTTCAGATTGATAGGTGAGTAAACCCTTTAAAACTCTGATATTTGAACTGTGATTTGAATTCATGATGAAAGCAAGATTGTTCTTGGGTTTGCATGTGTACAGATCTCTGTGTATGTGTATATTTTGCCTATGCATGTTAATATACAGGATCATTCGTCCCTGTTTTTTTTAGTTCTAAGTTTTTCAAAGAAATATAATAATAAACCTGTTCAAACATCAATTTCTTCCTCCCTAATTGATTTCAGGCTTTATGATTCAAATGGAACTTCTTTGTATAAACAAGATTAGAGTTTAAAAATTATCTTTAAACAAAATTATCTAGTGGATTATCAGAAAACAAGAAAGAACAGTTAAACTCCAAATCTATGTTTTGATTCACGTACTAAAATTCCTTAATTCATTTATATCACCAGAATTGACTTCGAAAAATATGATTTTTGAAATTAAATTCAAGTTTTTTTGGTATTTAATGAGGAAAGCATCGATGGCCAAAATCGTGAATTTCACCAATTTCTGGCCATCGGAGAGGAATTGGGCCACATGTTCGTGGTTGAAGTAGGCATGGTCATCAGGGGTCACCATAAAATGTCTAATAAATTTATAAATTATGATGGTGATGATACGACAGGGTTTTAGGGTTTAACATAGTTATTGGTCGAGTTTGATCTCGGTGGAATTATGTCGTCATTGTCGAATCGGCTTATGGGGTCTAATAGAATCAAAGCAAGAAGATTAGGTGAAGCTCTGACAAAAAACTCCATGGACTCTGATGGCCTGACGCGGTGGTGCGAGACGATTGTAGGGCTGTTGTTCTTGCTCCAGTTTAAGTTCGATAACAAAATTTCGAATTCGACGTGGGTTCACATTACTGGGTGGTTTGAAGGGTCGAAGGGGCAATTATCGACTGGAAGACGGTCGTAGCACCGACCAGAGGCGATCGAAACGTTGTGCAACGTGCACAAGCTACTGAGTGTATCAACGAAAATGTTTTGGGAAAAAGGCCTTAGGACTCGAAGAAGTCTTCAGGGAATCGAGTACCAGCTCGTGTTGTGGCTTGTGTAGTTTGATGCTGTGCGTCGGGTTTAAGTACTTAAACAAAAATAATTTGTTTGAACAAGACATACACAAGTAGATTTGGGAAAAACTCGATGCAATTATGAAGAATCTCGGGTATCACTCGAAGTAGCTCTGGGGTGATAGCATTTCTAGTTTTTAAACTTTAAAATCCTAAGTCAAAATGATTTCTAAATTTATTCTTTTCAATTGGATGATTGTTGTTAAGTTGGAATTTGTAATTGAAGGTGTTAAAATAAACGTTTTAAATTATTTAAGTTAAGAATGTTTTTAAACTTATATTTTCAAAAGTTTATTTTAAATAAAACTTAACCAAGTAATTAAGGAAATGATTAAATGTTTTACATTTTTAACTTAACTTAAAAGTAAATCAATTAATATTGTTAAATATGATTAAATAATTGATGAATTTTAATTACTTAATAATTAAAGAATAATTAATTAAAGGGTAATTAATTATTAATTAAAGTTAATTAATTTATAATTAAAGATAAATTAATTAAGGCGATTAATTAAGAAAAATAATAATTAATGAAGGCAATTAAGATTTAATTAAGGGTTTAATTAATTAATAATTAAATATTTAATTAATTAATAATTAAGGATTAATTAATTTAAAATTAAGGACAATACATTATTAATTAAAGATAATTAATGAAAAATAATTATGCGATTAATTGATGATAATCACACTGTTAATTCATCTCATTGTTAGATGATTGATTATTATTGAAATGCCTTGAGCTAATTAATACCCATATTTGTGATTGTGATACTTTGTGATGTGAATTGCTTTGTGCTGAACTGTGATATTTGTGATTTGTTTCTATGTGAATGTGAAAACCCATTGGCCTGTAAAACTGCAATGGAATTTCGATGCGACAGGGAGTCGGATTCCAGTTTGTTATCCGAAACCCACATCGAACCCTGAATGTGAATCTTTGTGATTGATATTTATCCACGTGTTTTTAAATTGAACGCTCACTATTGGGTTTAGTCGGGAGAGGACCTTTGTGTTATAAAACCCATTCCGAATAATAATATAACGAAATGGGATTGCATTTGAAGATGGTGTTGAAGACTTGGTATTTTCGAAAGCAAAAGGATTACCTATCGAATGTCTCTGCACCGAATTGCTCCGGTATAGAGATTTTATCAATCTTTGTGATGGGGATTCTGGATGTGATTATTGAATATCCGGATTGCAAGGGCTTTTTTGGAAGTGCCTTCGGTTCTGTTCGAACCCGAAGAAGACTTGTATGGTTGTATGTCTGACTTTACACTTTGAGATATAAAGATGATTTCTTTCAAATACATTTCTGTTGGTGGCGGAGAATTTATTCTCTTAGCTTAACACCTTTCTATGAGACGTACGAGCTCAGAGGTTATGTAGTTGATGGTTATCACTGATATACTCCTAATTTGCTAGTGTGGCATGCTGAGTGCTGCTGAGCATTTGTTGATCGAAGCATGGCTTTTGTGAAAAGCGTAGCTTTGTGGACGGCAAGGTTTTTAGGGGTCGCACTCCTAGGGTATGTCCATTTTCTTCTGGATAAGAGGTGGTATCATGATATGGAGCCCAAATACTTATCTGTGTGGTTGTTGCTATTTATTGGTAGATCCCGAGATAAAGGTCGGTAACGACCGGCGATGGCTTACTTGTAGGTGTTACCTAGTTATAGAGATAACCCGACCTTGTGTTGGTAGGGAACCAGTTTGGTTCTTGGGGGCATCCCTCCATAGGCGTTCCATTTTTAAGGAAGTTCCTTAGCCTGACCAAATGTGACGCCCCACCTCTATACCCACGCTAGCCAAGCACACTACGGTGTAGTGCTGTCAACTAGCACGGAGAATAAGGCTGTTGAGGAGCGACCATCCATGTGATTGCTTATCACACGGTGGCTATAAATAATCTTCGGAAACAAACATAGAAATAAGCATAACACAAATCAGTCACAGACATCCATATCACAAAGGCGGAAGAAGATATGAATATATAACTAACACATGAAAGTGTACATCAGAGTAGTGGTCAAAAAGATCCACAATAATACAAAAGAATAGCAACACATGCTATACAGAAGAATACGACTATGAGTCTATATCTCAAGTGCATACAACAAAAACTGCTAATCTAAATAGTTAGCCAAAAGTTAGAGTAGCAAATCCTGAGAAGAAGCCAAGCAGAAGCACCTGTAACATCTCGGTCTGACCCGAGTATTATTTACGAAAATAATAAACGGATCAGTCTAGCTATAAATATCAGATGACATGGTATAAAACAAAAGATATGGCATAAACATAAAATATCCATACTGACATACTACTATAAGTATGCAAATGACGATCAACAGAAGATCAATCAATAAGAGATAAATCGATATCACGAGAATCTTCTCAAAGATCCAAAGAGGGCATTATATCCTAAACTTGTACTTATAACAAGTCAATGACATAAATTCCAGAAATCAACACAAGAAATACAGAAATCACAGAAAAAGGGAAAGAGGCCTATCACATGACGGTTCGAAGACCATGGGGAGCTACCTCATATGGGTGAGTCGGAATCAGGCAGATGAGGTCTAGGCTAACCAAAAAGCATAAAGGTATGTGTGAGTGGAATTACACAAATGGTGTCTAGCCTAACCTCGCAACTAAAAGGTATATGTGAGTGGAATCACACAAATGGTGTCTAGACTAACCTTGCGGACAAAGAGATATGTGTGAGTCAGAATCACACCAATGAGGTCTAGTCTAACCTTGCAAACAAAGAGACATCGCACAATTACTAGTCTAAATCATAAAATGATCGTCATGATCAACGAGAAGTGTTAATTACACTAAGCTAGTAAATATAAAAGTCTAGCTTCGTGTCCCATAACCACTTGCTTAACTTAAATATTTACGAACAAACTGTAAATCTTCACTAGAAAATTGTCATAAGAGGTTCAATCGAACAAGTCCAAGAATTAACCGACGAAGTGAACGCAAGCGTTTCATACCACTTGTTTTACTAAGCCGTTTAATTAGATTTCTCATCCGAGTGAGGTAAAGGTTTTTATATACTAGTAGATCGGAAAACGGTTTAAGAAAAGAGCTTTGTTATTGAAAATAGGGTTGAAATCATTTTGTTGAAAGAGTTTTGATATTTACTACTAGTATAGAAAACCTTTATATTTTAAAGTGACAAATCATAGAAGTGATTGTAGAAACAATCAATCATAAAAATTTACATTCGAAGACGTGAATAAAATCCAAAGAAACCGATAAAGAATCCATCGGAATAGATATTCAAAAATTTATAAAATCGACCGAGAAGCCCAAGATAGTTTGTCTCGAAGAATGGTCAACTCAGCATCTCAACAAAGCAAGTTATATTGAATGTTTTTTAGATAAGATCCCATACGGAGGGGGGGCGGGGGCAACGCCCCTGCTACGGGGTTCGACCTGCCCGGTCAGGTCGTGGTGGTCCAGGGGGCAGCGCCCCGTCCAAAAACGGTACGACCTAGTGATTAAAGGGGCACGACCTAGTGGTCCAGCGACCTAAAGGGTAAAGGTCATGTGACCAAAAATGGGTTCGTGACCTAACACTCAAACGACCTAAAGAAAATAAGGGGCCGAGCGACCTATAAGAAGCAGCGACTTAAATAGAATCGAGGTCCAACGACGTACGGGTTAGGTCATGCGAGTTAAGGAGGTCAACGACCTAACAGAGACACGCGACCTAATAAAGGAATGCGACCTAAAGGCACGCGACCTAGCGACCTAAGCAGGAAATGCGACCTATGAGGGACAAGCGACTTAAGTGGGTCAACGACCTACGGAATATTGGTCACGCGACCTAACGGTTTACAAGGTCTTGCGACCTAACTAGAAACGTGGTCTAGCGACCTAGTGGCTTAAAGAAGATGGGTCACGCGACCTAAGGAGATAAGGCCTAGCGACCTACGAGCTAAAGGTTCAACGACCTAAAAGGATGTAGGTCCAACGACCTAACAGCTAAGAAGATCACACGACCTAAAATGCCATAGGACCTAACGACCTAAGGTCATACGACCTAGCGACCTAAAGCCATACGATCTAACGACCTAAGGTCATACGACCTAGCGACCTAAAGCCATACGACCTAGCGACCTAAGGTCCATACGACCTAACTCCGAAGACGTTAGAAATGGCCAGAACGACCTACGACCTAAGGTCCATACGACCTAAAGCCCAACGACCTAGCGACCTAAAACCAAACGACCTACGACCTAATTCCGAGTGCCGAGCGACCTAACGTTGTAGGCCAATTTAAGGTCGAAACGAGCTATTTTGAGGCCGAAAATTTTCCACGCGAACGACCTAGCATAGGCAGAACGACCTAAGTGCAGTTTTTCACCAAAAACACTAAAATTTGGGGTTTTTCGCCAATCCAATCCAAACCAAATGCAAATGTACATGCGAACATGATAGGGATTCATTCCCAACAGTCCAAGATAGTTATAGGCTAGATTTGTGAGATAAAAATCTCACCTTTGCACCAAATTTATGAAGAAAAGCTTGAAAGAAATAGAGAAGTAATTACAAGCTTGAATCCAATATCTTTTTCTTGAATTTGGAGTTGAATGTTGGATTTGCAAGAGAATTTAAGCTTGGAATATTAATTTCCCCTTCCACTCACCATTAATGCTAAAGCTTGGTTGTTAGGAAATTTATGAAGAGTGGGGAGGAGAGAAGTAGGTTTGAGTTATAATGACTAATCTAACCCAAAGTCCAAAGCGGGAAAAGTAAGTGAAATTCCGCTAACTCCAAACCTATCAATGTTTATACTTAAAAAAGTTGTAAACGGCATTTCGAACTCAATGGAAGTGGTCTCGAGTCCTGATTTGATCGTTTGCAAAAAGTAGCTTTTCGGACCAATATCCGATTAATGACAAAATATTTAAATAAAATATTTAAATATAAAAAATCGATAAATATGCGGGTTGTTACACCAATTGTTGGAAATCCAATCATTCAATACGAGCCTTTACGATTTCAATTGTATAACCTTCCATTCTTAAATGGTAGCTACAGCAGGCATAGTATAATGGTACCTATGCTGGCTAAGATTAATATTATACTTTCGAAATATTTTTACACTATGCACTAATAATAATATCAAAAGAGTTTTCTCGTATCAAGCATGTTTGACTATCGTAAGAAGAAATCTCCTCCAATTGTGCTATTGCATTGTGTGTGTGGCGGGAGGTCTTATGGTAGTTTCATTTTCCAAAAGCATGAACAGATTTCTTTTATAAATTGTTTTTATTTCAAACAACTATTTTTGTTCACTCATACCAGTCCCTTGACTGACCCGGAGTTTATTGTTCCCTTCCTAAACTCTGGGTGCCCATAATTTTCACATGGGCAGCCTAGAAGCAGGTTATTTGTGTTTTGGAGCTAGCTTGGAATCTTTTGAAGTCTTTGGAAGCTATTGGATTTTGGAAGCTTTGACCTTGGAAACCTTTTGGGGTGTTGGAGTTTTTTGGAGGATCTTCTCAAGTCGAAGTATGTTGGAAACTCTCTTGAAGTTGAGATAAATTTTTTATCGCTTAGTTGTTGTATCATGTATATAAACTCTGATGATTGTAATCCAAATATTGTGTTGGTGTTGTATCTGTGATGTTGATAAATGATATTCATTTTGTTTCTGCTGTTTATATTCATCTAATGTTGTTATAAGCTCCATCCGAACTGAAATTCGACGTCTGAATCTCCAACAGTCGAATACAAGTGAGGTATTTTATGTCGATTTTCGAACGTCAAATTTCAGGTCGTGACATTTCTTTTGGCATTCCATTTTATATAATAAATAAGTACACTCATTTATTAAACACGTCAAGCCTATTGCATATTTTTAAGCCTTAGCCATTCATTTCTCACCATTTCATTTTGCATTCTTTTTTCTTCCATCATTCTCTTGCCTTTACAGGCTGTTCATCACTCTCAAGATCTCACCGTCCTTTCCAAAACTCTTCCCTTCCTTTTCCCTTTCCTCCTTTCCAAGCCCGTGCATCATTGGCCTCACCACCGAGAAAACCTCCACCATCGTTCATATCCTGACAGTCACGCAGCCCATCGCCATCTCCAAACTGATGAACCACTCTCCATGCGACCTAGCAACTCCGAGCCACCGCTTCTTCCACCGGGTTCCGCCCTCCACGTCACCCACACACCAAGCCCGACATGTTCTTGTTGACCTAGATCGAGTCTTATCTCCGTGCTCCCACCTGTGTCATCGTGCTCTGGCCATTGCAACCATTTCTTTGGTATGTGTATATATATATATTATGTAAGAACTTATGTATATTTTCTTTCATTCGAATATTTCATACGTCTACGTTTCATAAGTATATTACTTTACAAAAAGTATTCTATATTTTATTATGAAGTTGTTATATAGTATGCTCGTATTATATTTAGTCCATATCTAAAAATATATTTTACTTAGGTAGCATGTGTATATAGTCTGTTGAAGTTTAAATAAAAATATTAGTTTACTTATAATTATAAAGCGATGGCTTTTTTGATGTTATTTTAGATTAGTTGTATAAGATCTGAGTTGATTTTTTTTATGTACATAAAGTTACAATATAAAAGTGTGTATATATATATATATGTATGTATGCATGTGTATTGTGTATGCATGCAGTGTGTGTGTGTGTGTGTATGCGTGTGTAATGTGTATGTGTGCAGTGTATATATATATGCGTGTGTAGTGTGTATGTGCGTATGTTCTGTGTGCATTGTATATAGGTATACGTGTGTCGAAGCTTTGTATGATAGCTTTTTGTTCATAAGCGGTTATATATATATATATATATCTTGTATATGTATTTATATGTAAATGTGTTTTTATATAGCTATATTTTTTTTATATACTACCCTGTGCATATATAGGTTTGTTTAATGATTATATATATATATATATATATTAGTTAATATATCCTTTTGAGTTTTTTAATATGTAGATGTTATAGTTTTATAGAATTAAAGTTATATATATATATATATTTGGGTGTATATATACGTTTAAAATATTTATAAAGGAAGTTGTTCTTTCGATTTTGTTTTATTAAAGTATATATTTTCTGTGGAACTTATTCCTATAGCCGTACATTAGTTTACAATGTTTTGAACGTAGTTATATATAAAAGGTTTTTGTAGTATATGTTATAAAGGATGTTTGTCCCTTTTGATTTGTTTTATGAAATATACATTTTCTAGAACTTTATAGATATTGTACCATGGTATGTACTAGTATATTTGTGTTTATATATAAATCCATATATGTCGGTAGGCTGTGTTGGGTTTCCAAAAATATACATTTTGTATGTGTTGTATGTTATACATTATATACTATAAAATAAAGTGAATTTGGTTTGAGATATATGTATATATATATATATATATATATATATATATATATAAATTTTTGATTTTAATATGTTTGTGTTTTAAATTTAATATTGATTTTATAAATATAGTTATATATATTCATATACAAGTTTACTTATACTAATTATCTTCATTGATTATGATTCATATCATCGATTCTATCTATCAACTTGTCTATCCAATTCGTGCCAATCAACCTTTGCTTTGGGATTCGTACTTGCAATTCGTAGCTTCTTCTTTTGTCAAACTTCTCTAGCCTCGAAAGGTGAGCAATCACTCACAATTAATGTTCTTATATTTATTAAATTTGATTTCAATTGAAACAACAATTGAAATATGCTATTGTTAGTTATTTACATTGAAATATGTCATTATATGATATCTGTTCACCTGTGACATCTGACACCATTATCTTGATGATATATGTCTGTTATATTTCTATCATATCTGTTATCACTCTACAAGTTCTCTGTTAGTATAGAATTCACTATGGGTTGAAATGATACATACCCAAGCGGACTTTATAATAGGAGAAAACCGTTATAGGTTGAAATGATAGAACAAAGCGATTTTCGTTGAATTGAATTTGGGATTGCGGGTTGAAATGATGTATACCCGTATATATTAAATTACGGACTGAAATGATAAATATCCATATCACTTGACCATAGGATAGAAAATTATATACAGTCGTTGCTGGTCTATATATATATATATATATATATATATATATATATATATATATATATATATATGAAATGATTTCTATGAGTTTTGAAAAGAAATTTATGGTTTTACAAATATTGATTTAGATATTATATAAAGGTTATTATATATATAGTGAAAATTCCTAATTTGAAGCTATGTATAAAGTTGTTTTAAAATAAAAGTAAGTTCAATAATAAGGTTCGATTTTATAAAAATATGATATGGTTAAGTATTTATTTAAATTATATTTTAATAATGAGTTTATAATGATTTAATAAATTAAGGTTGGGAAGTTAGATTTGAGATTGATATGAAATGGCATTTAATTCAGAATTTATTGACTTTAAATCAATTTGAAATTTATGGAAATTGAAATCTTAAAGGATATGATTTTTTTATAACTTGAGTTTGAATTACGGTAATTTAAATGAATATATCAAGTTTGAATAAATGGAAGGAATATTGAGTTATTTGGAATTAGAAGTTTTATTTATATGATATTGGATTCATTAAGTAAATATTTCAAAACTAAATAATAGCAAATTGAACCAATTGATTTGATTTAAATTGAATTTTGGATTCAAGTTGACCTGAATCAATTTGTGAAATTGAGGAAACTATTTTATTTTATAAAGAAATTTTAAACTTAAACAGTTTTATTATGTATACTATTTTAATATTCAAATTGGTTAAGTAGGAAGTATTATGATTTCAAAGTATTATGTTTTGAAATGTTAACTTCAAGTGTTTTGGTTTCGAAGTGTTATAACTTTGAAAGTGCTATGATTTTGGAAAAAGATATATTTGAAATGAAAATGATATCGTATTTGGGTTTTGAAATGACAACGATATTTTGGCTTTAAAGTATAAACTATTTTGAAATGACCATGATGTTATAATAATGTTTGGTTGTTAAAGAGACCGGGATCGGAAGTTGTCATACTCTCTGCCAACTTTGAAAACCACTTTAATAACCGTATACGCAGTGGAGATTCCAGAATGAAGTAGGATGGAGGAGACATCCTTTGAGGTATGAACGTGGACCCGACTCCCGTGAGTTGGCTAAAATAGGAGCAATCGACGGGCTAATGAGGTCGCTCCTCTGATTGGACTCCTTCGATACCATTCTATTACTTTGTGATTGATTTGGTGGCCACTTTTGATTCTTTGATTTGGGAGTGTGGCTCGAGGTGGGCGGTAGTAGCTGCTACGCGTTACCATTGGCTCGGAAGTGTAATTGGTATATCTACCCTGGAATTGCCTAGTTATGCCATGTCACCTACCCTAGCGTGCCTTGTACGAGTTTGATTTGTGTCGTACCTATGGAGTATCCTCTGGTAGCCTCCCGATCAGGGTGTATTATGGTACTGCATAGACTATTGGCACTATTATGTGTTAAGGTGGAAAATGTAAAGCCTTAACGCTATTTTAAAGTCATTTTATTTTACTATTAGACATTGTTATAATAGCGTATATTGCTACATAGTAGATAGTTTAACGGATCCTTAGAGGATGGTTATCCAAAACATCCTTTGAGTTACTTGTATTTCAGTTGTTATTTCACTTGAGTTGGATTTATAGATATAAGAATGTTAATCCCGACTCGAGTGTTTTGTGTTTAACTTTACGCTTGGATCAGACTGAGTGACACACCTTTTGAGACTCACCTTTGGAGTTGGAGCTTCGCTTGGAGGTCCAGCTATCAACCCAGCTTTCAGATATTCAGTTGATTCCAGTGATGTATTCTGATCTTGTATTTGACTATTGTATTTGAGACTTCTGTTGTATCTTATTTGACTCTGTTGTATATATACTAGCTTCATGAACTACTATTCTCTTGTTTCCGCTGCATTATTGTATATTACTTTGTGTCTGTGATTCTGTAATTTATTTATTTACTATATATGCTGAGTTTTTCCAAATATAAATTAACAATATGATATTTTGAGCAATTCAATTCCGACTTGTGTGGTTTTATTGTCGATTTGAATGGTCCAAAATAGTGGGTCATTACAAAGTACAGGTACATGAGGTTATTGGATAGATTTTGGATTGCATAATTGCATATAAAATAGGTTGCTCGCTTAAAAATGCTAACATGAGGTACGCCTATGCAATAAAAGAAAAGAAATGATAATATATTGTTATATATTTTGTTTTCCAACTGTGTGGGTCGATGTATATATATTTATCCCTCTTGTGATATTGTAAAAGGCTCTTCGTACAAAGGAGAGGCTGTCGAAAATTTAGGGTGTTAGAGTAATTTTGAAAATTTTGTAAAATTTTTTAACTAGGAAAAGTTGGTTTTTGGATTGAAGTTGAAATAAAAGGTTTTTGGGTTAGGAATAGAAACAACTTTTTTTCGGCAAACCTAAAGGGTTAGAGAAGTGAATGTAGGATTGTAACTAAGTGGGTTTTGGGTAAATAAAGAGGTTTGGGAGCATTTTTATTGCCTTAGCAAATTTCGAGGACGAAATTTTTATAAAGGGGAGGAATGTAACGACCCGGAATTATAGTTGTTAGTTTTTGAACATTTAATTTATTTAAAATGTTGGATTTGAGTTAATGGTTGACATTGAATATGGAAGAGTTTCTGAAATGATTTAAAATTCTAAATGTAGCGGTTTATTTGATTTGGTAAACAATAAATTAAAAATTGAATATTGGGATACTATGGGATCTGAGAATAAATGGGGGTGAAAAATGATTTCTAAAATTGATTTAAATTCTATTTGTATTATAATTTTAATATTGGACTTGTGAATGGAATTTAAAGTTTGAAATTTATATGTTAATTTAATAGTGAGATTAATATATAAAAATAGTGTAAATAATTAAATCTAATTTTAAATGAATCAGAATGATTTCTAATATGGATATAAATTCTTTTGATATATAATAGAGTTGGTAAGTTTTTAAAATGGAAATTTTAAATGATTTTGACATTTTGAAAATCGCTCGATTTAATCGACGAGTTAAAATAGCCTTCCAGGGCACAATCTCGGAATACGAAGAAATTAGTTCCATTGGATCTTTGATAGTGTACTATTATTGGATTTCAAATTTCATAGAGTTTGGAGTTACCATTTGGTCGTACGGGAGAGAAACGCGTTGAAATACATATCGAAAATTTAATATTTAAAAAGCTATTTTCCACATGCTATCGAATTAGGTCCCGAAACCTATTCCATTGTGTTCAGAATAGGGGTAAAACATTAGAAACGCCAGGTGGCACATCTCATTTGGAGATCGTTTGAAAAAGCACGTTAAAATTTGAAAATAATAATAAAATAATATAATATGCGTATATACATACATTGTACACAGTTAAACCCTAGTAATTTCCTTCAGCCGCCGCTTCTTAAAATCAATGGTCGAAAGCTTCATCTGTTCTCCCTCGATTGGCTTGAAATCCATTGATTTTTACCAAATCCTTCCAACTAGCAAATCGTAGAGGGCATTGAAATCAACGAAGCGAACGGCTGCGATTGTTTTTAGAGAAATGGATCGGCGACAATCCTCACTAGATGGGCCATCATTTTTTCACTTTTTCCTTGGCCAATGTAGGACCGAGTTGAGTGACGTTCGAGGGGGTGCTCGGCGTGGAGGCGCACAAGGCGATGTAGTCCGATGGTTGTTTCAATGACGGTGGTGGTAGCGGTGATCGAGGACGAGGCGACATGTTGGATTGGGTTTGCCAGTAGCTTGCGTGCGTGAAGGTGATGAGAGAGAGAGAGATGTGCGGCCAGGATTTTCATTGCTAATCAAATGGCAGTTCTGGTTGCTAAATAATAATAATAAGAATAAGAAATTGTTTATATAATTTATATTGGAAACCTATGAAATTCATATCTTACCCATACGAGGTCGGAATCGGACGAAACAAGCGGCGTCGGAATCGAAGCGACAAGCGCTATGCTGTGGTATAGATCTGGACGCGATCGGAGCTAGTTAAAATTTTAGGTTAAATTGAACGTGGTCGATTTAATTGAAAATTTGAGCATTTGGCGATTCAAAACTCAAGGTGAGTTAATCTCCCTCAATTTTGGACTGCTGGTAATAATTTTAAATAGTTAAAATTAATAAATGATTGATTTTTCAAATTGATGCATTTTATAAGTTGGATGTGATATTATATACAATATTATATATACTGGAGTGATCGATATTCCCGCATATATATATATATATATATGTATATGTACATATATATATATATATATGTATATATATATAGCGGATGAGACCCTATGCGCCCCTGCATAATAGGGGATGACCCTATATAACGTGATATTCCACCTTGAAGTGGAATTGGTATTTTTTTATTTTGCTAAAATCTGTGGATGTAGGGAAACAGGTTGAAGGGATCCAACTGGATTCCTCAAATGTGTTGAATTTAATTTCATACATAGTAATATATGTTCTGTTGGAATAATCTGTGTTAGATTGTTGTGTGCTTTGAATGGATTTAATGCTATGACAGGTTTTGACCTAAATTTTTGTACTTTTAAAAACACTAGAAATATATGTTTCAAATTGGAAAAGAATTTATGAGGGATTTTTGAAGTAAAATGTTAATAAAGTATTTTGTATTAATTAATGGGATAAAATAAATGGCTTGAAATTCGTACTTAACTAAATCAGGATACTGTGAAGAGGATTTTGGAATAAGAGTAAATTATAAAGGATTTTCAAATAATAAAATCCGTAAAATGGTACTTGTTAAAACATAAAGGTTTCATAATCGAGATTTTAAATATTTGAAAAGATAGAGAAGATAATTTATGAAATAGCATAAAATTGATTTATACTGGAATTCAAGTAGGATTTCCAAATTTTCGGGATGAAATTGGAAATTGAGAAATTGGTCTTGTTTTAAAAAGTGGAATTTAAATTATTAATTTGGTCATCATAAAAGTGTTAAAATATTTTAGAATTAGTTATTTAATTATTTTAAGTTGTTTGAAACATATTTAATTATTTATTAGTTATTTTATAATGATTTTAAAGGATGTATTCTTATTGAAGCCTTTGTCAGCAATTTGTTTTTAAAGGATAAGTTAATAATTATTTATATGGATTTGTATAATAACTTTTATTTAGGTATATTTGACTGGATTTAACTTAAAATTCATTTTGGAGCTTATAAATATTATTTTAAGACAATTTTAAGTAAGGTTTCGAGAAGTTGTGGTATACTCGCGTGGCGTAAATCGGAGGCAGTCAGTGCCTGCAGTTAAGTCTTGAATTTCTCTAGGATATAGACGTAACCATTGAGCTGTGATTCATGGTTTGATACCGCAGTGGTACTTTCCACATTATTTTAAAAAGTATTTTCAAATATTTTTAAAAGGTTACTTGTGAATATATTGATTTCGAAGTATATAGTTTCGGATAAAGAGATTTAATTTATTTAAAATTTAATTGAAATAAATATTTGGTGTTTACAGTGAAATTGAAGTATTTGGTTGAAATGATTTTTTTATTAGATAGTTAAATAACCGACTATCAAATTTGGACTTAAATATAGCTTTGGAAATATCTAGAAGAAGTATGGGAATTATATGGTACAGTTACCGTTTGCGGTGCTATACTGTACGTGTAAACTCGTTTCGTTCTTCCAAGTCGTTATAAGTAAATTCGTCCACAAATGGTTAGGCGTTAATATTCGATCTTATCTTCATCTGTGTATTTCCTTAAACAGGGTTGAATTTACCGAGAAATATCGAACGCTTTTCGAAGAGACCGGGATCCGATTTGTGATCCCAAAACCACTTCGATCAAACGAGTACATTTTTGAAAGGAAGATAAGAGCTTGGAGTCGAAGATGAAGCAGTGAAGTGCAAGGGCTAATCGTTACTAATCCTGAAGGTGATTCCAAAATGGATGTAGTAGGAATAGTGCATTCAGTTTCGTTTGGACCGAGATTGGACTTGTATGGATTAATGCTATCAGTACATTGTTACTAGGGGACAATGGGCATTCTAAATTAATCTTTCTAAAATGGTAATCATAGCCTCTAGCCTCATCAACCGAGAATGACTGAAAATCAGGGAGGATGCAGCAAGGCTAAATGGGTCGCAACCTAGTAGGGTATGTCTATCACCTTTCTAGATAACCTCGGATATTATCACTACACGTGAAAGGAGCTCGGAAATGGTGGGAACACCTGAGGTGACAACATATTCAGCCTATCCAGGTTAGGGGTAGGACGATTTTGTGTTGCAGGAGATCGGGAGTGGTCCTCGGTACGGTGTTTCTAGACAGCTACCATGAAAGGTGGTACGCCAGTGCCTAGTACTCAGATAGAATCCATTCTCCAATAAGCGCCGTACGGTTTTGATTGTGCCAAACTATGCTGGAACATGAGATGCAAGCATTTCAGCTATTTGAATAAATATTTGTGCATAGACACTATTATAATATCAATGGATTTTGATATGAAATATTTTGGTTATCGGAAGGTAAAAACCCGGCATGTTTATTTGTGATGTGGTCTTACGAGATACCTTTGCTTTTCAAAGGATTTTGAAACTTTAATAATTCAAATTGAGTGTGTTTTTCTCACGCTGGTTTTCCAGACTGACTCGAGTGTTATTTTGTTATAATGCTTGGGTCAGACCGAGTATTTCAGGTTCAGGTTAGGATGCTATAGACTTTAGGAGACCGAGATGTATTCTTGTACTTGTTATTTCCACTGTAGTATTTTGTTTGAAATTGCCATAAATTGTGAAGGCAGGTTGTTATAACTGTCGAGGATGGTAATTATTGGTTTGTATACTCTGATGAGTATGCTATAGTTTTGTTTTGTGTAAAGAACTATTGATATTATATATTGTTCTGTTTGCTGTGAGATTCTGTTTTGTTTTGTATTCTTCTTCTTCTACCTACTTTCTTTTCCTCAACAATCTGCCTTTCTGGCACTCGATCATTCAACATGTTATAAGATGAGCGTATTTATGTCGGTTTTCGAAGGTCGGTAAGGGCGGGTCGTCACAAAGCGATATTGGGTTTATGAGTCTTTGGATATGATCCAAGAAATAATACGAATGTATCATTTTATAAGCATCAAGATTGAATAATTATTTTGATAGAAATATCAAATAGTTTGATTTTCAATCAAAGGGCAGAGGTAGTGTATGGTCATAGAAAGAACGTTAAAAGGTACATTGATATTTCTAAACTATAAGTAAACAACACGTTGTTGATTTTAACAGTATGCTTGTATTAGAATCAACTTTAGTTGTTTCAATACTCAATTTTGGATTGTAAATGATGTGTTTTACGGTGAGTATAAAAGATGTAGGGATTTTCCTAAAACGGTATACAAGAGCACCCTTTTAAAGGGGAACATGTAAGTTGGATTCCTTGTGCATTAGCAATAGGAATTATCATACAGGTTATGTTATGTATGATATTGTGTTTTGTTTATGTATTTGATACATGAAGAAAATATAAAATCCAAATTGATATCACAAAATAGTTGTCTGAGGTGTTCTCACGTATTTATGAAATACTAGAGCATTGTTTATAGATTCAACAAACTCGTTATGATGGAACGTTTGGGCACAAACTTTTATAAGTGATATTGAGTATAACTTGTCAATGATAAAATTCATGTTAAAATCTTTAATTTGAAAATGTTTCAAAGTAAAAGTGATTGTAGTCGATTCAATGAAATGTTGAGAACATTAACTTGACTAGCGCTATATAAACCAATGTATACAGATAAATGCATAATTTATAATTAAGGCAAAGGTGATTCCAAATGTTGTGAATCCCATAATATTGTTATAACATAACAATGTCATGAAATTGGTCATGATAGAACTTAAAGCTCACTAGAAGCCGAAAGACATATTTTGAATCGTTCCACGTGATAAAGGCAGTTTAGTAGTGTCACAGAGAGTTAATCGACAAAGTAGATAATTAAATCATAATAGCATATCCATTAAGGGACTGACCTAATTGGTTCTGAGAAAGCTAATTTGAGAAGTTGGAATTAGATTCCAAAATTGACCCCAAGTGCAAGTGGTAGATTGATAGAGTTAGGGGTAAGCCCTAAGGGCAATTATGTAATTTGTTACATATATCTGACTCGTTGACAAATCTTGTTCGAAATAAAAGGTATTTTCTTCCTATTATATAC
Organism: Allium cepa; assembly: GCA_030765085.1. Taxonomy (NCBI): domain Eukaryota; kingdom Viridiplantae; phylum Streptophyta; class Magnoliopsida; order Asparagales; family Amaryllidaceae; genus Allium; species Allium cepa. The sequence goes on along the minus strand of CM060937.1, from coordinate 445,995,622 downwards.
TTGATATAATGTGATTATATTAATTAATTAAATTAATTAAAAGTATATTTAATAGAAAAATCCATAAATGTTATATTTTGTGATAGTAGTTACAAAGTGCTGTAACCGTGGGTTATTTATCGCAACGAAACAAATATACCATTTTAAATATTCTTAGTCAAGATGCATCGAGACTGGATATCGATGTATCCATTGAGACTGGAGTATGTAACGCTCTCCAAATATTGGACAGTATATACTCATGACTACTGGGGGCACCTAGGGGTTACGCACTAATAATTCTTGGATAACTATGGAATGACTAACTCGATAGTTTTCTGTTGGTTAATGTAGCTAAGGTCAAACAGAAAATATCGATGTGACTGACTTACATAGTTCTCTCGACATGAAAATACTGTGGATCTTCAATATGAAAGCTCCACTTTCCACTTTGATTATAGCCAACTCATGGCATGGCATCCATAGGATGACTATAGTTGGGTCGAGTGGAAGTATTGGAAGTGAAGCATTATTCAAGAGAGGATTCGTCTGCTCAGTTATATGTGGTTAGTATCACAGTCAACTCAAGTCAACTCAAAGTCAAAGCCTCTGGCCAGAGCATTTCGGTTAATAATAATTGTTATTATTGAACCAAGGACTTTGTATTTAGACTATAAAGTTGAATGTGGATGAGGTTGGAATTTTGACCGTTACCAAATTCCAGAAGTCCAGATGACATAGTTTTGACGAAGAGAATTGGTGTAAACAAGTGTTACAACCGGGTAATGCTTATTAAACTAAAATTTGATTTTACCGAAAATGAGTAAGCGATAAATTTGGCCATAATGTCACACCACCTGCTAAGTGATGTGTGGACGTTAACAGTAGAATAGTTCCAAATTTGCACCTAAGAGTTACACAGCTAAAATGATGAATTCCTTAAGACCGAACGATTTAATTAGTTTATAATTATTATAAATTAATTAAATTAATTAATATATGAAATATTAATTATAAAATTTGAATATGATTTGAGAAATAAATAATGTTATATATATTTATAATAGTTATAAACATATCGATCGATATGCAATATCGACAAGCGATTAAATTAGATTTAATTGCATAGTATTTTGGCTTGGGATTAGATGTGTTTAAAGGCCATCATTAGGGCTGCCAAATTTCGGTTTTGGGAAGATCTAGGGGTGGCTAAAACATGGTAAATGGCTTGGAGATAATGAGTTGAAACTTAGCGAGAATGTGTAAAAAAGGTTTTCCTCGTTTCTCTCTAATACAACGATATATATATATATATATATATGTATTTATATATATAATAACTAATCTTTTTGGTTGCTATTAGCTTCTAAATTTCTCGTTAAAACATAGCTCTCAATCCACTCCAAAATTCTCAAATATATTTCAAATTAAAATAGTACTATTCGATAGTTAGAGGTCGGTGATTCCGGACTTACAGTCTGACGAATCAAGAACGGTAAAAGGAAGGGAAGTCATTGCTTCAATGTTGATTCAAAGGCATCATTAAATTCGTAATTTTAGTTCATATTATAGTAATTTAATTATATTCTATAATCCTATAATGAGCAATTTCATATCTGTTTAAATATTGCGACTATATATTTAGTTATGTGAGATTTTTGTAAGTAGATGTGGTTGTCACAAATCAATTTGGTTATGTGCATAATTTATATATTATACTATTTGATTTATGTATAGACAAATGTTGTTTACTGTACAAAATCAATTTTTTCATTAACAATTGTAATATATATATTTATTAATAAATTCATATATATATATATATATATATATATATATATATTGGTATATTTCTCTCTCATAGTAGCATATTTGCATATATAAGACATATATGTATGATTTAAAAAATTTAGTACACATATTTATATATAATATGAATTTAAAAGTTCGAAAATTAATTATCATACATATATTCATATTTTAAATTAACATTTATTGAATTTTTGAATTGTTTATTATATATAAAATAATTATTACATTAAAAATTCAATTATATATTTTTAAAAGTATTATATCATTTCAGAAACATATATAAAAAATTTAGGAATATTTTAATAAATTTTATTATTTTTAATAATTAGTATTATTTAAAAAAAAACTGTTTATGATTCATTAAAAATAATAATTAAATTTGAAAATTCTTTAAAAAAATTTTGCAACCTTTCATTCATGATATTAGAATTTCTAAACTTTTAAATATTGAATTTTTAATAATATATTATTTTATATTAAATAATTATTTCCAAAATCAATGTATTTGTTTTTAAAAATAATATTTCAACTTTGCAAAATTTCCAAATTTTTCCTAAGCGCTATTTTATGATACTAGATTTTTAAAAATTGCAATATTTGAATTTTTATCAATAGATTATTTTATGTTAATTATTTATGGATGAAAACATTATTTTATTCATAGTATATACAAACTGAAATACTAAAATTATTATGTTTGCAAAAAACTAAGTTTATTTTGAATTACAAATAATTTTTAATAATTGCTCTCTCTCTCTTTCTATATATATATATATTTATTTATCTATATATAGATGTTTTATGTTCATATATTATATATAATATTATTATACATATGTGTGTGTGTGTGTTGTAACACATATACATGCACATATTTGGACAACATGCACTTACACATATATGTATATCTCAACATTTACATATGGACATATTGTACCTTTCATGGATTATTATGTTACACATGCACTTACACATATATGTATATGACACATTTATGTGTAAACTAAATCAAATAAAATTATTTTCGTATCTTAATATACTTGAATTTGAATAAAATAAATGATTCTATTTAAATGAAATTTAGAAATTTTCTAATTCAGATAGACTTCGTAGGCCAAATAAAGATCCAATAGGGTAAAAATTTAAAATTCACCCATAGCTTCCGCTACGGGCTGGTCTAGTTCCAATAAAAAGAAGCTATAAATGATACTTAATTGTATTAGTAAATGATACATAATTGTTGTAACAACTCGGAATTTCACAACTTTGATTTGCAAATAAATAATTTATTTTAATTAATAAATAGTGATGGTGAAATAGTTTTCAAAATTTATTTACATAAATATTTATTTCAGAGAAAATTTAAAAATGCGACTGGAATTTGTTTTTCGAATTCTTGACTTTTCGTCATTTAAAAATTGTCGAGAATAGTTTGAATACATTAGAAAAACATACACATACATTTATAAGTGAAGTTAGGATACTACTTAGTATACATAAATCCATACGTACGTACATACATACATACATACATACATACATGTGCATACTTAGGAAATATATAATGTAATTATAAATGTTTAAATGGAAGATTCCTTAAGAAACATGTTTAAACTTTAGGTAAAAATGCATTTATGGCATGTTGGCTCAAGTTTTCATAAGGGGACAAGGAATTTTCAAAATTTATGGTAGGGAGATAAGGGTGAGATGGTGCAATATTGTGGAGGGTAAAGTACAAGGGTATTATGGTAATTTAGTAAATATAATTCATATAAAATCAGATTCTCCTTTGCATTTTCATTTTTGATTTCCATTTTTCCATTTTAACTTTGTTCCTCCATCTTCTTCAAAGCCATTTTCATGGCTTCCACATAGATTTTCTAAATAAAATTCCGTTTTTTCTATTTTAAAGCACCTTGGAATTTTTTAAAATGTTACTCCTTCCTTTTAAACCACCTTCTTCTCGAAAAGAAAACTCAAGCTAACCCTTGAGGCCATGGCCGAACCTTTCATGTTACTAGATTGAAAATACTTTGGCATTTAGGGTCACAAAACCTTCACTTTTTCAAGTTAAAAGCAAGGTCTACGGCCGTGCTAAAAATTAGTGAAGGTTCGAGTTAAAAGTGGAAAGCTTTAGGTGAGAAAAATATTACTTTTTACCTTAAGTTTAAAATTTAAAACTGATGAGAATTTATTTCTCATAATTGGTTGGAAAGCGTGTTGTTTGTTTGGGTAATTTGATGTTGATGTGTATGTATTTGTACGTGCTTGGATGTGATGTAATATTAACTTGAAATCGTAAGTTAAATGTTAGATAGTAGTTAGAATTTCTGGACTTTTTTATGTGGTGATGATATGTTCAAGTGTTGTATTCATGGATCTAGCTTTGTAATTTTTCTTAGGATGTTTTAAGTTAAGAAAGTTAGTGTTAAAGTGGTTAGTAGTAACTTCAAAAATCCTTTGGTACCTTACCTTTAGAAACGGTTTCATAAGTTTTATAAGTCTAAAAATCTTACTTTCGTTTTTCAAAAATATTATATTAAGTTATAAAAGTAAGGTTTAAATTAAAAGGTGGAGTTTTGAAAACTATTTAGAGTATAAAATGAGTTTGAAAATACGGATCCTACAGCAATAGTCGCTATATACGCAGTTCGTGAAAATGAACTTTTTTTGAATTTAAAATTGTTGTACTTAAGAATCCTTCTGAAAATACTTTCAAATCTTAGATTAAGCATTTAAAATAATAATTATTTATTTTATTATTTATTATTTTATTGATTAATTAAGTATGTGATTACTACATAATTGTTAGTTAATAAAGGAAATTTGTACGTAATTATATACTAAGTAAGTTAATTATAATTAGTTAAGTAATTAAATATTATATATTAATAATTTATTTAAGGATTATTTACTAATTAATTTAAGATTAATTATTAATTAATCATTTATTTTAAAAGTTTTTAATTATCAATTAAATACTAATCAAGTTAGATTTAAGTTGAGATTTAATTTAAACATAATTATGATTTAATTAATTTAAATAAAAGTTTAATTTATTATTTAAGTTTTAATTAAGGATTAATTAATTAATTAAGATTAATTATTATTTAATAATTAATTAATGATTAAATATGGTTTAATTATATATTTAAAGCTAACTATTATTAAATTATTTTAACTAATGATAATTATTACTTAATTATTTATTTAATAGTTAATTACTGTTTAATTTTTAAATAAAGGTTTAATTATGATTTCATAAAGATTTTAAATATTATTTGTCATCAAACAAAAATTTTGATGTTTAAACCACTTTATTTACAAAGATCGTTTTTGTTAAGAGTAGTTTTCTTTTGTAAAAGTATTTCAAACCAAAGGATTTTGTTGTCGATTACCCTTAGATAATCCCAATTGAATACGAAACCCAATGACATATGTTTAGCAGAATAAAACACAATTTTGCTAATTTAATTTGTAATTAATATATGTTAGTAGAATAAATCACCATTCTGCTGTAATTCACCAAGTAGACTATGATTAACGTCTATTTAGCAGAATAAATCCCAATTCTTCCACTTTCGTAACTTGGACATTTACCTATATGTGACTGATTGCTATTGGTTGTGTCCCTTTATATATCTGCTTGTTATGTAAATACCATGTTATAACTTGGATAAGTTAAACTCAACTTAAATGAACCATTGTTGTCATTATGCCCCTGTCTAATTTTGTGAAATCAAATATTTCATTTTATCATTTTTGAAAAGAGTTTAGAGCATATTATCATTTTAATTATGATATTTAAAAGATAATTAGGCAATTAATTTATTAAAGGTGCTTTGAAGTTAATTGAATAATTTTTAAAATCATTGTTTTATTAAATATGGTTTAAAGATAATTAAATGGATGATGTTTTTAAATGATAACTTACCGCTTAAAGGTGTTTTAAATAATCGTTTTGTTTATCAAAGGAACTTTATTAAATGAGATTTATTGAAGGAGTTTTGTTTCAAATAAGGAATATTTATAAGAAAGTTTTATAAATGATTTAATAAAAAAAGTTCTATAAATGATTTTGGAGATTTTTAAAAAGTTACATAAATGGTTTGGATATTTATAAAAGAGTTTTGTAAATTAACTTGGAGTTTTATAAAGAGTTTTATAAATAGGTTTGGAATTTAAATAAAGGAGATTTCAAAAAATGAAAGAGATTTATTAAAAGGATTTATAGAATAAAAATATAAAATAATTTGAGATTTGGATTTCCTTTAACCGACTTTCTTAATTCTGATGGTATGGACATTCGTTCCACACTTAACACTGAAGGAATAGTGTTTGAGGTTATCTTTGTCTCCAATTAAATAACATTTGTTGATCCTTTTAACATGATTTTTAAAATAAGAAATTTTTCATAATGTTTTGTGAATATACTTATGTTAGTGAGATAAGTTTATGAATATTCTGATAAATATTCTGAAAGAGAATTACTAAATGAAAGATTTATTTAAATGCAGCCTAGTGGTTGCTATAGGTAATTAAATCCCTGAATTATTGTTGTTTGATCATTTTATAGTTAAATAACCAACTATTAAATCTCGATCTCTTTGACTCGAGAAGTATGAATTCATATTTGAGTTTCTCGGTGAGGACTCAAATACTTGTTGCATACTTTCAAAGAATCGAAATTAAGTTAGCGAGAAATTATTGCTTAGTTTGGAGACACCGATTTCGAATTTATCCAAACCACTCCAAACTAATAACATTCATGATGAAGTACGCTATGGAGGAGACTATTCTTCCTGATGGTGATTCCAAAATGGAAGATGGTAAAAATTAAATGTTCGTTCGTTCTAGGAACAACTTTTATAGATGAATGCTAGCATTACGTCTCTGTTTGGAGGGTAGTGTTAGCATTCCAAGGTGGTCTTCTTTTCAAAAGGTAAATCGTCGCCTCAAGCCTCATAACCCGAAAAATGTCTAAAATAGGATATGTACCGAGCTATGTGGTTAGATACCATTAGAAGCATCATTCCTTTTATTTAGATTGTTCCCTTAGAGTTGTTTTGCGTGCAGGCACCGTGGGTATGCCGCCTCGATGTTACATCCGGCCTATCATGTCAAAGGAGAAAGATGGCTTTATATTGGAAGGGGTACAAGATGTTCTTTTCAGAACCCATGTACATTTTTCTAGAGGTGTACCTTCAATAGGTAGTGCCTTACCTAGACATTGTTGGAATCTATTCTCTAATACATGTCCTATGAACTTAGTTATAGCCAATTATGTTAAAATGTGAGCTGCAAGCATTCCAAATATTTTATCTAATTTACTTTAAACCCATAAACATTATTATAATATCACTGGATTTCATAAGAAATTATTTTGGTTATTGTAAGGCAAAACCTATCCGTGTTTATGTGTGGCGTGGTCTTTCAAGATACCTTTGATTTTAAAAGAGTTTTAAAAGTTTTAGTTCAGTTGTCTGAATTTTCTCACCCCAAACTCATGTCTAACCTGGAGTTTTATATTCTTTCCCTAAAACTCTTGGGTGCTCAAATTTGTGTGAGCAGCCTAGTAGTTCAGGTTCCCATGGATGCATTTTTGAGAAGCTTAGAGCAGGTAGTTTCATCGATAGCTAGTTATTTATCTTATTCCACTGTGGCTTATGTATTTTGTATCAGTTATGTTGGGACAAGCAGTTATAACTATCCCAGGGTAGAATTTGTACTATTATGAATCTGCTGTATCATTTTGGAAATGACTATGTAGATTTTTAGATTAATTAATATATATTTTTCCATTGCGTTGCGAGATTCTGTATTGTTTAGTTTCTTCTTGTCTTATTTCCTTTTTTACTTTCCCCAATGATCTGTCTTTTTGGCACTTGGTTGTTCGGCATGTGAATACCATGGATGTATTAGTGTCGACTTCTAATGATTGAATGGTTATCATAATTGTATCAATAAATGATACTTAACTGTATTAATTAGAAAGAAGTAATAAATGATACTAAATAACAATTATGAAATTGAAATAAGAGGTAAGTTCATGGTAAGTAAGTAAACACTGATAATTGAACTTAGAAGGCGTAATAATTTTCTAGTTGAAATTGTATGCCTCAATAACACATTTATGATGGGAGTGCATTATTAGGTCTAGCAGAATATGATCTTTAGAATGGGTTGGAATGCGAGGTCGGTAATGTTACACGACAGAAGGCTGCCCTTTGCAAGGGGCTACCAACAGTTGTGTATACATTATACTGATGTAGGACATCTCCAACTATAGGACCCGTGGGGATGTACATTTGCGTATAGGTTTAGGGAATATACCAAAGTAGGTTCGCCTGGGATTTTAAGTCTTAAATGGCCAGTTGGAGTCTACTTCTTTTCCAACAAGAGGTATTAAGTAACCAGGTGGGTATTTCCTTGATTTTTGTTAGGAAATCTAAATTGGACGATGGTAAAGGTTCGATGCTATGTCAGCAATGTTGGCACTATATATTTTAGGGTTGTATACATAGCTCAAGTGCACCTCGATCTTGAGCGTTTTTGGTAGCCCGACACTAGTTGGAGGTTCCTTGGTGTACGCTGGCAATTCAGCCTAAACGTTGTTGGTTGATGCCCAACGTAGTGCAATAAGTGGCATTATCGGTGAGCTTTGGACATAGATGCAGCGGACCCTAAGTCGTCTTTTGCACGAGTCGACATTGCGGGTTCCTCTCAATGCATAAGTACGATATATTGCAATAGTGGTTTGGGATTTCGAGTTGGGTATTCGTACGATTAGATTAGAAAGGTGCGATGTCTAGTTATGGATACTAGAGGGGAATATATCCTCGTCCATGTGGGGACCGTGATGCTTATAACATATATATAATACCTTGGAGTAGGTTGAGTTTATCATACACATATATGAAGTCAAAATGACCAAGCTTTGAATAATAAACATAACACATGATGGACACAATCGGAAAAAACTAGTGCTATGGATAAAGTATGTAATTTACCAGTCACTAGAACGTTGTTATGACTCTCCTTATTACAACTCACATAATAGATTTAGAAGGGCATGTACTAATATAAGGAGGGAAAGGTAGGAGGACATATTTACTAATGCATGCTCTGCATTGATAAGAGCACTATATACCTCAGGTATTGGCCTCAGTCAGTGTGTGTTTATATGTTCTATTGTACTTTATTATTCAACCTTAGTGGACTTGGTCAGTGCATGCTCTGCATCGATAGCTCTCTGATAACTCCTATTTTATTGGTTACTAACACCAATGATATGTACCCTAGTGGACTTGGGATTTTGATTTAGGTTAGTCAATCATAAGAATTAGGATAAGCCAAGTTAACAAATTTGTACTTTTACCTATACATATACATATACATATACATATACATATACATATACATACATACATACATATATAATATAGCGAAACACTACAAATTTCAACTATATAAGTAGTTGCGACCATATTTTGAAAAGATGGACAAGGAGACTATGAGTTGGAACAATAGTGAAGTTAAAAATATATGCATATCTCGATCACCATACAGTACATAGGACGCACTAAAAGGCGTTAACTTACGAACAATATGAGTGTGGCATACAGAAGTTTCCCTGAAGCTGGACGGTACATATAACACCCCTAATTTTGGTAACATTATTTAGGAGATTTAATTAGATAAATTAAATAGAATAATGTAAATGTTAAGTGATAAGGGGATTGAGATTTGAATAAATATAATTAAGGTCATGCTTAATTAATTAATTAAATGGGCTAAAGTATGGTTTTAAGTTAATTAATCTACATATAATAAGTGTATAATGGGAATTAGCCGCACATAACCTGTTACCCTTATATATTCTCATTCCTTATCATTTCATTTTCCATTCATGTCATTTTGAAAATAAAATAAAAATGTAAGAAGAGGAGCCGGCCATGATCAAAGAGAAAAGGGAAGAGAATTCGAATCAAGTAAGGAATTAAAGAAGGGCAATAAATCTTTATCTCAATCCAATCTCCTTATCTTAATGAACGTGAGTAATAATTTATACCATCTCTATTTTGTTTTATGAATATATGTTTTTCGGATTTAAGATTATCGTTTCTATGATGATTTGATGATGATATGCATGAATTATAATTTATTTGATATAAACAAGAATGTTTAAATAAGATTATGTGCCATTTTTAGGCAAAATAGATTGATATTGATGTTTAAATCCATGGAAAATTTTTATGTTATGTAAAACATGATTTTGAAGTTTAATTTTAATTTTGATAATTTTCCAAGCTATGGAAAGATTATTATGAATTTTCAAAGGAAAATATGGTTAGATGGGTTCATAAATTTATGTCAAAAAATATATTGAGAATTTAGGTCTAAAATTTTGATATGTTAGATAACATGATTAAAGTGAATTTCTAGAATTTTTTGGGGATTTTCCTTAAGTGATTTTCTATGCAAATTAAATTATTTTAGAAGAAGGAATTATGAGCAATATTGGTTTGATTAATGGAAGGGTTTATTTGCTAACTTAACCATGGTTTAGATCTAAAATTAAGCGGCAATTATTTTAGTAAAGAATTTGAAATGTTGGGGAAACCAATTACAGGTTTACACGTGGCAGGTTAGTTAGATAAAAACTTGTTGTAAGTGGCATTAATCAGCTTTTACTCAGAAAAGCAGGTTCCGCCTCTAATAGAGGCACCTTTCGACTCAGAAATTCTGCCTTCAATCAAGTCGAAACCCACTAAGCCGAAACCAATACACAAGGTCTCACTTAGATGGTACATAGTGGATTGGAGGAAAGGCGGAAGACATGGTGTCGAAAGCATTACTTCCAAAGGGGTCGTACCTTTGTTTGTTTTAAAAGTGTAGCGCCTGCCTTTGTTTTAAAGCCTTCAAAGGAGTCGAATCATATGTTTTCGAAAGAGTTTTTCTAAAGGCTTTCGAAGGGGTTGCCATCTTATGTTTTAAAGAATAAGCTTTCAAAAGGTTCCCTTTACTTATAAAAATAATCCTTTCGAAAGAAGGGGTGCCGACCTAGTCGATGACCTGCTGCCGTTGTTTTGCCTTTTGAGTGTATTGAAGTCATCAATGCTTTTGAAGAGTACTTTTGTTTTAAAGATGTTCTAAGCAGCTTCCTAAATTCTTTCGAAAGGGTCCAAGAGTTTCGAAGGCAATGGCTTCGACAGGGGGTTTTTATGCTATCCTTCAGTGTTTTGTTTAAACCGTTTTGAGGCTTTCGAAAAGAATGGCGCCGATGCCATCAAATTTTCCCCAATATTTTTATATGATAAATGATGAATTCGAAAGAGATACTTTCGTTTATATTCACTTTGACCCAAATGATTTTTTAAGTATGAACTCAATGGTTTCGAAAGAGGGACTTTCAATAGTTTCGGAAGGGATACTTCCCAAGGTTTCGAAAGGGGCCCTTTCAAAGGTTTTGAAGCTATGATTCTATATGATTCTAAGCAATATTTTATTACATTCGAAAGGTTTCAAAAGAGAAGTTTTAAAGTATTTCGAAAGGCGGGGGCCTAATGTTTTGAAAAGAAATTTTTATGCTTTCGAAGGAGGTTATCCAGCGAGGTCGAAAGAAAGGTTTTAAAGGTTTCGAATGCCATAGTTTTCAAAACAAATAACCTAATCTCATTGTAAAAGAAAACCATGGCATAAATAAAGAAAGTGTTTTGAAAAGGAATTTTTGAAGAAATTTTCTTTGATTAAAGGGTTAAAGGGATTAACCAAGTGATTGTGTTTGCTTTTTCATATACGTATGTATATTCACATTGCGTTGGACCCGTAACTATATTTCTGGAAAGGGTAGAATAACCAACTAGGTTGACCCAGTAGTGAATATAAAATTAAGTTAACTCCTGAATGAGTAGAATTGCATCCAGGATGTCAGGAAGACCAGAATATAGGATGCTAAAACATTAAAGATGTCGGTAGGGGCCAATAAATTCTTAGTAAGCCCATGAAAACTGTGTATTGGAAAGATATTGGCAGAGGCCAATAAGTTCATAGTAAGCCCATGAAAACTATGTTAAAGGGGGATGTCAGAAAGATAGGTTCATAGTTAGCCCATGAAAACTATGATTGGATATTGGCAGGGGTAAAAACTATATCCGGATTAAGATATTGACAGGTATCTATAGGTTCCTAGTTAGCCCATGAAAATTAGGATATGAAGGAAAGATATTGGAGTTACTAATAGGTTCCTAGTCAACCCATGAAAACTAGGATAAGAGTAAAGATATTGGAGTTACCAGTAGGTTCTTAGTGATCCCATGGAAACTATGTAACCGAAAAGGGAGTCCATAATCATTTTACTGGTTATTAGTCAGCCTATGAAAAGATTAGGTTAATAGTAATCCTAGAAACTATAAATGAGACAGATAGTCAAAATAAATGGGGATGGGTAAACTAGAATTGATTCATTTATTTTGCGTATCATCATATCATAATGTTTTGAATTGTTTTAACCATTGTGGATGCAGGAGCACAATATGTGGTTTTATAAAGGTTTTAAGACAGTAGTGCGGAGAAAACCTGTTCTGCTAAGCGGTGTGATCTCACTGGATAGCTAAATCGTTTGAGATTGAAGATTATTATGCATACCAGACTTTCTGTCCGACTCAAAGTTTATCTTTTCCCCTTAAACTCTTGGGTACTCAGTTGATTTTGAGTAGTTTGAGAGTTGAGGTTTTCATATACCTCATTAGACAAATAAAGCTTCTAAAGACGTGTAGAAGGCATGATAGCTATCTATACTTCTCTTTTATTTTGATTCCGCTGTGTTGTTTGTACTGGTAAAGTTATTAAATTACATGTATATACTCTGATCATCCATGGTGGTATCTTCATATGTCGCTCTTGGCGTATGCTGTAATAAATATAATTTCTCCGAACGTGGCTAATGATTGTGGGATTATGTAATGAATTGAAAATGTTTTGAAATATAATGAGATTGTGTTTGATGTTTTTTTTCTTTTTCATATTCATATGTTTCTGTGTATTAATGTATCTAACACCGCCGTATTTGGTCGCCGATGATTAATAACTATGTATGACTGCAGCATCCATAGCCGTTAGTTTTGGACCTCCAAGTAGGGGGATGTTATAGTACATGACTCTCTTATTGGGTCTACATCGCACTATGGTTGTGGATCCCCACTGGATTGTCGACCGGTGGTGTATGTTAGATCTAGATAAATGGGAAATAAGGAATCTATGTGTTGCATATATCTGGAATTAATAATTGAGCAAGCTCCCGTTGGAAGATGTGTAATTATCCCTCCAAGATAATATCCATATTTTTATTATATTCCGAATGAAGATAAGTCAAAAAGTAAGTGGAAAAGAAGAGATGTTCAAAAGAGCGATAAATAAAACCACACACTAGGTCCGATCCAATATGAAAGAATTCAATAAAAGGGTTTAAATTTTCTTAAAAATATTTAAGATAATTTTCAGAGTATTTATTTAAAAGTAGGAGAAAAACCCTATTTCTAAAAGTAAGTGGATAATAAAATTTTCCGCAAAGAAATATCTTGTTACATTTTATTTGAATAGTATTTCTTGTTGAAGTTAAAACTGTTTAGACCATAAGTTTTAGTTAAAAGGGGTTTTGATAAAGAGGCATTTCCTTTGAAATAAGTAGAAAATAGAGTGTGTATATAGCTTGACGATTTTTCTGATTTTTTAAATTCCAATTTTAAAATTATTTTTAGGGGGTGGGCAAAAGGAAGGAACACTGGTTTTAAATGGGTAAAGAGAATGGAAGGACACAAGTGCCCGATAGAGAAAGCAATAGAAATGCTTTGGTGCAAAGAAGATTTAGAATAGAAATTGAATGAAAGGGTAAGCATACCCGATGGTGAAGACAGAAAGAATAGTTTCATATAAGGAAAATACGGAGAAAAATAGTAAAAGTAGATTTATACTAAAAGGTAACTGTATCACAATAACGAAGAAAAGCCCAATAGCTAAAGTAGTAGGCGAAGGCACTGCAATGAAGGAAACAATCAAAGAAAAAAAGGAATTTAAATAGTAGTAACATTAGGAATTTATAGTAAAATAATGTTAGTAATCCAATATATCTATTATATTATACGAAAGCTAAATATAGATCGGCATGCCTATTCGTTTCCAGTTTTTCCAAAATCTGATATGCTGCCATGTGTTCTAATTATTTAATTGTCTCATACATTTCCATTACCATTCCTTATTACCATTATTTATTAAAAGAAATACCAGTAGATTTATTAATGTTTTATAAATTATATTCGCCAAACACATCTTAAAAAAAACACATACTTACATTTTAGACTTTTATTAGTTTCTGATTGTATCACTTCAATTAAATTTCCTCACAATATCATCTCTACCATTTTCTAATTTCATATGTTTGCTGTAAAAGTAATTCTATTCTCAATATAAATCAAAATAAACGGTGAACATATGACTACTTTAATGTAATTCCAATCAATTTAAAATAACTACAAGGTTAATTTGGTTATAATTTAAATAATGAAATAAATTAAATGTTGTAGTAAATGGTTAGATTGTATGTAATTAATTGAAATTGAATATGAGATCGGTGATGTGTAAGTGGTTATAAAATTTGTTTGTAAATAATAAAATTTGTAATTATGATTTAAAATACTTAAAAGTAACAATTTGTTTATTTATCATCTCATTTTTGATATGTTGAAATAATTAGGGAATCAATAAAAATTTATTGTAAATCAAATATTGCTGTAAATATGAGTTAGGATAATAAATGTAAAGTTGGAATGAAAATAAATGTAAACTAATATTAATTATATTCATAGGGTAATAGTTGATTCAATAATAAGAGTTAGAATCAAAATAAAGGAATTTGGTTGAAATTAAAATATAGTTAATTGGAATTTTATTACGATGGCAATTGGACTCTGAAATTTATGTAAATTGGATTTAACATGGAAAATTTATTGTAAAAGATTGTAAATTTCTACGTATCAAAATGATAAAAAAATTTAACTTTTAAAGTTAAATTTAAAAGGTGATTAATTTATTTAATAATAATTTATTTAATAATAATTTATTTAATTAATGTGAAAATAGCCATTTTGGCCACTGGCTCAGATTTTGACGAAACTAGTCTCATCAGATCCGTAATAGTAAATTATTGTAAGCTTTCAAGTTTCGTAACGATCAGACTTATAGTTTGATCATACGGGCTCGAAACCCGTAGGAATCAATTTAATGAATTCAATTAAAAATAAGCTGATTTTAAAGCTAACTTCTGTATACAATGGAATTTGATTTTGAAACTTGTTCCATTGAGATTAAAAATATCGAAAACCTATATTTTGATATATTGGATGACCGACTTTCATTTCGGAAACGAAACGGGCTTTTCGGGTCGTCGTTATTGTTTCGACCCAATTCGATTGGTCCATTCTTTCTTATCTACCTTTGCCTATATATAGGCCGTTATAAACCCTAACTATTTCTCATTTCATTATTTCTATACGTACATTTACTTCCTCTTTCACAAACAACATCAAAATCTAATTGCTAAATTTCAAACCTTAAATTCAATTTGAGATCCAATTTCAAAAATTAAAACTCCTCAAACTATGTCATATTATATATCGTTGGAAAGCTCTCGACGAGCGCAATCTACTACTGCAATTCATTTTTCAATCTGGTACATCATATGACCAGAAATCGATGATGAACCTCGGCCGTCCATTTCTAGGGTTTACGATCCAATGGTGGATTGTCGACCGTTTGACGATTGGGAAGCGGCGTTGGGAAGAGGACGCCGAGCAGGTCTTAGGGTGGTCGTCGCTCATCGTAACTTGGTTAAAAATCGCCAGAATTAGCTATAGAAGGAGGGACAACGACGATTGTTTGGTGGATGGCCGGAGGTTGCGGTGTGGGGTTTGGCGGTGCGGCCGTGGGCATAAGGGAAGATGGTGATGTCAGATCTGGTCCAGGCGGCGCATGGCAGTGGCGTTCATCAAAATTTAGTTGGCGGCTAACCTGAGGAAGTTACATATATGAAGTTGAGATACAAATTAGGGTTACATTGTGAAAGGTGATGTGTATTTTGTTTATTATTTTATTTTATATTATATATACTGTATAACTTCTAACATCAATAACTTTTCATATGAGCTCGAATTTACGCGTGGTATTCTTCGTTGCGATCATATCGAAATTCTGGACATTAATGGACTTGTTTAATAAGGTTCTAAGACTGTTATATTTTTTTGGCTTTAAATTGGATTTTATTCATCGAAAAATCGAAGGTGAGTGTTTTAACCCATTCACAACTACTAAATCATCCTATGCTAGTTAAATTAAATTTATGATGTGATTAGAAATTGATTGATTGCTATTTGGTATATTTAAATTGTCATTCCAGTTAAATCCTAATTTTATTGAATTTAATTGCCATTTAATTTAACATTGAATTTTAATTGCCAGTTAAGTACCTATTAATTATAACCAGTTAATTGTTGTTATTTATTGGTTGATTTGAATGATGATTGTGATGGATGATTAATTGTCGATATTTGGATGATTGGATGTATGTTTATTCATATATTGTTATCCACTGCAAGTTTCCTTAGTTTACTAGAGAAGATCATGGTGGGTTGAAATGATACATATCCGAATGATCTTATAGATTAGAAAAAATCGTTATGGGTTGAAATGATAAACTCTAGCGATTTTATGGATTTTGAAAATTTTCAAGATTGCAGGTTAAATGATATATACCCATAAATTTAAATTGTTGTAGATTGAAATGATATATATCTGTATCACTTGACTATAGGGTAGAAAATTATACACGGACATCGGATTAGTTAAATTAAATGATTTTGAATCCTTAAAATTTTGAATTCGGTAAATTGATATTATGAAATAAAATTTGACTTATGTAAATTAAATTATTATTTTTAATTCAAGCTTTAAAAATGTTGAAAGTGAAATTGGTTTAAATGAATTTTTTAAATAATTTAAGTTTAAATCTTAAAGTTGAATTTTGAAATATAATTTTTTTTACCAAAATTGAGTTATTGTAAACGTTTGAATATTTATACTTTTAAATCTATTGAATTTGAAGTGGTTTAAAATTGTAGCTCAAGCATGAATTTGAAATCAATATAAATTGAAATGATTTTAATGAGAATTTGAATTGAAAGATGAAAATGAGTTTTGTTGAATTGAAATCCGGATATGGTCCAAGCTTGTTGAAATGGAAGAAACGGTTTGATTTAATATAATTTTCAAATTAATTATTTTATTATATATAGTTTAAAAATCTATTACTTTAAAATTTAGATTATTTAGATTTTTAAACTATTTACTACATGAACTATTTCCAATAATCGAACCATTCTACTTAAACTATTTTAACCGTTTTAAAATCCTAAAACTATTTTAAACTTTTTAAATTTATTTTAAACTATTTAAAACTATTTCTAATATATATACAACCTATTTTAATATATAAACTATTTCTAATATATAACTATTTCTAATATATAACTATTTTAATCTATAACCTATTTTTTTGAATACAAACTATTTTAATGTATAACTATTCCAATATATAAACTACTTTCAATATTCAACTGTTTAAAGTTGGAACTGTTATGATTTAGATTTAATTGATTTAAAAGAGAATATTTTGATACGATGGTTTTAACTTATTTTTGTGACTATGATTTTTAGAAAAGAATATGATTTAAGGTGAATAAGAATTTCGAAAGTGAATACAACTTTGAATTTATTATGATTTCGAAGTGAATATGATTTTGAAGTAAATAATGGTTTCGAAAGTGATATGATTTTGGAAATGAATATGATATTTTGATATAAAGTTTGAACTGTTTGAAATGTAAAAGAACCAACCGATATAAAATAAGCGTTTGGTTGTTAAAGAGACCGGGATCGGATATTGTCATACTCTCTACCAATACCGAAAACCACTTTAACAACTGTGCACGTGG
The DNA here is from genome assembly GCA_030765085.1 of Allium cepa. Taxonomy (NCBI): domain Eukaryota; kingdom Viridiplantae; phylum Streptophyta; class Magnoliopsida; order Asparagales; family Amaryllidaceae; genus Allium; species Allium cepa. Next base: position 445,977,788 of record CM060937.1, on the reverse strand, counting down.
TGGAGTATCCAGAACGAAGTTGGATGGTTTGTTGAACATTACTGTATGAGGTATAAACGCAGCCCTGACCCCCTTGGGTTAGCTTGATATGACTAAAACAGGAGCCACGCCGGGCTAAGTAGGGTCGCACCCCCAATCGGGCATGCTTCTTCGATACCATATTTATTATTTTGTGATTGATTTGGTGGCGACCCTTCAATTTGATTTTGGGAGTGTGTCTCGTGGTGGGTGGTAGTAGCTGCTATGCGTTACCACCAGTCCAGATCCGCAAAACGGTAATGTCCTACCCTAGGAATTGCCTCGCATGCCTTGTCATATTCCTTATCGAGCCCATTATGAGTTTGGTTTGTGTCGTACACTATGGAGTGCCTTTTGATAGTCCTTCAGTTTACGGAGGAATTACTGTACCGTATAGACTATGGCATTTATATAAAATGTGTTATGGGAATATGGGTAAAGCCATAACGCTATTTTAACTTTACTTTATTGTAGACATGTTATAATAGCGTATTGTACAACATAGTAGATGGTTTAACAGACCCTTAAGAGATGAAATCCCAAACATCCCTTAAGTTATTGCACGCAGGTTAGACATTAGATAAGAGATGTAAAATCCTGTATACATCTCTGAAGCCATTACACTCGTATTTATTTACTGTGATTTAACTTACATATGATCTTTTAGTTCTGACTCGTGTGTTTTGTCTTTTCATTATGCTTGGGTCAGCCTAAGCTTTTCAGTGTTGAAGACCTTGTTTCTGGAGGACGAAGACAAAGATTCTGTATACTATTACTATTTATATTATTTATTCCACTGCATCATGTTGTTCCGCTGCATTGTTTATTTGTTACCGTTGTATGTATAACTCCGATTTATATTGTTAAAGTGTAATCAAATATTATTTGTAAAAAAGTTTCATGAACTGTTTATTTGATTATTATATTTCATCATTTTGCAGTGAGATTCTGTATATGTTTTCATCTTGTTCTCTTCTTTTTCTTATTTACCCCATAACAATCCACCCTTTTTGAATGGTCCGAGTTTGACATGTGTGGTTTATTGTCGATTTAAACCGTCCAAAAAGTTGGGTCGTTACATCTGGTATCAGAGCTTTGGTTTAGCGATAACCGTAGCTTTGTTGGGCTTAACTCATTAGAGATAGGGTAGTAATACCCTATAATGAGTTTGTCCGAGTGTATATGTATGAGAGAACGTACTTGTTAGTGTTATAAAATGTTTATATATTGTGTTAATGTTTTCCGTTGAGTATTTATAAATTTTAATGGGTACATAGGAGGCTATGGCATCGATAGTGATTTCTATACACTTAATAGGGCAGACCGACGCAATATTGTTTTCAAAATATAGGTAAATAAAATAATTTTACCTAATATTATACTTTGTATATAAAAGAATAATTTTATAGATGAATATAGTTTTTTGTGATATGTTGTTTGTTAAGAAATAAAATTTTATAAATATTGATTGCAAATATGATTTATAAATAAATGAATTTAAATTGGAAATTAGAGAACTTAAGTTCTAAGACTTTGAAATTTGTTTTCAAAATATTTTGGAATATAATATTAGTATTATTTGAAATATTTTTAGACGTAAATATTTTCAGTGTGATTTGAAAGAAATGTTTTAAAAGAATTTCAAACAAAAATAAGTTATGTACTCTCCACTTCTGTCGTTGGAAAATAATTTCAATGATGAGTGCATGCATCATCGACATTCATTTTCCAGTTTCAAAGTAGAAAGGCCACTATAGTAGCTTTACTACACATTTGTTTTGATATATAAAATTTTATTTTAAATTTCTAAATATGATTGGACATATAAAAGCTATGGGTATATATATATATATTATTATTTTAAATGATTTGAAATGGAACCTAGTGTTTAGTTCTTAAATTTCTATAAATTAGTGATTTCAATTATTGTAATAAAATGAAATCTTAACTATTTAATAATTGGAAATTTCTAAAATGAAAAATAAGAAATTGGAAGCTAAGTGATTCATGAAATATACAAGAAATTGGAAATTTATAACGTGTAAATCAAAAGATATGAAAATTTAAAAGATGTAATTATTGAACATTTTTGTTAACAAAAATTGAACAAGATAAACATGTGGAACATTTAATTACATTCTTAAAACATATATATAATTTTCCAAAAATGTTTAAAAAGTTGTAATGTTAAATAGGAATATGTAATAGAATATTATACAAGTAAAACTTATGTAATGAAAGTGTTCAAATGGAATTATTTATATAAATAAGAATTTAGATGTACAATGAATGTTACAAACATAAGTTAATGTTCTAAAATGCTAATAATAAATTGAATGGTAAAAGTGAATACTATATTAAGTAAATGACTATAACTTCAGAAAATGTTGAAATGATTCCGAAATAGATTTTGTAACGACCCAACTTCCACACTCCAGGAAGTCGCATCGCTAAGAAGAAAGAAAGGGATAGAAAAGAGAAAAGAAAGAAAAGAAAGAACAGTCAACATCAGAATCTCACAGCGGAATCGAATAAATTATAATATATCACATAAAACATTACATATATCATATACATCAGAGTAATACAGCTAATAAAATGAAATCTTAACTATTTAATAATTGGAAATTTCTAAAATGAAAAATAAGAAATTGGAAGCTAAGTGATTCATGAAATATACAAGAAATTGGAAATTTATAACGTGTAAATCAAAAGATATGAAAATTCGAAAGATGTAATTATTGAACATTTTTGTTAACAAAAATTGAACAAGATAAACATGTGGAACATTTAATTACATTCTTAAAACATATATATAATTTTCCAAAAATGTTTAAAAAGTTGTAATGTTAAATAGGAATATGTAATAGAATATTATACAAGTAAAACTTATGTAATGAAAGTGTTCAAATGGAATTATTTATATAAATAAGAATTTAGATGTACAATGAATGTTACAAACATAAGTTAATGTTCTGAAATGCTAATAATTAATTGAATGGTAAAAGTGAATACTATATTAAGTAAATGACTATAACTTCAGAAAATGTTGAAATGATCCGAAATAGATTTTGTAACGACCCAACTTCCACACTCCAGGAAGTCGCATCGCTAAGAAGAAAGAAAGGGATAGAAAAGAGAAAAGAAAGAAAAGAAAGAACAGACAACATCAGAATCTCACAGCAGAATCGAATAAATTATAATATATAACATAAAACATTACATAGTATCATATACATCAGAGTAATACAGCTAATACAACACAAACTAGACAGTTATAAACATCCGTCTAGCAATTACAATTCAAGTACATCAGAGAAACAGACTCAACTCAAAACACAGCGGAACCACTAAATATATCTACACGCTGAAGCCTCCTGCTCTATTTTCTCCTCCAGAACTCGTCAAAGCAATCCTGAAACACTTGACTACTCATACGTAATATGAGTACCCAAGAGTTTAATAAAATAGAAAATAAACACTCAGGTCAGACAGGGGTCTGGTGTGAGTAAACGGGAATAAAAGTTGCTTAACTTTAGAAAATCCTTTGGAAACAAAAGGTATCACGTAAGACTTCCCACGCATAAACATGGAAAAAGTTTTACCTTACACTAACCAAAACATTTGATAGGAAATCCAGTGATATTATAATAGTGTCTAGGGTTTTCAAAATAAAATACAGAAATAGCTGGAATGCTTACATCTCACGTTCCAACATAGTTGGGCACAATCAAAACCATACAGGCACTTATTGGATTATGGATTCCATCAATGGTAGGGCTACTGGGGTACCGCCCGTCACAGTACGTGGCCTAGATCAACGTACCGAGGATTACTCCCAATCCCCTGCTACACAAGGCCAGACCCATTCCTTACAGAATAGCTCCGAACAAGACAACCCCGCAGTTGGCGCGCGATTCCAACTGCCCACACAGCCGAATAAAAAGGGACCTCTAGACAGGGGAAAATCTTGCTCTCAAGTGGGTGCTACCCACGAAGCCTTGCTGCACCTCCCCCGTTTTAGCCATTCCCAGTTGATGAGGCTTGAGGTTACGATTACCTTTATAGGACATATCAAATCTTAGAATGCTCATCGTCCACCTGACGACGTTCTGAAAGCATTCAATCCATACAAGTTCGTTCCGGGTTCGAACGAAACCGAAGGCATTATCTCGTTACACTCGTATTGGAATCACCCTCAGAGTTAACGACGATAACCCTTGCACTCTAAATCACCATCTCGAACCTATAAGTAATATTCCATCAAACTCATTACGGAATCACCCACAGAGTTATACTGACGTATAGCCCTTACACCTCGAGTCTTCACTTGCTCCACTTGGATTAACGACCTAACATTTAATTGGAATCGATGTGGTTTTTGGATATCCAAATATGGAAACCCGATCCCGGTCTCACCGAAACCAACGCCATCTTAATGTCCAAGTTGTACTTAAGGGTTTAACAAATAACTTATTTCATTATTATCTAATTCACAAAGATAGATAAACTACATCTCACAATAGATAATCACATTCATACTATTAACAGATAATCTGTATCATCCATAACAGATAATCATCACAACCAAATAATCTATCACAAACCATCATATTTAAACCAAGCATTCATATCATATAGATACGACTCATCTCATTGCTGAGATCACAACCATTCAATCAATAACATCCATAAGCAAAGATTTACTAACCAACAATTATAATTAATTTAAAATGAATTAAATTAATTACAACCATCTCTAATTAATTTAATTTAAATTAATTAACACATTTAAATCCTGCTTAGCATCCATTAATTAATTAACATAGTTAATCAATTATCCACTAAGTATTAACTTGATTAAACAACTTTGATTAATCATTCACTAATTACAATGAGTAATTAGTCTTTAATTAATTAATTTCATAAATTAATTAACCTTAATCATAAGTAATTAACATTTAATTACTCCTTTATTAATTAATTCTAATTAATTATATTTATCCTTAATTAATTGCAATTAATTAATCACTTAATTAAAATTAATCAAAAAATCCTTAATTACATCATTAATTATAATAATTAATGATCTCTAATATTTAAATGAATTACTTAATTAAAATTGATTACATTTAGAAATTAATCTAATTATTAATCACCTTGATTAATATTAAATTTAGTAATTAACTATCTTTAATTACTCGTTGACAAATTAATTATCCAATAATTAATCATTAATTAATTCCTTAGTTAATTACAAAAGTAATTATCCAAATTACTAATTACATTCAAGTAATTATCATTATTACTTCTCTAAGTAATCCTGTTAATTATCAAAATTAATTACGTTAATTAATTATGAAATTATCCTTAGATAATTATCATCAATTATTAATTAACACATTTCATTAATTATATACTTAAGATAATTTAATTTAGATTAATAAATCATTCCTAATAAATATTAATCTAAACTATTATTTAAAAATCAAATAATTAAGTAATCCCTTAATTATTTTAAAGATTTTCAAAATAATTAAATTACTTATCAAATGGCTCATTTAACTCAAAATGTATTAAAACAATACATTTCTAAAAAATTAAATTCAAATTCCAATTTATTTAAAGATTCAAATGTTTAATTATATAAACATTAATCCAAATTAAATACTTATAAACCTTAAAATAGAAATGAATGTCTAAACAACATTCATTACTTAAAAATAAAAGAAAGATTTACATAATTTACTTGATTAAAATAAATTAAGCATTGAAATAAATTGATTATTTAAATTTCCAAATTTAAATTAAACACTACATATTTTAATCCAAATACTAAAGAAGACAAATTTCTTTCAAATTTTAAAAATCACTTGAAATCAATTTTTTATATTTTCAAATCTATCTTTAAAACATTTGAATATGTTCATAATTTTTTTTCTTTAAATTTATAAACTGCTTGAAATCAAAACTGGTTTTCAAAACAAATTTGAAACTGTTTTTAACTTGATTTCAAAACACATTTAAAACTTGCTTATAACATTTAAATCTATTCAAAAATTAAAACTTACAAAAACCTGATTGAATCAAAAATCTGGTTTTAAGGGCAACCTACAAACTGTTTTAGTTCTTGATTTAAAACTAGATTTAAATATTATTTAAATTTAAGATTCTCATTTTTAAAAACTTTGAATTCAAAATTACATTTGAATTCAAATTCAAGTTACACTTGAATCAATTCCTGCACTAAATTGAATTTCATTCAATCATTTTAAATACTGCAAAATAACTTTCTGGTTTAAAACCTGAAACTATTATTAAAATCTTGATTTAAACAGAATTTAAACTTGTTTAAATTTAAAGTTTCATCTTTTTTAAAAACCTTGAACTCAAAATTCATTTGAATTCAGTTCCAACTTATACTTGAATCAAAAATCTGCACTAGAATTTAAATCTCAATCAACATTTTTAAAAAAACTGCAAAATACTCTCTGAAGCCAACTTACCCCAGAAACCAAAATTTTACTTCGAGTTCTTCAATCCCCTGCTTCGAGTCAGAAGCACATAAACCCGAGGGATGACTCGAGTCAAAAACCCTGCACACAACAGAAGTTCACCCGGTCTTCAACTACCCAAACCTGTCATCATCTTGCAATCCCATCACCGATCACCAGACCACTTACAACTCCGGCTAATGACTCATCTACAACCCCTCTGCAACCTCCCAAATTCCCCTCCGACTCGATGCAACAGAGAGAAGGTGCGGACCCTCAAAACTTCAACACTACATCCCTTAAAACAGTGGTTTTGAAAACCTGGAAACCCAAATATCAAAACCTGACAAAAACAATTTCCAACTTCTCTCTCTCTCTCCCTCTGATCATCTATCACCAACTTACCCCATTCACACCTCAATACACCTCTAACATGAAGAACCTAAACACCCAAAATCCACTAACTAACAGATTAATCCAAATTTCCATTTTTCTGTTTGAAACAGAATGCTTTTCCCTAACAGTTTATTTAAAACAGTAATATTAGTTTTTTTAAAATTCCTAATTCAAACATGTATTCTAATTCATACACTTTATCTAATAATTAGGATGTTTGATATTTGTTTTATTCTAATGATGACTGATTTTAGTTTACAGAGGCTATAGATTTATTTAACTAACTTAAAATTTATATATCTAAATTATACCAACAAACATATTTTTTTTGCTTATACACAAGTTTCTAGCTGAAACCATTCAAGTTATCAAGAATTTCTACTTAAGGATATCTTAATTATACAAGCAAACTAGATCTGCAGCTACATAAATACAGATTCATATATATTCACATATAACAGTCATCAACAGGCAACCATCAAAACATATTTTGATTTCTGTGTATTACAACTTAAGTACTATAAATTATGTTTGATTTTGAATTTTTAAGAAAACTGTTTTTAAATTAAAAGATGCTTACCCACTAAACATAATAATAAGGGTACTGCAGTTTGATTTTTCTTAGAAACAGTATGCATTAGTCTTTGTTTCTAATTCTTGTTTAAGCATCTAATTTTAACAGAGAAACTGTATTTAAGAAAAATAAAGGTTTACTCACCTTATTAATGAAGATGCAGAGCATATAGATGCAGATCCAATTTCCAGAAACTGCATATTGAAATGCATTTGAAATCTGGGTTTTGCAAGTTGAAGTTGCTTTTCCTGTTGTTGTTGATGATGCATGCAGACCCCATTCTCAAATGCACAGATTTGCAGTTGAATTAATGAAGAAAATGATTGCAGATTTGAGAATTGATTTGTAGATAGGTTTTCAGATTTGAAGTTGTTATTTTTTTGCAGAAACTTGAAGTTGAGTGCAGATTTGATTGAAGTTTGTAATTTGCAGATTTGTTTGAAGAAAGGTTGCAGATTTGAAGATGAATGCAGATTTTAAAACATGCATTTGTTTTGGGGATTTTGATTTACTGAAATATGATTTTCAGATTTCTCAATTTGAAGAGGAAGTGTTTTTAATCCAAATGTGTTTTTTTACAAAATGCTTTAGCTAAGTTTTTCTTGTCTTGTTAATATAATTTAAATAAAAAGGTTTTCAAATTAATGCTACTTGTTATATTAATTTGCTAGATGATTACAAGTGTCTCTTTATGTTTTGAAAAGCTAACACATATGCAATTCAATTATTAAAAGAAATTTCCAACTTATAAATATATTTGAATTATCTTAAAACATATCTAATTATTTTTGAGCAAGTCACAAATGTTTATTAACAATAGCCTTTAAATAAATACATATACACTATGAACTTCTTTATAAAACTATATATTTTAAATGTTTGTTTAAATTATTTTTCAAAATAATATTCTTTATAAAACAAAATTTCAAAAGAAAAGATTTTTAAAAGAAGAAAGATGTTGAGTTTATCTTATTCAAGAAAGACAATTTTTAAAATAAACAAAATAAAATAAACTTTTATTATAAAAAAAATTTAAACTGTATTTATTTTTATAAACAAAATATGCTCACTTACATGTATGGAAATTATAAGAAAGATTTTTAAAACAAACTTTTGAAAAGTTTACAATTTAAATCAAATTAAATCAATTTACAATTTATACAATTATATATAAATTAGAAAATATCCTTTATTTAATATAAATTAAAATTAAAACCAAATCCTCTATTTGCAATGTATAAACATTTATATGTTATAAATAAATATTTTTAAATCAGTTAGAAAGATAAATTTATTACTTAAAGATTTTTAACATTTGAAAAGAATATCATTTATTAAATTAAATAATTACAAATTTTCAAAAGAGAATTTCAGTTTAAATTAATTTATTAAATCAATATTTCACATTTTAAAATAATTATTAGAGAAATTATTAAATAATTATTGCTTAAATTTCCGGGACATCACATTCCTCCCCCCTTAAAAGAATTTCGTCCCCGAAATTATAAGCAAAGGTAATTTAATAATCTCATAAAGATTTTAAATTTAAAAGAGCTAACAAATACTAGCAACCATAACAATCAATTCAAACAAACAATTCTAATTATCTAGACAAAATTCTAGATAGAATTTCCTAGAGTTTCCCAAGTACAAACACCGGGACACTCGCCCTACAGAATCTAAACTAGCTACCCCACTCAGATCTAGAGCTCCTATACATCTAGATCTACAAATCTAAACAGAATACAGGACTACAGACAAGTCCTGATCAACTCCCAAATCTCTCAGAATTACTGATTCTAAAACAAGGGATAAACCATACACGTACTCCCTCAGAGATACGTGAAAAACAAAACAAATTCCAGCCATCCGAACTGGAAATTCAATCTTGTTGATCAAACACTTAACTCTCAAGAGAAAATAGAAAGATCCAATACTCATATCGATCCTGGGCTGCCTTCAACTTCTAGATCAATCAAAATCCACCACACAAACTCTACTACAGATATCAGAAGACTTCAAACAAACTACTCTATCTGGAAACAAACAGATACAAAACAATCAAGTCTCCAGATCCAAAATGAATTTCCTGTAGAAATCCTCTGATCCAAAACAAAAATCAAATTCCCAAAGAATCGGGTGCTCCTATTCTGGAATAGTTACCACCATGCTTCCACTGCGCAACTCTGATTTAAGAATGCTGTTGATGAACACAAGTATAAACTTGATCAACTT